>CM048748.1:321389026-322776526 GCA_026315105.1 Locusta migratoria | reverse complement strand
ATTTAAAAAAAAATGTGTTACGAGACGTTTTGAATTCTGCCATCAATGGTGCAATAGGGGATAGCAAGTTGTATGTAAATACCTGATTAGGAAAGCATTTTTAAAGCTAAATATATGAAAATTTATGTTTAGAAGTAGAAACAACCAATGCAGACCATCCAGATACGCATGCGAAGCAGCAGGAATGAAGCTAGTTAGTTAATAAAGAGAGAAAGAGTGGGACAATCGGAATCAAGAAATTCGGTTTATTCTCTGGAATATTCCACAGGTAGAATACTCGACTGCAGTGAATTCAACGTGAATCGTTTACCAAAAATAGTATAAAAATGTTTTCGTAAGTTGAGCGTAATATATTTTTTTTATTTTGTCAGTATTATGACGCCATTTTTACATGATACATGTTATGTGGAAAAACAGTTCTATATGCCTCTAGGAAATTCCCAGGTCCTATTTTTCCTGCTTTAAATACGTTGCTAAAACCTTTTACGTAATAAAACGCGTGACGGTATACAGAATCATGTAGAACGGTCATTATAACACTTGTAGTGTATATAAATTCCAGTATCAGTGGAAAGCAGTGTTTTCCCTGCTGCAGTAATTCATTTTGATGTGTTGGGCCGATAGCCCTAGAACTTCTTTCAGGGTTATAAATTTCCTCGAAGTTGGCAACAAGTGGCTTTAGAATTAATTACATGAGCAGAAAACTCGTTAACGACCATTTAAACAGGAGGACTGATACGGTGCCACGGTAACTCGTTATCGTCATTGGATCGTTATCGAAACAGGGAAGAGTAAATAACTTTTCTTCAGTAATTAATTCAAATGAATAAGAGTTCATTTTACTGCGAAGGCCTGAAATGAGCTGCTCCCGACGCAGGGGGCTTTGTGAATTCTGAGGAGTCATTTGCGACGGAAACAACAAATGTGATTAGTTTCGGAACGTTGTTTCTGTGTTGAACGGACATTGAATTTCTGGTTTAATTTCAGTATTAAATTTATTATATACATGTGGCGTCTATTCTAAAAGAACAGACGTCACTTCGGATCCCGAAGTGTTATTGTTTTAATATTCAAAGAGTATATGACTTCAACTACGAATGGGCAAAGCCGAAATTTTGTACCCAGCCGGGATTCGAACCCGGGTCCCCTGCATTCTAGGCAGTTGCGCTGACTCCTACACCATTGGGGCACAGTGATCACCACACCTCCAAGGGCTACCTAAGCAGCGATAAACGCCGTTGTTGTAATGATTCCCATCCCAGATCCTATATCATTTCCGAGACGCTGTCTCCTCTGCATCGTGGTAATACAAAACGAGCTGCTCTTCTTTGGACTCTTTCGACATCTTGAGTCAAATAAAGATCCCACACTGGGCAGCAATACTCAAAAAAAAAAAAAAAAAAAAAAGGCGGACAAGCCTAGTGTATGCAGTTCGTCTAGTACTTCTGTTGCACCTTTTAAGAGTTCTCGGAGTCTCCGCTTCGCCTTTCTCACGGCAATATCTACGTGTTCTTTCCAGTTTAAGTAGGAAGTAATCTGAATTCCTAAGTATTTAGTGGAGTTTATAACCTTCACTTTCGACAGATTTGTCTTGTAAACAACGTTCAATGGATTTCTTTCCGTACTCATGTGGACGACTCCAATTTCTCATTATTTAGTGTCAATTGCCAATATAGTGATATTTAGATCGATCTGCAGATGGTTTTGATCTTCAGACGATTTTACTAGATGGTAAATGACGGCGTCATCTGCAATCAACGTAAGAGAGCTGCTTAGATTTTCTCCCAAATCGTTTATGTATGTAAGGAACAGCAGAGGTCCAATAACACTTCTCTACGGAACTCCCGATATCGCCCTTGTTTCAGTCGATGCCTTACCATCGACGACTACAAACTGTGTCGCCTCTGACAGGAAATTCCCTACCCAGTCGCCAATTTGGGGTGATATACCATAACCACGTAATTTGATTAAAAGCCGCTTATGAGGTACGGTGTCAAAAGCTATCTGGAAATCGAGAAATACGGAATCGATTTGCGAACTCTTGTCGATAGCACCCATCACTTCGTGTGAATAAAGAGCTAGTTGTGTTTCGCATGAACGATATTTTCTAAATTCTTGTTGACCTTGGGTCAATAAATCGTTCTGTTCCAGATAATTAATAACATATGAATACAGAATATGTTCCAAAACACTGCTTCCAATTGACGTCAATGAAATAGGCCTGTAGTTTAGTGGGTTACTCCTACTGCCTTTCTTGAATATGGGTGTGACCTGGGCAACTTTCCAATCTTTTGGTACAGATCCTTCTCTGAGAGGGGGCGATATGCCATAACCACGTAATTTAAAAGCCGTTTGTGAGGTACGGTGTCAAAAGTCTTCTGTAAATCAATGGAAATAGATTGTTTATTTGAAGGAGTTCCTGACAGGTTACGGGAAAATAGAATTGGAATAGGAAGGAGCTATTTATCTTAAGATACTAGAACGGAATAGCAGTTCTTTTTGGTCACTATAAAATTTCTAGCCTGCACACTGCAGTAACGTCTTATATCGCATAAAGGACCTGTTTTTTTCACCAGGTCTACATGTTTTCTTCCGCGAACACCTGTCGTGCGGACAAACACCGTCGACCACCTCGCAGCCGCGCCTTTTCGAGGCCGTCCAATCCGTATCGACAAAAGGGCCGCCGCGAACTTTCTGCCCCATCAGTCTTTTGTTTTCTGTTTTTGTCGCATGCGGACTGCGGTTGCAAGGGAGCGAGCTTTTAAAAGGGAGTTTCCAGCGAATGGAGAAGGCGGGCGGCGGAGGTGGTGACGGGGGGAGGGGGGATGCCGGAGGCGGCGGCGGCGGGCGGAAGCGAGTGCGGCTGTTTTTGGGGGAGGGGCGGCCATCGGCAAACACATTACTTTGGCCGCGCGACGGCGCTGGCCCGGTGCCTCGAGCCCCCGGCCACCGCGGCGCGTCATAAATTATTCAGTGATCCCTAATTATTCAGCGACGCCGCCGCCGCCTTTGCTGTCGTCATCAGCGGCAGGCCGGCGACACCGGCAAGAGTGATCGCCTGCTCCGCACTGTGGTACCTGCCCCAGGGCCGCCCATTCCATCACTGTACAAAGGGGACGCGTTGCTCCCGAAAACTCAAAGGTGTCGCCCGTGTCTCGCGGTGTTAGAGGTACTAATAGCACTTCAGTCAATGTTACGTAACAGAACTAACTTGAAGACTCGTAGATGTCAATATCGAACAGGAACAATTTCCTGATGTTCTGCAAAACTTATTTATTCGTCACAAACCGTCTTTCGGTTTCTTAGGCCATCTTCAGGTGACAACTGAGTGTAGTATACATATTTTCAAAGATCACGATTTACAAAGATGTTCAAAATATCCACGGGTGTACTGCCGGTCTATAGTGTCCAACAGGCACAATATTTCGGCGATCATACGTGTCGCCACCATCAGGTGAACTGACGGACTGAGCTCCTGGAAACGCGCCGGCACGGAGATCCGCACGCTACGGCTCCTCGAAGGGAACTGGGTTCCACCCCGGTAGCGGGCCATTTAAATACCCTCGGCCCGCGGAGCGACCCCTACGCGGTCCGCTCCCCGCGCCGCGGCCGCGCAGTGGCACCGATTGCGACGGCGTCTGAGATGACGTCGGTGTGTGGGCTCTGTCCGCCGTGGTCGTCACTTCGTTACGTTTGCTAGATTTACTCTTAATTAACCCAATCGCTGGTTCCCAAGCTTTGCTAAGATTATAGCCACAGTCACGGTTTATGAGGTCGTCACTTGTGCGAATTTCAATGGCCTCTCTAACGACGCAGTCCCAGTATCTCGACGTCTGTACCAGAATCCTAGTGCTTTCATACTCCATCGCATGATTTTCCGACAAACAATGTTCAGCGACCGCCGACTTTCTCGGATACATCAATCGTGTGTGCCTCTCGTGTTCAACGCATGGATCCTCGACGTTACGCATCGTCTGTCCAATATATGACTTTCCACACTGACACGGAATCTGGTACACGCCGGCCTTCCTCAAACCGAGATCATCTTTAGCGCTCCCCACCAGTGCACGAATTTTATTCAAAGATGTTATCACAGAAAATCGATACTCCACAGAAAAGTTCATGACAAGTACATATTCAAGAAAGTTATTAACATTTATATAAAAATATAATAAGTATGTGTACCGTTTGAGCCTTTCCCGACGTATTCATTCCTTCCATGGTTCACGGTCGTCGCGTCGGATCGTATTGTCGAAACTGCACAATATTTCCACGAGGCAGCTTCAGCTGCGAACTAAACTGCTGTCGCGTCCATTCCGAGAAAGACCAAGTAGCATTGTCCACCTACTCCCATGAATCCGCTGAGAGACATGACGAGATGTCCACAGGGCTAGAGTAATATCACACTAGCAGAGCTGAACCATATTCGCTCTGTGTTTCTCCAGAATGGATACTCTGAGAAGCAAATCCGAAAAGGCGCTTACAACCACCTCACGCAAGACCTGAAGAGCTGCCAGAAGAAACAAAGGAATCGAAAAGATTGGTTTTTCTCCTTTACTTTGGTGGCGTATCCTTCAAGATTAGCAAGTTCTTTAAGAAATATAACATCAAATGCGTCTTCCGACTTCCAGCACGAGTACAAACAATGCTGCGTCCCTTCAAAGACAATTTAGGTCCGAGGAGACCAGGCATATATAAAATCCCATGCCAGTGCGGAAAATCATACATTGGACAGACGTATCGCACTGTCAAAGATAGATGCCGTGAACACAAGCGACACACAAGACTGGGTCAGCCAGGAAAGTCTGCTGTTCCTGAGCACTGTTTGGACACGGGGCATAGCATGCACTATGAAGAGACATCATCTCGTCTGCATCTACGTACTGGGACTCCATCTTCAAATACGCAGTCGAAATACATATTTCGAACTACATGATTAATAGAGACACGCGCTTACAGCTCAGTCGCATTCAAACGTATCCAGCGAGTCGCCGCAGACGGGTCACCGAAGCGAGAGCATTTAAACTGCACGCCACACTACCTGCACCTGCACCACACTACCGGGCTTTCCGCGTCGTGTACGCGGATACCACCAGAGGGCTCTATATGTTTTTATCTATGATTCTCCTATATTGATATCATTGCCCCCCAACAACGCCTTCACGCCTGCGCTTTCCTAGCCAGCCACAGTATATAGGCGAGACGACAGAAATCAGCAGTTTAGTTAGCACCTGAATATGAGGAGCATCTGCCTCGTGGAAATATTGTGCAGCTTCGACAATACGATCAGACGCGACGCCCGTGAAGGAATGATTATTTTTGTCGAAAACGAAAGTTGAAAATAAAACGTATTTCAGTAGAGGTGTAAAGGGGAACTGGATCTGATCGTTTAATACTAAAGTGGCATCCGGAGCCAAAATTTTATTGATTTGCAATATTTCTAGTTGTGTTATCTTTCTACAGTTACATAGGATACTATGCAAATCACATTTAAGTGCCTGGCAGAGGTTTCATCGAAGCACCATGATACGTTTATCTCCCATTCCATTCTCGTATAGCGCGCGGGAAGAAAGAACACCTGAATCTCTCCGTTCGCGCTCTGATTTCCCGTATTTTCTGCTTATCTTCAGGAGATGTAGGATTTCACAGTTTACATAATAATCATGGTTTTCTCTGAGCAAATGTTCAGCAATGGTTGTCTTTTTTAACCTCCAGCTTCTCTCGTGTTCTGACAATCTAATAGCTGCCAGACTGACCAACATACACTTTCCCACAATGTTTGCACGTGATCTTGTACACACCACACTGTGATAGGTGTTGAATTTTGTCCTTACTATTGAAGAAATACTTTGAAATGTTCTCTGTATTGTAAAATGCAGGCCTTAATTTCGAGATTTTAACCTTTTTTCCAAAATGATCTGAAATTTTGCCTAAATATGGGATGACACACCAGTTTCTCTGACTACTGAATCGTTCTGGCTGGCCAGCATATAAAAGTGTTCTAATTTTTCTCATTTTCTTGTTATTCATTATACTGTCAATCAGAGCAGGATTATACGCATTTCTGGGTGCTGTATGTTTGATTGTTTGTAATTATGTTTGAAATGCAGAATTAGATAATCGAACAGATATGAGGCGATGGACCATGGAATGGAAACATATATTTTTATGGCCGTGTGGATGCTGGGAACTAGCAGGGATATCTGTATCTGTTACTAGGCATTTTTTGAAAATACTGAATAAGTGTTTATTTCTGCTGATATCAATAGTAAGGTCCAAAGTTTATAGAAGATCCTCCTAGTTCAATAGTGAACTTAATTTTCTTCTGTTGGGAATTTAAATGTTGTAAAAACGTATCCAATTGTCTGGTGGCAGCAGTCCATAAACACAGCACATCATCCACATATCTGAACCAGTATCCAATGTTGCACCTCAGTGGTTCCTTCTGTAAGAAAATCTGCTCAAAATGATCCATGGAGATCTCAGATAGAATGGGACAAGTGGAGAACCCATAGCTATGCCATCATACTGATTGTAGTACTTATTTTCAAACTGGAAATAATTTTTCTTTACACATGTTTCTGTAGCAGTGATTATGTCATGTGATTCAACAAGGTTAACTTTACATTTATGCAAAAGGTCAGTAAGGATGCCTATACTTTCAAAGTGGTGGCATCAAATGATACTAGTTTAAAATTATGTGGGACCAGTATGTATGTAATACTGTCGACAAAAGCTATGGAATTTTTGATTCCAAATTACGTAAAGTTACATAAAGATCTGATTCCTGCAAGGCCAGTAGTGTCATCCAAAATACATAAAGTTACATAAAGATCTGATTCCTGTAAGGATAGTGGTGTCATCGTTTTCTGCTCATTGTTACTTACTAACTAGAGAGCTAGATTACATAATTAAAAATAAAACCAGTTTTATACCAAAATTTGGAATTAAATAAATACCATAGCTCTTGTTGACAAAATTAAAGACATACATGTTCACTTAATTCTAGTATCATTGGATGTCGCCTCTTTGTTTTCAAATATTCCCACTGATGAAAGTATAGGCATCATTACTCCTTAGCCTATCTTCTAAGATATGTATTATTATTATTATTAATACGCACCGTATTTTACTACTTGGTCTCGTCGTTCCCTCTGTGATCCGTCAACAGGGTTCAAAAATGTTCAAATGTTTGTTAAGCTTATGGGACTTAACTACGGGGTCATCAGTCCCTAAACTTACAAACTACTTATGAACTACTTACGAACTAGGACGGCACAAATATCCATGCCCGAGGGGGGATTCGAACCCCCGACCGTAGTGGCCGTGCTGACCGTGACTGGAGCGCCTCAGTCACCTCGGCCACCGCGGCCGGCCAACAGGGTTCGCCATGGTGTCCTACATACATGGAAGTACTAGACTATAAACATCAGTTGGAATATTGGAGTATCGGGTTACGTACATGCAGTTGGGTACTTCCTTACTGTGCTATATTTTCGATCTTTTGTTTGTTATTGTGCAATACATTCATTGTAACACTGAGTATGTATCGCTTAATTCCTATATTTATTGTTATTACGATGTATGTACTGTCCTGTACTGACATGACCTTTTATTTTCTCGTTCACATTTTAGCAATGGAAGAGTACTACTCCGCGCGCGAGATGGAGGATATGATTTTCTGTTGCGAGTTAGAAAACGGACGTAGGCTGTGAGCCCGTGTCCTCTATGCGAGAAAATTTCCATATTACAGTGCGCCATCCAATAACCTGATTCTCCGACTTTTTCAAAGTCTTAGGAACATGGATTCTCAAGCACCCAATACAGCAAACAGTTTTAGGCCTCAGCCTGTACGCACACCACATATGGACGAGCGCGGTTAAATTTACTGGAGGAATAACCTGCAACTAGCGTGCCGACGATTTGCTGCAGCGGTGCGTGAGTCCTTGTCTGTATCATGTTCAGCATGTACAGGCACTAGAGCCGGACGACCACCATAGTAGAATGCGGTTCTGTGAATGGCTCTTGCAGAAGTGTGCAGTATATTCCCTTTTTTTGTCGAAGATTTTATTCACGGAGGAGGCGAGTATTTACACGAGATGGCGTTTAGAACTTTTATAATCAGTTTATCAAACAGATGGGGAAATATTCATCAAGATGAAGAAAGTGGACAACAATATCGATTTTTCATCAAGAATTCTTGGTAATATGTTAATAGGGTCATACATCTCACCACACAGATTAAACGGGGCTCACTATCATCAGTTTCTGACCTACTTGCCTTGTCGGAGGATGTCTGTCATGTCAGGAAAGACTACGGGTGTGCTTTATGCATAATAACGCACCAACACATTTCCTGGTTGTGTGTGGACAGCTGGGAGGACCCACACCTTCACCCTATTCATCTCTTTTAACTCAGTTCCCTAGATTTTTCGTACGGGTGCATGCTACTCCAGTCAATGATATCGATACGCAACTGTACCGTGTTTCATGGCATGCCAGAATTTACATAAAAAACCAGCTAAATTGCAGTGAGAGCACTGCAAAGGACGGACGTAAATTTGAGCACCTCCAATAAATGGACGTCAGGTTGAACGTATCCTAAGAAAAATAGTACATAACAGAAAGTGTGCGTTTCAGGGCAAAATTTATTCGTCTTTTTTCTTTATTTTGTTGGGTACTACCACCTTCCATAGTACTGGACAGTTTTTTTCGAACGTCCTGTATATATTAAAATTCTACCTGAGCTGGTTTGTGCTCGCTAAACTCTGACACTAAGACTATGACTAAATTCAGATATTTACATGACGTATTTATTAAGAGTGAGTTTGCATGCTATCCACTTTGCTGTAATGATAAAAGGGATCCTGGGGAAAATGACTCATAGCCCACGACACGATGCCTAGGATGAAATCATCCAAAATTTGAAAATGACATACTTTGTGACTTGTAATTCTTTTACAGAACTTCAAGTCCTTACGAAACATATTGTCGTTGATACCCTCCTCAAAACAATATAAAGTAAGGAAAAATAAAGCAAATTAAAAATAAAATTTTAGCCTACTACACTGTCTCGGAGGACGCAGTGTAATTGGTGAACAGCTGTATCCTTTCAATTTATTACTTCGCTGCTACCAAATGTCAATGAAAATATTGTTTTGTACGTATGGTGAGTCAGGGGCTAATGTGGATCCTCGAGGTCCGGGGATTATTGGCCCCACAAAACGGGGGATTCTGTCAGAGACATTCCGCTATCGATAATCTTGTGAACCTGGAGTCGGCTTCTCCTACAGATTTTACTCGCCGAGAATATATTTTTGTTTTCTTTGAGCTTCTGAAGGCTTACGACACCACCTGGCGCCATCATATCCTCAAAAACTTCACGAATGGGGCTTACGGAGTCCACTTCACATGTCCGTAAAGAACTTCCATGCCCTACGCTCTTTTCTTGTTCGTGTTGCTACCTGTCTCAGGTCACCTCATTATCAAAAATATCCACAGGGTTCCGTTCTTAGTGTCCCTTTATTTTTAGTCGCAATTAATGGTCTTGCTGCACCAGTGGAGTCCACCTCCTTGTACGCCGATGACTTCTGCGTGTATTTTAGATCCAGTAACATCGGTGTTGCTGAAGGTTGCAGATAGCTATTCGATAGGCACAATCGTGGACGTTTGCACGTGGTTTCTAATTTTCTCCATAGAAAACCCAGGACATGCATTCCTGTCGACGTCGGGTGGTACACCCGGAACCAGGACTGTGGTTTCGTCCCTCGAATCTATCAACTACCTGTCAGTTTCAAATATTTCTATCAAATCCATCCTTGGCCCATTTATCGTTTGCAGCTTTGTCTGGATTTTTTCCGAGCCTCGCAAGAGTTTCCGTAACACATATCCGTTGCCAGACACTGCAACTTCTCTCTTCGTTCCGTGTCGCCGCAGCTATTTATACTGATGTTTCCCTAGCAGATGGTAGTGCTGGGTATACGTGTCTTTATGACGACCGCGTTGCATTCTTTGGCACCTTTACCACAGAGATGGTCGGCATTCTAAGGGCTCTAGAACACCTCCAAGCCTGCCCCAGGGATTCATTGGCCATCTGTAGAGACTCTCTGACTGTGTTTATCTCGCCACCCATCACTGCGATCTGTCAAGAATACTGTTTACCCTCTCAGCAGATCTGGCCCTTCTGTGGTCTTTGTGTGGACTCCCAGCCACATCGGCATACCGGGGACTGAACATGTCGATCGGTTGGTCAAACAGGCTCCTACGGAGCCACCTTTAGATATTGTTGTCATGGAATCAGATCGAAAGTTGGCGTTGCACCGAAAAGTGTGTGAGGCTTGGAGCACCGAATGGTCTACCACGAGAACGCCGAATAAGCTTCGAGCAGTCAAGCTATCTACGGCTTTATGGAAATCTTCAATGCGGCCCATACGTCGATTGTCCTCTATCGCCTCCGTATTGGGAATACAGGGTAGACCCACTGCTGTATCGTTCGCCGTGAGGCCCCTCGCGTGTGTCAATATGGAGCAGCGCTAACAATATTCCACCTTCTGATGGATTGTCCACTTTTAGCCCTCTTGCGGCAGCCTTTTAATCTACCAGACGCACCATCCTTAGTTTTAGGCGATGATGCCTCCATGGCTAATAATGTCTTAGGTTTTACTGAGCAGCTGGTCTTTACAATTCCATCTTGTGGTGAGTGTTATAGCCTGATTCCATATTGTGGTGAGTGTTTTAGCCTGATCTCTCAGGTACCCACCTATCCAGGGCTTTTAATTACTTTTCAAATGTTCAAATGTTTGTAAAGTCTATGGAACTTAACTACGGGGTCATCAGTCCCTATACTTACAAACTACTTGTGAACTACTTACGAACTAGGACGGCACAAATATCCATGCCAGAGGGGAAATTCGAACCCCCGACCGTAGTGGCCGTGCAGATCGTGACTGGAGCACCTTAGTCACCTCGGCCACCGCGGCCGGCTAATATTTTTAAAACTTTTGTGTAGAATGCCGAGGGGTTTATTAGTGTGTGCAGCATGGGTGGCTCATCATGTATTACCTTTGTGGTCAGCCAGCCATGATATTCTGCAGTTCAGGTTTAGCTCAGTTCCTCATTTGGTTTTTACCTATTTGTGTCTTTCTTTTGTGTCGGCAGCAAATTGTTCATTATCAGTCTGGACCTTTCTGAGTTTTCATTATAGGTGTTTTATATTTTAGCTTATGACACTGAACTCTCAGCTAGGAACAGGGGACTGATCATCGAGCTGTTTAGTCCTCTCAACAATGACGACAAAAACGTCGCATTCTTGCCGCAGTTTGTTTATTTTTCCCATATGCATCTCTCCTGTTTTTATTTGATGGTTTCCTCAGTGAATTCCGGAAAATACAACTTAGTTTTTAAATGTAGTACTTTTACATTCCAATCTGTTCATGGCTTTATAGGTCAATATTTTTATTCTTTTTTCTAAATAATTGGTTACTTTCAGTTTATCATCTTTCCAGTTTTGTTTTTTCGGTTCTTTCCAAAACTGAAAGACGATGATCTCTAACTCACCAATTATACAGTTGGAAAAAAGAACTAATTACAATCTGGAAATACTACATCTAAAAAGGAAAGTGTAATTTTCGGAACGCAACCAGAAAGCCTTGAAATAAAAACGGGGAAACATGAGTGAGAAAAATAAGTAATCTGTAATAACGTAGCAGCCTTTTTATTTCTAAAGACGAGTAACTCTGCGCTTTCTGTGCAAAATTTCAACACCGACAACATTGTGAAATATTAACTGCATTTGCGACAAATTTTTGCTTTCAGTCAGTTTTCACATGCATCACTAAAAATGCCTCCAAAATTATGTAGTTGTGCGACACATACTTCACAGAAATTACAACATGAACTGTGTGACGTGTAAAAAAAGAGTGGATTTTTTACCGACTCTAATTTTTTTTGAATGGATATAGCTACCGCGGTACCCACTTCAAGCGCCGGGAGTGATTGTCCTGCGTACAAGTCGATACCCTCATCTCCTGGGGTGAGAATGATTACGTAAGATTTTTAACCAGCCTCGTTGTACAACTGAAGCAGAACGTCAAATTTGTGTGGCAATTCTCCCTGAGTACCACGAATTCATTCGGAAAGCCAATATTTGACTAGTTCCACTTAGTTGGCTGTAAGAACTAAGAGTTTCTCTGTTTGGCATGGCGTCTATACGCTTGATACGTTGACGTCACACTGAGCGTTGTGGTCTGTAAACATCCCCTTTTAAAGAAACACGAGGATGAAGCCCTGGCAGCTACGTCACTATAGTTCCTATTGGCGGACGACGTTCTTACTACTACCAGTACATCTCCTATAACCATGAAGCTATATGAAGTTGTTAGATCTACGTCCTCTTTCCAGTGTGCTAATTTTTCTTCCCGGCAATCATTGTCATAATCTCTTCGAATGTAAGACAACTGTTGTATGCCGCCAAGTACAGATAGGTATGCCATAATATTTCCGATAAAATTATCACGGCGGAACTATATAAACATGTCGCCGCGGAGTGGCCGGCTTTTCTCTGGCACCTTGCTGCAGAGAGTGCAGTTGCTTGCCGTCGGACGTGTGTGCGTGTGTGTGTGTGTGTGTGTGTGTGTGTGTGTGAGGGGGAGGGGGAGCACAGGGTGGTTGATACTATAGGTTCACTGGTTGCTGCCTTAGTCTGTCTCACTTATACAGATTATAAGCCTTGTAGTAGAATAAATAATTATAACAGGTATCTATCTATTGGTAAAGTAGAGTTTGCATTAGACCGTGGTGCTGATTAAAAATTAAAAAGTATCAGCATATTTTAAATATGTAATGGATAGAAAAAAAGGATTTTACATTATATTATCGATTCTTATAAGTGACTGAAATGTAAAAAAAGCACTTTACTATATCAAATTATCCGAACGGTTTATAAACTCAAATTTACTGTAAATTACACAAAATGACTACTGTAGCGGAATAGTATATATTTTATGTATTTGACTAACTATGGCAGATATAAATGAGGCACCATACCGTAAATATATCCGATAGGGCTCTAGACATATCGATTCTTAAACCTATCCTACTGCCACCTGGTGGCAGATAGGTCAGATGTGTTTACAACTGGAACCATTAGTCTATCAGCGGCATTTGCAGCATAACACACTGCCTAGTGATGGGGGAAGTGAACTATATGCAGATAAGCACACACACACACATACGTGTTTAAAACTGAATCTATCTGTCTGTCAGCAACGTTTTCAGTCTTGACATGCTGCCTATTGATGTGGGAAAGCGAACTGTATGTATGAATAGAAAGCAACTCAAATGTTTGTAAATCTTATGGGACTTAACTACGGGGTCATCAGTCCCTAAACTTACAAACTACTTATGAACTACTTACGAATTAGTACGGCACAAATATCCATGCCAGAGGGGGGATTCGAACCTCCGACCGTACTGGCCGTGCAGACCGTGACTGAAGCTCCTCAGTCCCCTCGGCCACAGCGGCCGGCCATGAATAGAACGTGACACCAAGGTACATTGGAAGGATTAATATGTGCATACAATTTATATCATGCCACAGTGTTGCATATTATAAACATTTTATTATGCCTGGACAATTAAGGTATGGCTATGACAAATATGTTATTTTACATTTGTAATCTAGATTTCTAATAGTATTCAATTACTGTAAATTGACAACATTTACTTGTGTATATCATGTTTAGTTGCCTTTTATAACATCCATTGCAGATATCAGGAGGTCACTATAGTTGTTGTTTAAATATTACAAATTCGAAAATGGCTCTTTATTGAGTTGAAACTAGTCTTATAGCAATTATGTAAATAAGCGATCTGGGCAAATAAAGAAATCTCACAGGAGAATCATCACCAAAAAAGCTGCATTGCTTCGAAAGGGTGTAGGATTGATGAGAGTGAACAGTTCAAATTCCAATGCTTATATATTACTAGCTCGTTGTGAAAATCACAGGTTCAAATATTAAATGCTGGTATACCGACCATTCAGAACACTGCCTGAAATGAGACATTTTTAACACGATAAGCGATTTTCTTTGTTTATATCCATGACTTGCATATGTAGATCATTCTAAGCTTGCCACGTTATCAAAGAAGGAACATTCGCAAAAAGTGCACGACGAGCGTGGGAGCTGTCGCCCATTAACAGGAACATCTCAACTAAATGCTACAGACATGATTGCACTAAAAGTCGGAGGCGTCATCCGTGCACCCTAAAGCTGTTTCATCGACTTTTACAATCACCAGTGGCGAATGGTAGCCCCAGGTTTTGCCAACACAAAATATCAGAGAACTGTCACTTGCTGCATTTGCTGGACGGAGCGTGTTTCACTTTCGGGCTGACAAAGTTGCACAAATGCGATCTTTCATTTATTTTTACATGGTGCGTTTCTGTGCATAATCACACGTTGAACGGGGAGGAGGGGGATTTACAAGTTTCTTAAAAGGAAAAAACTGGAGTTTACTTTTAATATGTAAAATCTTTTCCAAACAAGAAATATTAGAAATAGGGATGGTGCAAGTGATGTAACTGCAGACCACATGACCACATTCACGTTTTGGCGTGGGGTGAATGAAGATTGAACTAATAAATACCGCTAAAGAGCATAGTTTAACGAATCCGCAGTTGTGGCCGTGAGCGGCTCTTATGTAAGTAAACAAAGCTTTGAGCGGTTAAATTAGGTTTTACCATTGACTTCGTTACCCCCATTCATGAGCAATCGTTACCAAATCTGTTGTAAAAGTTCTATTTTATTGAATTTCATAATATGACGCTTTGATACCTCAGTGATAATTAATTTTATTCGTTAAACTCTGATCATTAGCGGTACTTATTAGTCTATTCTTCATTCCCCCCCCCACACCAAAAGGTGAGTGTGATCATGTGGCCTGCAGTTTTATCAGTCTGCACCTTCCCTATTTCTAATATTTCTTGCTTAGTTAACTCTTCTTCTTAAACAAGTTTGTAAATTTTCCTCCTTTCGACGTCGGATGATGCCCAGAAGAGGCGAAACAAGTCATGTAAAAATAAATGAAACATCGCTTTTGTGCAACCAAGACTGTTTCTTACCAAAATATCTATTACGGTTGCTGCGTCAATGCCACAAAAGTATGAACTGGAGTGATTTCAGTTTTCAACTTTGCCATTGAGTATATTTCAATTCCTTCAAACGGTCAAAATGTTTGAATATTTCGGATTCGTAGTTTAAGTATCAAAGATATTTAAGAAAAATTTGGGCCGCAGCCGGGATTAGAACCCGGGACCTCCTCCTCATTAGGCAAGCACTATAACCACACAACCGTCATGACGTAACTGATGCGTTGATTGTACGTCATAAATTTCAATTCTGCCTCATGTTCCCCTAAATAAATATCTCCAGTAGCGAAATAACTTCGAAGCATTGAACTTTAGTGGGAACGATCCTTCCTTGTACCTCAAGCACAAGATGGATGGATGGTTTGAGTTATAAAGGGACTCAAACCATCCATCCATCTTGTGCTTGAGGTACAAGAAAGGATCGTGATTTAAACATCAAATATTTACTTCTAGTAGTTTCTAAGGGATCCGATTCACTGATATCCATGGACAATCTTAGGAACTGTGAATGTGTCCTTGATTCATTGCCAGTTTTCAGGAGACCTTGGAACGAACATGATGCAACACGTTTTCAAATATGTATTTTCTTTGATGTATGTTGTTGTTAAAAATATTGATAAAAGCTTTCAATCAGTGTTCTGCAAAATTAGGCATAAATACAATTTGTATTTTGATCACACCTTCTTCAGGTGTACAGAAAGGCGTGCAGTGTTATGCTACGTCCACTTTAAATAACATGTCACAAGAACAAAAAATATAAAGATAAACTGACCTAGTCGGGTCTGGAGGCAATCTAATCGTTTTAAAGTTTTCAAAATCACAAGCCAAGATCGCACACTAACAATTTATTAAATGACGACCGGTTTCGGTGCACTGTGTCACCATCATCTGGTCAACAATATGTTATAATGTGGTCATCTTGTTAAAAATTGGGTAGAAAATAACAAGTGCAACTTTGCACTTAGTCACTATAAAAAAAAAATAAAAAAAAATGTGTTAAAAACATGACAGCTGTCAGCCGCCATGTTTTTAACTTATGTATTTTTTTTATATAGTAACTAAGTGCAATGTTGCACTTGTTAAAAAATTGGGTATAAAATAATAAGATGGCCAGATTATAACATATATGTGACCGGATGATGGTGACACAGTGCACCGAAACCGATCGTCATTTAATAAATTATTAGTGTGCGACCTTGGCTTGTGATTTTGAAAACTATACAAAAAATAAAAGTAGTAAGCCATGAATTTTCAAGTCTAAATTGAAGAGATTACTCGTGGCTCGTTCCTTCTAATCTGTCGATGAACTTCTTTATAAATGTATGCTACTAGCTGAATTAAGTTGTTGATAATGTTTATTTATAATTACTGTTTGTCGTTTGCATATAATTCTTACAAATTGTCATTTTATTTGTAACTACTTTCGTGTTACAGTTTCATGTAGTGACTCGTTCCATTACCATGGATTCTAACTCCACAGTCGGGACCTGCAGAACAAGACGTATATCTATGAAAGGAACAGAGGGAAGAGTGGAACCCATTGCTGGAAATGTCATCCAACGATGTTATGAGCACATACTCGTCATTGATACAGTATAAAAGATATTTTGTATTACAATACTTATTTGTCTCTATTTCTTGAGGTGGTACTGTGAACGTAAACAAAGTTAAAAAGTCTGGTAAAGGAAGGCTGAAAAATTAAAGTGCTATGAATACTTGAATTCTAGAAGAGAGGCGTTCCTCATTATCGAAAATTAAGAAATGTACCTAGCAATATGCAGTTTAAGCCTCATGTTTACTAGACTATCTATTTATCCACACTTACCTCGTTCAAGAATCAAAGAAAAGGATTTTACTGATGAATATATCTTTTTTATATTTTATAAGATAAAAAAAGGATTGATAACGTCGTCGGATATTTCGCACATGGGTTCTTATGTGAAACATTGCCCACTACGTTCCTCTACGACCTCTAGACGTGTGACATTAATATTATTGTGAAATGTGTATAAATTATAATTTTGGAAAAGAGAAGTCGAAAAGTGAGGTAGATGTAAGTTGGTTTCATGTGTCCCCTGTAGTGTTCGATAACCGAAGAACTCAGTCATTAGCGTAATACCAATGTACCCCGGCTATTAAGGAACGTTAGATATTATTGCCAACATTATATTCTTTGAAATTAGGCCATTGACCACGGCACTTCACTATAACGTTTCGTCTTATGCTGCGTCAGACATCTTCGAAGGCTTTGTAGGTACATATAGCTGGTTACAATTTAGTCAATTCAGTAAACTCTACTGTTTATGCGTATTAAGGCAACGGTCTGTTTGTGACATCATAAGACCGTTGCGCGAATGCGCTTAAGCAATACCGGTTGTTGAGTTGACCCAAGTCTGAACCAGGGTTTTGCGTCTGATAAGCTTCCGATGATGTCGTTAGCGGTAGAACACCAAACGTAAGGAAGAGATTTATGCACTGGACCACGACCACATCGCCAATAATTCAACAACCGATCGCGAAAGCCAATATTCAGTGGTTGAGCATTTCGTTCTCACTTTCCCTAAAATATCTTCTACAAACATAATGGAAACAGTGCAGAAAAAAGTAACATAATACATAGGACTTCTTAATTAGAAGACTTGAGACGTTACAGTCATACCGCCTCATTGCTCCACCTAATCGATTTTGCCAATTTTTCTTACCTTGCTCATGTTTTTCTCACTTGTATTAGTAATGTTTGCTATTTTCAATATAAATTGATTTAACTTGAGCATTATCATGTGGTTTCATGGCCGACTGGCGAGGGCAAAGAAGTAGAAGCAGAGATGGCGAGTTTGTGTTTTGTTATATTTTATTCCCTTTTATTTTTATTCATGTCACACTCCCATGCTTCCCATCACAGGAGCGAAGGAGTGGTTGAGCATAGCTGAACTAGTAGGGGTACTTTAGTATGATGGTGGTGATAGTTTGTGAGTTTTTCGCTTTTTGTGTAGGCAGCTAGTGGTGAAAAGAGGTTAGCAAGCTTTGCTGCTGGTCGATGGTAGGAGGTGGATTCGCGAACAAGTAAAAGGAAGGTGCCCAGTCGGCTGCACCTGCCTCCGCCAATCGGGGCGCGTTTTCTTGGCGTGGTTCGAATTGGTGGACGGTTGAGGTAGAGGGAAGCCATCTTTAGGGGAGTTGGAAGGGGAGCATCGAGAGGTACGGACGTTGGTGCTGCTTGCTGCGCAAAATTCTTCAGAATGTGGTAAGAAACGCGGTATAAGAAATAATTAACGTCACAAGTGGGGAAGTGGAATTTGATTTGTTAAAATGTAATCGTAAATTTTTCTCTGTATATTACGTCCAAAAGCCCCCTTACTGTTCGACCAGCGGTGTAACAAGCGGCTAGAATCCACGAATGTGGCTGACAGCGGAAACATGGAGAATTTGGATGGCGAGCTGGCTACGGACAATAGCGTGTCGCCGAGCCTGTGTCCTCAACCGGCGGCGGTAAGCTGTGATGCCGTTTCGACTCTCGAAGAGGGGGAGCGACAGCCCCAGGCTTCAGAGCAGGCACAGAATAGTGCTGCGTTGTCTGGTAAGATATCAGGAAACGAAAGCGTGATGGAAATACTACGGCAAATGATGGAACAGTCAAAGTTTCTGAATAGTAAATTAGACCAACAGTCAACGGTTCTAAATAGGAAATTAGATTAGCAGTCAAAGAAATTAGATAATCTCAATGCCCGTTTTGAGGAACAGACAGCTGTCGTTAATGGGCGACTTGATCATCACGGTAAGGTCATTGCCCAACAAGGGGAACGTTTGGCAAATTTAGAAAACAAACTAGAAGCAGTCGCGAGTAATAGTTGCAAGCGTCTGGATGTCGTGCAGTGTGAGGTAAAAGGTGTACAGGACATCTTGGCCAATATAAACAATAGGTTTGAGGCAAGAATAATCGCAGTTGAGCAGGAAGTAGCTCAAACTGTGTTAGGCGCGACCGAAATTGAATTACAAGGTGCAATCGAAAAAGTCATAGGTGCAAAAGGATACGCTAACTAAAGTAGTGAAAGATGTTGCAGAACTTGCATCGGCAGTGGAACAGCTGTCGGTACAAGTTGAAGCTAGATCGGAGAGAACAGACCCTCCACCGGTCCGAGAATCTGAACAGGTTCAGTCTACGCTGCATTTTAAACAGGCGCAGGTAGGAGTAGACGCACAACAAAAGGAGCAGCGGCTCCATGATCTAAGGAGCGATTCAATTGCGAGCGACGATAGTAGGAGGGTCCCAGTTGTACCAGCTGACGAGGAAGACTGTAGAAAGCACTTCGTATCCGTACTATCTTATATTACGTTTCCAGGAGAGTGCAACGAGATCCATCCGAAAGTGTGGATCAATCAGTTCGAACATTCGTTACCTGATTCGTGGGGTCCCCTCCTGAAGATGAAATTCGCAATAAGTCATTTGCGGGGTGAGGAAGCTGCTATCATGCAGAACCGCATGAAAGAATGTAGCACGTATGAAGAATTTAGGAATGCTTTTCTGGACGAATTTTGGGCGAAAGGAGTCCAGGAAAGGGTGAAGTTCAACATCCTAATGAAGGAAAATTAAACACCGTAAGCCTTCTTTAGAGGAATGGCTCGCGCCAACCGACACCTAGACGAACCATATCCGGCGCCTGAATTGGTGCGGATTTGTATAACGAAACTGCCTGCCAAACTAAAAAGGGACATTGCTATCGCAGGTCGTTATATGAACGATATAAAACTTTTCCAGCAATTGCTGCAAGAGTTGGGGGCAGACCGTCGTCAATTTCAACCGCGTAATGCTGGGCACGAGTGCAGCCACCCACATAATCAGGGGAACGCCCCCCGTAATCAAAACCACAACGGGAACGGCAAAAGTGACCGAAACGGTTGGTGGAAAGATAAGCAACGAAATGCTCCTCGGCATAATGGAAGTTACGAGCGTCAAAATGCACAAGGGTTCCATAGTAAACATGCAAAACGGAACAGGAACAGGAGTAGGAGTCGTTCACCCCCACCGCATAATGTAAATAACGGAGGTGGGCGTGTCAGGAACCTGGATTGTGCAGTATGACAGCGCATTGCCCGATCAGAACGCGGAAGTAGCGTCACGTCAAATGCGCTTTACTTTGTACGAGGACATAAGAGACAACCCATTAGAAGAGGACGTAGTAATTAGTTCCATTCAACTTCCGTATGTTCATGTAAATATTAGTGGCATTGACGTAAAGTGTTTAGTGGATTCGGGTAGTGAGGCCTTCATAATGAGGGATGACATTTTCCAAAATTGCAACGCTAGAGGGGAGTGGCCAGTCCTCCCACTTCAGAAAACGAGAGTGAGAGGGGCGGTCCATGGGAAAAGCGCCACTGTTACGCAGCAAACAATGCTGCAATTTCAGTGCCAGGCGCACCTTTTCACTGTGAATCTCATTATAATGGAGGGACTCACTATCGGATTGGTTCTGGGCCTAGACTTCTTAAGAGGATACAAAGCTCTCATTGATTTTGAAAATGAACAAATGACGATGTCGTGTAGTGGCAGGAGCGTCGCACTCAAATTTGAGAATGACCGCAGCCAAGAAGGCGATTTACGTGAACCCCAATCCTATTTGCCTATTGAGCTAGGTGAAGTAATTCATAATAAAACAATGCATGTACTTAATGACGAGAACAGAAAAGCCGTATCTGACACGTTGTGGCGGTACCAGAAGGTCTTTTGTGAAGGTCCAGGACCCATTAAGGACTTTCAGTACCGTTTTAAAGTAAAACCCCACAAGCCTTGTTTCAAAATATTCAAATGTTTGTTAAGCTTATGGGACTTAACTACGTGGTCTTCAGTCCCTAAACTTACAAACTACTTATCAACTACCTTATACTAAGGACGGCACAAATATCCATGCCTGAGGGGGGGATTCGAACCCCCGACCGTAGTGACCGTGCAGACCGTGACTGGAGCGCCTCAGTCTCCTCGGCCACCGCGGCCGGCCCACAAGCCTTTCGCGGCACCATCATACCCGATACCACTGGCGTATCGACGCGAATTAGAGCAGGAAATACAAAAGATGCTGGACCTAGGAGTGATTGAATACGCGGCTAGCCCGTATAATTCACCGCTGCACGTAGTAAATAAAAGGGGAGGTGCAATTCGGTTAGTACTGGATTCAAGAAGAATCAACTAAATAATCTGGCGGAAACTGATCGACCAGAAACCCTTGACACCCTATTGCAAAAGTTTCATGGGGTTAGGGTTCTCAGTTCGATTGATCTTAGATCCAGTTATTGGCAGGTTGAACTGGAACCATCCTGCCGAAAATACACGGCGTTCTTGTGGTATGGGCGCTGTTTCCAATTCCGACGCCTACCCTTTGGACTTAATGTGTCGAGCGCTGCGTTTGTTCGTGCATTAGATGCGTTACTACCGACTAAATTACGAACACGAATTACCTGCTACGTTTATGATGTGTTAGTCGCGGAACGGACATGGGAGGAATACCTAAACATCCTAGACGAGCTCCTGTATTTGTTTAAAAAACACAACGTAAATGTCAACTTAAGTAAATCCGAGTTTGGAAAAGGAGAGATCCTGTTTCTCGGACACATTGTGTCCACTAAGGGGATCCGACCGGATCCTGCAAAGTTGCAGGCAGTAAGGGAGTACCAACAGCCGAACATCAAACGTAGATTTCTACAAGAGATACATAAAGTTGAAAAACATTACTACCCCCGTCTAAGTCAACTGACGGGGAAGAATACGGTTTGGAGGTGGGATGCGGCGGCACAGGAGGAGTTTGTTGCTCTGAAGCACGCCCTTCTGTCTGCCCCTCTACTTGTGCACCCCGATCTGAAAAGACAGTTTTGTATGTCCACGAATAGTTCTAGGAACGGTCTTGGTTGTGTCATATTCCAAGAATTCGAGGAGAATGGCAAAACTGTGCCAAAGCCAATAGCTTTTGCTAGCCGAGTACTAAACAAGGCAGAGCGTAATTATACAGTAACGGAACTGGAAGCACTCGCGATAGTGTGGGGCTTCCTAAAATTCCGCTATTATTTGTACGGCCGCCGTAAACGTGTGTACACTGACCACCGATCGTTGCAATTCTTGTTGTCAGCAAATCTGACGCACAGCCGCCTCACGAGATGGACCCTAGTTTTACAGGAGTTTGAGATCGTATATATTCCCGGCCCACAAAACATAGTAGCCGACGCACTTTCACGTGGACCTGCGGGGTTACGTGATGAGGGGGAGGTGGAATTGTTGGAACGGAGATATTACGCACTGTTTATGCGTTCGGTTCCGTTCGAGAACTTTTTAAGTGATGCACTTAGTAATATCGATAGGGAACAAGAGAGGGGCAGTGTCTGGAAGGACATACGAACGAAATAATAACAAGGAAACTGTGTCGAGTGACGGAGGCATTACACCTTGCGCGATAATGTACTGTTTTATCGGCGCCACCCACTCAGTGCGATATGGCTGTTATGTGTGCTGGATGAACTGATCAATAAATTAGTATGGTACACCCATCTAAATGTGGTCATTTAGGTACAACGAAGTGCTGCAACAAGTTAAAGGAGTCGGTCTATTTTAACAGCATGGAGCGCAGAGTGAGGAAGGTACTTGACAAGTGTAAGCCTTGTCAGCTGGCGAAGCACTCAAATGTCTGTACTGTGGCTCCACTGTTTCCTATAGTGCCTACGAAACTGAGAGAGCTGGGAGCTGTGGATCTTTTCGGACCGCTGCCCGCTTCGACTAAAGGGTACCGATATATTCTGATAGAAGTAGAACTAACATCAAAGTTCGTAACGTTCTCCCCGCTCCGCAACGCGAATGCAAGGACGGTTGCGCGAGCATTTGTTCGGGACTTTTGCGGCCAGGTCGGTCGCGTTGATAAAGTAATCTCGGACAGTGGGACACAGTTACGTTCTGCACATAAAGGCCTGCAGCACATAAGCAACATTAAAAGGTGGAAGTACTAAATAAGAAGCAATGAAGAGCGCATGTCAGAGGTCAGCATTGCAGCAATTCAAAGGCTTCATACAAATTGGTAGACTGGTAAATTAATGTCAAGTTTCTAACTGACTATTGTCTAGTAAGGGTCGGCTGATTAACCGCGTGTTTAGTAAAGTGTCGTGTCACGGCTTTCGTGGCGTGGTTCCGGAAAGGAATGCACAATAAAACTTCGACTTTCTTTACGCGGCAAGAGCGTCACTAATTTGCTTCTTTATGTGGCCAAATGGGCCGGAGCTATTTTTCTTAGTGTTTCAGGGCGGTCTGTAGTAGGGGAGCTGGACCGTTTTCAAGGAGCTGTGAGCGGTCCTTGATAAGGATGGAGTGTTTACGTGTTTTTTAGACGACGGATCTTTCACGCTGGAGAAAGGTGACCTGATACTATCCAATTATCAAGATGGACTGTGGCGCAATTTGTAAAGTAACCAGAAGGTAACCAGGGAGTATTTCAGATATTGTGTTCTTCCATAAGTTGTTATGAAGTTGCTTATTTAAATGTCTGTTACTCAAAAGAGGTGACTTACAGAGTCTGATAATTTTGTTTTAAAGGTGTCTAATGAAATCTGTCTTATGTTTACATAGCTCTTGATGACTAACTGCCTATCGTAACACCACTATGTTGTTGTCGAGGTCTCGCTATTGAAGTTATAAAATATTTCAAAGGAGCAATAGGCAAAGGTATTGTGGTTGGTAAAACTTGAGATAAAAGTAAGGGAACCGCGTACCAAGGTAATAATTTAGTGCTATGTGCTGCTGCGCTGCTAATTTGCAATTGCTTTTCTGCATAGTCTGGAATGAACGGAGATTTTGCCTTATGTGTGAGCAAGTAAATGTTTAGAAAACGTCTGGAATCTATCGCCGGCGCTCTGACTGATGTAGTTTGTGTTTGGTGTCGGGAGGAAGTAGAAAGTCACCAAAAAGTCAAGTCACCAACATGTGACTACCTAAATCCTATGTGGTACCTGTATCCTGAGCTTATACCGGAAACCTTACGCCAGTAAGTCTTATTTTGAGCACTTTGTGGTGCGTTGTGTGTTGTCGGTAGTGACATTGTTTTAGGTTTGCCTTCTTTTGAGATTTATTGATAAACAGCCCATTCTTTTGTAAAGACAAAGGGCATGGAGTAGTCTTAGAGTAATTAGTAAGAGGCCCACTTTTGTAAAGTTCTGAGGGCGAGTAGGTTAAATTATTCACAAGCAACCATTATTTGTTCGATTATTCTTTTGTGTCTTTTGTGTCTAATTAGTCAGCTCCATTTTTGTGTGAAATATAAGGATTTTTGATTGGTTTAAGATGCAATTCATAGAATAGCTTGGGTGAGAATTGGATCGGTATTGTGTTAGCCATGATGCTGGTCTCATGACTGATGCATTCATGTTTCATGGAGTGGCCGTGTAACGCGTTCTGAAGAATGGCGCAGAACCAGCGTGAGCGACTGCCGCCAAGGTCGCCCAGTGCGGAAAGCTGGGACAAGCAGGGGTGCCGGCTCTTCCGGACGTGAGCGACTACAAGGGCGAAACTGTGGCAACAGCGGCTAGAGGGTGGCAGCGGCAGCTCGTTCGCCTGATGAAAGGAGGCAGCACACTGTCAGGTGGTGCGTCTCTCCCCACCACGCCCTGTCGCTCCACCGAACTCTAGGACTGAAGGGGCGGCCAGCCGAGCCACTCCGGGGCGCTGACCCCTGGCGGCTACGTCACCGACTGACATGCTGCCCCCACCCCGAAACACAGCGGCCCGGCCTGGAACGTTGCGTCTCGCCGAACCACTGCAGCGCCACTCCCACCGCCCAGTTGTTTGTCTTGAGAGACCGCGCGCTCTATGCACGCAAACGTGTTGAACAATGAATTTACCAGCAAAAGAATTGGTGTTATTGACGGCTACTGCAGACTGAAGGACACGCAATGTGCGAACAGTACTTAGCCAGGCCCATGTGGACAATGTAATAGAACTTTAGGGATGGTAACTTAACTGTCAATTACTGGAATGAGGACAATGTGGTTGTTGCCTCCTCCAGATGAAAGGTCAACTTAGACGCAAGTAGTGGAATCTCAGCCAATTAGGTTCTGCCCTCATTAAAGAGCAGTGGTTTGGTTGATTAGTTATTGGGCAAGTATGAAACTGTGTTGCTATCACTGGCAGGAAATTACACTCGTTTTCAGTGAACTTTAGTGTGAACTTTAGAGAGAGACATGTGGAGGCCTTGGGTTGTCTACTGTGCATTTTCTAGACGGTGTAAGTGGTGTTGACGGTTGGACGTTGTGTAGGTACAATCACAAGGATGCGGTAGCTAATCCCAGTTTCTCTGTGAATGGACGTATTCCAGACAGAACCTCACTTAGTGTCAGCTAGGGCACTGTTAACATGGAGGAGGTATTGACTGAGAGGACAGTCACAGCATTGGTTATGTTAACTTTGTCGAAGGTTAGGGGAGAGACGATCTTTGCACTATGAACACTCATGTATGGGTGCCATTGACATGTTGGTTTATTGCCAGTAGTATCCGGTGGGTTCAGCAACTGTTGAACCAGGGAACTGTATGGGAGTTGGAGCTCTTCGGGGAAGAGGATTTCAATGGAGAGATGACAGAAAGAGCGTGTGAAACTCGAATTCCCCCAAGTCGCCTCAGCGAGAATGTCCACCCCATTCCCCAGTTAGTTGTGGGATTTGCTGTGTCCTGGTGTAATCAATTAAGTGTCACGTATTGTGTTTGCCTTTTGAGTGGCATTGTCAAAATGATGGCCTGTTTACTGATGGGTTAGTAGTGGCAGTCCGGCCGCAAGAAGTTGTGTTGTGTCATGTTTTCTGTTTAATTATGATCTAAGAATCTTATTTTATTTGAGTGCTATGAATGTTTACTTTTGTCAATGTTTGTGTCTTCTAGTTGCTTGAGTACTAACGCCTTTTCTGTGGTACCTGTGCCTAATAAGACCCCACAGATTTATTGTGTTTATTGTTGGGTATTTCTTGTGTTAATACGTAGTATGATAGTGCTCATTGATTTTTCTCATATGTACGTATAAGAACCTGTGTTTTTCGTTTGTTTTGTGCCATAATGAGTTTTCAATGTCTTGTCAGACTGACAGATCAAATGAACATTACCTATAATAAAATAAGGATTTGACAGCTTGACATTTCCTGTCTTAATGAACTTGTAATCAATAACAATGTCCAGTAGTCATGTAAGTAGTCTTATGGTTTTCTGATAGTGTTGCTTAGTTAAGTGGTTTATTTAGGTTGTACTTATAATTTGACTGTTCTTTCTCTGTGATTCAGTCAAAACAATATTAATGCTATTACTGAAATAGGAATTAATTTTTTCGGCCACAGAGCATTTAGTGTTGCTCATTGCAGGTTGCAACATTTTGATCTGTTTCATTATGTTAACTCTTGTGTGCACTACAACTTGATTGCCAATGGGCGTTTTATGTTTTTGTGATTTTGTTATTACTTATGTGTGGGGTCACTTCACTGCCCATGGGCATTTCATAAGTTCAATGATTTTGTTTAATGTTTAAGGTGTAAATTGTTTCGTTCAGTAGTGAATGTGATCGAAGGTTCACGTGATTTCTAGTTTATATTCTATCTTACGAGTAATGACGGCCACATTCAATGTAAATCATGTATTGTTTTCTGCTGGCCGAAAGAAAAAAAATCAAACTTTAGTAAGTATTAGTAGCAATAGTGAGGGGAATAGAGGCCTCCCCACCCGTCACCATAATTTAGTTAGGAATGCCTTAAACTGTTATCCTTCCCGAATGACAGCCCAGTAGTCATTTCTGCTTCTACGAGGGGAGGGTGATGAGACTTTACTGTCATACCGCCTCATTGCTCCACCTAATCGATTTTGCCAATTTTTCTTACCTTGCTCATGTTTTTCTCACTTGTATTAGTAATGTTTGCTATTTTCAATATAAATTGATTTAACTTGAGCATTATCATGTGGTTTCATGGCCGACTGGCGAGGGCAAAGAAGTAGAATCAGAGATGGCGAGTTTGTGTTTTGTTATATTTTATTCCCTTTTATTTTTATTCATGTCACACTCCCATGCTTCCCATCACAGTGTGAGCGAAGGAGTGGTTGAGCATAGTTGAACCAGTAGGGGTACTTTAGTATGATGGTGGTGGTAGTTTGTGAGATTTTCGCTTTTTGTGTAGGCAGCTAGTGGTGAAAAGAGGTTAGCAAGCTTTGCTGCTGGTCGACGGTAGGAGGTGGATTCGCGAACAAGTAAAAGGAAGGTACCCAGTCGGCTGCATCTGCCTCCGCCAATCAGGGCGCGACTTCTTGGCGTGGTTCGAATTGGTGGACGGTTGAGGTAGAGGGAAGCCATTTTTAGGGAGCTGGAAGGAGACCATCGAGAGGTACGGATGCTGGTGATGCTTGCTGCGCAAAATTCTCCAGAATGTGGTAAGAAACGCGGCATAAGAGATAATTAAAGTCACAAGTGGGGAAGTGGAATTTAATTTGTTAAAATGTAATCGTAAATTTTGCTCTGTATATTGCGTCCACAAGCCGCCTTACTGTTCGACCAGCAGGATTAATTTGAGAAGTAAAAGTATAGAGCTCTGTGCTAATCACGCAGTGAGTGATTTGCATGTTTTATGTCCGTTTGTGTGCAGATTTCCTACCCCCCCCTTCCTCACCCACCATGTGTGACATTGAATAATGTACAGAGTAGTTTCAAGCAGTAGGAGGCCAGTTGAGCAATATTTATAGCGAATTGTCTAAAAAAATAAACCCTTTATGATTAAATTTTGCGTTAGAATAACTGATTTACCCCTCAGCTTCTCCTTCAAAGCTCCCCATTTTGGATGGGAAACAAAGGGATCTCTCAATCATAATGAGGATTGAAATTGGTATTTGTTTGAACTTACCCTGGGGGTTTAAAACTAGACGTATCCCTTCTTGAGGTGGATGTGTACTGCTTCCGTCAATTATAAACAAAAACTGCGTTATCCGTTGTGCGCCATTTTCATTTGTCAAGTTTAATCAAGCCGGTATTTTCATGTGAACATAGACCGAAATATGTGTGAACCAGTATAGATCCATGCTCAGGATAAAGCGTACGCGAAATGACCAAGCACATTTCATACTGTGTATGGAAGCCGTTGCTGTCAGTTGAACTGCGCTTGGGTAGGCCCACCCAGTGGTTAGAGAAAAAAAAAAGGTTAAACTGTAAAGTACAAACAAGAACGTAAGAATTAAAATAAGAGGGTACGTCACAGACCGTGTCAGAAATATTAGTGTTACACAGCATCGAGGATAAAAGTTTCCCGAAAAAGAAATGTAGGTAGTGCGACCTTCAAAATCCTCCGTGTAACATTAATTATTAACTTCTCATGCTGGAGAAACAGCCTTTAAGTTCTGCGTTAAACTGATAATGTGCAACGGATACATTTTCGGCTTAATGCACGAGTGTTGGTACTTAAATAGTGGCAACAATGTCGTGGAATCTACTGTTGTCGCTGATAGCACACGTTGTTTACATATTTACCTTACCTCCCAGCAAATTGACTGACCCGTCCCACGTCACGGGCGTGTGCACAGTCGGGGGATTCACAGCCAACGGTTACAACGAGCGGTGTAACGTAACGGTGTCATCATGCTTTCGAAACAGAAACACGGCAGACCGTCAATGCACAGCAGTGACTTTGATTTGATTCTGAAGATGAATGCACCGCTTCGTGGCATTGGCTTCAGAACTGTTGCAGAGATTCGAATGGCAGTAGACCATCAATAGTACAGGCATACTACGCCCTGCACATCGCTGGCAACAGGTTTCCACACAACTTTGGTGACTACTTTGAAGAACAGCAACAGGTGCAAACATGTAACGTTTTTGTATTGGTTCTGAATAAATAGTTGCCACTTTTTAAATTACAACTCTCACATGTTTTATAGATCAAGAAATGGTTTGTGTCCTATGAGGAAACGTCATTTCTAAAATATAATGGAACAAGTGGCCATATTCCGCTGGTAGTTAAATGTCTTTACATAGGTAGTCAGATAATAGAGGACAGAATGGGTTCATGGTTGACAGTAGGTTCAGGCATAAGACAAGACCTGTCATCACTGTATTCATACCGTTTATTGAACATATGTTGAAAACAATAGACTGCCACAGCGAGATTACAATATGTGGAGAAATAAAGGCAGTCTCACATATGCGGACGAATTATTTGTGATGGCATATCCGATTGAAATGTTGTAATCTATTTTTCAGAGCTATATCAGAGCTGTAATATAACCGCTTTGGTATGACCATGAATGTCTCCAAAACGAAAGTAATGTCTACCATCTATTCCCTTCTAGAGGAATGAAGACAGTGCCAAAACCAAGCATTGAAGCGTTCTATCTTCCGGTCTACTTTGTTGTTTGGGAGTGAGAGCTGGATGGACAGAGGTTACCTTTTTGATAAGGTTGAGGTTACAGATATGAAAATAGCAAGGTTGATTGCAGACGCTAATAGATGGGAACAATGGCATGAGGGTGTTCATAATGAGGTAATCAAAGAAAAACTGGGAATGAGCACCACAGGTGAAGAAGTTCAGGATGAGATGGTCATTTACACGCATGGGAGATGAAGTTACCCCTAGACGGGAAGAGGAGTCGATGAAGACCAAGGATAATGTATAAGTATTGTATTCGGTCAAGAATAAATTTGAAGTAACAGATATGTAAGCAGTAAATAGGAGGATCATGGAGGAATTTTACTAGGAGGAATATACTCCAGACTGAACGCTAAAAGACTTAGTGTCGCTAATGATGAGGATAATGACGATGATGTCGATATTGATGATAATGTAATTTATAACCATACCACGTATTTGACTTAAGTAATTCAACCTTTTTTTGTTAAAACATACGGTAGAAGTTCCCATTATTTTAGGAACACACATTTTCACCCAAAGAAAGAAGAAATTTCCTTCATTGATACATGTTTTCAAAAACTGTAATTGTTGACTGTTAAGAGGACCGCGTTCCACACGCCATCTAGTGAGCTTAAATTTTATTTCGCCCTTGTGCGCCAACAACCGTATAATGTATGTGATTTTTCTTACAATGAGTTAGCCATACGTCAATACTTTTTATATTATGAACGATGTACAATGGTTTTATATGATTTAATTTTGTGTCATGCGATGACTGATTGTGCAGGACTCTTCTGCTAATGAATGTGTATTATATTAACAGATTATGTGCTGATGGGCCATCCCCGAAACTAGTAATGAAGAGTTATATTCATTCAATACACAGCGACCACTTAGATTTGATTACTTTTGTTGTATGAAGTCTTAACAAACACCACAGCTGACTTTCCCTCCCCACTTATCGGGGAGGGGAGGAGGGGGTAGGGATCTGCTATCGGGTGATCTTCGGGCTCCTTGGTTATAGATACGCGGTAAGGAACCTTGCATCATTCACCTCTGTGGCGCTACGTTTGGTGGGAGGGTGCCACCATCTCGCCACGCCTCTAAGCGGCGGCCAATAGAACTTCATCCGGTAGGGTCGTACAGTAGGCCATAATCTTGAAAACGTGGCCCAAAAGAGGAATAAAGTGTTGATAATTCTCTATTTTGGACTATCACGTTGGCTGCATCAATGCTGGGACCACTGAATGTCGGCTGTGCGGACGACCAGATTTTCATTTGTTCGGTTATATCTCACGTCAAAAGCCGCAATTCATTGTTAGCGTGCGTGCAGGTAGCCAGGCTACAAGAACAGTCTGGTTGGCTGATATTTTGTACACTTTTCGATCGTGTTCCACCATTGTTGAACTGCAGCTTTGGTTAAGATCTTAAAAAGAGTCTTGTTCTTGAAGATATCTATCTGTTGTTTATCCATGTGAAGCGGATACTTTCAAAATGGAAAGTTTTTCAGCAGGTATGTAGTAATCACTATTAAGTCATCAATTAATAATTATTTTCAATTTATTACAGGAAAATGGACGAGAAAATTGTAAAATGATCTTAAAATAAAGTTACGAATTCCATGACATTCCGCTTTCTTTTACGCTGTGTCTGCATGTATATATTATTAACTGTAAATTAAGCTTCATATCCTGCTACTACTTGCTACTTTCGAGTTTACGTCACGTTTTAGTAAAATGTCACTGAAACATCTACAAAAATGACAATAACATTAATTAAATTTGAGCTGTATTTGTACAGTTTAAACTATAATTAATGCGAGAAGCATTGTAAAGAAAAAAATATTTAGGAAAATGGTTGAAAGTGTAGCACAGAATTTTTTCAGTTTGTTTCGATCCAGCGTATTCCAGAATCGGATATTCGAGGAAAGAAAATTTTTCTGAAACTAACAAAATAAATAATTGTGTTTGAATTAAATAATTACTTGTAATATTTTACACCATCTTCTATCCTCTTCTTGGTCCTTTCTTCACATTTTTCACAAACTTTTAGACGAACAGTTTTAAATTAAAACACAAAATATAGCTACGTTTGAACTTTATTTCGGTTGTTTCAATGTGAAAAATGTGCTTTTGTGAAATTAACGTACATTATGAGAAGGCATGCTGTTACTGCATGATTACCTGCAATTACCTCATGACTTCAATAAATGCTGAAAATGATGTCCTTTAACGTCAATGCATTTGGCAATACGCGTATTGAAATTCCTCTCAGAAGCGAGTACTTCACCTTCAGTAATGTTTTCACATGCATTGACAATGCGCTGACGCATGTTTTCAGACGTTGTCGGTGAATGACGATAACAAATATCCTTCAATTTTCTCCACAGAATAAATCTGGGGATGTAAGATCTGATGAACGTGCGAGCCATAGTATGGTGCTTCCACGACCAATCCACATTCCATTTAAGACCATTTCCATTACACGCGAGCCATGAGCCGGACATCCGTCATGTAGAAAGTACGTCGTCATTCAGTCATGCAGTGAAACATAGTAAAATCGGTAGAACATTACGTAAGAAATTTTTATACATTGAGCCGTTTAGATTTCCATCGATAAAATAGAGGCCAATTATTCTTACTCACATAATGCCGCACCATACCCGCCAAGGTCGCTGACGTTTCACTTGTGACTGAACACTTCCTATCTCTTTAAATAATGTAACTATCCGACGAAAAGTTCGGACACTTGGATGAGGTCTTCTAGGATAACGATCAACATATATAGCACAGGCCCGTTGGGCATTTTGATCACAATATCCATACATAAGTATCATATCGACCTTTCCCGCAACTGGTGAACGGTCCATTTTAACACCAGTAATGAATAACGATGCTAATACTGTCCGCACTGGCGAATTTGTTATGTGATACCACATATTTATGCGTTTGTGACTATTACAGCACTATCAATCACAAAGCGAAAAAAGTGTTCCAAACAAAACATTCATATTTATTTACGTACTAGTGGAGTATGTAATAAAAATGGGGATACCTACTTTAAAAAATGCAGTTGATATCCATTTGACCTATGGCGCCATCTAGCGAGCCAACCATAGCACCATAACGCCATCTGTTTTCTCCCTTGAAGGGAGAAAGGTTTTGTTCTTTGCAGTTTATATACCCGTATGAAAATGTTTGAAGAATGTTGTATCATTCTGGATTCACTTTAACACATGCAGTATGTGTTCCAAGTTCGAGAGAGACACACATGAAGCTAACAAAATGTTCAAATGTTTGTTAAGCTTATGGGACTTAACTACGTGGTCATCAGTCCCTAAACTTACAAACTACTTATGAACTACTTACAAACTAGGACGGCACAAATATCCATGCCCTAGGGGGGATTCGAACCCCCGACCGTAGTGGCCGTGCTGACCGTGACTGGAGCGCCTCAGTCACCTCGGCCACCGAGGCCGGCCATGAAGCTAACAACCATTCCACAAGGGGCAGGGATCCTTCATCATTCAGATGAGGCCCCGGGCTCCGGCGCATCGCACAGTGAAGGGTGGCGAGTAGTGAAGACGTGTCCACCGTGTTGCCGACTGACAATTGAGCAAACCGCCATTCCTCGACTGGGTGCAATAGCATTGTCTCTATTTCCTTGCGCTAGTCTCGCTTCTTCCACCTGTCTCGACTTTTCATACACTTCTTATCCTTTTTCTGCAAAATGTATATGTGTAGTGCTCAGAGGTCTTTGGTCCTATTACCATACGGAATAGACATTAGTGAGAACAAATATTCATTTTGCCTTTCCTTATATGCAATTGTGCTACTAAGATTTTGAAGATGGGTTCGGTTGACAGGAACTCCTACAGAATTCTTAAAATAGTCATGAATACTGTCAAGCAATGTAGTTTTCGTGTAAGAAAATGTTTGGAACTCTCGTACCTACCCATGTAAAACTAAATATAAAAATTAATTACGCTGTTTCCTCTCCGGGTGAGAGTGCCGAATATGCGTATGCTACTGGCACTTGACATCTTGACGTTGGCAACGGCGCTGTGAATGACGGGAGGTGAAGGCTGTCAATCGGAAGTCCCGTTCAGTCGGCCAATAAGAAATAGCTTTAGTCTTTATAGTTTGAAAACAGGAAGTACTTATGAAGATTATTAATGCACTCACCGGGCAAGGTGAACCACTGAGCAAGAACAGCATTATTTAATTATTTCACAGGGGACACAAGACATCATTCCTCTGTCACTGTCACTGGGTTTCGAAAGAGGATGCACCTTTTTTGTTCAACATGAAATAGATAATTAATGCTGTTCCTGCTCTATAGTTAACAGGTTGTTGTCTGGTGATTGAGTTAATGATTTTCGTAAATACTTGGTTGTTTTTTCGGTATATCAGTCCGTAACAATCGCACTTTTCAAAACTGGAAAAAAATACAGTTCTGATTCGTAATGAAATAACAATTAGATTGCCAAAAACGCTGCATACAAACTTCAGAACAAATTTTAAAACTCACTCCAAATTTATTAGATATCAAACACGCAATGTGAGTCCTCATCGACTGCCTAGACCCCCTGCCTTTCATCGTGCAGTGCCAACGTCTAGACGTCAAGCGCCATTGTCGTACGCATAAACTGCACTTTAAACCCTTTTCGGTGTGCATCGCTCTGTACATCGGTTAGAAATACAGAGAGGAAGGCTGGTACTATTTGGGTTTCCTTAACAAAATATTTATGAGAGAATACCTTTCGAGATGTTTTACGAATTGAAGTTGTGACATACGCTTCGGAAACGCAGTCGGTGCGCACGTCAATAAAAATATCCACCTCAAAGTATAAAAACATTGTACATGCCTCTCCTTCTGTCTTTGTTAATAAAAGGAAGATGGGTTTGTGGTGCGCGAGCGATACGACAAGACAGTGTGAAAAATGTTCAACTGTTTGTATAGCTTATGGGACTTAACTGCGGGGTCATCAGTCCTAAACTTACAAACTACTTATGAACTAGCTAACACTAAGGACGGCACAAATATCCATGCCCGAGGGGGGATTCAAACCCCCGACCGTAGTGGCCGTGCAGACCGTGACTGGAGCGCCTCAGTCCCCTCGGCCACCGCGGCCGGCAAGACAGCGTGATGGTTGTCGGGGTGTGTCACCGACCCCGCAGACTTTCCGGGTAGTACTCTGACTTGAGGAAACTGTTAACTCTGAATCCTTGTCGAAAATCTCCTGTACGCATAGCGCTTGGCTGAAGGATAGACTGTGACCTAGCTGTGGTCATTCTCTCCTTTAATAATACGTCTGTATCGTATTCTTCGCACGATTACTGTAATGAAAATCAACATGGAATTTATGACGAGAATGGGAAGCAAAGTTAAGTCAGAAAATAAATCCAATATAATGAATAAAAAGTAATTTGAATTTTTAATACGATCAGAATCTCTTGGAGCAGCACTCGCTACCTTCAGAGGAAGACAACACGCTAAGAGGAAGAAAGAATGAACAGTAGAATGTTTTTCCTATTCAAATGTATAGTTTCGACAAAAATTTCATGTTAAAGATACATTTCTTTCTGTACTATCCTAAAATGATTTCTGCATCGCTTTAAAATGGCACAAAAAATAGTTCTATACAAAACGAGGTGATTTTTAACATCTGATTCACGTCCAATAAAATGTAGTTAATAAAACATTCAAAGGTAACATTCAAAGTTTCATTTTCTATCGAAACGAACTGTAAAACACTCAACTGTTGGCTGGAATGTAATATTTTCTTGTAACCAAATCAGAAAAATGTCCCGAAGACCGACTAATTTTGGAGGTAAAGCCTCAATACAATGAAGCCAATTCAAATTAAGCTTATCCATTTGAATACCAATAATTTTTTTTTTTTTTTTACATTAGAGTTGAAACTCGTCCACTGATTCTGTGGTCGTGTTCCATTTTGATTTATTCTTTAAGCTAAAGTGTTTTTGCACCATTAATGTTGTCAATCTGTGAGTTAATTATTTTGTTATTTTTATTCATGTTCAGTGCCCCCTGTATATAAATGTTTGCCCCATATTTATAAATGTTTCCACTCGTGTAATTTAACTTGTGTGTTCATGTGAATGTGTGCTCGTAATACTGAATGACTGCCGCGCAATGGCTTACAGTCGTCGCCTCCCGCTTTAGGCCTCGTTTTGCTGTAGTTAAGAACGCGTGGGTTCTTTTGTCGTTTGCGCAGACGTCTGCTGGCTTACTTGGCTAGGTGGCGAGGTGGCTGTGTTCTTAGTGTCGTACCAACCTAATTGTCAAAGAAAGAGGTGACAGGAGGTCTCTCTGTGAGCGGTTGAAGAGGGAATTGTCTTGAACAGGTAGCAAGGGTTCGTAAACACTAGTCTCTGAAACGCACTCTGCGTCGCTTTTAGCGCGCTCTACATCCGGTGTATGGTGGGGTGAGGTCTTTCCGAGGCCTTAGTGCTTGTCTTCACCATTCATTCTGGCTCCGACGACTGTGGAAGTAAGTACTCCGCCGAATCATTCTGAGCGGAAGGCATGCTGTTAGGACTTTACTTTCTTTGTGATCAGGCAGTCTTGGTTTTTAGTGGTAGTTTTTGAGTAATTCTTTCGCTATACGAGGCGTAGTGTTTCTTAATTTACAGAACACGTGTAAATTCAGTGTAATTTTATTACTTGCGTTTTCGTTCGAGTGATGATTGTTTGTCCGGTTTTTCTCAAAGTTAGAATACACCTTTGTGGCCTTCAGCCTTTGTGTAAACTTATTGTGTTTGAATTTCCTTGCAATTTGTAACTGACTTTCCGCGTTGGTTCTGTCTCCGCGATTATGCTAAATATTTCTCAGACTTTCTGAACTGATTCCGTCTTTCCTGTCTTTTATGAGCGACTGCACCATATGCTTTCGTAACGGTCGTTATTTCGGCCTTTACCCATGCTTTTGTTAATATTAGCTTCCTTCTATACAAATTCTCGCGTGTGCTTTACTCGCTTATTCTAAGTTAAATTCTGTTTGTAAATGCTACGAAATTCGGCTTTACCTCCATATTCTTAATGGGCAGAAACAATATTAATACGGGTAGTAGTTATATGATTTAATTCACTTTTGCACAAGGGATGTGCTTTGTTTGGTCTCCCAGCATTTATTTCCTTGTTATTTCTCTGAAGTTATCAAACATCTGTTTTATGATTTCATGCTCCCCGTCCCATGTTTAATTATCTATTCATTTATTTTTTAACTTTGATGTTGTGTTTGTTAAAACGTTGGCTGCTCCCTTAAGGAATGAGCAGTTCGTTAAATTTCCGTTGCGCATGTACTGTGGCCACTCATAAAGTAATTTAGAGCAGCAGTGAGCGTTTCAACATACATTTGCAGATCTCAACTACCAGAGAACTGGCTAATTCCAATGTCAAGCTACTGTCAAGGCGCGTTGGATCGCCCCGTCTGTGGTTACGGAAAACAGCTTTTCCCAAGCGATTCCTATTCCTTCAGCTACCATGTTGATTCTCAAAGTATTTAACCATGCAACAATGGTCCTCATTGAAATAATATCTCAGTTGATCAGGCAATCCGACAACTAATTTCGATCGGCTGCTCGTTAAGTCTCAAAATTCGGTCGTAACGGCCAGTATAGTAGTTTCGTTACCGCTGATTTTTCGAGCTTTAGGTGTCTCAAGTGAATGTCTTTATCTCAATATCAATTTCACTATGGATGTTGAAAGCGATGGGAAGCTTCCTTTCCCAGACGTCGTGGTTTACAAGAAACATGATGGTACACAGTGATCACCGGAAAGCAACACACGCAGGTCGATACCTGATTGCAAAGAGCTGCCACTCACCACATCAATGCCTTGGCGTCCGTAAGACTCTGGTACGCGGAGGCTACGCTGTTTCCGATGCAGATGGTTTACTACGTGAACTGTGTATAAGGAGAATGGTTACTCCGAGTAGGAGATTCGTCAAGATGTGATATGGAAAGGCTTACATCGGCAGGTCGATCCGCACAGTTGAGATAAACGTGTAGGCTCCTACAGCCCAAAAGATCAGCGGTGGTGGAACACTGTTTAAGAGAGGGAAATAGAACAACAGTCGTCAGCGGGATTCAGCAGCAGAACTTTCTCCTGGCGATTGAGTACAATTGAATCACCGAAATATATAGACCGCTTGATTTCAACATCCGGCAGCAGACCAGACGAAACTATGAAGAATAATTACGCTGGGAAAGTCAACGAAAATACATAATACTGTGTGCTGGAGAAGCATAGATGCAGAATGATAGGAAAGTTCTAGAAATATGCGGTGGGGCGTACGATTCTGATTTGGCTGTAGAGAGAGAGAGAGAGAGAGAGAGAGAGAGAGAGAGAGAGAGAGAGAGAGAGAGAGAGAGAGAGAGAGAGAGAGAGAAAATGTGTGTGCGTGAGAGAGAGAGAGAGGGGGGGGGGAAGGAAGAGGGAAACTACAGTATTAAGAATATTAAGGTGGACAATTGGGGATCCAGGAACGGGTAGAAGAACGAATGATAACTTGACGTGAACACTGAAAGTTGAACTGATTGGGACAAGGTTCAAGAAAATAGGCTAAAATGGCATGCCCATGAGCAGAGTAGGGGGAGTCTTAAAAGAGGAGAACTGCAAAATCTAAGTATTGAGGAAGACAACATTGATATGGAGAAATACGGTAGCAAGATAAAAGAAACCTCAGATAGATATTTATAGCAGAGAAGAATGTAATAAAGCAATGCTAACCCCTAATCACATGCGGAAAAGGATGACATGAAGACGAAAATGGTGTACTTGTTTTAACTACTCCACTATCCATAATGAGGTAAATATTTATTACACATCCGTACCTTTCGGTGGGACACTATGCAAATTTACCTCGTTAATCACACACGCACTTATAAATCCAGCGCCTTAACAAATATAACTTACTGATTTGAAGGTAGTACACACGTCTCTTCCTTACGAGGATTACATGAAATATACCTACGTATTATGCAATAGCATCTTAAAGAGTGAACCGCGGAAGTGTTTATAGTTGCAACAGATCAGACAGCTTTTCAAGTACAGCTAGACGTTCGTCAAGGTTTAAAGTCGGGCAGTAGCAACAGGAGAGCAGGCCCGGATGCAGAGACGTGTGTGTGTTGGCAGCACTGCGCCTACTGTTCTGCAACCTGGCGTCGCACGCCGCTGATCAAAGAGCGAGCGCGCCGCAAAGTGGTTGGCAGCCCTGCCAGCTCCACGCGCCAGGTAGTCGGCCGGTGCGGTTTCACTGGCGGCGCGTTACAATGCTCCACTCACCACCTAATTTCGCCACTCAAAGATTTAACTAACCAATTTTCGAATTTGGTCTTGCTAAGAAGTTTCACCCTCATTCGGATGGGCAGTATTGCTTTGAGCGTGGATGAAAAACTAGTCTGTTAAGAACATTGTTTCTGCTAATTTTTTTAAACTGCAGTGTAGTAACGACATTGTTGTAACTGTTAACATTCAAATCGAAAGTGTGCGGTTGGATATGTTCAAATCATACACTGATTTCGAGTCTCGATTTCACTTTCCTCCCTTCCCCCGCCCCCACCACAAACACTCAAACACATTTGTTACTTCAATTTATTTACGTCGTATGACATATTACGTTAATGTTTCACGATGAGTGTTAAAATGAAGGGGCACGAAACTTTTTAACAACTAAACCGCTTGAAATTTGAATACGCTGCTTTTGGATAACGTAGTGCGACATCTAGGGACGCGAACATGCGTCATGACCTACCCGTAAGAAATTTAAGGCTGTACCCTCGTCTGTTTCGACGTTCGTGGTTCGATACTCATCGAATTCTTCGAGCACGGAAAAGCCATTAACAGTGTCGTGTACTGTGAGACAGTCCGAAGCCGACGCAAGTCTATCACGAGCAAATGGTATGCGCTGCTCAACGCTTTGTGTCACAGTGGTTTCGCTTCTTGATGTGCCGTATCCCCTTGGGGCCTATGCGACACGCTGTGAAACCATCGTCGCTCCATGAAGCCATAAAAAGACTCTTATAATGAAAGTCTCTGTCGACAAAAGTCAATCCAATGTACCACATTTGCCTGTTCATAGCAAATCGAAACGTTGTGCATGTTCCACTTCAAAAAAGAAACCAAGAATGACGAAATGGTCATGAAAAGTGTGTGTTGTCGGATTGTGCCTAACTGATAAAAAACTGTTTCTGGAATGTCATAAGAAGTAGAAAGAAGTGCTGTGTGTAATGTACTTTGAAATTCTACATAAAATAAAATACAAAGTTTCGCTTTAGTTTGAGAAAGATAATAATAAAAATGAAATAAATGTAATGCTAGTGTAATAATAAATATTAAAAATGTCTTTCAAAGACATTGAAAAATCGATTGTGTCACAGTAGTTTCACAATGATTTTTTTAATTTTTTTTTTTTTTTTTTTTTTTTTTTTTTTTTTTTTTTTTAATGTTTCCAGGTAAGGAAATAAGAAAGGATAAAATCAAATTTCAGTACTTGCCATGTACAAAAGTATTTGTGTGACTCACAGGTTTAAATAGGATGTGATTCTGATCCATGATAATGAGTCTCACACATCTTGAGTTTCACACAAAGTGTACTACCCAAATTCAAGTGTGAGTAGGTTGAGCACTATCCCTTCGTACTAGATATGTCGTCCTGTGACTTCTATCTCTTTGGTGCCCAAACAAAATGTGTGTGTGTGTGTGTGTGTGTGTGTGTGTGTGTAAGAGAAAAACTCGCAAGATGAACTGCAGCATACAGTAAAGGAATGGCTCTTGTCACAGGCACAGGAATTCTGGGAACAAGGAATCCTTCGTGTCGTAGCCGTGTTGGATTGGCCGAGCGCTAAAAGACGCATTGCTGGGGAGCCCGCGGTTGTTCCTCGTCGGGGGTTAGAGCCCTCACTTGCGCATGGGTTTTTGCGTTGTATTTAGGTTAGTTTAAGTTAGTGTTAGTAGTTTGTATGCCTAGGGACTGGTAACCTCAGATTGTAAATCCCATGCATTTACAAAAATATGAACATTTTATTTCGGATAATGAAACATTGGGATAATTGTGCTTAGGCTTTCTTTTGTGTACCTGCAGTATCATTTCGTACCTTTCCATTTGAACATATCTTGCAAATTATATTAGAATAAATTTTAAATCATTTTTAAGCTTAAATTACGGGTAATAACTTTTATTGGCGCTGCGTACTTGAGAAACATACTGACATCGCCAGGCATTTCGTCGACAAACGTTCATTAATTTCGGACTTAGCGTTGTTTCTCAGTGTGATGAAAGCTCTGTCATTTATTTTAACACATGCTGCAGTAGCAATTTTTTTAACTAGTTCTTTTGAGTAGTTCCTTATTAGTGATTCCCGTACAAACATCTGTGTCAGATTTTAAAGTAACTAAAGAGACGTAATGTTAACTTGCTGTTCCTCAATCCTATATGTTAGAACTTCATAAGAATGTAATGAAATCTATTTTTATGGTTCTAACAGTGAAGTCTTGTATGGAAGATAATCTTTTTCTATTCATTATATATTTACCTGGTACACAGGGAAGAAAAATGACAACATACTTAATTATCGATTTCACTAACAAATTTTACATTTTTGTAGGTTGTGTATGCCTACCACTGAATAAAACAATGGTCGGAAGCAAAACCAGTCCGTGATAAAATCCTCTTTCTCAATGGAGTGGCATGGGCTCTTCCCTAAACATTGACTCTACGTGATACGGCTGGGGAGCTGACAGGTCAGCAGCCGAAGGGTCCTCCACGTTGGTCACTTACGTAACTTGCTCTTGTGTTCGCCGCACATGAAGGCTTTCTTCTGGTGAGACGGTACCTTTCCTTTGCCGAGCAGTCTAAGGCTACTTGTTGTGAAGCGCGCGGTTGCTCACCGTCGAAGGTACGGGTCCTCCCTCAGGCATCGATGTGTGTTTCGTGTTGTCCTTAGGCTAGTTTAGGTAGTTCGTAAGTCTAGGGGCATAATCAGAATAGTAGTCCCATAGATTTACAAATATTTTAACTTTTTTTTTTTAACTTTCCTGGTTCGCTGTACAGTGATGGCGAGTGGCTGCAAGCTGCTTGCTCGAAACCACCTGGCAGATGTGTGTTGAGTCGTCGGCCCCTTGTAATATATCTGACTTAAATCATCATATTAAGATCGGAGTATTGCTTCAGTGCAGCCGGTTAGAACTAGTAGGCGACAGATGGTAAAAGCTAGTGATAACCAAGACAGGTGGTACAATAGGACGTGTTCTCATGGCAAAGGGCACTGACAATTTTCACCGAATTCTAGGGAAGTCCCCGAGCGACAGACACTGGACGCCGATTGGCTGTAGTACTGGTGGTCAAGTGCCAATTATTTATTCAATGTCAAAGCCAAGCTATACTCTGAGTAGGTAAAATGTATTAACTATTGCTAAATCAATAAACAAAACAATTAATTCAAGACGGACGCTGCACGGCTGCTATGTTTGTGCGCCAAAATAAGGATCGAAGGCATTCCTTGCATCGAGCCGCCACACTTCAGTCCAGAACACGCACTCGGAGAAGTAACATGTCTCATACGTAGGAGGTCATAAGAAATAGTTTAATTATTTTAGAACAATGGAAACAATGTGTGCCAAGTGAAAATCATTACATGGTGTGCTGGTTTTCTGCGTTCTTGAAATAAATTAGCTGGTATCCCAAGGTCTTAAGTTTTATTACGTAATTAGATGAGTTCCTGCCAATAGTTTAATAATTTCAGCCTCTCTTCAAGAACTCCGACCTGGGTGCTATCATCTGCTAGGGGCCATCTGTAGAAGACGTTTGGTTGGTGAACTTTCTACTCTTCACACAGTGCAGTGGGGAGTAACTACAACCTTCGCGTACACTGTGATTGCGATACAAACGCAAACTGTTGTGCGTTATCCATGGCAACATGGAGGAGGAGAGAAAATGATATAGGACCAGCTTAAACACAACCCCTCTATATATGTTTGTATCGTTGTAGCCTGTTAGCTTTTCATTACTTAACTTTCCTTTTGCTTCTTAGAAATTAACTGCTCTGAATTCAGTGCGGTTGTAAGTCTTCCGGTGAATACTGTATAACAATTAGGTTCCTTTTACAGTTACCTGAGGCAGTAGCTCTCTCGTACACAGTGAAAGTTCCGTATCCTGAGTCTGGAAAACGGCACAGGTGACTTCAATATTTTAGAGAGGCAAAATAGTTAAACTAAAAATAGCAGGTTCATAGCATTAACGTCGGTTTGCAGGAAGATGTTGAAAAATACTTAACTACTTCGAAGAAACCATGTGATGACCCATAGTAACTTCGGATTTTGATAGTATCGTTCTTGTGAAACACAACTGTGTCTTTACTCATATTGCAAGGCAGGTACTATCGATCGATATATCCAATATTCCGGATGGCTTTTGAAGCTGTGCCTCACAAGCGGTTTCTACGAAAATTGCGTGCTTTTGGAACATCGCCTCAGTTGCGTGACTGGAGTCATGATTTCCAGTCGGGAAGGAGACAATACGCAGTAAATGACGGAAAGTCTCCGAGTAAAAGAGAAGTGGTCTGGCGTTCCCCAGAGAAGTGCTATAAGTCCCCTATTGTTCCGTACCTATAATCGACAATCCGAGCAGCTTTCTTAGGCTGTTCACAGATGCCCTCTCCTTTACCGGATGCCGTGGTGGAGTGGCCGAACGTTCCAGGGCATCTAGCTGGGGAGCGCACAGCTGCTCGCCGTCGGAGATTCTAGTCTTCCCTCGGGGATTTTTGTCCTTAGTAAGCTTAGACACTGATAACCAGAGTAGTTCCATATATTTACAAACATTTGAAAATTTTGTGAACGAAGGCTTCCGCGGCCGTTGTCATTGTTGATAAAACTCTTCTGGGTATTGGACCGCTCGTCCAGCAGTAAACGTAATACCCAGAAAATGGCCGCTTGCAATAGTGGCCGAAACGTCAGTGAAATATTTGATAGATTGACGATGCGGTCCAATACCCAGAAGAGATTTATCAACAATCTGAACATTTTCTTTACGGGATAACAGAGTCACCAGAAGGTCAGACGAAGTTTCGAAACGATTTAAATACTGTATCAGCATGGTGTAAAAACTAAAACTGGAATTCTAAATAATGAAAATTATGAAGTCATGAATATGAGATTTGAAATAAATCTGCACGATATATCTGTGAAACCTGAAGGCCGAAAATTCAGTTAAATACCTTGGAATTACAGTTACGAACAACTTAAATTGGAAAGAAGACATAGTAGATTTTGAGGGGAAGCCGAACCAAACGTTACGATTTATTGGTAGAACATGCAATACTTCTACCAGAGAACATGCCTGCACAGTATTTTGAGTCCTATTTTGAAGTATTGGTCCACTTTGTGGGAATATCATCAGGTGGGACTGGAAGGAAAAATACATGGGACTAAGTGTCACGGGCGGTTACTCGCCATGGAGGTTCGAGTCCTCCCTGGGTCATGTGTGTGTGTGTGTGTGTGTGTTTGTCCTTAGGTCAGTTTACCTAGGTTTAAGTAGTTTGTAAGCTACGGACTGATGACCACGCAGTTTGGTCCGATAGATTTACGAACATTTGAACAATTTGAAGTGTCACGGAAATGATGGACAACTTTTGGTGGATATCATTAAAATAATAGCGTTGTTTGTTTCGGCGACATCTGTTTGTATTCTGCTTTCACTAACGTTCTCCTCCGAATGCAAACAAATAACTTTTGCACCCATTTACGTAGGGAGATATGATCAAAATTATAATTAAATAGAAATCATATCTAAAATGGATATATTTAAGTTTCTGATTTTCCCGTGCTTTGTTATAGAAAGGAACCCAAGAAAAATTATATGAGCCCTCTGCCATGCAGTTAAATGTGATTGGGGAGGTAAGTACGTAGATGTAGAATACTGTTATAAATTAATTATGATCACCAACATATTAAGATATAGGCATTTATGAAAAATTGGGAATATAAAGGACACTTTTTGGTATGGTTCGTATTGCTGGGCGGTAAGACAATGAAATTAAATGGAAAATAGAAGAAAAATAAAAAAGTTGAAGTTCGTACAGAAATTGATATTTATATTTGTATGCTACAAAGTGTAGTAGAGTCTTCCATAAAACATTTTAGCTGAACGAAATGTGGATATATCTAGCTAAAATAGCCCCCTGTTGACATTAAATTATAATCTGTATTACAAAGAGTGATTATTTTGTTCACATTGTTTCGATGGGCAATCTTGTCAATACTGTTGGGGATCCCGGTTACGTTACTAATAAATCTTGGTTCAATGAGCGATAGTCCGCCTCCGTAGCTCAGTGACAGCGTCTCAGAGCGCCGATGCAAAGTTCCAGGGTTCGATTCCCGGCAGGGTACTGGGTATTGTGTGTTGTCCTGATCATCATCATCATGGGCATGCAAGTCGCCCAAGCGGTGTCAGCTAAAACTGCTTTCACTTCGGCTGCCAAAAAGTCAAGTATGGGATCTCCCGGCCAACACTATCTTTCGATCATTTCATTTCAATGATCGACAAAAATCCAATGTAAATGATTATAGATAAGAACAGTTGTCATAGCGCTACAGTTTCTCAGATCAGTACTTAAGATTAAAAGTTGTTATACAAAATTTATAAACCTTAGTTTAAGTGGTTTGTAAGCTAGGGACAAAAAACCAATCTGTTGATTTCCATAGATTTACAAACATTTGACCGTGTTTGATGTGTTAACATTATAATGCTTTATTTCCTTACTGCAAATGAGTAGATATCCAGAAATTTGTATATCGAGATATGCAGCTGAATCTACCATTAACCAAATTACAAATGTAAGACAACATTAAAATAGTCTGTTTCCATGAGTAAATTTGAATATTTTGTAGGCTGAATAACCGCAAGTCTCCTGTGGCGCAGATTGTAATGCAATCGTAGATCTTATTGCAACTCTAATACTTCTTCTTGGCGACGTATTGAAAGAGATAGAATCAAAAACTGTACGCCAGGATACCTGCTTTCATATTTTTTCACCGGAGGCAGTTTATTTCAGTTTTCCACCATAATCGGTCTCGTGCACCTAACGAGATGCTTTCTCTTTCGAAGCTGAACACAGGCTATATCTTCCACTCGAAATCGCAAATCGCACAGTCGCCTGCATCTAACTTTTCATCACACCAAGATGTTTCCGTGTAATATGGGTTTTTCTGCACCCTTTAGATTTTCACAATATTTGCCTAAGCATGAATCAATACAGATATCTGAAGTTGGATCACACATTCACACGTTTTATAAGACGTTTTTACAGATATCATATAAATTACACTAATAATACATAAAATAGAAGGAATAAAATATGTATACATGAAAGAATTTAAGGATACACAGAAATGACACTGTTCTTAATAATTAATGATTGACAAGGAATTATATCGAAATCGATTCAAGACTGTTACGCTTAATTTTTCAACTACATATCACGTGAAATTTATCTTTGTCCTTTAGTTTTGCAGACCAGCGTAAGCAGCGTTTGTAGCTAGCTGATCTTCACACATGAGTTACATATCATAGACCTATATGCAGGCACCACGCCCTTATTATCTTCCGGTAATTAACATTGGCCAAATTCAAGATCACTAGTGAATATGTAGGGCAATCACATCCGCTGACGGTATTCATTAGTTCGTGATAATAGAAGGGGCTTTCGAAAGGTAAGTTGTATATTATTAATAATCTTAAATATAGCTGCCCTGCAGTAACGGTGTACGATAACAGTTTGTACCCGAAGTAACAGCCAACCAGTTGCAGAAAATGGGATTATTGCTCTTTACCGCAGCAGGAATGAATTTATGATAATACGATATCTCACCGAAGGACATCTTTAACCGGATGATGTGCCGTGGACGAGATACACAGTAGTTGGCTTCCACATAGGAGAATGAAGGTGTAATGCCCTTTTGCGATATAATGAGCTCAAGACAGGAGACGGAGGGTTGGAAGAGAGAGCACTTCTCTTTTTTGCATTTAAACCAATGGAGACTTTGGATTTAGATTCGATAATGCGCTAGGCGACCCAGTGACGACATTGTCGTCCAGCTTGTTAATGCAGCCCGTAAGCCGCGAAGTAGTGGCTCGATAGCAGGTGCGCTGGTCAGGCCAAACATTATGCGTGAGTTGGAACAAGCCAGAAGGGGTGTTGATGAACGTACATTGTCGAGATTTGGGACCCAACGTAATTTTCAGATATGCCTCTACCAGGTCAATTTTTGAACAATGGGCACCTCCTCCTAACTTGTGTAACAGGTGATCTGCATGGAGTAGAGCGTAATCTTCAACCTGATTTAAGGTGACTATCAGATCTCCCCATAGCATGATGCAACGACGTGGGTTCAGGACGAGATATGTGACCCACGGGCTGAATCGGACCCGCCTGAGGACTCCTTCTAGCTGCAAAAGGTCCAGTTCTTCTTCTAGTGGTTGCTGGAGATCCACCCGCACCTGCCTCGCCCGACTGTTCAAATGTTTGTAAAGCTTATGGGACTTAACTGGCATCATCAGTCAATAAAGTTACAAACTGATTATGTACTACCTTATACTATAGACAACACAAACATGCATGCCCGAGGTGGGATTCGAAATCCGACGGGGAACGGCCTCGCGTAACGTAGCATATTGCCTCAATGCGCTCGGCCGCTCGGCAGTAACGAGGGTATTAGTGACGTGATGCAATGAATTCCCTTGCTCATCTGATTTCTGACGCAAAGAGTACCTGCTATTCGTCGCAGAGCGCCTCCACGTCCGAAAATATCATGCGCATGATCGCCAATGGCAAACCCAGACAGGCGGATGGCATGAAATGATTCAAATGTTTGTATAGCTTATGGGACTTAACTGCGGGGTCATCAGTCCTAAACTTACAAACTACTTATGAACTAGCTAATACTAAGGACGGCACAAATATCCATACTCGAAGGGGGATTCGAACCCTCGACCGTAGTGGCCGTGCAGACCGTGACTGACGCGCCGCAGTCCCCTCGGCCATCACGGCCGGCGGATAGCATGAAACTTGAAGATTGTAAGGGGTCTACGTCCCTCACTGATATATTTTATACAATACTTGCCTGGCACTGGGTCACCCTAGGCGTGTTTATATCGATTGTTGACGCTGCGAGTGCAGCGAGCGAGTTTAGTCTATGTTCATCTTGGCTTAAGTGTAGCATGGCGGGAGCACACCCGGTAAAAAGCACCAAAAAGTATTATTGCGAAAGCTCAGTTTATGTATTGTGAGTGAAGTACGGCGAGAGCACACCCGGCAAAAAACATTAAAAGTATTATTATTATTGTGGAAGTCACTCTATGTGTTGCATAGCTCAAGTGATGTACAGCGGGAAGCACACCCGGTAAAAGGTGTCTAAAATACCATTATTATGAAAGTTTATTCCCGCACGTTCGGGTTGAGTTTGTACCCAGCGTCGTGGGTAGACTGCTCACCAACCATTTCGTTCGCTGAATGTAACAAGAAGATTTTCGCGTCGCTAATCGGGACAACCGCGCCGCGCCAATGTCAACAACACTACGGTCCGGGGTTCCAATCCCCCCTAGGGCATGGATATTTGTGCCGTCCTAGTTTCTAAGTAGTTCATAAGTAGTTTGTAAGTTTAGGGACTGATGGCCCCGTAGTTATGTCTCATAAGCTATACAAACATTTGAACATTTTTGAATGTCAACAATCGAGGAGTACAGTGAAGAGTAAAATAACAACATTTGTATTGCGTGTGAAGAGCAATACTGGCGAGCAGTGCAATTAAACGTTATTAGTGTGTGTGGTGAAGGCCGTGACTGCCTCAATTTTTTACCTACATTTTTCAGAATATGTTAATTACAGTGCATAACGCCGTGTTAATTGTTATTGACCAACCATCACCCCTTAATTTATCTGGTGACTTGCAGCATATTAAAAATAAATCTGACTGAAACTACTCCCACCATAACAGCATTAGCCAGCATTACCGATGGCGTCTTGTCCTCAGCGCACACTGTCACAATTTTGCGAATTAGGCTGTTATATGGTGCGAATCATTGCCACTACCAGTGGAGTGTTTCAAGATATCTGCACTCTCATAGTTGTATACGACTAAAATGTCACCATATGGATACTGATTTGCAAGACACCGTGGTGTTGAATTGTCCGAGCAGTACAAGGTCCAATTATGTGTAACAAGGCGTTTGGACACGGACTGCAAAGTTGGGGAACAAGTGGCTGCGTAAGATGAACAATTGCTTGGGGTCATAGCCTCTCCATGTCTACTTGCATGCTAAGAGGCTTCCCAATGACTAAAACATAAATAAAAGGCTTTGACGCAGCTCTAAGCTATACCTGATTGATGACCATAGACATGATATCTCACCCTTCCCGCCCCGTCCCCTGGGTGCTCAGTTCTTTCGTGAGTACTTTCTTCCTTCGTTCCCTCCCTGGACTGCGTTTCCTTTCCTACCCTCAATCCTTCTCCGTCCCCCTGAGGGCACTCAGCATTAGTTTGCTTGGCGAACCTGGGGTCCCAGAGCTGGGGTCTTGTAAGCCTCGCCAGTCCTCTGACAGCTTAATCGAGGGACGGGCACGAATGTTGCTCGTGCGCGGTACACGTTACACGTGATCATTTGACTGGCAGCGATGTGCACGCAGCAGCAGACCGGCTACCCGCATGGTCCCCCCTACCCACCACACACATCGCCAACCCCTCCCCTGAAACAAACTGCCACAACTATTTCCGTGCTTTCTGCTTCAAAAAAAATGTTCAAATGTCTATAAATCTATCGGATCAAACGGTGTGGTCATCAGTCCGTAGCTTACAAACTACTTAAACCTAGGTAAAGTAACCTACGGACAAACACACACATCCATGCCCCAGGGAGGATTCGAACCTCCACGGCGAGCAACCGTGCGCTCTGCAGCGAGGTGATTTAGACCGCTCTGCTACTCCACCGCTGCCTTTCTGCTTCAGTAATGCGTCAAACTTCTTCGCTTCCGTTTTTAATCCACATGACACTGTCGTCCTACGTTTAGGACGCAATACACCATTTTGCTTAGAATCTTACCGCGCGATCAGATTATATGATCATCAGTTGGTCCTACTGTAGGCCATTGTTAGACGTTTGCATTAGAATCAACATTTCTCAGTATTGGTTTGTATTTGTGAGTGTAATTGGAAAAAATCGCACTGACGTGTTTTACGTCCCACTTTAGATTTGTAGTTTTATAAGTTTTTGCAAACATTTCGGTCCAAAATAATAATGTAAATAATAAAAAAATTATTAATAAGAGTGTCTGAAGTCGTTTTAGGAAAAAAAAAATTGGGCATTGGCCTCCAGCGTCACAGTCCAACGCATTGCCCACTACACTACAGCCAACATTTTGAAATTATCTTCTGTAATCTTATACTATTGATGGCCGTTGTTAATTGATGCTAATATGGTATTTGTAGACACTAGATTATCATTTATCGTACGAATAACGACGTGTTTTTGTGAATTCTTCAGTACGCCATTGCTTTGAAATGACAACGTGTAAGATAAAATAAGAAAATCATCAAATACGCAACGCAAGATGGCTTATTCCAGAGAGAGTTGTGGGCAAGGAATGTCAAACGACGAAACTGATGTGAGGTAGCCATCCTTTCTTCAACGATAGTAGTTGGCCTACCGATTGGAACAGTCGTCCATGTCGTGTGAGGAGTAGCAGCTGAGCCAGAATGGTAGATGAAGAGGACCCTTGCGACCACGCTGCTGGGTCGGCGACTGTCGTCGGAAACCCCGTGGGAAACGGCTCGTCTCTACGTCCTAGGGTGCCTGGGTATTTCGGGCATGTTCCCCGGTTTGCGCGAAGTTCTCCTGGTCTACAATTGCCGCTTTTATGACGCCAGCGACCTCTGGCCAATCGACGGACTTCTGCAGAGGACATTTCGAACTTCAAGGACACTTTGATGGTTTATTCATGAGGTAGATGATCTAGTTTCAGTGCATCATGACGGAAGTCTACCGATGGAGCTGCTTGTATGACATGGCCTATCACCGTATAATGTGCGTACGACTGCTTCGAGGCGTGGGTGGTGAATTTACACTTTCGGGCGACATCCTGAAGCATTGCTGCCCATTGTCTCGAAGTTTTTCTCCTGTTCTGGTAGAATTCCAACTGTGCTGCGGAGGACATGATAACGTCGGTCGTAGAAGGCATTTAACGTCTTACAATGTGAAAAATGGCAAATAATCAGGGTCTGGAGGTTGGAGAGTAGGACATAGACTTCTGAGTAATCCCCGGACTTCATATATTAGGAGATGATGGCAGATTCTCCTCTCATACGTATTCCAATCATCCATTTCTCCATTGAATGCGGGAAATTGCGTTGGCGGAGCCGGGCGGTGGAGGTTCCTTACTTTAGCAATTAGTTGCTGTTGCAGCTGCGCAAACTGCTGGAAGAGGCCATTCAGTATTTGTCGACAACTGTTGTTGCGGTCGATGCATCATCTTCGCTGATCCTCGTCACTGAAATGAACTCAGTGGTATCTTCCACACTACAGTTTACTGAAGATCTCCTAACTATAGACAATTACAGTAATCCTACTGCAAGGATGTCTCGGAGGAGATTCAGTCAGTGGTGAGCCAACTTCCAAGGTCCATACTGGCTGAGGAGGTAACAGACTTCTGTTGTTGACATTTTTCGGTCATGATCGGCTTCTTCTTCGCCGATTCTTCAGACCGTGGTTACACCATGGTGGCCCTAAGTGCCTGAAGTGATATGTGGCTGAAGTTTTATCGACGGTGCCGGCCAGTCCCTGCCCAGCGTAGCGACATGGGTTCCCAAGATAGCGACATCTGATAGACTAGGGTATATATTGCCTCGGGAAGTTTCAGTTTTTTCTCTTTAAGGCCTGTTTTTCATTTGGTGCGCCTGTCGCGTGGTGTATAGGCTTTATGGCACTCGAAGGAGTCTTGTTGGGCTGCGAGAGTTTGCTGAATGACTGGCAGTAAAATAACGTTTGAGCGTTCTTGTTATACTGGGTGTACTTAAATCCGGGAACACATTCAGTTATTTATTGTACAAGCACAAATATTGTACAGATATCATACCTATGTCAATTTGAAGAGAAACATTGAAAGTCCCTGTTTAAAAAAAAAAAAAAAAAAAAAAAAAAAAAAAAAAAAAAAAATTATGTATACCGCTATAGCGTAGTTTAATTTGCCGATAGCGTTAGTCGCAAACATGGCGAGCTCAACTGCGGAGCGAGCTTTCCGTGTCTTGGAGTTCACGAAAAAACAAGTGTGCTGCAGCTGTTCAGTGTATGTTTAGATCCAAGTACAGTAAGAAGCCACCAACAAGGAAGGCCATTGGCACAACAAATTCGTTATACCCGGCAGTCAGAAGCGAACATCGCAGTGTGAGTGAATGTGGAGCGCGGACGAAGGACATGCACAAGTAGTCCAAAGAAATCGGTGCGTCGTGCATTTCGTGAACTCAGCTACATTAACAGTGTGGAAAGTCCTTGGAGAGTAGATGTCAATAAACCATTCCAATTGGAGCTAGTGAAGACGTTGAATGAAATCGAGAAAGACAGTCGTTTTTAGTTTTGTTCGGAGTAGCAAAAAGTGAATGAGGATGGGGATGGCATTGTTGATCGCTGAACAGGCATAATTGTCTTACCTGGTGTTCAAAGTATCCATAAGAATGCATTGAATTTGAGCCGTGATTCCCCAAATGTAAATGTTGTTTGTGCCTTGTCACGTCGAAAACTGTACGAGCCATTTTTTTTCACCGAGAGCACTGTCAATGGATATTCCTACATGAACATGTAGCACCCTCCAGAGTGTTTCCCAGGTTTAGCACTGTGCCATGTGTGTTGCCTGTCGACGGATTTGCCCCATAGACGGTGTAGCCTATCGGCTGATTACCAATCGACAGTGCGGCGGTATATTTGGAAAAGGGTTTCTCTTCAAAATGGCATATGTGTGATATTTATACAATGTTTTATTCTAGTGCAATGAATAATTGAATGTGTCCAAGGATTTGATGTATACCCTCAATATCCTCCTCTTCCTACGGTAGATCCTCAGAAAGACAACAATCGCCTTTCCTTCGGGAACGATTGCACCACTCATGTGAGCACCTAAGGAAAACAACAACCTGCGACATATTACATAAACTGGAATCGGCGAGTGAAACTTAGGTTGTATGTTACTGGTAACTGTTGTGACAAGAACACCGAGATAGATACTCCATTTAATCCCTCGTCGTTTAGCGCTTTTGGACTTGAATCCGACAATACCTTTGCAGTGCCCATACTAAGCCACTTTAATTCCCTCTGTGCCTTTTCACTTTACGGGATATAAACATATATTTCGTATACGAGCTACAAACAGTATATATTAAATTCACAAATTGTAAAATAATAATAATGTCTACACATTTTTACAATAACATATAATACATGAAAATTACGTACAAGAATCGTATGAACAACTTCATATCTCGTTCTTCCAGAAGTCTATATAAGACATTGCTGTACTGCTGCAGGACATCAGGTCTTGGGCTGTGCACGCTCTTGGGTAACTTACTTCCGACATTCCAGCAGATGGTCCATGGTCTGTATGTTTCCGCACGAACACAAAACACTTTCACCGATTCCCCACTTGTGCAAATTCTTGTTGCATCTACCCATTCCAGACCGCAGTCTGTTCAGAGTCTTCCATCTCTGCTAGTCAAGTTCTGCGCCTGGTGGCAGTGCCTCCTCGGCATAGTTGGCATGTCCTTGTTGCTCCCGCCATAATTTTGTTCTGGTAGTTCTTGTTGGGTCTGCGAGTGGTTCCGTTGAATGTACAAAACTGCTTCTTGATTTAAGGCGTTTTGGTACAGTTTGGTACCCATGTAATGGGTGATGTTGGTCTTTAAGCTGTTTTGATCGTTCGATGCTGCTCTGTACCGTCGGACCTTTCGTGGAGCTATTACTGATAATGAGTATAGGTGTTCAACTCAACTACAAACCACTTCACGGGATGCAAAGGTACAACATACAAGGCTAAACACCGCTGCAGCTGACGGCAAAACTTTGCATTCAGATGATGCAAAGTTCTTTAACAGTCGAAGTGGACACGCAGCGCCCGTCGGGGCTCCGCTCCTCCCTGCCGCTGCCGGCTGTGAAAGAAGGCCGGCATTACGCGTCGTGCTTCGGGCTAATCCGCGGCGGCTGCGGCCGGTGGCTGCGTGATCGATGCGTGCGCGGCGCACGCATTATGCGTGGCGCGGCGGCGGCGGCTGTCGGCAGGTGATGCATCGCGCCTCAGCCGCGCGCCGTGCCAGGCGCCGCCGCCGCAGGCGCCACCGTCACCGCACGCGACACAATAAACACTCCTCTGCCCGCTGCCGGTGACAACGCCCTTATTTCAAGACAGTCGGATTTCCGTCTGGCATTGTGACGTTGACATAAAAAAGGAAAGCGGGAGCTGAAATCGAGCCACGCTACGGGAAACCTCATCTGGTTTATAAGTGGTTTCGCAAACACATTTCGGGACTGAATTTTATATCACAAGACGATTTCCAGTACATGTCGAATTGTCTCTGCTACCTGCCTACCGTAACAAATGTCCTGTCTTCATCAGTGGAGTCTATTGTAGTGGGACGGGCGAACACATGTCTTTAATTGGTAGGAGGCTGCCTGAAAAACAGATAATTCTGTTTTTACTTTTTTTTTTGAGATATTAAGGTTCTTCTTTATAACATCCCTTAGGCTGAGGCTAAGCCATGTCTCCACCATATCCCCTCTTCCAGGAGTGCTAGTCTTGCATGATTCGCAGGGGAGCTTCTGTGAAGTTTGGAAAGTACGGGACGAGGTACTGGCTGAAGTAAAGTTGTGAGGCGGCATCGTGAGTCGTGTCGGGATGGCACAGTCGGTAGTGCGCTTGCCCGCGAAAGGCAATGGTCCCATGTTCGAGTCTCGGTTCCGGGAAACAATTTTAATCTGCCCGGAAGTTTCAGCTTAGAAGTTGTTTATGGCAGGCCTACAAACTTTGTTTAACCGTGGATAGACTTCGTTTCCCATGTACCGCCCACTAACACACGAAAAATATTATTAAGTTCTTCCTGTCTAAGAAGTTCTCACATTTAAAGAGGATTTTACTTTCATTTAAGACTTAGGTCCATGTGCACAAGAGTTAGGAGTCACAAATAATTTCATAAAGTTTTTACCTTCAACGGATTCCACCAAGTAAAATTCACGTAAGTTATTGCAAAAATTTCTAAAGTTGGTTACCCTTCTATTTAAATAACCAACGATGACATCTAATTAAACTTTCTTATCTTCGCCGTTCACAAAAACGTTCAGTCCCATTAAAGTTTGTTAATGTTCGAGAAAATTTCTAAAATGTACTCTTCATAGAAATAACTGTGGTAACTAATATTCATTCCCATTTAAACCTTTTACACACTTCAATAAGATTCATTCTTTGTAATACATTTTAACAATCTTTCACATGTAGTAATATAACAAGATCCCAAGATCTGTACAGCTTGACATGACAATCGGAACTAACTCATTTTTCATTTTTTTAAATGTCTTCTTCAATCTCGACGCATCAACGGGCTGCAGTTTCTCCTTACGCCGCATGGACGTCGACTCGCAACGGGTGGTAGTCAGCAATCACATCTTTGGTTCCGGCGTGGAGGACTCTGCTGACCGCGTTGTGGCGCTCTCGAAGAGACATTAAATAGAGAAACAAACACAAAATTTTAAATACACAATTTATAAAAATTAATAACATAATCACAAACATTTAATGAAACAAATTATCAATTTTAACGCATACCTGATAAACTGAGCTTATAGAGAGGCTTGTGACGGGATGCAGCTCCTTGTCCCACTACACTGTTCAGGGTGTACCTGACGTGTGCCAATCGCTGAGTAAAACAAACAAATTATGACATTATGATTAAATAGTGTAAAGAAAATAAAAATTATGTAGGCGGTGTCTGTACTTTCGGAGATGGTCGTAAGAACAGAGACCACGTATCTTTCTTTCTTTCTCTTTGACCATTTTCCCGTAAATGCAGCGTCGGCCTTGTTAAATTCGGATTTTGCGTGTGTGAATAGTTATGGAGTGCCCTTCCTGTCGCCACCACATGTTCCCACGTGAGTAAATGTGTACACCAAATGTCCACGCATAGTGTCATAGGTGTGAAAGTGAAAAGTGTTTCGAAATGTTTGCGAATCGTGTTACTGAGGCGGATCTTGGGGACCTGCCCAGTATTCAGCTACAGGGATGTGGATAACCGCCTAAAAGTGACATCCAGGCTGCCCCTTTGTTGATCCGCCGGGTGGATTCGAAATGGGGCCGATACGCTCCCTGTGTCGGAAAGCAGTGCGTTAGACTGCACGACTAACCCAGAGGGTAACAGAGACCAAAAATATAGATATGTATCGCATGCGTAGAATCTATATTCCATATCTGTAAATATCGATTGTTTTCTCCTTTATTGTCATTTTATGCCCATACTGGGCAGGCTGGCAGCAGTAACCTACTCCGCTCTTCAGCCTACAGAAAGTGTAGAATGGATATGGAGAAATTTAATAATACAATGGAGGAAAAAAAAAGAAAATAAAAAAAAAATGAGTAATTTAAAACAGACACGGTGAAAAATGTAACGATTAAAAGATAATCATGAGCAAACACATTCAGTTTTTAAAGTTGGCCACAGTGGCATAACAGCGCATTGAGGGACACGAGCACTGTTAGCAACGAAGGAAACGGAGACACTAAAAAAAAAAAAAAAAAAAAAAAAAAAAAAAAAAAAAAAAAAAAAAAACTGGTGAGACTAGTACTCCATGGAGGCCACAACGCGTTAAAAAACACTGACAAGGAAAGTACATGGGCTCGAACAAACATATCTGTTTGAACGTTTGCTTACAGGATCTCTACGTACACCTCAATGCTCAATGTGCTGTTGGGTGTCGTTTTTATGCAAGTCTCTGCAATCATGCTCCAGATAGCACTGTAGATGTAACTGTAGACGCCACACGAAATGCAGATACCTTAACTATAAGTTACGTAATAATCATCGTACATGTTCTCTAGCATATTGTCATCAAAAGCCGTGATGATAGTTGTAACTTTAACCTTCTTCTCGGAAGATTTGTTGGTATTCACTACCACTGCTTCCATCGCCTCTTCCCGCACTTACCGTAGCACTACCGTTTGCAATGAGTTGATCGTCGTTATCATCCCTATCATCATTCTATGTTAGTGTTACAACAGTATTTAACTTACGCTCATATTTCTGTACCATAACAGATTCAACAAAGCATGCGAATGATTCATCTTCTACACCAGTACCATCTTCCCGAAGATGGGTTCTTCGTAACTTCATCTCAATCAATCGCAATACAGTAGCAGGATTGATTACCGATCGATACCCCAACTGAAACTTCACCACACAAATAACGTCACAAAACGCAATTTCGGAGGCATACTGCACCATCCCTACTGCCGAACTGACAGGTCAAAGTGCAATGTGGCATGGCACACGGAGAGGCCTCTAACGGACGATTGGAGAGTTTTGCACGTGCGGGAGATATTCACTACTGTAATAAGGGACCATTGTATTATCTCTCATACGATTTTGGTGTAAATGTTTTTGTTCGAGCCCAAGTACTTTCCTTGCGAGTAGACGTGCGGCACAACACTGATGACTATGCACACATTAAAACCGTGGCCCAGTGAGCCTCTCAGGAGGGAGAGGGAACGGAAAGGGTGTGAGGAAGCGCGGGAGAGGGGAGGCGAGAGGAAAGGAGCAGAAGGAGGTGCTTTAGGACTCAATGGATGGGAGGAAGGGGTAGACCAAGCGGTGGATGGGACACGGAGAGGGTGGGGGAGAGCAGGTGTTTGATCTACGAGAAGCGGGGGGGGGGGGGGCGGAAAGATTATGGTTGGTAGGGTGGGTACGTCTCAGGTGGAGGGCGGCATGAGATAGAGGAAGGTGACGAAGCCAGCCGCGGTGGCCGAGGTGACTGAGGTGCTCCAGTCACGGTCAGCACGGCCACTACGGTCGGGGGGTCGAATCCCCCCTCGGGCATGGATATTTGTGCCGTCCTAGTTCGTAAGTAGTTCATAAGTAGTTTGTAAGTTTAGGGACTGATGACCCCGCAGTTAAGTCCAATAAAAAAAAAAAAAAAAAAAAGGTGACGGAGGTGACCCTGGTAGAGGGTGTGGAGACTGTGGAGGTGGAGTGAGATAGGGATATAGTGGTATAGGTGTGGCAGAGGCCCTGAATTGGTATGGATGGGGTAGACCGGGACGTCTATTTTACGGGAGATGTAGAAAATCGATGGTTGAATGTATTATATTGATTACTATGTTTTATAACATGGTTGAGAGATGATCAGACACTTTTAGGAAAGACAGTGCATAACATACTAATACGATCCTTGAGTGGACGACATTCCCTCAGAACTACAGAAGTCTCTGGTAGAGAAATCTATGACAAAACTATTTCACGTGCTTCGTAAGATGGAGATAGGGGAAATACCCTCAGACTCAGAATGTAATAGTCCCCATTCCAAAGGAAGCAGGTGCAGACAGTTGTGAAAATTACAGAATTATCCGTTTAACCAGTCATGGTTGCAAAATTTAACACCTCCAAAAATTACTGGCACTGCAGAACTTCCAATTTTTTCTCTAATTCGAAGGTGTGCCCTTCTAAAATTCTGTGTTCTGCTAACATGGACTTATTTGGTTGCCCTAGTCGTACATTCCTGATATGTTTTTGGGCGTTGTGAGATACAACGTTGCGTCTGCCCGATATAGTCCATACCGCATCACATTACTATAATGCACGGCGTCTGTTGCCCTTGCTGGGCCTTGGTCGAACCGAGGATCTCTTTAACTTTACGCGGTTCGCAAAAGTAAGTCGTAACTTACTCCAATATATGGCACAAACGCCCACTTTTTTTCTTTTCATTCTTCTTCGTCTTGTATATCCTCCCGCCTCTTGTCTATACAAAGGGTGCATCTAATTTTTGTCTCGGTTTTGCCGTTTTTCTGGAAGGTTTCTTGCAGATGTGCTAACTCACGCAGCAGGCTCTCGCTGTCACATGTGGATCTGGCTCTTAGCACAAGTGTGCCTAGCAACGAGTTGCATCGTGCTGGATGGTGGCAACTGCGAGCATTCAGATTGTATGTGTCTTCTTCCTATGCACCGAGTGTCGCAACGTAACATATGGATTCTTCTTTATACAATATCCCAGAAGGAAGGCATCCATGTATGCCATTAAGATGGCTCAGGAATCCCTGCATGCTCTCTGCCATGAGGCCACACTACCAACGTGTCATCCACATATCTATAGGACACCTTTGGTTTGTGGAGGGCGATGATGCATCTTCCAAATGTTCCATGTATAAGCTGGCAATACCAGGGGCCAACGGGGAACCCATGCCAACACCCTTTATTTGTTCATAAAATTTTCCACCACATTTGAAGTATGTTGAGGTTAAATGTCTCCTCATCGAAGTGATCATCCAGCATAGCTAAGGACTCGTCCAACGGTACTCGGGTGAATATAGAGATGATATCAATCCTGACCAGTAGATCTTTCTCTTCCAGGCGTAACTCATTGAGTGCCTTAACAAATTCTATTGAGTTCTTGACGTGATGGGGCCAATGCCCCACGAGAGGTTTAAGTAGCTGGGCTAAATACTTGGCTACCGGATACGACGGAGTTTTCATTAACGGAATACGCCGAGAAAGTCTACAATCGCTTGTTTCTATATATTTACATATTTTGAGACATATAGTTGATACAATCAATTCAACTGTAATTTTGAAGGCCAAATTAGTTTTCATGGACCTTCATTCTCTAGGTTCAGCTTTTCTTTTAAATTAAGTGTCCACTGACGCTCTTCGTTATTGCACTAAAAGGGCCTCAAACGCGGTGTTCTTGATCAAACTGACTGTTCTGTATACAGCCTCAAACTGTCTAAGCAGCGTCGCGTACATTCAATCTATACTAATAATAAATCTGTAAATGTAGGCCTGTTTCTGTTCCCTTCAATCTTCAGAACTATTGGACGAATCTTCATGCGGTTTTCACAGGAAACACGAGAAAAGTTTGGGTCAACATATAGGCATAATTTCATCAAAATCAAACTACGGGAAAAAAAGATATCGTAATTTTAAATGTTAAGTTGTTTTTACAATTACTAAAAACCTGTTCTCTCCAAAACTTCTTCACGAATTGGCATGGGGTTTTCGCAGGTAACTTGAGCGTAACACTGGACAACATATAGACTTCGTTTCATGAATATCGGATCATGGAAAAAAAAGAATATCGTAATTTGAAATTTTTTATCTACGACCGTCATGTCTGTCTGTCTCTTTGAACACGTTTATCTCCGAAACTACTTGATGAATCTTCATGGGGTTTTCACACATAACTTGAGAATATCGTGCGCGTACATAAAGGCTTCAATAATTAAAATCTGATCAAAGAAAATAAAGATATCATAATTTAATCATCTGTTTGAATCCCATTGTGTATGTCTATTGGTTGAAGGTCATCTCCAAAAGTACTACGCAAACTTTCGTGGGTTTCCACAGATAAATTGAGCATAGCTTGGCGAGTAACACAGGCATCATTTCATCAAAATCGGATCAGAGGAAGGAAAGATATCGTAATTTGAATTTTTATGTGTATACTATGCTTATAAGTATGGTGTATTACAGCAAATCTCCGAGTGTACCATACGAACTTTCATGGGATTTCATAGGTCAACTGAGAGTACCTTGAGGCAATATATAAGCTTCATTTAATCTAAACCGCATCAGGGCAAAAAACGATATCGTAATTTGTATTTACTGGTATATGCTATGCTTGAATTGCAGCGTAGTACAGCAAAGATCCGACAGAGGCGCTGATTTATAGATGACGATGCTGCGTTTTTTATTCTCATAACTAAGGTGTAATGCAGTGAAACAAGGGCTACGATTTTCCTTACGACAGCGGTGTAGTATATTGATTTTGGCAACGTCCGTTGAATCCTTTTTGAAAAATCACGTACATTGAAGGGAATAATTATTTGTGTTGATAATGAAATAAACAATTAATATTGTTCCGATCAGTAAATTAATGATCCCGATAAACCGAATATTTCGTTGCTACCGTTAACATACTGAACCGCTACCACAGTAGGTCACAAAGTTTAACCCAAGTACGACATAAAGAAATCATTTCATCAAAATCGGATCAGGGGAAGAAAAGATATCGTAATCGGTCGTTACTGGTGTATGCTATGTTCGAATTGCAACGTAGTACAGCAAAGATCCGACAGAGGCGCTGACTAATAGATGGCGATGCTGCGTTTTTTTTTTTTTTTTTTGTTTTTTTTTTTTTTTTTTTTTTCTTTTTTTTTAGGCCAAATACTCTGTGATATTAGCAACGGCCGTTGAATCCTTTTTGAAAAATCAGTCACATACAATGTTAGGAATAATTCTTTCTGTTGATAATAAAATGAATAATGAATGTTGTTCCTACCAGTAAATTAATGATCCCCCTAAAGCAAATATTTTGTTGCCAACGTTAACATACTAAACCGCTGCCACTGCAAGTATAATTTAACCCAGGTACGACACAAAATAACAAGTTTTTACTAGCTGTATACCGCATGCCTTGCAATGCCATGGAAAGGAAAGAAGTGCTTCTTTCCGTGGGTATCATTTGAACTTAAAGCATAACGACGTCCCTTCGCGTCTATCAATGTTTTCATTTACTAAGAATTCTTTGAAAAAAAAAAAAAAAATAGTAATAAAATAAAATAAAATAAAATACGAATTTCTTTCCCAATTTCTGTGTGTACTTATTATATCTCGAGTCAATTCTGTTTTGGTGTGCCTAGGAAACAGCGTAGTACAGTACAGAACAAATAGACGCTCTGTTGGTTATGTAGTGCACCAAAGCACTAATAGTTTGCGCTGCTGCATTTTATTATTATTATTTTTTTCGGTGGTTATGGCATAGAACAGCAACGAACCGCTAAAGCTGCTGTTAGTTTTGTAGTGCTGCAAAGAAACAATACATGATCGTGTTGTGCGTATTCACTTAGTAACTGAAGTATTTGAATTAAGAGCCGAAATCTTATCTCTGCAACTTTGCTTCTTTTGACAGGGAACATTTTAATTAAAACATAACGACATTCCTTCACGTCTATCGATGCTTTAATTTACATAAGAGTTCTTTGCAAGAAAAATTAAATTTATGTAGTTCCCTTTCTGATATTGGTATATCTTCATCACATTTTGAGTGCTTTCTGTTTAGGGATTCGTTGAAAACCCCGTAGTACAGGAAATGACAAACTGTCGCGACGTTCGCGTGGCCTCCCGCGTTGGAGGTTCGAATCCTCCCTCCGGGATGGATGTGTGTGTTGCCCTTGCGTTAGTTTAACTTAGTTTCAGTAGTTTGTAAGTCTCGGAACTTATGACCAAAGTAGTTTGGTCCCATAGAATTACAAAAATTTGAACATATTTGAGGTGACGTTACCTACATAGTACACAAAATAACTAATTATAGCGTTGCTGTGTTTTTTTCATTCTCATGACTATGGTGTAATACACTACAAGAAGGGGTACAGTGCTGATTTTTTATGCTCATAACTATCTTATAGTTCCCTTTCTTTAATATCCGTTGTGAAGCACGGGTGTTAAGCTATTACGAATCAGTGTATAGCTGCAGAGGCTAATCTCCGAAAATACTACACGAGCTTTCTTGGGGTTCGCGGGTAAGTAGAAACTAGAGAGGCACTTTAAGTGCACCAAAGATCTAATAGACGCCGCTGCCTGTGACAGAATTAAGCAACGCAATCTTAAGAATACACCAAAAAAGCAATGATACGCACAGGCCCTTCTTTAACAACCGTTGCGAAGCATGGGCATTAAGCTAATTTGGTAATAAATGTGTCCTCTCTTCCTTGACCAATGTGCGCCACACGTTTCCACCTACAATGGGTAGGAGTTGGGTAAAGGTTTAAGCTTAATGCCACGGGACCAGGAACTTCCGAAAATTTGACGCTTTTTATCCTCACAAATTAGTTTCCTATAATTTTTAAAAAGAGGGATAAAGGTTAAATCACAGCATAGTATTTTTGTTCTCTAGTACCTTACGAACCGAATCAGGAAACGCCACTGGCTTTCACTTTCTCACTTCTACTCCCCAAAACATTTATCTGCCGTTGCATAGTAACTTATAACGCCTTCTACTGACCTACACCTGTTGAAACTTCCATACCACCACTGCTGGCGTATCGTTAAATAACAAGATGAAACAAGGTGCATTTCCTGCATTGCTTGTCTGATTGTGTGGACATTAGGTAGACTTTACAGTGCAAGTGAGGACAGTTATTATGGATTGTGCGGTCACTTTTAATTCGTAAATGTGGTCCATGAGAATGAGCTCTTCTGCTTCAAGCTACAAAAACGAAAAATGCTCTGGATGCCTCTGCACTTTAAGCGCCGCAGATGGCAGTAATCTAAACGTCTTCCATTGCTGAAGGCATCTTCGGAGACTTCCCAGATGCAAAATGTTGGTTCACAAATCAGTTTACTGTTTATGAGTGTACTTAAAGAATTGCAGTACAAAGGGTGGACGACTCAAATCTCACCAATTATGGACCTTACTGCCAATAAATAGTAACACGTCTTCAGCAAAAACTACATATCATACGCCGAAATGACTCAGTGATCCTAGACAGCGGTATGATGACGTCACGAGGTGACCGTTGTATGGTTACGCATAAACGGTATGGCTTGCTGAAGTGACTCAAGCGTGAACCAGCGTTTTGTGTTTACAGCGCCTCCGAACGTGTTTCCACTAGTGTATCCAGTAGAGAATTATGCCCTGGACCACAGCATTGTTGCAAGAATCTAATACCGACAACAATGGAAAAACCGGTTGTGAAACTCTACATTCAGTGACTATACGCCTTATTAAGAGTAGGTATCACGAAATCTTAAGCTTGTGGAAATCACGCGGTGCGGAGACATTTGGACAACATGGAATTTTCAGAAGGTTAAGAGGAACTTCTTTTCAGCTGCCTCGCTACGGCACTTGGATCCCACAGCGCTGCTCCGAGAGCGCATTAGTCACTCGTCGCACCCTGCTCTCTGTAAACTTCGAGTTAATGGTTCTATAGATTTCCCAGAACGACTTTTCGCGGTATATGGAAAATGATAGTTTCACATAACGTATTATGGAAGTAGAATCTATAATATGAAATATAGACAGAAAGACAAATTCGATAGGCAAAAAGATGTGTCACTCTCCTATCTTCAAGTGTGTCTCATACGGTTGTTAATAAATATGACAGGGTTTTGTCTAAGAATGAAATAGACTTAGTTGATAAGTTGAATAGTTTGCGATTAATCTCATAAATACCAAATGAAGACACTGTTGCTAATACTGAGCATGTAAACCGTTTTGTAGCTAAATCAGCTCTAGAGGATATATGAATAAAATAATTAGGATCAAATCATTCAGAAGTACATGAAAGCTCGGGTGAAAGATATTATAAAGCCGGCACAGATCCTCTACCAGAGGATAAGGCAATGATACAGTAGTCTTGAAGAAAGAAGACTACCGCAGCAGAACACGAAATATGTTAGAACCAGGAAGATATTGAGAACTTAAGGGAGATTCCACAACTTCAGTTCTCAGAATAACGAATAACCTAGTAAAGGCGTCTTAGATTTCTCCTGTTGACAAGAAAGGTATCACAAAACCAAAAAGGATTGTACCCAAGATTTTCAAGTTTACCAAACCTTTATAAACAGAAAGTAATTGTTTGCTCCACAGACTTTCCAGTCTGTGGGATTCCCAAATACTTATCCAATGTCGTGTAGCCTCTCATAGGTAAAACTGTCATATCAAGAATCCTGGTCATTTTGTAGGTAAATTAAAATTTTGTGGCCTCAGTCCTAGAAATATAAGGTTTACATTCAGTGTTCTGTTACTGTTTACAATGATTCTTCTTAACTGGGTGGAGACATACTTGGAAAGTACTTTCCCTAAAGAAATGGTAGAACTTTCAATTGGATAGCGAAGTCTACGAGCAGACTGACGGTGTGCTTATGGGGAACACACACAAGCTATTGTTCTAAAGTTTTAAACGGAAAAAGTAGAAGAAACAACCCACCAGACGCAAATTAGCAAACGCTCAGGCTGGTATCGGTAATCTTTTGGTACTTTTGTTTTTTGGCCTCTTGAAGGAAAAGAAAAGAACTCACTGAATTTCTACTTCTTCTGAATAATTCCCGATATAATGTGCGCTACAGAGAAAGGGAAATAATGTAAGATATCCTTTTTTGATGTACATGTAATTAGAAGACATTATGGAACTTCAGGGCGAAAATTCTACAGGAAGCCTACTCACAGGAAAGCTACTCACTTCCACAAGCAGAAAAGTAGCATAATATAAAATATTGGCAGCGCGCGAATGGCTGAGCGGTCCAAGACGCCTTGATGAAGAGTGCGCTGCTGCTCGTCGTCGGAAGATAGAGCCCTCCCTTACGTACGGGACTGTGCGTTGTCCTTAACATAAGTTACTTTAAGAAGTTTGCTTCCATGATTTTACAAACATCTGAACATTTTTTAAAAACTTTGGTGGATCGGATCACAACAATATTTGAAACATAGTTCTTCCAGCTCGAATTAGATCAATTGTAGTCCTATGCCCACGAGTTACCACAGCCATTGTATCAGATCACTTGCACTTGCGGCCAAGTATACATAGCAACTATGAAAGGGAACATAGCATCCTTCAAAGAACACGAAAGTTATATTCGCCTAGGCAAGACGGATAAATCAATGATAGCAAAACTTGCAATAGGACTTGGAAACCATCGAATTACGTTCTCTGACTCAGTGGTTCTACAAAGACCAGTCAATTACTCCGCGAGGAGGTGCGGAAAAGCCATCTAAATTCCGAGCCATAAAATCAATTTCAACAGATTGGAAGAAGGACTGAAACTAGACATGCTACGCGAACGGAAGCAGCGGTATCAAGATGTCACGAACCAACAGTTGCGTAGATACTCATAAACAGTGAAGGTTGCTGAGCTGAAGTAGGTGTGAGCCAGCGTGTAGTGTCTGCATAGCCTCCGACTATGTCTTCAGCAATGGAAGACGAAACGTCAGGTAGAGGCCCTATGTGACAGTCCTGTTCCGAAGAATACTACATCGTAAATAACTACGAAAATAATTTCGATAAATTAGTTACAATAGCTAATGGTAATTATTTTTGAAACTTTTTGAGGCATTCCTTTATTTGGAATGTTGATATTATTCGCTAATAATATCGTAAATAAGGCAGCGACAATATTTATTAGGGTGTGCATGTGTCTTTAGGTATTTCGTGTTTGCGTAATAAAATGCTGTTGTGGAATATGAAATAATACTTGTTTAATCACTGAGAGCAGCGTGAACACTGATTTTTTTTAAGTAATAAATTGATCTAGTAATCGTTATGAGCGGCATAAAACAGTTATGTTTGCATCACGTGATATTTCGTAACATTATAATGATATGGCATCGTTATTTGTATAAAATATTTCCTATAATTATGTATTATTCTGTGAAGGGAACACACTTTTAGTTTTCTTAGTTGAGAATTATGTGGCATCAGTAGTTAGACCTGTTTTATATTAATTTGGACTAAATACAGTTACTCATATTTTTGTACCTAAAGGTGTACTAGATTTTTTATGTAGTGTTTTTAAGTGCATTACTTTTCAGTTTTAGTAATCGTTATCCGATTACGTATGTTTATTTTTTCTGTAATGGAATATTTGGTAATGTGGGTTTTATTTTATGTTTACTATAGCTCAATGTTAGCGATCGATGCTAGTTTTCGTATGTTTGTGTTTTCAGAGACAGGAATTATTACACCTCAAATTTACTTATCTATACCAATTTTTAGCATGTTTCTGCTTCCTGCAAATTTTGGTTCCGTGGATTTCATTTCAGGTGTTCTACTGATTCATATCAGATTTGTTACGTTACTTTATTGGAAAGGTGGACTTATTGGTATAATGGGTTTCATTTGAGGTGTATTACAGCTACATTTTGTTGACCGATCTACCATTTGTCGTATTTTCCGTTATTGTAGGTGGAGGTATTGGTATCGTTGGTTTCATTTGAGGTATATTAAACCTCAAGTTTGCTGATAGATACAAGTTGTCGTAATTTTCGACATTTGAAGGGTGGAATTATTGGTATCGTCTTTTTAATTTCACGTGTGTTAAAGCAAAATTGTAGCGATCGATACCATTTCTAGATGATTGTGTTTTTCAAGCGTTAATGTTCGTACTCTTGGTTTCATTTGAGGTTTATTACAGTTCAATGGCAGTGACGGATTTTATTGTTTCGTACGTTTATATTTTGATAGGGGACAACATTGGTATCGTCGGTTCCAATTCAGGTGTATTAGTGCTCTATTGTAGTGACTGATACCGTTTACTCTTAATAGATGCGATATTAACTGTCTCGTTAATGTCGTGTATTACGTGTTTTCTTCGACGTTTCATTTTTATTTCAATGTTGCTGTTTCCATTGTTTTTCTGTTAAGAAACTCCCGGTCCCAAACCTACTACCACACACGGTAGTCCCGTTAATTTCTTTTACTTAACTGCATATTTTCATTTTTTCTCTTACGTTATATTTGAGTAGTTCTTTATTTTTTGTTGTTATGGTCGCCATATTGGATTCGCTCTAAATATGATCGTTGGTTATTGTCACGACTGACGACATGGATCAAAGCAGACAATTGGTATCCGAAGTATTGCCCATTATTACTTCAAGGATTAGCCGACGACTAGGATGAAAATAAATGTTCCACAATGACTTTTACTCCGTCAGTGTAGTCCATCCAAATGTACAACGATAAACTTGCTTCACTGGGTGCAAGAAATGCGTAAGTACTCTTCACCTATACTGGGTGGCAGACCGATCAAAGCGCTGGCTACATTGTTTGTTTTCACCCGGAGGATAGACAAGGAGTATTTAATCTGTCACTGCTCGTGAGTTGCCCCTGGCATTATTTAGGAGGGGCTCCGCTACTATGACGTTACTGTTCACACCCTGTGATTGCCTGCGGTCACACTAAATTAACGTTATGTGCCGCAGGTAACGCAGCATATTGAAAATGGCTTACGTAGTGCATTTCATAACAGACGCAGAGCTTTTGTGTACCTACAACCGGTAGGTAATTAGCAGCCATCTGGTCAGTCAAGGGTCCGCTGACAGGTGACAGCGCGTCGCGAAACGATTTCTGAGTATTTCCATCTGCACCAGTCGTCATTTCAGCAGAATTAGATTCAATGTGCAAACGGTAAGTCACGCCCGGTGTGTAGTAGCAAATTGAAGTGATTGGAGACATATTTCCTATGCCATATTCTCTGCAGAGTGACATAATTATAGTCATTAGAGGTAGAACAGAATAACATAACTTGTTTGAAATTTTTCAATAAAATGATCGAAGATATTCAGAACTAAAATTCATGTTTGTCCATTCAGGTAAAACTTCTTTCTGCACATCTTTTTTCACTTTGAATCGCAGAAATGGGTCAATTTGAATGGCATCTCCAGAATGATCAGTTTCCTATCAACCTTAACTACCGAAAAATATATGTTACTTCCGTCATCGGAGGTTCTAGTCCTCCCTCGGACATGAATGTGTGTGTTGTCCTTCGGTTAGTTTAAGTTAGTTTAATTAGTTTGTAAGCGTAGGGACTGATAACCTCAGTAGTTAAGTCCCATAGGCGTACAAACATTTGAACTCTTGTTGTCAGCGTCTTGGAGCGCCTTCTCTGCTAATAGTGAGCCTGTTGCCGTTAATAAATCCAGAGATTTAACGAAAGTGTGTTGTAACTATCATAAAAATGATTTTAGACACGACTAACATGCAACAACTTCATTTGTATAGCGGATAGCTCGTATCCTTGAAGTTACGTGAAGTTTGACATTACCGAATGAAATGTTCAAATGTTTGTAAATCTATCGGACCAAACTACGTGGTCATCAGTCGGTAGCTTGCAAATTACTTAACCCTAGGTAAACTAATCTACGGACAAACACACACACCGATGCCCCAGGGAGGATTCGAACCTCCACGGCGAGCAACCGCGCGCTCTACAGAGAGACGATTTAGACCGCTCGGCTACTCCACCACGGCTACCAAATGAAGATTACAATATAATTAAATGACGTTATACAGCGGTTAGCAACAAAAGCTGTTGTTTACATCTCTTCAGGCGGTCGTCGTACTTCTCATTTTCCAGGTTGATTGAAATATGGTACTAGGCATCATAGATAACCAAGCAACATGCTTTTGAAATGTTCAATCGAAATATACTTCACAGCGATTTACTTCTTAGGTGATTCTCACAGTTGGTAATGGCAACAATAGTACAGAAATTTTAAATTGGTGGGCCATAGTCCACTGTATAACTTTTTCTTTCTGTCTTGTATGTTTTTGAAATTATTTTCGATTAATTTAACATGAGGAGGGTGACGTCGCCCTAATGTGACATTTCTTTGACATAGGCTATAATTTTCAATTTATTCCGATGAAGATACTCTTTATATGGATCACTTTATCTGACGCCACCAGTGGTCCATGATACATAATTAAAAAAAAAAAAAAAAAAAAACGTAAATGATTTCCAAAAGGATGCTTCGCAGCAATCAGTCGTTACTTTGTAAGAAACTGCTTCATTTAGCCGATAGAGATTGCGGTATGTGATTGCCATTATAAATGCATACATTTCTATATTAGTACGCTATGCATGTGCCTTACATGACTGTAGTTTTACCGTCTACTTTTAATGTTTTGTGTCCATACCGTACTATGTCTTAACGTCAATCCAATCCGGTTGTCGCATTCTTCATTCACACCGCACGTTGTCTTGCAGTCAGTCCACACCTCACACATTACAATATTTGTTATAGCAGATGACGCTTTGCATGGTTGTACATCTTCACCTCCATAGATAATCTGGGAATCACATTTAAGTGCCTGGCAGAGGGTTCATTAACCACTTTCATAACCTTTCTCTACCGTTCCATTCTCTAATAGCGCGCGGGAAGAAAGAACACCTAAATCAGTCCAATAGATTTCGGGAATGCAGCCACGTAAAATTCACTTCTTCTGCTGATATTTCGGCCGCGTACCTTCCGGCCATCTTCAGAGTGAGTCGAAGACTGTCGACGAGGTGCTAGGCGCGGCCTTATAAGCCTGATCGCGGTGGCAATGCGCGTGCGCGTCACAGATGCTGGTATACTGCATATCGAAGTTCTCACGCGAGAGATGCGTTGAACACAGAATATAAACTCGCCTATTGCAGCCAGACAAGTCAGCAGTGGCTGAACATTGCATAGAAACTGGTCATTCAATGAACTATAGCGATGTGAAGTTTTTGAGAGCCATATCTTCGTTTTGGGATGCTATATTTAAGGAAGCTGTTGAAATTAGACTGACCAACAACTTATTATAAAGGTTTTAATTTAGACAAAGCTTGAAACCCTGCACTTGGAGTATTGAAATTGCAGAGAAGACGTGGAGCTGTTGCCGCCGCCGAGAATGTATCGATAAGTGAACACCGGAGCGCTTCCGCCACGGGGGGCGCACGCGTGTGAGAACTTCGATATGCAGTATACCAGCATCTGTGACGCGCACGCGCATTGCCACCGCGATCAGGCTTATAAGGCCGCGCCCAGCACCTCGTCGACAGTCTTCGACTCACTCTGAAGATGGCCGGAAGGTACGCGGCCGAAATATCAGCAGAAGAAGTGAATTTTACGCGGCTGCATTCCCGAAATCTATTGGATTGTACATTACGCCGTGAAAAGTTGAAAATGCACATCAAATACCTCTTCGGGGAGGAGATGGTTTCCTGTTTCCATAGTTTGGATAAATTACGACATCAGAGAGCAAGACTACTGAGCTCTTTGAGTTTCTTACTGAAGTGCCGGGACCACGGAATTGTTCCAAGATTTGCAAGGTTGGTACATTTTGTTAAGAATACTGCAGTTAACAGAATTGTACATAAAGCTGGTTCTGCTATTGTTATAGAAAGGATTCGTTTCACTCGTAGAAAGTTGGACAGTGTATCAGAAGACCTGTATCATGTACATTTAAAGATGGCAGCTGTTTTATCTCCTGACTCTTGGAACTGGGTTGATGGCACGACATGGACCAAATCTGAGTGGATTCGTGATGTGACTACAACAAGACAGATGGCCAAATACAGCCGATTAGACCAGCCTCCTCAGGTGGATTCTGTTGTTCGACGCCCTGTTATAAATTTGACGGGAAAGAATCTGGACGAAGCCACTGTCTCTGTGTTAAGTAAAGGGCTAAATTTTGCCCCCACTCCAAAGACCTTGCCAATACCATCTTTCATTAGTGCTATTGAAGAAGCTGTCCGTCCACTATCAGAAGATTCAGCTGTAGAAATCAGACGTGAAAGCTGTTGAGCAATTATAAAGTATCGTCCACAAAGAAGTAACATATCTAGAGAAGAGAGGTTAGCCATACGAAAACTCCGTGAGGACACAGACACAGTAGTTTTACGTGCTGACAAAGGCAACGCTACCGTCCTGCTGCCTCGGGAAGACTACAATGAAAAGATTTATGGTTTATTAAGTTCTGACGCGTACCGGAAGATCAACAAAGATCCAACTAGCAAGGTGACGATAAGGACTGCTGCCTTACTGAATGCTTCGTCACTAGAACCTGAAGTTATAAGACGTTTAAAAGTGCGAGGTGCTGTACCACCGAGATTTTATGGGCTTCCTAAAGTCCACAAACTGGATAAGGATGAGTGTCTAGAGGATCTGCCTATGCGGCCAATAACAAGCACAATTGGTTCATCTACCTACCTTTCTGCGCAATATTTGGCTTCACTATTAAAGCCATTGGTAGGAAAATGTAGTCACCATATCCGAAATTCTGTAGATTTTATTCAAAGACTCAGCCACCTCAGGCTTGATAGTACAGATGTACTGGTGAGTTTCGACGTGGTATCACTATATACCAAGGTACCTGTACAGGATTCTCTTTCTCTAATTGGCCAACATTTTTACAAGGATATCACCGCCTTATTTGAACATGTACTGACGTCATCTTATTTCCAGTTTAATGGTGACCTTTATGAGCAAATTGACGGAGTTGCTATGGGAAGCCCCCTATCATCTCTGGTAGCGAATTTCGTCTTGGAAGACTTCGAGGGCAAGGCTCTGGACTCGGCAAGTTTTAAACCAACGGTCTTCTGGAGATACGTGGATGACACGTTTATAGTATGGCCTCACGGGAAGGATGAGTTACATCGATTTCTTGACCATCTGAACTCCATCCATGCTAATATCAAATTTACTATGGAAATGGAAAAAGATGGCTGCCTCCCTTTTTTGGATGTACTTGTTCGTCGAAAAGCTGATGGTACATTAGGACATGCAGTATATCGGAAACCAACCCATACGAATCTGTATTTACATTCCAGTAGCTGCCATCATCCCACACAAACCGCAGGGGTCCTTAAGACATTGGTGCACAGAGCACACTGTATATCAGACGATGACAACTTTCAGGAAGAGCTCACACACCTGAAGAGCATTTTCAAAGCAAATGGATATTCGCAGCAACAGATTCGCAGAGCGTTCGATGAGTCCAAGAATGCAAACAAGAGACGTGGAAGAAGAAGAAGAAAGTAATAGTTCAAGAGCCTTCTTACCTTACGTGGGCGCTCTTTCGTCAAAGATAAGCCGCATTCTCGACAAACATCGTGTTAAGGTTATCTTCCGGCCACCAGTGAAGATTGCAGCCTTACTCGGGTCAGTGAAGGATGATTTGTTGCTTCGCAAGTCAGGTGTGTACCAGATCCCTTGCGGAAATTGTGATAATTCATATATAGGCCAGACAATACGCACTGTCCACGAGAGATGCGTTGAACACAGAAGATATACTTGCCTATTGCAGCCAGACAAGTCAGCTGTGGCTGAACATAGCATAGAAACTCGTCATTCAATGACCTATAGCGATGTGAAGATTTTGACACTCATATCTTCGTTTTGGGATGCTATATTTAAGGAAGCTGTTGAAATTAGACTGACCAACAACTTATTAAACAGAGATAAAGGTTTTAATTTAGACAAAGCTTGGAACCATACACTTGGAGTATTGAAATTGCAGAGAAGACGTGGAGGTGTTGCCGCCGCCGAGAATGTATCGATAAGTGAACACCGGAGCGCTTCCGCCACGGGGGGCGCACGCGTATGAGAACTTCGATATGCAGTATACCAGCATCTGTGACGCGCACGCGCATTGCCACCGCGATCAGGCTTATAAGGCCGCGCCCAGCACCTCGTCGACAGTCTTCGACTCACTCTGAAGATGGCCGGAAGGTATGCGGCCGAAATATCAGCAGAAGAAGTGAATTTTACGCGGCTGCATTCCCGAAATCTATTGGAATGTACATTACGCAGTGAAAAGTTGAAAATGCAACACCTAAATCGTTCCGTTTTTTATCTTATTTCTCTTATTTTATTGAGATGATCATGTCCCCCTATGTAGGTGGTTGCTAGCGAAATATTTTCACATTCAGAAGTAAAAGTCGGTGATTGAAATTTCGTAAATATATCTATCCGGAACGAATAACCTCTTTCTTTTAATGATTTTCACCTCAAATCGTGCAATATTTCCGTGCCGCTTTTCCCCCTATAACGTGATAAAACAAAAACGAGCTGCCCTTCTCTGAACCTTCTCAATCTCTTCCGTCAGGTCCACCTGTTGAGGGTCCCACTGTGGGCAACAGTATTCCAGGAGACGACGCACACGTTAATGTAGGCAGTATCTTTGGTGAAGCTATCGCATCTTCGAGCGATCTGCCAATGAAACGTAACCTTTGGTTCACCTTCCCCACAATATTTTCTATGTGTACTCTTCAGTCTAAGTCGTTCGTTATTGTAACTCCAAGGTATTTCGTATAATTTACGACCTTAAGGTTTGGCTGATTTATCGCGCAATTGAAGTTCAACTGATTTCTTTTTGTGATCATGTGTGTCACTTCACTCTTTCTTTATTTAGTGTTAATTGCCAATTTTCGCACCATGTAGAAATTTTGTCTAAATCGCTTTGCAGTATCTTTTGATGACATCACTAACCGATAAACGTTAGCATCATCCGCGAACAATCTAAGGGAGCTCTTTAGATTGTGTTCTAAATCGTTTATAAACACAAGAAACAGTAGGGGACCTATAACGCTTCTCTGGGGAATGGCAGATATCACTTCTGTTTTCCTCGATGACTTACCGTAAATTACTACGAACTGTCTCCTTTCTGATAGGAAATAAGCACGCAATTTCATTAGACGCCGCTTGTGAGGTACAGTGTCAAAAGCCTTCCGGAAATCCAGAAATATGGAATCGATTTGTGATCCCTTTTCGATGTCACTTATCACTTTATGTGAATAAAGGGAAAGCTGTGTTTCGGAAGTGATCCGAAACTTCAATACGATCGTCATGAGGTATGTATTGATTGGTCAATCTAAATCTCTCTTTTTCAGACATTCGCTTTCTGTAGTACTGGTTTTTCATCCATCTCTAGACTTGTCGTTCATTGACTACACGACTCATGATTCATGGAATGTTTCTCGTTTATGTATTCAGTTTGCTTTAGAACATTTACATTTTCATTTTGGCAGCTGAAATGCTCGTAACATCTAGAACCCTCGAGTCGTTTGCTGATTTCGTCAGATTTTGCACATCACACTCCACAATGCTCGGAGATCCCTGAAAGTCGTGTTTGATATAATTGGTTTTGGTTTAGCTGTCGCTGTTCTTTGTCATTTCCACTTCAAAGTTACATCAACGTCAATCAGGCTGAGCTGTCTAAGAGTGGAAATACCTCAAAAAGATTTTTACTCAAATTATAGGTAATGGCTATTTCACGTTCGAAATTTGGGGATTGGTGGTCTTAAGAAAGTACTTGTCAATCCATTTTGACAAAACTACTCTTTGAAGAAACTGATTTTGGATTTCGCACAGACTTACGTGATATCTTGACAAGTGACAGATTGTTTTTGGTTATTCATCATATAATGTCCATAAATATGTCGAAGTATATAAGAAAGTAAATATTGAAAGGTCTAAAAGAACTGCAAACGAATGTGTTCTCGATATTTGTGCTCAAAGGCAACTGCAGACAGTGACGGCAGAAGAAATAAAAGAGAGCACATTCATGGTAGGAGAGATACAGTGGCAGTAAGAAACATAAATGGATGAAAACAGAAGTTGTAGGAGTAAAACTGAACAGAAGACAGCGGAAGGAGGAGAAGACATTATTGGAGGCTGTGCACATGTTTCGGTAGTCTCAGTCCTCCAGACCGTTGAGCTCCCATCCATCCATTTTAAGTATCTGGATCTTGGGATTGAAAGCCCTATCTATCCGTGGTAATTCTTTCAGCAATCAGTCGTAAAAATATGTATTTTTTATTTGTTTGCAAACCTAGATTTCGACCACTGTGTGGTCATTATCGATGTTTAAAACCAATTAAAATGCTTAAAACATGTTTTAAGTATTTTAATTGGTTTTAAGCATTGATAATGACAACACAGTGATCGAAATCTAACTTTGCAAACAAATAAAAAAATGTATTTTTTACGACTGATTGCTGAAAGAATTACCACAAATCAAATACAGTCATGGACCACCAATTCCAACATGGAATCAAGTCCTATCTATCCGTCCGAGGAAAAAATGGTGATTGATTAGACAGATAGTATACTGAGAGAAAGAGGCACTGGCACTTTAAGAGAGGAAATGCGACATTGACAATGGCAGAGTGAAAGTGGAAGATATGGAAGGAACATCGAGAGAAAGGGACAGATAGAGGGGAAGAGGGATAGACAGTAGGGAGGAGAATATACCAGTAGCAGAAATAGGAGACAGTGGGAAGACACATGTGTAAACCGTGGCAGTGAAAGGAGGATGCTGTGTATGAGAACTTCATTACTTTGAGCGACCAGATAAAACGATTTCGCGTTTTCTTCTTAAAAGAGATCGAATATTTTCGTATTAACAAATTTTCTGCTGACCGAGTCCTGAAAAGAGGAAGGTATTCCTTTTAATTATGCTCCGACAGCTGGTGTCATTTTACCTCTAGCTAGTAGAGCTTTAAAGCTCCTTGATTTGCTCCCATGAAATAATTTTGTAACGTGAGTTAAAAATGCAAGTTGGTTATGATTAAAGTGACGGGGTTCCGGGTGCTGCATTGCGGGCTGTGTACGTTGCAGCACACCGATATCAAGGGTGTATATTTAGTATATTTAGATTGTGATGAAGAAATCATGCGAATTCGTGACGTAGTTTTGGAGAAGTGGTTAATAATAGATGAACAGACAGACACGACGGTTTATGAAAACACTTCGTGATTCTATTTTGATGAAATCATTTCTAGATCTTGAACCAATCTTCGCTCATGTTTCCTCTGATAACCGCATGAAAATTCGTCCCATAGTTTTGAAGATTGAAGCGAACAGCGACAGGCCTACATTTACAGATTTATTATTAGTATAAATATGTTATACAATTGTAAAATTTTGCAGGAATATATTGATTTTCATAAGTGCTGTATGTCGGTAAAATGTGTTACGAATATGGTTACTAGTAAAGAAGAAATATATTAATACGTGGTGCTTGATGGGGCGGTTTTCCATGAACGTTACTCTTTACGTCCTCATATCTTGTGAACTATATGTCGTACTGTGATACAATTTCGAACATAATCCAGCTTTAAGTGTGTACACTGTCTGCAAAATTTCCTGCGAATACAATAGGTGGTGTAGAAATTATAAATTGTAACGTTATACCGAATGCCGCAGTTTTACTCCATGAACAGCGGAATTGTAGTAGGTGGGAAACTTTCCTCCTTTCATTATTTTGATGTGGTTCACTGCGAGAAAAAGTTTAATAAGGGTTTGAAATTTTGTTTAATGTTTGTTGGAAGTCGCCAAGTACTGTTATTCTCATATAGTGTATTTATAAAGTTATGTCACATTACGTAGCAGCTTTTTGCGATTCCTATTATTCAAGACGTTATATCTCCTGAACCATGTGTCGTATGTTGTTCGAACTCCAACAGCAATTCTTTTCTTACGTAAGAAATATGTGTACCAAATTTGCTTGAAATCGGTCCAGTGGTTTAAGAGGAAATGTGCAGCATTGTCGTTTAACACATCAGTCTCGCGCATCTCATTGTTAATGACGTCATATCTCCTTATGTTTGTGTCATAGGCGATTTTTACCCGGACAGCGAATGTTGCCTGATATTAACGAACATGTATACCAAGTTTAATTGAAATCGGTCCAGTAGTTTAGGAGGAGATGTGGAACATACATACACACACACAAACACACACACACACACACACACACACACACATTTATCCTATTTTGTAAGATGTAATATTAATCTGCCAGAGACAAATGGCGCCAGGAACATGATTCCAATACAAATTATTGTGAAACTGAACACAGTGCTTACAATAAAGACACAACAATTTCTGATATGGATGTCTCAGAAGAGGAAATCTCGAGAAATGATTCCTGTAGTTAGTACTAAGGGAGAAACAGGTTCAAATGGTCACAGAACCCGCCCAATAATTCTAAAAAGATAATATCTAAGGTTATTGTTTATAGTTCTTAATGTCATTACGATGCATAAAAATTACATATCGCCTTTCAGTGTTTAATTTGGACCTTAATCAACAATGTAGACGAAGCATAAAGGAAGAGTTACTACGAAGAAGAAAATTTTTTGCTACTTTGAAGTTACTTCTGCATTTAGAACTAAAAAAAAGTAGACATTCAAATAATCATGTTTTGTGTGACTATCTTGCTTTCTTATACCTCATATTTCGATTAAAGCAGTTGAAAACCAGTTAAAAATAATGTGTAGAAAACAGTTGCCATAAAAAATAAATAGAGGCAAATGGTATTACTAATAATTTTTGTGGTCACAAATGACTCCACGATAGTAGTTGTGATGGATTGCCGCCCGCGGTGGCCGAGGGGACTGAGGCGCTCCAGTCACGGTCTGCACGGCCACTACGGTCGGGGGTTCGAATCCCCCCTCGGGCATGGATATTTGTGCCGTCCTTAGGATTAGCTAGTTCATAAGTAGTTTGTAAGTTTAGGCACTGATGACCCCGTAGTTAGGTCCCACAGACTCTACAAACATTTGAACATTTGTGATGGCGAAAAATATCGATGATGACTCAGGGTCAATAGGAACCTGAGTGACTTACAGTGACCAACTTCTCCAACTCCATTGATGAAGTTTTAAATAGAACTAAAGGATGTTGTTTGTATTCACACTATTATTGTTATCATTTCAACACATAAAAAATACAAAACATATATTGATATGTATCACACTACGTGCAGTGGCGCAGCCTTCGTGTTACGGGGTTTGGGGGAGGGCGGAGGGCTAAAGGGACTGTCATCCCCCGCCCCCCTCCCCCCCGAGTCACCATCCAAAGATTTTTTTATTTCATTATTTTTTATTGTTTTCATTTTTTATTACATTGAACAGGTTAGCACTTGGAATTAAAAACAGTAAGAACAATTTAACACTAATTTGCAAAGAAAATGTGAACGTGGCAATGGGTCGCCAACGTGATGCCGCCTCTTAGAACTTCTGCTGTTGTTACCGTGAGCGGTTTTAATGCCGGTGCGAGCAGCTTTGATACTGTCGCTATTGTTACTGCTATGCTGAAGTTGCGAGCAGATTGTTCATATGAGATTTCCCGCTGCTTAGTAGCTCAGCGGCGCCACTTATGAACAACATTAGTGTTATTTTAGTTCAATTTTTACGCATAATTTAACTCTAAAGACCTTCCTGTTTGGCTAGTAACAAAGAAAATGCTTAATTGTTTTACGAGCTGCTTATATACACTCCATTTCCTCCACGTTGCTCCTCTTCCACTTTCAAATTAATACGAGCCTACTCCTTTCATTTCTTGTACAATTGTTTTCGTAGTGCCGGCCGCGGTGGCCAAGCGCTCTGCGGCGCGCCAGTCACGGTCTGCACGGCCACTACGATCGGGGGTTAGAATCCCCCCTCGGGCATGGATATTTGTGCGTCCTTAGTAATAACTAGTTCATAAGTAGTTTGTGAGTTTAGGGACTGATGACCCCGCAGTTAAGTCCCATAAGCTCTACAAACATTTGATTTTTTTTTCGTAGTATAAGTGGTTAAATTATAAAAAAAAGTGTATGGCTATATCGACATCTACATAGATACTCTGCAAATCACATCAAAGTGCATGTCGGAGGGTTCATCGAACCACTTTAATGATATTTTTCTATAGTTTCACTCTCTAATAGCTTGCGGGAAAAAGGAACACCTATCTCTTTTTGTTTTCGATCTGATTTCTCTTATTGTATTATGATGGTCACGTCTCCCTAAGTAAGTGGGCGCTAATAATATATTTTCGCATTCTTAAGGCAGAGTTTGTGAATGAAATTTCGCAAATAGATCTCGACGCAACAAATGACCTCTTTCTTTTATTGATTTCCACCCCAACTCATGCATAATTTCCGTGACATTCTATCCTCTACCATATCGCGATAATATGCAATGAGCTGACCTTCTGTAAATATTCCCTAAATTGTCCGTCAGTCCCACCTTGTGTGGATCGCACAATGTGCAGCAATACTCGACAATAGTGTAGTGTGGGCAGTTTCTTTAGCATAACTGTTGCATCTTCTAAGTGTTTTGCCAATGAACCGTAGTCTTTTGGTTCCCTTCACTTCAATATTTTCTATGCGTTCTCTCTAATTTGTTCGTGATTGTTACTCCTAGGTTTTTAGTTGAATTTATAGCCTCTATGTATGACTGATTTTTGTGTGACTGAAATTTAACGGATTTCTTTTATTGGTCATATGGATGATCTCAAGCTTTTCATTAGTAAGGGTCAATACGCAGTTGTTGCACCATGTAGATATCAGATATAAATCATTTTTCAGTTGCTTTTGATCTTCTGGTGACTTGGCCTTATAACACTTCCCGGGGGAACTCCAGATATCGCTTTTGGTCTACTCGATAACTTACCGTCAAATACAAGGTACTTTGTCCTTTCTGACAGGAAATAACGAATGCAATCGCACAAATTTGATGATATTCCATAAGCACGCAGTTGGATTAGAACACGCTTGTTAGGAACAGCGTCGTAATCCTTCAGGAAATCTGGAAATACGGAATCTTGTGACATTCACAACATCTTTCTCCCGCCCCACCCCCAGGCCTCTAATAATATCGTTTTTATTCATTTATTATTGTTTCACTACCACCTAGTATCATTTCACAAGATTCATTCCCCCACGTCACAAACGTCTCTGATAATAGCAAGCTACCGCTTTGCAAGCCGCTCATTCTCGCAAGCGTAACTCTGCGCATACCGCATTTATGTTCAGCAGTTATTAACAATACTTCCAGTTGTAAACATAAACATGCCGCGACAACGACTCCTCTTACCATGTAAAAAGCATTCTATTACTATCCATACTGTACCCCTTTAGACCCTACTGTACTTCGAATAGCCGTTAGGTACATTGTACGTTTACCTCTTTGCAGGGGCCCAATGACAGAACAAAAAATGTTAAGCTACCTCCACCAAAGTTTTAGATAGGTCTGTGGCTCTATTTCCGCCCAAGTAAGTCTGACTTTTCAAAATTTACTCACCTTTACCACATTAGATTCGCTGCCCGCCAGGTACACGGACTGGGATAAAACATTTGTCTATTTCCAGTCTGATTTTGCGCTAACAGCACGAATCGCGTTATTGGAGTAATAAAGAAACTGCAAAAGAGACAGAATTATTTAATTATACAACACTGTTGCTGCGCCAGCCGCCATCACCATCATCATGGAATGGAATGAAATTTATTTAACATCCTTTGTCTATAGAACTCATCAAATCATGCACGTAAAAATTAGTCATAGATTGATAAATTCAATAGGCTTTATTTTTAAAATAATAGCCAACTCCAAAAGACCAAATCCTGACTGCTCCACTGACTACGTGTAATCTAAAAAGAAACATTTCATTCCGACTGCTAGAAACGCCTAATTTTCGCCTGGTGGCAGAAAGTGGGACTATAATTTTTTCCATCGTACTCCGCGAGCTCAGAGGTTAGATTATTTTAGATTAGATTAGATTAGATTACATTAGATTCATACTTGTACCATGGATTATGAATACGAGACTTCGTAATGATGTTAAACGCGTATGTTAAATGAAATGTCTCTATACATAATATTACATGACACTCAATATTTGAATTTTTTTTTTTTAGCTTTTTTATTTATTTATTTATTTATTCCTAAAGTACTAACTTTTATATAGAAATTCATCTCATGTGTAAAAGGAATTGCCATTCAGGAATTCTCTTAATTTATTTTTAAATGCTAGTTGACTATCTGTCAGAATTTTGATACTACTTAGTAAGTGACCAAAGACTTTTGTGGCAGAATAATTAACCCCTTTCTGTGACAGAGTTAAATGTTACCATGAATATTGTAGGTCACCCTTTCTCCTAGTGTTGTAGCTATGCACACTCCTGTTACATTTGAATTCAGTTGTATTGTTAATAACAAATTTCATAAGTTTTGTGAAGCTACTGTGAAGATTCATAGATCCTTAAATAATTGTCTGCAGGATGATCTTGTATGGGCTCCAGCAATTATTCTGATGACCCGATTTTGGGCAATGAATACTTTCTTACTAAATGATGAATTGCCTCAGAATATGATGCCATAAGAAAGCAGAGAATGTAAATAGGCATAGTATGCTAGTTTACTGAGTTGTACGTCACCAAAGTTTGCAATCACCCTAATAGCATAATTAGCTGAGCTCAAACGTTTCAGCAGGTCTTCAATGTGTTTCTTCCAATTCAATCCCTAATCAATGCATAAACCTAAATTTTTTTAATATTCTACCTTAGCTATAGATTTCTGGTTGCAGTTAATATTAATGAATGGTGTGATGCCATTTATTGTGTGAATTTGAATATACTGTGTTTTTTCAAAACTTAGAGAGAGGCAATTTAGAGAGAACCGCCTATTAATTCTCTGAAATACTACATTGACAATTTCATCAGTTAATTCCTGTGATTCGGGTGTGATAGCGATACTTGTATCATCAGCAAAGAGAACTAGCTTGGCATCTTTATGAATATAGAAAGGCAAATCATTAATATATATTAAGAACAGCAAAGGTCCCAGTACCGAACCCTGTGGCACCCCATGCTTGATAGTTCCCCAGTTTGAGGAATCGGCTGTTTTTTGTATATTATGTGAATTAGATTAGAAGAAGGGATGGAAACAATAACAACCACAGAAGAATATAAATATTTAGGAGTGAAAATTACAAATGATGGGAAACAGGAAAAAGAAATTAGATCAAGAATAAATGCAGGAAAGACGACAATTTCTTTGTTGACTGGAATTCTCTGGGACAAACACATAACTACAGATAACAAAATTAGGATATATAAAACAATAGTTCGGAGCATTATTACATATGGTTCAGAAGTGTGGACAACAAAATGGCAACTGAAGTCAATATTATTAGCTACAGAAATGGATTTCTGGAGACGTTCATCGAGAATATCAAGAAGAGAAAGAATAAGAAATAAAGTAATCAGAGAAAAAATGAAATGTAAAAATACAATTATTGAATTCATCGAACACAAACATCTAAAATGGTATGGACACGTCAGAAGAATGTGACAAGAAAGGCTTCCAAAATGCATACTCGACTGGATACCGAACGGAAGAAGAGAAAAAGGGACGACCACCTACCACATGGATGCAGGAAGTTCAGTCAGCAATGAGGAAGAACAACATTCCTGAGGACTTATGGGAGGACAGAGAAGAGTGTAGAACAATAATTAGTAAATTAATGTAATCTAATATAGGTACTGGAAAAATGTACTTTACATTGTAAAACCAGAATAATAATAATAATAATAATAATGTGAATTACTTATATCAACATCCTGAACTCTTCCAGTTAGGTATTATTTAAACTATTTGTGCACTTTCCCACTCATACAGCAATACTTAAGTTTATCTAGAAGAATTCCATGGTTAACACTATCAAAGGCCTTTGATAGATCACAAGAAAAGCCAACGGGTGATTTACGGCTATCCAGAGCAAATATTGAACATCATCATGAAATTTCAGCGTCCTCCAACTTATACAGATCACACTGCATCACACTAAACAGCGTTAGTTAAATTATAGCCACCCGCTACTAGTAGTCAGAAACAGGAGAGATTCGGCCGCTGTTCAACTTGTTGTCGGTAGACGGCCGGTGCGACGTCAGTAAAAGCCGGACGTGACGTAAGGAGGAGTCGTGCGGTGTCCGCGGCAGCGGCCGCTATCAGCTGGGCAGGCGCCGGCGCCGGAGACCATGGCGGCTAATGGCGGCGGCGCGGGAAGGCGGCGCCTGTAATCAGTGGCGCTTGCGTATGCACAGGGCATTACCGCCAAATTGGTGGGCAGGCGGGGGGCGAGGGGCGAGGCACTGAGAGGGCCTTCCAGCGTGTCACGGTGTCCGGCCACACGGCGGTGCCGCGACCAGGGACACGCGGGCAGCTATGCTACTGACGTAACCTGTTTAAGGGCAGATGGCCAGAATGCAGATTGACATTTAAAATTTGATATCGCCTACAATTTTATACTTACAAATTTCGAACTTGGCACTATTTTGTAGTATATAATGCACAATACTGTCTGCAATTTTTATTTCTACATCTACATCTACATACATACACCGCAATTCACCGTAAGGTGCGTGACGGGGGGTACACCGTACCACTACTAGGCATTTCCTTTCCTATTCCACTCCCAAATGAGGAAAAAAAGAATGCCTATATGCCTCCGTACGAGCCCTAATATCTCTTGCCGGCCGCGGTGGCCGAGGCGCTCCAGTCACGGTCTGCACGGCCACTACGGTCGGGGGTTCGAATCCCCCCTCGGGCATGGATATTTGTGCCGTCTTTAGTATAAGGTAGTTGATAAGTAGTTTGTAAGTTTAGGGACTGATGACCCCGTAGTTAAGTGCCATAAGCTTAACAAACATTAACATTAATTTCTCTTATCTTGTCTTTGTGATCTTTACGCGAAATGTAAGTAGGCGGCAGCAAGATCGAACTACACTCAGCTTCAAATTCCGGCCCTTCTAAATTTACTTAACAGAAATTCACGAAAAGAACGTCGTCTTTCTTCCAGCGATCCCCAATTGAGTTGCCGGAGCATTTCAGTGACACTCGCGCATTGGTCGAGCCTACCGGTAACAAATCTAGCTCCTCGTCTCTGAACCGCCTCTATGTCTTCCTTTCAACTGATCTGCTGCGTGACCCAAACACTTGAGCAATACTCAAGACGTGGTCGTACAAGCGTTTTATACGCGGACTCCTTTACAGGTGAAGTACATCTTCCCAAAATTCTCCCAATAAACCGAAGTCGGCTGTCCGCCTTACGACTGTCCTTACATGCTCGTTCCATTTCATATCGCTCTGCAACGTTACGCCTAGATATTTGAACGACGCGACAACATCAAGAAGCTCACTACTAATGCTGTAGTCGAACGTTATGGGATTGTTTCTTCTACTCATGCGCATCACCTTACATTTTTCTACATTGATAGCTAGCTGCCACTCTTCGCACCAACTAGAAATTTTGTCTAAGTCATCCTGCATGCTATTACAGTCAGTTACAGACGACAACCTCCCATACACCACAGCATCATCAGCAAACAGCCGCATATTACAACTTACTCTGTCCATCAGATCATTTATATAGATAGGAAATAGTAGCGGTCCTATCACACTCCCCTGGGGCACGCCTGACAATACACTCGTCTCTGATGAACACTCGCCGTCGAGAACAACGTACTGCGTTCTATCACTCAGGAAGTCTTCCAGCCAGTCACAAATCTGTGAACCTGTGAATTCATGGAATTTCATATTATAAGGCTTTGAATTTTTAGTTATTCAAGCATTAAAGCTAATTGTATCTGTTGGATGGTCATGTACGCGTATGAAAACAACCTCATTAATCCGTGGATCCTGCACGTCAACAGGAAACTACTGTAATGTTTGTAAATCTGTGAACTTCTGCTGTTATCTGCACCTAGACTTGCAAACTACTTAAACTGACTGAAAGTAAGCTAAGGACAACACACACACACACACACACACACACATATGCCCTAGGGAGGATTCGAGCCGGCCGCGGTGGCCGAGGGGACTGAGGCGCTCCAGTGTTGGTCTGCACGGCCACTACAGTCGGGGGTTCGAATCCCCCGTCGGACATGGATATTTGTGCCGTCCTTAGTATAAGTTAGTTGATAAGTAGTTTGTAAGTTTAGGGACTGATGACCCCGTAGTTAGTCCCATAAGCTTAACAAACATTTGAACATTTGATTTTTGAGGATTCGAACTTCCGACGGCGAAAAACCCCTCGCTTTCCAGAAAGACGCCTTGAAATTTTCGGTCACTCCACTGCGGCAGCAGGAATTGTTCAATTTCGTCGAAGCTCTTTAATGGAGTGGGGCGCATGCTGTTGGATTCATTTAGCACCCCTGATAGTCTACATCTGCATGTACATAAATACTCCGCTAATATCATTTAGGTACATCACGGAGGGTTCATCGAACCACTTTTATGACATTTCTCCACAGTTATATTCTCTGAAAGCGCACAAGGAAAAAGTAACACCTACATCTTTCCGTTATAGATCTGATTTCTCATATTTTATTGCCATGATCATGTCTCCCTTTGCATGTTGGTGCTAAAAAAAATATGTACGTATTCGAAAGAGAAACTTAGTGACATTTCGCAAATGCATAACGCCGCAACTAATAACGCCTTTGTTTTAAAGATTTCCACCTCAACTCGTTCATCATTTCCGTGGCACTCTCTCCCCTATATCGCAATACTACGAAATGAGTTGCCCTTCTCTTAAATTTCTTTAAATCGTACGTTAGTCGCACTGGGAGAGAGAGGGGAGTGGGAGATTTCACAATGCGTAGGAATACTCCAATATTGGACGCGCTAGTGTAGGATGTTTCTTTAGTGGAACAGTTGCATCTTCTATGTGTTATGGCAGACAAACGTAGCCTTTGGTTCGCCTTCCCTGCAATATTTTGTATGTGTTCTTTCCGATTTAAGTGGTTCGTAATTGTTACTCCAAGGTATTTAGTTGAAGGTACGGCCTGTACATCTGACATGGTGTAAATTGTATCACGGATTTCTTTTAGAGCTCATACGGATAACTTCACACTTCCCATTACTCAGGATCGATTGCCTATTTTTGCACCATACAAATACTTCATACAAATAATTTTCCAGTTGCTTTTGATCTTCTGGTGACTTTAGCAACTAATAAATGACAGCATCATCCACGAACAGTCTAGGAGAGCTACTCAGCCGGCCGCGGTGGCCGAGGGGATTGAGGCGCTCCAGTCACGATCTGCACGGCCACTACGGTCGGGGGTTCGAATCCCCCCTCGGGCATGGATATTTGTGCTGTCCTTAGTTGTAAGTAGTTCATAAGTAGTTTGTAAGTTTAGGGACTGATGAACCCATAGTTAGTCCCATAGACTCTACAAACATTTGAACATTTGATTTGAGAGCTACTCACATTGTCTCCTAAATAGTTTGTAAATTTAAATTTTTACACTATGTCTTTCCGTCGATTACAACTTTCTGACAGAAAGTAACGAAACCAATCGCTCAACGGCGATATTCCATATTCCATTTCGTGTTTCCGGTAAACATTAAATTAATGAAATCGCTCTGGCCGAAAAAAGAATAATAGTACAAAATCGTGATTGAAGAGAATTGTTCAACATGACGTAAGTGCAACAATTCCTCCGTGGATTGCAGTGGATATAAATGCTGGGCCATTTAACGAAATATTATTGATATGGGATTCTTGAGTCGAAGGTCCACTCGTAGAAACTCGCAGACAGCACTACACAAAATCTCTACGCTTCGCCGGAGCCCTTCAACACTGACATTGCACTGCTGAAGAGTGGTATGAGACTCGTTTCCAATTGTATCGCGCGGTTGAACATGTGTGGCTATGGAAACAACCACATGAATCCCTGGATCCTTCATGTCAGCAGGGAACTTTTCAAGCTGGTGGCAGCCCTGTAATGGTATAGGGCGTGTAAGGTTCCAGTGATATGGTACCCCGTGCAGGAGGTAGGGAGGTAGCTGGTGCACTAATTGGAGGGTGTGCACTTGGATGGTGTTGGAGAACAGGTCATTTGTCAGGAGGCCAGACTCCAAACGGCCACGGTGTGTCCCACAGTGAGAGGTGAGGGTGGTCCTGGTGCTGCTGTTTAGGCTTAATAAAACAATTATTTTGAAGTGGTACACGTTGCTGCGCACTTCTGCTGGCGTAACTCGGACTACAGGCGACCGGGTTGATCACGTCGGCGGCCTCCCGCCATACTGTGTGCTGCACTGGCTTGGCGGTCAGAGGTAGGCGAGCCTGCTGCCGCGCCGTTGGTTGTGGAACCGTTCGGAAGTACGGCGGAACGTTTGAATGAGAGAGTCACACATTGCGACTGGTGGTTCTCGGTCCCAACCCTAAAGGTTGTCTCTCATCTTCTTCAAGCTGGACCGCACTGACGGTTATCGCGTGGGCGTGATGTGCGCTGACTCCTGGCCGGTAGGCGTCTCCCCTAGGAACACTGGTGTTTCGGTTTCTAGGCTTCTAGGTACTTACTCTGTGTCCGTAGTTGGTTGTAGCGGTGGAGTCGAACTCGTAGGTTATGCAGAAGTCAGCATCCCGCCGGTTGGATTCACGATTTCCTATCAGAAAGAACACAGTTCGTTGTAATTGACGGTAGGTCATCGAGTAAAATAGAATGATGCTGTCGTTAATCGGTTAGTGAAGTCAACAGAGGATCAAAAGCAACTGAAAAGCGAATTAGACAAAATTTCTGCATGGTGCGAAAATTGGCAATTGACACTAAATAAAGAAAAGTGTGAAGTAATACACATGACCACTAAAAGAAATCGGCTGAACTTCAATTACGCGATAAATCAGTCCAACCTTAAGGTCGTAAATTCTACCAATTACCTAGGAGATACAATTACGAACAACTTTGACTGGAGAGAACACAAAGAAAATATTGTGGGGAAGGCGAACCAAATGTTACGTTTCATCGTCAGAACCCTTCGAAGATGCACCAGCTCCACCAAAGAGACTGGCTACATCACACTTGTGCGTCCTCTGCTAGAGTACTGTTGCCCCTTGCGGGACGCTCACCAGGTGGGATTGACGGAACACATTGAGAAGTTTCAGAGAAGGGCAGCTCGTTTTGTTCTATCACGTTACGGGGGGAAAAGCGTCACGGAAATGTTGCACGAATTGGGGTGAAAATCATTAAAAGAAAGACGTTATTCATTGCGGCGTGATCTGTTTGCGATGTTTCAATCACCGTCTTTTACTTCTGAATGTGAAAATATTTTGCTAGCACCCACTTAGGGAGACATGACCATCCCAATAAAATAAGAGATATTAGATAAAAAACGGAACGATTTAGGTGTTCTTTATTCCCGCGCGCTATTGGGGAATGGAACGGTAGAGAAAAGTTACGAAAGTGGTTAATGAACCCTCTGCCAATCTCTTGGATGTGATTTGCAGAGTATCTATATAGATGTAGATGTTGTCAGCTGGTGTGGAAGAGTGCTGGAGTTCTATAACAGACTTGTACTAACGTCAGTTCACATCAGGATATCGGTTCGTCTAAGCGAATGACTATGAGCTAAAGTGCTGGAGTATATATAGTGTGTGTGGAGCGGCTGATATTGCCCCTACGCACTCCGCCATGACCACACCGGCCCAGTCATACGAATGTGTCGGCGTTTTACATTTTGTTGTTCGCTTAACAGGTTAGCTGCTGGTTCGTAAAGGCTCTGGATAAGAGTCGTTGCATTAGACATAGTCTCCTCACGTAACGACGTGATGTGATACCACAAGCTCATACTGTTACATTTAACTTCCGCTGATGTGTACTATTCAAACTTTTGTTAAGCTTAAGGGTGTTAACTGTGGGGTCATCAGTCCCTAAACTTACAAACTACTTATGAACTACCTTACACTAAAGACGACACAAACAGCCATGACCGAAGGGGGATTCGAACCCCCGACGGGGAACGCCCTCGCGCATCGTAAGATAGCGTCTAAATGTGCTCGGCCTTTCCACCGCGGCAGTGTGTTATTCAGTCCGGCGCGTGTGCGTCCATTCCTGTCAGTAAATATGGCGCAAGGTAGCTACTGTTTTCCTTCCCCGGTCTGACGACAAACCCACAACGTTTCTACGGCAATCAACTGAAGACTTTATCGCTATACTTCTGCTACAGAGCTGGCGAGCAACACCTGATATGTTTAGGTACCACTCTGACAGATGACATTTACACATCCTGGCAGATTGCTTGCATTCCTTTATGCCATTGTGCATTCCGACGGATTTGGCCAATTACAGTACAGAAACGCGACACCCCAATAGTCCAGAATTATTACAAACCGACTCCAATAAAATTAGTCTGCGTTTAAACACTTTCGATGGCCACCGAACTCCCTAGACCTGAACATTATTGGATACACTTGGGATAACTGAGAACGTATTGCTCAGAAGAGATCTCCACCTATCTAGATTTATCGGCGGACCTGCAATAAGCATGGCGTCAGTTGCCTCTAGGTCTACTTCAGACATCAGTCGAGTCTATGCCACATCGTTATGCGTGCTAGCTAGGGCCCTACGCGATATTAGACAGGTGTACCACTTTCTTCTGCTCTCGAAAAAGGCGATCGTGTGAAACCCAGTTCGGGCCATAGGCACAGATTCACAGGTAGATGCTGTGTTCCTTGACTTCCGCAAGGCGTTTGATACAGTTAATGAACAAAGTAAGAGCATACGGTCTATCAGACCAATTGTGTCAGGAGTGCCACAGGAACGTTTCGTGGACCGTTGGTCTTCACGATATATATAAAGGACCTTGTGGATAACATCGGAAGTTCTTTGAGGCTTTTTGCGGATAATTCTGTCGTATATGGAGAGGTTGTAACAATTGAAAATTGTATTGGAATGCAGGAGGATCAGCATCGAATTGACGCATGGTGTAGGGAATGGCAATTGAATCTCAATGTAGACAAGTGTAATGTGCTGCAAATACATAGAAAGAAAGGTCTTGTATCATTTAGCTACACTGTAGCAGGTAGGCAACTGGAAGCAGTAAATTCCATAAATTATCTGCGAATAGATATTAGGAGTGATTTAAAATGGAACGGCCATATAAAATCAATCGTCGGTAAAGTAGATGCCAGACTTAGATTCATTGGAAGAATCCTAAGGAAATGCAGTCCGAAAACAAAGGACGTAGGTTACAGTACACTTGTTCGCCCACAGCTTGAATACTGCTCACCGGTGAGGGATCCATACCAGGTAGGGTTGATAGAGGAAGTAGAAAAGATGGAACGTAGACAAGGGCGCTTCATTACAGGCTCATTCGGTAATCGTGAAAGCGTTACGGAGATGATCGATAAACTCCATTGTAAGACACTGCAGGAGAGACGGCCTGTCGCTTTGTGCGGGCTTTTTTCGATGTTTCGAGAACTTACCTTTACCGGTAAGTCTAGAAGTATATTGCTCGCTCCTACGTATATCTCACGAAGAGATCATGAAGATAACATCAGAGAGATTAGAGCCCACACAGATGCATGCCAACAATCTTTCTTTCCGCGAACAGTATGTTACTGGAATAGGAGGGAGAACCGATAGTGGTACTCAAAATACCCTCCGCCACACACCGTCGGGTGGCTTGCGAAGTACGGATGTAGACGTAGATGTAAGGAAATAACAACTTTCTTACAGCTGTTTCATCAACACTGTATTCGTGACAGCTGTGGTTTTCGCGTAATATTTCTTCTTGCAAATGTTTTTGGGAGTGCAGCCAGATCGTGTCGACATTCCGCCTCTATATTCTGGCCCAGAGACGTCCGGCTTCCTTCACGTGAGCCGGCACCTCCTGAGGAGCTTAGGTGTAGTCACATATTTGTGCTCGGTCTGGGCATGCGAAATAGTCTGGTTAGCAAAGATTGTCTGGAGCGTGATGTTACGGATTACTTCAGGGATTGGAGTTCTCCCTCCAGCGTGTGTGTGTGTGTGTGTGTGTGTGTGTGTGTGTGTGTGTGTGTGTGTGTGTGTGTTTCTGTTTGTTTTTTCCTTAATATAACTTATTTTGAGTAGTTTGTAATTCTAGGTTCGTTGGCCAGAGTACGTTATTCCTTTGGAATTATAAATATTAGAACATTTGAATATTGCTGGCATCGTCGTGCATATGCTTTGACTTTGATGGGAACACAGTTGGGTCTATCGTTACATAGATGAAAAGTTTGTAATATGCTAGAGATGAACAAGGAGAAAATTCTTTTTTCGCTTAAGGGAAGTCAGAATGCCCTATCTCGCCAATGCTAAATTTGCTAACTTTATGTACAGTTTTCTCTGGATCTGTTGTATGTTGAACTTTGAAATTTTTGCAGTTATTTTCAGCATATATCGTTAGCTCACTCAACTAGCTCCAATGTTTTCTTGTTGTTGGTATAATATTTATGAACAAATACCGCTAAGTTACTTTAAAATGGAAAAAATTAACAGAAATTTTCCTGGTTCAGAGAATAATCAAGATTTTGTCTTGATTATACTTCAGTGGCCTCATTTACTGATATATAGTATTTGTAAAAATTTTGATATTATAGGTTTAGTGGTCTATGAGAAATGAAAAATGTCAGAAACTTCCATGAAAGTAATTATTTATTATGAAAATTCACAAATACCTCTTATTCTACTATCAGAACTGTCCAGCAAAGTAATCAGGGCCAACTTCTAGTTCTCTTTCCCACCTAGAACCTTTCTTATCCTTGCTGTTACTGCATTTGTTATTACTATTCTAATTATTATTGTTATTAAATTAAACTGCATACTGAACTTTACTCGCATGTTGTCCAGAAACCGAGGGCCTCTGATGGTGTTCACACCAGAAACAATATCAAAACTTCCATGACCTGTGGCCTACCCATACGACAATCACTGAATGAAATAAAAGAATCACTGACCCTCTATTGCAAACTTTTTACGCCAACAAATACGTTCGTAAGTAAACGAGTCAATATGAGGTTCACAAACTCACCGATCAAACACTGAACTATAAACACAACTAATTGCAATGACAATGGTACAACTGAAGAACGGAATCCACAACCTTCTATATTTAATATTTTCGGAAATATGTAGATTTAAATATAGTAACATATCAAAGCAGGTAAGTATCCTGGGCGAAAAATTAAATAAAAATATCTACTATCTATGTATATGGGATCCCCTGCAAATCACTATTACGTGCCTGGCATAGGATTCATCGAACTACCGCTATACTATTTATCTCCCATTCCATTCTCGAATACCGGGAAGAAAGAAAACCTGAATCTCTCCTTTCGAGCTCTGATATCTCGTGCTTTATTCTGATGAAATTTTCTAGATATGTAAGTGGCAGTCAACAATATATTTTCGCATTCGTAGGAGAAAGTTGGCGATTGGAGTTTCGTAAGTAACCCACCCCGCAGCGATAATCCCAGATTCTGTATCATTTCCGTAACGCTGTCTCTTCTGTATCCTGACAATACAAAACGAGCTCCCCTTCTTTGGAATATTTCGAAGTCCTCCGTCGAACCCACCTGATTAGGATACCACACTGCGCAGCAGTACTCCAAATGAGGACGGACACGCGTAATGTATGCATTCTCTTTAGTAGTTTTGTTGCATGTTTAAGTGTTCTGCCAATAACATGCAGTCTCTGGTTCGCCTTTCCTTCGACATTACCTGTTTGTTCTCAGCAGTATGTCTGATGTAATAGTAACTCCTAGGTATTTAGGGGAGTGACGGCCTTCACATTTGATTGATTTACTTGTAAACAACGTTTAACGGATTTATTTTCTTACTCATGTAGACTTCACACTTCTCATTAATTAGAGTCATTTGCCACTTTTTACAACATGCTGATATCTTATTTAGATCGTTCGGCGGTTGGTTTTGATATTCAGATGACTTTACTAGACGATACAACACAGCGTCATCTGCAAACAACCTAAGAGTTCGCTGCTGCATCGTACAGAGCGCTAAGTGTCATAATTTAATTTTCGTGAAATTTTGTTGACAGTTAATTTCTAATTTTCGTTTAGTGCCTCTGTTTTTAAGTCTTCTTGTCACCTACTTGAAATATTTCGTTTGTGTTACTGTTTAAAGAGTACATTCTCTCGTCTTTTGATAAATACCGTCGTTTGTGCGTGTTTGTCAGTCTTCTGTAGCTTTTCTTTGGCGTATATTTTGATTTCAGTCCAGAGACGGTTTTTGCTAATTTATATTGTTTCCCACAAGAAGTTTCTAGTAACCACTGTTTAGTCAGCTATTAATCACCTGTAGTGAATTAGCGGTCTTGTTACAAGTCGATTACTTAATCTCTACAATAAATTGTTGATTTGTTAGGATGGATAGGATGTGTGACTGCTGCGTACGTACGCAGGAGGGGCTGGCCGCCGTTCGTGAACAGTTGAGCGTGCTGATGGCCGCGATCAGCCACCTTCAGGCTGCTGCCTCGGACTGTACGTCAGTGGGCAGTTCGGTGCGTCGCATGGGGCACCTCAGGTGTCACATGCTTTATCCACGGTACCTGCTGTCGAGACATCTTTGCGTGTACCTGACCCGGTTGGGCCACCCTCTCCCCCAGGGGAATGGCGAGTTCAACGGCGTTTGCGTCGCTCGAGGCGGGGGGGGGGGGGGGGGGCTGACCATGTGGCATCGCCCGCTCTGCCTGTGAGTGAGCATGTGGCCGCTCCTTCAGCAAGGTCCGAGCAGGCACATGGGGGAGGGGTTTATTAGTGATCGGGAGCTGCAATGTTAGGCTGGTGATGGAGCGGAAAGGGCGGGGAAGAAGTCCAGTGTGCACTCTGTTTGCTTGCCGGGGGTCTCATCCGAGATGTGGAGGAGGCCTTTCCGGCGGCGATAGAGAGCACTGGGTGCACCCGACTACAAATTGTTGCTCATGCCGGCTGGGTTCAGAGGTCATCCTCAGTTCATACAGGCGGTTGGCGGAGTTGGTGAAGACAGAAAGCCTCGCTCGCGGTTTGGAATCTGAGCTAACTATTTGTAGTGTCGTTCCCAGAACCGATCGCGGTCCTCTGGTTTGGAGCCGAGCGGAAGGCTTAAACCAGAGGCTCAGACGGTTCTGCGAAGATCTGGGCTGCAAATTTCTTGACCTCCGCTATCGGGTGGAGAAATGTAGGGTTCCCTTGAATAGGTCAGGTGTGCACTACACGCGAAGCGGCAACAAGGGTAGCGTAGTAAGTGTGGAGTGCACATGTTTTTTTTTTTTTTTTTTTTTTTTTTTTTTTTTTTTTTTTTTTTTTTTTTTTTTTTAGGTTAGAGAATTCCCTCCCTAGGCCCGACAAGTTGCCTCCTGAGCGGCGACAAGGTAGCAGTATGCAGAACACAACAGGGTAGGAATTGATCACTGTAGTAGTAGTTAACAGCAGGAGCGTCTATAGAAAGGTCCCAGAATTGCTCTCAATAACAAACGATCACAACGCCCACGTAGTACTAGGGACGGAAAGTTGGCTGAAACCAGATATAAAAAGTAATGAGATTCTAAACTCAGACTGGAATGTTTACCGCATAGATAGGCTAGACAGTGAAGGGGGAGACGTGTTTATAGCGGTAAAAAGTGCACTAGTATCGAAGGAAATAGACTGAGATCCGAAATGTGAAATAATTTGGGTGAAGGTCACGGTTAAAGCAGGCTCGAACATGGTAATCGGATGCTTCTATAGGCCTCCTGGTTCAGCAGCTGTTGTGGCAGAACACCTGAAGCATAATTTGGAAGATATTTCGAGTAGATTTCCCGATCATGCTATAGTTTTGGGAGGAGATTTTAATTTACCTGATATAGATTGGGAGACACAAACGTTTATTACAGGTGGCAGGGACAAAGAATCCAGTGAAATTGTTTTGGGTACATTATCTGAAAACTACCTTGAGCAGTTAAACAGAGAACCAACTCGTGGTGACAACATATTAGACCTTCTAGTGACAAACAGACCCGAACTATTCGGAACAGTTAATACGGGCAAATCAGCGATCATAAAGTGGCTACAGCATCGGTAATTTCAGCCGTAAATGGAAATATTAAAACATGTAGCAAGATTTTTCTGTTCGGAAAAAGTGACAAAAAGGGGATTTCAGAGTACTTGACGGCTCAGCTCAGAAGTTTTATCTTAACAACAGTTGGTGTTGAGGAACAGTGGTCTAAATTCAAAGCCATCGTACAATATGCATTAGATGAGTATGTACCTAGCAAGGTCGTAAGAGATGGAAAGGAGCCACCGTGGTACGACAACCGAATTAGAAAGCTACTACGGAAGCAAACATAAACGTAGCCAAAGCCCTGTAGACAAACAAAAATTACACGAAGCGAAATGTAGCGTGAGGAGGGCTATGTGAGAGGCGTTCAACGAATTCGGAAGTAGAGTTCTTTGTACTGACTTGGCTGAAAATCCTAAGAAATTTTGGCCTTATGTCAAAGCGGTAGGTGGATCAAAACAAAGTGTCCAGACACTCTGTGACGTAAATGGCATTGAAACAGAGGATGACACTCTAAAGGCAGAATTACTAAATGTACTTCTCCAAAGCTGTTTCACAGAGGACGATTGCACTGTAGTTCCTTCCCCAGATTGCCGCACAGATTACAAAATGGCAGATATCGAAATAACTGACAGAGGGATAGAAAAACAATTAAAATCGCTCAAAAGAGGAAAGGGATACCAGTTCGTTTTTACACAGGGTACGCGAAGGAACTTCTCGCAGTGGTGTATCGTAGGTCTCTAGAACAGCATATCGTTCCGAAAGATTGGAAAATGGCTAAGGTCATCCACGTTTTTAAGAAGGGTCCTCGAACAGATGTGCAGAACTATAGGCCTACATCTCTAACGTCGGTCAGTTGTAGAATTTTGGAACACGTATTATGTTCGAATATAATGACATTCCTCGAGACTAGAAACCTGCTCTGTAGGAATCAATATGGGTTTCGAAAAAGGCGTTCGTGTGAAACCCAGCTCGCGCTATTCTTCCACGAGACTTAGAGGGCCATAGACACGGGTTCTCAGGTAGATGCTGTGTTTCTCGACTTCCGCAATGCGTTTGATACAGTTCCCCACAAACGTTTAATGAACAAAGTATGGTCCATCACACCAATTGTGTGATTGGATTGAGGAATTCCTAGATAACAGAAAGCAGCAGGTCATTCTCAATGGAGAGAAGTCTTCCGAAGTAGGAGTTATGTAAGGTGTGCCACAGGGGAGTATCGTGGGTCCATTGCTGTTCATGATATATATAAATGACCTTGCGGATAACATCGGAAGTTCACTGAGGCTTTTTGCGGATGATGCTGTAGTATATAGAGAGGTTGTAACAATGGAAAATTGTATTGAGACGTAGGAGGATCTACATAGAATTGACTCATGGTGCAGGGAATGGCAATTAAATCTCAATGTAGACAAGTGTAGTGAGCCATCGAATACACAGAAAGAAAGATCCTTTATCATTTAGCTACACTACAGCAGGGCAGCAACTGGAAGCAGCTATTTCCATAAAGTATCTGGGAGTAGTCATTAGGATGGATTTAAAATGGAACGACCATATAAAATCAAACGTCGGTAAAGCCAGACTTAGATTCATTGGAAGAATACTACGGAAATGCAGTCCGAAAACAAAGGAACTAGGTTACAGTACACTTGTTCGCCCACAGCTTGAATACTGCTCACCGGTGTGGAATCCGTACTATGTGGGATTGATAGAGAAGGTAGAAAAGATCCAACGGAGAGCAGCGCGCTTCGTTACAGGATCATTTGGTAATCATGAAAGCGTTACGGAGATGATCGATAAACTCCAGTGCAAGACTCTGCAGGAGAGACGCTCTGTCGCTCGTTATGGGCTTTTGTCGAAGTTTCGAGAACATACCTTTACCGACGAGTCTGGCAGTATATTGCTCCCTCCTACGTATATCTCGCGAAGAGACCGTGAGGATAAAACCAGAGATATTAGAGCCCACACAGAGGCATACCGGCAATCCTTCTTTCCGCGAACAATACGTGACTGGAATAGGAGGGAAAATCGATAGTGGTACTGAAAGTACCCTCCGCCACACACCGTCATGTGGCTTGCAGAGTGTGGTTGTAGATGTAGAAGAGAACTGCTCGGATTTTCTCCCCATGGAACGCCGGATATCACTTCTACTTTAGTCGATGCCTTACCTTCGATTACTGAAACCTGTGTCCTCCCTGACAGGAAATCACCTATCAAATCGCAAATTTGGAGCGATATACCATAACCATGCAATTTGATTTAAAGGCCTTTGTGAATTACGGCGTCAAAAGCCTTATGGAAGTCAAGAAATACGGAATCAATTCGAGAACCCGTGTCGATAGCACTCATCCGCGTAAGTAAAGAGCTAGTTGTGTTTTGCATGAACGATATTTTCTAAATTCGTGTTGACCCTGGGTCAATAGATCATTCTGCTCGAGATAATTCATAATATTTGAATACAGCATATGTTCCAAAACCATGCTGCAAGTTGACGTCAATGAAATAGGCCTGTGGTTTAGTGGGTTACTCCTATTGCCTTTCTTGAATATAGGTTGGACCTGTGCCACTTTCTAATGTTTTGGTACCGATCCTTCTTTGAGAGAGCGGTTCGCACATGACATTGGTTTCGCACAGGACAGTGGTTTCGATCAGGTGAGTGGTGAGCTTTTAAGTAAGGAGCTATCGCTACAGCATAATCAGATAGAAATCTAATGGGTATACAGTCCGGACCAGTAGACTTGTACTTGTTATGTGATTTAAGTTGCTTCACTATCTACTTCCGCGTTACTCATTCTGGCCTCTGTTTGTTTGTAACTCAAAATCTGGAATATTGGTTTCGTCTTCTTTGGTGAATGAGTTTCAGAAAGCTGTATTTTTAACTTTGCTTTAGTAGCGCTATCACCGGCAGGATCGCTTTACTATCACGTAGTGAGGGTATTGTTTGTGTTTTACCCCTAGTATATTTAAAGTATGACCAAAATGTGTTTGGGTTTTACTATTATAAATTACTATTATACTTTCTTAACAAATTTTGCAAACATTTTAAGCACAAAACATCAAATATCTTTATAAGCTTAAAAACGGAAAATGAGATTGACTTTCTTCTTCTTCTTCTTATTATTTTTTTTTTTTTTTTTTTTTTTTTTGCCATTACGGATTCCTACAACCCTTTACTCTTGAATGAAAACATTATGTTAAAAATGCAAATGTTCGCAAATCAATGGGACATAAATAACTACTTAAACTAACTTAAAATAAAACACCCATGCCCGATGGAGGATGTTCAAATGTTTGTTACGCTTAAGGAACATAACTGCGGGGTCATCAGTTCTAAACTTACAAACTCCTTATGAACTACATTATACTGAAGACAGCACAAACAGCCATGCTCGAGTGGGCATTCGAACCCCCGACGGGGAACGTCCTCGCGCATCGGAGCATAGCGCCTTAATGCGCTCGGCCGCTCCGCCGCGGCTCCGAGGTAGGTATTCGAACCTCCGGTGGGAAGCAAAACCGCCCTTTGCAGCTAGGAGCCTTAGAGGGCTCGGCCATTCCACCTTGGCAGCACATCATGTGCCCTTTGGATATTGCAAGAGATGGGACTTTAAAGCTTTTAGGAGATGCTAGCACTCCGTAACTTTGATGGTCACTTCGAGACTTTGTGTGTAGTATACCAAATCACACAGATGTATATTTACAGGCAACGATATCCTGTACGAATGGTTGGTGTTATTAGCTCTTTAATACATCAGGCGCACGTTTCGAAGTTTTACATAGAGTAATTCAGCTCGAGCGAAATACACAAACCTTATTTTATATCGCAGTTGTTAGCATATCACGATTTTGTATCCTTGTTCCAATTCAATTTTATGACACTTTACTAGTGTTGTCGCGGAAGCACCTATACGAAAAAAAATTATCAAATGTTTGTAATACTAAGATACAAGGTCATTACAAAGTATTTCAACTTACTCTAACGCCAACCCACACACGCCCAAGCCCGAGGTAATCTTGAGGCTGCGTAATCTGTTGCTTGACGCCTTAAACCGCGCGATCATTCCCGCCTGATAGTGTGAAAGAAGTGAGCAAATTTTATTAAAATTTGTTCCTATTCACTCGGTGCTCTCAAAGGGTATTTTGAGACGTAAGTTCTGTATGTGACATATATAGAAGTACTGTATAACTAATGTAAATATTACAACTGACAGCTGCAAATAAACGCAGACAAAGTGATCTATGTGCTCCCATAAAGTACATTGCAAGACCACATTAGTTTGGAATAAATAAGTTTTATGTCATGTAGTGCACTGAAGTTCTGCAAATACGGGATTCGCAGCGTGATTCCTCACATGCTGACAATGAAAAGATGTCTCTCACAAAATTTCGTCCTGCGCATATTTCCGGCAGTAAATGGACGTCGAAGATTGAGATTGGTGTGTGTCCCATACGTCACCGTGTTTCATAATTACACTACTTCACCGACAAACTTCTAGGGGATATGGGAGGTGTCTTGAATAACAAGGTGAGCATACAAACCCATGCCCGGAAACGTCAACCAATGACGCTACAGAGCGTTGAAGTTGCTGGAGGGGATGTCTAGCGGAAGGAGCTGGTGCCTGTAACTTGGACTCTCCGTAGCGTCGTCGAAATGGCGTTTCTGGGCATGGGTTTCCATGCTCAATTTGTTCCTCAAGACACCTCCCACATCCCGTAGAAGTTTGTTGGTGTAGTAGTGTAATTCTGAAACACACTGACGTATGGGACACACACACCCACCTCAATCTTCGACGTCGATTTACTGCCTGAAATGTGCGCAGTATGAAATTTTGTGACAGACATTTTTTTATTGTTAGCATGTGAGGAATCGCGCTACGAAGCCTCAGTGCGCGAATTTAGATTCAGCCTGTATAAACACAAGCACACTAATCAACATGTAATAACACTATACCCTTCGATATTACAGAGCATAATACCTAACAGTGAACTAGTAACCTAGAAAAGTTCCTTTATAGTGTTTCCTTTCACTTAAATGATCCTTACAGGTCTGAACAAATGTAGTGACTACTATCTCAATGAATCTCCCATTTTTCTAGTTTTTGCTGATATATTTCTACACTGCGCTGCTATACAACGTTTGCAAACAATTTTTCGAAAATCAAATTACGCGATAAGATACATCTTTCCCAGAGCTTTACAGCATTAGGAGCAGAACACTGTCCTGCAAAGTCACTTACATCACAAGATACAACTGCAGGGTTTAGGAGGACGTTTTAATTACTCCCGTTTTTCGTAGAGAAGAACGAAGTTCATGTCGAAATAAATCACCATTTAACACAAGGAAAAGCGTTTAAATATCTAAGTCAATTATCACATTGTAGCTCTTATAACAGGCAGAGGGTGTCAGTGCAAGTGACTAGTGAATTAAGCCAAGAGTCCTCATTAGATTGGGAAGAAATTACATGTGGTGTCCCACATGCAACAATTGCTTGTACACTAATGACCTCTCATCAGTTACACTACCAGAAGCAGAATTCGTTTTGTCTGCAGATGATACAAGTATTGCAATAAAAAGTACGTCAGTCATAGTTATAGAAAGCTCTGCTAATGATATTTTGATGAACATTAATACATTGTTTAAAGCCAACTCATTGTCATTAAACTTTGAAAAGACTCACTTCATGCAGTTCAGAACATGTAAGAAATTTCCCGCCAGTATATGCATTAAGTATGAAGAAGAGCAGATAGAAAAGGTTGATAGTATTAAATTCCTGCGATTACAGCTTGATAATAAATTCAGTTGGGAGGAGCACACCACAGATCTGCAGAAACGACTCAACAAATCTGTATTTTCAATACGAGTTCTATCAGACGTAGGAGACATAAAAATAAAATAAGCTTGCTACTTTGATTACTTTCATTCCATAATGTAATATGGTATAATATTTTGTGGTAGCTCTTCAAGTCAGTCAAAATTCTTCAAAGTCCAAAAGCGTGTTATACGTATTAATTGTGGAGTAAATTCACGGTCGTCCTGTAGAAGCCTTTTCAAAGAACTGGGTATATTAACTTCTGCCTCTCAGTATATTTATACCTTAATGAAATTTGTCATAAATATCATATCCCTTTTCACAGCAAACAGCTCAGTTCATACATACAACACTAGGAGCAAAAATGATGTACATCAGGAACAAAAATGATCTACACAAGGACTTAAATTAGCTTACTTCAGTTCAAAACGGGGTCCATTACTCAGGAACACACATTTTCAATAATTTTCCATCAAGTATAAAAAATTTAGCTAGAAATAAAGATCAGTTTAAGAGGAGCCCAAAAAACATTCTAGTGGCCAACTTCTTCTATTCCATTAGTGAATTTCTAAATTGTAATAAATGATGCATGTATCGGTATTCATAGTATGATCTACACAAGGACTTACATTAGCTTACTTTAGTTCAAAACGGGGTCCATTACTCAGGAACACACATTTTCAATAATTTTCCATCAAGTATAAAAAATTTAGCTAGAAATAAAGATCAGTTTAAGAGGAGCCTAAAAAACTTTCTAGTGGCCAACTTCTTCTATTCCATTAGTGAATTTCTAAATTGTAATAAATGATGCATGTATCGGTATTCATAGTATATTAGTATTATTATATTATCAGCGCAAAGAAAATTTAAAAAAAAGTAAAAAATAAATAAATAAAACTTAAAAATAGTATGTATCTGTATTTCTATTATTATCTATTATTCAGCTTGTAAATTTTGTTTGTTGACATCTTCCACATCCACGAGGATCTCCTCAACATGAATCTACGGAACGAAAAACTAATCTAATCTTATCTAAATTTGGTCCAGGTCCTTATTAATCAATAAATGTTTTATGTATTATTGTTTATTTATTGTGTCCACCTCCTGTTCATGCAGCTCTTTGTACCTCCATGCAATGGACGTGATAATGCCTCTACGTCCTCACCTGTAGCCCGCGAGGTGAGTAGCTGGCGAAATTTAATACCAGTTTCGGCAGAGAACGCATCAGCCGCCTCACGAGCTGGCACCCTCGCTTCACAGCTATGGGGCTGCCCGGTGGCACCGGCCGGTAGACAATCCTCCTTCCTCCCCCCTCCCTCCACCTTCGCCAAACTGTTGCCACCCCCCTACCTCCATCCCTGGAAGCGGCGGTTCACTGCTCATGCTGGGCTGTGCGCTCTGGCCTCTACGCTCTGCCGCGCCCACTGTTCTTGCAGCATCAGCCACCAGCTGCGCTTTCGGCTGAGGACCCACCATGTCTGCACACCCGGCGCTGCGTGGGCCCTGCCAGAGTCGAAATATCCACACGACGGCACGTATTGAAAACGGCCAGAAGACTTAAACACCCCTCCTGTGGTGTCGCACAAGTCTAAAGTGCGCGCCACTTACTTTCGCCACACGCCGCCATGCACGCACGGCGCAGCGTTCTTACGACGTCAGCCACGAGCGCCCTCTGCTACAACTCCGCTCGTGGCCACCACTGGACTCCTTCTTTCACTTGTGAATCAGATAGGCACCAGTAAAGACTTGGCTATCGGATAGGCACTAGGAATTATCAGTAGGCAGGCCTCTATATAATCTATGTATCAGCATTCTGCAGTCAAGAACTATGTAAAAGTTAAGTTCATAAATATATATCTCGTTCTAATTTACTCAAGTGTTTCTAGTTTCTGCTGTTCCACTGGCTGGTCACCTCCGTACCTGCACACGCGTGTCTCTCTCTCCACTCGACCGACACCTAAGACAACCGGGGGTAACGTGACACAAAAGTGGCGACGATGATGGGATACAAAAGCTCCAAATATTTATTTGTTATTGTTGTTGTTGGGTGTTTAAAGGGTCTAAATTGCTGGGTTATCAGTCCCCTATTCTCAGCGAAGAGTTCACACGCATAAAACTGAGCCATTTATAATATAGCTCTCTATATTTAGTACACACTGTGGGTAGAGTGTCTGTAGATGGTAAAACGACAATTTAAAACTGAAGACACATTGATTTTTGACGAAATAGGCAAGAAAACGGAAATATTACAGCAGAAGTGTATGACTGGCTAATCACGAGGAAAATACTGGATGAGCCAGCAACTCTGCACACACCTAAAACCTCCAGTTAAGAACCAGACATACACTAAATAAAAGACAACAGATTAAATGTTCTTCAAGGGTAGGGGGTCCGAGAAATCGGACAAAGGAACCCATCACTAAATAGAACGGTAAAAGCCAGCTGCTCGAATAAAACCTAAAACTCGGTCAGCCATCGAGGCATCGTCAGCTAAAATTGATGGCAGTGTAGCGCCACGGAAGTATTATGTACTGCTGCTAGAAGGTTAAACGGAACATTTACAGTAAGTTTTGGAACGGTCAACAAGGCTCAGAGGCGATGGTACCGTTTGCCGCAACAGACGTACTAATCTAATAATTAGCTGCATGTACTACGTACGTGAATGGCCATGTGTAACCTGCAAGATGTGTGAGACAGAGGAAATGACTTCAGACTTTAAGAAAAATGTAATAATCCCCATTCCAAAGAAAGCAGGTGCGCGCAGATGTGAGATTCACAGAACCATCAGTTCAATAAGTCATGCTTGCAGAATCTTCGCACCAACTGTTTGCAGAAGATTGGAAAAGCTGGTAGAAGCCGACCTCGAGGAAGGTCAGTTTGGGTTCAGGGAAAATGTAGAGGAAATACTATTTTTAAGACTTGCGGAAAGTTTTGACGGTATTCATTAGGCTAAACTCTTTCAAATTCTGAAGCTTCCAGGAGTAAAATATAGGAAACGGAAGGTTAAGATTTTCTTCTTAATGCTTAGAGCTAGTGACGATTGCAACAGTGGATAACTATAATTGTGCATTAAGTAAAATAATGAGTGACTGCTGTGTCACATATAAGTGAAGAGTGGAAATGCTAAAGGGTGTAAGTGCCATTTTTTTTTACTTTCGGGGTTTTCACTGCTAACCGATCTATGTCTTCGCGCCAATACTCTGTTAAGTTATTTATGTGCTCAAGTCATTCCTTGTAGGTGCTACTGACCCTAAGAGATTGCACTAATCATATGTCCAGATGGGCCTGCTCTGCTAATGCATCTATGCACCACAGGCATCTGGCGCTAGCCGAACACCAGCCTGTAGTCAAAATTATGCCACAGCACTATTATTTTGCTTACTGAAGCTATTGCTTGCTATCTATAATGATCTACCTGTTAATAATGATAATATAAACGCTAGTGATTTTAGTGGTGATTGAAGTGTTGAGGACGTTACGTTCAGGAAGAAACAGGATAAAGCAATAATTACCCATCAGGTAATTCCCTTATTGGTTATATATATATATATATATATATATATATATATATATATATATATATATATATATATATATATATATGAAAACTCAGCTCTCAGCTCTTTGAAGAATACCACCAGCTTGACCTGAACCAATAAGGCAATTACCTGATGGGACTTATAGACGTTTTTCTTACTCAAAGACGACGCCATGGGACCTATAATGAAGACGCAGAGAGGTAAAAGCAGTCAACTCTCTGCTACACACTTCCTGATGGGACAGGAGACCTCAAAAACGTATGCAAAGCTACATTTTAAATACCTTTAATATTTCTGCTAGAAAAAAATCAAACAATCGTTATGAAGAAAAATTCAGGATCTGAAGTTTTCAAAGACACAGCTTTCTTTGACGAAAATAAACAAAGAACAGTCTAGTACCCTGTCCTGCAAAAGAAGCGTTTCCGATCAGCTTGCTTGGGAGAATTTTCATGCCCTGAAGAAAGGCAAGACAATTAAAGATACTGCAGCTGTGGAATTGATAAAATTTCCAGTTATTGTTTCACTGGCACCAAATAAGAAAACGATTTTGCCACTATTATTGATTACGTGGACGAAAACAACATGGGTTTTTTCCGACAGCTGTCACCTCCATAAAGTCAATGTTGTCTCGTGGCACTTAGATCTATTAGCTATGACAAAACCTATTGCACTTACACCTTTCTGCATAAAACGCTACGTAACTTTTTGATTTTTCAACATAAGTAGAAAAACCTTTGTCAACATTTGTATAACCATGTAAAGAGTTAATTCGTGTTTTTTTTAGAAATAAATATTCATTTCTCACAGAGATGTGCTGTTTTTTTCGTTTCCTCAACAATTTCATTTTTGGCACTTAGCACCTTTAGCAATTCCACTCTTCAATTTCCTGACCGTTTACTACAGCGGTAACCTAATAATCTCTTTGAAAGTATATATTTATGAACAGTCAGACGTCTTACATGTCTGAAAAACTAATGTTCCGCGCAGGAGTTGAATTCATTCGTCTGCGTGATAGCCAAGAAACTGTCCGGCTGCACAACGCTAAATCGTGCGAGGGAGTCGACAGTGTACTGCTGTACAAATGACTCGCGTGAATTTGATCTTAATTTTTGTGTAAATCAAGACCCATTGGGATAAATCCTTCCAGCTTGGTAATCTCGAGGGATTCCAACACAACTCATCTGCCACCCATCACAGTCCATTTTTAGTATTATTACTGGCGTTTACCATGTGGGCCCGTCGCCCGGGCCCAGTTCCAGTAGACCGAAGATCTGCACAACCGCAGCGGGACACAACCGCAAGCAGTACAGTCGGTAACACTGGTTACAGCTAGCCATTTTCCCTTTCGCCAGTCTGACATAAAATGAGCGGGAAGGTAAATGAAAAAGCTCTTATGAACGTAGACGCAACGAGAAAGTACATAAATGAAATCAATACCTTGTTTTGGCTTGCTGTGGGTATTTCAGATGCTGATAGAAAAGAGAGATATTCTCAACAACAACAAAAAAAAAAAAACTTTATTTATTTGAAACCAGTGGCTTTACGAAAACTTTTATTTGTTCTCTTTCTACATTAACTTATACATCTTACGTGTCCCTCCTCCTCTTCGTCCCTGTATCCATCCCACGTTCATGTCAACATACCATAAACTTGAGTTAATGGAACCGAACCAACCTTCTCTACTGCATATTACCATATTTCGCTACTGGTGTATGGTTAAACGGAAACTCAGGCTACTGACATAAAATTTACGTTTACGTCAATAGATGATGGTGTAATGATTTTCAAGAAACTTTAATCGGAATAAAAGTAGATTGTTGATAGTACGTGTTCTAAAGTACCATTTGCCATGTATCGTATGGATTATTATATACACAATGCCGTTCTTCGTGGTTTTGAAGGTCAAGTGTTCAAAGCTGTAACACTATGGGATGAACAGTAAGGCAGAATATAAAATACGAAACAAAGTCGAAGTGGTAATGTCCATAAAAAAAGGCTATTTCGACATTTGCAACTTTTAAGCTGTCCTTTTAGGTTCTTCACCCTTTCTGTTTCTAAACCAACCATACCTTAAACCTAAGGCAAAAACAGACAGGACAAGCCATTTATGAGTATTAGAGAGAGTAACACAGAGCAACTGATTTTTATACAAGGAGATATGGAACTATGTGGAAATGCAACTCCTCCTCCCCCACAAAGCACAAAAATATAGTGTAAACAAAAAGAAGAAAGATGTACAGAAACAGCAAAAGGATAGAGCACACTTTAGGAATCCGTAAACATTTTACAAATCGACCAGTTTGCGCAGTATTTTTCTACACTACACTACTTCCCATTGGCTTCCAAAATCAATGGCTCAGTGATTTACGTCACCAGTCCAAAATCATTAGATAAACCATTTGGGTATTCATTGGATTTGTAGCTATGTTTTACATTGTAGGGTGTCACAGAATGAACTTAAAATTCTTGGTGATACTAGTGGTCAAAGCTAGACAAATGCATGGCATTCCTGTGACAGGGTTAAAGGTGAAAAACTGCACAGAGCAAACACTAATATTGAAGCTATGAGGCAATCTGGAAACAGTCCTGGAAGCAGCTTTGCTAGCAGCTACACTGGTGCCTTCCATTTAAACGTTTACAGTTGCTTCGTGTGTACGCTACAGCCGTGGTAAGACCAATCAGTAACTTGAACAAATAAGGTTGTAACGTTCGTAGACAATCCATCAGTAAACACTTCCGGGCTGAGTTGCCGTGGTCGATCTATAAAACTTCCTCTCCCTGACGTTTCGTTCTCGACTACGGAGAACATCTTCCGAGGTTGAGTCGACGACTGGCTGCTGGGTGCTGAGGCCGCTCCTTATATAAGATCGTACAGGGCGCCACCTAACGTCATGAGACGTCGATGTGTGGCTATCTCTGGCTATCGCCTGTTCTCTCGATTGCGGGCAATCGATTGTCACGTGATTGATGCAACGCCGATCGACTGTGTTTCTCTCTTTGTTCTGTTCATGATATTTTTGTTTTCTTCCTTTCTTTCAGTTCAAATTTTGTGCTCATAATTTTATTCCTGAATGTGTCTCCTTCATTTACTATATCAGTAATGTTTTCTGCATACTTAAGACATTCTATTTCATGAAACCAGTTAGTTTTCTTGGTTAGGCTGTTTACTACACGAAAATTCTATTGTTGTTCATTCTGTGAATGTGTGTTGAGAATGTTAGATGATGTTTTCTAATCAAAAGTATGACTCTCTGTTTGTTAATATAATTCACCTCTTTGCGTCTTTCATACATACACCATCTCTATGTATTGCTCCAAAAAGTCTTCTGAGAATTTTACGTTATGTATTTCTTGTCTCTGCGATACCTGACGCTCCGATTGTAGTCGTTTCGACGCATAGGGTGCTCCAGGTAATAAAACTATGTTTTAGTGTATAAGTTTGGGCTGTCTTGATATGTGTCTTTTGTTGTAGTATGTCCACGTTAGTTTGTACGCTGTAAGTAGTATTTCTGTTATTTCTATGTTGAATGCCTTGTCTGACCCTCCCATTGCGCACTGAATTAATTTGATACGTATTTCACAGGTATATTGATGCAGAATTCAAGAATGTGGTGTGGGGGGAGATGTGCTTTAAGACAGTTCGTGTAGTGACTTTGTACATAATGCTGTCCTAGCTGAGCGGTCTAATTGCCTGCATAGTAAGCAGGAGGTACTGGCTTCGCATCCTGGACACAGCACGAATTTTAATTCAGTGCCTTTCTTTATATTTTTTACCTTTGGTATGTCAAGACAATATTGTGTCAAGAAACGGTATTATTTGTTAATATTCAGATAACAGAGTGTTTCTATTCTGTTAGCCTTTCCGTAGTTTACGTGTATGGCTAGTGCGTTGTTTCCCTTTCTTTCGATGTATTGTGTTTCCTGATATATCTTGAGCCTTGTTTTGGCAGGTTGTTGATGTAAGTATTTCAGGGCTTATTTTCTATTGTTACTTATTATTGCCAGATCAGCTGCAAACGATACGTATTTTCTGGTTGTCTTGTTTACATTAGTTCTTGCGAACTGAGCCGCTTTTACGTATTGTTTCCATTGTTTGATAATTTTATCCAAGTGTATGTTGAATGAAAGAGGTGGCAGACCATCTCCTTGTTTGTTTACTCTAAGTAGCTCGAAAACTTCCGAGACTTCCCCAATAAATTTCATTTAAGATGTAGTGTTTCTGAGTGTGGTCTATCAGAGACCTAGTTTTTTGTCTATTCCGTATTTTTATAGGGTGTCAAAGAGAGTCTGCCTGCCAATGAAGTCGTAGGTCTTCTTAAAGTCAACAAACGAAACTATGGTATTGTTTGCCTGGCTGATCTTCTAGAGTATTCGCAGGTACTAAATTTGTTCAGTACAGCATCCTCCATTAATAAAACCTGCCAAGTATTCCCTTGAGGAACCTTTTACAGACACGTTTGTGTTTTTCTTAACTATTCATGTCTTGTTGTACCTACGTGTCCTTAAGATTTGCGTTATTTTGTCTTCTAATGTCTTCACTGATATTTCAGCAGACCAATATATAAAAAAAATTCCCTATTTACTTATTAGTTAATTTCTGTTATGAAATACGTCAAGATCTTAAAGTATCTGGGCTTGGAATTCAGTACTTGGTCCGTTCTTCCGTTTTTCAGTTACAATTCGAATTTGAAGGAACAATAGGCCGAGTTAATGTAGGTGATAGGGAATACGTGAGTTGTATACATTTTATAAGAAAAATGTGTTGGTAGTTCGCACTACTGCAGGGATAGAGCGGAAGGGGGAGTATCTTTGAGTGTAGCGAATTGTCTCTGACGTAACTGTGATCTTGGGACAGGGAGTGGAACTCTGGCAACATAAGTGAAAAGTCGCATAGTCGCTTCCGGCGGCAATCTTAAAGGCTGAATAGCGCAATGTTTGAAGCTGACTGCAGATGGGCTTCTATGTTAATAGTTGGATGACTTTAACACGACTGTTTACAGTGCTTATGTATTGTACAGGGTTTATAGCGTTATTAGAATCAGGTCGTGTCAGGTACCGTACACGCCAAGCTTTGTTTTGTACAATCTGTTTGTGACAGTAGATGTATGTGAAATAAATGGTTACGTCATACGGAGGGTACTGACTGAGCATGTAATGGCTGTCCAGAATATCCCTGTTGTTCGATGATTGATCTGTCATGGTGTATACTAGTGGTATCCGACACTGCGTGCAAAGCTGTCACATTAGTAGTGACAGATGGTACGTGTTGTGTATACCGGTTCTTATACAGAGGTAAACGAGCGATTTGAGTAAACGGATGCCGGAAATTGGAGGAAACTGGCATTTCATAATTTATGCCCTATATTTAACCTGCTTCCGTGTTTGAAATCTGTACGAAATATATCTTTGTAATAATTTCTGAATGATGAATTCGGCGTTCGAAATCGCTACTGTTGTATTTCAAGAGAGAGAACATGTTTGCATTATTTATCGCTGTGGAAATGACGTGTGGACACAGATGATTATTATTGATGGTGTTGACTGGCGTGTGTAGTGAAGCGGCCAAATTTTTAGTACGGTTTCGCAGAACGCGTCATTGGGACCATCCATTTTAAAATCAGAACTTGGATTTCATGTTATCATAATAGAAATGGATTTTTTCTGTTGTTGCTTTTCAAGTTCTAGAACTAAGCATATAAATTCATTCATTTGTAAAAATGAGTGCTATGTACTGGTAGTTTGTGGCGGTTTAGGCTTTTGCAGATCCTGTTTTAATTTTCTGTTACGCGGAGTAAAGATCGAATGTTCCTGTACGAGGGTAAGTCAGTAAGGTAGACACGCCAGTACGGCGATTACAATCTAAAAATTGCTTTACTTTTCAGCTTCTACACCTGTAAATTTCAACAGTCGTCTCATCGTTCGAGAAGGTTTTAAAAGCCTGGAGCTTGGAATTTTTGTGGCAGCGTTTGCATCCTGTAAGTGACGCTCTTGAGTTGTAGCTTTATTTAGTTCCTTCAACTGCTGCAATCCACAAGATGGATGTGTCGTAGTGGTAGAGAATTACCCCTAAACAGCGTGCAGTAGTGGCACGTCTGCCTCAGTTTGCGACTTATTTACTGACTCACCCTCTTAGTTTCCCATGACGTCAGTAGTTGTATGTGAAAGCTGATGATGGGACGTCGTTACGTAAGGTCTCTTCTATGGGAAAGTGTGCCATTTTTGTAATCTGATTGGTTCCCGCCATGACAATGAATGGCATTTTATTTACACATAGTCTTTGTATAAGAAAAGTCTCTCAATAACAGCCTACCTTCAGACATTTTCTGAATTATATAAGTTATAAATTTTTACTCACAAAATAATATTTATATGAGTGAGTGCGTCTCAAGAACATTCTTTCCCTTCAAAAGAGTGCATAGAAGACTCTCGCTTGTAACGAGTTATCTCGCTACAGTTTCGGTCACCGCCTCGGCAGGATCTCGCCGAAGTATGCAATAAGTTGTATCCGTTTGGCCACTGGATAAACGTCTGAGCAGCGTGGCTTAACTATTTTATATCTCATTTTTACTTAAAAAATGTTTGTAAATCTATCGCATTCAACTGCATTAGTCTTGAAAGACGTCCACATAACATGTTCTATTTAATTGACTCCCCATGAACAAATGTTGATGAGCTTCAGCCATTTTTCTTGAGTGTAGAAAGACACTCCACCCGCAATATGCGAGATACAAAGCATTATATATTGATTTAGTTTTATCTGTATGTAAAATTCTGTCTATGTTGTACATGAGGCCCCAAATATGTATTAGTGTTATAGGCCCTGGCTTCCACAGAATGAATGAAACTTTGTATGCAAGAAAGTGTAGGAAGTGCTAGGCGCGCCTCGTCTGTTTTGTGTCGTCGTTTCTTTCAAACGCTGGGTGTTGAATGTCTCTGGGGGAAAAGTAGGTTTGCCAACTGCAGAGCAGAACCCAGTCTTAACAAAAATTCCTAATGTAGCTTGCTCTTAACCTTGTTGGCTGGAGGTTCTTCACGTTACCTCTCTGACGAACAATGATGCTCTCTGGGATTCCCTCCACTACCTCTCTCTGGTAACAGTTAAGCAGTGGTGAAGAGAGCTATTCATTCGCTTCTTGGTTCCTGGTAGGATAAGTACCTCTGGGTTTGGTTCTGCTGTGGCCTCGTGGGTCGACTTAGTTCAGGCTCCATAGTCGTACTTTTCGCAAGTTTAATTCTGGGAGAAGCAGCTACACTATGTGTAGTAGTGAGATTTTGCTTAATTTCCAACAGGATTGCTAATTTTATGTCGATTTTTGCTGGAATCTGATTACGAGGCTCTGATGGTGTTTCATTAGCATAGTTCTTGCACTTTATAACTTTTAAATCACTTCTTCGCCTGTTTAAATATGTTCAGTGTCTTTCTCGTTCTTATCATAGTTGAATTCTAATATTTTCGGGGATTCGCGATGTCTATACTGTTCGTACTTTGTCGACAGAACACGTGGACCATATCAGACTAAGCCTTCAGATTTTCCATCATTCAGTGCACATCAGTGGTTAATAATTGTATAGCTAATTTGCAAAGTTGTTTCCTAGTAAGTGTAGTGTGATAAATTTCCCCGAAAATTTTCCATTCTAACTTGTAATCTGTGTACTTGTCGGTCCACGTGTGCACCGATTAGCGTGTTCCGTGTCGTGGTTATTACCATTAAATAGATCTTTTTCCTCTGTGTAGAAAGAACCGTTGCACGACGTATAACCTGTTTTTAATTTTAATGAAACAGAATTATTTCACTTATCTGAATTTTTGTGACCGAACTCTGTATTGTACTGTAGCAATCTATAACCTTGCTAATCTAATAGATATCCTTCCACTGATCAGAAAGAATGGTTATACGATATATTTCTCTTCGAAATTGATTTTGTTAACTTCTTGCATATTTTGTGTTCCGACTTAGTAGAGTGCTGTATTGATCTAACAACTTTAACCTTCTGTAGTTATCTTCTTCCTGTGCTAAAAGAAAACCAGAGCGACCGTTTTCACTTTGTGGTCTTAAACCAAGTGCGTTTGTTTCTGATAGTTTATCATGAGCCTAAGCCACTAGCTTGACACATTATGGAAGCGAAGTACTATTTCATTGTGTGTGAGTGAACCTTCGACCTGCATTCTCCACATTGCTTGGCTTATTGGTGTCAGGTGCTTGGTAAATACCTGCATGGCTTGGCGTATGAATCTGTGTGTGAATGTGCTGCAATTCCTCCATTCCCCCATATGAAACGTGATCGTAATTAACCTGTACTCAACTTTGCAGGTGGGCAATTTTAGGGCCATGTAATTGTGGATAATTTTGACTATTTTGTAAGGTGTGTTTTTTATTGTATATTAAAAAATGGTCTTCCCCCATTGTTGTTCTTGTTTTGAACAATAAATTATTTTGTTAAACTATAATCCTTTTGTGCTAATTTAAATTCTGCCCTTATGATTTATTTTGGATTAATGTGGGGTAATTTGTTCATGTATCTTGCGCCTCTGTTCCCTTCTGCAGCAGATAATAGTTGTGTTTCCGTTTCCAACATTTATTTTTGATTTAGATCCATGACTGCGGATCATTATTTGTGTGCAGTTTCCTCGAAAGATTACAGTAAAGGTAGAACTATTGCTTAAGGGAACAGTATACTTCCGCCGCTGTGTGAATATGCCGTAATTAGATTTTGTGAGCAAGCAGTCAGTTGTTAACTTCACAAACACGGCTAGTTAACAGACGAAAGATCAGCGGGCGAGTTTCAGTCCGTAGCTTACAAACTACCTAAAGTAAATTAAACTAACCTAAGGACAACACACTCATCCACGCTCGATTCTAACCTCCAATGCGGTATGCCTCGCGATCCGCACCGTGGTGCTCCACACCGCTCAGCTACTCCCTCGCGCCCATTATTACATAACAAAAGTTGTATTGTGTCTTGGGTAATTTTTGTGAATGATAAATCTGTTGTGATAGAATGCAGTTGTTCTATGTTTGCTACTTTACTACGACAGAATTCAGGTAGCTGGCATCCACGAAAAGTGTATTGCTTTATCAGTTTACATCAGAGCCCACAGAACCTCAATTTAAGTCAATGGTCTGCCACCTGAGCGTCATCCATCTGCGCTGCGACCTGAGACACCTGAGAAGACATCAGGTTAGTGAAAAACTTTATAAAAGTGTACATGTCCTTCAGTGTGACACGATAGAAAAGTCGCTGAGCCACTTCAAGAAGAGCGGTAAGTCGCACCATAGTACTTCGGCTGCCGGGGGCGCCCGCAGTATTGGTACTTCTTCGCTCACCGCACCCGCCGGCCAATAGGAAGAAGGGGGCTCACCTACATAGGCAGGCGCTCCACAGCAACGCGCAAGAGTACGGGACAGTTCGCGTAGGTACGAGGCAGTTCTATGATCCACCTGTTACGATCCACGAGTGCAAAAGCAATTTAATTTAATACAAGCCAGAACAGTTAATATTACGTTACAGAACTGCGTTTGTTAGAAAGAAGTTGTACCACCTGAAGCTCATCAAAATTTAGTATTTATGTTATCAGTCTAATATTATGTGCACTAATCAATTGTTTTACTTACAGATCTATGTCCATATCCTTCTTAATCACGGCCCACCTCCTGGTCCACTACATAGCTGAGACACAACGTACGAATAAGGAAACTTGCACGTAGGACGTAATAACATGATTGAAGGAACCGGGGGACAGAAAAGGAAAGGAACTGTTGTTTCAGGTGGAAACTGTAAAATTTTAGAAGTATCGGCGTCACATAACATCTCTGACGTAACATCTGTGACATGCACTTTTTCGCCAAGCTTACCCACTCCTTAACTACCATCAAACTAAAGTCGTAAGTTACTTTTGGATTACTTTACAGTGCAATTTCATTATTGGCGTTTGTACATAATGAAAAAATTTCTCAACTGATTTGGTTATTTGCGATATTACAAGTGCCAGTTTCTCGGTATAAATGTTCAGCATACAAAAGTTAAGGCATATTTAAGATCCACTTACCGAGAATGCTAGAACACGAGCAACTTAATGTACTCACCTAGCTTGGAATGTCCTAACTCTGCTTGCACCCTACATCCTCAATGTTCGATAATTCCTTCGACCAAGTTGCCGGTCGCGGTGGCCGAGGGGACTGAGGTGCTCCAGTCACGGTCTGCACAGCCACTACGGTCGGGGGTTCGAATCCCCCCTCGGGCATGGATATTTGTGCCGTCCTTAGTATAAGGAAGATGATAAGTAGTTTGTAAGTTTAGGGACTGATGACCCCGTAGTTCAGTCCCATGAGCTTAACTAACAAACATTTGAACATTTCTCGACCAAGTTGAGAATAATGTGCAAGAGGTGGACAAATTTACTTCCTTCTTTACCGTTATTCTCTGGGTTTTCAGCCGGTTCATCTCCTTTCAGACTAGGTCCACCAGATCAGTGACATTTTAATAATTAAAATAAGACAGTATAGATCGCAATCTGTTGCGTTCATTGCTGGGAACCGGTTTCGGTTCTATAGAACCGAACCGAACGGTTCTATAGAACCGAAACCGGTTGCCAGCTATAAACGCAACAAATTGCTATATATACTGTCTTATTTTAATTATTTTAATTTTTAAGATCGCTGTTCCAAAAAATTGCTTTCAAAAATTAGTGACATTATTTTTTAGTTCCGCACCTCGCATTTCAAACTTATTTCAGTGGAGGTAAGAGACAGTAGAACATAGCATCAGGTTCAATTTTTAGAGGAAGCCCAACATATGTTATGGCTCAATTCCTGCACGCCCATTTTTATGGGGTTGACGGGGGTGTGGGTTAGTCGACACACACACTTGCGATCTTGATTGACATTAATCCATCCCCATGAACCACAGACATTGCCGAGGTGGGGTGGCTTGCGTGCCTCAACGATGCAGATAGCCGTACCGTAGGTGTAACCACAGCAGAGGGGTATCTGTGGAGAGGCCAGACAAACGTGTGGTTCCTGAAGAGGGATAGCAGCCTTTTCAGTAGTTATAGGGGCAACAGTCTGGATGATTGTCTGAGCTGGCCTTGTAACATCAGCTAATGTGGCTTTGCCATGCAGTTACTGTGAACGGCTGAAAGCAAGGGGAAACTACAGCCGTTACTTTTCCCGAGGACATGCAGCTCTACTGTATGGAAATATGATGATGGCATCCTCTCGGGTAAAATATTCCGGAGGTAAAATAGTTCCCCATTCGGATCTCCGGGATGGGGCTACTCAGGAGGATGTTGTCATCAGGAAAGACAATACTGGCATTCTACGGATCGGAGCGTGGAATGTTAGATCCCTTAATCGTGTAGGAAAATTAGAAAATTTAAAAAGGGAAATGGGTAGGCTGAGGTTAGATATGTTAAGGGAGAGGAAAACTAAATTGTGATGGGAGACTGGAATTCGGTAGTAGGAAAAGGAAGAGAAGGAAAAATAGTAGGTGAATATGGACTGGGCAGAAGGAATGAAAGAGGAAGTCGCCTGGTAGAATTTTGCACGGAACATGATTTAATCGTAACAAACACGTGGTTTAACCCTCCGTCGGGCGCACCTCCAGTTGAAACAAAATCAGGCGCACCCGGCCTGAGAGGCCACACACATATTTTGTAGACTAGCTCCGCCATGTTAAATCAAATTCAAAATGCGTGTTGGCTAGTCTTGAAGAGGATCTAAAGGAAGGAATCACAGCAAACGTAAAGCATAATAACGGATTTATAGAACACAATACACCGTAAACTAAAGTAACCAAAATTACCAATTTCCCACAAAGAGCATTAAAAATTTGTCGAACAGACATCCATAAAAGTGATGAAGTTATTTTTAAAGGACATAAGGCAGTCTATTCTGACATGGAATCATCTTTTCTCGCCACATTTGCAGCCAAAAACCAATGCTATAGCTCCCAAATCAACAGCTGAAACACAGGTATGGCACAGAACATATACGTCGCTCAAGCAGATTGGTTGATGACAAGCTGAACATTCGTGATTCTTCATCCTCCTAACTCTAGTTTCAGCTACGCATGGTCGACGTTTTAGCCATTTGGGAGGTAATGTGGGAGAACTTTCCCGTTACTTGTGGGGTAAAAAGTTTTTCAGTCGAGTTTGCAGCCGAATCGACATTCCACATATATGCATAGCATACACAGGCTAAATTGTCCAGTTAGAAGTTGATGACACAAGGTTTTGCAATTGGTGGCGTCATTTGTAGCAATATCTTTTACACTGGATGTTGTGTAATAATGATGTGACTCTTCACACTATGAATAGTAGAAGGTATCTACTTAGACTACTTCGTCGTCTTATCGTTTCCAAAATAAAAACTCCTCACATATTTTCTTCTCTTCTTCATATTCCCGAGCTGTTCCCTAAACTTCCTGTTCAGTTGCTGAGTCCTCCTTGCCTTCTCCTACCTCATCCTGAGAGTGGGTGTCTTTCTCATCGACTAAATCATCGAGTGCGACTGGATCTTCAGCAGTTTCGTCCTCGAGGAGGCGCATTATTTCCACAAGATCATTGGCTTACAAGCATAATATATTTTTCTGGACATTTCAGCAGAAAATATGGATGTGATAACGTAGGAAAAGAAAGGAAAACTGAAATTAGAACTCGATCAGGCGCACTCAGTCTGAAGGGCCAGGGTCGTCAAAGTCTTCTTTTTTCCCGAAGGTAACGGTGAAAATCACAGAGGACAGACTTATTTTGATTGAAACAAAGTAATAAAATAAAAATATCTTCAAAATCTCACCTTAAAAACTATAACGTAATCGGGCGCAGACGGCCTGTGAGGCACAAGGAGTTCCCCGTGATCCGCGTGGAAATCGATGGCAGCCTGCGGATCGGCACTGTGTGAGGTTCCCAAAGTTACGCGAGTAAACGGAGAGGCGGGCCGCTGGGCCACCACTGTTAAGCACGGAAATCAAAAAAGTGTTTTGCTGGCCTTTGAGGCCGATTGCGCCCGACGGAGGGTTAAGAATCACAAAATAAAGTTGTATACGTGGAAGAGACCAGGAGACACCGGAAGGTATCAGATAGATTTTATAATGGTAAAACATAGATTCCGGAACCAGGTGATAAACTGTAAGACTTACCCAGGGGCAGATATAGACTCTGACCATACCTTGTTAGTCATGAAGTGTAGGCTGAAAATGAAAAAAACTGCAGAAAGGTAGGAAAATAAGGAGATGGGACTTAGATAAATTGAAGGAAGTTATGGAGAAATTCAGAGGGAGATTGAGGCATCAATTTACAAAGAGACATTTGGGGACTAGAAAAGCAACTCTACGAATATCAAGAACTCGGATGGGAAACCAGTTCTCAGCAAAGAAGGGAATGAACTTAGAGACACTGTTGTAGAAAGGGAAGAGGATTAGATCAAGATGAAATAGGAGATACTATACTGAGAGATGAATTTGATAGAGCCCTGAAAGACCTAGGTCGGAACAAGGCCCCAGGAGTAGATGACATACCCTCAGAGCTACTGAAGTCTCTGGTCGAGCCAGCCATAACAAGACTATTTGAACTGGTGTGTAGGATGTATGAGACCGGCGAAATGCCCTCAGACTTTAAGAAAAATGTAATAATCCCCATTCCAAAGAAATCAGGCGCAGACAGGTGTGAAAATTACAGAACCATCAGTTTGATAAGTCATGGTTGCAAAGTTTTAACACGAATTATCTACAGGAGAATGGAAAAGCTGGTAGAAGCTGATCTCGGGGAAGATCAGTTTGGAATCAGGAGGAACGTCGGAACCCGGGAGGCAATACTCACTTCACGTCTTATCTTAGAAGCTAGATTAAGAAAAGGCAAACCTATATTTTTAGCTTTTGTAGATTTGGAGAAAGCTTTTGACAATGTTGACTGGAATACACTCTTTCAAATTCTGAAGTCAGCAGGGGTAAAATACAGGGAAAGGAGAGTTATTTACAACTTGTACAAAAGCCAGACTGAAGTTATTTAGACTCGAATGGCATGAAAGGGAAGCATCAGTTGGGAAGGGAGTATGACAGGGTTGTAGCCTTTCTCCCATGTTATTCAATTTGTACATCGAGCAGGCGGTGAAGGAAAGCAAGGAAAAATTTGGAATAGGGATTAAAGTTCTGGGGGAAGAAACAAAAACATTGCGTTTTGCTGATGACATTGTAATTCTATCAGAGACAGCAAAGGACCTGGAAGAGCAGTTGAATGGAATGGACAGCGTGTTGAAGAGTGCGTATAAAATGAACATTAACAAGAGCAAAACAAAAATAATGGAATGCGGTCTTAGAAAATCAGGCGATGCTGAAGGAATTAGATTAGGTAACGAAACAATGAAGGTGGTAGATGAGTTTTGTTACTTGGGTAGTAAAATAACATGCGATGGCCGTAGTACAGAGGATACAAAATGCAGAATGGCAATGGGAAGAAAAACATTTTTGAAAAAGAGAAATTTGCTAACATAGAATATTAATTTAAGTGTAAGGAAGTCATTTCTGAAGGCATTTGTGTGGAGTGTTGCCTTGTACGGGAGTGAAACATGGACGATAAGCAGTGCGGACAGGAAGAGAATAGAGGCTTTTGAAATATGGTGCTACAGAGGAATGCTGAAGATTAGGTGGGTAGATCGCATAACTAAGGAAGAGGTACTGAACAGAATTGGTGAGAAAAGGAATTTTTGGCATACCCTGGCTAAAAGAAGGGATCGCTTGGTAGGACACATTCTTAGACTTCGGGGAATCGTAAATTTAGCATTGGAGGGAAGTGTGTGGGGTAAAAATCGCAGAGGGAGACCAAGAGACGCGTATAGTAAGCAGATTCAAATAGATGTGGTTTGTCGTTCTTATGAGGAGATGAAAAGGCTTGCTCAGGATAGAGTAGGGTGGAGAGCTGCATCAAACCAGTCTCCGGACTGAAGACCATAACAAGAACAATTGCAATAGTTTACAAACAACTAGTCTATACTGGGTTTTATGGGTTTGTCAATTATATAAAATCTGTTAATCAAATGATAACAAACTACACTTTATTGACCCACCTACAACACTTATCGCTACGGCATGCGTCCTCCTGGCATACTGTCATCAGGCATCATCATACACAAGTTCGCCACTTCACGTGAGTTCACAAGCGGACAGTTATGAAACCGATTGCTAGTTGGTGAATATTCATGGCTAGCCACCGTGAGTGTACATTTCAGCATAATAACGCCCATTGGCTCTCTGCTTGCCTACATGGTGGCAAAACCCTGATTTAGCCAACAGGGTCGTTCAACTTGTTTCCATTAGGACCTGATGGGCAAAGCCCTCAACACAGTTCGGTACAGTGATGATCCAACATGGCAGTGTGTCAGCATCTGGAACGATAACCTGAGAAGGAGTGGCATGACGATCAACCGCTGCATATGTGTCCTCGGTGGCGAGTGTTCATCAGAGACTAGGGTATTGTTAGGGGTGCCCCAATGAAGTGCCGTGGGGCCACTATTATTTTCTATCTGTATAAATGATCTGATGGGCAGAGTGAATTGCAATCTGCGGCTGTGTCTGATGATGTTGTGGTGCACAGGAGGGTGTCGACATTGAATGACTGCAGAAGGATGTATAATGACCTGGACCAAATTTCTATGTCGTTTAAGGAATAGCAACTAGCGCTAAATGTAGAAAAATATAAGGTGATGCAGGTGAAGAGGAGAACCAATCCCGTAATGTTCGATTACAGCATTAGTAGCGTGCTGCCTGACAACGTCGCAATCATTAAATATCTAGGACATGAAATGGAATGAGCATATTTCAGTCTTGGGGAAGGATAATGGTCGACTTCGGTTTATTGTGGGGATTTTGCGAAGGTGTGATTCGTCTGTAAAGGAAACCGCATATAAAATTCATTTAAGACCCCGTCTTGAGATCAGTTTAAAGGAAGATAAAGAAGCAGTTCCGAAGCGTGAGGCTAGGTTTGTAAGTGGTAGATTCGATCAATCCGCGAGTGTTACTGAGATTCTTCGGGAAATCAAATAGGAGTCATTGGAGGGAAGGCGACGTTGTTTTCGAGAGACACTGATGCAGAAATTTAGTGGCACGGAATTTGAACCAGACTGCTGAATTATTCTACTGCAGCCAACTTACGTTTCGCGTAAAGACTACAAAGATAAGATCGGAGATATTAGGGCTCGTACGGATGCATACAAGCGTTCGTTTTTCTCTCGCTCTATATGGGACAGGAAGAGGAAAGCAAGTAACCACCAGTGCTACTGAGTACCTTCCACTTCGCACCTTTGGGTGGATTGTGGAGTGTGTATGTAGATGGATATCCGACTGGTTGATTATTTCATTAATTTGTGAAGTGCTTTCTCTTGGCTGATTCAGTAACGGTATTGGCAGATTTTTAAATAGTTAAATATGCTGCATCATGTTACTTATATGCTTTTATTGCCCTGCAATTGAAGTAATGAAATTGAAATTTAAATGTTTCAAAAGCTCCCTTAAGCTCTCCACCGCCTGTGGCGTCAACTCGCATGATGCTACCCCTGCTGCCGTAAAATTCACTAACTGTGCATTATTGCTTGAAAAAGCAAGTGTCTGAACACTGTCGACAAATATTGCCTACGACTTCACTGTATAAATACATTTTTTTAAGGATCATTTTCATGTAAGTGAATACTCTACACAATATATACTAGTATATTACTGCATTATTACGAATCCTGTTCTGATGCTGCAAATATGTAATGTATTATCATGCACAGATTACTGAGCTGATGTTTACATTTGCGAAACAGCTGTTCAACATGTGAAAAATTCAACGATTTGTACTTAAACTCGTTTTCTAACGTTGTTCGTCAACGTAAATATGTCATGTTCGTTTTAAGTTTTATTATATTCATCTTTGATGCAGTAGTTCAATATCTAATAGATACATTGCCGATTTGTGTTTCAAAAACACCTTCTGTGTGCATTTGATGAATCCAACTATTTTAATAAAATTTGAAGTAATTAGTAATTTCGTCAACAATTTGGTTCAAGTTGTCATTGTCCCTTTCTTGCGCGACAACTAAGAGACAGGTAAAAGAAGAGAATGTTGCTTATTAAAACAGAAAACAAAATTTGTAATCCAAGACGTTAACCGTAACGCCCCCAAACAGATTCTCACGCATCTACGTAAGCATTTATCTTTATTGAAATAAACAATGCAAATTTTGATCGTTAATTTAAATATCGAAAAAATTTAAAGTTGCCACCTACGACAGAATATATGTTGTCTTATTCTGATGCTTCTTTAGCATCTCTATATCCGATTTACTTTGACAGGTTTCTTTGTAACCGATCAGCACAAGAAACATGCACACAGATCTGAGGGGAATGACCAGTGCGCAAGTTAAATTTCGTATACACAAGAATTAATCTGAAACCGAATGGGGCTACATATTTGAGCCCTTACCATGTAAATTTTACACTAGCTACTAATAAAAGTATTAATTTAAAAATTAAATGTCATTGGTAAAAAAACTAATACTGAATCTAAGATATGACGCTTGTTTATGTTGTATTTTTAGACTATAAGCAGTCTTTTGATACAAACAAGCAACAGTGTAGCATAAATGTTATATTTTACTTTAAACGCTTTTTTCACCTTTCTTATTTCCATTGCGTATATATCTCTTTTATATTCGAAAATCTAAAATACTGCTACAACGCAGATATAGCTTCATGGTCGTGTCATGTTACGTCATCAGAGCTTCTGCCAATGACAAAACGTTTTCGATCACGTGACCCAATATTCAAATTTAATGATTATTTAGCTTTAATTCCATAAAATTAACAGGCGCTTTCTAAGAATAAGGACGGGAAATGCTATTAAAACTTTTCAATGATACAGAATAACAGTAATTCGAACGATTTATTTGATATACGAAAGTATCCTATTCTATGACATGTGTTTGTCTACACATATACAGTACATTATATATACCGACTCTCACTCCATATTGAGTATTCCTTCACGGCACGTTGTTATCCTTTCTCCCGTTTTTCTTTTGTCTTTGATGTTCCAGCCTCTTACTTACTGTACTTTCATGTCTCGGTCTACTTGTATGGCTGTTCTTATGGGCGCTTTCTTTGGTTTGTGTGTAAATATATCAGATAGGTGACAACGGGAGGGGGTGACTAGTAACGTGTTAAATGTATGGAAAAAATTTGATTAAGGAATATACTTCCGAGTTTGAGCAGATAAGCATCTTGAAATGCCGGTTGTAAGGTCGGTCGTTCCCTGATTCACATCCAGTGATACGTTTTAACATGTTTTTATAGCTGACAACGACTTAATGTTTTTCATTCGACATAATAATGTATTGCAGTAAAATTTACACTTTTGAAATTTAAGAATTAAATTAAGCTCATTATCAGACCCAACGTCCACCAATGGCGTAAAACTGAGGGCATATCATTGTTTCAGGCATATATAGATGCCAAATGGGTGCAGATTTGCATATTAAATTTTTGTATTAACTCGTATAATTTTACGATTCAAGGGCGCTTGAGCATCAGAGATTTGCATCCGTCGGACTTAAACAAATGTTTTGAGTTAGCTCATTTAACTGAACTTTTATTTTGTCGCTAATTTTGGTACTTTTATTAATAACACAATTCATTCGGTAATTACTTTTTCTGTAATAATGCACTTTTTTTTGTGCGTGGTGCGTGTTACATCATCATTGAATGAAGCGGCTTTCAGTGGCCTGAAATATAAATTTATTTCTCTGTAAACTATTTTCTTTACTTTTTTCGTTTTTCATGCAGAGGTTAGAAACATTGCTGACGCATCTACGTAACTATGGTGTGTGGTATCTAATTCTGTTCTTACAAAATTTGTAGATGATTTGTTTTGTTCCTTTAAATAATAAATGTATAAATTTTTGTTGTTGTAACCACAGATTTAAATTGTTAGCTGTAAATAATTCGAGTTACAGATACTAGAACAAAGGTACCAATAACCTGCAAACACGTATACATAATTACGAGAAAAAAATTTTACATCTTATTACGAGTGAAAATAATAATAACATTTACCAAAAGAGTTTCATGTATTATGTTCGCATGATGGAATAATAACGTAAGTAAGTATTGCAGTATGATTAAGTATTACAGTCAGTCAACTCTAATTATAAATGTGTATAATATAATAGTGTATTGCGAAAGACAAATATTGGAATTTATTTCTACAATGATAGGTACAGTCAGTTCAACAACATAAAAGAGGGGGCAACCATGTGCTATAACATACGATACTGCAGCACCTTCGTGAAAAGTGTAACTCAACTTACCACCTTATTCGTTTTCGTTAGATCATTAGCTTAAGTTGTGAAATGAATATCACGTTGTACGACCTCTCTACACCGAAAGTGACGTTGTGTGGTGTAGTAGCTGCATAGGCTTCTTGGGGCAACTATAAGAAATGCACTGGTCTCTCATTTTCTGTTTCTTTTTCAGTCTCTGCGTTTCTATTGGGTCTTCCAAATCATATACAGCAACCGGAAGACAAATCGTGCATTGTTTTGTATATGTTACAGTTAGTGCCCTGCATGAAATCTTTTATTTGATGCTTTTCCACATTTCTACTAGCCTACAACGAATTAGATGAGCCAAATACAGGTAACTGTAATGGGGGGAACGTGTCAGAGGGCATTACTAAATCATTTAGCTCTCTAGCATTTGGTATCTATTTTGAGTTACGTAGACGAGTTTGTAATGAGTATTCCAACACTGTGTGTAGATAGGAGAGCATTGCCTAGCAAAATATTTCTTTGTCTGAACTTCGTCAAATACGCAATTTCATGCACGCGAATAGTAAAGAATATTCTCAAATAACAGAAAAAATTCGTAAAATTACCGGCGTCGTATTGTTACGTTTCTTTCAATTACACGTCAATATGTCCGATAAAGGTAGAACGTAAACCAATTGTGTATATTTCGACTACGTCCCATCCATCTGTTATTGGCCGTGTTAATTGCTTCGACGCAGTCATTTGTTGCTGTAAATGCGTTCATTAGCATTTTATTCAGAACCTGCGAAATCAGCCACGATTGTAGGATGATAAATGCCTTGTTAACGAAACAGTGGCGGTAAATCAGGACGCACCGAGGGGCGTTCGACCCCTAACTCTCGATTTCGATAACAGTTTCAAATTATTTGGCTGTTCAGTGCCTTCGGTTATAGTTTGCAAAAGACGAGTGTATCACCTCGATGAATATTTGAGCAATGTTAAAGTTATTATTTTCTGTTTCCTAAATCACCATTCTCTGAGTGATTATTTAATGACAGACATATTTACACTTATATGGTAAGATGGTAAAATTGCGATCATTTCGGACAAATGTTATTGTAACTGGAAACATATTGAGAAAACAAATAATCTTAAATATGGAACTTGTTCTTGGATGTTTAATGAATATTTAACACAAATATTAGACAACTACAACTGTTGGTATAATCACTGAAAAAGGTTACAGAATTAAGAAAAATGTACCACACTAGGTACAACTGTGATTACTTACTGTTAGAATTTTGGTCACTGGCACCAACGGGCACCAACGCATACTTCGTGCTATCAAACGCTGCATTTTTGGCAAAGAATCCAGGCACCCTAACCCAGAAAATTTATAAGAGCGCGTTAGACTAAGTAGCGTCACTCACCTCTTAACAGGAAAAATTTTATTTCTCCGCAGAACAAAGTGGTGTATTCTGTAGGAGCTGTAGAAACTTGCTACACTACAACGTCACAGAAAGTGCTACCAACACTACGAGACTGACAAATGGTGCGGAACGATATGTTGATCGAAATTGTACATATATGAAATTTGTACCAGCTTGCCCTATAGCTCCTGTAACTAATTTATCCTGAATGTTATGTAATGACATGTCACGTCACTTTCAGTACACTGTCTTATGTAGCTTCATTTATTACATTTTCCTCGAATTGCATTGTTCTGAAGGTATTTGTTACCTAATATGTGACCGTAGTGTCAGTTACTGGGATTGCACGATTCTGAGAGTAATACCTCTTGATAGCCAGGCGAAGAGTCCATGTTCGCAATCAAATCTTTTCTTGTTGTGATTTATATTGCCACTATGATGATATTACTGGTGTATAGTCTGGACAATATTTGATCATTCGGAACACCCGGAAATTACGACATAGGCCGCAAAAATAATTTATCATTTGGGACTAAGTTAATTACGTTAGATACAAAGATTTTCTGGGTAATCTGGAACAGAGTTCCTATTTTTATTTACAGAGGCAATATACTGAGTGATTCAACTAAGATGTTCGCTTCAAATATTTCTGGAACTATTTAAGATATCGTAATTATGTTTTCACCCAGTTGAATTGTCAGAATCTCCTTACTACACGACGTATAGTCTCTTGTCATAGCTACACCAATTACACAGATATCGATAACAACTTTATTGATTAAAATGGAACTATTGTAATTTCTGATGCTTCTGTCGTAGACCGCAGAAAAATTCATCGTCGTTTCACATATCGAAATCCTATGAGTAGTTTTTCAGATATTGCAATATTTAAAGGTCAGGATGTATCTGTTTTGACCATCAAACCAATAGCTACCTCAGATCGCCACGCTATGTACCGTGATTCGTAGGTCCACAAAACGTTTTCCCACTATTCAATCGTCCAATGTTTACGTTCCTTGCACCAAGCGTGGAGTCGTTTGGCATTGACTTGCGTGACGTGTGAGGTATAGGTAGCAGCTGGACTATGATATCAAAGTTTTCTCGCCTCCCACCTTATTGTCATAGAACATGGAATGCATCCTGATGCCCTATGGAATACCTCTGTGACTGTCTGGATAGATTTCTGCCTATTACACAGTACGATCTTCTTCAACTGTCGGTAGTGTCTGTCGGTCAAGACGAGGTCGGACTCTACGATTTCGTACTCTACGTCTTCCTTCACGAGTAAACTTCACTCTCGCATTAGAAACAGCGATTTTAAACCCAAGTAAGGAAATTAGTGACGTCGGAAAAGGAGAAAATAGTGCTACACCACCGCGAAGCCGATATAACAGGTCCGGAGGTGTTAAAGAACTTGTATTCTGCCTAGCTCACATGTGACGAGTGCTGCATAGTTTGGGAAATATGTCTCTTCAAAGCCAAGAGAATATATATATTCTACATATAATTTAACTTGGTTTCTAAAAGACTTTTATTCCGAACTACGCTAGAACTAGACAGAATACGAGCTCGTTATCTGCTATGGCCCTTTTATCCCGGCATCGCGGCGGTGTAGCACTTTTTCCTCCTTCTCGGACATGACTCATTTCTTTATTTGGATATCAAATCACGGATATCCGCATAAGCCAGATGTTCATACAGGCAAATCCTAGAATCTAATTATTGTAATTTCTCCAAAAATGCCCGTCACATTCCAATGTGTGAAGTACCGTTGAATTCGTCTCTTTCGTCTACGATACTAGCAACAGAAATAACTATACTTCCATTTGAAAAAAAAGCTAAGTTTATATCGATATTGTGTAATTAATCTAACAATGAAAAATATCTACTTTGTTTAGTGAGGACTTTCTTACAACTCATGTTGATGAAAACAGAGTTACGGTGTATTAAACTGTTTCTGAAATATTTGAGGTGAACAGCTTACCTGATATAAAAGATTTAAAAAGTAATAAATTATCTACATCACCAGTGTCTTTGCCACCCGGACTTTTACTGTTAGCTACATCATGGCGAAGATATTTTCGATCGTTTGAAGGAAATTGCATCAAAAACGCTTTTAGTGCGGTTTGCATGGGCCAAACTTAATGAAACATTGTCTTAATTTTCCTAAAAAAAAAATTATGCTACACTTTATGTGTAAAGAATGACTTTCATTGTTGATACGAAGGAAAGAGAAAAACAGTGTTCTTATGTCAGTTGGATAATTTTAAATCATAATTTTAACAAGTAATTAATGTCGTTTATCCAGCCAACCGTACGAAATACAGTGCCCTATCGAACTCAAATGGGGCTCTCAGCGTTTACATACTCTATTAATAACTATTATGATCATCTTTGTCTCAGAATGTAGTTTTGTGCCAGGACTTTTATCTCTGACGCATATGTAGGTATTAACCTATGAACGATTTGTTGTTTTTTATTTATTATATGGCAGACTGCTCGACTTAGAGAAGAACTGCTGTCGTACACCAGCAACGAAATTTTACAACCCGTCAAAGAGAGATGTCAGCACCTGTCTGCCTTCGAGTGATTCTGCATTAAATCCGAGTCTTTGTTCCTTTGTGGTTCAAATTTTACTCAAACAGATAAACTGCTAAACTTTATTCAAGATTTTCCTGCGACTTACTCTGCCATGCAATAATTCTTCTTCTGGTGATTACAATTAGAAAGTAATCACACTAGAGGCACTGACTAGAAAACACGGACAGAGTACTACAGAAATAACAAAAATCGCCTAACAATAAACTTTAATTAATCTAAATTACCAGCAAATCTGTACATAGGGAACACCAAAGCTATGAATGTGGTTTACTTAAAACTACTGTATACCCTATACCATTTCCGAATCAGCCAAAATTTGGACTTGTCGGTAAACGCTCTGCACTTGTTGAAGAGAGTCATACTATCATCCAATGAACAGCTCCCAATGCAACAGGTAATGACTTCGTGATATTCGTCCGAGTTAGACAGAAGTTGCATTTGTTAGTAAGAGAAAGTTTCGCACATATTTTCGTCTACTTCAAAGTCCGGCTCCGATGTTTAGCTCAACAGACGTGTATACGGTACTTCATGCAACAAAGTAGGTTCTTTTAGGAGACCGATCACAACAGTATAGTAGACTTGCGCATAATAGCCATCGCAAGCGCTCCTTGTAGTTCGCGGCCCTGCCGCTAACTAGTTCGTTCTTTTAGTTCGTCTACACTCAGTGACGGCTGAGCGGCGTGGTCTGCGCATGCAGGTGGAAGGAGAAGTTACCCCACCTAGCTGCTTCATGCTCTTGCTGCTTGAGCCGCTTACAATATCACGCAAACCAAAAGAAACAGTTTGTGGATAATTTATCGCGCTTAAATTTAGAGTTATCTCTATATCTTGGAATTATGAAATTTGTTAGACATTGCAGAGTGCATAATACTCCACACAGAAATTTTGTAACACTGAACTATGTAGTTTAGCAGGCAGACGCTCACCTCGAAATGGCTCTCATCAGCGGAAGGCAAACACGTGATTTTTAATTCTGCTGCGCGCCCTCTCGCTATTACCCGTCGGTCTTCGGAAAAGAATCCAGCGAACTAAGAAGCGTGATACGTTTGGCATAATAGTTCGCGACCGGCAACGCATGTTATAGTTCGCGACCGATTGAACATATTTCAGTTCGCGGCCGATCGTGCATATTTTAGTTTACAACCGATGACGCATAGTTCAGTTCTCGACCGATCGCGCATGTTTTAGTTCGCGACCGGTAGCTCTCTTATTAGTTCGCATTTCGGCCGCGAAGTGGGACGCTCATTTTTGTTCGTCCGTTCGTTTTGGCTTTTGCTACCGCTACTAAAAAAGCTTTTTCTTTTGTTATGACAGCTTATTATATAATGATCAGTGTTGCCCAAGCGTGTGCTATTACCCGTATTATTGGGCAAATTAACCAGTTAGTTACACGAATGGGTGACACATTGGTATTCAACTACTTTGCATACAGAGTACTATTATTTAAACACTGCTGAATACCGTACAATAGAAAATTTGTGACACTGAGCTATGAAACTACAGTTAAGCTTCATATCAGCTCGAAATGATGGTAACTGTTAGAAGGGAATCACGCCATTCTGCGCGCACTCGCGTCCTCTAGCTGTTCCCCGCCAGTCTTCGGAAAAGGAGCGGACGATCTAAGAAGCGAGGGATCTGCGATCTAGTTCGCGTAGTTCGCCTATGATAGCGCTCTTCGGAACTAGTTCGCGAACTTGACAAGAATACAGTATAGCCGTGTAGGAGGCTCTCGCTTGAAATGTCGGCAACCCGTCAGGCAGCTGTGTGACGCGTGTAGCCACCATGATGAGAAGCGCTACCACAATCAGTCCAAAACTCTGGCCACATTTAAAGTAAGTGACGAAACAGCGTGAACAGCCAAGAAAGCTTTCCTCCGTAGTCGCAACAGACTGCCTCCATTTTGTGGTGATTCTGATTTCGACAGGGAACCGCTTCCGGAATACATCGGTCTAGCTGCAGCCTTGGAGACCACCCGATCGCGGACCTCGTCGATCCTAAACACTGTAATCTAAAGAAAGCTCTATGTTGTGACGATTCTGGTCGAATATTACGCGCGATTGTAATTTAGGGATCTCTGGCGTTCCCTTATCTTTGCCGGCTCTTCTCGCCATGGCTTGATCCACATCGACATGGGATACTCTGCAAATCATATTTAAGTGCCTAGCAGAAGGTTCATCAAACCACCTTTATACTATTTATCCCCCACACCATTCCGAATAGTGCGCGGGAAGAAAGAACTTGTGAATGATATATTTTCGGAAGAGAATGTTGGCGATTGGAGTTACGTAAGTAGCCCACGCCGCAGCGATAAGCGCAGTTGTTGCAATGAGTCCCATCCCAGATCCTGTATCATTTCCGTAACCCTGTCTCCCCTGTATCGTGACAATACGAAACAAGCTGCCCTTCTCTGGACTCTTTCGATGGCCTCCGTCAGGCCCACCTGATAAAAATCCCATACAGGGCAGCAATACTCCAAAATAGGGTGGACAAGCGTAGTGTATGCAGTCTCTTTAGTAGTTCTGTTCTATCTGTTAAGGGTTCTGCCAATAAAACGCAGTCTCTGGTTCGTCTTTCCCACGACAATATATACGTGTTCTTTCCAGTTTAAGTCTGAAGTAATAATAATTCCTAGGTATTTTGTGGAGTTTACGGCTTTCACTTTTGATTGATTTAACTTGTAAAGAAAGTTTAACGGATTTCTTTTCGTATTCATGTGGACGACTTCACACTTCTCATTATTTAGAGTCAACTGTCAAGTTTTACACCGTAGTGATATCATACTTAGATCGTTCTGCAGTTGGTTTTGATCTTCAAATGACGTGACTAGACGCTAAAGGACGGCGTCATCTGTAAACAACCTAAGAGAGCTACTTAGATTTTCCCCTAAATCGTTTATGTAAATTAGGAACATCAAGGTTCCAATAACACTACCGTGTGGAACGCCAGATATCACCTCTGTTTTAGTTGATGCCTTACCATTGATTACTACAAACTGTGTCCTCCGTGACAGGAAATCCCCTATCGCAGATTTCGAGCTATATGCCACGCAATTTTATTAAAAGCCGCTTGTGAGCTACAGTGTCAAAAGCCTTCTGGAAATCAAGAAATACGGTATTAATCTGAGAACCCTTGTCGATAGCACTTATCATTTCGCGTGAGTAAAGAGCTAGTTATGTTTCGCATGATCGATATTTACTAAATCCGTGTTGACCTTGGCTCAATAGATTATTCTGTTCGAGATAATTTATAATACTTGAATACAGGATATGTTACAAAACCCTGATGCAGATTGACGTCACTTAAATAAGCCTGTAGTTTAATGGGCTACTCCTACAGCCTTTCTTGAATGTAGGTGTGACGTGTGCAACTATCCAATATTTTGATACAGATACTTTTTTGACAGAGCGGTTGTATATGGTTGTTAAGTAAGAAGCTATCGCTTCAGCATAATCAGATATAAATCTAATGGGTATACAGTCCGGACCAGAAGACTTGTTCTTGTTCAGTGATTTAAGTAGATTCACTATCTGAGGGTATCTATTTCAACGTTACTCATTCTGGCCTCCGTTTGTATTTCAAATTCTGGAATATCGGTTTCGTCTCCTTTGGTGAATGAGTTTCTAAAATCTACGTTTAGTAACTTTGTTTTAGTAGCGCTATCATCGGCTACTATCACTTCAACAATCCCCCTCTGACCTGCAGGGATCATGGATTCATGAGATTGTCTCCACAACCGTATACCTACATCCGCTCGATGTAAAGGAAACAAGGCACGTGAGAACAGAGAACATCTTTACAGTAGTTAACAGTACAGTGTCAGTGCTGAGAGACCCAGACAAGGCGTAATGCTTTGTGTTATGCAGTCAGCAAGGGCTACGAATGCCCATATTGATGATGTTTCATTGAATAGTTCACAAGCTGACACTTGATGTTTGCCCAGGATTGTTAACTGTAGCAGTTTGCGAAAGGATTGAACTGTCACGATGAAAGATTCTTTCCGGTCATCGCCGGTCCCGTACTTGCAGCGATGTCGAACAGATTCCCCATATTCAAGGTGTCTTCGTGAAATAGACACACGTAACATTCGCCACATCGGGGTTTCTGTGCCCCATCTGTCGTGCGCCGACTTTAACACTATGTTCAAACTCGCTTAATCGTCATAACCTGTCATTATAGCAAGAGTAACCTATGCAACGTCTGCGCGAGACGCCTATTGTCTTTCACAGACAATGGCGACCGCAGTGCCATCCTTCTGATTGTTTACATAGGTGTTGCATAGGTATGCCAATACCAATTTAAATGGCTCTGCCGTGTATTTCAAAATTTCTGCAGGATTTTGGAAACGTGAATTTCCGGTAGGGCAACGGTGAGGTGATTTACGTTTTATAGTATGTTATGTGCATGGTCCCCATTTCGACATATCAACATATCAAATCATATTAACATTTTCTGACAAGTTCAGTTCCATAAATATACTAGCTTAAACCCGCGGCTAAGCTCGCGTGTTGGTTGATTATGATACATAATGCGCGAAATGTCAAATCGATTTTTTAAAAAGAGATATATTAAAAGAAATTTCTTTTTTACTGCTTTATTTATTTATTCTTATATTTTCTTACTCGTATGCTTATCCTTACAGTGAAAGGGCTGAAGACATTGTAGCACGCATAGACCAAAGATATGGTCTGTGGCATCACGTTTCGCTGTATGTAATCTCCTTGCTATAGAGTCGCAAACGTTATCGCTGGCCATCGAATTATTTTTTTAATTTGACGATTTTAAACCACCATATCTTCCACCCCCTTATAGCTATCGGCATGGAACTGCTATGGTATACAACGGGAGACTTCGGGCAACAATTACACATAGACCATTTGTTTGCGTTCTGTAGGTTTCGCTGCAGAGCGAAATATTAACACACACACACACGTAGAATTTCATATACACCGATAACTTTCCATCCCAATATGCTCCACCCTTTTATCATTATCAATCCTCAAGCAACAATGCAACCAATAAAACCATTTTCAAAGAGTAATTATTGTTCCGCATTTCGCGTTATATTTTTCAAATTACTAAATATATATCAGATCGCTATAAAACCACGCCTAAAACCTTCCTCAGTTATAAATTAGTAACTGTACAAATATTTAAGTCTCTGCGTCTTGTCGTTCGGACTTGATAAGCGTACACCGAACAGACGTTCACATTAATATACATATAGATAAATAGCTATTCGGTCGCCATAAAACCGTCCCTAAAGCCTTCCCCATGTAGACATTAGTAACTGTACCAATATTTTGCTCTTTATGTCTAGTGATTCAGACGTTATAAACGTACACCGAACAGACATTCACATTTATAGATATAGATAGGTTGTATATGGGTGATGTGGTTCAAGAGTTACAACACATTTTTAAAGATACATACTGGACTGTTATACGTTAATAATAGTCATGTAATGAGTTCATCATGCTCTTGGTCTTCGTCAGCGCACACTATAAAGTTCTGAATTTAAAAAAAAATGTTCAAATGTTTGTATAGCTTATGGGACTTAACTACTGGGTCATGAGTCCCTAAACTTACAAACTACTTATCAACTAGCTAACACTAAGGACGGCACAAATATCCATGCCCGAGGGGGGATTCGAACCCCCGACCGTAGTAGCCGTGCAGACCGTGTTGGCGCGCCGCAATCCCCTCGGCCACCGCGGCCGGCTGTTCTGACTCCAGTCCCGTGCATCGCAGAAACTTTTCCACGGAAACGCCGTCACAATGTTCGTCAGTGCATTTCTAGGGATGTTGTCTGTTTCTTGTTTCCTTGCATATGCTATTAGCTGTAAATGCCCCCAAAGATCAAAGTGAAGTTGTGTGAGATTACATGATCTGGGTACCTGTTGCACAGACCCACGTCGGCCTATCCAGTGTCCAGAAAATTGATCGAGTCGTCTAAGGCACCATGCTACATACTGGGCGGCCCCTTCCACCGGAGATTCGAGTCCTCCCTCAATATGGGTGTGAATTTGTTGTCATTAGTGTAAGTTAATTTAAGTAGTTCGTAAGGTGGGACTGATGATCATATCAGTTAATTTATCATTTGCGATGTCATGATTCAGACAACATGTGTAAATTTTAATCTGATTAATAGATCTTTATCTTTTACAGATATTAAATATTTTGTTGTACACCTTCATAACGTGTCAGACTCGTATCAATATATTAGTTCCTATCAGATCAGCCCTATTTTTGACAAAAGAGTTAGTGACTGTGTCTGTGTGCTACGTATTTAGAATATGGCTGGTAGATTAGTGATTCTGTCTGTTGTAGCTACAGTTTGACCAACACTGGATAGCGTAACGAATGTAAAGATGGATCCACCAGATACTTTTGTCAGTCGTAGGTTGTTAAGTTGTTATTTGCGTGTGTTGATAATGTTGCCGGTTTAATACATTTATTTGAGGGTTTCTTTATATAGTCATAGTATTTCGTACGTTTCACCCACATGTTCAATATTCGGTAACTGAGCTATCAACTCCGTGCTTCCGAATTATATTTAGCAGCATTTAACTTTTCGAATATTTTATTTCTCAATAAAGGTAAGAATTTTGCGAGTTGGTAAACCGATAGTGTTTCCGGTGAACCAAGTGTGATTTGTAATATCGTTCTTGGTATGCCCTAGTTAAATTCATTAGTAAAGACTAAACGGTTGGTAGTGATTTCTTTGCCTTGAATGTATATTGTAAGGTGTTGGGTTTAACTCCTTCTGTTAGTCAAGCTTGATTGTGTGAATGTGTTGCGGGTGAAATCCTTTCTTCTCCTCCCGCATTTTATATTTAAATGATACTGTTAAAAAATTCCAGCAATTCAAGATAATATGGTTTTAAGTTTGATTTAGAACCCGATAGCAAACAATTATTCTATTTAATTTTTAACTCCCGTGTACCTCATAATTTAATCCCTTTTTCAAATATGTATTTGATTTTTCATGTCTTAGCGTTCGCACTATGAATTTCAGACAGGGCCCTATTTTAATTCATTTTGGTGAAACGTAGTCCACTGATTTCCGCCTAAACAACATCATTATTGAACCGAGGGCTATTCTCAGACTTGCTTTCTGGCATTTTCTTAAAGAGACTGTGTTGGTGTATCAGTACTGTAAGTCAGGCTTGGAAACTTCCGTGTGCTCATACCTGCAACGAAGTACGTACCCGCTGATAGCTTTCACCCCATTTTGCTGAAAGTAAAGGGAAAGCGGCAATATTCATTCAGAAGTAAGGGAAACACTTCTTCTTGCAGTATTTCCATGTGACTTTGAGCATTTGGCTTCTCTTCGATGAAAATGGCTTCATTCAAATCAAATGTTTGTATAGCTTATGGGACTTAACTACGGGGTCATCAGTCCCTAAACTTACAAACTACTTATGAACTAGCTAACACTAAGGACGGCACAAATATCCATGCCCCAGGGAGGATTCTAACCCCCGACCGTTGTGGCCGTGCAGACCGTGACTGGTGTGCCGCAGCCCCCTCGGCCACCGCGGCCGGCAATGGCTTCATTACAAGTGCGTCAAATATTCCACAGCACACCATACCTTCTACGTCACAAACTGACTTCGACAGTTCCATTCAGTGTGGATTCCGGTCACCCTAGCATCTCTGTAACAGTTGACCTTACTAGTAAAGGTACAGTTCACCTCATCGCCGAACATGTGTAAAAAAGATATTTTTTGTAACATTTGGTCTATAACTGCTGTTGAATCTGTTTAAAGGAATAAACACGTAAAAAAAAAAAAAAAATAAAAAAAAAAATAAAAAAAAAAAATTTCACCGGCATTTCATACATAACACCTTCATCTTTTCATTACCAAAAAGACTAAGATTGAAGATGGCAGATTAAATATAGCAGCCGCAGAAGATACAACAACTCTTCCATACCTTACTGCAGTAATGAGGTTTTCCCGTGTCTGAAATAGGTTTAAAATAAAAGGGAGTACTGCCTCTTTTGACTAACCCTGTACTTTAATCTACATTAAAAACAGTAATGAAGCTAATATAAGTAGATTGAACCAAAGAACTTGTAGCACATTTGCAAGATTACGTCGGGTCTTTCATTAATACAATTAAACAGGCTTAACTCACAGACACACTACCGTATACTCCGCCTGCTACGTTTTGCCAGTTATGTATTCGTGAACTGTGCCCATGTAGTTGGTAGTGGGTGTGACTCTCTTGACTGCTGTGAGCGAAAGGTACGTGTAGTATGTGTGTATATGAATGTCTTTTTTTCTGTATATATATTACGTATCGACGGTCGTCTTTGCGGTCAACCACAAACAGTCTTCTTCATATGCTTGCGTTCCAACTTTCATTGGCTCTCAAAATATTTGGTAGCTTGTTATAGTGGATTAATAGGTCACATATGATTCACATATGACTGTTGCATGCAAATTCAATCACTACGGTATTAATTCGCATTTTGTTCAAAAAATGTTCAAATGTTTGTATAGTCTATGGGACTCAACTACGGGGTCATCAGTCCCTAAACTTACAAACTACTTATGAACTACTTACGAATTAGGACGGCACAAATATCCATGCCCGAGGGGGGATTCGAACCCCCGACCGTAGTGGCCGTGCAGACCGTGACTGGAGCGCCTCAGTCTCCTCGGCCACCGCGGCCGGCTCGCATTTTTCATTAAAGTATATGCCACTGGGAATGCTTGATGACACATACGATTTGTACAGTTTGCAAAGACAAGAAGTGTGAATGAAAACTTTTAGTGCCTAACAAAGGTGTATCATTGCTGCTTTATATTAGCTCTCTGTAAGTTTGTATTGTGCCTGATTGAAAGCATAAAGTCCGATTTATGAGCTAGAGAACAGAATTATGGAAGCATGTACTACTGAAACGCAGTGAATAATGAAACGACTAGGCCACGATGTTTTGCAGTTTTACTTACTGAAGATCACCCGCTAGGGATATAACTGTAAGGTCATTTTATCGAAGCGCTCAGTGAACGGTCTTGGAATCCTTGTCAGTGACTGCTCCGTACTCCGTCTTACAGCGGTACGCGTGCGAGTGACGGTGGATTATCTCATCAGGAGTCCAAGGCCGTACTCAGCCCCTATTGTCTTGAGCGCCGTGCACTGCCAGTGGAGGCTAATGACCCACGCGAATTCACAATGACTCATTTAGGTGTGTAGATGAAGGGTGGAGGTGGCCACAACACGGCAGTCCTAAATTAATCAAAGCAGTGTTCTGTCTTGGCACCTGAGAAATGGATTTGTCGTCAGTGCACGTGTAGGTAGGTTTTAGCGCCTGCCCGACAATCGACTACTTCTGTATTAAATGTCTAATGCATTACGAAAGTTGAGGGAGAAGAAATGAAGACTTTTAGGTCTGCCGATGACATTATAATACGGTGAGAGAGAAGGTACTAAGTAAAAATTAACAAGAGTAAACCAAGGTTAATGGAATATATCAGCAAATCAGGTGGTACTGAAGGAATTAGATTAGGTAATAACAGAATATAAGTAGTAGAGGTTTTTTGGGTAGCAAAATAATTTCTCATTCATGTAGTACAGAAGATACAAAATCCAGGACGGCTATGTGAAGAAAAACGTTTATGACGATGCCAAATTTGATGAAATTCAATATTAACGTCAATAGTATGAAGTCCTTTCTGAAAGCATTGTATGGGAGTGAAACGTGGACGATAAAGAGTTCAAACAGAAAAGTGGTATAAGCTTTTAAAATTTGATGCTACATACGAATGATGAATGTTAAATGAATAGAGCACGTAACTAATGAGGAAGTTATTGATCGAATGTTTTGGGATTTTGACACAGCACTTTACTGGAATACGTCTTAGTCTTTTATACCTACCTAGAGAACCTGCAATGTTTCGCAATTGCGAAATATGCATGGGAATAATATACTCAACCTACACCCTTTTCCTTAATTTCTCTACGTTTCACTTCTTTCATTTCTATGCCTGTTTCCTGCCCCTTTGTCCTCTTAAGCTTCTCTATTAGGTATCTGAAAACTCGGCATTACTATTTATTTATTACAGAATACAGTTATTCCACGTACCTCTCCATCCTCTCCCATTCCTCCTCCTTCCTCGGCGGTGTTCGGAGGACTGTTAGTTTCTGTGATATGTGGATTTCTTGTCCTTTGTGAATCGATTAATACTGACATGTGTCATTTTTATTCGCTATTTCCTTTCTTTAGCAAACTCCTCAAATTTTAGAATACAGAAAAGGTCCGATTTCATAATGAACGAGAGATTATAAGCGAATAGGGTTACTATCAAGTTAATAACGAGGCACAAACAGATGCATGACACATCCAGGTGGTATCTCCATTCCTCGTACGTGAAGTCTCAGTCATTGGTTGTCTGCCGACATAACACTCCGCAGATTTCCCATCTGCAGCAACGCCAACATTAATGTTCGATTATCGAAAGACGTTTGACATCGTACCGCACTACAGACCGCTAACTAAGGTACGAGCTTATGGGATAGGTTTGTTGCTCGAAGATTACTTATGGGATAGAACCCAGCACGTTTCTTCGAAAGCGAGTATTCATAAGAGAGTAGGGAATCGTCAGGTGTGTCCCACGAAAGTATGATTGGACGGCTATACTTTTGTATCTATATAAACGATCTGACGGAAAGAGTGAGTTGCAATCTGCGGCTGTTTGCTGACGATGCTGTTGTGTACAAGAGGGTTTCTTCATCGAATGACTATAATAAGGTGCAGGATGACTTGGACCAAATTTCTACGCGGTGCGAGGAATAGCAGCTAGTGCTAAATGTAGAAAAATGCAAGTTGATACAGGTGAGCAGAAGAAACAGTCCCGTAATGTTCGAATGCAGCATTAGTAGTATACTGTATGACAGAGTCGCGTCATTTAAATACCTAGACGTAATACTGCACGAAGATATGAAATGTAACGAGCATATAACGACAGTTGTGGGGAAGGAAGTTGTCGACTTCGCTTTATAGCGACAGCTGTGGGAAGGTTTAATTCGTCTGTAATGGAGACCGCAAAAAATACGATTGTACGACCCCGTCTTGAGTACGGCTCAAGTATTTGGGATTTAAAGGTGAACATAGAGGAAGTTCAGAAGCGGGCGGCGAGGTTTGTTATAGATTCGATCAATGCGCGAGTGTTACCGAAATACTTCGGGAACACAACTGAGAGTCGCTGGAGGGAAGGCGACATTCTTTTCGGAAAGCGCTGTCTAAGAAATGTAAGACGGCCGGGATTCGAGGCGGACTGCAGAACGATTCTCCTGCCACCAACGTACATTTTGCGTAAACAAAGTTTAGACAGCTTAGGTCTCGTACGTGTGCATACAAGTATTCGTCTTTCCCTTTTTGTATATTGGGGTGGAACAGGAAAGTAAGCAACTAGAAATGGTACTGAGTACTCTCTGCCACGCACCTTTGGATGGATTGCGGGGTATGTATTCAGATGGAAGTGTAGAATATCATATAGAGCATTTTGTTTGATCGATGATCGGAAGTGTCAAAAGGTACAACTTTCACGAAGATTTAGGAAAAACAGTAGACAAAGAAGAGGACTTTAATGTCACCGTCAAGCAGTGTTTAATGAAACATGGTCTAACTATCTGAAAGCTACTATTTGAAGGCTTGTTTGGCTTCGAACGCGGATAATAGGAGAGTCAGCCTCATTTTGTGTACAAAACACACACTGAATCATACGTTAATTAATTAGGGTCCTGTGTTACATCTGTATTTAGCTTCATTCTTCACGAGAGCTCCATTTTCCAGAATTCAAATTACTGTACATTACAAAATCAAAGGCAGTGCGTAATGGACATTGAATATGCAGGTGTATTTTTGTCAAAATACGTTTCCTGCTCTATATTTACTGCTGTACGTATAGAGTTACTTCATGTCAGACATGCCGCTCCAATTAAATGAAACATAGGGTTGGATATTGATTGTAACAGGTATTGTTTCAAGGAAGGTAGCCGAAGCTGCAGCAGAGATACAACAGCTATTCTTCCACTGTGACTTTTTTCCCCGAAAAGTTAGTTTAATACTATTCAACACGTGTGGTTTTCCGTTGCTACATAAATATTTTAACCAAACCCCAACTATGATGAGAAAATTTCACTGGAATTTATTAATTAGATACGAATGAATTGATTCTTGAAACTCTTTCTTAAAATGTTAAAATCTGCCGGAAATATACGATTACGAACTCAGACAGTAACCGCTGTCCTTTTGATGACCCATATAAAAGCATTCTAATTTCTGCCTCTTAACCATATGATTTTAACAAAGAATTTACCGCTTTAAACATTATAAAGTGTACGGAAATTATAATGTGAATAACTTGGTAAAAGACACGGTCTGGCTTAAAGGGGGCGCTTGAAAAAGAAATAAGTTTGATATCTCGTGTGAACAGTCACTGATGACGATTGAGGTGTGGATAAGTGGAGGTAGTACATTTCCCGAGAGCACTGTTTTGTGCTGAAGCTAATGTATGAACAGCATGGTGGCTGCATATTTTTCAAGCGTATTTCGTGCGACCTGCGAGTTTTCCAATCAATTCCTTCACTTCCACACATATATCTTTCCTATTTCAATCTGAGGACAGTAAGTTGGAAACGATTTTAATTGTTTACTTACCTTGGTTTTCCAACAGTGGTAGACTCTATTGTGAAAGTAAAGTATTAGCAGGATGAGTACAAGAAACATTTACTGTTTATACTACCCTTTTGATGACGATATACTTTACTGTCCTCTATGTAAAGAAGTGATAGAGCCACAAACAACAGTTGATTTACTTATAGCAATAAGGAATAATATCTGTACTGAAGTAATTCTTGGGAGAATTCTGCCAATATTTTGCCTCTTCACCATAATATTCACTGCTGCCTATTTAAGATTAGAAGCAAGAAATTTCAATCTACTCGAATGTCTAATTCATACATGTATTAGGAAATTATGAATAGTTTAGCGCAACCACACACTGCAGGAATGGAAAAGTCATCTATTCTATACTGCAGGCGATACAGGTTACTGAATGATAAACGATTTTTTTTAATAATAGATTACTAGGAAACATCCATCGGATATATATTTAAAAAATCATAGCGTTAAATAATAATACTTCATTGGAAAATCTCTTAAACTTCTCTCTTATGTTCTTTTCTTAATTATTTTCTTCTATATTTCTCATATGCAAAACCCTAAAAGCAGAATGGAATTATTCCCAAATTGTCAAACAAACTTTGAAATCCTTAGAAATATCATCCTCAAGGAGAGAGATAAAAGTTTATTAACGAACACTTTAACCCAATGAAGAAGAAATTTTCGAAAATTACCTACAAGTAAATATTTTGATCTCCTTATGAAAAGTGTACTATTAATTCTAATCTAACAGTGCAGGGTCCAGGTTGGGATTCAACAAAATAATGAAGACAGTTGCAAGTATCGAGGCTCGACGAACGTCTTTGCGGTGAACTGCAAACTATTCCCATTAAGTTTAATGACTTATACAATCTCAGTTTTACTGTTACTTTGTTAAATCGTGCATCAAATGGACTACTTGCCCTGCGAACTATCCGTGAGAGATTATTAGTATCAAATTTGTAACTCACTTCTACTCTGCTAGACATGTTTGTGTGCCAAGACTGTCTGGTATACTATTTACATCTGTTTGTCTAGTCTTCATACAATTAAATGTTACATCATAAATAGAAAATTATACTTCCTTCGTCTCCATAATGTCAGAGACGTTAAGGATACAGGTGAATCTTTGAATTAAAATTTGTGATGCGACCTGGAACCGAACCAGGACCTCCATACTTACTAGGCAGACGTCTTACCGCTAGACCACCGCATCACTAGAGTTTATGCTGCCTCGGAATAGTCTCAGCACGTAGAGGGAACTCGTGCATGACTATGCCAGTGGTCAAGCGGAGAGATGTCTGCGTAATAAGCATGGAGGTCCGGGTTCGATAACCGGCCACATCACAAATTTTAACCCAATTCTTCACCTTTATCATAAATGTTACATAGTTCGACTGAAGGGATTGTTCAGCTCTCTTTTCCCGGTAGCTTGCCGAACTGTACACAGATCAGTTTAGTTGTGCCATTCACCGATATTCAGGAATGTTACAGAAATAAAAATAAAATACTGGATCCAGTTCAAAGTTTCAGTTATCGCGTTAGTTGCTAAAACCTTCACGCAATTTCAGGCAAAGTAAATTCAATTTCAAACATACGCAAACTTCTGCAGGTATGACTTCACATGCAATCATGCAATTTAACCTAGAAGATGATGGTGATTAATGAAACTAAGTAAATATAATAAGAGCGATTCGACCATTCTAGAAGTATACAGTCATGGAAGTACACTAAAATATTTAATGTGTCATGATCGTCGTTATAGGCATTTAAAATGCTATAAAATGTGTCACAGAAAATTGTAAGACAGTTAAGTGTTTCTCTTTCTGCAACGTCAGAAAAATTATTAAGAATTATTTTAATATGAAATGAGATAGAGATACAGTAAGAATATGATTCTTCACTGCAATGCATTGTCGCCGACGAAACATTGGACGGTTAAAATCACAGGAGGTTCAGATATCATGTTCGTTTTAGTTTCCCTCGCTGTTTGACAGATGAAGTCGCTAAAATGCCGTTGACTTACGAACACGACATTGACAACATTGTATAACACGTCATTACTTACGAAAAACTACGGATACCAGTGTCAGAACCATTCAGAAAACTCTCTTTCAGTTTTAGCTACATTCCACTTAAAGTAATGTTGAATGTAAATGGTAACGACCAGTGAGCTTAACACTGTCAGACCTTTCAGTCTAAGAGAATTTGCCAAAGAAACTGAGTCATTTCAGAAACACGTTACGAATTATGAAAAGGTAAATGATTTATTGAAGAGCTCAAACTACACACTAAAAGGTGTTTAAAAATTATTAGATTTTATACCGTTTACTTTTTACAAACTCGACTGAGATACATTGATAAACCAAATAACTTACATGGAATGAAAACTAATGATATTCTATTTTATCTACGATAGTGAACGCTTTCTTAGAAGAAATACGATCATAAAACTATGTGACCTAGTATTATATGTTTTTAAAACGAAATTCAGAGCAGTAGATTTATCCCATTGTTAAGCCGGGTTCAGACAAACAACTAAATGAGTGCAACAGATAGTTGCGTAGTGAAGTTGTAGTTCGGAAGCAAGAGTGAACTTCCTTGTTTTAGTAGTGCCTCTTAATATGCGCTACTTTTTTGCACCCAACAAAAAGTTCAACTTGGTTGTACTTTATTTCGCCACTTTCTTCCCCCACCACCAAATATCGACATTCGACTGTCACCTCGCGGGATATTTCGAACCACTTTACTTCCTATCAGTGTGTTTGCGTTCGAGATTTACATTTTGGCGTCTTTGTTTGCGGCTAAAATGTCTAATCAATGAAGAAAACACTTCTTGGGCTTGTGGAACAAAGTGTAACGGTCGTTTGGCCGCGAATGAAATGAGACCTGCAAACCGCGATCAGCTGAGACTGCGGACGCCATGTAGAAAACTGCACAACTAAGTAGTACTTGTGAAGTTCTGTGTGAACGACAGCTCACAATGCAACTGCAGAATGACACGCGTTGTTATCTCAATTTAATTGTTTGCGTGAACCCGGCCTTAGAGTAGACCGTTGCGAGGGTGAAGGTCGGGGTGAGAGTTTAAAATAGGGAAAGATTAATTATTAACACTCACAACCACCAACTGCGAACCAAATTCCTAAACATGCAAAAACACTGAAACTGTGATTGATACTGTTCGACTCGATTTCTAGGGCTGATATCACACGTTCGCAGCTTTCTTTCCCTGCATATGATTAACAAAAAAATTCATAATAAAGTCAAGTTCATGAGAGAAAAGGATGTACTAACTGCTATTTTTGAAAACACGTGAAAATTCACTTTATGTTATTTATTATACGATATTAAAACCCTGTGGTTGAAACGTCTGTACGTCGACACATTTATCAAATAAAGTTATAGCTCGTGAGTCCCCAGACAAAATAAATATTTGTCGCAAATTGTTTTCACACAATGTACCTGTCTCAAACACCGTTCATGTTCATGCCTATGGGACGACACGTGTTACATTAACAAAACACAGTCACTTTAATTCAGTGCGATGCACACCTTGTTCCACCGGCTAAATATTCACAACATACAGTAGCACTCGATTCAACTTGGTGTAGTCTACGACGAGCAACCATACCTGGCAATTGCCACACAAAAATTTGTAGTCTCCACCTGGAGATCCACATGCCGACTGTGCAGAGCGACGCCGCCCGGCCAGTTACCCCACTCGCTCCCGACTCGTCACTTCCTGGGGCCGCTCGCGCGCGCCAAAAGCCCAATTGCCGGATTCTTTCCCTACGTCATCAACTTCCCCATGTGAGCTGTTCTAACCGACTTGCCAACGTACAGCGCTCAGCCAATACATTTCTAAAACTTTACTTAAAATCAAAATAATTACACTACACATTAAACAAATGTCTTCTTATTAGGTTTTTATGTTGGTATAAACATCCTTTGCACTATTCATTATAATCGTGCAATTTCTTATATCAAAGATAAGTGATTTAACTGAATATTTCAAGATAAAATACACAAGATTAATTAAATATAAAATGAGAAATAGTTAGTGTATTATTTTTATAAACAATACATTGCCATGCTAGTTATGTAACTGTCTGCCGGCCGCGGTGGCGGAGGGGACTGAGGCGCTCCAGTCACGGTCTGCACGGCCACTACGGTCGGGGGTTCGAATCCCCCCTCGGGCATGGATATTTGTGCCGTCTTTAGGATAAGGTAGTTCATAAGTAGTTTGTAAGTTTAGGGACTGATGACCCCGTAGTTAAGTCCCATAAGTTCTACAAACATTTGAACATTTTGTAACTGTCTTTATTCATTTCTTTTCATTGTCAATTAAACATATTACGCCAGATGTGACTATATCAGCTAATGTATTGTTTATTTATCAACAGGCTATTTTGTAATGAAGGCCTTAAAGGTTCCTAACTGCACCGTATTACTTCAAATGCCAGTAGTATTAGAATATTTTATTTCACGCTGTGCACTTCACTGCACCTGGCACTCGCCATTGTCCCTCTCTCTCCTCACCTGAAACGAACCTGGAAAATCCTAAGCTGGAACAAGCCACCAACGTCGGCCTGCTGACTATATCAGCTAATGTATTGTTTATTTATCAACAGGCTATTTTGTAATGAGGGCCTTAAAGGTTCCTAACTGCATCGTATTACTTCAAATGCAAGTAGTATTAGAATATTTTATTTCACGCTGTGCACTGCACTGCACCTGGCACTCGCCATTGTCCCTCTCTCTCCTCACCTGAAACGAACCTGGAAAATCCTAAGCTGGAACAAGCCACCAACATCGGCCTGCTCGCTGGCCTCCCGTCAGCTACAAGCACACAGCAAATCTCAACATGGAGAATTTCTACCTATGACCTAACTATAAATGTTGTCACCCAAATGCGTACATACATTGCTACCATAATTAATAAGATTAAAATTGTGTAACATTTAGTGCATTGGCATGGTCAATGTTTGCAGTGAACTTCATACTGTTTAATTATCAAATGCTATTAATTACCAATATTTCTGTTGGGCGGTAATCTCACACCGTCCGGCATTTCGAGCACGACAGGATCGACAGCGCATGACGAACATCGAATGCAGTTGATCGATGCGTGCCAAGCAACTACATTGACATCTACCGGACTGCTACGGGCTTATTCAGTTCGAGCGAGCATAGACGCCAGCTGCAGACCTCAATTACCCACATCGGGACGCTGGACGTCTGAATGTTCTACATTCCTGGCAGATACTAGATACGACCGTGCCGCTTCACGTCGTGCCGCGATGCGACCTCTGCCAGATGCATTCACTTGGTGGATAGGCGGTCCATCACGAACCTGATGCACCGTGGAAGTGTCTTAACATACGTATGCTTCTTGTTTCACTCTATGACTCATGGCGGTTGGCTGGAACCTAGTTTGGAACGGTGGCATCGTTAATGCAGACTGGTGAGCAACTTTACAGAGCCGTGTAAATCCCACAACTTAGTTACATTTATTATGGTTGTCAATGGATACTATACGGTCAATCGTTGTGGTACTTTGCGCTTACATAAGTGATTGTGGGCGGTTAGCGATGGTCTTTTGCAGTTAGAAATATGATTCAAAATTACGACTTGACCCTTTATCTGAGACGAAGATTGTATAAACGGATCTGCAGAGAAAAAAATTCCTAGAAAATTTCGAGTTCTTAGGTTTGTTTTCATAATTCGGATCGTCTCAGGGATATTTGACAGTCTGTGCGTTTATTTATAAAAAAATGTATCATAATTAACAATCATGGTTAATAATAGTTGGTACCGGGTTTGTTATTTCTGAATGTGCCCCGCAAATACATGACATTTTCCGTAATTGAATTTCTCTGAATAGTTCTTCCAAAAAGGGTTTGGTGGGTTGGTTAACGTTTCTGTAAGAGTTCGCTTTGATATTTACAAAAACGCCTTACTTCACTGATTGATTCGCGGAAATGGACTGATATCAATTTCAGACCAAATGTGTGGTAACTCTAGTGGCATTCTACACATGACAGAGCAGTGTACATCTAAACAATTACTGACACATCGGTGGAACGCTTGAACAGCTAAATGAAATAATTCATGGTACTACTTCTGGAGGCATCACATTTTTGTAAGGTACTTTGTATACAAGTTCCCCTAGGGATTCCTTTTTTGGAAGTAAGTGGGTGACGACCACTTGGGACCTTAGCTAGATCTGCCGTTGTTGCTGTTGTGTGCAGGCCTCTTCATCTCGGAACACGAACGACAACCTACATTCTTATGTATCTGTTTACTGTATTCATCGCTTAGTCTCCCTCTACGATTTTTACACCACACACTTCCTTATAATGCTATGTCGACGATTCCTTGATGTCTCAGAATGTGTCCCACCAACCTATGTCTTCTCTTAGTCAAAACAAACTCCTTTTCTCCTCAATTCTGTTGACCACTCCCTAATTAGTTACTTGATCTACCCAAATTTGGAAAAGTTGACCGGAAAAGAGAAAAACCGAGAAAAAGTGAAACAGCTTTTTCCAGTCAGCTATCAATACCGTTCGTCCAATTTCGATGAAATTTTGTATATTTCATGTTGAAGGCAAGAGGACAGTTCACATCAAATAAAAATTTGGAAAAGTCGCCCGGAAAGTAGGAAAATTTAGCAAAACCCGAAAGCGATTTATTTTCTATGAATAAAAATCAGTTGCCACATGGTTGTAAGAGCCTCACTTGAGTAAGGCTTGACAGTACAAGGTTTGCATGATTTTTTTTTTAGGGGGGGGGATTTCCCGGAAAATTCGAAAATTCGCGAGAAACTTAAAGAGCTTTTTTTCAGTGATGTATCGATATCATTCATCTGATTGCGATAACATTTTGCATATTTGACGTTCAAAGCAAGAGTAAGGTTCTTACGAAATAAAAAATTGGGTAAGTTACCTGGAAAATTGGAAAATTCAGAAAAATTACAGATTTTTCTATGAAATACCAATACCATTCATTTGATTGCGATAAAATTTTGCACATTCGACGTCAAAGCGAGAGGAAGGTACGATTGAAGTAAAAGTTTCGTATAGTTGGCCAGAAAAAAAGGAAAATTTGTGGAAAACTAACAGAGCTCTTTTGTTTGGGATACCAATATCATTCGTACGATTGCGATAAAATTTTGCACATTTGACGTTCAAAGCAAGAATATGTACATATTACCAGTTGCGAAGCGTTGCCGAGTCGAAGAACTTCCTATCATTTACCTCTTAATATAAACCATATTAATTTAAAACATATGTATTTTAGACCCAGTAGGTGTATAAAGGCATCATCAGGTAGTCTATGTTTCGGCTGCATAGTGGGCGAACAGAGTGGGAAAATCAATCACATATGTCCAGGATAATTATTGTTCGATATTTCGATTTCTATACTTCAAATCAAAAATTATAAAAAAAATCTTGAATTACACACTTTCTAAAGTATCTTATCCGGTACTTCAGCGCTCAAGCTATCTCCACAGCAGATTTCATCACAATAGATTTAGTGGTTTATGTAATGATAGATAGACAAATCGGTTCAGCTGTTCTCGAGTTTTAGCGAGACTAACGAACAGCAATTCATTTCTTACTTTGACAGTTCAGATCGTGCAAAGCCAACTTTATTCTTTCTTTCAAAGTATATTTCTGAACGCAGTCAATAAAACAACCAAGTCATTATTTTACAAGTTTTAAATCGATTCTCCTCGAAATTTTTCCATATTTTATCACCGCTTAAATCTTCCCTGAACTTCCACGAATGTGGACATGTGTGCGAGATTTGCCCACTCTTTCCGCCCACTATCGAGCCGATACTTAAGACTATCCGATGATGCCTTGATTCAAAAATAATAATCATAAATAAATAAATAAATAAATCTGCTCCTATGTAAAATCGATAAGCAGGTCAAAGCCCACTGTCCAGTCACTCGTTGCTCATTCCGGGGCAGCAATAGAAGAAAGCAAACGGAAAGCTGAAGTTCTAAATTTAACCTTTAAGAAATCTTTCACGCAGGAGGGCCGCACAAATGTACCATCATTTGATCAACGTACTAATTCCGAAATGGGGGACATAGCAATAGGTATTTCCGGTGCAGCGAAGCAGCTGAGAGAGCTAAATACTAAAAAGTTTGCTGGTCCGGATGGAATACCAGTTCGGTTTTACAAAGAATATTCTGCGGCGTTGGCCCCCTACTTAGCTTGCATTTATCGTGAATCTTTTATTCAGCGCAAAGTTCCTAGTGATTGGAAAAAAGCGCAGGTGACTCCCGTTTATAAGAAAGGAAAGAGAACTGATCCACACAATTACAGGCCAATATCGTTGACTTCAGTTTCATGTAGAATTTTGGAGCATATTCTCAGTTCGAATATAGTAAATTTCCTTGAAACGGAAAAGCTTCTTTCCATGAATCAGCACGGGTTTAGGAAACATCGTTCATGTGAAACTCAGCTTGCCCTTTTCTCACATGACATATTGCGAGTCATGGATGAAGGGCAACAGGCGGATTGTGTTTTTCTCGACTTCAAAAAGGCATTCGACGCGGTGCCACACTACAGACTACTAACGAAGATACGAGCTTATGGAATAGGTTCACAGATTTGTGACTGGCTGGAAGACTTCCTAAGTAAAAGAACGCAGTCGTTGTTCTCGACGGCGAGTGTTCATCAGAGGCGAGTGTATCGTCAGGCGTGCCCCAGGGGAGTGTGATAGGACCGCTATTATTTTCTATCTATATAAATGATCTGATGGACAGAGTAAGTTGTAATTTGCGGCTGTTTGCTGATTATGCTGTGGTGTATGGGAGGGTGTCGTCTGTAACTGACTGTAATAGCATACAGGATGACTTAGACAAAATTTTGTAGTTGGTGCGCAGAATGGCAGCTAGCTCTCAACGTAGAAAAATGTAAGCTGCAGCGCATGAGTAGAAAAAACAGTCCGATAATGTTCTAATACAGCATTAGTAGTGAGCTTCTTGATGCTGTCGCGTCGTTCAAATATCTAGGCGTAACATTGCAGAGCGATATGAAATGGAACGAGCATGTAAGGACAGTTGTGAGTAAGGCGGACAGCCGACTTCGGTTTATTGGGAGCATTTTAGGAAGATGTACTTCACCTGTAAAGGAGACCGCGTATAAAACGCTTGTACGACCACGTCTTGAGTATTGCTCAAGTGTTTGGGACCCGCATCAGATCAGCTTAAAGGAAGACATAGAAGCAGTTCAGAGACGAGCTGCTAGATTTGTTACCGGTAGGTTTGACCAACGCGCGAGTGTCACGGAAATGCTCCGGCAACTCAATTGGGGAACGCCGAAAGAAAGACGACGTTCTTTTCGTGAATTTCTGTTAGGTAAATTTAGAGGGCCGGAATTTGAAGCTGAATGTAGTACGATCTTGCTGCCGCCTACTTATATTTCGCGTAAAGATCACAAAGACAAGTAAGAGAAATTAGGGCTCGTACGGAGGCATATAGGCATTCTTTTTTTCCTCCTTCAATTTGGGAGTGGAATAGGAAAGGTAATGCCTAGTAATGGTACAGTGTACCCTCCGCCACGCACCCTACGGTGAATTGCGGAGTATGTATGTAGCTGTAGATGTAGATAGACAGCTACTGGGTGTAAAGTACGTATGATTAAAATTAATATTGTTTATATTAAGAGATAAGTGTTACGACGCATTAGCACGTGCGGTACAGAGAACAGTTATTAGTGAAAATACTTATGTGTTTGATTTTACCGAGAGTCAGAGCGTACAGGTACGTACTTGCATCAAAACTTATAAATGTGCTATATGAGTTTGAAGGGGGGGGGGGAAGAAAAGAGAATGAAACACTATAGAGCGATACAGATAGAAGCTTTTTTTTTCTTCTTTTTTTCTTGTGGGGAAGATGAAGCGAAGAGAGAATGTGGGAAATAAAAGACGAGGTCGTGAAGCGTTTGTGACGAAGTAATTACACATATCCCTTTATCACGTGTTCGTGGCAGGAAGAGCGGACACAGAGAAGAGCGCACAGGGAGGACACGTGCGGCGAGAAAAAGGAGCAGACAGCGTCGGCGCCATTTCACGCATCAGACGCCTGTCTATCTCGCCGGCGCCACAAAGCGACGTGACGTCAGCCGCGCGGCGGATCGGCGCGGCACGGCTGGCCTCACTGCAGCCCGGCTGCGCAGGTGACACTCGCCATTATTTATCATCTCTGCCGTCAGCGTCACTTCGTTATGCAGCCGCTTCAGGACTTTGATGTGCGACAAAATGGACAACGCCGGAATTTGGTTGCAGCAGTGCCCTCGCTGCAAATTGCGACAGTTGCCGAACACTGCCGATGATCATGAAGTAAACGTGGTGACCTCGCATATCTAGTACAAAAAATGGCACGAAAATGTGCGATACGGCAATAACGTTAAAGGAAACACAGTGGCATGAACTAAGAGGAATCAAATAAAAAGTGATACAGTAGTCATTTAATTTTAATTTGACATTGATATAGTCTGCTATTTTGTCCGCATTCAATCCATGTTAAATGTAGTATAACTGTACACAATACATGGAGAAAAAGCAGAAAACACAAAATATTCATGTCCTAAATACATTCGCGTTCAGACAAGAAGGAGTAAAAAAAAGAGAGAGAGAGAGAGAGAGAAAGAGATAGGAAGAAAAAAAATCGACTTTTATTTTACGGTCCGATTTAGGTTTTTCTGTAGTTTAATTATATTTTTTGTCAATGTTTCGGACAAAAATATCTATGTACTCAACACGTAATATTCTCTCTGACCGTATTTTGACACACAGCCAAAATTATTTGATATTGCGGCGTTGAAATGTACCCACGCTTGACTTCGAAGGCAAGGTTGTCAACTAAACACAGCACTTATACTGAAAGCAGGTTTATTGCCAACTGAAACATACACGCAGCACTGACTGCCACTCAGGCAATGAGCTCTGCTATTTATACAAAGACAGAATTTATCAGAAATTAGAAGAACAGTTAACATAAGAAACATGTAGAAATTACAAGTGAACATAAGAAACATGTAGAATATTCTGAAAATGATAATTATAAATAAATAATTTTTTGACAGTGGACAGGATTCAATCGACGACCTTCAGCACCGTAATCGGTGATGCTATCCACTGCGCCATACCGGCAGTTGGTCAACTTGGGGACTCGCGGCAATATTTCAGAGTTTAACTTCGAAAAACATACTCTTTTACTATTATTGTTTGAACTTCTACCCCTTTAAACTATTATCTATCTATTATCAAACTACCATCATTATTTTTTTCCATTAAATGTTGTTGTTATGGTCTTCAGTCCGGAGACTGGTTTGATGCAGCGCTCCACCCTACTCTATCCTGAGCAAGCCTTTTCATCTCCTCATAAGAACGGCAACCCACATCCACTTGAATCTGCTTACTATACGCGTCTCTTGGTCTCCCTCTGCGATTTTTACCCCACACACTTCCCTCCAATGCTAAATTTACGATTCCCCGATGTCTAAGAATGTGTCCTACCAAGCGATCCCTTCTTTTAGTCAGGGTATGCCAAAAATTCCTTTTCTCACCAATTCTGTTCAGTACCTCTTCATTAGTTGTGCGATCTACCCACCTAATCTTCAGCATTCTTCTGTAGCACCACATTTCAAAAGCCTCTATTCTCTTCCTGTCCGCACTGCTTATCGTCCATGTTTCACTCCCGTACAAGGCAACACTCCACACAAATGGCTTCAGAAAAGACTTCCTTACCCTTAAATTAATATTCGATGTTAGCAAATTTCTCTTTTTCAAAAATGCTTTTCTTCCCATTGCCATTCTGCATTTTATATCCTCCGTACTGCGACCATCGCGTGTTATTTTACTACCCAAGTAACAAAACTCATCTACCACCTTCATTGTTTCGTTACCTAATCTAATTCCTTCAGCATCGCCTGATTTTCTAAGACCGCATTCCATTATTTTTGTTTTGCTCTTGTTAATGTTCATTATATATGCTCTCTTCAACACGCTGTCCATTCCATTCAACTGCTCTTCCAGGTCCTTTGCTGTCTCTGACAGAATTACAACGTCATCAGCAAAACGCAACGATTTTATTTCTTCCCCCTGAACTTTAATCCCTATTCCAAATTTTTCCTTGTTTTACTTCACCGCCTGCTCGATGTACAAATTGAATAACATTGGAGAAAGGCTACAACCCTGTCTTACTCCCTTCCCAACTGATGCTTCCCTTTCGTGTCCTTCGAGTCTAATAACTGCGGTCTGGCTTTTGTACAAGTTGTAAATAACTCTCCTTTCCCTGTATTTTATCCCTGCTGACTTCAGAATTTGAAAGAGTGTATTCCAGTCAACATTGTCAAATGCTTTCTCCAAATCTACAAAAGCTAAAAATGTAGGTTTGCCTTTTCTTAATCTGTCTTCTAAGATAAGACGTAAAGTGAGTATTGCCTCCCGGGTTCCTATGTTCCTCCTGAATCCAAACTGATCTTCCCCGAGATCAGCTTCTACCAGCTTTTCCATTCTCCTGTAGATAATTCGTGTTAAAATTTTGCAACCATGACTTATCAAACTGATGGTTCTGTAATTTTCACACCTGTCTGCGCCTGATTTCTTTGGAATGGGGACTATTACATTTTTCTTAAAGTCTGAGGGCATTTCGCCGGTCTCATACATCCTACACACCAGTTCAAATAGTCTTGTCATGGCTGGCTCTCCCAGATACTTTAGTAGCTCTGAGGGTATGTCATCTACTCCTGGGGCCTTGTTCCGACCTAGGTCTTTCAAGGCTCTGTCAAATTCATCTCTCAGTATAGTATCTCCTATTTCATCTTGATCGACTTCCTCTTCCATTCCTACAACATCGTCTCTAAGTTCATTTCCTTTGTAGAGCTGCTCTATGTACTCTTTCCACCGTTCAGCTTTCCCTTCTTTGCTGAGAACTGGTTTCCCATCTGAGTTCTTGATATTCGTAGAGCTTTTTTTTCTTATCTCCAAATGTTTCTTTTATTTTCCTGTAGTCTGTATCTACGTTTCCCCTTGCTGTACATTCTTCTACAGATTTACATTTGGCTTCTAGCCACTCCTGCTTAGCCGTTTTTCACTTCCTGTCAATCTCATTTCTTAGTCGTCTGTACTCCATTTTGCCTGTTTCATTTACTACATTTTTATATTTTCTCCTTTCATCAATTAACTGTAGTATTTCCTGTGATATTCATGGATTTTTTGTAGATCTTGCCTTTCTACCTATTTTGCCCTCCGCTGCCTTCATTATTTCATCTCTCAATGCTACCCATTTCTCTTCTACTGTTTTATTTCCCCCTGTTTCTGTCAATTGATGCCTAAATCTCCCTCTGAAATTCTCCAGAACTTCACTTTCCTTCAATCTATCTAAGTCCCATCTCCTTATTTTCCTACCTTTCTGCAGTTTTTTCAGCTTCAGCCTACAGTTCATGACTAACAAGTTATGGTCAGAGTCTATATCTGCCCCTGGGTATGTCCTGCAGTTTATAACCTGGTTCCGGTACTTATGTCGTACCATTATAAAATCTATCTGATACCTTCCGGTGTCTCCTGGTCTCTTCCACGTATACAACCTTCTTTTGTGATTCTTAAACCACGTGTTTGTTACGATTAAATCATGTTCCGTGCAAAATTCTACCAGGCGACTTCCTCTTTCATTCCTCCTGCCCAGTCCATATTCACCTATTTTTTTCCTTCTCTTCGTTTTCCTACTACCGAATTCCAGTCTCCCATCACAATTAAGTTTTCCTCTCCCTTAACTGTCTGAATAATTTCCTTTAGCTCCTCATATATTTCTTCGATCTCCTCATCATCGGCAGAGCTAGTTGGCATATAAACCTGTACTACTGTTGTCGGTGTTGGATTCGTATCTATCTTGACAATGATAATGCGATCACTGTGCTGCTCATAGTAGTTTACCCGCATTCCTATTTTCTTATTCATTATCAGTCCTACTCCTGTGATACCCCCAACTGATTTTGTATTTATAATCCTGTACACACCTGACCAGAAATCCTGTTCATCCTGCCACCGAACTTCACTAAACCCCACTATATATAACTTCAACCTATCCATTTCCCTTTTTAAATTTTCTAATTTTCCTACTCGATTAAGGGATCTAACATTCCACGCTCCGACCCGTAGAATGCCAGTATTGTCTTTCCTGATGATCACATCCTCCTGGGTAGTCCCCGCCCGGAGATCCGAATGGGGGACTATTTTACCTCCGGAATATTTTACCCGAGAGGATGCCATCATCATATGTTCATACAGTAGAGCTGCATGTCCTCGGGAAAAGTAACGGCTGTAGTTTCCCCTTGCTTTCAGCCGTTCGCAGTAGCTGTGTGGCAAAGCCACATTAGCTGATGTTACAAAGCCAGCTCAGTCAATCATCCAGACTGTTGCCCCTGTAACTACTGAAAAGGCTGCTGCCCCTCTTCAGGAACCACACGTTTGTCTGGCCTCTCCACACACACCCCTCCGCTGTGGTTGCACCAACGGTACAGCTATCTGCATCGTTGAGGCACGCAAGCCACCCCACCTCGGCAATGTCTGTGGTTCATGGGGGTGGTTCCATTAAATATCATCACCATTCTCCTCTTTTTCAAGTTTATTATCGATACCTGTTCGTGAGTGTTAAATCGCTTTTAATTTTTGCAAATATCGCTGAAACGGTGTGAGTTATGGGGAAGAAAACACAACAGAGCAGAGTTGTAGAGAATTTCCTCCTCTATAAATACGTTCAATCATGTTTCGTATCGGGAGAAAGATTAAGGCGTTGTTTGCAATTACATTTCGTGTTGTCGAAAAGCCCATCACAAACTGCCTTTTTTTTTTTTAGTGTTACTAAACTATTTCTTGCCCGGAACATTTGCAGAATGAAGCTTCTGGCCGCTGTCGGCCAACAACAACGTCTGTAAAATTTGGTGCAGATCGGTTGAAAGGCACGACCAAACAATTGGAGCACTTAACAGACACACAGTGTCAAATCGCTGATATTTTTGCAGGTATCTCTGGAACGGTGTGTGATACATAAAAACATATTATGTGTTGTGTAATTAATAATCTTCTCCTTTTCAGAGATGTATAGGATGTACTGTGCAAAATCATAATTAATTTTTGATGTAATAATTAAGTTCCTTTTTTACTTTGTACGCATATGATCAAAAGGAGCAAACTCTAATTGAGATTGAAATTCTGAAAATAAGGTTTTGTTCGGAATGAAACTGTGGAGATTCTAATCAACTATTCAGTGCAAAAAATTTTACTGCTGTATATATAATTTTATTTTATGCTATTTTCTACTTAGAAATGTAAGTGGGTTATGAAACACTCCGTAAAAACTTCATGCAACCATTTTCTTTGCCTCAAACTTAAAATCTTTTCTGCTTTATAAATCAACTCATAATAATTAAGTCATGTTCGGTTTAAGAAATTCATTTTTTTAACAAACAAGTCTTGTTGTGGGTATGCTTGTCTTTGGGATGAATAATGTATGTTGCTACTGAAAAATTTTCTATTGGGTTGCCGGGTATGAACTTGACCATATTGATGGATCACTATAAAACACATTTTCATGTCATGTCTCATTCAGAACTATTTCAAACTATTTCCGGAATTTCTTACTTGGGTTAGTGCTTTCTAATCCTTTTTGTATAAATGTTTCATCTTCGTAATTTTGCAACCGCTCCTTAGTGACGATTCTGCAACTGTTCCAAGATTTCCACCAATAACATGAAAAATCTCAGATGCTATCCCAAGATTAAAGGCTTCTAAAGATCCTTCCTACGCTCGCGTAACCAAGACCAATGTTGTAAAATGTCTTCATTGTAAGGCAAGAAGGAAGATTTTTCTGAAAAAAAAATAATAATAATAATTCCTTGCCGGCCGCGGTGGCCGAGCGGTCTGCAGCGTGCCAGTCACTATCTGCAGGGCCACTGCAGTCGGGGTTCGATTCCCCCCTCGGACATGGATGTTCGTTCAGTCTTTAGTATAAGCTATTTCATAAGAAGCTTGTAAGTTTAGGGACAGATGACCCCGTAGTTAAGTCTCATAAACTCTACAACCATATGAACATTTTTCAATAATTCCTCACAACATATTAAACGTTATTATTCCTGGTGTACATGAAGTTGCCCAAACTATTGTCAAACCATTGTATGAAGTCCTGTATATATACTGTGACTGTACCATAATTATGTAAATTTTTACAAAATTGCCTGTGAAAAAAATTCTTTTTCAGTGGTCGAAAGTCCCTGTTCATAGCTTTGTCTTAGTGAGTCACTATATATAAATGTGAACAAAAAGACCTATAACATGCATTTTCTACTACGAAATATGAACTTAAGAGATAATTATTGATGGAGGAAAGTATAATATGACATGGAAACTTAGATATAAAGTGGATAGTAAATTAAAATGTAAAATTTATTGTATCAAAATTAATTGAACATAAGCTTTAAAATTTTTTTGTGAAGTGTAATGAAACTGAAAAGAATACTCTGTACTGCATAAGTTTGCCAAGTTCTGTATTGTACGGGAGAAAACTTATCTGAGCTGTCTAACGTACTTAAGAAATATCTATTACACAGAATATTTGATTGTAAAATAATTTTTAGTGGTAGGTTATTGATTGCTAAAATGTGTCATGTTGGGGGCCATGTAACATTTTTGCTGTGTGATCTAGCAGGCGTGCGAGCTACGTTCGGGCAGCCACAGTCGTAACCGTGCATTTAGGTGGCGGCAGAGCCCGGCTCGCTCTGATTTGCTCAGTATTCTCAGTTGGGTTAAGGAGGAGGCCTCACCTCCGATTGTGTTGGGAAAAGGCATCACTTCTTGCTCTTGTGAACCATTCTGTCGTAGAATAAGTTGTATCTGTTTCATATTTATAGGCTTAACCTGACGATTAGTGTATATTCATTGGAATAATAATGTTTCTAAAACATGAGTTTATATTTCAGTGGTGTTCCACCTTATTATAAAACCTGACAATTGATAAGGAATTACCATTTTTAGATAGCATATGAGGGAACAAAACTGCCAGAAATAGAGTTAAGCGGTCCCTATTCATGTAGGTACAAAGTTCATATAAAACTTTTAAACTTTCAAAGAAGGGTTGGAAATTATTATTATTATTATTATTTATTGTAATGAGAAGATGTAACTGATGAAAATTCGATGACGCACAGTGAGTGGAAAAAATATTTTTAATACATGACATAGGTATTTATTGATTACTAATGAGTTGGCTCTCTATTGGCCTTGAGAAGAACTGCAGCTCTTTAACCGATTTGTAACTGATCTTTATAGTTTCCACGAAAATGTTATCCAATATTGGACGAAAACGTTGGCCAATTGTTTCTACAGTGTTGGAGTTTTTAACTATGTCCTCAGGCTCTTCCGTGAAACTCCCCATAATTGCTCGAATACGTTGTAATATTGAGATTCTGATGTCCAGAGTAAATATTCTATAATTATCTAATGCTGAACAAACCATGTGTGAACGTTTCTGTGTGTGGGTGTGTTTGGTCATAATATTATTTTGTAACATGGCAGTATTTGTTATTGTACTACCAGCGGATAGGGAACTCCTGTCATTCTGGCAGCACAGCTAACACGATGTCTCGGCGGGACAACATACACTCTCGTCGGTATACGATCCAAAGTCAAGAAAAGCAGTACATGTAAATACGAGGGTTGGAACTTAAATAGTGGCAATACTGCTGTGGAGACACTACGCAATGGAGTCTACTATTGTCGCTGACAGAACATGTTGTTGACATACCTTCTCCCGTCCCTTGTCACCTGCGTGTGCACAATCGAGGGAAACACAGTCACTTGTGAGCGAGCTGTCTAACGTTAACAGTGTCACTACGTTTCCGAAACAGAAACAGCGGAGTTGGATCAAGTTGTGCCAGTGTTATCAAGGTTTCCAAAAGGCGTACAGAGAATCGGCATTATTGTACAGAACAGTGCCACGACAATGCGCGGGCGCATACAGCGCAAGCTGAGGCTGCTCTGTTTAGTCAACGGAACTGGGAAGTACTATACCATCCCCATTCTCCCCCGACTGACGTCCTTGTGATTTTAATTTTATTCGGAAGATAAAAGAACCACTTCGTGGCACTGACTTCAGAAATGTTCCAGAGGTTCGACACGCAGTAGACCGCTCCATTCGCGCCGTCAACAGAAAACGAGCTCTGCTAACGGCCTTCAACATCGATAATATTCTTCTCGGGTCCATCTCTATGGTCAGACTTTCAGCGTCTGAAATGGCAAAAGCTCTTTTTGTCAGCACACATTGGACACCAGTGCGCTGATAAGGTGGATGACAACTTGTTGCATGCAAGTAGCGGTCCATGTGTGTGGGCTTTCTGTAAAAGCTATGTCCCAATGTTCCGTCATCCTTTCCGTACACCATGACATCTAAAAATGGAAGCTTTCCGTCTCTCTCCACCTCCATAGTGAACTTCATGCTTGGATGAAGGCAATTAAAATGGTCCAGAAAACGGTTCAGAGCATCTCTGCCATATGGCCATACCATGAAAGTATCGTCAACGTACCTCCAGAAACATGTAGGTTTTAAAAACGTCGTTTTCAACGCCGTGTCCTCAAAATCTTCAATAAATAAATTGGCGACTATGGGGGATAATGTTCTCCCCATAGCCACTCCGTCAGATTGCTCAAAATATTGGTCTTTAAATAAAAAGTACGTTGACAGTCAGCACATGGTGGCAAAGCTCCGTTGTCTCCTAGTCCAGAATTTCACCAATTAATTGCAAGGATTCTTCTAGACGAACCCGGGTAAAAAGCGACACCACGTCGAAGCTAACCAGCAAATCAGAGGGACTCAGACTCAAAGACTTCAGCCGCTGAATAAAAACTGTAGAATTGGAAATATGGTGTTCACATTTACCGACGTGAGGGCTGAGAATTGACGTCAGATACTTGGCCAGGTTGTAAGTGGGAGCGCCCACATTACTCACAATCGGTCTCAGCGGGATTCCAGTCTTGTGTACCTTAGGTAGATTGTACAATCTAGGTGAAACGGCGGCACCAGAACGAAGTTTTCTGAGCTCGTCCTCAGGTAAGGAACTCTTCTTCAGCAGTGAAAGCGTCATTCTTTTGATCCACTCGGTTGCGTCATTCTGAAACCTACGGTATGCTGTGTCCTCAAGTAAAAGATCCATTTTCCACAGGTAATCATCATGTGACAGGACCACCGTGGAATTACCTTTGTCTGCTGGTAAAATTATTAAATCCTGATCTTCTCTTAAGGACCGGATGGCAGCTCTTTCATGTGAGGAGATGTTACTCCGTGGAGACGGCGCCCGTCGCAATGTGAGAACTCATGTCTTATTACTTCTGCCTGGTGTTCAGGGAACTTCGATACCGCTTGCTCCACCGCATAAATGATGTCCGTCACGGGAACATTCTTCGGTGTAGGAGGAAAATTAAGGCGTTTTTCCAACAGTGATAGCGTGGCATCATTCAATTCTTTATCTGTGAGGTTAATCACATTCCATCGGTGGGTTTCGTCATCCAGAATCGTAGCTTGAGAACAAAGCCGGTCAAATTTGGAGGATTGCCTAGTGGCAGCAATCCTGTAGGCCCAGTCTTATATAGCCAAAGAAGAACCATCCACTCATTCCCATGATACAGACGACAGTTGCGATGATACCTCCAAGTGCAAATAAAACAAATCCTTCGACGTGAGATCCAGTTGTCTGCGAGTAAAACGAATGCGCTCCCTCACCAAGGCAAAACTAGCACGCTTCTGTATCTTGTTGGACAATATGAGAACAGTATTAAAGAGGAATGGTTATTCTGACCAACAGATCTGCCGTGCTTTCCAGTTTGGACCGTCGCGGGAACCACAAGAAGAAACTTGATAACAGCTGGCTTTCCTACCGTTTGCTGGAAGCATTTCTTCAAAAATAGGAATAATTTTAAAAAGACATGAAATCCAATGAATGTTGCTTACACCTGCCAAGTCTAGAGCGCTCCTGGGCTCCGTAAAGGGTGACTTAAGATTGAGGAAACCCGGCGTATACAAACTTCCTTATCACTGTGGGAAAGTTTACGTCGGTGAGACAATCCGAACAATTCAAGATCGATGTACTGAACACCACCGACACACAATATTGCTTCAGCCAGAGAAATCTGCTGTAGCTGAGTATTGTCTTACCGAAGGATATAAAATGAAGTATTACGAGACACAAATGGTTGCCCCCCCCGTCTCGCTATTAGGACTGCATTTTAAAAGAATCAATCGCAATTCATCTTTCTGACAATATTATAAACAGAGACAAGAGTTAAAATTAAAAAGTTAAAATGCTCCGTCTCGGTCGCAGTATTTCATTCTCCAATAACGTTTCGCGCTGTTAGCGCATCGTCAGATTGGGCGGAGATGGAGCCACAGAACTATCTATTGCTGTGTAGGATGTATCTTAACAATTTGTGTTATTGGGCGTAATAGCAGCAGAGGAGTCGCTGTCGCGACAGGTCCACGTTTACAACTGGCAGTATTCTTAATAAGTTATTAAGTTACTAAGAAAACTACCAGTCATAAACGTGGACCTGCCGCGTCAGCGACTTCTCTGCTGCTATGGCGCCCAATAACACAAATTGTTAAGGTAACTCCTACACAGCAATAGATTGTTCTGTGGCTCTATCTCCGCCCAATCTAACGATACGCTAACAGTGCGAAACGCGTTATTGGAGAATAAAATACTGCAACAGAGACGGAACATTTTTTAATTATTCAACACTGTTGCTGCAGCAGCCGCCACCACCATCATCATGGAATGGAATGAAATGTATAGAGACAAAGGTTTTCCTTTGAGTAAAATGTGGAACCCTGTATTGTTTAACATCAAAAAACATCGGTCTCTCTTTAGACCTGCTAAATAGCGATTTACCGTTTACGTCGATTTCTACCACTGACGACGTTGAAATGTAGGGGGCAGAATGTCCATTCTTGCGCACAGTTGGACCACCGAAATATTGTGTCAATATGACGGATTTATCCGGCAGGAAACCCGAGGAGAATATTATCAATCATGTGCCGGGAAAGCCTACGTAGTCACGACCTTCAACATCGTTGGCAACGGACCTACATAACGTTGGTGATGAACTTGAATGTCAGTAAGAGGTGTAAACATGTAACGCTTTTGTATTGGTTGTGAATAAATAATTGCCACTATTTAGGTTTCAACCCCCGTAAACAGAATGTTCGCGATCCTAATAAGCACCATTTCTTGCATAGGTGCTCCAGTCACGGTCAGCACGGCCACTAATGTCGGGGGTTCGAATCCCCCCTCGCGCATGGATATTTGTGCCGTCCTATTTCGTAAGTAGTTCATAAGTAGTTTGTAAGTTTAGGGACTGATGACCCCGTAGTTAAGTCCCATAAGCTTAACAAACATTTGAACATTCTTGCATAGGTCTCTGTGCCACCCATACCAGCTGCAGATCCTTCCGCCTGTCTGTGATTGGTCGACGACCACTATATGGGCCCGGCCAGACGGCTACCACGGCAGTTCTCTACGAACCGACTGTAGACCATTTTCCGGCAAACCTGGACGGACCTTGGAACTATCTTCTAATAGAAACCTTTCAGAATAGTGTAAAAAGTGATATCAATAAATCTGTGTTGAAGAACCGAGCTTTGAAATATAATAATTGCCATTACTTTTGTCACAGTAATCAGTTTGCTGTGGACGATAATAGAATAGTCGATCGCACTTATTTGACCATCCACGATAGTGATAGAAACAGTCGAACAGTTCAGTGGCATTGTATTCCCAAATCATGGTGGAACCTCTCCAATGGTATCCTCCAGGCAGCAGGCCTACCATTATTTTTAGTTTCCTTTCCGATTTTCGTTACATTAAGGCAGTAGTTTGCATAAATCAATGTAATATTACCTGACGGAGCAGGTTTTCGAGGCGATCTGGTGGTTTAAAAGTAGGAGACTGTACGAAATAAAAGCTTAATTCTGGTAGGAGGTACCAAGATATGAGTTTACTGTTATAAAATTAGCAGTAAAATTAGCAGAAGGTCCGTATGAACTATCGGCTACTACCTGCTGCATAACCTTGTTCCCTGGCCCAAACTGAGAACTGACTTGGTTCAAATTACTCTAATAACAGGAAGGTAACGATACAGGGAACAATATACGTGGCAGCTCACACGACATTACACACAGGCATTAATAAACAAGCCACCACAATTAATTTCATAAAGGTGGCTAAGAAAAACAGTTATGGCGAACGGAATTTCAACATAAAAGAAAATATCAACGGGACGTGGAGGTGGAAGCTTCAAATTTCTTACGACTCACTGTACAACGCGCAATTTTAGAATTATTTCAATTTGTGAGCATAACTGGGACACTCATTATATGCTTCATCATCATAATAACCTCGTCTAAAATAACACATTGTGATGTTATGTTGCACAGTTGTGGAATACCGAAGAGCTGCTTACACACACCAAAAATGTTCCAATTTGGAGGAAACTTAGCTTTTTTCGTGCTTGAAGGGAGAATTTGAACAAGCAGCAACATAAGACAAAACTCTATAAAGGGCATAGCTGATCAATTTGTGGACGTATTTTTTATGTTATGGCTCTAATTTCATCAGTGAGATTAGTCACATAATGTTTCATGGCACAGTCTAACATATACAGTCACGACACTTCCACTGGTAATAAACAACAGTAGACCCAACCATCTACAGGAAAACGTCTGTCTTCTACTCAGAAACGTGTTTTTCTTCACTACTATTCCACACAAATAAATAAGTGCTGAATATAAGAAACTTGCATGGAATGCATTACCTACCTTATTAAATGTACCAAATCGGCCACTGCAACTGTATCTGAGGGGAAATCCTCAAAAACGTGACAATAAAACATCGTAAAGAAAATACAATTACCCAACAAAGCAGAAACCAATTCTACATTATTGTTTCTACATCTGAACCACAAACAGCAAGAATCTTTAAGACGTTCGTTTTATAAAAGTATAAGAGTTTATAACAAAGAATGGTGAAGTGTAAAAATGTTTGAATCATTAGGCTCGACTTTCAGCGGAGTAGGCTACAAAATATACAAATATTCTCAAGTATTTCCTCGTGGGTAAGTTGTTGTTTATAACACTGAATCATGCACATTCGGCTGTATTCATTTACTTCACGATTACTTATGTCTCTCGATATTCTTCTAATGTTTGAAACGTAAAAATTGCAGAAACTATTTGGTTACTTACGTAGAAATGTAATTACAAACAAACATTTCTCTCATGCCACCTTGTCCACCACCAGGAGCGCTAGTGTCGCAGCAACTGTCAGTTGGTAACAACTTTCACAGCAGTGAGTGTCGCGACTGTGTGTGTTAGACTGTGGTATTATCGTAGATCACCGTTGTGTGTTTTGTACATTGATCTCTGGTGTCTGGGCATAGAACTATAGAGTACCCGCACATTCAGATGTTTTCCACACGTTTTCGCATTGTCCGCCATGTTTACATTTGGCATACGAATTTTCATCACTTATTACATGACAAAGAATTGCTTGCTTACCTCTTGTTTTGAAATTTATTTGAATACGCGATGTAACATGCTAATATGGAAGCATAATCGAAACGTATTTTCTTCTCGTTTTTGTAACACTTGTCAGCCGCCAGCCGGCCGCGGTGACCGAGGAGACTGAGGCGCTCCAATCACGGTCTGCACGGCCACTACGGTCGGGGGTTCGAATCCCCCCCTCGGGCATGGATATTTGTGCCGTCTTTAGTATAAGGTAGTTGATAAGTAGTTTGTAAGTTTAGGGACTGATGACTCCGTAGTTAAGTCCCATAAGCTTAACAAACAGTTGAACATTTTTGTCAGCCACCATATCTGAATTTGGCAAAAAACGAAATGTGAAAATCTTTGGCTTGCACGCTCAGTCAACTGAAGTTAAACATCCAGGTAGCAGAGTAATCACTGGTTTTGTTGCATGTGGATTATCTTTGGTCCAGTTCTGCCACGCGGTAATGACCGTGCTGTTTTCGGCACCAAGTTACGTATCGCGCGGCAGCTTGCGTCTGAGGTTTAGTCGTTTTTTCGGCAGTATGTGTGTGTTGTCATTTGAATATGTTATTTTAAGTAGTTCGCAGGGCAAACAAACGATTACCTCAGCAATTTGCTCCATTTCTTAAGCTCTTCTGTTGCCCACAATTGTCCTCCCCAGTACCGTTTATTTTAGACGGGCTGACTATAATGACACAGCTATATATACGTGACCCTTATTCGTGGCATTGTTAAATGACAGATTAAAAAAAAGTTCCGTTAATTTGTGAATTGCGCATTAGGTTTGTGACTAATCAAATTCGTATGTCACATTTTAATATCTGGTTCCTTGTTTATGATTAATTCAAAATGGGAAAATGTAGTCGCGAAATATATCGCACTGACAAAAACTTCTAAATAATCGCCAACAGTCGCGTAATCTTCCTCCCTGCTACACATACTTTACGGTAAGACTGATTAAAATACCAACAGATGAAAAACATTATATTGTACTATTGCGGCGTGCTAACCGCTGCCTGTAACCGCAGGACTCAAAGGATGTACAGAGCGTAGACAACATACTACGAACTTTATACAGTATACTGCTGCAAGTTGGCACCACTGCGAACGTGTAAACACTGGAACTACCACTGAGACGCGATGCAGTGCACAAGTTCTTAAATCTATGGGACTTAACTTCTTTGACCATCAGTTCCTAGGGTTACAAACTACGTAACCTAAGTTAAACCAAACTTAGGACAACACACACACACACACACACACACACACACACACACACACACACACACACACACATGCTCGAAGGACGACTCGAACCTCCGAAGACGAGCTACTACGCACTCCGCAGTAAGGCTCCTTAAACCGCTGGGACACTCCACCGCGGAAGTACACAACTGACGTACTATGTTTTGCAGGCTACCTTATAGTATATAATACATTTTCTTGTTCGACGGTAAACGCAAATGATCGAAATGCGTTATCGCTCAGACTTCCAAAGAGGACAACTCGATGCTTCGTGGGATCATGTGAAACGGAAGCAGCTGTAATATTTAACGCTACCCTTAGCACATAGGACAGTTTCCTCGGTAATGACAGCGTACAAAAAACAACGTGAAACATCGGTGGCGAACAGGAATAGTGCACGAAGACCGAAGTTGTTAGACAACGATCACGAGCATTAAGTGCTATTGTGGCCAGAGAACATAAAACTGCCACTGGAAAAGCGACTGCAAAACTCAACACCTACTTAAGAAACACGGTTCCGATAAAAGCAATACGGCTGGAGCAAAACATTCATGCAAGGACTGTAGTAATAACGGAAAGGAACATAGAGCTTGGAATGAAGTGTGTCACGATCGTATACGCTGCACACTTGATGTATGGAAGTATGTGCTAAGGTTCGATGAATAATTATTTACGTTGATTTAATATTATTCAAAAGTGAAACGCCAAGATCACGAAATATTTATTTATTTAGTGATGACCGATTTCGAAGGACTGTGCCTCCAATATCTGGTCATACTACATTATAAAAGTGTGTTATCTTATTTAGAAAATGGAGATTAAATAATAAGTGCAATATAGCACACAGTCTATAGATAAAAATGCGTAAATTAAAACATCATAGCTTGCAAGATCTTAGCGTTTCACTTCTGAAGAATATTAAACTTGAAAGACGACCGTCTGTTGTCTTCTATAGATTTTTTTATAAAACTGTAATTTATTTGATGTCGCCGGATTAGCATTTTGTTAAAACTAGAATCCCACTCTTTTCGAAGCATGAGGAATAACAGTTTTATTTCATGTTTTAAAATAGTAGTTTCTGAAATGTTAGATAATATTGCTAGGATTTTGTTAGTTCAATAATTTATTATTATGTTTGTGAATGTGGCAATAAGTATGGCTTCTCCGCTACGCAACTGTCCCTGTGAGAATGTGTACTTGTTTTACTTTTAGGTGGATGTGCGAGAATCTAATGGTTGTCTGAATGTGGGTAGTAATAGCTCGTTTTGCATAGTTCTCTCTGGCTCAGAGTCGACAGTTAGTGGCTTCCATCCTCTGCTGCTGATGCTACCAAAGAGGTTTCTACACCCTTTGGTTGCAAACCAGTCGGTGAACCCTCACCAAGGAGAGTCTTGCGTCCCAAACACCGATGTTTCCTCGGGTCTTGCCAGTTTCCGGTAGGTTCACGCCTCCTGGCCGCTCACTCTTCACTTTGTGCTCGGAACGTGGTGAGGTAAGGTTGGTTCTGCTCTTGTGTCCGCAAAGAGGGTAGTGATTCCTTGTCTACCATCTTTAACTTAGACTCTTGAGATTAGATTCATTTTTCTGAATATTTTTCCGATCGTGCGTGGAAATATGTTCTAGTTTTTCAATTCAGTGATTTTTAACAGAAAAACGCAGTGTATGTGTTACTAGTTACAGTTTCATAACGGCCTGGTATATTCAAACCTTTTGTGATTATGTGTCGGTGTACGAACTCTGTGTAAATTCTTTCTAGCTTTGTGGGGCCCAATTTCTAACAGACGATATTTTCATTTTTGTACAGTGCATGTAAAATCTTTCTTATCGTTCCTTCTGTGAGTGATATGTGTTCCACGTGGCTGGTTCTTAGAACAAAGCCTTCAGCTTCCACTATTGTTTGTTCCGTGCCTATCAGGCAAGTAACTGTGCGTGTATCCTTCTGATTTTCACCAGCATTTGGCGATCTTCTCTCCCCGCCTATTTTGCTGTTTCTTCTCCGAACTTGTAGTATGCACTCAGTCTTTGTCAGTAATTCTCTCCGAGCCTTGTACAACCTCCCTCAATAGCTTTCTTATGAAATTGTATGTATTTCTAAGGGTTGTATGCCGTGGTTTTTATTCTCACCTTTCCGTTTTTGTAATTTTTTCACTTTTTTGGTTTTTTGAGACTGGACTACATCCGTCTCTGTAATCGATCCCTATCGCGTGTAGCTCCATTTCATTCGCTTCCTTATGCAATTCTAAACATTCCTATGGGTTGCATGCCGTAGTTTTTATTTTTATTTTCCGACTTTGTAATTATTTCACTTTTTCGGGTTTTGAGACTGGACTTCTTCCGTCACTGTGAACGCTCCCAATCGCGTGTTGCTGCATTTCAGTAGCTTCCTTATGATAATCTACGCAGTTATAGGGGTTGCATGCCATAGTTAATTTTCTTTATTTTTCGGAAATTGAATTTATACATTTTTATCGGTTTTCGGAACCACGTGCGTCCGAACTACGACTTAAGGGGTTTGCAGCTAGACACCTGAATTCACGCCACTTCTCATAAAACCAGTGCCTAGATAGTTTACTCTCAGATTGCAAGTTAAGAGTTCGCCGTGATTTGGTAAAATGAATCCGATTTTTAACCACTTCACCTTCAGTGGATTGCGATCATGTAACGTAGCCGTGTGTCGCCGTTAGCCTGTTTGCTCGCGGTCTAATCTAAATGCAACTTAACTTTCCTATACTCACGCACTATCTCAAATCAGGCGCTACAGACCAGAGTCATCTTCGTAGTTTTATTGTATATTGTGTTGTGTGGTACTTCCGGGTTTGCTGAATTTCGCCTACCATAGCGGCGCCTGCTTCTGCCTTGTTTGAGCACGCTGATTTTGGTGTGTTTCGCTGTTGCATTGCGTGTGTGTGAGCAAGTGAGTGTTGTTTTGTTGTTTGTAAATCCTCCCCTCCCCCCCAGTAGGTTAAGTTCTGTGTAATTTATGTTAAATTCAATGCTGGACATCGTCAGTATTAGATCATGTAAATGGAATGAATTTTATTATATTAACAAAACTGGTTACCCATTTTGCTTGTGTTCGACCTTAATAAACAAGTTAAGTTCAGTACAATTTTGATTTGCCTGTAAATTGTAGTTTTCTAGCACCTTCCCCCTTTTATTTAATATTGCTTTTCACCAGTGCTGAGAACAATCTCAGATGCGCTAACTCATGCGCTAACTCTGATGATGAGCCGTACTGCACTGTATGGTCCCTGCAGAGCTGGCTTATTACACCGCCACGTGCAACAAAATAGCATGAATATAAATAAACCTGCTTTATTCCCACTGCTTCGCACGTGTACACTGGATTGTCTGCATTGGTTGTTTCTACTTCTAAATGTAAATTTTCACAGATTTAGCTTTAAAAACGCTTCAGTGATCAAGTATTTTATACATATTTCCAACCTCTATTGCACGATTGACGGCAGAAATCAAAACATCCCGAAACAATTTTTTAAAAATTCTAACCATGGTTCCAAATTCAAATTTACTCATTTCTAGAAACAAAATATCTTAATAGCATCATTAAAATATCTTCCCTTCTCTCACCTGCTCAATGGTTGAATTTCCAAAAATATCGAAACACGTGTTTTTAAAATTCCAATCAAAAATTTAAATCCGAAGTTTTGTATTTCTTGCAAAAAATTGCCTGAATAGCAACGTGTTTTAAAAATACCATTCATCCACAATTTAACCACCACAGGGATGGTAATATCGAAACATCGTTGAAACCTACAGTGTAAGGTAAGCGACAGCTACAAATTTCAAGTATTTATCGTCTGTAGATGCAGTTTTCACAACTGAAGAATGTGCATAACGTTTCACTGTCTATAACCTCTTTTCTATTATAGTGTCAAAAGTCATTGCTGGTCATAAGTTAGAATTTTATATAAGCTGACGACTATCAGGCACTATATCTTATACCATATTATAGCTATCGACACGGATGTGCTATGGAACACAACATGAGACTTCATAATACAACAACACACAGAGATCGTTCGTCTCTACTGTGTAGCTTTTGCTGAAGAGCAAAATACTGACACCCAGACGTAGAATTTTATTAAAGTCCGTAACTTTGAACTCCCATACCTTCCACCCTCTTATCGTTATCAACCCTCTACCACCATAGTGCACAGTAGGAGACTGATACCTACTACCACATACAAACACTATTTGTTTGCGCCGGCCACTGTGACCGAGCGGTCTGCGGTGCGCCAGTCACAATCTGCACGGCCGCAGGTCGGGGGTTCGAATCCCCCCTCGGGCATGGATGTTTGTGTCGTCTTTAGTATAAGCTAGTTCTTAAGTAGTTTGTAAGTTTAGGGACTGATAACTCCGCACTTAAGTCCCTTAAGGTTAACAAACTTTTGAACATTTATTCGTTTGCAATGTGTACTTTTGGCTGCAGAGTGAAATATAGGCAAGAGCACCTCAATTTATATATATATTAAGATATATAACATGTATGGATGATACAAGCTGTAGTTTTCTGTCAAGATGTCAGTAATATGTTTCTTTGATATGCATTTTTCCAGAGATTCTAAGACATATCATCGCATCTAATTATTAATTTACTGACTCCATAATTGGCATGCAGGCAGTAATTCTTTTAAATTGAGCACTGTTCCGTCTCTTTGCTTACATTAATTTACTGTGTAATGTTTGGACCGCGGTGGAGTGGCAGAGAGGTGTAAGGTGCCAAGCTGCGGAGCGCACGGTTGCTTGCCGTCGGAGGTTCGAGTCCTCTCTGGGGCATGGATGTGTTTGTTGTTCATAAGTTAGTTGGACTTAGTTTAAGTAGTTTGTAAGCCTAGGGACTAAGAACCAAGCAATTAAATACCATAGATTTACAAATATATGAAAATTTTTTGTAATAATTTGAAACGTAGAATAAATCGCATTTAACCGATTACAGCACTATTAAGCACAAATGGAAAATATTAGGTCACGCACAACCCAGGCATTTTTTGGCGAGGAATTTTAATCAACAAATAAAATTGGGGTTTCTTCTTTAAGATCTGGTACTTGACACCCCCTCCTCCCCGTCCCAGATGATTTCAGATCTGGTAGATATCGCCATTGAAGTTATTTTGGGGTACAATGCGTATTTTTAGAATTAGTTGGATTCTCATGTGAAACGGGACACCCTGTACACTGCGTGTGTCCTACTAATGACGTTGTGTAATGGCAGACAAACTTTTTGGAGTACGTTATTTTTGTGAATTGCATATTTAGTCTGAGAGTTATAAAGTTCCTGCATCTTACTGTAATACGTGATACCTTTCTTCTTCAGTACTTGGAAACAGCATGAAGGAGTTCCAAAATACATAGTCACCAAAAATTTTATATGATTGACTACCGTTACGTGATTTGCTTAATACTTCGACACGCAATATAACGATGGCTTTAAAATGGAGTGTCTCTAGCACATGAGGAGAACCTATACTCCATTCACCAAGACGAGAGACGTACTGTAAACACAGCAAGGCGCATGGCCACTACGGTACAGTCGAGGGGCGTACGAGGTAGGTGTTGCGCAGTCAGCGTGGCCATCTCAATTGCAGGTGTGAGCTTGTTCCTGCGTTTTCTACAGCGGCGATTTACGGATTTCTTTAAGTTCGTCTTTAAAGACGCTTGAAAGATTAGCTGAACCTTCGAGAAGTGGTTTTAAGATGTTCTTCCTCGGCTTGCAGTTACTGTTGTTGATAAAGCGCCGTACCATTATCGTAATAAAAAAGTTCCCAGTGCGAATTCCAATAAGCACGAAATATCAGAGTGGCTAAAATCTAAAGAGTCGATTTTGAAGTCGGTATGTTAAAGAAATAACTTTTAGATATATTTCAAAATTAGAGAAGAGCGCACAACGAATACGCGATAGATGAAGTGGCGAAGAATTCAGGGAAAACTGTTCTTATAATTCCTCCGTACCGCTGTGAATTAAACGCCATCGAGTAAGTGTGGGCCAAAATCGAAGGCTATGTTGTAGCCAAAGACAAAACATACAAAATGCCGGAAGATAAATAACTGCAAGAAGAAGTAGTAAAAACAGTGACTGCAGATGTTTGGAACAAGTGCATCCTCCGTGTCGTATTTTTAATTGAAAGTCAAATGTGGAAATTGTAGAGGAGAGAGAGAGGAGCGGTTTGGTGTAAACCTCAATGAAAACAGTTCAAGTTTGACGGAATGAACCTTGTTTCGCCGTCCTTTACCATTATTATTACTGGTAATGTTATTCAAATGTTCAAATGTTTGTTAAGCTTAAGGGACTTAACTACAGGGTCATCAGTCCCTAAACGTACAAACTACTTATGAACTACCTACAACTAAGGACGGCACAAATATCCATGCCCGAGGGGGGATTCGAACCCCCGACAGTAGTGGCCGTGCAGACCGTGACTGAAGCGCCTCAGTCCCCTCGGCCACCGCGGCCGGAGGTAATGTTATTAAAAATTGTGTATGAATGGAGCGTCTTGTTAGCAACCTGTACGAAAACAAATCTGTTTTGACAGAATGAACTCAGTCTCATCACAGTCTAAAACAAACAGTCGCGAAAATCAGTAGGAAAAAAAATGCAACCATTTCACAGCTGAAGCGATAATAGCGCTCCAAGCGGTTGGGTAGCAAGCTCAGTTGCAGAAAATGGCACTACCGAAACGAACAATTTGTTATTTATTATTGCTGTTGTTTACATATTTCCTAGACATGAAACGTGCTACTGTATTTCGTGACACAAATACTAAAATATTATTAAAGGAAAATCCCGTTTCCTGTTGATGTCAGTTTGTAATAATAACATGCCAGGGCATTGTAATACATACGGCTCACACTAGCAAGGTCGCAATCATAACATCCAAAAACGATGTAAGACAAGAAGCGAATTGTAACCTGGTGTGTTAAAGTTCAAAATAGATTAACAGTTATATAACGTACTGGTACGTAGTTAGTTACAAGTTGCACATGTACTTTTGCTGCAGATTTTGAACATCTTAATACATTTGATACTGGCACTAGACCCGATTTTTTACATTTTTAGAGACTAAGTGTTACGTCTTATAAAAGTCCTTTTCGCTTTATGTGCCGTTCCTTTCATATTTTCATCGTACCTCCTCACCAGGAACATAAAGATACAGTAAAACAAGAATCTTTTCCTGCTAAATCTCAGTTTGTCTGTACACGTTAAACTACAGTAAATTGCGTTTTATTTTACATTTTGCACAAACAAATCCCTGTTAATTTTCGACTATCATTGCTGCATCACCAATTGTAGACTTCTGTGCAAAAATTTGTTTGACGTCTTTAAACCTGTGAGTAGACTACCAAAAATAACACTGAAGAAAAATACTGGGTTCGTTACTTCTGGCTCTGTTACTGATACCACTTTTCATATTTGAGAAACTACAATTTATCGCGTCGCAATAAGCTCCGAAATGCAGTCGCATTTTCAACGTGTCGTTCGACTCCGTATCTGATCCACAACGGATTCTCGCCTCTCGGTATGTTCTTACGACCCGGCCGCTTGGCAGTGCTGCAGTCGCCAGGTTGCAGAAAACTACCGGGAGTTTCGTGACTCTTTATATTAGACTATGGTTTCATGGTACTTATAACTTTATTGTAACTGGCTTTAAATCTTCCATGTCGTGCTTTATTTCGTTACATTGTTGTCCAGGTTTCTCAGGGTCCACTATGACGTCAGCTCGGCAGCCAGCCGACGCCACCAGCTGCAAAGCGTTTGCCAAGGATTTTGTACACCCCGTTCGTATCACGTGAACACCTAATGCTTTCTCTGGAAACGATCGTAGTCGCTCACGTGACTCTGTTTACGTTTCGTCCCAGCTCTCGGTAAACGGACTATAGAAAAGTTGCTACGTTCTGACGCTGGTGTGTGTTTATTTGTGTGTGTATTTTTAATTGAAAGTCAAATGTGGAAATTATGGAGGAGAGAGAGAGAGGAGCGGTTTGGTATAAACCTCAATGAAAACAGTTCAAGTTTGACGGAATGAACCTTGTTTCGCCCTCCTTTACCATTGTTATTACTGGTAATGTAACTAAAAATTGTCTATGAATGGATCGTCTCGTTAGCAACCTGTATGAAAACAAATCTGTTTTGACAGAATGAACTCAGTTTCATCGTACTTATAACATTATTGTATCCGGCTTTGTACCTTCCATGTCGTGCTTTATTTCGTTACATTGTTGCCCAGCCGGCCGCGGTGGCCGAGGAGACAGAGGCGCTCCAGTCACGGTCTGCACGGCCGCTACGGTCGGGGGTTCGAATCCCCCCTCGTGCATGGATATTTGTGCCGTCCTAGTTCGTAAGTAGTTCATAAGTAGTTTGTATGTTTAGGGACTGATGACCCCGTAGTTAAGTCCCAGAAGCTTAACAAACATTTGAATATTTTTTTTGTTTCTCAGGGTCAGCTATAACGTCAGCTCGGCAGCCAGCCGACGCCACCAGCTGCAAAGCGTTTGCCAAGGATTTTGTACACCCCGTTCGTATCACGTGAACACCGAACGCTTTCTCTGGAAACGATCGTAGTCGCTCACGTGACTCTGTTTACGTTTCGTCCCAGCTCTCGGTAAACGGACTATAGAAAAGTTGCTACGTTCTGACGCTGGTGTGTGTTTATTTGTGTGTGTATTTTTAATTGAAAGTCAAATGTGGAAATTATGGAGGAGAGAGAGAGAGGAGCGGTTTGGTATAAACCTCAATGAAAACAGTTCAAGTTTGACGGAATGAACCTTGTTTCGCCCTCCTTTACCATTGTTATTACTGGTAATGTAACTAAAAATTGTCTATGAATGGATCGTCTCGTTAGCAACCTGTATGAAAACAAATCTGTTTTGACAGAATGAACTCAGTTTCATCGTACTTATAACATTATTGTATCCGGCTTTGTACCTTCCATGTCGTGCTTTATTTCGTTACATTGTTGCCCAGCCGGCCGCGGTGGCCGAGGAGACAGAGGCGCTCCAGTCACGGTCTGCACGGCCGCTACGGTCGGGGGTTCGAATCCCCCCTCGTGCATGGATATTTGTGCCGTCCTAGTTCGTAAGTAGTTCATAAGTAGTTTGTATGTTTAGGGACTGATGACCCCGTAGTTAAGTCCCATAAGCTTAACAAACATTTGAATATTTTTTTTGTTTCTCAGGGTCAGCTATAACGTCAGCTCGGCAGCCAGCCGACGCCACCAGCTGCAAAGCGTTTGCCAAGGATTTTGTACACCCCGTTCGTATCACGTGAACACCGAACGCTTTCTCTGGAAACGATCGTAGTCGCTCACGTGACTCTGTTTACGTTTCGTCCCAGCTCTCGGTAAACGGACTATAGAAAAGTTCTGAAAGAATGTGTTTATATTACAGTATTGCTACGTTCTGACGCTGGTGTGTGTTTGTATTGTGTGTGTGTGTGTGTCGGTGAGTGCTTGCATCAGCACGGGCGCGCGCGCAGATACGCAGGTGAATGGAGATAAGACGCTTTGGAGCGCCTAGCTGGGCCCCGGGATTAGGTCGGATCCGGCACGGCGGGGCGCTGCGCAGAAGCCAGATCTGGAAGAATTTATTTCGTTGCCGCTGCGCCGGGATTTCGCTGTCAGCTCGGGCGTGTACGGCCGCTATTTCCAGGAGACTGACGTAAATAACGTTTCAGTTAGCGGCGCAGCGGCGCAGTAATTCAGTTTCCGTCGGGCGGCCGTGGCGGGCAGTGATGGAGTGCGGCCGACAGACGCCGCTTGCCGCTCCCGTACGGCGGCCGAAGCCGCCCCGGAGGGTTAATCACCAGCAGGTAGCCGCCGCTGCTACTGCCGCCGAGTCACGGCCTCAGGTTTTTCCTATCAACTGTGGTACATGGCTAATAACCTTTAACAAGTTCGCTGCCGTTCACGCTCTGGCGCCTGTAAACGTTACTTGAGAAGTGTCTTGAAAACTAAGTCGTGACTGTTCTATCCAGTCACAATTTATTGACTGAAATAGTGGTGCTAAGCCACTCAACAATCAAAACAATAATTCTTCTTATAATTATAAAATAACAATTTTCCTTAGAAGTTTTTGTTTAAATTCTTCTCATAACAGTTTCTTCGATATAACTCTCTTGAAACTATTGCAATATAATTGACAACCAAAATTCACGAGCAATGCATGTGGTGTCGCACAAGTCCAATGTGCGCGCCACCTACTTTCGCCGCGCGCCGCCATGCACGCACGGCGCGGCGTTCTTACCACGTCAGCCACGAGCGCCCCCTGAGACAACTCCGCTCGTGGCCTCCACTGAACGAGATCGTTCACTTGGGACTGAGATAGCAACCAGTTAGGACCTTCGTAATCAGATAGGAACCAGTGAAGACTTGGCTATCGTACAGGCACTAGGCAGACCTCTAGATCAACTATGTATCAGCATTCTGCAGTACACAACTATGTAAAAGTTAAGTATTGTATAAATCCTGTGCAATATATATCTCGTTCTAATTTACTCTAGTGTTTCTAGTTTCTGGCTGCTCCCCTCAGTACCTTCACCAGCGTGCTATCTTTATACCTGTGTCGGACTTGCTACTCGGCCACCGACACCTACGACGGAAACGAGACACAAAAGCGGCGACGAGGCTGGGACACCAAAATGCAGCTGCTCCTAAAGCAGAGTAAGGAAAGGTAGAAATGATTACGATCCTTTGGTTCCTGCCGTAGCCTCCGGTGGAGAGCAGAGGTGGCCGGGCAGCGACCGGGAGTATGGCAGCGCGGCGTGGCGAGACGACGGCCGAGAGACTCCAGCTGCTTCCAGCGAAGACTCCGTTCCTCGACGGCGGCGTGGTCCACGACGCCTTGACTTGGCTGTAGGGCCGTTATTTAACGCGGCACGGAAGGAGACACTCAAAGCTGCTTGGCGGTCCGCGGCGTGCTGTGATAGGCCGCTTTCGTGTCTACTTCCCTCACGTCAAGTAGTCCGTGGTGTCCCTGATACTGCGCCGGCGCCCGGCGGGAACGGCCTAGCGACATCTCTCGGCCACGGCTGGCCTGCGTGCCTCCTGACGTAGCTGAGTGGAGGCGAGGCGTGGGGTTTAAGCAGGGTACGCGCGGTGACACTGTTGCGCCGTGGCGCGTGTACTGGCGCTCTTTTGTCTGTTGCCGTTGCGCGCCACGGCAACTTGAGTCAGGTTCCGCTCACGCTGTGGCGCGTGCTGCGACCTGCCATCCTATTATGGGTTGTTGTAAACTGGCATCGTCTAATAAAGCTGTATACTCTGGTAGGCGTACGTGCTTCCAGATTTCCACGTTTGCATTACCGGCTACGAGCCACACTCGCTTCTCATGATGTCATGATAGATTTATTGGATTCTTATGTAAACAAGCAAGCAAGCTTTTTATTATTTCATTTTATTTCGATTCGTTACCAGTTTATAAAAAAATACTACTTATTTTTTATATTGTTCATACTTATATTGCTGATGATATAGAAATAAGCATATGTTTTATGAAATAACTTGTATGTACTGTTTATATTGTTCATTTTTTGTTTTCACAAAAATACAAATGCAAATAAAAAACAATATAAAAAACTTAATACTAAAACCAAAACATTCAGTGGCTCAAAACTATGAAAAGATACTGTCAAAATACGATCACGCGCCAGAGCGTGAAGTGGCACCTAGCATCATCGCGCCAGAGCGTGACCGGCAGTGAACATGTTAAGTATCTGCCTTCCTCCTAATGGCACCGATGTAGCTGGGCTCAGTTCTTGGACACCTGTTGCTTCTAATTTTATAGACAACTACTTAAAAACTCGGCGTTGCCCAGGTAATTATTTACTTATCCCTCCCTTGGGTTAGTACTTCTCCTACCCCTTCTCTCTCTGTCCATCTCCTCTTTTCTAAAATCATGTTACATTTATCGGAGAATATTGAAACGATACTGTAGTATCATTCCATTAAATCCTTGTATACTACAGTATACGTTACATTCATCTGATTATCATTTCGTAAAAGTGTGCTTGACCTATGTGGAGACAAGAATGCTTTAGTATTTATTAAAATTGTTATTGCAGGACCAATAAGTGAGCGCCGCTCACATAAGGAGCTTTGCTCTACAGTACCCAACTCCTCTTATACCCAATGTGATGGTGTGTGTGAGGGTCTGCAAGTGTGCATGAAGCCGCGGCTGGGAAGGCAGAGATGCAGAACACTCGGTAGGTTTGCCAACTTTAGTTTTGGGGTGTGGCAGAGAGGTTTTCTTGGGGATGAGATGGTCAAGTGGCTGCGACTTGCGAGTTCCTTCAGAATTCGGAGGTTGGCAGAAGGTCCCGTTAGATCACAAGCCAATGAGGGCGCGGCTTCTCGCGAACTGGAACGGGAGGATCGGTTAGGACGGGAAGCGGCCACGAGAGGGAGAACGTTTCCGGCTGTCGAAGAGGAAGGATGTGAGTATGGTGGCCTCCGTGGTAAAGTATCAGGAACTGTGTTGGTTGTGCTAATTCTGTTTTTATTTTCAGCGGGGAAATGATTTTGTGTAATGGGAATATCGTGCATAGCCACGTGGCTGCAGTATCAGAGAGTAAAGAATGTACGGTATGAATGTAAGGTTACGATCCTTGTCTCGATCCATTGGTGATACATTTAGTGAATGAATATTTTGTATTTTTGGCTTTAAAATGATGATAGGGAGATGTACAGTGAATTTAATAAACTTGTGTCAATAGTTAAACATGTCGCCTCTAGTTGTTTTTATGAAATTCTGGGACCCATTTATGCTTAACGATTGGAAAGAGAGTAAGAATATTTAATGGGGAATTGCGAGAATATAAATGGGGGAATTTCATCTAGTAAGGGAACTGCCACCGGTATGCTATCAGATGCTGCAGTATTTTGTGTGTAAAAAGTCGTTATCCGTTGCAAAACAATTTTATCGGGGCAATAACATCTGCTTTTAACACCGTAAATAATCACTGAGCAAGGCGGCAAGTGGTAGGAAGCGGAGGGTGGTTAACTTACAATATATAAGAAATAAGGTTAGATTAGGTTAGTACTTGTTCAATAGATCATGAATACGACTCTTCGTAATCATGTGGAACGTGTCAGGTTAATGAAAGGTGTCTTTACAAATTATTACTTTGTACTAAATATCACATGACACAATATGTTTTTATATATATTTTTTTTATTCAGTTATTTATTTTTAATTTTTTATTTTCTTCCAGATTTCTAATTTATATCTAAAAATTCATCTATAGTGTAGAAGGAGTTGCCATTCAGAAATTCTTTTAATTTATTTTTAAATGCTTGTTGGCTATCTGTCAGGCTTTGATGCTGTTTGCTAGATGACCGAAGACTTTTGTAGCAGCATAATTCACCCCTTTCTGTGTCAAAGCTAGATTTAACATTGTACAGCAGTGAAGATCATTCCTTCTCCTAGTGTTGTAGATATGATTGCTTTTCAGTTTTGTAGCAATGGTAATAACAAATTTTATAAGTGAATATATATATATATATATATATATATATATATATATATATATATATATATACCGAGAAGCTACCCAAGATTCCTAGCTCTTCAAATAAGTGTCTGCAGGATGGTCTTGGATGAGCTCCAACAATTATTCTGATTACACGCTTTTGTGCAATGAATACTTTTTCACTTAATGATGGATTACTCCAGAAAATGATGCCATACGAAAGCAGAGAATGAAACTAGGCATAGTAAGCTAATTAACTGAGATGTATATCACCAAAATTTGCAATTAACCTAATAGCATAAGTAGCTGAACTCAAACGTTTCACCAGATCTTCAATGTGTTTTTTCCAGTTCAACCCCTCATCAATGCATACACCTAAAGACTTTGAATATTCTACTTCTGCTACAGATTTCTGATCAAAGTCTTGCATAATGTACAAAGCAGTATCCAAACAAAGGAAGATAGAAATCAAAATACAAATGACATATAAAATTCGCACATTTTGATATTTATTGAGTTATATCAAGTACAGTTGTATAATTTTTCAGGTATATATTCATTTCTATAGGTGCTGTATGTCTGTAAAATCTGTTGCGAATACAATTAGTACTAAATAAGTAATAGATTAAAACTTTGTGCGTTATACGGCGGATTTCTATGAACGTTACTGTTTATGTGCTCATATCTCATGAACTACGTGTCGCAATGTGATACAATTTCGAAGGTAAATTCAGTTATATCTGTGTGTACTGTCAGTAAAATTTCCTGCGACTGCAATTTGCAGCGTAGATATTTTAAATTGTAACCTCACACCGAATACCGTAGTTGTAGTCCATGGATAGCGGAAAAGTAGTAAGCGACAAACTCTTTTCCTTTCATAATTTTGCCATGGGTGTCAGCACGAAAATGTTCAATAAAGGTTTGTAATTATGTTTAAAGTTGGTTGCAAGTCGCTAAGTACTGACATTCCCATATAGTGTGTGAATAAAATCTCGCCGCATTATGTGGCAGTTTCTTGCCATAATATAGTTTATGACGTTGTATCTCCTGAACCATGTGTCGATGTGGTTCATACCCCGACGGCATTGCTGCCTTACTATAAGGAATATGTGCACCAAAGTTTGAAGTTTGTTGAAATCGTTCCAGTGGTTTAGGAGGAAATGTTATACACTGTCGTTTGATGCCGCAGTTTTTCGCGCATCTCATTGCTTATGTTGTCATATCTCGTGAACAATGTGTTGTATGTGATCCTTGCACTTACGGCGTCCGTACTCATGGATTGAAGCTTACGTATGCAAAATTTCATAAAAATTGGAAGAAAACTGTATATTTGTATACAATACGTACACACAAACACACGGGCACTATGTATTATGTATAAAGATAAGTCTGTAATGTAAAAGGGTAGTCTCAAACCGATTACTTTGCGTTAGAGTATTTGACAGATTTTGGTACATCGTCTCAAATTGTCAATTACGTGATCTTATACTCGTAACATGCTATTAAAGAGGAAATAAAAATCGAAAGGAAATTCAAATAGGCGCGCAGGACTAGCCGAGCGGTCTGGAGCTCCACGTTGCGAATGGCTCGGCCTCCTGCGTAGGAGGCTCGAATCCTCCGTCGGGCATACATGCTTGTGCTGTCTTTAGTAAAGTTAGTTCATAAGTAGTTTGTATGTTTAGCGGCTGATGACTCCGCAGTTAAGTTCCATAAGCTTTACACACATTTGAACAATTTTTCTGAAATTCAAATAAATTGGAAGCCCTCTGAAATGCTCTAGTTGACTTGCGGCAAACGCGAAAGAGCGGCGCCAAGTTCAGGCCTATCTTTTTCTATGGGCCTCGAGTTGAGTCATGTGATACATATAATGTCTACTGACAATACGCCACTACAGCTACCGTAAATGTTTTCTGACTGTGGAACTTTGTTTGGACACTCACCTTTCTGAATGTTCTCTGCAAATGTTAACTGATTCTTCCGTCGCTTCTTCGTAGAACTTATTCATTGTGAAGATTAAAATACGGTTTTGTTTATCTGTTAATCGATTTTCGGCTTATTAGGCCAGCATCAGACAATTACTGATGTTCATTCAAAGAACTTGTGTTGGCAGTAAGACAGAAGACATGTTAGAGACACAAAAGTAAATTAACTTCTTTGATGGAGCAGTTACAGTGTAAACAAGTATTTGAATGAAATCTGTAAATTAATAGCACGGAAAAAAGGAAACATAAATACCATACATAGAGAAAGAGTGCAAACATAAATTCTTACAACTTGACTACAGTGATAAAAAATAAAATTAAACGAGAATCTGATGTTTTAAGGGTTGTTCTAAACACAAAGTGATGCTAAAATTAGAAACCTGACACACTATTATAACTGACAAAAAATATAGGAGTTGGATATGAGGGTACAGGTGGGGTGCATTGGAGAACTGAGAAGCTTAATAAATCGGAGGTATGCAATGGAACTGAAAAATGGTGTACATAAACATATTCAATTCTAGTGTTTACAATTAAATAAAGAATTACTGTAAGGGCAGAGTAAAGAAGAATTTTTAATATTAGTACTAACAAAAAAAGATACACAGCTGGTGTAATACAGTGGGAGATTAGACTAGTATTAACACAGAAAGTAGATGAACAGTGGTTTACAAAATTTGAATTATATATACAACTTCATATCACTACGCAGTATTTCAATATAAGGTAATTAAGGCAACTATTTGTGATTTTAAATGTTTCAAATGTTTGTATAGCTTATGGGACTTAACTACGGGGTCATCAGTCCCTAAACATACAAACTACTCATGGAGTAGCTAACACTAATACGGCACAAATATCCATGCCCGAGAGAGGATTCGAACCCCCGGCCACAGCAGCCGGCTTTGTGATTTTGAAACGCGTTTTGTGCGCTTCTGATATCTACTACTATTTTAATGAAATTTGTAGCAATTTCTAATTTCGATAATAATTGCTTTCTATTTCACTTTATCACTTCCTTCCACGACAATGACCAAGGAGAATGAATTGGAAAGGGTTAGATTTGAACATGGAACGCAGGAATTGTAACCAACGAAACACAAATACGGGGAGTTGAATGTAAAACAACAAATCAGGTACAGGGTCCAAAAATGACAGGGGTCCCAACTGTCACGTAACCGTTGTACGGCGTAATCTGCAGAACGGAAATCGGGACCCACATAAGCAGAAGCTTACCACAATTCAGATGGTGATGGATCGAGTACAAACAAAGGGAAAAACCGAAATCGCGATGCATGAAAACCTTGTTCGCGTCGCAGACGTCCGCACACGAGGGTTGCGGCTAAGTGATTGTGTGACATAACAGGTGGCGCCCCCCGGCCCTTTGTTTTCCGGCTGGGCCGCGGGCGGTCTGTTGCGAACAGTTTTCCAGATGGCGTTCGTGACGGGCGTCGGTTGGACGCGATGGCCGGCGGATAAGCCGCTAATGCTTCTGTTTATCGCGGCCACCCCGCCAGACCTCGTGCGTGAGCGGCCGCCACCCCCGCCGCGGGGGTGTGTTTGTTATGCCGGCGGCGGCCCGCCCCACAAATCCCGGCCGGCCGGGCGTTCACTGTATCGCCGGCTCATTAAACGCCGCCATGGCGTGCGCCGCTTTTCAAGTTCTCCGCGGCCTCCGACGGCCAAATGGACTGCGACGCGGGGAGGTCTGTCGGCCGCGCCCTCGTTATAGTGCTCCAGAGCGGACGTGTACTGCCAGCGCTGAATGTGAGTCGCCTCACCTGCGTGACTGCCTTAAGTCACGGCTCATGCGACGCTAAATGGGAATCGTTCTGCAGATAAAGAAATGCTGCACAGTAACAACTGATTACGTCTGCGTCTACATCTGTACTCCAAAAGCCACCTCGCGATGTGCGGTGGAAAGCACTTTCACGGAATACTTTAACCCTCTCATGCACGAATTATCAACCTGATAATGAACAAAATTTCTGATACATTATTTGGCAACTTAAGACCTAAGTTGTGCAGAATTCATCATAATGAAAAAAAAAAAAAATCATAGACCAATAAGGAGGTGTACTCAACTGCTACATTTTGCTTGGAACATCTAGTAATAATATCAAAAAATACATGAAGAGTGTACACTATTTTGCATTTTTCGTACAATGAAATTGTTTCAGGCACTCAGGGCACACAGCAAGCTTAAATGTTTCTCAAATGTAACTTTTTTTCCGTCAGCAGTCATGATCATGACACCTCTTGGCATTGCGATCACGTGACTTGGCTGGCCAGTGTTATACCACATCGAAGCGCAATTCGTTGGGTACCGAGTGACAGGCTTTCTTTTCTTTACATGTGCATACAACAAGGTGTTTTCATCTGAAGACCTGACTCTACTCTCTCTTATAATCTCTACCATCCATTTCTTCGTTATCCCAATGACTGACACTGCCGTCTACGAGACACTCTAGCATTCATTATTAGTCCTCATAGGAGGTACCAGTGCCTTTACGGTCACCTCACATGTAAAAGATGACAGAAATGAGATAACATTTAAATGTCCTCATTGGAGGACGGTAAGCATGAGAGGGTTAATAAACAAAATACACGAGAACAATCTTCTCTATACACACAGAATACTGAAATAGTGTACAGTGTTAACGCGACATTAAACATTTATCACTTGTTATTCGGAAGTTAATCGAGCGACAAATCTTGTAGAAACACGACTGGGAATTGAGGTAGCAGTAAACTGGTGTTTAATTTAGTTCTGGCATATAGACAACAATATTTTAATTTGTAGTCTGAAAATTGTGAAATATTACCTCCGATATCTGTTTTGCACATAGTAATAAAACCATCACATGATTTCTTAAGTTTCCATATGCCACGTATGTACTTTTAAATCCTTTTATATTTTTCCACCTGCTTAACCATTCCATATAATGATTTGGTTTGTTGCAAATTGGAAACCATTGTTGGATATCTTCCGTTAGAACTTATACCTGAGTGACCAACATTTGAATTAGAGAGTGAGCTCACAGTATTTAAAGTATGACTGCACCTACATCTACAGCAGTCAACATTCAACCTTTAGCAGCTCCAGCTGAAAGCAACCGGTGTCCAACATTACGGGTATATCTTATTCTTGTTTTTAAAATCTACATCTACATGGGATATTCTGCAAATAACATTTAAGTGCCTGGCAGAGGGTTTATCAACAGCCATTATACTATTTATCTCCCATTCAATTCTCGAATAGCGCGCGGCAGGAAATAACGCCTTAATCTCTCTGTTCGAGCTCTGATTACTCGTATTTATTCTGATGATCATTTCTACCTATGTAAGTGGGAGTCAACAATATATTTTCGCATTCGGAGGTGAATGTTGGCGATTGGAATTTCGTAAGTATCCCACGCCGCAGCGATAAGCGCCGTTGTTGTAATGATTCCCACCCCAGATCCCGTATCATTTCCGTAACGCTGTCTCCCCTGTATCGTGACAATACGAAACGAGCTGCTCTGTTTTGGACTCTTCCGATGTCCTCCGTCAAACCCATCTGATAAGGATCCCACACTCGGCAGCAATACACCAAAAATGGACGGACAAGCGCAGTGTATGCAGTTTCTTTTGTAGTTCTGTTGCATGTTTGAAGGTTTCTGCCAATAAAACGCAGTCTCTGGTTCGCCTTTCCCACGACATTATGTACGTGTTGTTTGCGATTTAAGTCTGAAGTAATAGTATTCTTAGGTATTTTGTGGAGTTTATGGCCTTCACTTTTGATTGATTTATCTTGTAAACAAAGTTTAACGGATTTCTTTTCGTACACATGTAGACGACTTCACACTTCTCATAATTTAGAGTCAATAGCCAATTTTATACCATAGTTATTTCTTATTCAGATCGTTCTGCAGTTGGTTTTGTGCAGATGATGCAGTCATTTACCATCTAGTAAGATCATCTGATCTTACTAGACGGTAAATGACTGCGTCATCTGCACACAACCTAAGAGAGCTACTTAGATTTCCCCTAAATCGTTTATGTAAATAAGGAACAGCAGAGGACCAATAACACTACCCTGTGGAACGACAGATATCACTTCTATTTTAGTCGATGCATTACCATCGATTACTACGAACTGTGTCCTCTCTGACAGGAAATCCCATATCGAATCGCAAATTTGGGGCGATATACTATAACCACGCAATTTGATTAAAAGCCGTTTGTGAGGTAGTGTGTAAAAAGTTTCTGGAAATCAAGAAATACGGAATCGATTTGCGAACCCTTGTCGATAGCACCCATCACTTCGACTGAATAAAGAGGTAGTTGTGTTTCTCAGTAACGATATTTTCTAAATCCGTGTTAACCTTGGGGCAATAGATCGTTCTGTTCGAGATAATTCATAATATTTGAATACAGGATACGTTCCAAAACCCTGCTGTAAATTGACGTCAATGAAAGAGGCCTGTAGTTTAGTGGGTTACTCCTACTGCCTTTCTTGAATATATGTGTGACCAGTGCAACTTTCCAATCTTTTGGTACGGATCCTTCTATGAGAGAGCGGTTGTATATGGCTGTTAAGTAAGGAGATATCGCTTCAGCATAATCAGATAGAAATGTAAATGGTATATAATCCGGACCAGAATACTTGTTCTTGTTAAGTGATTTTAGTTGCTGCACTACTCAGATGATATCTACTTCTACGTTACTCATCACGGCCTCTGTACGTAATTCATAATCTAGAATATTGGTTTCGTCTTCCTTCGTGAATAAGTTTCTAAAAGCTGTCTTTAGTAACTCTGCTTTAGTAGCACTGTCATCGGCAGGATCGCCATTACCATCACGTAGTGAGGGTATTGTTTGTGTTTTCCCCTAGTATATTTAACATATGACCCAAATCTCTTTGGGTTTTCAGTCAAATTTCGAGAAAGGGTTTCGTTTTGATAAGTATTGTGGGCATTTCACATTGAAATCCTTGCTAAATTTCGAGCTTCTGTGTAAGAACGCCAATCCTGGGATTTTGTGTTCGTTTGAATTTAGTATGCCTTTTCCTCTGCTTTTGCAACAGTGTCCTGACCTGTTTTGTGTACCAAGGGGGATCACCTCCTTCTTTTATTAATTTATTTGTTATAAAACTGTCAATTGCTGTCGATACCACTGCTTTGAATTTGAGCCACATCTGGTCTACACCTACGTTGAGTGTTAGAAACGAGTGGAAGCTATCTTTCAAGAAGCAATGTATTTTATTTCTATATACTTTCCTGAACAAATATACTTTTCGTTTATTTTTGGTAACTTTGGTAATTTCGATATTCAATCTCGCTACAGCAGCTCTGATTTCACTAATACCTGTATCCGTTTTGATGCTCGTTATGAGCTCAGGATTATATGTTGCTAAGAGATCAAGTATGTTTCCACATCCATTTAAAATTCTACTTGGCTCATGAACTAATTGTTCGAAGTAATTCTCAGAGTACAATTTCTCACGTGTTTTATGCGTACCTCCTGATTTGAAAAAATAATTTCGCCAACAGATCCAGGGTAAATTAAAATCACCGCCTACGATTATGAGTCGGGTACGTTTTTGCAATTAGACTCAGGTTCTCTTTGAATCATTCTGCTCTCTTTGAATCATTCTGCTATTGTATCGTCAGAGTCGGGAGACCGGTAAAAGGAACCGATTATTAACTTCTTACGATTTTCGGGTACAACCTCTACCCATAATAGCTCGCACGAAGTATCAACTTCAATTTCGCTACACGAAATACTACTTTTGACGGCGATAAACACACCTCCACCAATTTTGTTTAATCTATCCTTTCTGAACACAGTTAGATCTTTTGCAAATACTTCTGCTGAACGTATTTCCGGTTTGAGCCAACTTTCATTGCCTGCAACGATGTGAGTTTCAGTGCTTCCTATTAACGCTTGGAGTTCTGGTACTTTCCCGACACAGCTACGACAATTTACCTATTGTTGCCTGATCTACATTTCTCCTGTGATTCACCTGCACCCTTTGAGATTATTCCATTTTGTTTTTCCGCGAAGCCTTTTATCATAAAAAAACCGCCCAGTCCACGCCACACAGCCCCTGCTACCCGTGTAGCCGCTTCCTGCTTCCTGACCTCCTTTAGAAATAATATATCCTTTTAATACTATATATCATTACAGTTGTGGTCTCATGATGGTGATGTAAGTGACCGAAACCGGTTGTCAGAGAAATAAAGGAAATTGCGATCTAGACTGTCTCGTTATAGAAATTAATTTGTTTATAAATATTAAAAATGATCTGTAAACGTCGGAATATATGCTGTTATTGAGAGTACTGTACTATTGTTACCTTAAAATTAATTATCATTTATGAAAAAGAAACAAAGAAAGTTCGGTGCGTACGCTTCCTTGCAGTCATGGTGGCAGCCAATACGTTCAGTTCTAAAAATTAAAAAGTTACCATGGCTCACTTTGCCACGGAATAGATAAGACGCAACCTTTTACTTTGGTCCCACCTGTAACGTCATTGGAAGCTACGGGAATTCTTCTAACATACTGCTGAAATAAAACATTTAAGGAACCAAAATATCAAATTATTGATTATCCATAAATGGAGACAACATTTTGAAAAGTCGCACTGGCGTGTTACACGCTCACTTTAGGTTTTCCTGTATCTTTATAATTTTTGGGAATATCTCGAAAAGAAATAATATGAAACTGAGTGTAGAAAAAGGCAATACACAATAGTAAAAAAATGGGAATATAAAATAAATGCCAATAATAACATAAAATAACGTTTTAATTGTATGTCATTAATTTTTGTATTTTATATGTCTATCTGAAATATTTGAAAAGGTGGATCAAAAACAGGTTAGTTGGATATTCATTATTATAACTTTTTTTAACTCTTCGACCATTTTGAAAGACCTTCTAAAAGAATTACAAGTACGGCAAAAATTCGTATACTTGGGAGACATGTTCGTAAATAAAGAAAGCAGTCCCAACAGTCATGAATCGTGATTATTAGTTATAACTCATGACAGTTTTTAAAACCATTTTATTTCTATATAAAATAGAACTTTTTGCGCGATTGATTCATCCCTGGAAGATACAGCAACATCAAACTATTTTTGTAAGTGCCATTAAATGACTTACAACAACATAATAAGACAGTAAGGTCTAATCAAGAACAACATGTTTAGACCCAACTTTTAGAGTCAACATATCGAGCACATTTTCAAACAAAAGTTATTCTACATGAAACGCTGAAAAAACTTAGACCTAAAAGCTTTTAAAATACGGCGCACAATAGACGAGATAGTGTATAGTTTCACCCTCTAGCTGCATTTAATTATGCCAACAGGATGAGTTACAGGTCGACGGCGACCAACACATTAGTATGCAAAATTTCGTCGCTATCAGTTGAGCGGAGCCACCTAAAAAGGGGAGCACGTTAAAGACATCGCGATAAAAGGCCAGTGCCCAAACGACGTTATGTTTGGAAAGATTTTTGAAACAGGGCAATATCTGGAAGGAAACGAAATAGAGTTTTGGAGCCTTTTTCTCCATTTAAAATCCAAATTGTCAGTTTTTGTCTAAAATGAGCTGTAATGCGTAATTTGCAATTAAATTTCGGTCTGGCGAAAGGCATTCGCGATCGGCCTACTGTTAATGTTCCTAACCAAAATTTCTCCAAATTGTAACACCATACAAGAGAGTGATAAGCAGAACAGAAAACCGACGCAGTTTCTACATCTTCATATACACACATGGGTCAGCGGCAGTAGAATCACTCTGTAGTCCGCTTTAAATTCCGGCCCTCTAAATTTCTTCAACAGTGTTTCACGGATAGATCGTCGTATCCCGTCCAGTGATTCTCATTTGAGTACCTGAATCACCTCAGTAACACTCAATCATTGATCATTCCTATCAGTAACACATCTAGCGGCCCGCCTCTGACATCTATCCGCTATGTCCTTCTCTAACAGATCTGGTGGTGATCGCAAACAATTGAGCAGTAAACAAGGCGTGATCGCACAAGTGTTTTTGTACGCGGTCTCCTTTACAAACGTATTACAGCTTCCCAAAATTTTCCCAATATACCGAAGTCGACCATCCGCCTTCCCCACGATTTTCCTGATACAGTCGTTCCACTTCATATCGCTGTGCAACCTGACATCTAGGTATTGAATTGACGCGACTCTGTCAAGCAGCACGCTACTATTGCTGTCTTCGAAAATTACGCGATTGTTTCTCCTACTGATCTGTATCACCTTACATTTGTCTACATTTAGAGCTAGTCGTTATTCCTCACACTACCTAGAAAATTGGTCCAAGAAGTCAGCTTGCACCCTACTACAGTCATTCAATGACGAAACCCTCTTCTACACCACTGCATCATCAGCAAGTAGCCGCATATTGCAACTCACTCTGTCCCTCAGGTCATTTATATAGATAGAAAAAGGTAACGGGCCCATCATACTTCTCTGAAGCATTCCTCACGATAACCTAGTCTCTGATAAACACACGCCATCGAGGAAAACGTAACGGGACTTATTACTTAAGGGGAGATAGAACGGATATTTTTTACAGCCACGGATTTTTATCCCATTATAAAATTTGCAGTATATGACTTATAAACTCACATGTGGAGTATTTATTCTTTCTTAGTGTAATCTACACCGGTTTCAAATGTTAAAAATGTTAGTTGCGTTCATTAAAGATTTAATAAAAGCGGTATTTTTTTTCGAAAATATGCACGTATACGTAACGAGGTAAATTCTCAAGTGTAATAAAGTTTTCAACGTATTTCTACTGTTGATTGAAATAATTACCTTTGTTAAGAGGATACATACAATATAGAACAAAGAATTAAACGAAATGGACATTATGTACCATAATTGCTTACTTCGGAACTACACAGCCACACGACCTGCTCTTGAAACTGTTTGTGTATGTTTACGTACATTATTTTGGTTTCATTGAGGAAAGCTGCAAATATATTCCGGTCGACACGTATGCCGGTGTGAATAGATTGTGTGGATCGCTGTGTTATAAATGTTAAATTACGTGTTTGTATTGCCAGCACTGTCAAAACGAGTATCGTATCGTTTCGTAGAATGAATATTGGTTGTTTGTAGAAGTGTAACGTTTCTTCGATGATAAGTGACGATTAGATAGGTAAATCCCTCTAAAAGTAAAATATGACGCCAAAACGAATTGTTATCACGAAACGTCGGTTCCATTGTAATAGATTTTCAAGTAAAGCCAATATACAACCTTTGCCCTCCTGGACCTAATTAATGGTGCAATTACCAGTACTCAAACAGTTCATACATCCATAAACATTCCACCACAGCAGCTGTCATGGATATCATAGAACCTATTTACATAGTCCTGGCAAATCCTGAATTACAAAATAAGTGTCTACGTGGTCAGACTCAGAATCCCAATACGTCGTTCAGTAATCTTAGACGGACTCTCTTACAAAAAAAAGGTGTGTTTGTTGGAATGAAGACAATAATGTAGGGGGAGAGGGGGGCGGTGTCAGTAATGCTTTTATTGCCTTTAAAAATGTTTAAATGTCTGTAAATCTATCGGTCCAAACTGCGTGGTCATCATTCCGTAGTTTACAAACTACTTAAACCTAGTTAATCTAACCTAAGGACAACACACACACCCATGCCCGAGGAAGGACTCGAACCTCCACGGCGAGCAACCGCGCGCTCCGCAGCGAATCGCTTTAGACCATTCGGCTATTCCACCGCGGCTTATTGCCTTTAATGGTCAGCAACATTGGTAGGGTGAAAATGCTACAGGGTATAGGATTTAATTCTGGAGCAACGGTTGGACAAGGTTCGCATTGATGAAGCACAGTCGGCTGCTAAGGGGTCCAGAAAGAAGAAAAAAAACTCTGAAAATGATCAGGAAAATGATGTACAAAATGGCGGACGGTGCTTATAATTGACTAAACATAAAAATAAGTTACAGTCTTTTGAAGCTGTAGAAGCCGTTTCTGGAAATATTAATTTTTGTTGTAATTTTCCTAAAACTCAGAAACCATTATGAGCAGAATATTCAAATTTCGGGAGTAATTATTACATATCCTGAGTTCAAATGTTCAAATGTTTGTATAGCTTATGGGACTTAATTACAGGGTCATCAATCCCTAAACTTACAAACTACTTAGGAACTAGCTACTACTAAGGATGGCACAAATATCCATGCCCGAGGGGGGATTCGAACCCCCGACCGTAGTGGCCGTGGAGACCGTGACTGGAGCGCCTCAGCCTCCTCGGCCACCGCGGCGTGCGCGGTGATATTAAAAACATGCATTATGAAATCAAAACAAGGCGGTGAACACTCGGATACATGGTATTAACACAGTCTATCACAGACAGTTGCGAAACTCTCCAGGACAAAAGTTGCAGCTAAAGCGATACTAGCGCCCCAAGCGGCCAGTAGGGAATAACAATGGAATGGCATGATGCAATCTGAGAAGTTGCCGTTTTTAATGCTGTTACTTTCATATTTCCTGGTCACTGAACTTTGCTGTGAAATTTCTAATTCAAATACGAAAACATCAGCAAATTAATATCACTGCTTCGGTTAACGGCAGTCTATAATTTAACTGACTGCCAGTGCAGTGTAATTCATACAGATCACAATACTATAGTCATATTAATATCGTCTGAAACATTTTGAAAGCAGAAATAAATTGCAACCTGATGTGCTGAAGTATATAAAAGAACTGATTATGATTAAGTTCGCATTCTCGATGCGTACTGACATGTCGCACGAGTTTTGTTTTAGCGAATTTCGGACATGTTTTGAAAAGTACTCACGATTTCTACATTGTTGTGGACTAGATTCTGCATCGTTGTTTAAACCATGTTTTCCCCTCGTTCTTGCTTCTGTGTCTGTCGTGTACCTATCATAATTTTATAGCTATTTACCAGGTATCAAACTGAATATCTTCAAGAATGTGACGTGCTAACATTAACAGCTTATATATGAACATTTCTATTTGTAGCTACGTATTCACTTTATCAAACTACTAGGTAACCGACAAAATATGTTAGTATAAAGGGTTATCATTTTTGTGAAGCCTAAGGAGTCATTCATACATTACTTTTATTCAGCAGTAATATTATGATATAGTGTTCAAGTATTTGCAATTCTCATTAAGAGCAGAAGTTTGGACGTGAATGAATTGTTAAAGATTTACTTCTATGCCTAAAAGTGTAACTAACCACAGTGAACGAACACCTGTTCTTCATAACATTATTCTGTTACTTCTGAGCATCCTTTGCAAATTAGAGATTTCCGAATTATATTTTTTTTAGAGTTGCTACAATAATAGCGCCACAAAAGCTCGTAAATACGAAGTTATTTTGAAAATGCTGCTTCAGTCCAAATACACATTCATTACTCAATCGCTTTGCGGTGTAATTTTACGACCCGGCCGTTTGGCAGCGCTGCTGTTGCTAAGTTGCAGAAAATCACTGGGAGTTTCGCGACTCTTTATGTTCGAATCTGGTATTAAAAACAAACGATGCGACACTTGTCTGTAAACGGTAAAAAAAAAACAATGCATTACTTGACAGACAACACTGGAAAGGCCTTTGTTTTTTAGTTTTTTTCCCCTTTATTGAATTTTAATGCCCTAATACAGGCAGGCTGGTGGCAGTAGCCGATGATGCTGCTCTACAGCCGAGCGAATGGTAAACAATGGACAAAAACAGAATATAAAATTAAAGGTGATAAAATGGCGCTTTTATAATTACAAGATGAAAATATGGGAGAATGTTACAAGACAATATGACAGCTGACAGAACATATATAGTTGTTAAAACAAGACACTGCCACGGTGGCTAAAAAACACTCACTACAGACGACTAGACATAACAAGACGGCGACATTGAGGTAAAAAACACTGAACACTGGTGTACGCAACGTTAAAAAAGAAAAAAAAGAACACTTGGCGACGAAACACTACACACACGAAGCACTGAACACTTAAAACCACAGCACTGTACTGGCCCTGCTGGGGGGGGGGGGGGGGGGGAAGGATGGAGAAGGCGCGGGGGAAGGGGAAGGAGGTGGGGGAAGGGAGAATGGGAGAAACCGGAAGGAGCTCCCAGGGAGATGGAGAAAGGAGGGGGTGAGCCAAGCGGGGACGGGAGTGGGAGGGGAGGGGGAGGGAGGAGGCAGTGGCAATCCATAGAGAGGGGTCAACGTTGGAAGGAGGGATAGATGTCGGTACGGTTTTGGAGAACGTCGTTAGGGAGAGGTAGGTGGTGGAAGCCACCCTCGTAGAGGTTGTGGAGGTGATGTGGCGGTAAAGGCGTGACAGGGGCCCGGGATCCAGGAGGAGAGGAGATACTAGTGGGTTATGGGACTCTATCTTTCGGTGGATGTAAGTGAGGCGGATGTGTTGAAGGAATTGGACCAGGTGTGGGAATGGGATGAGGTCGTAAAGGATCCGCGTGGGGGAGGGGAGGCGGATGCGGTTGGCGAGGCGAAGGGCGTAGCGTTCGATGATTTTGAGGGATTCATAATAGGAGGGGGGAGCGGATACCCAGGCGGGATGGAAGCAGCAAAGGACGGGACGCATAAGGTAGCGGTAGGTATACAGGATGGTGAAAGGATTTAGTCCCCATGTCCGGCCGGAGAGGCATTTTAAGAGGTTAAGGCGGGAGAGGGCTTTTTGTCGGACAGTTTTGAGGCGAGGTTTCCAGGAAAGGTCTCTGTCTAGGGTTAATCCGAGGTAGCGGAGGGCCTTCGATTGTGGGATGGGGCGACCATGGAGGGTGAGGTACAGGTTTCGGTGGCGAAAGGAAGTGGTGGTGCGACCTATGATGATTGCCTTGGATTTTGTAGGGTTTACAGTAAGGAGCCACTGGTTACACCAGGAGGAAAGTCCGGAGAGATGGGACTGAAGGAGATGTTGGGAGCGAGCGAGGGACGGGGCAAGGGCAAGGAAGGTGGTGTAATCAGCATACTGAAGAAGATGGACATGAGGCTAAGGTTGGGGCAAATCTGCTGAAAATAACAGATAGAGGAGGGGCGAAAGATGGAGCCCTGGGGTACCCCGGCAGAGGGGTAGAACAAACAGGAATTTTTGTTATTGACAGTGACCTGGAAAGGGCGTTACAACTCCTCTTAAGTATTCTTCGAGCCACTCACATATTTGGGTACGTATTCCATATGGCAGTAACTTGGTTAGCAGTCTGCAGAGCGGCACCGCGTAGAAAATAGAGAAACATGCAGTCTGCCTGAGAGTGAGTTCGCTGTAGCTGGCGTTTTACGAGTCATCAGATACAGCCGACGGTGGTGGCCTGGTGACGGCGCGGCGGCCCGCAGGTAGTTGGCGGCGCGCCCGCCGGGTCACGTGACGTGACGTGCGGCCGGCCAGCAGCCAGGGCCCAGCGTCGCGTCAGCGCTGGCAGCCTGCCACCCGCCACCGCCACCAGGGGGCGCCAAACACCTGCGCAGCCAACACCACACCACAGCGCCGTGACACCCTACCTAAACGCCGTCAGGCTCTGCTCCAGTCCAAGCACAAATGCAAGGTGTTACTGGACTTTGGGGGGGGGGGGGGGGGGTGAGGGTTGGAAGGGCTGGTAGTCCGCAACCGCTGGAGGCTTCCTCATCCCATGACAGCTGCGTTGGTACGTCCTGAGTGATTTCTGAACATACGAAAGAAAAGGCCATTCTACATCTACATCTACATGGGATGCTCTGCAAATCACATTTAAGTACCTGGCAGAGGGTTCGTCGAACCACCGTTATACTATTTATCTCCCATTTCATTCTAAAACAGCGCGCAGGAAGAAAGACCACCTGAATCTCTCTTTTGTGTCTCGCTTCCGCCGGTTGTCCTGGGTGTCGGTGGTCGAGTAGAGAGAGACCGACACAGGAAAATAGGATGCACGCGTGCGCAGGTACGGAGGTGACGAGCCAGTGGGATAGCACAAACTAGAAACACTAAGCTAGATTAGTATAAGAGATATATTTCATAGAAATAATACATTACTTGACTTGGAGAGCAGCAGACTAGTAGGATGTTGTTGCATAGTTTTTAATGTTTAATGTTTGTATAGTCTATGGGACTTAACTACGGGGTCATCAGTCCCTAGACTTACAAACTACTTATTGACTACTTACGAACTAGGACGTCACAAATATCCATGCCCGAGAGGGGATTCGAACCCCCGACCGTAGTGGCAGTGCAGACCGTGACTGGAGCGCCTTAGTCTCCTCGGCCACCGCGGCCGGCATATTTTAGATAGAGGCCTGCCTACTGATGATTCCTAGTGCCTATCCGATAGCCAAATCTTAACTGGTGCCTATCTGATTCCCTAGTGGTAGATGCAGTTCAGTGGTGGCCACGAGCGGGATTGCAGCAGAGGGCGCTCGTGGCCAACGTCGTAAGAACTCCGCGCCGTGCGTGCATGGCGGCGCGCGGCGAAAGTACGTGGCGCACACTTCATACTTGTGCGACACCACACTCTCCGTCCGAGCTCCGATTTCTCGTATTTTAATCTGATGATCATTTATACCTATGTAAGTGAGAGCTAACAATGTATTTTTGCATTCGGAGGATAATGTTGGCGATTGGAGTTTCGTAAGTAGCCCACGCCGCAGCGATAATCGCCGATGTTGTAATGATTCCCATCCCAGATCCTGTATCATTTCCGTAACGCTGTCTCCCCTGTATCGTGACAATACCAAACGAGCTGCCTTTATTTGGACTCTTTCGATGTCCTCCATCAAACTCACCCGATAAGGATCCTATACTGGACAGCAACTCTCCAACAAAGAACGGACAAGCGTAGTGTATGCAGTTTCTTTAGTAGTTCTGCTGCATGTTTTAAGGGTTCTGCCAATAAAACGCTCTCTCTGGTACGCCTTTCACACGACATTATCTACGTGTTTTTTCCAGTTTATGTTTGAAGTAATAGTAATTCCTAGGTATTTTGTGGAGATTACGGCGTTCACCTTTGATTGATTTATCTTGTATACAAAGTTTAACGGATTTCTTTTCGTATTCATATGGACGACTTCATACTTCTCATTATTTAGAGTCAATTGTCAGTTATTACACCATAGTGATATCTTATTCAGATCGTTCTACAGTTGGTTTTGATCTTCAGATGATTTTACTAGACCGTAAATGACGGCGTCATCTGCAAACAACCTAAGATATGTACTTACAGGCGGCCTCGTTGGCTGAGCGGTCTGTGGCGTGCCAGTCACTGTCTGCACGGCCGCTGCGGTCTGGGGTTCGAATCCCCCCTCGGGCATGGATGTTTCTGCCGTCTTTAGAATAAGCTAGTCCATACGTAGTTTGTAAGATTAGGGATTGATGACCCCATAGTTAAGTCCCATAGACTCTACAAAAATGTGAACATTTAGCAACTTACATTTTCTCCTAAATCGTCTATGTAAATAAAGAACAGCATTGGACCAATAACACTACCCTGTGGAACGCCTAATATCACCTCTGTTTTAGTCGATGCCTTACCATCGATTATTGTTCCAATCAAAATGAAATACACACTTCGAAAAGGTGTTCCACCGCCACGATATTAGGGGTTCTTGACACTGGACTATAGGTATACCACAATCCAATACTCACTGGTGTGAAATCTGTTACCGTCCGTTAGCTGTAACTATACTATTTCTGCGGTGAGCCAGGATGCCGCATATTAAATTCATATACGTTGTACGGATAACACCTTATTTTGCAACAATTTTCAACGTAATTTCTTTCTGTTTGGCCATGTTCTCGCACATTCGGTATCGGCTCTGTGTTAAATCCGGATTTGGCTTGTGCTATTATTTACGGGGAAGCCGGATACCCTTCCTGTCGCCACCACATGCCCTCTGGGAGGAAATGTGTACCCCAAATGTCTGCGTATAGTGTCATACGTGCGAAAGTGCAAAGTGTTACGAAATGTTTGAGAATATTGTAACTGAGGCGGGACTTGAGGAACAGCCCGGTATTCACCTATTGGGATGTGGAATACCGCGTAAAAGTCACATCCAGGCTGGCCGGCGTGGGCGTGTAGCTCCGAAGTAAGCAAGTATGGGACATAATGTCCTTTTCGTTTAGTTCTTTGTTTTAGATTTTATCCTCTTAGCAAAGGTAATTATTCCAACCAATAGTAAAAATACGTTGAAAACTGTATTATACTTGCGAATTTACCAACTGTCCTCGTTACGTTTGCGTGCATATTTTTGATAAAACAGACGAATATGACTTCTACCGCCCAGAATTGATTAGGTGTTAAAACCATCACGATAGTACCGCCAACTCAGTAGTTTCCTCTGCCCGCTTAGCGTGCTGCTATCGCGGTGGCGGGCAGGGGACTGACATATTAGACTGTGCATATGCGAAGGCATCATTTCAGGTCTTATCACTCATGAAAACGACATCAACTCAGACATTCTGTATTTTTTGACAGACTGCGAAATACACCAGTACCCAAGGTACTCGGTAACACGTCCTCATGCATCAGTAAGAGGACGTGTTACCGAGTACCTTCGCATATGCACAGTCTAATATGTCAGTCCCCTGCCCGCCACCGCGATAGCAGCACGCTAAGCGGGCAGGGGAAACTACTGAGTTGGCGGTACTATCGTGATGGTTTTAACACCTAATCAATTCTGGGCGGTAGAAGTCATATTCGTCTGTTTTATCAAAAATATGCACGCAAACGTAACGAGGACAGTTGGTAAATTCGCAAGTATAATTACTGATGCATGCCTGTATTCACCTTGACATGCTGTCTACAAGATCTTCAAGTGACTGTCGCTCCAGATTGTCCCATTGATGAACAGAGATTCGCCGTACATCTCTCAGATTGTTTGGTAGGTCGTTTCGTCCTAAGACAGCCCTTTTCAATGTATCCCAGGCATGTTCGATAGCGTCCATCCTGTGCACAATGAGCACGAAAATTGTCAATTAAGATGAACCTCTGACCGAAATTCTGGTATCGGAGACTGTCGTCAGTGTACCGAATAGCCGTTTGATAGCCCTGAATGAGCACCGATGGCGTACGGTGGGCCACCACGAAACATTTGAGAATCACCACCTTGTTGTGCTCACTGGACGGTGTGTCTAACACACTTCGGCTGATCAGGCTGCCTTTGAAAATTTCTCCTACGATGCCACTCTCGTCTGTAAGTAGCACTTGATGACAATTCTGACGAGTCCATTCTGCATGTTGTTGAGCCCATCTCAACTGCACTGTCTAGGTGTTAAAACTTGCTCTCGCCATGGAGTTAAGTTACGTACAGTTGGAGTCCAAATACGGCGTCAAGTGGCTGCACGAAAATCATTATTCATCATGGTGGCGTTCTTCTTCGAATTTACTAGAACTGAAATATGGAAGTACTGGCTATCATCTGCTGTGGTAGTCTTCGTGCGACCAGAGAGATGCAAGTCATCTGCAGTTTGTAACATTTGTTGGATTTTTGTATTTACTGTATGTTCAACATGTCTTTGATTTTTCTATTTACTGTATGTCTACAGGCTATCTCATTTGATATGCAATCTGTAAAAAAAAATCAATGGCACATTATGATTTATTGATCTGATAATTTAGTGTGCAAAACAATTTAATCATTTGGTACATAAAACCTTCCATTTACCCTTTGCATTTTTATGCGAAACAATGTACTGTTTCTATATACAAATTATTTGATTAATCGTTATAATAAATTGGTTGCCCACTATCTGACCAGTGGCGTATATCATACCAGAATCTATTTTCCTTACTTTTATCACAGAAATTTGTTTTCTACCCTTTAATGATATAAGCAAACGATTATAATTCCCTCTAAACTAGGGAACCTGATCTGAGTTACTGAGTGATGGTATTCAATAAATAAAATACATTCAGATTATATTTTGAAATTCAAAGTTATAACCTAACCATTTACAATGTTAGGTGACTAAGTATCAAGATACAATACCATGAAAATTTGAAATAATTTGTTGTATGAATTTACAAAAATAAAAAAGGCACACTATTAAATAAAATAAAGTAAATGTGTTGTATTATCTAGGTACAGAAAAACGCAATCAGTCACTTTTATGAAATGGAGATTCCTTTATTCCATGAACCGGTTTGCGAATTTTTTCAAGTTCATCTTCAGATGGTACAGGAAGATTACAGGTTCATTTCGTAGCGAGATGCTGGGTGCTGGCTTGTGGCTTTATGGATGGCTTTTGCAGTAGGCTTCCATTTGTCAGGAGATTTGGTTGCAGTATGGTACCACATCACTCGCTTTTTTAATAGTGACTTGGTTTGTCAATATCATAAAACATGTTGTGAAAGCGCATGCCAGCTGCTGGTGAAGTGTTGTGACATTGACAAACCAAGTTACTGTTTAAAAAGTGAGTGATGTGGTACCATACTGCAACCAAATCTCCTGACAAATGGAAGCCTACTGCAAAAGCCATCCATAAATCCACAAGCCAGCACCCAGCATCTCGCTACGAAATGACACTGTAAATTTCTTGTACCATCTGAAGATGAACTTGAAAAAGTTCGAAAACCGGTTCATGGAATAAAGCAAGCTCCTTTTCATAAAAGTGACTGTTTGCGTTTTTCTGTGCCTAGATTATACGAACAATCATGGGTTATCTAACATCCAATATGGATAATATAAATGTTGTTGTTGTGGTCTTCAGTCCAGAGACTGGTTTGATGCAGCTCTCCACCCTACTCTATCCTGAGCAAGCCTTTTCATCTCCTCATAAGAACGACACCCCGCATCCACTTGAATCTGATTACTATACGCGTCTCTTGGTCTCCCTCTGCGATTTTTACCCCACACACTTCCCTCCAACGCTAAATTCACAATTCCTTGATGTCTAAGTATGTGTCCTACCAATATATCCCTTCTTTTAGTCAAGGTATGCCAGAAATTTCTTTTCTCCCCAATTCGGTTCAGTACCTCCTCATTAGTTACGCGATCCACCCATCTAATCTTCTGCATTCTTCTGTAGCACCACATTTCAAAAGCCTCTATCCTCTTTCTATCCACACTGCTTATCGTCCATGTTTCACTTCCATACAAGGCAACACTCCATACAAATGCCTTCAGAAAGGACTTGATCGTATCTTCCACAGAAGTCTCTTAAGAGAACTGTACTCGGCGGTATCTCTGCCTTGTCTGTGTTCCACACCACCAAGTTTCACACGCTAGCTATTGGCGGCCACGCCCTTTACACCTAGGAAGCCAGTCTCACCAAACCTTTAATGGGCTGTCCAATGATAACATCTGATCGCATGACGGACCGTTCGACCTGTCATATAGCAAAACAGACAGCCAATCATAGACCGAGCTGCAATCTACACCTTACAATCCGCTTCCGACAGCAAATTTCTCACGCAAAGTCACGTAGCCAAGACCTTTACCCAAAACATTTGCAAAATTATCCCTCACCGTCATCTTGGCACCGTTTTTTACTAACGTAGTCGGTGGACACAAGCTGAGCGAGACAACCTCTCCACGCAGGGAACTGCACATCTAGCATCCTGGCATTTATTATGTAGCAAAGCAAGCTACCATCTGCAGACAGTTTTAGGGAGTCGTCCCTTACCCAAAACCAAGTTGCCGACCGTCGCCACTCGCGTAAAGAAATTCGCCGACCGGCGCTAATCGGTAAAGCATTGCGTTCTACAAACAACGCTGGCCGATCGGAAAGTAGCCAATGAGCTGTCTGTCTACCTAAATGTGCCTCGTGCCCCACACTGCGCACCACTGACACCATAGGATGGCGCAGAGGGCTTGGCTTCGGTACTGCTTTGAGACCTTCCCGCGAAAAAAGCTAATGCCCCTGCTAATGTAAGCAACCTCGTCTCGTCACAGCTTCTTACAGTTCAAAACAGCTCGCTCCCCACTGCCATGAGTAGTCACACAAATGAAATATCTGAATCAGTCAACAATTAAGTCAAAGAACAAGACTCAGACATCTCTCGCAACCCCTTACTCAATGTAGAAATCAGAAAATAAGAATAATAAAATTATTACGTTCAATAAACACCTGCCATCAGACGTAAATTCCAAGAAATAAAGACATAGGAGGGACGATAAAATTGAGAAATAATTTGTCAAAAAGAACCAAAACCTTTTGGTTCCTGTATCTTTTTACGTCCTCCACGTCGGTACAATTTCGCTGTGGTTCACTCCGAGACGTCTGGAAAGGTCCCTTGATGAGACTCCCACCGGAAGCATAGAAACAAATTGGATACGATCAAACATCGGAATTGACCCTCTAGACATGGCTGTACTACAGTCAACACAAGCAGTGTGCTTCCTTCCCATTGTTATGACTGGAACTGATCAGATATCTTAACCACTCAGATGCAATGGCATTGCTCAAACATCGTTGTTTACATCTTTCTATGGGATGAATGACATCAATGGACAATCTAAGGACCTGTATTTTTGATGCAATACACACAATCAACGGCAGTGTTCTGAAGACCTGGTAACAAAGATGATAAAACACATTTTTGGAGGATGTGTATACAATGTGACTATTTTCACCTGCTAGTAACTCTAGCAATTCAACTTATGTACTCAAATGCTTGTTTTCCATGGTAGAGACCATGTCATTCTTGCCACAGACACCTACCTTCTAATATGCGCTACACCTTGCAGTCAGAGTCAGACACATATAAATAACTTTTTAAGTGTAGATAAATGTACGCATAAATACAGCTGTAAAGAACTAATTTCTGTTGCAAATTCCGAGTTTTATATGACAATAAACCAAAAACCATTAAGAGTTTTTGACATGCCGACGGCCTGACTTGCTTGGACTTGCTAGTCTTCGGTTTACGAGTTTTACAAGCTACACTACAAAACACATCACACATACACACACACACACACACACACACACACACTTACACACTTTTCGCTTCATGGTGTTAGCGGGATGCGCAATAAAAGGGAAAAATACGGTTCAGAATCCCCTCTACATCGTTTAGTTAAAATCCGGATAGGGTATCAGAGAGAGGAAAAGAAATCGGCCGTGTCCTTTGAAAGGAACGATCTTGGCATTAGCCTCGTCTAATTGAGGAACAACACAAATCAGGATACCAATATGCGGGTTTGAACTAACATTCTCCTGAATTCGTTTCCAGTGTGTAACCCACATTAAATCTCGATCATTGGGACGCAGTTGACAACAGGACTACGAAGGGGTTCGGGGTGTCTGGAGTTTGGTGATGAGGGATAGGTTGGGGCGGTAAAAGATATGGCGTCAGGAGGCAGCAGTATGGTTTTGCTGTTGGAGGAGGAGAGGGATAGCCTATGATTTGCAGGTGTTTGATATGTACAAGGAAAAATGGCAACGAATGAAATATGGGAGTGTAGAAGGATGAGGAATATTGATGCAGTGAGTGTTGATAATAAATTCTCAAAAATGTTCAAATGTTTGTAGAACTTATGCGACTTAACTACGAGGTCATCAGTCCCTAAGCTTACAAACTACTTATCAACTAGCTAATACTAAGTACGGCACAAATATCCATGCCCGAGGGGGGATTCGAACCCCCGACAGCAGTGGCCGTGCAGACCGTGACTGAAGCGCCTCAGTCCCCTCGGCCACCGCGGCCCGAATAGATTCTCAGAGCTTGCGGTTACAGTAGAACTAAAAAACCAGTTAAATAATTTGTATAGAAAACAGCGACCATTCACCAAAAGGCAGAGTTTTTGATACGTGAATGGCCTGACTTACTGGAGCAAGGAAATTTGTAACGATAGTTTTCATTTGCGTCGTTTAGAGAATCTAGTAGCTTTTGTTTAAGGGTTTGTAAGTATTATCTTTCAGCATATTTAGATCAGAAACTTCCTTCAAGAATCTCGCTTTCCTTGTTGCTAAAGAGAGACATCAGTATAAAAATTAGTAAAGTCGATTAATGTTTCGTGAGAATTACACTCGGTGCTATCGGACCGAGAGGGCTCACAATGAGTTATAAAAATCTGATAGCCATCTAATATTCCCGCCGAGCGTCCCGAAACTGCCTACCTCTCACGCAGGGTCCGTTCCGTGGAGCCCCGCACGCGACGGCTGAGCCACCACAAAAAAGGGGAACGTTGTTTACGCTGGAAAATGAATGGACCTGATACTCGCCGAGTCGACGGCCTCTGGAAGGCCGCGGGATTCATACACTATTTCAGCAAAAAGCACGGATAAATTTTAAAGATCGATATCGTTTCGACAGTCACGAAACGTTAATGCTGAGCTCTAAATTACTTCTATTTGCAGAATTCGCAGTACGACCTTTCAGCAAGGACCGCGATCGCATGTCTTGCTTCCTTTCTTTCTTCCCTTTCCACCTCTTTGTCTCTATTTGTGGGTTATGTAATTCGAACAAATACATTTTCTCCTCAAACGCACAAACTCATTTTCTTCATTATAAAAGGTAAAGCAGTCATCAATCCGAAGATTGGTTTGAACACCACAGTGCTTTACTAGGCATGGTCCTGTTTGGAGGTGGTATGCCGTTGCCTTCCTCCGACCTTCGGACTTACCCAGCCAGTTATAGGGGGACCTACAGTTTAACGTGGGTCCCGAACCACGGTGCTACTCGGTATTTTTCACATGAGCAATACTGCCAGAGATGAAAGAAGTGGAAAGTGACAGATAAAAATCCTAGGACCTGGCGGGGATCGAACCCGCGACCTTTGGATTTGTAGTCTGGTACTCTACCACTGTGCAACCGAGGCGCACCATTTTTATCATAATTATTATTATTGTTAATCATTATTATTATTATTATTATTATTATTATTATTATTTTGTGTCCACTTCCTCAACTTATACGACAGTGTTGCCAAGTACTATGCACAAGTCCCGGATTTGATTCACGCAGATGATTAGGTGTTCTATGTTGTCTCGCTATCACTTCATTATCATCAACAGGCAAGTCGGACTCAAATAATACTTGCGCTAGGAGGCAGAAAAATCTCTCATGGGATCTCGTGGCCTAATATTCCTTACGTTCATTTCAATTCATTTTCTTTAGCGAACCCTTTCTGGCTAACTTACTGGCACCATATCACGGAAACGCAGTCATGATACAATCAATCAGCATTATACGCATGAAAAATAGTAAAATGTCGTAAATTAAATCCACAGGTAAATAAAAGGACAACCACAAAATCTTAGTACTTGTTGTTAACTGATCAAAAAGGAAATAATAACTGGTGCAAGTACCATATTCACAGAACATATGACATCAACTGCGAATGGGCAAAGCTGAAAATCTGTACCCAGCTAGCATTCGAACCCGGGGCACCTGCTTTCTAGGCAGTTGCACTGACAACTACACCACTGGGGACACAGCGAGGACTACCTAAGCACGCCTCCCGTCAGATACATATTCATAGCTTCACCTTGGCCACAGAATCTATAACATTATATAATATGCCGGTGACGGGCAATGATCCTTTCGTTAGTGGGGAGGGGTGGCTAATTTTGTGGCCCTTACTCTTACGGGAGTTAATTTCATAACTACGAGTTTGAGTACTGTTGGCAGGGTGAAGCTGGGAATATGTATCTGACTTGAGGCTTGTTTAGGTAGTCCTTGCAGATGCGCTGATCACTGTGTCACCAGTGGTGTAGTGGTTAGCCCAACTGCCTATAAAAGAGGAAACCCTGGTTAGAATCCTGGCTGGGTACACATTTTCATATTTGCCCACTCGCAGTTGATGTCATACGTTCTGTTAATATGAATGAATAACAACTGCAGGATCAGAAAGACGCCACACACACACACACACACACACAACTAAAAAAAAAAAAAAATACTTACTTCTTTTTATGATTGCAGGAAATATAATCAAAATGTTATTCGAATTTCACTGTCATCCCACCGGTCACTACATTTCTTTACAAGACTTTAGGAAAAAATTACTTACTTCTTTTTATGACTGCAGGAAATATAATCAAACTGTTAATCTTATTCGAATTTCAGTGTCACCCCTCCGGTCACTACATTGCTTTACAAGACTTTAATCTGAAAGAGTGCCATACCAGGCTACTGAACTGTTTTTTTCTTTTTTTTCTCTATTTTTTTATGGGAAATAACTGAGGTCATGAGTCCTTAAACTTACAAGCTACTTATGAACTAGCTAATACTAAAGACGGCCCAAATATCCATGCCCGAGGGGGGATTCGAACCCCCGACCGTAGTGGCCGTGCAGACCGTGACTGGCGCGCCGCAGACAGCTCGGCCACCGCAGCCGGCTACTGAACTGTTAACTTGTTACTGGACGTTTAAATAATGTATGTAAGTAGGTAATGGTTATTAGTAAAACTTGAGAGTTCAGAGTTTGTTATTGTATTTTTGTTCTATTTTCTTAAAAACATTGGATTTCCTTTGATTACACTTTGCTAATATACTTATGTTCAGATACAAAATATCGTGAGCGTTTTAACTTCTGATCAAATATGTGAGATTTCTTCTCAACTAAGAACATCCGTTATTGATTATTTATTACGAATTATTTTTAATATTATGCCTGGTAAAGTTATTAAATAAATTATGAAACCACACTGGGAATGTAAGTAAAAACTGAAACAGCCAATTTAGACTAAAATTAGAATATAAGTAATTACTTCTGAACTTTATTTTCATGCGTAAAATAACATTCATTGTTATACATTCTAACATTCTTACTACAGTCAATACAATCTACTTGAGAGAGTCATAAACTGTAGTAATAATTGTTACTGAAGAAATTTGATTCGTTTGTCACCAGATATGACCACAAAGTAAGTTCTGTTAGGTTATATAAAACAAACGTGTACAGATACAAATCTTTATTGAACAAAAATCTACAATTGTTAAACTGCTTTTCTACGTAGCATCCGAAATTTTGTAAGCCTCTATCATAACGTGGCAGAAGTTTTTGTACACCTTCTTCATAGAAGGTTGCCGCCTGTGTATTGAACAATGTGGTAACATGTTTTTTCAGCTTTTCATCATCATTGAAGTGTTGACCACCAAGGATCGATTGTAGGTGTAACCAGAGTATAAAGTCGCTAGGAGGGAGCCATGGAGGGTTAGTTGCGCGCATTGGAGAGCCGTGCTGCGGTGCGAGCGGCCGTCCGCCGTCGTGAGTTCGAATCCCCCCTCGGGCATGGATGTTTGTGTTGTCCTTAGCTTAGTTGATCTTAGTTTAAGTAGTTTGTAGGCTACGGACTGATGACCACGTATTTAAGTCCGATAAATTTTCATACATTTGAACATTTGATTTAGCTAGGAGCGAATTCAGGGATTTACGGACGATGATCGAAAACGTCCTAGTGAAATTCCCGTAAGAGTTGTTTGGTCACATGCGCCGTGTGAGGTCGGGCATTATCGTGGAAAAAAACAACACCTTTGAACCCAAGGCACTCACTCAGCTGCTTTGTTTAGTGCCATTCTTGGTTTGTTTCTTTGTCCGTCTTCAACTAACCTAAACAAACTAACAAAAACTCGTACTAACGTGTCTGGAAGGCTGCTTACATTTTTGACCAGAACGACCTGATTGATCGAATGATCATTGGGGTTCAACGTACTGCCGACATCTTTGTTATTAGTGACTGGTTAGTGATTGGTTAACTTCACAGCTAATGAAATCCAAAAAGGAACAATGAAATAGTGGTGGTGCAGTATTTTCCACCATTAATCGGAAACACACACACACACACACACACACACACACACACAAAGCTACGAAAGGAAAAACACACATTTAACTGTTGGCAACACCAACCAATACCAAAACGCAACACAACGGAAATGGTCTGTGTCTAGTGCTGAAGTGGTGAAATGCAAAATCCTACGGAATAAAAGAAAACAGAAACACAACAACCTGAGCCAATTAAACAGCACATGTGAAAACAGTATATATCAAAAAGTGTAAGTAATAACATCAAAATACTATGAGCTGTAATTAGATACTGTGCCACAACTAATTATAACTTAAAATACTTAAATAATACAAAGTAAATGATGTAAAACATTTTCATATATTTTTGAAAGCATTTTCTTTTTTGGTACAGCGATTTAAAAAATTTTATAATTACAATAAGACAGTATAGATCGCAATTTTTGCGTTTATTACTGGCAACCGGTTTCGGTTCTATAGAACCATCTTCAGGCCAGCCTGCTCCGGCCACCGCCACCGGCCACCAACAAAGTGCCTAAGTCCTGAAGATGGTTCTATAGAACCGAAACCGGTTTCCAGTAATAAACGCAACAAAGTGCGATCTAGACTGCCTTATTTATTAACAAGTATATATATTCCATGTCACTGAAGATGACTTGCAGATAAAGGTGAAACGCCTGTGACAAAATACTTTGTCGTATTTCTATTGCATAGAAGGCTTATATAGATTATTATCTACACTATAACAGACAAAAGGAGGTTCTGGTCGCTGGTGGCCAAAAAATAGATCTCTAAATTTTCGTGAGAATTGGTTGTACATCGTGATCTAAAATGTGGGAAAAAGTTACAAACACAAACTATGTCAAATGGCCCTTGTTTTTGCGAACACCTTCCCTAGAACAGTCGGTCGAAAATTAGTGTCAGGAACGGTCGGGCTGGGTCGGTGGGACCCAATAATTAAAATGCTTATGACAAGTGCTAAACAGTGTGTTTACATCATATGACGAGTTTTTATATTGTTTAGGTCTTACTGAATGCCGTAGGGACATTATTTCAACGTTCTCAATTTCTCAATTACTGTAAAATAAAAAGTATAAAGTATTCTTCTTTGTAGTAATAAATGTAAGCACACTGGAAGTACTTGTAAATTGGATTGAAATACAAATATAAATGAGAATAATTTACAGAACTAAGAAGCAGACTTGTTGAATTTATGTTGTATAAATTAAAACTGTGAATATAATGAATAGTTTGTGTGATACCGTCCTCTAAAATCGTCACTTTTCGTAACAGCCGACACAAACCATTTCTGCGTGCACAGAGCACAACAATATTTTGCAAATTTTGCAGAAGTATTTAGTTTTGATGTTCTTGCACTTATAGAATCTTTCCCTTCATCCTCATTTATTTCACTATTGCTATCAAGATCACTTTTTATTTCGAAGTCTGGGTCCGATTCAGAATCGTCAATTTCGTTACCATCATCGTATAAATTTTTTTGCAAATTTCACAGTATGAAACATTTTCTCTTGAAATTTTATATTTTACATTATTGACAATGATAATGTGGTGTTAGGACATCAGAAATAGTTCACAAAGGAATTTGAAACTGGGTGAAACACCAAATAAAAATAGGTTCGCACTGCTAGAAATCAATAACGTAAACGGTCGGGCTGGGTCTGACAGACACTCCCACTTTTTGGAGAAGTGCCGAACACTGTCTAAACAATTTTAAACCCTATTCATGATGTTAACGATTTCTCTTGCATGTTTCATCAAGCTAGCAGAGCGCTCGAGTCAGATCAGTGAAAATAAGTATATAAATTCACTGAAATAATAACTATTGGGTCTCACGATCCCAGCCGGGAAGTTCTAGGGTTAAAACGGTGCAAGCTTCAATCCCTGTTTAGTAGATTTCTTTCCTTTAGGTGTGTTATCATCAATCACAGAGTGCCTGACACTCGAAACGCCCATCGCCTGACATGCAAAGCTCCCCTATTCAATCTCCCTTATGACCCTGGACGCCGTCCCATACGCCTCGCTTCCTCCGACTGCAGGAGATAAGAAAGGCAGTTAATTGTTTCAAATGGGCGGGTAGGTGAGGTTCTCGTAACAAAGGACACCCATTTCTAGTGTATCAGGTCGGCGGGCTGCGGCACGCACTGGCTTATCGCTCACCCCGGGAGGGCGGGAACCACCCCCAGCTCCGCGCACAGGCTGCCGGGCGGCAGCGAGGGTGGGCTGTGGGCTGTTTACTCGTCATTACAGTGGCGGCGTGCACGCCACCTGCGCCGGCCGCCGCAGCCGGCTTCCCCAGCAAGGTGGCGCAGCCCAGGCCACGCCGGTCTTATCGCGAATAATGGCCGCCGCTGCGTCACACGCGCCCTGATGGAGTTCCCGTGTCCGCGCTCTGTACAGCTATGCGCCCAGGTGCGTGACGCACGCCCAAGTGGGCGAGACCGCTCTTGCCTTCGCAGAAGGGGAGTATAACCGACAGATTTGGAAGAATGATAATTTTTTGGTGTAGAGTGGCTTCCTAAAAAATAGCAGTGATTGGTAGAAACTAGGTAAATCTGTGGTGTCGCACAAGTCTAAAGTGCGCGCCATCTACTTTCGCCGCGTGCCGTCATGCACGCACGGCGCGGCGTTCTTACGACGTCAGCCAATATGTAATTCCTTCTTTCTCTTTAAGATATATAGGATAAGAGGATTACAATTCATCTGGGTCAGTTTATTGAATAATCCGATTTTTCCAACTTTTCGTTTTTTAACGATAACTAAAAATTTATTGGGCCTATGGACTTCGTTCTGTACTTAGGTTAAAGCTAAATAACAGCTCTATAACTTTGTTTTGTATGGCTTTCCCCGTGGGATGATCATTAGAGCCAATATTCTAGCCGCAAGGTGACTAAAATAGGAAATTTGAACTTTTTGGAGAAATAAGTCAACTTTTGAAGTCCAATATTTCGGGAACTATTGGACTTACAGAGCTGCGGTTGGTCTTAAATTTTAGAATATTTGATCTACATTAATGACATTAATGAGGGTGTGAGTGACTTTTCGTCAAAAAACCACCCTTCACAAGTTATAAGCCAAAATCAGAAAAAATTCGAAAATTGCGAGGTTTTTTGGCTCTCAAAAGTTAAGCTAAAGGATTTCGAAGCTGCAAACTTGGTTTAATACTAGTGTTATATGTCCTAACAACATACCAAAAATTCAGCTTCCTGCAATTGTTTTGGACCTACACATACCTAACGACTGGCCTAACGAGCGCCCTCTGCTACAACTCCGCTCGTGGCCACCACTGAACGACATCGTTCACTTCGGACTGAGATAGGAACCAGCTAACACTTCGGAATCAGATAGGCACCAGTGAAGACTTGGCTATCGGATAGGCACTAGGCAGGCCTCTAGCTCAACTATGTATCACCATTCTGCAGTACTGAGCTATGTAAAAGTTAAGTATTACTAAGTCTCTATGAAATAAATATCTCGTTCTAATTTACTCTAGTGTTTCCAGTTTCTGCTGTCCCACTGGCTGCTCACCTCCGTACCTGCAGAAGCGTGCATCCTTTTTTCCTGTGTCGGTCTCATTCTACTTGGCCGCCGACACCTACTACGGAAACGAGACACAAAAGCGGCGACGAGGGTGGGACAGAAAAAAATCGAGAAATGTTTCCAAGTACATTATAAGCAAAAATGCGCGCAATTAACTATGCATGTCGTAAATACATACACTTCTGATCATTAACATTGCTACACCACGAATATGACGTGCTACAAACGCGAAATTTAACCGACAGGAAGAAGATACTGTAATATTATATAGACTTCACATAGAAGAACCACTATATAGCATATTATACTTCATACTTTATTATGTGACTAGTTTCAACAACTAGTTGTCATTTTTAAACGTAAAATTAAAATTATAAGTCTGTATAAAAACTTTCAAAGGCACATGCATCTGGTGTACACAGTACATAAAATACTCTACCGGTGTGCTGGAACATTAACACATGGATGACATGACGTATGTTAATGTTCCAAGCATAACAGTGGTATCCTAATAACCAGCACACAGGTGGAGTATTTTATGTACTGTGTACACCAGATGCAAGAACCGTTGAAAGTTATTATACAGTTTTATAATTTTAATTTTAAGTAAATATGTTAATGTTCCAATCATGTCAGTGGTACCCCAGTAACCAGCACACAATTGGAGTTTTTTAAGTACTGTGTACACCAGATGCATGTGCCTACGAAAGTTTTTATACAGATTTATAATTTTTGTTTTACGTTTGAAAATGACAACTTATTGTCGAAACTAGTCACATAATAAAATATGAGTAAAATATGCGATCTAGGAGTTCTTCTATGTGAAGTCTATATAACATTTACAGATCTCACCCTATACGCGACTATGTCAAATGTTGATACTGTAATATCCAAATGAGAGAGCATGCACTCACGTTTGGTGCCAGTGGCGACCCGTACAACTTGCTGAAATTAGGAAAGTATCCAACCGATTTCTCGTACACAAACAGCAGTTGACCAGCGTTGCGCGGTGAAACGTTGTTGTGATGCCTCGTGTAAGGAGGAGAAACGCGTACCATCACGTTTCCGACTTTGATAAAGGTCGGATTGTAGCCTATCGCCATTGCGGTTTATCGCATCGCGACATTGCTGCTCGCGTTGGTCGCGATCCAATGACTGTTAGCAGAATATGGAATCGGTGAGTTCAGGAGGGCAATATGGAACGCCGTGATGGCTCCCAACGGACTCGCGTCACTAGAACTAGACATGACAGGCATCTTATTCGCATGGCTGTAACGGGTCGTGCAACCACTTCTCGACCTCTGAGTCAACAGATGGGGACGTTTGCAAGACAAGAAACATCTGCACGAACAGTTCGACGACGCTTGCATCAGAATGTAGTATCAGCTGGGAGACCATGGCTGCGGTTACCCTTGACGCTGCGTCAGAGACAGGAGCACCTGCAATGGTGTGCGCAACGACGAACCTGGGTGCACGAATGGCAAAACGTCATGTTTTTAGATGAATACAGGTCCTGTTTTCAGCATCATCATGGTCGCATCCATGTTTGGCAACATCGCTGTGAACGCACATTGGAAGCGTGTATTCGTCATCGCCATACTGGCGTATCACCCGGCGTGATGATATGAGGTGCCCATTGGTTACCTCTTGTTTCATCGACGGAACTTTGAACAGTGTCCGTTACATTTCAGATGTGTTACGACCCGTGGCTCTACCCTTCATTCGATCCCTATAAAACCGTACATTTCAGCAGGGTAATGCACGACCGCATGTTGCAGGTCCTGTATGGGCCTTTCTGGATACGGAAAACGTGCGACTGCTGCCCTGGCTCGCACATTCCCCAGATCTCTCACCAACTGAAAACGTCTGGTCAATGGTGGCCAAGCAACTGGCTCGTCACAATATGCCAGTCACTACACTTGATGAACTGTGGTATCGTGTTGAAGCTGCATGGGGATCTGTAACTGTACACGCCATACAAGCTGTTTGACTCAATGCCCAGGCGTTTCGAGGCCGTTATTATGCACTCTAATTGAGTCAAAATGTAATCACATGTCATTTCCAGTATATTTTTCCAATGAATACCCGTTTATCATCTGTTGCACTACCAGCTTGACAATTTTGTCATTTGCTTTGTGGGTCCTAAGTTACACGCAAACCCTGCAGTCACCTCTAACTGAAAATGGGAGTCGTCTGGCCAACATATGGGTTTGAAATTTCTAGCATCCAACCGATTTTGTCACGAGCCAGATGATTCCTGCTGACAATTTGGTGCTGTTGGCGAACGCACTGGTCTCGATCCGCCACCACCGCCCATTTACGTAAAATCCCATGTCTTAGTCGTGCACCCATAAACCATTTACGTGATCATTTGAAGCAGTGCTGATTGTCTGTCAGCACTCACAACTTCTACTGTGTCGCCGCTGTTCTTGGTCACTAAGTACATGCCGCCGGCCATTGCTTTTCCATGGTAAGATGTAATGAGTGACAAGTGGTATTCTCGACTCTCTTCTGACACTGTCAATTCCAGAATAGCGGATTTCATAGACATTTCCGGAATAGAATGTCCCATGTCTGTAACTCCAATTACCTTACAATGTTCCATTCCTTTTAAATCACTTTGTGAGCCAATTATAATGTTGGGAATCATGAACCACCGGAGTACAGTCGATAGCTCAGCGAATATACCGACGTTTCAGATATTTTGTACGCACTCTGTTATTCCATTACCTTATAATATCAATCTACAATATGGGTTGATAAGAAGCGACATACTTCATCCTCAAAGCATGTCTACCGCAAGGAGCACTTATCACGCCACTACATATGCTGTTAGGGTTACTGCAATTGTTGACGGTAAGAATCTCAATAAATTAGCTTACTAGGCCTATTTTCATTCATTGCTTTGTATGAAATCATATTCTGGGGTAATTCATCAATCAGTAAGAAAGTATTCACTGCAGAAAAGCGTGTAATCAGAATAATTGCTGGAGCCCACCCACGAGCATCCTGCCGCCATCTATTGAAGTATTTAGGTATCCTTACTGTAACTTCACAGTATATATATTCACTCATGAAATTTGTTGTTAATAATCCAACCCAGTTCAAAAGTCATAGCAGTGTGCACAGCTATAACACCAGGAAAAAGGATGATCTTCACTATGTAGGGCTAGATATGAGTTTGGCACAGAAAGGGGTAAATTATGCTGCCTCAGAAGTCTTTGGACACCTACTAAGCAGCATCAGAAGCGTGACAGATAGTCAACTAGTGTTTAAAAATGAATTACATGAATTTTCTGAATGTCACGTAGTATTTTTTGCAATGCAACGTCTTGTACAGACACCCTTCATTAACCTGACACGTTCCACATCATTACGAAGTGTCGTATTCATGATCTATGGAACAAGTATTAATCTAATCTAATCGACTATACTCGCTACACACTGCGGAAATCCCCATGCCAAAGTGCTGGAATGCTGACGATACCACGTACTGGTGTCATGTCTCAACCGGCATCGTTAAAAACGAACAAACAATCGCATAAAAACTGGAATCCTGGCTCTGCAAATGGAGGGTAACACTGAGCCGCGGTGGAGTAGAAATGTGCAAATGTTTGTTCAGTTTACGGGACTTAACTACGGGGTCATCAGTCCCTAAACTTACAAACTACTTATGAACTACCTACGAACTAGGACGGCACAAATATTCATGCCCGAGGGGGGATTCGAACCCCCGACCGTAGTGGCCGTGCGGACCGTGACTGCAGCGCCTCAGTCCCCTCAGCCACCGCGGCCGGCGAGGTGGAGTAACCGAGCGGTCTAAAGCGTCTCGCTGCGAAGCGCGTGGTTGCTCGCCGTGGAGGTTCGAGTCCTCCCTGGGGCTTGAGTGTGTGTGTGTTGTCCTTAGGTTAGTTTACCTAGGTTTAAGTAGTTTGTAAGCTACGGACTGATGACCACGCAGTTTGGTCCGATAGATTTACAAACATATGAACATATGATAACACTGAATGCCACAAAATGTCAACTAATGCTATTTCGACACGAAAATCTTATTCAGCTTAAAGCTCAAGATCCACAATACCTCAGTATCCGAGTCTGGAGACAAAACATAACTCCTCAATCTAGTGTCAAATATACCTCGCACGCTATCCGCAAGACCACCTAAACTGTCAGAAAAACGTTACAGAAAAAATAAAGAGTTGATAAAAATTTCAATCCGGTAAGGCTCATGAAATACAAAACAAGAGGTGTTGAACATCCGTCTGCTCTCTACACATACAAAATCTTCGTACTCCCAATACTAGACTACGGATCACGAGCTTGGCTTTTGTCAAACCAGAAGAATTCTTTCTGAAGATAAAAGAACGCTTTGCATCGCTGGAAACCTACGATACGACGTTCCGACGTCTCTACTACACGACACTCTCAGTACCACGAACTTACTAGAGAGATTGAAGGAACAATGTGGCAACTTTGGACTGAAGAGACGGATATGTAATGGAGCAACAAAACATCTACTAAAATATAATCCTACAATCTTTAACTACCATAATTTACAATACGCCTTCGCTCCCTACATCGTACTTGAAGCTACTTCTGAATTACTCCAACAAATACCTCTAGAAGATGAAGACATTACCGAACCGTTCGCTGACCAAATCCGTACACAAGCATTTGAGATGATCTAGAAATACCACAGTAATAATACAATGTATCCGAAAAAATTAAATAAAAAGGAACAATATGAATGACAACAGAAGAAGCGCGTAGCAACACCAATCGACTGAAACCAAAACTCGAAAGTCCAAATTTAAAGACGAGAACTAAATCAAATGTTCAAATGTTTGTTAAGCTTATGGGACTTAACTACGGGGTCATCAGTCCCTAAACTTACAAACTACCTATGAACTACTTACGAACTAGGACGGCACAAATATCCATGCCCGAGGGGGGATTCGAACCCCCGACCGTAGTGGCCGTGCCGACCGTGACTGGAGCGCCTCAGTCACCTCGGCCACCGCGGCCGGCAAGACGAGAACTAAGGGAAATGTGAGCACATATCTCAGTTCAAGTTTATTCTCGCGGTAGTTTTTCCCTCACCTGGAAGGCGAATACCGCGATTTAGAAGAAAGAAGGAGTGGCAATAACAAACTACTTCAGTAAATAACAAAAAAGTTACCAAATATGCAACCCAATTATAAAACATAACCCATTGAAAAGGATGTGGGCCTTTCTGCACTCCACCATCACCATCCTAGATGTAATGAAAGATTTAAAGAAATAAAAATATTAAGAATAAGAAAGAGGCAAGACCACTCACGCTCTCTCTCTTACCGTGAGATGTAAGTGGTACTATAATAGGCTCCAGGTTTCGCCATCTTAAAACATTGTGGTAACGACTTAAAGGGTAGAAAATTCTCGTTTGTCATCCAATAAGTAAATGTTACAAATCAGACATCCGTGTCTTAATAGCTATAAGCCCACATGTAATTAATCAATGTCACATGCCTCCTGTGCTGAGTTTCCCTGACGCGATAATAGCATATTAACAGGGGTTGTTATCGCTATTTAACGAAATCTTGGATAGAAAAATGCGTCAATCGTTAAAAGTTTTTTTTTAATAGATGTTCTCCGTCTGGATTGCTGTTAACAGTAATTTAGACGCACAATAAATTATTCGGTAACTGATTGCAGATTTTCTCAGTGGATTTAATGTGAATTCTGCGTTATTCAACGAGGAGCACTTTTTTGGTAATAAACGTGTCTCATTACACTAGTATGGAAATGTCCGCAACATTAGAAGTTATTCAACGCTAGAGTCATACAGAAGAAAATTTCCAATTACATTTCGAAGTAAGAGGATGCTTCTACATTTTAAGACCCTTGTATCTCCATATATGAAAGGTAAAAACAGACACTAAAAGACTGATTAAAACACAAGGCATTAACGTTACCAGTTACTTTGTTTATTGTACGCACAACGCGTTTTCAGGGTTTAAACCCCCAACATCAGGTAGAATAACATTATTGCTGTGTACATGTAGGGTAGGTTGACCTTTTGCACTGTCTACTGGAAAAAATACAGAATACTACATCAGGATGTGACTCTGTACAATTGTTCAATGAAGTTAAATCGTACCCTCATTAATTGTTCACATTTAACTTCATTGAACAGTTTTACAAACTCACATTCTTATGTAATGTTTTGCATTTTCTCTTGTAGACAGTGCAATAGGTCAGCCTAAGCTACATGTATGCAGAACCATGTTATTCCAACTGATGGGGTTTTAAACCCATCTACATCTACATCCATACTCTGCAAGACACCAGACGGTGCGTGGTGAAGGGTACTTCTTGTACCACTATCGGTTCTCCCTCCTATTCGAGTCTCGTATTGTTCGCGGAAAGAAAAATTGTCGGTATGCCTCTGTGTGGGCTCTAATCTCTCTGATTTTACCTTCATGATCTCTTCGCGATATATACGTAGGAGAGAGAAATATACTGCTAGGCGCCTCAGTAAAGGTATGTTCTCGAAACATCGACAAAAGCCCGTACCGAGCGAGAGAGTATCTCCTGCAGAGTCTTCCACAAGAGTTGATCGATCGTGACAGTAACGCTTTCGCAATTACTAAATGATCCTTTAACGAAGCACGCTGCTCTCCGTTGGGGCTTATCTACCTCTTCTATCAACCCCACCTGGTACGTATCCCACACCGGAGGGCAGTATTCAAGCAGTGGACGAACAAGTGTTCTGTAACCTACCTCCTTTGTTTTCGGACTGTATTCCTTAGGATTCTTCCAATGAATCGCAGTTTGGCATCCGCTTTACTGACAATTGATTTATATTGTAATTCCAATTTAAATCATTCATAATGCGTACTACCAGATAATTTATGGAATTAACTGCGCCTGCCGCGGTGGCCGAGGGGACTGAGGCGCTCCAGTGACGGTCTGCACGGCCACTACGGTCGGGGGTTCGAATCCCCCCTCGGGCATGGATATTTTTGCCGTCGTAATTCGAAAGTAGTTCATAATTAGTTTGTAAGTTTAGGGACTGATGACACCGTAGTTAAGTCCCGTAAGCTATACAAATATTTGAACATTTTGATTTGAATTAACTGCTTCCAGTTGCTCACCTGCTATAGTGTAGGTAAATGATAAAGTATCTTTCTTTCTTTCTATGTATTCGCAGCACCTTACACTTGTCTATTTGAAATTCTATTGTCATTCCCTGCATCATGTGTCAATTCGAAGCAGATCCTCCTGCATTTCAAAGCAATTTTCCATTGTTACAACCTCTCTATATACTTCAGCATCATCCACAAAAAGCCTCAGTGAACTTCCGATTTTATCCACAAGGGCATTTATATATATTGTGAATAGCAACGGACGCACAACACTCCCCTGTGGCATACCTGACATCACTCTTATATGGGAAGACTTTTCTCCATTGAGAATGTCAAGCTGCATTCTGTCATCTATGAACTCCTCAATCCAATCACACAATTGGTCTGATAGACCATATGCTCTTATTTTGTTCATTAAACGACTGTGGGGAACAGTATCAAACGCCTTGCGGAAGTCAAGAAACACCTTCAAACGCGTTGTGGGTACAATAAACAAAGTGGCTGGTAGTTTCAGACAACAGCCATGATAAAGCCTAAAACAAAATCTTTTCACTTACGTACGCTAAACGATTACTTATTTCCTTAACAGTGTTTTTCTTCTTTATTTAGACCCACATATCCGTTTGTCGTATAAAAACGAAGACAGTGTAGTGAGATTATTTCTGAATCGTAGCAACAATTTACTATCGATTATTTCCTCATTAAAGAGTTATTATGAGTGATATAAAAATTCATGACTTTCATCTCTTCGTTCGCCTTTAGTCAGAAGAAGCGCTAATCTGCCCTATATACTTGGTAACTGTATTGTACATGGATCTTACAGATATGCCAGTCCATTGTAAACAGACTCCCTTCTATCGATTTCTTGGATAACATGCTGATAAATGGTCTGATCAACGCTGTTACCTGTAATCCCTCTATTAGTGGTAATAAATTTGAACCGTTTGGCAAGGTCCTTAGACTAGATTTTCGCACACCGAGATCAGGTTTTGGACGGGGTCGATGGGCGGCATTTTGCATAATTTATACGGTGCATGTACGAGTAGCTAATCCCATCCCCGATCAGGAGAACCGTAGTGCTCCTGCGAGGAATCAGGAAAACTGGCGCCCGTAAATTGGCTTTCTCCATTGGGAAATGCCACGGTCCCAGCAAGATGCGGACGAGATGGACAGCATCTTGGTCGTGAATCCAATCCAATACGTCTGTAGCGCATTGTAAACTGTCCAGTGACAAATGATAGCTGGTATTCTTTCTACAAACCTTCCAAATGCCAGAAAAACCGCATCAGTAAATAAAGGAACTAACAACGTTACTACTTCTGTACCAGACTCAGAGAACTATTTTTTCAGCGTCTTACTGTTTCCAGTCAGTCAACTGTCTCTATTATAGTGACCGTTAATTACTACTGCGACGGTCAAATTTCATTAAACAGGACAACAGCTAAATAGCTACTCTGCAATTCACATTTAAGTGACTGGCAGTTCTAAAAACCGTTTTAAAAGTATATCTGTAGCGACGCATTCTCTAATAGCGCACATAAAAAGAAACACCTGAATTTTTTATTGTTATATCTGATTTCTACTTTTTTTTTATATCGATAACGTCTCCCTATGTAATTGGGTGCTAACTAAGTAAGTTCACATTCGGAGAAGAAAGTTGGTGAAACAAGTTCGTAAACAGATCTCGCCGGATATTACAATGTCTTTGTCTCAATGATTACAACCCCAACTCGTGCATCATTTCCCTGACACTGTCTAACCTGTTTCGCGGGATAACCTTTAGTGATGCGCACATTGTGTACGAAAAGTTAACCTGTTAAGACAAATAACTAGTTTGCAGATCTATAAATCCACCATCACCTGTTGTTGTGGTTGTTGTTATGGTCTTCAGGCCGGAGACTGGTTTGATGCAGCTCTCCACCCTACTCTATCTTGATCAAGCCTTTTTATCTCATCATCAGAACGGCAACCCACATCCATTTAAATCTGCTTACTATATCCGTCTCTTGGTATCCCTCTGCGATTTTCACCCCACACACTTCCCTCCAATGCCAAATTTACGATTCCTCGATATCTAAGAATGTGTCCTACCATGCGATCCCTTCTTTTAGTCAAGGTATGCCAAAAATTCCTTTTCTCACCAATTATGTTCAGTACCTCTTCATTGGTTATGCGATCTACCCATCCAATCTTCAGCATTCTTCTGTAGCACCACATTTAAAAACCCTCAATTCTTTTCCTGTCCGCACTGTTTATCGTCCATGTTTCACTAGGGTACAAGGCAACACTTCAAACAAATGCATTCAGAAAAGGCTTCCTTACACTTAAGTTAATATTCGATGTTATGAAATTTCTCTTTTTCAAAAATGCTTTTCTTCCCATTGAAATTCTGCATTTTATATCCTCTGTACTGCGACCGTCATATGTTATTTTACTAACCTAGTAAAAAATTCATTACCTCCTTCATTGTTTCGTTACCTAATCTAATTCCTTCAGCATTGCCTGATTTTATAAGACTGCATTCAATTTTCTTTGTTTTGCTCTTGTTAATGTTCATTTTATATGCCCTCTTCAATAGACTGTCCATTACATTCAACTGCTCTTCCAGGTCCTTTGCTGTCTCTGACAGAATTACAATGTCATCAGCAAAACGCAATGTTTTTATTTCTTCACACTGAACTTTAATCCTATTCCAAATGTTTCCTTCCTTTCCTTCACTGCCTGCTCGATATACAAACTGAATAACATCGGGTAAGGCTACAATCCTATCTTACTGCCTTCCCAACTAATGCTTTCCTTTCATGCCTTTCGAATCTAATAACTGCGGTCTGGCTTTTGTACAAGCTGTAAATAACCCTCCTTTCCCTGTATTTTACTCCTGCTGACTTCAGAATTTGAAAGAGTGTATGCCAGTCAACATTGTCAAAAGCTTTCTCCAAATCTACAAAAGCTAAATGTGTAGATTAACCTTTCCTTAATCTATCTTCTAAGATAAGTCGTAAAGTGAGGATTGCCTCCCGGGTTCCTATGTTACTCCTGAATCCAAACTGATCTTCTCCGAGGTCAGCTTATACCAGCTTTTCCATTCTCCTGAAGATAATCGTGTTAAAATTTTGCTACCATGATTTATCAAACTGATGAATCTGTAATTTTCACACCTGTCTGCGCCTGATTTCTTTGGAATGGGGATTATTACATTTTATTAAAGTCTGGAGTCTAGAATCTTTGAGGGAAAGTCATATACTCCTGGGGCCTTTTTGCGACCTTGGTCTTGAAGGGCTCTGTCAAATCACTATCAACTAGGGCATTATAATCATCTAGAAAAACATTTGCATGATAATGGTGATCATCATCATCACCACAACCTATGCTTGACAAGGTTAAACCTGGGAACCAAGTTAACTTTGCGTACTGAATAGCTTACTCATGATCGTAGCAGCAATGGGAAACAGTTCCATCGCACTCTCTCAGTAACACACCTTATAAATGTATTATCGTATTCGCCACCATCATCAACTTAATAGCTTCCATGAATTTGACTTTACATAATTCATCCTGTAAACCATGTAAATGTTACTCTACCCGTACATAGTCGAAGATGACATGCCACGGATCGCGCGGCCGCTTCCGTTGGAGGCAAGAGTATTTACTCTGGCGACAACATGTATGTTGTCCGCAGTATAAGCTAATACAGTGCGTAAGTCTAGGTATCAGTGACTTCAGCAGTTTCAATCCTTACGTTTATGAACATTTTTTGCCTCTGTAGTTAAAGAACTTTTAATTTTTGAATTACTATATGTACATCTACACCCATACTCAGCACACCACTTCGCCGGCCACGGTGGCCGAGGGGACTGAGGCGCTTCAGTCACGGTCTGCACTGTCACTACGGTCGGGAGTTCGAATCCCCCCTCGGGCATGGATATTTGTGCCGTCCTTAGTCTTAGCTAGTTCATAAGTAGTTTGTAAGCTTAGGGACTGATGACCCCGTAGTTAAGTCCCATAAGTTCTACAAACATTTGAACATTTTGATCACACCACTTCATGGTGTGTGGCGGAGAGTACTCTCTGTAACATCGTTACTTTCTCCTTTTCCTATTCCAGTCGCATATTTTTCGCGGAAGAAAAGATTACTGATGCCTCAATGTACAATCTAATGACAGTAATTTCATTCTCTTGGACTTATCGCGCTATATACGTACGTAGGAGGAAACAATACATTGATCGACTTGTTTCTTCTGGCTTTCACAGAAGCCAGCATGGCGATACAGATCTTGCAACGTCTGCTAGTGGAGTATGCCGATGAACACCGTGAATCGTTGACGCCTTCTAAGTGAACTTACAATAAAGCATTCTGTTCTGCATTTGATCTTCTCCATCTCTTCAATCGACCCTAAATGGTACCAATCCCACACGTATAAATACGAGGGTTGGAACTTAAATAGTGGCAACTATTTATTCACAACCGATAAAAAAGCGTGACATGTATGCAGCTGCTAATGTTCTTCAAAGTAGTCACAAGCGTTGTGTAGAACCCGTTGTCAGCGATGTGGCAGGCGTAGTATACCGTTAGCATATTTTGTTCAGTTCCTGGTGCGAATGGAGCAGTCTAATGCCTATCGAATGTCTGGATCATTTCTGAAGTGAAAGCCATGAAGTGGATCCTTCAGCTTCCGAATCTAATCAAAGTCACAAGGACTTCAGTCCGTTGAGTATGGTGGACGGTGATGCAATTTTTCGCATGCCCAGACATTCCTCCAGGATGCGAAGCACAGTCGTATGCGCTAATCAGTTTTCGTAGGCTAGCTCAGGAATCGTCTGTCGTCGATCACTGTCCACTGACGCTGCAGCAGTATGCACTTCTTCTTCAGATGCCTTTCTGCCACATTTTGCTGACCTTCGTTGAAAAAAATGTTCAATTTTGTGTTAAGCTTAAGGGACTTAACTGCGGGGTCATCGGTTCCTACACTTAAAAACTACTTACCGTATACTAAAGACGACACAAACATCCATGACCGAGGTGAATTCGAACCCCAGACCATAGTGGCCGTGCAGACTGTGACTGACGCGCCGCAGACCGCTCGACAACTGCGGCCGGCCCTTTCGTTGAATGCTTTTACCCAACGTGCTACTGTTCTGTACGGAAATGTCGATTCCTCGCACGCCTTTTGGAGATCTTGATGCTGTCGAGTTGTACGACGTCTCGTACATTCGATCTTGGTCCAACTTAGTTCTTCCTGTTGTGAAAACATAGTGACTCAGTTACGTTATACCGCTCGCTCACAACTGACTGTGTTTCCCTCGATGGTGCTCAGGCCGATAACGTGGGACGGGCGAGTCCATTTGCTCGGGGTTAAAGTAGGTATGTTAACAACGTGTGCTATCAGCGAAAATAGTATATTCCATTGCACAGTCTCCATAGCGGTGTTCCCACTACTCAAGTTCCAACACTCTTATTAAAGTATTGGAGAAAAAAAAGTGTTTTGTAAGATACATACGATGTTGACGAACTGCACTGACTGATGATTATTCGTTTGAATCTTAGTCTGACGTCTACCTCACCAATGTGTTCGTTCCATTCCATATTCTCCTTACGCTTACGACCAGAAATTTAATGGAAGTGGCTGCTTAACTTGATTTTTCTTCTGTTACGTAATTACAAAGTAAAGAATCTTTCTTTCCATGCACTCGCAGTACGTTACATTCGTTTATTTACAGACGAATGGAAAAACTGGTTGAATCCGACCTTGGGGAAGATCAGTTTGGATTTACAAGAAATGTAGGACCACGCGAGGCAATATTCAGATCACGACTTACCTTAGAAGATATATTAAGGAAAGGGAAAACATACGTTTTTATCATCCGTGGATCTGGAGAAAGCCTTTGACAATGTTGACTGGAACACATTTTTTCAATTTTGAAGGTAGTAGGGTAAGATATAGGGAGCTAAGAGTTATATTCAACTTTTACAGAAACAAGATAGCAGCTATTAGAGTCGAAGGTCATTAAAGGATCGCAGTGGTTAGGAAGGGTGTAAGGCAGGTTTGTAGCCTTTCGCCAATGATGTTGAATATCTACATTTAGCAGGCTGTTTCAAATGTTTGTATAGCTTATGGGACTTAACTACGGGGTCATCAGTTCCTATAGCAGACTGTGAAGGAATGTAATGAGAAATTTGGAGAGGGAATTAAAGTCCACGGAGAGGGAATAAAAGCTCTGTGGTTTGCTGACGACATAGTAATTCTATCAGAGACAGCAACAGACCTGGAAAAGCAATTAAACGGAATGGACAGTGTCTTGAAAGAAAGGTTTAAGATGAAAATTAGCAAACCAAAGGTAATGGAATGTAGTGTCAGAAAATCAGCCGATGCTGAAGGAATTAGATTAGGTAATGAGACAATAAAAAAGATGAGTTTTGTTATTTAGGTAGGAAGATAACTTCTGATGGCCGAAGTTAAGATGATATAAAATCCAGAATGCCTATGGGAAAAAAGCGATTCTGAAGAAGCGAAATTTGTAGACATACAGTATTAGTTTAAATTTTGTGAAGGCCTTTCTGAAAGCATTTGTCTGGAGTTTAGCAATGTATGGGAGTCAAACGTGGACAATAAAGAGTCCAGACAAAAAGATGATAGTAGCTTTCGAAATGTGGCATTATCGACGAATGATGAATATTAGATGGATAGATCACATAAATAATGAGGAAGGTGTTTCTGGCATATCCTGACTAAGAGAAGGGATAGATTGATGGGTCACATTATGAGACATCAAGTTCAACTTAGCATTAAAAGAAAGTGTGTGGGTTAAAAATCGTAGAGGGAGACCGAGGCACGAATACAGTAAGCCGATTCAAAAGGTTGCGGGATGACGTACGTATTCTCAGAAGAAGAGGCTTGCACAGGACAGGGTAGCGTGGAGAGCTGCATCAAAAATGTCTGCGGACTGAAGACCACAACGAAGGGGTAACTACCACTCCCTTCATGATGAATCGAAGCTACAAAGTAATTCTTCACTTTTCTAAAATTTCATAAAATTGCCACCTTTCTATGTGCCACAGATCCATATACGAAAAGGCTTGCCGGCCGCGGTGGCCGAGGGGGCTAAGGCGCTCCAGTCACGGTCTGCACGGCCACTACAGTCGGGGGTTCGTATCCCCCCTCGGGCATGGATATTTGTGCCGTCCTAGTTCGTAAGTAGTTCATAAGTAGTTTATAAGTTTAGGGACTGACGACCCCGCAGTTAAGTCCCATAGACTATACAAACATTTTTTTTTTTTTTTTTTTTTTTCTTTCCTTTCGAAAAGGCTAATTGAACTTTCGGTGGTATCTACGAGGTCATTTATATACCTTGTGAAAAAGATGCATCCTATAATACATCTTCGGGTCACACTAGATACTACATTCACGTCATAAGAACATTCTCCTTCGAGATCGACATGCTGCGTTCTGTTAGCTTCAAACTCTTCAGTCTATTCACTCAGTTTGTCAGGTGGTCCACGCGCTCTAGTTTTCTTCATTAGGCCTCTGTGCAGCACGGTACGAACACTTTGGGCGAATTGCGCGAACTGGGTTTCACTTCGTCGCTGCTTCCGGAAATTATGTTGATTTGTACAGAGGAGGTTTACAGCCTCTGGAAATTATATCATACTAAACACGCCAATTTTGAATCTGACCAACGTCAGGTATATAGACCTTAATTTTGCGCGTCTTTTCGGCGACCCTTCTTGAAAATGGGAATCATAAGGCATTTTTACCATCCTGAGGAACGCTTCGTTCCTCTAGAGACCTATGGTATATTAATGTTAGAAAGGGAACTTACTTTGCATACTGTTATCCCAACAGGTCCAAAACCTTTCCTCTGTTAAGCGATGTAAGTTGCTGCTGTCTCAGAGGTACTATCAGCCGTTGACCCCTCAATCTTATTACAGAGGTGTTAGGGGACAATCTTACGGCCTTCCGGTCAGGGTTTTGTGACCCCCTTTCACCGTTCTCCAATCATCGTCCGGCAAATATCAACCAGCTAGGACGTGTGAACTTGCAATTGCAGTGGTCTCCGGGATCTCTGGTTCAAGAATTTCCCCAGCATTCGCCTTTGTTGCTGCTGTGACACTGCAAAGGCAGCAGACTGAAGCCTTTCTATCGTGGTCAACACAGGTTCGTGCTGTTTGCGGACGCCCTGCATTCGTTGGAAACAGGTGCAGAACCTACCAAGTTATCTTCTGTAATTCACAGTACGTAACAAATATGTGATAATACAGCTCTTAAAAACCAAAACACGAAGGAAATCGCCAACATTCTCCTCCCACTTACATAGGTAGAAACGATCAGCAGAATAAAATACGAGAAATCAGAGCTCGAACGGAGAGATTCAGGCGTTCTTTCTTCCCGCGCGCTATTCTAAAATGGAATGGAAGATAAATAGTATAATGGTGGTTCGACGAACCCTCTGCCAGGCACTTAAATGTGATTTGCAGAGTATCCCATGTAGATGTATATGTAGAAAACTAAGAATTACCTGCGAACAAAAATAAAGAATTTACATGATGTAATGCAGCAAAATGCCTCGGCAGTTCAAAACGGAATTCGCCGTTATTTGCACAAGAAGCTTTGCGTACGTATTTGGAAACACCGAGTGATACATTTTACAGTATCTGTGTACCCCATTTCTGCGTGTTGTCATCTTATCTTGTAGGTACTTTAGCGCACCCAGCAGCACGCCGCGGAGTCTGTCGATGAAGCAGCAGTCGTGAACTAGCCGTATTATTGCAGCCGCCGAGTTCATCTTCCACCCGAAACGTCCGCCGCACTACGTCGGCAGAACGGCATTTAAAGAACATTTGTATTGTCAAAACATTTGTTTTTGTGCCTTATGCACAACTGTACATTTCTAATGAGCCAGTATTCCTGGTTCCAGTTTTGACGTAGTCGAGAAGACGTCCAACATTAAGTTGAAATATATCTCGTTTCAGCTGTAAGAGGCCAGATCAAACAGCAAGTTGCACTTACACGTTAAGGCCATTTATTAAACCACATATACACGATGTTACAAAAAGGTACGGCCAAACTTTCAGGAAACATTCCTCACAAACAAAGAAAGAAAATATGTTACGTGGACATGTGTCCGGAAACGCTTAATTCCGATGTTAGAGTACTGAAATGAGAAGTGACACATTGTTGGATGAACCATTCGCAGAAGTGTACCTGTGGAGGCCAAGCAGCTGATGATAGCGCCTGCACACGCTGTACATGGTACGGAAACAACTGGTTCTCCCGTAGCACTCTCCATACAGTGACGTGGTCAACGTTGCCTTTTACAGCAGCAACTTCTCTGACGCTGACATTAGGGTTATCGTCAACTGCACAAAGAATTGCCTCGTCTATTGCAGGTGTCCTCGTCGTTCTAGGTATTTTCCAGTCGCGAGTCATAGGCTGGAATGTTCCGTGCTCCCTAAGACGCAGATCAATTGCTTCGAACGTCTTCTTATCGGGACAACTTCGTTCTGAAAATCTGTCTCCGATTACAAACGTACCGCGCCACGGCTATTGCCCCGTGCTAATCCATACATCAAATGGGCATGCGCCAACACCGCATTTGTATACATTGCACTGACTGCAAAACCACGTTCGTGATGGACACTAACCAGTTGATGCTGCGTACTGGTGTGATTGATGCTAGTGCTGTAGAGCAATGAGTCGCATGTCAACACAAGCACTGAAGTCAACATTACCTTTCTTCAATTGCGCCAAGTGGTGGTGAATCGAGGAAGTACAGTACATACTAACGGGAAAAATTGGGTATTTTGACAATTGTCTGCACGAATTATTTCAATTTACATTTAAAGAGAAATACTAAAATTAGCTCTAACATGGAAATTAAGCGTTTCCGGGCACATGTCCACACAACATATTTTCTTTCTTTATGTGTATGGAATGTTTCACGAACGTTTGGCTGTACCTTTTTGTAACACTCTGTATAAAAGCAGCACGGTATGACTACATGCAATGTAAGTTCACTTTTCCACTCAAACAGGCTGTAAACATTTCTCGGAATGGTCAACCAGCTATTCGATTGCGGGTGCATAGAAATCGCCTTCACCGTTCTGGAACCACAGAGAGACAGCCGTTAAGCCTCCCCATAGTTTCTAAATCGTTGTCCACCGAGAATCGTTGTGAGCTTACCAAAAAGATGATATCGATGTAGTTCCATGTTATTTTGGAATCGGGACTACGGTTGGTCTAACTTTAGTTCCAAATATTTAATGTATTTACCAACAGCCGCAAAGTTTGTTGTTTTATTGACGACCGGTTTCGGTATTACAATAATACCATCTTCAGGCTCTACACAAATAATCTCCCAAATCAGTGTTGGATGTATAACATCATACTCTACAAATGTCATATAAAAATAAAGTACAACAAGTACAAATGACCCAACAATCAGCTTTGAAGCAATATAGTAAACCATAATGGATGGTATTATGAAAGAGGTATTAAAATAAAATGATATCTATAAATAATACAAGAATCAAAGTATCTGATATATTACTTCTAGAAGCAATAGTGTTGATTGTATGTAATAAATAACATTTCTTCAAACTGTTTGTGTCTTAAGATATCTGAGGCAAGTAGTAAATGTGTACAAAAATATTGTAAATTATATAAGATGGTTAAATATACTAAATAGTGGTGTATGGGATTATCAATGGCACTATCAGTAATTGACAATCGCAATAAAATGTATTATTTAGGGTAGTATATTAGTATTAAAGTAGTGAGTGGCCATTGTAGTAAAAATTAATATGGTATACATCAGTGACTAATGAACGTCCTTCTTTTGAAGTAAAGTAAATGTGAAAAATTTCAAAACACTACTCCATCTTTGGGCGTTTAACAATCGACGATACTTCATGGGTTCTCAGAAACGATGAATTTGTCCTGATATCATGAATATAAATGGCTTAAACCACAAATCACTATAACATCGACCGAAAGGAAATTTGAATTACGATTTTTTTAATATAGTGTAGTCTAGAATGTAAGTATTGTATATAATATAAAATAAATATCCATATCTAGGCAGGGTGCCTTCATCATTAAGATGGTCAATAAAGTATGTTTGGACAAAGTCCAAAAACCGTGGCATATGGGATAAGGTGTCAGTGAAAATCAGCATTGTACCAAATTGGCAAAGATTTTATCCACACGTGCTTTATTGAACTATCTTATTGATGAAAGCATTCTGCATAGATACGACTTTCTATTTTATATGATGAAGAATACTTGTATTATAGACTTCACTATACTAAGAAAAAGTATCGTAATTCTAATTCCAATTTTGGTCGATTTTGTAGTGATATGTGGTATAGGCCATTTTTATTCATGTAAAATTCTTCTTTATTTGAAGACCCAAGAAGTGTCGCCGGTTGGTACACGCCCAAAACTGGAGTAGTATTTTGAAAGTTTTCATAGTTACCTTTGTTCAAATGAATAACGTCCATTAGTCTATTTTTACTACAATGACTACTCACTAATTTAATACACATATACTGACCTAAATAATACATTTTATCTTTAATTGAAACTCCTGATTATACCAGTAATAATGCCGTTCACCACTATTTCTTATATGTCACCCTCTTATATATTTTATACTTATTTACTACTGCCAAAGATATCTTAAAACACAAACGGTATGAAGAAATGTTATTTATTACATACAATCAGTACCATTGCTTCTAGAAGTAATATATTTTAGATACTTTGACTCATATATTATTTAAAAATGTCATTTTATTTTAATACATCTTTTATTATACCATCCATTATGGCTTATTATATTGCTTCAGTGCTGAGTGTTGTGTCATTTGTACTTGTTCTTTATATTTTATATGACATATGTAGAGTATGATGTTATAAATACAACACTGATTTTTAACTTTATTTGTATAGAGTCTGAAAATCGTATTATTGTAATACCGAAACCGGTTGCTCACAAAAACACAAACTTTACGATTTTTGGTAATTACATTAATTATTTGGAATTAAAAAAGGATGAAACTCCCACCTCACAAAGACCACCAAACATGCGAACTACTGTAGCGATTGAAGTGAGACATATGGTAACTGCCTCCATACAGTATCGATTAGCGCCATGCGATTTCACCTTTTCGGTAAACTCAAAACGGAACTAGATGGACAGCGATTTCGAAACGATGAGGAGGTGAAATTGGCTGTCTCTTTGTGGCTACATAACACTGGATGAGATTTCTATGCATCCGGAATATAAAAGTTCGATGATCGTTCCTATAAATGTTGATACTGTCTCGGAGAAAAGTGAACATACGTTGTATGTTGTCATAGTCGTGTTGCTTTTCTATAGGTGATTTAATAGATGGACATGACGTGGAAGTGAAACTTACTTTTCTATCTGCCCTCGTAGATTCTGTATTATCAGTACGAGCGACTGCGCTACTGTAATAGGAAGTTGATCATTACTGATCCAGTTGTTGTACTAGTCGTAAAGCCTTGAGTGTTTTAGAGTTGGTGCACAATTTTATTTTCTGGTGGATACAAGGTCTCGGCTATTGGTTTCCCGCAGTGCGAAATATGGAACACAGTTCCTAATAGTGGTGGCTTTAAGTTCTGTGATTTTTCTATTTTGTCGGATAATGTTCTGAAGAACCTTGGCTCCCCGAGTGAGATTTCTTAACCCCGTACTAGGTTTTCATTAATGGTAGTTAAAATTCCACTCCATAACCAAGGTAGCGACTTAGGAATCTTAAGATTCAGCTATAAAACTTTCTAGTCAACGCATCTTTACAGTACCACTCGTCATGATTATTTGTTGGGATTTTTTGTGATCTATCCAAGGCTTTTGATTGTGTAAATCATGGAATTTTTCTAGATAAAGTATTGCGGAATGAATAGGACAGTGTACAAATGGTTTAAATCATACCTAACAGGTAGAATGCAGAAAGTTGACATTAGTAGTTTTCATAATATGCAAAACACAGCTGATTCCTCAAACTGGGGAGCAATCAAAAATGGGGTGCCACAAGGTTCGGTCTTGGGCTCTTTGCTGTTCTTAATATGTATTAATGACTTATTCATGAAGATGCAAAGCTGGTTCTTTTTGATGATGATACAATTATAGCTATCACACCTGACAGACAAGAACTAACAGATGAAATTGTAAACGACGTCTTTCAGAAAATCATTAAGTGATTCTCAGCAAATGGACTATCATTAAATTTTGATAAATCACAGTGCATACAGTTTCATACAGTAAATGAAATGACACCATCAATAAATATAGACTTTGGTCAGATATCGGTAGCAAAGGTAGGATATTAAAAATTTTTATGTGTAGGCTCGCCGTGGAGGTTCGAGTCCTCCGTGGGGCATGGGTGTGTGTGTTGTCCTTAGGTTAGTTTACCTTAGTTTAAGTAGTTTGTAAGCTACGGACTGATGACCACGCTGTTTAGTCAGATATATTTATTAACAATTTTGAGATTCGGGCGCTACGTGCCATCCCATACTAAAGAGGACTTCTTGTTTGACCTATACCTAACCTTCTTAAGGCTACGCTACAGATCACTTTCTTCTAAAGTGAATGTTAGGTTAGGTATAGGTTAAACCAGATTTTATTTCCCTTAGTACGTGCGGGCGCGTAGCGCCCGAATCTCCGGTTAAGAAACACTCAGGCGATTTACAGTTCAACGTTAGATGTGTTAGATGTATATCGTTTCAGGCATTCTTGGAAATTGCCGAAATATCGGCATAACTGAAGACAGGGATACCACTCGTCAGCTTTAACCCATGATGCAATCACAATCTCTGAAAACACTTATACGCGATAATATCTAAATACGTACGTATTGTAGATAATAAATACTCTGTGGTTATCCTCGTAAATTGCATATTACAACAGAATGCACCATCCATGACATACCATCGTCTACAACTCGACCACAACATTATTACTCAAGCCACCTACAAATACGCACTTAAACGACAACATGCCAATGCCACTGGTTAAAACTAACGGGTGATATCAGTCTCCAGATAAAGCCAAACGTTCATAAAATCACCACGCCAAAAAGCAACATGTTAATTAGCTATATAAATCAGCTGTTTCGCCATGACAGTTTTCCGTCATTGGCAGGGAATCGATAATCGAACGCTCGATATATATCGATCGCAATGCTTTCCTTCGATGTACACAGTTTCTTCCAAATTACCGAAGCTAATACTTACATAACCGACGCTTCCGCCAACATTACAGTGGCCTTCTTTCTTGGGTATACTGATGTGAACTGGTTGTTAAACGTCAGTACATTACTGTTAACTGTGACATTACATCATAATTTTAAAGTCATCGGTGTTACTTGTGATAAACGTCGGTTATTAAAATTATAGCCATCTTACATTATGACCCGGTACAATACGCAGAAAACATTTATGTTAAATGACTCTTGCTGTGGAAGCCTACGCCATTTCATTAGAATTTTGTTTGTAATCCAATACAGTGTTTCAGATTTCTTCGTTCGTTTTCTGCTGTAAGCATTATTAACACTATGGAAATACTAAATTATACATTTGTGTCTGAGGTTTTGACTAAAATTAATCTTCATTGGTTTACTTTTCCTTTATCAATTTACCGACGCAGAGCAAGTTACGCCACTATAGCTTTATACATTAAAGGATTATAAACACATTTGGTGAGGTAATTTCTCACGGTAGCCTACATTTGTTCTTAAAGGAAGGTCACACCAAAGTTTAATTCCCTTTCGGTACTCAGTTTTGAATTAACGTTCTTAACATCATACTAAATTTCATTGAGCGGTTAAGCTTCTATACATGCAAAAGCACGGCATCTTTCGTGCGAAACCCAGTTTGCCCTTGCCCTTTTTCCTCATGACATCTTGCGTGCTAAGGGTGAAGGGCAACAGGTAGACTGCATGTTTCTCGATTTTGAAAGGTGTTTGACATGGTTCCGCGGTTGTTTTCGATGGCGAATGTTCAACAGAGACTAGGGTATCGTCAAGGGCGCAGCAGGGAAGTGTGATAGGACCATTATTATTTTCTATATGTATAAATGATCCGACGGACAGGGTGAGTTGCAATCTGCGGCTGTTTGCTGATGATGCTGAGGTGTACAGGAGATGTTTCATTGAATTACTGTAGTAGGATGCAGGATGACTTGGACCACATTTCTAGATGGTGTGAGGAATGGCAACTAGCGCTAAATGCAGAAAAATGTAAGGTAATAAAGATGAGTAGATGAAACACTTCCTCAACGTTCGAATACAGCATTATTAGTGTGCTGCTTGCGTCAATTACATATCTTGGCATAACGCTACACAGCGGTATGGAATGGAACAAGCACATAAGAACAATCGTGAGGAAGGCGATGATTTCGGTTTATTTGGAGAATTTTGGGAATTTATGATTCGTCTGTAAAGAAGAGCGCATATAAAACGCCTTTCCGATACCGTCTTGCGTATTGCTAAAGTGTTCGGGATCTCCACGAGATTAGTTTCAAAGATGAACAAAGAGGCATTTCAGAGCCGGGCAGCGAGGTATTCGATCAATACGTGAATGGCCGGCCGCGGTGGCCGAGGGGACTGAGGCGCTCCAGTCACGGTCTGCACGGCCACTACGGTCGGGGGTTCGAATCCCCCCTCGGGCATGGCTATTTGTGCCGTCCTTAGTCTTAGCTAGTTCATAAGTAGTTTGTAAGCTTAGGGACTCATGACCCCGTAGTTAAGTCCCATAAGTTCTACAAACATTTGAACATTTGAATACGTGAATGTTACCGAACTGCTTCGGAAAATCAACTGGGAGTCGCTGGAGGAACGGCGACTTCCTTTTCGAGAAGCACTGTTGAAGAAATTTAGAGGACCGGAATTTGAGGCAGGACTGCAGAACGATTCTACTGCAGCCAACCTACATTTCGCATAAAGATCACACAAATGAGATCAGAGTGATTATGGCTGGTACGGATACAAGTAAGCATTCGTTTTACCGTCATTCTATATAGGAGTGAAAAAGAAAAGTAAGTAACTAGTAATGGTAATGAGTACCCTCCACCACGTATGCAGAGTATGTATGTAGATGTAGATGTAGAGGAACATCAAAACTTGAGTAAAACAGACGATTGTGATATATTCTGTGCTAGAAGAAATGACATTGGATCCTTTTTGTTAACACAAAGTGTTAATTTTGCCCTTTAATACCAACAGAATTAAAAATTTTTAGGAATGTATTTCTCGAGTCGTCTTTGTCAATTAGGCTACACTAGATACTACGTCGAATATTAAGACGCGGTATTAAGGTTGTAGCATGTCAGCTAGGCTCATTAAAATTTGTAATTCTTGAGTAAATTAAAATTTTGTTTCGTATCCAGGGCACTATGACGCTTAGCCGTAGCCTTTATTCCCGACACCTCAGATACCATTCTTCATCAAGACAACTGACGAGCATAGGTCGCAGCGCGAACACGTGCCTTATTGGTGTTACAGGATTTCAGGCATTCTCCCTGGCCAGGCATTTCATCAGGTTTATGGTAAATATGTAAGGTACGATGAAACGACGCTGTGAAACATGCCAATCACTAGAGATAAAAATATGGAACCTGGGTAATTTGGAAGAATGCTTTGCAACCGATACAATCCGAAGGAGGGAGACATATCGAATTTGTATGCAACGTAAATACCTGTATGAGAAAGATGTACAAGATGAATCTTTATACCTCTACCAATAACAGTGACTATAGATCATTATCAAAATGCGATTAAATGTTATACAATTGCACCTTATTCGACAGTGATATTGAAGTCTTGGTTGATACCGCGAATTCATTTATGGTCGTTGCTATTGCTTATGCTTAAAACTTGTTTTCTTAAAAGTACATCGAGAACTAATCACCAAATGTATGTAACTTATTTTGGTAATTTCCAAGAATGTATGCAGTCGATACATATGTTAAACGCGCGACTCTAAATCGATGACTCTGCTATTGTTGTGCGACTTATGAGTACAGAACATGAACGTTTACGAAAGTATAAATACTTAAAATGGAGGTTACCTTTTATTTACTGCAGTTGCTAAAGAGGCTACAAAAGATACAGTTTACAGAGTTATAATTACTTAGAAATAGAGGTTAAATTTTACTTGCTGCAGAGGTGGTATAGTGTGCTAATGTTGACAACTGAATGTTCGCTTGACGAGGATAATTAACTTACTGGCCTGAAGTGGGTAACTACAACAACCTATTAACCATATAAAAGAAATAGCATTAATTATTTATTTCGTAGTGTGCTGTGTTGCCACCAACCACTGAAGGAACTTTGGAAACCAAGTACCATAGATTGAGGAGGCTAATCTTTCGTGTTGACCGCGAAAGAAATAATAAATGCTGTTCCTAGGCATGGAAATGATATCAGCGGCATGACCGTCCCAGTGCCTATAAGACAATAGGAAACATAGTAAGCCCAGTTCACTGAAATATTAATGATTTGAGCATATTTTTTTGTTTTAGTCATGTTTACCTTCTCTCTTAATTTTGTACTTGTGAAAACAGTAATTTTCATATGAAAATTATAGAATTGTCAATGTAGGAAGTCAGTATTTCAGAAGGCTGCCAAGAAATATTTACAGAAGAATGGAAAAACTGATAGAATTAGACCTACGAGAAGTCCAGATTAGATTTACGATAAATTTAGGCAAACGTGCGGCGATACTAATCCAACGACTGAACTCAGAAGATAGGTTAAAGAATGGCAGACCTACGTTTAAGCTTCTAAAAATCTGGAAAAAGATTTGACAATGTTCATGGATGTTATTGTTTTCTTCAGTCCAAAAGTGATTTGAAGCAGTTCTCAGCGCTACAAAATCCTCCAAGTTTTATGCTCCATGTATGTCTTAAATTGAAATATCACCATATGTACTTAATGTTTTTGGGAGAAAAATGGACACTTGCAATTCATCAGCACCAGCATTAAATCTCGCACGAAAACTGGAGCCATAATTCCAGCAGTAATCAGTTACGACTTTCTGAACGTATAGGCTTCAAACTTTAGCTCGCACTGACTGTTTATTATTCGATCCCTCTTGGAGTCGATTCTGCTCTCCAAATAGTGGCGTGAAAAATACATACATCAGGCTGTTTCTCGCAGGTCTCCTACAAAACTGCCAGAACGAAGACTGAATTTCACAAATTTTCTTACATTTCACCTGTGCCGGGGTAGTAACAAACTGTGTAAATATGAATATAAATTATTAAAACACACAGATATTTACCCGGTACTACACATTGTGTATTTCGAGTCTGGAATATTAAAAGAAAATCATTGTACTTATGAAATTACTATAAGAAGAATCACTTTTGATATTGTAAGTGCAAATAAGGTGAAACTGTAGAAACAAGTAAATCTCCACAGGCCGCGTTGGAATAGCCGTGCGCACTGAGGCGCCGTGCTGTGGTGCGCGTGGCCGTTCGCCATCGGAGGCTCGAGTCCTCCCTCGTGCATGGGTGGGTGTTTTGTCATTCAGTTAATTGAACTTATTTTAAGTAGTTCGTAAGCTAGGAGCTAATTACAAAGCAGTTAAATCGCACAGATTTACAAAGATCTGAACATTTGAAATATCGACGGCTCTGAATGCGTTTTAAAAATATAGGACTAGACCGAAGCATATTTCAGTCTAGTTACAACGTATTGGACAATGGCTAGCACCATCTGGACCTGACACTGAAAACTTTATGTCTTCACAACATTTGCTTCTCGTGATTCAATAATTATAACTACTCAGTCGTCAGTTGTTGAGATCTTTAAGTACAGGATTATATGCCAGAATTGAGCTTAATGTTTGTTGACGACATTACAATCATTTTCTGTGTACAACATTTTTCATATCTATTACATTACCTTGCAGTTTACATGTCCATTCAAACGGAATCGGAAAAATACTTGTGCTCCATAGAATACACTTAATATTGGGAAATTCACGGCAGCAGTAAGTCCTTGATACTAGACATTCAGCATTTCGGGTACAGAGCAAACAAAGCCTATGATCAATAATTGTACGTGGATATATATTAAAAACTTCGCGAAAGTAATACTAAAATGTTATTATGGATTAGTATATTAGGAAACAAATGACACGACAAAGCATAGTATTACCATTTTTTCGTGCCATTTTGAACTTGCGGCCTGTAATGTTGTCCAATTCAAAAGCTGACAGACAAATAACGGCCTGTAGTCGGTAAATTCGTGGATGCAGAAGCAAAGTATCCAATGTTCGAGACCCACTATGTCGTATAGGATCAGTTGAATCTGTGCTCTTCTCTTTATGTGACATGCAAGAGTTCGATTACCCCAGAGTGGTTACACATTCACCACGTCTGAGACAAACGAAGCGCAAAGTTTATGGGGGTTAAAAGCTATTAGTATTATGAAGTGTTAAAAGATAATACTGGAAAACATTAGAAAGATAAATTTAATTTATACACCTAGTACTCGTTACTGCCACTTTCGTTAGAGTAATATGTTCCACTTGACTGAAAGTACGCATTCTGCCACCGAACGTATTTACTCTTTCTTTATTACGCAAAAGTAAAGACTTAGACACGAGATGCCCACTTTAATTAGTGGTCTACAGGTATACTAGTCGAAACAAATAGGGTATCGGCTTAGATTTCTAGGTTCTAAAGATTTGTCATCAGCACAATGAACTAAAATTGTTCGATATATTTCTGTCAGTTCTACTGAGTGGAGACAACAAAATTACGGCAACCTCGATAGTGGTAACAACTGTAAGTCGTTACAGACTGTGTTGGTGTTGACTTGTGTTTAATCTACAAAACGAATTACACCACCGGCTGGATTCAAATATTTTAGTGAGGTGGTAGTGCAATGCAACAACATCGTGATTTACCCGAAGCATGGAGAGCCATTGGAACGTTGGAATCGAAACAGACACAGAGAGAAGTGGCTGCAGCTATAGGAGTGTCCCAAAGTGTACTTCCGGGATCTGGATGCGATTTCAGGCAACAGGTACTGTTAACAGAAAGAAATGCCATGGTCGTCTACAGGTAACATCAGCAAGGGATGACCGTTATCTCCGTTTAACGGTCAGTCGAGATAGGAGGCTGATTGCAACGCACTCTCTAGATAACAATTGGACGCTCGATATCAACTCAAACAATCCGAAATTGCCTTCGGGAATGTGCCTCTACGCACGGATGCCTATTTAGTGTGTCCATTAAAACACGACACGGCTTTGTCTGCAGAAACTGGGCAGAGAAACTTTGCGATTGGAGTCGTAACAAATGGCGACGGGTTCTGATTACAGATGAGCTAAGATTTTGTGTTCAGTCGAACAATCGTCGTTTTCTCATCTGTAGAGAACGCAGAACTCGGAACAATCCTGTTCATGTGCAGGAAACATCACCATACCATGGTGGTGGATGAATGATGTGGCAGGAGTCAGTATTAGCTGACGTACGGACCTCTATGACGTTCAGAATTGCGCTTTGGCTGCTTAGAGGTATAGAGACGAGACCTTTCGACCTTCCGTTGCTGCCTTCTCGCGGACGATAACGCTCGTCCCTTTAGAGGTGCCATTGTGGCTAATGTGCTTGAAAGCTGCGGAAATCGAACGAATGATGTTGCCAGCTTGTCTTGGATGCATTTTTCAGGCGCACTGCAACCACACGATCACCTCCCACAACGGTTGCAGAACTGTATATTGCATTCATGGAAGACTAGCCAAATAGTCCTCAAGAGCTGATCGATATCATCATACTGTCCATGCCTTACAAGTGTGCAACTGTAATGGCAGTCTGATGTGATCAGACATCATATTAGAGGGAATGACTGTTTCACTGTTATTATCGTCTCATGCGCCACGTAAAAATAAAGTGAAGAGTTGAGGCAGCAAGCTATCGTACTGTATCACACACACAAATTGCTATTATAAACAATATCTGAATAAAATTCTTTCGCATATGCATATCGTGTATGATATTTGAACTGATCCCAAGTTGTTACGAGTAATGACGTGACAGGATTCAGTCTTTATAGTCGTAAACCACTTTTCCTCTTTCATATTTGGCACTTGTCTGTTTGATAGCTTCTTATGTTTTTAAGGGACCTTTAATTATTGCACACTGTACACATTATTAAGATTCTTTCTCCTATCTAAACTGATATAACAAATTTTTTGTGTTTTGTAACTTTAATTTGTCTATTTGAAAGCTGGAAATATGTAAGCATGTGTAATTTATGTTGTGAGAAAGAAACGACAGAGAAAAATTAAAATTTTTCAAAAAATTAAGCACGTCAGTATGCACATTGTCAAAACTTATACTAGTTACTGTCAGTGATTTGTCTATTGTAAAAATGGTGGTGCCATAAAATAGCCAATGTATAAAATTTAAACTCGTAAGTCACAAGTGATAAATAAATCATGCTCAGTGTAAAACAGCGTTTGTTGATTGAAAACCTGCGTTCTACGACAGTGCTACGTGGCAATATTTATCTCCATAACAAGCTTCGTTAGCAATTTTCACATATTATATTTCTGAAATATTTAAAACTTTATATGAAAAGTCACGACACATTAGCCGTGCGTACTTGGGCGCCGTGCTGCGGTGCGCGAGGCCGTTAGCTCTCGTGGGTTCGAGTCCCCCATCGGGCATGAGTGTATGTGTTTTCCTTAGGTTAGTTTAACTTTAAGTAGTTTGTAAGCTAGGGACTAATAACCAAGCAGTTAAGTGCCATAGATTTACAAACATTTGACTTTTATATGAAAATCTTTATTAACTGTTTTTAAGGACTTATTTAAATATCTACGTTGTGGGGCCACTATGCAAACATCAAATTTTTAATTTTATGGCGCTAGAATCCAAGAAAAATGTATCACTAAAATTTCAGCAATATTGTGGAACTAAACATGATGGCAAGTGGATTGTAGGTGGAATAGGAGTGCTGGAGGACGAGTCAATATCAACAAAGAAAACAAAATAATACCTGTGTGATACAGTTTTAGTTCACATTGTGGAAGGAGCTTTCCCCGCACGAGTCACCTGGTAACTTCCCGCAGGGTAGTAGCACATTTTTGGACATTCTGGTCAGCCGCTTTACTAACCAAGCCCACATGTTCTGGTGCCCCCCCCCCCCCACCCACACGCACACCAAATAAAAGGACCTTACCCGCCTTTGGAGGTTGCATAGTTTCTCGTGAATAAACTGTGTTATTGTGTAAGATGGGTAGACATTCTGCAGTGATTGTAGAGCATTAAGGAAATCGGAGAAGTGAATAAATCATCCTGGCAGATTAAAATTGTGTGCCGGAACCGCGGGCAAGCTCTCTACTAACTGAGCTATCCCTACACGACTCACGATGCCGCCTCACAACTTTACTTCCGCCAGTACTCGCCTTCTACTTTCCAATCTTTACAGAAGCCTTCCTGCGAACGAGAAGGAAGTTTCATATCAGCGTACACTCCGCTGCAGAGTGAAAGTTTCATTCTAGAGAATAAATCGTTTACCCTGAAAACGCCGAATTGTCTCTACTGCCTTGAGGAAGTCACGCAGCTTTGCTGAAAGAAACGAGTTTCCGGTGGTTAGACGATTCCTCGGGACACGATCTGGAAAAAGTACGGAACACTTGTGTGAGACCTCTTGTTTCGATCTGTCAGTGTACAAGACTGTAAAATTACGATACCCCTGTTTTCGTTATTAAACTCTGATTAAAACTTAATGGTAGGGTTACAATTATTTTTACTTTTTTCAATTCGTCAAGTCTAAAACGAATCTGGGCCTTAGTAATAGCCGAGGTGGAAATTTGCTCCAACCTCGACGTAAGACATTAAAACCTTCCACACCCATAGCTACAAGCAATCCTTGGCGCGAATCCCAAAACACATCGTCGGTCATAGCCAATAACGAAAAGGTCTTTTCACAGGAGGCCGAGCAGCGGCATGAAGGTGTTGTTGCGTTCATCCGTCCAGAGACTGGTTTGATGCAGCTCTCCACCCTACTCTATGCTAAGCAAGCCTCTTCATCTCCTCATAAGAACGGCAACCCACATCCATGTGAATCTACTTACTATATTCGTCTCTTCGTGTCCCAATGCGATTTTCCCCCACACACTTCCCTCCATTGCTGAATTTATAATTCCTTGATGTCAAAGAAGTTGTCCTACAAATCGATCCCTTCTTTTAGTGAAGGTATGCCAAAAATTCCTTTTCTCCCAATTCTATTCAGTACCTCTTCATTATTTACGTGATCTACTAATCTAATCTTCAGCATTCGTCTGTAGCAGCACATTTCAAAAGCCTGTACCCTCTTCCTGTCTCCTCCATCGTCCAAGTTTCACTCCCGTACAAGGCAACACTCCACACAAATATCTTCAGAATGGACTTCTTTACACTTAAATCCTCTGTACTGCGACCGTCATTTTTTTTTTTTTTTTTTTTTTTTTTTTTAATATCCAAGTAACATAACTCATCTACCACCTTCATTGTATCTTTACCTTATATCATATATTCGGCATCGCTTGATTTTCTAATACTGCGATCCATTACCCTTGTTTTGCTCTTGTTAATGTTTATGTTTCGCGCTTCTTTCAACACACTGTCCATTCCGTTCAATACCTTTTCCAGGTCCGTTGCTGACTCAGACATATTTACAATATAGTCAGCAAAACGCAATGTTTTTATTTCTTCATCCTGAACTCTAATTCCTCCTACAAAATTCTTGTTGCTTTCCTTCACAGCTTCCTCAATGTACAAAGTGAATAACATTGGAGAAAGGCTACAACACTGTTTTACTTCCTTCTCAACCACTGCGTCCCTTTCATGCCCTTCAACTCTAATAACAGCTGTTTCCTTAATAAATAACTTGTAAATAAACTTCCGTTCCCTACATTTTACCGCGGCTAACTCCAGGATATGAAAGAGTGTATTCCAGTCATCATTGTCAAAACTTTCTCTAAATCTACAAAGCTATAAATATAGGTTTGTCTTTCCTTAATCTATCTTCTAAGGTGAGTATTAACTCCGGTGTTGCTACATTTTTTCTGAACCCGAACTGATCTTCCCCGAGGTCAGGATCTATCAGCCTTTCCATCCTTCTGTAAATAATATTCCACTCACGAAATATTAAACTGATAGACCTGTAATTTTCTCACCTGTCTGCGCCTGATTTCTTTGGAATGGAGATTATTAATTTTTTAAATCTGAGAGTATTTCGCATCTCTCATACACCTTACGTACCAGGTGAAACAGTTTTGTCATGACTGGTTCTCCCAGAGACTTTAGTAGCTCTGATGGAATGTCCATACTCCAGGGTTCTTGTTTCGACTTAAGACTCACAATGCTTTGGAAAATTCATCTCTCAATATAGTCTCCTATTTCATCTACTTCCAGCCGCGGCGGATTAGCCGCGCGTACTGGAGCGCCGTGTTGCAGTGCGCGGGGCCGTCCGCCGTCGGGGTTTCGATTCCTCCATCGGGCATGGATGTTTGTGTTGTCCTTACTTTAGTTCACCTTAGGCTACGTAGTTTGTAAGCTAGGGACTAATAACCAAGCTTTTGAGTTCCATGGATTTACAAACATTTGAACATTGTAGCATCTACTTCCTCTTCCCTTCCTTCAATATTGTTTTGAAGTTCATCTCCTTTGTCTAGAGCCCCTCTTTCCACGTTTCAGCTTTCCCTTCTGAACTCAGAACTGCTTTACGATTTGAGTTCTGGTATTTCATACGGCTATTTTTCTTGTCTCCAAATGTATCTTTTATTTTCTGTAGGTGGTATCAGTCTTTACCATAGTTATACATTCTTCTACATATTTGCATTTTGCTTCTAGATATTCCTGTTTAGCCATTTTTCACTTCCTCTCATTCACGTTTCTTAGTCGTCTGTACTCCATTTTACCTGATTCATGAAGTGCATTTCATATCTTATCCCTTCTTCAATGAAATTAAGTATTTCCTGTGATACCCGAGGATTTTTTTGTAGGTTTTGCCTTTCTACCTATTTGGTCCTCTGCTGATCTATTTCATATTTTAAAGTTACCCATTTCTGTTCCACTATTTCATTTTCCCTCCGTTCTGTCAATTGTTTCCTAAATCTCCCTCTGAAATTCTCCTTTTAAGGTGAGTATTAATTCCGGTGTTACTACATTTTTTCTGAACCCGAACTGATCTTCCCCGAGGTTCCTTTAGTTTATCCAGGTCACATCTCATATTCCTACATTCTTAATTTCAGTCTTCACTTCATAATCATTAAGACATGGTCAGAGTCTATATCTGCCCCTGGATATGTATTACAGTTTAAAACCTGATTCCGAGATCTATGCCTTACCATTATAAAATCTATCTGGTGTGCATGAATGGTATATATTGCTTGGAGAGTATACCGTATAGGCCTCGCGCGTCATTAGGATATCTCGCCTCATGTGGATTGGTGGCTTCATAGTCCAAATGCGGAGACTCGGTACGGTGCTAATTCGGAATGCTGCAGTGGCGAGCCGAATTCCTTCATATTGTACCACGTGTAACATCTCTAAATAAGAAGGTCAGGCAGACTCATACACCATGTAGCCATAGTCAAGCTGAGATCACACAAAGGCTCTATAAAATTGGAGTAGAGGAATTCTGTCCCATCCCCATTTAGTGTGATTAACACACCTTATAATAGTGCTTTGAGGCACCGTAGTTTCAAGTCTTTATGCGGCTTCCATGTGAGTTTACAGTCAAATGTGACACCCAGGAAACGCACACAGTCGTTACAATTCATAACATCTGAACAGTGTTCCTCATCCGCATTTCAGGCAAGTTAAAAAAAAAAAAAAAAAAAAAAAAAAAAGAACAAACACAGAATCCTCGGTTTACAAATCAGTCGTTTCCGCCCAGTCGTCTAACAGTGCTGGAGCAAGCTTGCCCAAGACTGCGAGACAGGACGTCGCCTACTCGTTATCTAAAATAGCGTTGAGAAAGGAAGAACTTTATAAAAAGGAAAGACATCCGTCAAACCCCAATTCATGGAGAAGACTGAGGATTCGATACGTCTAAGTAGTACCGTAGGCCTCTTCGAAATCACAAAATAACCCCAGAAGGTGATGCCGTCGCAAAGTTTGTGGAATGGGCGTCTTCGGGAAGGCAAGGTTATAAAAAGTGGAAATATATCTCCTGAAGCCATGTTGTTGGCGCCTAAGAAGCGGCCTGGATTCCAAAATCCAGAGAAGGCTGCGGTTGATCATTCTCTCTAAGGTCTTTCCGACGCAGCTAGTGCGAACAACACTACCATAACTACTTGGGCATCAGCGATCTATACCGGGTATTAAAAGGGGGATTAAAATTGCCTCTCTCCACGAGTCGTGAAAGTGATCTGACGCCCAAATGACAATTAAAAGGAGGAGGAGGATATTTGGATTTTGCTGCGTCTAGTGCTGCAGCATACTGTAGTGATTCCATCGTGAGCAGAGGATGTGTCAGGAACCGCAGACATTGCAGAAACCATCTCCCACAGGATGAAATAGCGTTATAATCCTGAAGATCGGTAGACCTGAAGTCCAAATTGGCTCTCTCAGCAACCTCTCTGTAGCGCTGCACAGCAAGATCCTTACTAGCAGAATCAGTAGCGATAGAGTAATAAACCGACACACTATGGGCAATGTCTCGCGGTCTCAACTGGAGAGTACCATACCGATCACTGTAGTCACTGTAGCACCATACCCGATCACCGAATACTTCTACAGTGTGTGGGACGATTAACGCAATCCACGAAATGATGCTATGATTTGTTTAGGTTCTATCGAATAACCAGCCAACATCTGGAATTTATAAAAAAAAGGAACATCTAGGGTGTGCGTGGTCGGACGACACTTGAACCGATGCAGAGTCACCTGACTTCTCCTGATAGCAGAACGACATTCTTCATACCAGTAAGGGATAGGTTGTCTCATCGGTAGCCGTTTAGACAGTGGAATGAATGGATCAGGAGCGTGGTGGGTCATTTGGGTGTTATGAACCACCCATTCCTGGATACTGACGTGACGCTGAAACACAGCAAACTGACTGTAAAGCGACCATTTTCCTTGCTGAGCACCTACTGCGGCGGTTGCATGACAGGCTCCATTTTATCTGGCTAGTGGATCCAGATTGGAAAAGGATAATGCCACTTCCCACTGAACAGTAGGGGCAAGGTTGTGGATCAAAACTTAAATATCAGTGACAGAGAACTACCCTGTTGCAGTGCAGAAATGTGTCCTGGCCTGTATTTAGTAAGAGGGCACCGGATCCTCTCAACTTCTCTTCCCGTACTCTATCCCTGGGACAAATAGCTACATAGCCCGAAAGCACACTGTGTGCATCAAGATCACTAGAGAGGTTAAGTGGGTGGGGGAGCAGGTTAAGAAGGTCTTCAAGAGCCTCTTCATTGAGCGGATCGTGAGAAAGCAGATACAAGGAGGATATAGTCAGTCGGGACATACGTATACGAACACTGCTTCTAGTTTAATGATGAGAGAGATGGGTTACGATTCGTAGGCTGTGTTGAAGAAAACAGCCAGTTTTCCTCTAGCTTTCTTTCCACTAAGGTAGTCCTTTCTGTGGAGCTTGTCACTACGTACCTCAGGGGTATAGAAAGGCTTCAAATTGGTCTCATGGAGATATTTTTTACACACGTTGTACCTGTAATAATAAACATAATTCCTCCACATCGGTCATAATTCCCTGTGAATTCCTTTACGGTATGGGAGCCATCTATTAAGCATGTTGAACCTTCACCCTCTCTTTCTGATTGAACCTTCACCCTCTCTTTCTGACGGGGCTGGAAGGGCGAAACAGTTGTAGGGTCACCTTTTGGGGCGAGATGATTGTCCCAGAGGACGTTCAGACTTCGGGCAAGTTTAATGCCCCAGAGTTTTATAACGGGCTCTGGATCTTAATCACATTAGACTTCAAATATATTGACGTCAACCTTGTCTGACTGTATAGATGTAGTTTCCACATTAGACTTTTCCTACTCCCTTTTGTCATTTTTTGTCATTCGATTGTCGGCAGCAGTTCCGTTTCCCACCTTTTTTGAGGCACTACAATGGCTGAAACATCCGCCTTATTGCATGTGCACTGTCACCAGCAGGTTTTAGAGCCGACACAAGTGACTTTTGGAGCAGACTTTTGAAGCGCCGTCGCGAAAGAGGTGGTTAATGACGGCGATTGCATGGCTTTATAGATTTTCTTGGGTTCGCGACAGAATATGCGCTTCATGGTCTTTATCTCCTGTACCTTGCGTTCCTAAGAGTCTGCAGTATATTCTCTCCTCCAAACGGTATGCTCCCAAGATTAGTTGACGCACTTAAAAGGAGGCGAACAAACGTCTTCATCATCTACATCCTTACCACATTTTCCGCAGGTCTGTTCTCCTTTACATTCGAAGGTGGTATGCCCAAGGCAGCTCATTGAGTTGGGGACATATGTCCGGACGGTTAATCTAAGAAAACCTGTCTTAACAAGTTCTGGAAGCTTTCGAGTATTGAGTTTCAAGATAAATTACTTGGATTTCACCAACTCGTCATTTAACCTCTTCATGATGTTTTGGACATCTACAGTTCTTTCTGAAGCTCATACTTATTTTAATTTTTCCTTAGGAATGTCCAAAAGGTTTCTTTAGTGGGGAGTGTGGTGTTGCTAATTCAATGGAGTACAGTATTGCGAAATAGACTTAGCTTTTTCTAGCCGCGGCGGAGCGGCCGAGAGCATTGAGGCGCTATGGTACGATGCGCGAGGCCGTTCGCCGTCGGGGGTTCGAATCCCCCCTCGGGCATGGATGTTTGTGCTGTCTTTAATATAAGTTAGTTAACAAGTAGTTTTAAAGTTTAGAGACTAATGACTCCGGAGTTAAGTCTCATAAGCTCAACAAACATATGAACATTTTCTTGTAGGTTAGCTAGCTGTTCAGAAGAAGATATCTACACCAGTAGTGTCCGATTACACAAACGTTACACCGACTTGGAACTACCAGCAGTAAATCCTAGTCCATTCTGAATATAAAATGGTGAGATCTTCGCAAAGGTGCCCCCCAAGCGGAAAGTTACAATTGACAATTACCCACGCATTCATCGCTACATTCGGAGGACTGACTCTCCGATCCCTCTTCTTACAGTACAACAATCCCTCTGGGAGGTGGAGAAAAAAAACGAGAAGGTCCCACGCCGGTATCACAAGCAGTTAGGATCCGCCGTGGTGGAGGGGCCGAGCGGTCTCTGGTGCCGTAAGAGGTTCGAGTCCTTCTTTAGGCATGGCTTAGCTTAGTTTAAGTAGTTTGTAGGCCTAGGGACTGATAACCAGAGTAGTTAAGTCACATAGATTTACAAAAATTAAAACATTCAATCTAAGGATTGGCCCAGCCAGAGCCCCGTATGCATATGTAAGCCTAATACAACTGAGTTGCGGCAGTATTCCCAGAGGTTGTTCGCTAGTGACTGTTTTGTCTGAACAGCCATGCATCCCATAAACACACAGAAAATCTTAGTAATGTGTATAAACTTTTTTCATCCTCTCGATCAAGGCGGTCAAGTCCATTTCTTAAAACACACAAAGTTCCACTGCCCGCAGGTTACGATGTGAGGACTGGTGGTGGTTACTAGTCTCCTGCTCGGGGACCAGGGTTCTTCAAACCTGTACTCAGCGAACGAATGCTGAAATTCACTTTGGGGCAAACGACTAGGTTCTATACAACAAAAATCTCCAGGGAATTCGTTTAAGTGATACCAAATTTGACGATGACTTACGCGGATGAAAGATGTCTTTTCAAAATACTAATAACGTTTCTACAATGAAATCTACTAGCAGTTAATATTCCAAATTATGTTCGTGTGTTTAAAAATTCATCGTTCAATATAAAGAGAGAGATTTATGCCTGTTAATGAGCACGGAATTAGTACACACAATTTTTTAATATCACTAACAAATGGCGACAAGTATTACCGTAACAGATTATATCAAAGGGCGGGAGCATGCGGTGAAGTTTAGGCGGATTACGAACTAGATATTTCAGTCATAAACTACACAATGTATGATTTTTGGGACTGACAAGATCTTTGTTGATGTAAGATTATAGTTTCTGATTAAAGCTCATCCAGTGACAAGTCCTTAATTCTGAAATTCTACATGGCCTTAGTTTTAGCGGACATGATCAGTTAGGCTCGTTAGGAAATGGAAACTGCAAGAAACTAGCAAGGTGTAGTGGGTCATCGTTTCCGCGTAGGAACATCACAGTGAACTCAACACAAAAGCAGCATTACGGTAAAACAGTCCAAGCACCAACCCAACCCATGACCAACAAGGGCAACAGTTTATACTGGTCTGCCGACATGGAAGATACTACGCTTATTTGACTGGATAGAAAGACATTGAGTGGTTCGATGCTGGAACCGTATTAGAAGGTCCATCGGTTGAAACACTCGGCACGTCATCCTTACGGAAGCCGTCGACACGTGAGATGCGATAGCAATCATGTACTCAGGTTGTGATCTGGCTTGTTGAAGGAGCAGTATTTTAGCCCAGTCAACAAAGGAAAAATAGGGTATGGGGAAAATCGCCTAGTAGCAAATTTTAGTAAAGTGGTAGTGTAAACTGCCATGAACGACATACTAAATGTTTCCATCTCTGAGGTGTGAGCTCGAGTGCGGATGAGAGATTAAAGATACACGTTTCATCTGTTTCTTAAATAACTCGACAACCATGACCTCTAGTAAAACATCACACGATACATAATCGTCGGCTCCCCCAGCCCACCCCTCCTCCTCCTCCTCCTCCTCTCTCTCCCATTCCCCCCTCCCCCATCGACTACTCCATCCCCAATGCACTCTCCACCTTCTCCCTCAACCCCCTTCCATGGTTCCTTGCAGTCTCTCTCCCTCCTCTCCTCTTCATTCCTCAAAAACGTCGTTCCCGTTCCGCCTCACCTGGCTATGATGTTGCAATTCTATTCTGCGACCGTACCATCTTCATCCTATGTCCGTCTTCCTCCGACTCCTTGTCCCTTTGATCCAAAGATTTGCAGCTACTTAAGCATATTCCACTTCCTTCCACCGTCCTGTCCTACAACGTACAGTCCTTCCTTCTACCGTCGTCCGAGATCCTCGTCATCGCAACGATGGGATCCGGTTGCCTGCGGAGTCGTCCGACCCGCCCCACCGTCTGCCCCGCCACCTCGACGATTTCATCGTCGGTGCACCTTCATCCTGTCGACGGCAGCACACCGAACTACCTCCGACTCGGCCGAGTTGACTGTTACTCGACTACCATCTACGCCGTCTCTGTATTCCTTGGTTCCACCCTCCTCCTCCTCCTCCTCCCGCCCCCTTCCAACCCTTTCTAGATGTTTTCCGCACTGCGGGAGAATGAAAGTCAGCAAATTCTTAAAAACCGAATTTTTACTCTATAATGCTAAAATGTAAGGTCGACTGAATAGTTAACGACCTAATAAAAATGTACGCTACTGGTCATTACAATTGCTACACCAAGAAGAAATGCAGATGATAAAAGGGTATTCATTGGACAAATATATTATACTAGAACTGACGTGTGATTACATTTTCATGCAGTTTGGGTGCATAGATCCTGAGAAAACAGTACCCAGAACAACCAGCTCTGGTCGTAACAACGGACTTGATACGCCTGGGCATTGAGTCAAACAGAGCTTGGATGGCGCGTACAGGTACAAATGCTTATGCAGATTCAACACGATACCATAGTTCATCAGAAGTAGTGACTGCCGTATTGTGAGGAGCCAGTTGCTCGGCCACCACTGACCAGACGTTTTCAGTTGGCGAGAGATACGGAGAATGTGCTGGTCAGGGCAGCAGTCTAACATTTTCCGTATCCAGAAAGGCCCGTACAGGACCTGCCACATGCGGGCGGGCATTATCCTGCTAAAATGTAGGGTTTCGCAAGGATCGAATGAATGGTAGAGCCACAGGTCTTAACACATCTGAAATGGTACGCCCACTGTTGAAAGTGCCGTCGATACGACCAAGAGGATACCGAGACGGGGTGATACGCCAGTATGGCGATGACGAATACACGCTTCCAATGTGCGTTCACCGCGATGTCACCAAACACGGATGCGACTTCCTTGATGCTGTAAACAGAACCTGGATTCATCCGAAAAAGTAACGTTTAGCCATTCGTGTACACAGGTTTATCGTTGCATACACTATCGCAGGCGCTCGTATCTGTGATGCAGCGTCTAGGGTAACTACAGCCATGATCTCAGAGCTGATAGTCCATGCTGCTGAAAACGTCGTTGAACTGTTCGTGCAGATGGTTGTTGTCTTGCAAACGTCCTCACCTGTTGACTCAGGGATCGAGACGTGGCTGCACGATCCGTTATAGCCACACGTATAAGATGCCTGTCACTCGACTACTAGTGGATCGCGACCAACGCGAGCAGCAATGTCGCCTCACGATAAACCGCAATTGCGATAGGCTACAATCCGACCTTTATGAAAGTGGGAAACGTGATGATACGCATTTCTCCTCCTTACACGAAGCATCACAACAACGTCTCAACAGGAATCGCCGGTCAACAAGCCGGTTGCGTATGAGAAATCGGTCGTAAACTTTCCTCATATCAGCACGTTGTGGGCGTCGCCACCGGTGCCAATCTTGTGCGAATGCTCTGAAAAGCTAATCATTTGAAATTAGCAGCATATTCTTCCTGTCGGTTAAATTTCACGTCTGTAGCAACTCATCTTCGAGGTGTAGCAATTGTAATGGCCACGAATGTATGTAAACACCTACGTGCAGTCTTAAGGGATAGATAGTGGGCTTGTAGTGTGTTGTAAGGGAAGGGGAAGGGCTGGACGGCTGAACCGTGAGGTGGCATGTAGGCGACTGCACTGTATCCCAGCGCCTCCCTCTGTAGCACGAAATCCCGCCTGTCAAACTGACACAACAGCCTGAAAACGTTTTTGCGTCAGGTTCCGTTATCTTCAGTGAGTGTGGGATGGTCTTTATAATGTTCGTGCTTACGAAATTAATTTATTTTGGGTTTATTACACGAGTAATTTACCAGTTATAGAGTGACGTCTTGTTTAATCCATATGTAAAGAAATGTCTGAGAAGTGTTTATTTTGTGAATATGATATTGTCAGTAACATTTTAAACATTGAGAAAAAATGAATTAGCGGATTGGCTCATGCAAATGATTAAAGAAAAGGTGGGAAAGCTCAAAGTTTTCTGAGAAAGGAACATTGTGTTTGTCATGAGTCATGCAGGAAAGAATACACAAAAGCACATCCAATTAAAACGCTAGAGGTCACCACTCTTCCAGAGCAACATCCATCAACTTCTCGGGAAGCCCCATATTTGCGTTCTCTTTTTTTGAGCGGAAGCTATTGAGGAAGTGTTTTATGAGAATCAAAGAAAAAGTCTATTGCTTTTCGTCGGAAGGTTTACAATATTCGATTCTTCACCTACACGATTTTTCCCCTATTTGCTATTTTTCGGTCTTTGTTGCCAGGACTTGAGAAGTAGAATTAGATGCTTCAGACATTTCTTCGTAGATATTATAAGACCAGTGAGATTATATATTTCCTTGTACTTAAGGAGCAGAGCTTAAAAGACACTAAAATTGATTACGTATCAACAACCAATGCCTCTTCTAAAAACTTCGCTTTTCATGCAATCTTTTATAGTAGAACTGCAGGAAACGAGATATTAGAGAATAACAAATTTTAGAATTTAGAGCTCTTCATTTTAGTGCAGTTTCCGGAATTGAAGTTTTCATAAAATATACGTCATTGTCGAAACGCCAGGTGGGAAGAACTGCGCGGTCTATGACAGTATACGGTAGGTTGCGCGCCCGCTATCGTATTGAAATAGGTACGTGGCCATCGACAGGAGACGTTGTCACACTGGCAGACCGTTGCATGGTCTGATGAATCCCGAGACCTTCTTCATTATACCGATGGTAGGGTGCGAATCAGTCGTCTCCCAGAGAAACATCTCCTTTATGCTCTGGGGAACATTCACGTGGGCATCCATGGGACCGTGGAGCTTGTGCAAGACACCATAACACCAAGAATTTGCGTGCACTCACTAATGACCACTTACACCATGAGGATCAAATTCCCTATCTGCAGAGGTATTTTTCTACAAGATAATCCACGAGGTTACAAAGTCAGGCACAAGATTTAGTGGTTTGACTAACACTGTGTCGAGTAACGTTTATCGGTGACAAAGGCAGACTTCTCGGCTAATATGTAGGTGGTGATAAATGTCCTGTCTGGTCAGTGTATAAATTCGTATGATCTTCATGGACAATAAACTAAAATAGAATTGCAGCTTATGAACTCTTGTTCGTTATTAAATATACTGTAGAGTAGATGGGGCAAATAAATAATAGGAAATAGATAAACTGAAAAAGAAATAGAAATTTATGGAATAACTTGAATAAAAGGAGGGATGGGTTGGCAGGACTCATCAACTTGGCATCGGCTCGTCAATGTAGCATTGGAGTGGAGTGAGAGAGAGAAAGGAGATAATAGATAGTGTAGAGGAACACAAAACTTGAGTGCGGTAAGTGTGTTCAAATCGATGTAGATTGCAGTATTTATGCAAAAATATTTCTACCAGCTGTAACTGTATGAGAGCTTCGTCAAAGGAGCATGTGTATGAAAACCCTCAAAATGTCTTTAACCTGTTTTGCTTAGTCAGCCTAATCTTGAGCTTAACTTGCTATTTCATTCTTTCAAATCACATTTGTCATAATGTTGGACTTTCAGCGAAAACTTACAATCAATTAAATTTCTTTCCTCCATCACTTTATTGTGTTGAAGAAACATTCCCGTTTTTCTCTGCCACCCTGTGTAAAGTCTACGGCGGATAAAATAAAAAGCCGCGGTGGAGTAGCCGAGCGGTCTAAAGCGTCTCGCTGCGGAGCGCGTGATTGATCGCCGTGGAGGTTCGAGTCCTCCCTAGGGCATGCGTGTGTGTGTTGTCCTTAGTTTAGTTTACCTAGGTTTAAGTAGTTTGTAAGCTACGGACTGATTACCACGCAGTTTGGTCCGATAGATCAAACATTTGAACATTAAAAAAACAAAAATTGTACCTCCTCCATATTACTACGGACACTGTGAACCCGTACTCGGTTGTAACAAGACTTCGAAAAACGTGAGGCTCCTAGCATTTTGTAAAGTGTGTTGGTCTTATTTGAATTAAACCCTCGGTGAACGGAAACTGGCAGGGGACGCTAAACATATAAGGTGGGGATGTGAATTAAATTGGAATGAGAGACAGGAGCGGCTGACCCTGGATTAATAACTGTGATAATAAATCATGATATTAAAAATTATTTGATTGATCGAATATGGCCCTGATTCAATACTAATTGACAATCTCTCTTCCACTTCCTGCAAGCGGCATAAAATATAAATTAATAATTTCTCCCCACCAAAAGTCTAATAACTTAGCTGGGATCTGACAACTATTAATGTTAGAAAAACATCCTTCCCTTTTTAACACTACGTGTATTATTACCGTTAAGGAAAAAATTAATAAATAAATAAATAAAGAGAGAGAGAGACTCATAATGAAAATCCAATACAAAATACAAAACACGAACTAGAGTGTACATCCAAGTTAAGAATTATCATCAAATATAATGAAGAATAATCTAAATGATTACGACGTTACACTGATCATTATGAAACTTGAATTTAACACCGAATGACAAGTCAAAATATCCCTATCATGAACTGATAAAATATTCGTAATGGAATAATTAAACCGAAATATCAGTGCAGGGTTGAATTTCCTAACTACACAATCCCACTATTATGCAAAACCTGATGCAGCGGCTATATTTTGTTGGCGAACGCTTTGCCATATATTACCAGACTAACGACTTGCGTGTGAAGGCGCTGCGCTGCAGTGGCGTGGCCACAGGGCGGCAGCAAGCTGGAAATTTCCGCGACCACGAAATAAAAAAACGCTCCGTTACTCGGAATCTGTACTGCATCCTATTAGCGTCTGTGTGTTCGGTAGTACAGAGTGCCTACGATCTCAAGCAGTTCTGCCAAGTCGCCGCGGTGGAGTAGCCGAGCGGTCTAAAGCGTCTCGCTGCGGAGCGCGCGGTAGCTCGTCGTGGAGGTTCGAGTCTTCCCTGGGGCATGGGTGTGTGTGTGTTTGTCCGTAGGTTAGTTTACCTAGGTTTAAGTAGTTTGTAAGCTACGGACTGATGACCACGCAGTTTGGTCCGATAGATTTACAGACATTTGAACATTTTCTGCCAATTCAGGGCCACTTCAGTTAGCGTAGACAAGTACGCACAAGTTCAAAAAATTTTCAAATTTTTGTAAATACATGGGACTCAACTGCTTCGTTATTAGTCCCTAGCTTACAAACTACTTAACCTCACTAAACTAAGAACAACAAAAACACCCATGCCCGAGGGGTTAATCGAACCCCCGACGGCGGACGGCCGCGCGCACCGCAAAACGGCGCTCCAGTACGCGCGGGTTATCCGCCGCGTCTACGCACGAGTACTGAAGGCCTAGATGACTCCCGAAGTTAAGTATATCGTAACTAGTACCTCGGTGCACTATTATTGGTGGGCTGACCTTATCCAAACCGAAACTAAAGACTTTCAGCTCAAGTACAAATCTCAGAGTGTACCATAAAACTTATACAAGTTCTCCCGTCCAAGTATCGGCTCAAGAAGCAAAATCTCCGAGTCCGTCAACTAAGAGAACAAGGCGCGAGCAGACACGTCCGTACTCTATCGGAACAAAGCACGAATTCCCCCAATACCACGTCTGCCGTACATGACCCCGCGAGACCCCGTTTTTTACGGAAAACCAATCAGTATAAAGTTCTCAAACTCCGGCCAGTAAAATTTCACTAAACGACCGCTGATTTCTTAAAGCTGGCGCTTGGAACATCAGCCAATCAGAGTGGGCTATCCCTTACATACACACTTTTGCCGCGATTCTTCATGAACGGTCCAAACCGTCTCCGTAAAAGCGAAAAAAGCTTTTTTTTTTTTTTTTTTTTTTTTTTTTTTTCATTGTCGTTTCCTGGTTTTAGCAGACAAGATTCTGGGCCGTTGTCTCAGCGGAGGGGCCGGCTATTTTGTTTTCTAAAATCGGAAGGATCGGTTCTGGAAGCACGGCACTACTCCTCCTCCTCAGTTTGGACGCTAGGCTAACACATTACAACCTGCTGCTCGGCCAGAGCACCGAGGCACGTTGCTATCGGGACCTCTATGGCGCTGCCCCACGGTATGCCGCTGGTCACAGGTAGTGTGTGGTGCGCCGGCCGCGGTGGCCGAGTAGACTGAGGCGCTTCAGTCACGGCCACTACGGTCGGGGGTTCGAATCCCCCTTCAGGCATGGATATTTGTGCCGTCTTTAGTCTTAGTTAGTTCATAAGTAGTTTGTAAGTTTAGGGACTGATAACCCCGTAGTTAAATCCCATAAGCTTAACAAACATTTGAACATTTAGATTGTGGTGCAACGGCCGCCTCCACCGGAGATGGGCTGCCATTTTTCAATTTCACCAACCTATCCTCTTCTTCTATAATTGTCCCAGCAAAGAAAACTGCGCGCAGTTCTTTGGTTCTCGCATTTGAGGCTGCAATTCGCTAATAACTATTTTATATTAAATGATGAGCTAACGATGGTGGGATGCCATCTGATTTATTGGTCACAAGCGAAGAAAATTTAGCAAACTGCATATAATTAACTATATTTTTCCTTCCCTCTGCATTAAAGTTCATAACTATTAAATAAAACATTAATCTACTGTGACCGTATACTATCGCCGAATGTGCACTCGTACATGTTCACTGACTGGACACCCGATCTGAATTGAACTTGGGCAGCGCGACCAGCGTCGGCATCTATCGCTTTGGGTGGTCTCAAAACATGGCGCACGCGCGTCGCCTGCCTTTCTTTTTAGTATTTTGTTTTCATTTACAATTGATTTTATACATTTTATTTTATTATGACATAGCTTAATATTGAGGGTTTCCCTATTAAGGATTTTACTTGTGTTCTACGAACAGTTTATCAGATATTAATGAAAATGTATTCGCGGTTTGGCGGGTGACCGCCTATACATCCATCTATCAGCGTGAGAGGTACAGGAAACTCGGGTATCTTTTCTACATTCCTTCCCTCGGGAACCGAACCGACTGGTAGCACCTGTTATGTTTCTGACACTACCTGTACCATCTGTCGCCTACTCAGTGCCGGACTAAGGTTGTCGGAGGCCCGGGGCGGCGTCAAAACAAAAATAGGCCCCCAGTCCATTTGGAAATACATGTATTAGTATCTGTGGTGTCGCACAAGTCTCAAGTGCGCGCCACGTACTTTCGCCGCGTGCCGCCATGCAAGCACGACGCGGCGTTCTTACGACATCGGCCACTAGCGCCCTTTGCTGCAACCCCACTCGTTGCCACCACTGAACTGCATCGGTCACTTGGGATTAGGACAGGCACTAGGACTCATCAGTAGGCAGGCCTCTACCTAGTTATACTATGTATCTGCATTTCACTAGTCTTCAGTTAACAAAGGTAAGTATTATAATGTTTCTTCGAAAAATATGTCTTGCTCTAATCTAGCTTAGTGTTTCTAGTTTCTGCTGTCCCACTGGCTGGTCACCTCATACTCTGTACCCGCCACGCGTGCATCCTATTTCCCTATGTCGGTCTCTCTCTACTCAGCCACCGACACCTAGGACAACCGGCGGCAACGAAACACGAAAGTGGCGACGAGGATGGGACACAAAAGTATCAATAATAACATTTGATATTTGAAGGCCGCCCAGGGCGGAAAGCACTAAAAAAATAAGGCTTTCGAGGTATTTGGAGGCCCCCAAGACCAGAGGCCCGGGGCGGTCCGCCCCCTTCGCCCCATCCCTCCCCCCACCCCTTAGTCCGCCATGGAGCCTACTGGTCCTTACATGCTATACGTAAGCGATTCTCAAATCTGAATATGATGGCTGTAAGCTAGAAATATTACAAGTCACCTTACGTCTTGAAGGCTCCTCGTACAGCATCGCAAGCTGCATGCTTGCCTGACATTCAGTCAAGTATTTCTCGCCATAATTACGTGTTTTTGGCCTACCCGTATACACGGTTTTCGTGAAATTCGCAGACCACATGGTTTCCTCACCACTAACTGAAATGAATTACGCGTGGGTTAAACATACGTAGAATGAGCGTTTAATAGCATGAGCAATGTTTCCCCTGAACGATGCTGAGGCTTATCGCAGTGCGGTCAGCACCACTGTTAGCAGTAGAAGGCGGCACGAGAAATATGAGGCCTTTCCGGTCAAGCATTCTCGATTCGCGGGAGCATAAATTTCTTGGCCGTGCGGGGCCGCTCTTGGAAGCACAAAGTTGCAGCGGCTTAATGCGGGAACACTGTTCCGCATGAAATAGTGCAGCAGCGGTGGCGGCGGGCCCGGCGCCGGCGCATGCGCAGTGCGCGGCTGCACTGAGTGCTCTCTGCCGAGCTTTTGTCTTGGCTGCGTGTGTGACTGTGAGAGCCGCGCGCAGGAACAAAGCAGCGCTGGCGGCGAGATGGATGCGGCCGGCGTGACGCCGCGCCGCCTCTACCTGTTCAGCGCGCCGTCCACAAGCTGCTGCTACCTGCTACCTGCTGCTGCCTCGCACTGGCCGAGATTCACCACCGCACGAGGACGCCCCGGCTCCACCTACTAAAGCTACGCGTCCAGTGTACTCTAGCTCGACAATGACATTTAGTAACTTAAGTGGACCTGGGCGTCAAAATGACTTTAAAATCGAAAGAAAAAAAGTTGCTTCTGTACAGGATGACCAGCCAGTCTAAAATAGGTTAGGGAAATAATTCAAAATTTTATTTCAAAACTTCGCCTAAGTTTTACAAGTGTTCTTCCATTGCGACATACGCCTTGACAACGTGACCAAGCCTGTCCAACATGCAGGACAGAGCCGGCCAGAACCAGTACTGAATGCTGATTCTAAAAACACGCCACCCTTCTGGCGTCCGTGCTGAAACTACTGACGTTTCCATGCTACCGTGGAGCCAATAGCAGACACCCACGTTTAATCACGTGTGCTACTGCTGCAAAACGCAGAGGTGCGAGAATGATTTCCTTAGCTCTCTTTAGTTTGAGTTCTCGTGCAGAACAGACGCACTCCAGAGGTCCAGCCTCGGTGCGGGGCGAACGGCAGCATGCCGTCCGCTCCGGCCTAGCGGCCGTTCGGTATCAGCCACCAACTGTGTGAACCATAACCATTACCATTACCTTTTCCGTTTAGAATGGCATTCATTCAACATTCATAGAATATATGACATCAACTGCGATTGGGCAAAGCTGAAAATGTGTACCCAGCCGGAATTCGAACCCGGGTCTCCTGTTTTCTAGGCAGTTGCGCTGACCCCTACACCACTGGGGACACAGTGATCACCGCACCTGCAAGGACTACCTAAGCACGCCTCCCGTCAGATACAAATTCCCAGCTTCGCCCTGCCCACAGAATTCAAACTCGTAGTTATGAACTAATTCCCGTAAGAGTAAGGGCTTCAAACTTTGCCCACCCCTTTCCACTAACGATAGGATCATTGCCCGTCACCGGCATATTATATATATACATGTGGCGTCTGTTCCGAGAGAACAGACGTCACTTCTGATCCTGCAGTTGTTATTATTCAACATTCATAGAATATATGACGTCAACTGCGATTGGGCAAAGCAGAAAATGTGTACCCAGCCGGGATTCGAACAGGGGTCTTCTGTTTTCTAGGCAGTTGCGCTGACCCCTACACTACTGGGGACACAGTGATCACCGCACCTGTAAGGACTACCTAAGCTGGGAATTTGTATCTGACGGGAGGCGTGCTTAGGTAGTCCTTGTAGGTGCGGTGCTCATTGTGTCCCCAGTGGTGTAGGGGTCAGCGCAACTGCCTAGAAAACAGGAGACCCGGGTTCGAAACCCGGCTGGGTACACATTTTCAGCTTTGCCCAATCGCAGTTGATGTCATATATTCTATGAATGTTGAATAATAACAACTGCAGGATCAGAAGTGACGTCTGTTCTCTCGGAACAGACGCCACATGTATATGGCATTCATTCATTGCATCCGACTCCAGGGCGAGTCCCGCCATGTATCCCGTATTTCAGAATATAACAAATATTAACTTCAATTCTATCTTTTATTTGCCAGTCAGCCACCCTTTTCTACACAAGCCTTCACCGCTCCGCCTTCCATCCTGACAATGCTTCCAACCCATTTTATTTAGGCAGCACTGGGATGGGTTGTATAATTTTCCTATCATCCTTAGGATAAAGATCAAGAGCTGTACACCTCCATCTGAAAGACAAATTTCACAATGTTCACATGTTTGTTAAGCTTAAGGGACTTAACTGCGGGGTCATCAGTCCCTAAACTTACAAACTACTTATGAACTAGCTTATACTAAAGACGACACAAACAGTCATGCCCAAGGGAGGATTCGAATCCCCGACGGGGAACGGCCTCGCGCATTGTAGCATAGCGCCTCAATGCGCTTGGCCACTCTGCAGCGGCAGACAAATTTCTCCCGTTTCCGAAAATGTTTAACTTATTTATTTTTACATGCTTACATGCTCTGCTTTTTTACATAAACTATTTGGAAGAAAATCTAAGCAGCTCTCTTAGGTTGTTTCAGACGACGCCGACATTTACCGTCTAGTAAAATCGTGTGAAGATCAAAACCAACCGCAGAACAATCTAAATGAGATATCAGTTTGGTGTAAAAATTGGCAAATGACTAGCTAATGAGAAGTGTGAAGTCGTCCACATGTGTACGAAAAGAAAACCGTTAAACTTTGTTTACAAGGTAAATCAATTAAAAGTGAAGACCGTAAGCTCCGCTAAATACCTATGGATTATTATTATTTCAAATTTAAACTATAAATAACACGTAGATAATGTGGGGAAGGCGAACCAGGGACTGCGTTTTATTGCCAGAACCCTTAAAAGATGGAACAGAACTACTAAAGAAACTTGTCTGTCTTCTTTTGGAGTATTGCTGACCCCGTGTGGGATCCTTTTCAGGTGGGTTTGACGGAAGACTTTCAAAGAGTCAAAGTAGGGCAGCTCGTTTTGTATTGTAATGATACAGGGGAGACAGCGTCACGGAAATTATACAGGATCTGGGATGGGAATCATTACAACAACGGCGTTTATCGCTGCGGCGTGGGCTACTTATTTAACTCCAATCGCCAACATTCTCCTCAGAATGCGAAAATATATTTTGACTCTCACATAGGTAGAAATGACGTCAGAATGAAATACGAGAAATCAGAGTTTGAACGGAGAGGTTCATGTGTCCTTTCTTCCCCCGCGATATCCGAGAATGGAATGGGAGATAAATAGTATAAAGGTGGTTCGATGAACCCTCTGAAAGGCACTTAAATGTGATTTGCAGAGTATCCCATGTAGATGAAGAATAAATGTTTGCACAATGGTCACGCTGATGCTTCAGGAAAGGAATATCACCATAAACATGCCATGCCTGTCACAGTTATGGAAACAATAAAGCCAATATACAGAGACCTCACAGATAAAAAATTACTTATCAAATATCTACAGGGCCGTACAGAAAATCTTAATCATAGTTTCAACAGCTGAGTGTGGCAACGAGTACCGGTACCGAAAACAGTGTATGCTGGACGAACAGTACTCAAAATATGTGTGATCGATGCTTCAATGATGGTGTAATTGGCAGGACAAAATTAGTGCACAAATGAGGCATACAGCCAGGAAATAATATGATAGCTACTCTTTCTGCCATAGATCGTCAGCGACTAGTTGAGGGTGAAAGGGCTGCGGAAAGCACCACTAAAGAGTCTAGAGTAAGGAAATGCTGCTAGAACAATCTGCTAAGGATAAATAAGCAGCTGGTCAACAAGATTATGACACTGGAATGTTCTCAAACAGGCATACGGTGAGTCAGAAACACTGTGAAAATTCTTTTCTCGTTGTCTCTTCACTCCATTTTCAGAATATTAGGTCATATATCTTCATAAAGGTTTTAGGTATGTTCATCAAATTTCTCCCAATTGAAGAACGGGACAGTATCTTTGTATTATGACTAGTGCATTGCAGAAATAATCTATGTTTGTCACTCTGTATATAATTTTAACGGTAATTTTTAGACAAAATAGTAGTGAAGTGTAATAAGTGTGTTTCCATTTCTTCAGATATACTCAATACTACAAAACAAGAGGCATAATGTATACCTACGAATGTTGACAGCAGCCTGCCACGGTATAAATGCTATTAGATTGACGATGCACCAGAAAATTATTCCAGAATGCAAACGTGTAATTCTTAAACTATAACAGATATTTTAATAAATTTCCTATTACAGCATAAGTTAATGTCATTCAGTATTGATACAAAATCATAATCTTCTCCGTATTGAATATCAAGTGTAATGAGCACCGAAAGCAAGGTATGAAAATGCATTCCTTTCACGTCCAGGTCCACTTAGCGGTCAGTGGCTGCGTGCCCAGTGTGTGTTCAGTAGTGCAATAAATCCCCTGAAAAAAAAATCGATAGTTCAAGAAAGCATTGCGTATTTAAACTATCATCCCAAAAGATGCCAAAAGTTTCTTAAATTCTTTTAATCTATCATCAGTAGCCAAACCATACTACTAAAGCACCCACTCAAAAACACAAATCATAAATTGGGAAATAACGGTCATAAGGGGAAAAAGTCCCTAAAACATATGATTACGGGGCAAATTTTGTACAGAATGCTAGGAAATTCTGGTTGTAGAGTTTCCTTGCAGCGAAACACAGTCAATACCTTCATTACACGATAGAACCGGTTGAGGCAACTGATGACAGTTGTGTTAAAGCAGAATTGCTTAACACTTCTTTCCGAAATTCCTTCACTAGAGAAGACGAAAACAATACTCCAGAATACGTATCAAGAACACATGGCACCATGCGTAGTTTAAAAGTAGATACCTCTGGAGTATTAAAACAATTTAAATAAGTTTACAAAAGAAAAATATATATTTTGATGACGTTACAGTGTTCAATGAATGAAATAAATCGCAATTTGCTTTCAGGTATGGCTTCACTGTACTAGGTTTAGATGGAATACCAAACTGCGGCGAATAAAAATTTGTGCCCGGCACAGTTAATTGTGTCTCGATACCTCATGGTCTGTTATCCCTGATGCGGGATACAGCTTTCAGGCTGCGAGCATTACGGAACAAATAGGCAGTGGTAATAGGCGAATAGAGATTTGGGTGTGGCGGGAGACGTGCAGGGGAGAGTCCTCTGCACTCAGGCTGGTCCCTGCGTCCTTGGTGGCGGAGTGGTCAACGCGTCTGCCTAATAATCAGGCGATCCCGGGTTCGAATCTCGGTAGGGCACAAATTTTCATTCGCCGCACTTTGGTATTCCATCTAAACCTAGTTCAGTGAAGCCTTAACTGGTGGCAAATTTCGATTTATTTCATAACAAAAGTAAGTCTCCCAGACCCGACTGTATACTAATTACGTTCCTTTCAGAGTATGCTGATACAATTGCCCCATACCTAACTATCATATACAACTGCTCGATCGGCGAACGTTCCGTTCCCAAAGGCTGTAAAGCTGAACAGGTCACTCCAGTATCCAAGAAAGACAATAGGAGTGATCTGCAGAATAACAGGCCTATGTCATTCACAACGGCTTGCAACAGGATTTTAGAACATATACATTCTTCAAATATTATGACTACCTCGAAGACAATGATCTATTGACCCATAGTGAACACAGATTCAGACAACATCATGCTTTTGAAATACAACTAACTCTTTACTCATAAGATGTCATGAGTGCTTAAAGACAAACGATGTCTAATAGTTTCTGTATTTCTTGATTTCCGGAAGGCTTTTGACAACGTACCTCACAAGCGTCTTCTAATCAAATGCGTGATTATGGAATATCGCCACAGTTGTGCGACTGGATTCGTGATTTCACAGTACGTTGTATCTGACGGTTAGTCATCGAGTAGAACAGAAGAAATATCTGGCGTTCCACACGGGTCACCTGTTCGAGCGCAGCATTAGCCGTGTTATTTCGTGTTTCAAACCACCTACCTTAATCATTGGAATGAGATCAAAGTCACGGGGCGAAATGTCGGCAGAGCACGGAGGATACTGTACAGTGTTGTCATTATTTTGCACTGTGAAGGCCATATTGCCGTTTGCATTACCGTAATAAATTAGTGTGTTACGATATTTCGGTGTTATTGATTATCCATACACGTAGTTAACATTTTGTCCTTTCGTCCGTATATGTCACATTTTCCAACCTGACTGGTATTTGTAAGAATGAAAGTTGCCATGACTTTTGCACCAACCCTCGTATCTTCTTTAGTTCATACACTCGTCAGCGATCTTACGAGACACCAGATTTTGTGAGTTACATTTCCTATTTCGTGTAAGCTGTTGATCGCCCACCTTTCACATCGCGTCACTCTACGTTTTGGATCCTCTCTACATCGATTATCGTCATTTACCTTGCTGCCTACATAACGGAATTTTATATGTTTCTTTAAACGTATCATGTTCTAGTGTACCTCCAACAGCATCACCTCAATTACTTTTGCCACATTCCATTAACCTTCTCTTCTTGAACTGTGCAGCTCCACATCTTGAACTTCCTTCATGATTAAAAATAAATAAATTATACGCCTTATTAACAATGTTTTTAAGTATTGATTTTCTAAATATCAAAAAATAATACAATTCCTTGACACAACATTGTCTGGTTATACCAAAGGTATTAAACATAAGGAGAGACATTGAATTGAAATTTATTCTGTGGCGGGGATTCGAACACGGGACCTTCTACTTACTAGGTTTAGACCACTCAACTAACACAGCGTTGTAGCCAAAAAAACTACACGGAGTTACTTAAAGCACGTCTACCTCCACACCATATACTTTAATTTGCCTCATGTTTCCTGTGAAATGCGTATCAAATTGCCAGGACTCTCCTACATTGGAATAAATATACTTTGCTAAATATTGGCAATCCACATTTAATATCCTCTCTACATCGAATATCATCATTTACATAGCTGTCCACACGACAAAATGTATCTGTTTCTTTAAACGTACGACGTCCTAATGTACTTCCCTTAGCATCGTCTCAATTACTTTTGCTACATTCCATTTAACCTTGTTTTCCTCTGAACTGTGCAGCTCTCATATCTTCTTTTGAACAGAAATATCCAATCAAATATTCCTGGCACAATTTTAACTTGATCTACAAAGCACAATATTTTCTTTCTTTTCTCTTAGACCTTTATAACTACCTACCAAGAACTTTCCTTGATTTCATAACTTGCTCATTGTACAAACTGAGTAACATCTAACACTTGCTTACTCGCTTCTTAGCTACAGCTTCTATTTCAAGTATCACACTTCTTGTTACTGCAAACGGTACTTGTTGTAGATAACCTATTTCTCTCTGTTTTATTTTTTTTTTATTATTTTTTTTTTATCTCTCCTTCCGTCTGGAATTTTAACAGTGTGTTGTAATCGGCATTACAAAACTGTCGACACTTTCGAGGCGATTGGTTGACACGTTGACTATTAGCTTCTGTCTCGTATTCTACGGCTGATATTTATATGGAGTATTTTCTGATGGTTCGCCAACATGAAAGGCAGGAATTCTCGAATAATCACGCACCATTGCTGTTGGTAGGCAGAACGCTACATTCAATGTGTAGTCTGTATTGTCAGGAGCTTTCTCTTATGCTACAAATGATATGAAGCAAGATGTGTTTTTCTGCACTGTCCTGAGTTAATTTGTGGCGTCAGTATTGCATTATATGTTCTTACATTACTCTGGTATCAAAATTTCGTTCCTTGATGCAAGCTTCAATAAATTTTCGTTAAATGTCGTAAATCACTGTAGACAGGTGGTGGGACTCTTCCTAAAAGAAGTGGATTTCCTCATTTTTAAAAGAAACATTGTTAGCTTATGTTCCGTCTCTGCTGATCATGTTTCTGACGGGCAGTTAAAGCCTAATCTACTTTTCTTCCTCCCACTTTTCCTATTATTTCATAAATAATTTGGGTTAATGTTTATCAACCATAACAATTCATTGTACCGTTTAATAAATTTCGCATCTGCCAGCACCTATAGTTTCTCGAGTGGATACTTAACAGGCGAAATTGCCGTGAACATTAAGGCAGTCTCCAGATTAACCCAACTGGTACACGATGCCCGTTTTACAAGACAGCGTGTCTTCCTGTTTTAGTAAATCTTTAGATAGAATAATATTTTCATTTTGCAGCTCATTCAGCGCTGATATGAAGTTTTCTGGCATATTAAAACTGACTGCTGGAGCAGGATACGAATCAGGAAGTTTTGTCTTTCGCGGGCAAACGCTCTACCGATTGGGCTATCCTATCACGGCTGTCGGTCCGTCCTGACAGCTGTACTTACGCCAGTATTTTGCCTCCTACCTTGCCATCCACTATTCTGTGACTTAGTCAGGTCTCCGCGATATTATTTCTTCGATGACCGCTAGATTTGCAAGGTTCGCGGGAGAACTTCTGTCAAGTTGGGATAATAAGAGGCGAGGTACTGGTGGAAGCAAATCTGTGAGGACGGACCGGCCGCTAGGATAGCTCCAGTGGAAAAATGTTCAAATGTTTGTATAGTTTATGCGACTTAACTACGGGGTCATCAGCCCCTAAACTTACAAACTACTTATGAACTATTTACGAACTAGGACGGCACAAATATCCATGCCCGAGGGGGGAATCGAACCCCCGCCGTAGTGGCCGTGCAGATCGTGGCTGGAGCGCCTCAGTCTCCTCGACCACCGTGGCCGGCGCTCCAGTGGAGAATATAGTATAGTTTCCGGAAACGTGTGTGTGTGTGGGGGGGGGGGAAGGTTTGGGGCCAAATGTAAAAAAAAGGGGCATTGTATCTCAAACTGATGCCTAAAAAGAAAAGTTACTGAATGTTCCAATCCAAACTTGGTTATACCGTTTTCAGAGGCGTACAATCGTTAAACTAAAGAGGAAGCATTCGTTATATTCATCATTTCGCCACTGGATAGCTCAATCAATAGAGTGCTTGCCCGTGATGGGCAAAGTATCCAGGTTCGAATCCCGATCCTACACATGGATTTAATTTCCCAGGAAGATTCAAATCTGTAGCTGCCTGCTACACATTCTCGTCCCGAAGGTGTCGTCGACCTTTCAAGTCATTTCATATCTGGCATTAGGCGTGATGTTCGCATGGGGATAGATTAGTACTAAAATGGAGGGAGGGTTACTCGAGTGTACCCCTCTTAAGTTTGCGAAGCTTCTGCATTACGATATTTCCGAATTCGGTGCTTGCGGCATAATAAAGCGGATGTAATACTTATCACAGATACTCAACATTCATGTTGTACTATACACATTCTTTATTCTCCGATTGCATCAATAAATATATAAATAAAATAACATAAAAATAAATAAATAATAATAATAATAACAATAACAGCACGTTGGTACGATTTGGATGCAGTCGGTAAGAACGCCGCCTTAATTCAGTTATCCGCACTTACTGCATACCCGGAAATAGAAGAATGCCCCACTAATCACTTGCCTGTATGTCTGTACTTATATGCCTGCTTCGGAATCACACTACGTTACGATGCACATTCTCTTTTTTCCAAGTGTGTATTGACTTGTTTATTCTACACCCTGTACAGCTCTGTCCAGTACCAAGGAGTTACTTCAGAACAGCTCAACACATGTGCAATCGAACTGTCTTTACTTCTTTCAGTGTTTTCCATATCCTCCATCAGAGGCACGAGAAAGATCACTTATTGTATGGCCTTAGTAGTGTATATTTCTAGTAGTTCGTGAGACGTATGCAAGACCGTCCGCAGTCCAGATATACGAGGGCTATTCGGAAATAGTCCTTTGTAGAACTGATGAATCGCTCCTAACGCCTTTCCACTTCCAGAAGGAATCTCTGTATTTATTGCCAAATCTCGTGCGAAACTCCGTCTCCGAATTTTCTTTTGTCTTATCTACCGCTGAAAATCTTCGCTCTTTCATCAGAGTTTTCAACATTGGAAATAAGAAAAGTCTGCAAAGTACGGAAGGTAAGGCAGCTCAGTGATTTACTTTTTTGCAATAGTCACGCACTGACAGTGATGAATGTGTTGGTGATTACTGAATCGTGATGCGAGAGCCATGAATTATCTCGTCTCATTTCAGGCGGTTACGTTGACAAGTTTTTTTCACACGCATGACAACACGTTCCGATAGCGCCATAAATTAACAGTTCGTCCATGTGGCACGGATTCACGATGAACTAATCCTTCACTCAGAGAAAACTATCAGCCTAGCTTTGAGTTATGACCTGACCTAACGAGCTTTCCTGTTCATGGAGAAAATTTTCCTACCAATTCTGATATCTGAACTTTTGGTCTGGACATTACAACTGGAGATACACGTCTCATCACCAGTTATGATTTTGGAAACCATTTTTATTTATTTTTAATATTTTTTCGTAACCGTTGCACTATTTAGAAGTTGGTAACTAGTTTGGAATCCCGTGAACGTATCATCTATTTTAAGTTATTATAAATTTCAATGGAATCATGTATTAACAGTGGACAACGTACAGATTTTATCAGTCATTTGCTTCATGCAGTGTATTGTTACGGTTGAAATAAGGCCTATGGTTTGAAAATGGACGAACTAGTCAGAAACTAGTTACCAACTTCTAAATACTGCAACTGTGACGAAAACAAAAAATGCTTTTCATTACATATCCAGTTGCTGCTCCTGCCCCCTCTTCACGATTAATTTTCATAAGTTAAGATTTTGTTAAAGAACTTCTCGTTCTCATTTGCGCGGTCCAAAACATCTTAACCTGCTGCGAGGCGAGGCGACGGTCTTTCTGGTTTCGACTCCTGTCCGGTAAGTCTAAATTGGCTCACCAGGATGCTCTCAGTAAATGATCCAACTAAGTGTTACAATCTTCTGCAATCTTTCGGATAGGCAGTTTGCCATGTGAACCGCAATTTCGTTGATGTTGCTGGCATGAGCATCGTTGTTAGGCGTAGAAGTGCGACCTGAAGGAGCGTCATCCCTAACTTCCGTCCGTCCATTTTTAAACCGCGTAAACCTCACGTAACGGCTTAAGAATCAGCGCAAGCTTCCTACATCATTCGGTGTGAGTCCATAAAGGGTTCTTGAGGTACAGCCAAAACTTAATTCATACACGTTGCCACTCTAATGGGCGATCTCGAAATTCGAAAATTGTGAGTCTCAACCATCTACTAAATACACCACTAAACAATAACTAACAGACATACTGTAAAATAATGAAATGTCCAGCAGTTAGACAGGGTATACAGAAACGTAAAGAAGAAGAACAATACAAATGGACTGGTGGCGTTATTTCAAGAATCCAATAGTTATACATGCAACACAGGCGCGTGGAGTGATGCCAACTGCATTTCGCGGCAATACTTCGTTGGCGTAAGACTATGAATGTTACGTAGTATTTTCAACAGGCCTCCTATGATATCTGTTTGAATTTTTTTTTTAACTCAGAAAGCCTTAAACCGTGTTTATAGATCGGATAAAGTTGCCAGATGTTGAGATTTTACGTTAAAACTGATAGTATCGACTGATTAAGGAACAAAGCATATATACAACAAAGTTTTAATACAGTTGTATTACTCCTTGTGACCTATCTTCAGTCGTGCCAGGATTAAGGAACAAAGCATATATACACCACATTTTTAATGTAGTTGTTTTACTCCTTGTGACCTATCTTCAGTCGTGCCAGACCATGTTAGTAATTCTATTTTCTTCATACCACTGCCTCAAAGACGCATCTTTATGAGTGGATGTGCACTGTCATGGTGACGATCTTCAATACCGAACGGTATCGCTTCCGTACGGAGAACACAGAGCTTAGAAATATGTTCATATCTTCCGCATTTAGTAATGTCTGAATCACAATCAGAGTACTGCCACTAAAAACAGCCCCTTCCCATGATCTCCCCACCTGTGGCTCAGGATTAACTTGTAACTGCTGAGGAGCTGCTCAACGATAGATACCTATTACTTTAGAACAAAGAGTCACTGTGACAGCGTCACTGCTGGTTACTTTTTACAACTCGCGAGTGATTCACGGTGTTTATTTTATCCGTTTATAAACACTACTGGCCATTAAAATTGCTACACCAAGAAGAAATGCAGATGATAAACGCGTATTCATTGGACAAATATATTAAACTAGAACTGACATGTGATTACATTTTCACGCAATTTGGGTGAATAGACAACATTCTCTGGCCGTAATAACGGCCTTGATACGCCTGGCTTTGAGTCAAACAGAGCCTGGATGGCGTGTACAGGTACACATGCCCATTCAGCTTCAACACGATACCACAGTTCATCAAGAGTAGTGACGACCAACTTGCTCGGCTACCATTGACCAGACGTTTTCAGTTGGTGAGAGATCTGGAGAATGTGGTGTCCAGGGCAGCAGTCGAACATTTTCTGTATCCAGAAAGGCCCATACAGGACCTGCAACACGCGGTCGTGCATTATCCTGTTGAAATATAGGGTTTTGCAAGCATCGAATGAAGGGTAGAACTACGGATCGTAAGACATCTTAAATGTAACGGTCACTGTTCAAATTGCCCTTGATGCGAAGAAGAGGTGACCGAGACGTGTAATCAATGACACCCCATGTTCAAATGTTTCAAATGTTTGTACAGCTTATGGGACTTAACTACGAGGTCATCAGTCCCTAAACTTACAAACTACTTACGAACTAACTTACACTAAGGACGTCACAAATATCCATGCCCGAGGGGGGATTCGAACCCCGACCGTAATGGCCGTGCAGACCCTGACTGGCGCGCCGCAGTCCCCTCGGCCAACGCGGTCCGCGGCACCCCATGCCATCAAGCCGGATGATACGCCAGTTTGGTGATGATGAATACACGCTTCCAATGTGCGTTCACCGAGATGTCGCCAAACACGGATGCGACCATCATGATGCTATAAAGGAACCTGGATTCATTCGAAAACATGATGTTTTGCCATTTGTGCAGCCAGGTTCGTCGTTGCGTACAATGTCGCAGGCGCTCCTGTCGGTGATGCAGCGTCAGGAGTAACAGCAGCCATGGTCTCCGAGCCGGCCGCGGTGGCCGAGGGGACTGAGGCGCTCCAGTCACGGTCTGCACGGCCACTAGTATCGGGGGTTCGAATCCCCCCTCGGGCATGGATATTTGTGACATCCTTAATGCAAGTTAGTTCGTAAGTAGTTTGTAAGTTTAGGGACTGATGACCCCGTAGTCAAGTCCCATAAACTATACAAACATTTGAACATTTTTGGTCGCAGAGCTGATAGTCCATGCTGCTGCAAACGTCGTCGAACTGTTAGTGCAGATTTTTGTTCTCTTGCAAACGTCCCCATCTGTTAACGCAGGGATCGAGACGTGGCTGCACGATTCGTTACAGTCATGCGGATAAGGTGCCTACCATCTCGACTGCTAGTGATATGATACCGTAGGGATCCAGCACGGCGTTCCGCATTGCCCTCCTGAACCCACCGATTCCATATTCTGCTAACAGTCAATGGATCGCGGCAAACGCGAGCAGCAATGTCGCCATACGATAAACCGCAATCGCGATAGGCTACGATCGGACCTTTAGCAAAGAAGCATTTATCCTTCTTACTCGAGGCATCACATCAACGTTTCACCAGGCATTGCCGGTCAACTGCTGTTAGTGTACGACAAATCGGTTGGAAACTTTCCTCATGTCAGTACGTTGTAGGAGTCGCCACTGGAGCCAACCATGTGTGAATGCTCCGAAAAGCCAATCATTTGCAAATCATAGTATCTCCTTCCTGTCGGTTAAATTTTGCGTCTGTAGCAGGTCATGTTCGTGGTGTAACGATTTTAATGACCAGGAGTGTATAACTCTCAGCAATGTTGGACGATCGCAGATTCTCCGGATTTGAAGTCTGTCAGGTGAAAGTTCTCTGTGATAGTTTCTTCGCATTTACAGTTCATAGTCGCGCCACAAAAATCTGAGCTGGAGAAGTCTGGAAAGTGTATATTTTCAGACTGAGGCGTCATGTGGAATTTAGTACCATCGCAGGGGGTTGGAACCGGGACATTTGTTCCCTATACAGTTGGCCTGAAAGCTATCGCACGGATTTACCCAATCACGCCTTATTTCTCCATCCAAATTCTGACGTCATGGTGAGGCAGGCCTACATCATATTACCCTGGAGCTCTTAAATTATTTTACAATTCTTGGGTCTCTAAATATACACCATAGAAATTTGTTACGTGTAGAAGTCTCTGAATAATTTCCTATAATAGATAAGAGAGCTATTATTTCCAACCTCCGATTGAACTTAACACGTGTCCAAATTTCCATAAGGAGGGGGATCTCTCCATTGTCATCTGTGAAGGCCCACATCAACACGTTAGTAGGAAGGGAGCTACAGTCAAGAAAGTATGGCCTCCGTCATTGATTCTACAGCTAAGTGGAGTTGCAAAGATTCTTTTTCTACAAACAGAAGTACAATGCTGCAGCGAAAATTCATTATGAAATAAATTGCTGACTAGATTGATTATAATAAACAGTTAACAATTCGATGATTACTTTGATCATCACAGTAATTTTACTAGGCAAGGTCCTGTTTGGGGGTGGAATGCCGTTGCCTTCCCTCGACCTTAGAACTGACGTACCCAGTAAGATATAGGGGCATCTACAGTTTAACATGGATTCGAATCACGGCGCAACGTACCATTTTTCACATCAACAACACTGCCAGAGATGAAAGAAGTGAAAACGGAGGCATAAAAGTTTAGGACTCATCGGGGATCGAAACCGCTACCTTTGGATTTGTAGTACCACTATCATTCTGCTACCGAGTCACAGATTTAATTTGAAACATTTACATCAAATAAGCCGTGTTTTGGTGAACACTGTAAGAGTTCAATTGGTGAAATTTTTGTAAATCAATTGGACCAAACCGCTATGGTCATCAATTTATAGACTTACAAACTACTTACACTAAGGAAACACATACATCCATACCCGAGGAAGGACTCGAACGCCCGACTTCAACGGCTAGCCAGTCCGTACCATGACGTCTTAGATCACGTGACCATTCGGATCGACACTATATGATTGGATTATTTTTCATGATTGGTGTACAAGATTTGAACAGGGCTGAACGGATGTTTATGATCAAAGTGGACAAGGACGCACGTCTGATGAAGTTGTCGCTCAGCGACTTGATCATGTGGTTGGAGAGAAAGGGATGTTAGTTGTCTGTGGATTTTCCGCACGTTTCAGTGGCAGTTCTGTACATCAATGTTATATAACACCAATGCTACCGAAATCTTCGTGTGCACAACAGTCACAAAAATCTGTCCGCGAAACACAAATCACGGCGCATGTCATCAGCTTTATCGTTTCTCATACCTTACGCTGATGAAGGGGAGGAGTTTCTGGGATATATTGTCGCAATGAATGCAACGTAGATTCTTTGTGACAACCCAGAATTCAAAGAACAGTCCAAGAAATAGATGAACACCCCTTCCTCCCACAAACTTATGAAATCTCAAGCAATGGTGCAGCAATAGGAAAACCATGGCTTCTGGAATCATAAAAGTTGTTAATTGTGGCAATTGGGCAATCAGGGACTGCGATCGCTGTGAATGTGTACGGCATTATATCACTTGCAGAGAACTATACAAAACGTAAAGAGGGACATGCAGTCAGTTGAAATTATTCTGTTCCATGACAACCCGGAACCGCATACTGCTGCGGTTATCAAACATGTACATAAATATTTTACTAGGAAGTATCAGGGACTGCGATCGCTGTGAATGTGTACGGCATTATATCACTTGCAGAGAACTATACAAAACGTAAAGAGGGACATGCAGTCAGTTGAAATTATTCTGTTCCATGACAACCCGGAACCGCATACTGCTGCGGTTATCAAACATGTACATAAATATTTTACTAGGAAGTATTCGATCGCCCGGGTGACGGTTCATATCTAGCGGCTATTGACTTCACCTTCTTCGCTTGCTGAAAATATGTCTCAGAGGGCATCATTTTACCCACCACTGCAGAGTTTAAAAATGTTGTGAACGCTTATCTCCATAAGTTGGCGGCTACCGGTTTTGAAGAGGATATTTAATAGCACGTTCATCAATACCACAAATGCTTAATCTTCATGGCGACTATACGGAAAAGTAACTGTAATTGTGCTTTACTTCTAGTAATAAAATTATTTTGTGATTCATAGTTATTTCAGAATAAAAAACTCCGGTAGGAAACCAGTTCTGAGCAAAACATGAAAAGCTGAAAGATGGAAAGAAAATGTAGAGTGGCCCTACAAAAGAAATGATGTTCAAGATAGTATCGTAGGAAGGGAATAGGAAGAAGGTGAAGATAAGATACGAGATACTATACTAAGAGATGAATTTTACAGAGCATTTGAGAGACCAGAGTCGAAACAAAGCCCCTTGACTAGACGACATTCCCTCAGATATACTGAAGTCTATAGGAGATCCAGCTATGACGAAAATCTCCCACACGCTGTCCAAGATGTGTGAGGAAGGCGAAATACCCTCATACTTCAACAAAAATGTAATAATCCCTATTCCCAAAAAGGTGGCACAGACTGCTATGAAAATTACGAATCATCAGTTTAGTAAGTCATGGTTGCAAAATACTAACACAGATTATTTACAGAAGAATTGAAAATCAGACAGAAGCCGACCTCGGAGACAATCAGTTTGGATTTAAAATAATTGTAGGAATGCGCGAAGCAAAACTCACCTTGAGGTTTATCTTAGAAGATAGATTAAAGAAAGTCAAACTTACATTTATGGCTTTTGTAGATTTGGAGGAATCTTTCGACAATATTGACTGAAATACACTTTTTCCAATTTTTAAGTCAGAATGGATTAAATATAGGAAACAAAGGATTAGTTACAAATTGTATAGAAACCAAACAGCATTTATACGAAACGAAGGGCAGGAAATGCAAGGATTGGTTAGGAACGGAATAAGACAGGATTCTCGCCTTGTTGTTTAATCTGTACCTCCAACAAGCTGTGATGGAGGACAAGGAGAAATTCTGAGAAGGAATCGAGGTTCAAGGCGAAGAAATAAAGCCGGCCGCGGTGGCCGCGAGGACTGAGGCGCTCCAGTCCCGGTCTTCACGGCCACTACGGTCGGGGGTTCGAATCCCCCCTCGGGCATGGATATTTGTGCCGTCCTTAGGATTATTTAGTTCATAAGTAGTTTGTAAGTTTAGGGACTGATGACCCCGTAGTTAAGTCCCATAAACTATACAAACATTTGAACATTTTGAAGAAATAAAAACTTTGCGAGTAGCTGATGTCATTGTAATTCTTTCAGAGACAGTGAAGGACCTGAAGAGCAACTGAACGAAATGGACAGCCTCTTGAAAGCGGGATATATGATGAACATTACCGAGAGGGAAACGAGAGTAATGAAATGCGGACTTCAGAAAACCAGGCGTCGCTGTGCGAATTAGATTAGGTAAAGAAAAAAGTCGTATATCAGTTTTGTTACCTAAGCAATATAAATCATACAATGGTCACAGTACGAATTACTACACAATGCAGAATGGCAATGGCAAGAAATTCTTCTGTAAACAAAATACACAAAATGGGTTTCAGTCTCAGTCTCAAAGGGGGCTGGTCAGACACAGGAAGAAAGCAAATCTAGAAAACATTGGTATAACAGTTGTAAATTGTCCTAGCTTTATTGGGAAAGTTCCAGAGCTCCAAGCGCTGATAGAAAGTACTGAGGCACAAATCGTTATAGGTTCTGAGAGCTGGCTGACGCCTGAGATAAGTTCGGCCGAAATTTTTTCAAAGGGCCAAATGGTCTTCAGAAAGGATAGAATAAATAAAATATGGGATGGAGTGTTAATTGCTGTTACTAACGGTTTATCCTGCAGCGAAACTGAGACAGATACTTCCTGTGAGTTGGTCTGGGTAGAGGTTATTCCTGACAACCGGAATAAAATAATAATTGGATCTTTTTATCGGCCTCCTGAATCAGACGATGCGGTTGCCGAAATGTACAAAGAAAGCTTGAATGACATTTCAAATAGGTATCCGAAGCATACTGTTATAATCGGTGGCGACTTTAATTTACCCTCGATATGTTGGCATAATTACGTATTCAAAACCGGCGGCAAATATAAAACATCGTCCGAACTAGTTCTGAATGCTTTTTCTGAAAACTACTTCGAACAGTTAGTTCATGAACCCACTAGAATAGTAAGTGGTTGCGAAAATACCCTTGATCTCCTAGCAATAAATAATCCTGAGCTAGTATAGAGCATCAAAACAAATACAGGGATTAGCGAACATCGAGTTATAGGAGCGAGACTGAATGTCGAAATGCCCAAATGCACCAAAAATAAACGAAAAGTATATCTATTCAATAAAGCAGATAAAAATTCGCTTCACGCTTTCCTGAGTGATAGTCTCCAGTCTTTCAAAACTAAAAATGCGAGTGTAGATCAGTTGTGGCTTACTTTCAAAGACATAATATCAGAAGCAATCGAGAGATTAATACCAAATAAATTAATAAAAGAGGGGGCTGATCCCCGTGGTACACAAAACAGGTCAGATCACTGTTGCAGAAACAAAGAAAAACGCATGCATAATTTAAAAAGACACAGAATCCACAAGACTGGCAATCTTTTACTGAAACTCACAACCTAGCGCGGACTTTGTTTTATATTTGCCCCCGGTTTTGAATACGTAATTATGCCAACATATCGAGGGTAAATTAAAGTCGCCACCGATTATAACAGTATGCTTCGGATACCTATTTGAAATATGCTTCAAGCTTTCTTTGAACATTTCTGCAACCGCATCGTCTGAGTCAGGGGGCCGATAAAAAGATCCAATTATTAATTTATTTCGGTGGTCAGGTATAACCTCTACCCAGACCAATTCACAGGAAGTATCTGCCTCAATTTCGCTGCAGGATAAACCGTTTTTAACAGCAATAAACACGCCACCCCCTGTTTTATTTATTCTATCCTTTCTGAAGACCATTTGGCCCTTTGAAAAAATTTCGGCCGAATTTATCTCAGGCGTCAGCCAGCTTTCAGAACCTATAACGATTTGTGCCTCAGTACTTTCTATCAGCGCTTGGAGCTCTGGAATTTTTCCAACACAGCTACGACAATTTACAACTGTTACACCAATGGTTTCTAGGTCTGCTTTCTACCCGTGTCTGATCTGCCCCCTTTGAGACTGAAACCCATTTTGTGTATTCCCGAGGCCATCTAACCTAAAAAACCACCCAGTCCACGCCACACAGCCTCCGCTACCCGTGTAGCCGCTTCCTGAGTATAGTGGACTCCTGACCTATTTAGCGGAACCCGAAAACCCACCACCCTTTGGCGCAAGTCGAGGAATCTGCAGCCCACACGGTCGCAGAACCGTCTGAGCCTCTGATTCAGACCCTGCACTCGGCTCTGCACCAAATGTCCGCAGTCAGTCATCTGCATGCTGCAGATGGTGAGCTCCGCTTTCACCTTGCAAGCAAGACTGGCAGTCTTCACCACTTCTGATAGCCGCTCGAAACCAGAGAGGATCTCTTCCGAACAAAAGCGACACACTTCATTGGTCCCGACATGAGCCACCACCTGCAGCTGGCTGCACCCTGTGCTCTTCATGGCATTCGGAAGTAGCCGTTCCATATCCGGAATGACTCCCCCCGGTATGCACACGGAGTGCACATTGGAATTCTTCCCCTCCCTAGTAGCCATTTTCCTAAGGGGCTCCATTACCCGCCTAATGTTGGATCTCCCAACTACCAACAAACGCACCCTCTGTGAGTGCCCGGATCTTGAAGGCAGAGGGGCGAGTACAGGACAGGCGACACCATCCGCATCAGGAACATCCCCTGCCACAGACAGCGCTTCGAATCTGTTCGCAAGACTAACCGGGGAGGCCTCCACTTCGGTCCCCCGGGAAGTCTTACGCCGCCTGACACGCGGTGAGGGGACCTCCCAATCCACCACGGATTGGGGGGCTACCTCCTCGCGGGCAGTGAGCGGACTGGGCGCAGCCGCAGGCCGATCGGAGGGCACAACAGACGCACAGGGCGTCTGCTGCACCCCCGCGAGCGGCCCACAACAGCGGCGCCCACCCACCGCAGACTCAAGCGTTGCCAGCGAAGCCAACGCCCCCGAAGCTGCCAGCGAAGAGTCACCAACTCTGCCTCCATCCGTTCGCAGCAGTCGCAGTTCCTACCCATTCTAAAAACCTTTGTTTCTTCCAAGTAAGTACGTCAGAGGACACAGTAGTTTGTTAAACAGTGAGCTTTGCAAAGTATAAGCCCAACGCTGAACTGTTTATTAACGGCGAATCTGAAAAATATATACGCGAGCTAATAAATCAAAAATTCAGTAACTGAACAGACAAATAAACGCGATTCTTAATAAACAAACACGCGAGCACACTAAAGTATATAGAGCTGCAAGAGCTACAACGAATGTTGAAAATTAGATGAGTGGATCACGAAAGTAATCAGGAGGTACTGAACGGAAACACAGTGGTAAAGTACCAGACTACAAATCCCAAGGTCGCGGGTTCGATCCCCGCCAGGTCCTAGAATTTTTATCTGTCACTTTCCACATCTTTCACTTCTGGCAGTAATGCTCATGTGAAAAATACCGAGTAGCACCGTGGTTCGGAACCCACGTTAAACTGTAGGTCCCCCTATATCTGACTGGGTAAGTCAGTTCGAAGGTCGGAGGAAGGCAACAGCATACCACCTCCAAACAGGACCATGCCTTGTAAAGCACTGTGGTGTTCAAACCAATCTTCGGATTGTTGACTGCATTACCTTTTACCTTGACGAAAATAAGGGATCGATAGGTTGGAGACATTCTGAGATATCAAGTAATAGTCAATTTAGCATTTGATTGAAGTGTATGGCGTAAAAGCGCAGTGGGATACCAAAAGACGAATACATGTGGGTTGACGATCTTACTAGGAGTTGGAGGCTTGCTCAGGAGTATGGTGGATACTGCATGAAACCAGTCTACGGACTGAAGACAAAAACTAAGAAATAGTTTCTTTCTCTGTTATGCATCATAGGAGCATAAAAAAATAGCCATCGTATAATCGTGGAAGGATTGGAATGTTGTTAATTGTGATTATAAGGCAATTCATAATCACGGTCGGGATTCGAACGTGGGTCTCCTATATTCTAGGCTGTTTCTTCACTTTTTTTTTCTTTTTGATTCATGTTCTTCTTTTTATTTCTTTTATTATTATTGTTATTAAAAAGTTTTTATTATATTTTTTATTTATTTCGGTAGTTACGTATTTGACGACGCGTGATAACGAATGTTTCGTGTTTGAGTTCTGGATCAGATTTTTCTCTTTTTATACAATCACAGAGAGCATCTGACCCTCTTGACGAATGCGCTGAGCCACCGTACCGGATCATTTAAGCCACCGCGGCAATATGGATAACGCGAATGCCAGGAATAAGCTACGTGCGTCTTGACAAACATCAGGTCTACCTCGATGTCCCTGTAACAGTGCTACCACTACTGTTTCACTTTCTAATGTTGTACCGAGAAAGAAATGCGAAGAAAAAAAATCGATTTCTTGCTCTGTTTCCAAGATATTGATAGTGACCGTGCCAAATATCTCAAGAAATTAGCAGCAAACGAAAAAACGGTTACGGCAAATGTTAAACCGTTGAGGGGCAATCCAATGACACTACACTCGCCCCCTCCAACCCCCCTCCCCGGAATCCCTTAAAGAAACCCGTAATGTGTGGTGGGAGGCAACTTTGAAATCTTTTACAAGAACTACTTTTTATTGCAGATTTTGATTCTTCGTGTATGTAACTTTCGTATGAAATTTTTTCGGGTCATGATAAACGGCGCTGTAATCTGCTAAAATTATAGTGTAGCATACCTGTGACGAACTTCTTCAGCATTTCTTTGGACCCCATAGTGCAGGAAATGATATCTACTCTGTGCAATGGTTGACATCAGGGAACAATTGCGTAGAAATGGGTACAGTCCGAATCATTGAAATACAACAAACTGTCTGGCTGCGGAATGACGGCGTAATCATAGATTGTGTTTCATTCGATTGTGGGAGATGTCATGAGATAAGATTGACAACAGCTTGGAAACAGTACAATGATTTCCTGATCTGATGTGTATTTGTTTGAGATATTGCCGTATTTGAGCTGCGAGGATGGTCTGTTCAGTAACTGTTTAATTACACATTGCCCAACCATCTTGAGGAATTAGCACTAAGAACTGCACACTATGAAATAAATGACGCCCATACAGCTGTTGCAAAACGTAACAAACACACTAACACGCTCTTCGTTGCTTTAAACTGATGCCGAGTTGGGCAAGAGCGAGTCGTGTCCATTCGGCACATTTCGGAAGTGCTCGTGCTCGTGTTGCGACGAGAGATTCCGAAGCCTTGGCCTGCTGTTGTCCGCACTACCCCACCCCACCCCTCCCTTCCCTTCACCTTAGTGAAGGCTGCGGCAGTAAGTGGCCAAAGCTCTGTTCTTCAACTGTTGCAATGAAGCGAACTAGATTTATTACACACCACGCGCTAATTCTTAATGACGAAAACTGGCTTCTATTGCCATTTTTGTTAATATTGGTTCTTAATTTCTGGTTTGCTTTAGATAAGGGCTTCGATGATAGCTTTGATGGCCCACAATATACGCCACTACCCTGTAAGCAGTTAGTATCAATGCTACCGTTGATCAACAATACCAGAATAGCACCCCAAAATTGAACGTAATAGGAACAATACTGCTTCACCTAATGCATGGGTAATTTTACTATAGAATAACAGTTGTCTCAACATATCAAAGGAAATGATTATATGGCGAGGCCTTGAATTGAAATCTGTACCAACGTCGGGATTTGAACTGGGCCCTCCTACTTTCTAGACAGTAACTTATTCATTCAGCCACCGTGGCACAGTTTTACTTCAGTGACTTGCCTTATCATCATTATCTTTGATATGTTGCGTCTACATCTGTCTTTGGGAATGTCGCTGTTTGATTTGCCACTGATGTGACATTCAGCGACTGGTATAGTCATGGAGCTCGACGTAACTCACCTGTTGTGATCGAATCGTTGCGCTTTTACTGCTAGAAAACCAATACTCGGTAGCTTCTATTACAAGGCGCTCCATCGGCCTTGACATATAGTGCCCAGTTCCAGTGTTGTACGGACATTCTTATAATTTCACAGTACGTTTCGCAATTCTGGTCTCCCATTTCATCTGGCTCCACCCACTGTTGAAAAAGCCTCATATACTACTCGAATCCTTACTTTTCTCTCGTTGTGTAATTTAACTCCATCAGCGTTTCGATAGCTCGATCGGTCGTTCGATCCTGCGGCGCGTTTTCCGCGCCTATTCGAGCTACATGGGCCGTTATTGGAGTACATCGTAATTATCGAGACGCGCGTCAGTCCATCCCATCGCTATCGATTCGCTTACTTCGATATGCAACCAGAGAGCGTAGCGCTGAAGTGATTGTTGGAGCAGTAAGCGCCGTGATTACACTAACGGCTCCAATAATGAGACAATTATTGTTCGCGCAGCGTCGTCCCAGCAGTCGTACGCGCTGCGTGGCTCTCGTTTTATTCCAGATGAGATCGACATTGCGTGGAGCACTCAAGGTAATAAACGAAACTGTTTACCATAGGGGAGAAAGCGGTATTGCAATACTGAATGATGCGAAATGGCAGATGGCGGAAGTCTAACGCCACGGGAAAATACTGAGCAGATACCTCCACACAAGCCTCTCCAAGTTGGTTGTAATTTAAAATTCACGAATGCACTTGTTGTAGCAATAAGTACCTTCTCGTGAAATATGTGAATTTCCGAATTCTTAATTTCTAGTAAATATATTCGTATGTACTTCTCATGTATTTTTAGTATTTAAAATTACGTCATTTCAAATACCGAGATTCTTTAAATATTTACCATGTGTTGGTCTGCTTTTACACTTACACCTGACACCTTAGGGGCCCAGCATTCTTTTGCTGGGTACGGGTTTTGCGAACCCGGCTACCTTAACTAGGATCTGTTGTGTCACTGTAACGTCAGAGTACTTTTCAGCGACCACCTCGGAGGGCGCTATGACAGTACAAACCTCCCTTTCCCCCCTCGAAAAAAAAAAAAAAAATAAATAAATAAACAGTAACTGGCAACATCTATGGAACCAGTCGTACCGCATTTGTATCAGGCTTACTAAGGAGAATGGGGCCTTATCTGTGTGGACGGATTTCTCTAGCTGCTACTGGGAACACCAACATGCCTAGATCCTTTGTTTCTGCTCCCAATGTTTCTGGTGGCGAGTTCGGAAGTACTGACACCCAATACCAAAGATACCTCATGTGACTAGTCCACATGGGTCATCTGTGAATGTAGCAGATGATAATAAAGGACCACATCCTGCGCCATGTGCTGCATTGATTGTAAAAAGAAGGGGGTTTGGGTTGCTTTGAGAAAATACCTCTCTTTTATATCTTAAAGGCTCTGCTAATAAAATACTCTTTAATGTATTTATTATATGAGAGCTCCACAAATATATGTGTGCCAAGCAACTTCGAGAATTTCCTGTAAATAGTGAGCTACAAAAAGGGTTTAATAGTGTGAAAGGAGTTTTAACATCGTGGGACATAATAGATATGGATGGAAAGTGCAGGAGTTGGTGAAGTATGAAGTGTAATGAAAATGCTTGAAGATGATTTAACAATATCTGCCCCCTTTATTCTAACATTCAATCCACCGACATTCCTACGCCCCTGGCAAGTACTACTTGGTGGGAGGTGGTCAGATATCTGCAGATACATGATCACTTAACGATATGGATTTAACCATCATGGACAGCGGTGCACGGAAGAAACCACAACTATGGGTGCACAATAGAGCACTCTTGATACACTACGCTCGAATGGCTTAAACTGTACGTCGTGGCAGCTTCCAGGGGAACGAGGATCATATTTTCCATAAGGCCAACCACGCCGCTGAAGCGTCCATTCCGCAGTGCTCAGGACAACTCAAGAGGCAACCTGTTGAAACACCGAATGCCACCGTAGTGTAACAACCAGATGGACGGCTCTGCATTGGTTCAAGTGACGACAACTGCAGATAACCTGGTAGATTGCCTCGACCGTTCTGTAGTGCAGCCCGACACTGCAATCGCCTTTACATTGCTTACTGTCCTTTGACGTGACCCTGAAGACAATAAATCAGATGCGGCGTGTTGAGGTTATACGGTGTCTTTTTTGCTCTGACTCTCTAGGTGCAGTATAGTCGTTACGAAAACTGTACACAGATGGGAAATAAACGCAGCTAATAGGTCGATAACTGTACTTTGTCCAGTAATGGGGTAAGGTGGTGTCATTCAGCTGGGGGCCAAGGACTGTGGGGCTTAAAACAAATGTTTAAATGTTTGTAAATCTATCGAACCGGACTGCGTGCTCATCAGACCGTAGCTTACAAACTACTTAAACTAAGGTAAACTAACCTGAAGACAACTCACACACCTATGCCCCAGGAGGACTCGAACCTCCGACGGCGAGGTGCCTTAGACCGCTCGGCTACTCCACCGCGGCATGAACTGTGGGGATTTGACGAATTGCAGAAGCTCATGGGACTGCCAAAAAGACCTGTGATGAACACGATGTAACACAGTGTGCTATTCCCCTGAACTACGTCATTTTTGTGATGCGGCAGCAAACCATGTAGATGCGGGAGCAGGAATAATTGTCAGGAAATAACAATAACCAGCATGAGATTATGTTATATCACCCAATATCTCTTTAAGTCACGTATGGATTAACTGTCGTTTCTCTCCAATTGTGTTCACTACCTTTCATCAGCGTAAGCATCGAAGCTCCGCTATTGATCTGTAGCACCGCATTTCAAAATCTCCTACTCTTTTCTCGTGCTGTTTTTCGTATTTTGTTCACTCCTACCAAAGGCTATATTTAATCCAAATAAGAACTCTCAGAAACGTCTTTTTACGTTCAAATTGATATTCGCTGTTAAAAATCTATCTATTTTATGAAATTCCTTTCCTCGTATTTGTCTGTCTTGTTCTACTTCGGTTATGTCCATTCCGCCACTACATGCGTCGGCCGCCCCTTCTCCCGACTCTCGGGCTCTGATCTTCCAAAGGCGCATCGACTGAGTTAAGTATAAACGACGTTACATTCTGATTACCTTAATCTTACCTTCACTTACGTTAAGCGCTTAAATGCTGTCCCTCTGTGGAAAGAGCAGCCTGACAACTCCTAAGCACATTTTCAAACACTCAACGAATTTCGGCAGCCGAAAACTGGGATTACACTTGCCGAATCCTGTCTTCCAAATCTTCGAGCATGTGGGCATTGCTTGCATATACATTATATCTTAACATTCCTCAAAGATAAAAGCCACACGACTTTAGTTGTTGAGGACGAGGAGGTCAGTCAATTACCCTATCATCAAAAGCACTTTGTATTGTTGCCATAGAAGCATTGACGATGTTTGGACTTGCATTGCTCCGCATGAAGTAACCATACATCTTTTAGTTTGCCAAAGGTTCTCGGAAAAAGTTTTCAGAATGTTGATCACAGACCTGTCGGAATTTACAGTTTTGTGGAAAACGATTGGTTCAATAATTCGTCTTGTAAAAATTACAAACCACACTCCAGTTTTCACATCATACCGAGGTTGTTGCTATACCTCATGAGGATTTTTGGAGCTCCAGCGTCGTTTGTACTGCGAATTTACGAAAAAAAAATTCAAATGTTTGTAAATCTATCGGACTCACCTGCATGGTTATTAGTCCGTGGGGACTGATAAACCAGCAGTTTAGTACCCTTTAAATTCTCAACGACAATAATATTAGTCATTAGCCTACAAACTACTTAAACTAAGAAAAACTGACCTTCGGACAGCACGAACACCCATGCCCGAGAGGGGAATCGAACGCCCGATGGCGAACGGCCTCGCGCGCTTCAGCACTGCACCGCGGTGCGCACGACTAATACGCCGCGGCGATAATTTACGTACCCTGATTAAGACAGCCATGCTTCAACGGATAAAAAAGCATTTCCCGATTGTGCACAGACAGTAACAGCCAGTTATAATAATGATATCGCCCAACAGTATCTGAGTTCGTGTATTGATATGCACTACTGTTATTTTTTTCCCCAATGCCTCCCATATCTCACCTAATTTATTTTACGTTAAAACACTACCAGCTCTAAGCCTTCGTTTGTCTAACACAGATCCTGTCTCTTGAAATTTCTTCACTAATTTGAGTATCGTTGATTCATTGGGAACATGCACATAGCAAAAACTCCATATAAATCCTAGCTGACACTTTACATACGATTCTGATTTTGCGTAGTTCAACATGAGAAACATTTGTTGATTTTTCGTGTATACAACACCGAATGGAAACTGGAGAGCAATCTCAAAACAAAACACCCGAACATTCACTCGCAGAATATATGACACACACGCACATTGGTTCAGTGCGAGGACTGTGCACGGCGAATAAAGACCTAGCTGTTTAGTCTCCTTAAAATAACCGGCCCGGCGAGAATACCGCCGGACTCGGCCCTGTTAAATTTAAGGCTATGTGCTTAGTCCGCGGTATCTCGGCGGCGAAGTAACCGCAGTGATTTTGTAGAAATAGCGCACTGCCAAAACGCCGCGATTTCTCCACCTCGGCGCAACCGCGGGCTATAAACTAGGGATGGGAAAAACCGACCGGTTAAAACCGATACCGGTATTTTAGTTTTGAATAACCGGCTTTTTCGGCATTTATTTGTTGTCGGTTGTAACAGTTTTTTTTCTTCTTTTTAGTTATTGCCAAGAACCGGGTAAAAAACCGGTACGACTACTTCATGTAGTAGTGGCTCAAAATGTGTTTTTTGTAAATAATTTAGAAAAATTAAAACTAGAAGACACAAATATTTAGGGCTATTCCTAAAATTTCCACTACTGTGAAATATTAGGTCATCGCAGTAACTAAGAAAAGCGATCAGTGATAATTTAAGAAGAATTCCGACAGTCAGAAACGCTCAACAAACGTGTGGCATAAGAACTTAAGGACTGGTGCAGCTGGTGAGGCATCGATGCACCTGTTGCCGTGTGGCGTGGCCTATTAGACGACAAGCGTACACCGGCAGTGTACAAGACTTGCCTCCGTCTTGTCATGAGGCAGTTCCTTGCTGTCGTCGCCAGACATCGGTTGTGTCTTAAATGGCACCAACCCGAGTGTGGAAGTACTTCACGAAGTACGGTAGCAGTGAGGTACAGTGCTCCATTTGCCTTAAAAAGCTGAAAACGGGTGGAGGTACTACGAAAACGCTGTGTCATTTAAGGAGGAAGCATCCAAAATGTTTCTTGGAAGAGAAGGTAAATTCGACTGGCATACCTATTGTGTAAGCTTGGAATAATAACTTTTAATGTATTATCATATTGTTATGCTAACAAGTTTTATTAATGTGATTCCTTGAAAGCGAGGGTCTTTTTAAAATAACCAATATGGGTTTAGGGAACGTTTTTCATGTGCTGCCTCGAGAGGTAGCCGTGCGATCTGAGGCTCCATGTCACGGACTGCGCGGCTGCCCCACTCGGAGGTTCGAGTACTCCCTCCCCCACCCACGGTCATAGGTGTGTATGCTGTCCTTAGCGTAAGTTAGTTTAAGTTAGATTAAGTAGCTTTTGAGTCTAAGGACCGATTCTTTGATCATGTGGTACACAGCTCTCCTAGTTCAATTTGCGTAAATTTACACTGACAACAATCATACTGTTAGTATATATATATAAAGATATTCGTATGCGCTGGCTCACAAGTCCAACTTACGGAGTGGTTGGCTCAATATTCGCAACTGCGGATGGAAATACTACGCCAGTAAATCTATATGCTTTGTACATCGTGTTCTACGGACTCCTGGCTAGGCTTACACATACTCAAGAGTGCGTAGTATTGGGAGGGGATCTTGGAAAATATGGAAAGACTAGTGATTTGTCATATAACGTAATTTTACCTAAATTTTAACTAAATTTCGTAAGTTTCGGTTTCGGCCGAAACTAGAAGAACCGAAAACTCGATAACGGTTTTTGTTTCCGCCGCAAAATATTTTTCGGTCGAGCTCTACTGGAAATAATAGCAATAAAAAACCGAGAACCGGTTATTTAAAAAACCGGTTATTTCGATCAATTTTTACAATGCGGTTAAACTGGAGATGAAAATAACCGGTATAAAGAAAAATCGGTTGTTTCAGCAATAACCGCCATCCTACTATAAACACGGCCTAATATGTCCGAGAACAGGCATAGCGGCAACCGGCAGGCGGAGCGGAACAGCCGGCAAACCTGCAACAAATTCCGCTGACCACTCCTGGGCATCTTTTGTGAGGCACCCGGTATTATCCATTCCTTTCATCTGACCATCCAAGTTCTTGGCGTCTCTTACAGCATTTCAATGTCGTCGATATACATCAAAGTTTTCACATTTTCTTCTCATATATCCTGTCCCACATTTCTTCCTGCTGTCCTTCTTTGTTTGCTCAATGGACGGAATGAATAACATTGGAAATCAGAAATAAAATCCACCTCATGCCAATCGAAGGAACTGCTTTTTATGTCCTTTGATTTTTATAATAGCAGACTTCTTTCTCCATTTATTTTACCCCAGATTTTTTCAAAGTTTCAAAATGTGTTTCTAGTCAGCATTTCCTTAAATTACATCTTTGTCTACAAATACAGAATTACAGGCCTAACTAATATCATCGTTCTAAGGTAAAGGTAGCTCAGTAAAATTCCTCCAGAAAGTTTATTCATGCACCTGAATAATTCAAATCAAATGTTCAAATGTTTGTAAGTATACTGGACCAATCTCAAATCAAATGTTCTAATGTTTGTAGAGCTTATGGGACTTAACTACAGGGTCATCAGTCCCTAAACTTACAAACTACTAATGAACTAGCTTATACTAAAGACGGTACAAACATCTATGCCCGAGGGGGTATTCGAACCCCCGACCGCAACGGCCATGTCTTACCAACCTATTCTTGGACGAAAAAAGTAACAGGAGATCTCTCTGGGAGCAGATGTAGAGGGAATTGACTTTACCAGGTAGCAAAGCAACGGTTGGTAGAAGGGACGCTCTGAACGCACACTGCACGGCTTTCAGCGCCTTCTATACCTGGTGTATGGCAGGGGGAGGTTTTACCATGGCCTTAGAGCTTCACTCGTCACTCTTCATTCTGGCTCCAATGACTGCGGAAGTAATCCTCTGAATCATGCTAAGGGGAAGGCATGCTGTTAGGACTTTGCTTTCTTTGTGTTCAGGCACTCTTGTTTTTAAGTGATAGTTTTCTTGAGTAATTCTTTCGCTATGTGAGGCGTAGTGTTTCCTAATGTACAGAACTCCTGTAATTCTCTGTAAATGTATTATCTGCATTTTCATTCTAGTGATGATTTTGTGTCCGGTTTTGCTCAAGTTATAATACAAAAGTGTGGCCTTCAGCCATTGTGTAAATTTAATGTATTTGAATTTCCTTGCTGTTGAACTAATGTTTTCACATCATTTCTATATCTACGAGTATGCTAAATATTTCTAAGATTTTTTGATTAGATTCCATCTTTCCTGTCTTGTATGACCGATTGCAGTACGTGCTTTCATAATGGTTGTTACTTCAGCCTTCAGCCATGCTTTTGTCATTACTAGTTTTCTTCTATATGATTACTCAGGTTTTCTTTAGTCGCTTATTCTAAATTAATTTCTGTTTGTAAATTCTATGAAATTTGGTGTGGTACTTAATAATGAGCTGCTGCCTCCCCACACATGAGTTCATTTAGTGCACAGTATACTGAAATCTGTGTTCCAGTCACCCACCAACTTGTCAAAACACCACCGACGCTTCGTTTCACCACTGCATTATGCGACTGTCTGTGATGAATGAATGTGATTCCAGTTACCCATTGTATACTTGAAAATTTCCTCCCATGTTAATAAAAATTGAAATGTTTGTAGAGCTTATGGGACTTAACTATGGGATCATCAGTCCCTAAACTAAAACTCTACTTATGAACTAGCTTATACTAAAGATGGCACAAAGATCCATGCACGAGGGGGGATTTGAACCCCCAACTGCAGTGGCCCTGTAGACGGTGACTAGCATGCTGCAGACTGCTCAGGCACTGCAGCCGGCGGACCAAACTCGACCAATTCCCACTCACAGTCACAAAACCAGCTCTATATATCGGCATCTATATGAAGACGGCTACATTTTCTTGGAGAACAGCAAGACAGTTGCAAACAATGAGGGCACAATAGCCACATAACGACTGGTAGTTATGTGACTTTGCAGAGTAACCTTGGGGCCCATGGGACACCACGACTGTGTTCCCGAATCGACACCAGAACTGCCTGATATTACACTGCTGGCAGCAAGCAGTCCACATATTTGACTTGGGACGCTGAAGACAAGACGGAAAGGCAACTGTAAGTTGGATACAGTATGAGGTATTTGGTTCTCATGCACTGCGCTGTGTATGTATCTTCCACAATTCCTTCTGAACTAAGGGACAGATTTCAACCAAACTTGGAACACTGCCCCATCTTGCGGTGCGTGATAGCGTTATTGTATTCGTCAACTATTTGATAATGAGAGCACTTAGCGACTTGCAATAAACTATGAACATAATTTCAAATCTTTACGAAACTTTCTCTCGCTTAAAATCCCAACAAAATGATGAGAAGAAAAATTTTCATTGCTTATTACCTTTTTGATGTTCACGTTGTATATCTATGGCATTTGACATGACGTTACAAGTTATCACTTCTGTACTGTAAATTGTATTCGTGAGACAATTGACAGGCAGTACACATACATACCACCGAACGTTCCTTCTATACTATATTGCAGATCTACTTACAGTTGATATGAATTCAAAATATATTGGGTTCATGAATTACCGCATCATCACGTATGAGGTTTCAATTTATTACATCTTTACTGCTAACACCATACACGACATATTTTGCAGACATTAGGCACATATAGGACCGAATGTACCCTCGAATTTACATCATAGTACGACACATATTTTATAAGATATAACGTCATAAATAGTGACTTTTCCGAATAACCACTACATCATGCCCTATTTTTTCACATCTTCTCCTAAAATATTGGACGGATTTCAACTAAACTTCGTACATATATTGCTTACTATCAGACAACAATCGCTGTGGGGTTAAAAACTATCTACGACGACGCGTGATTTACGAGATTTCACTCATCCACTAGTTACTGATCACAGACAGTTTCCGTGACACTACATTAACGTGGAAATTTATAATAATCATTTTCAATTGTCGATTAATTTCATCAACTTTATGAATATTAGCAGCACCTAACCTTGCGATGCATCAAAGATTTGTAATTTCACGTTTGGTATGGATCCGTTATCGGTATTTGGAAATCAATTTATTATACATCCTACCTCCTTGTGGCAAAGGCTGGACGGAGCGTCTTATGACACCTTAAGGACAAAAGTCTCAACAATATATTTCGCGTAGAGATACAGTGTACATGGAGTCTTACTAGCGAAGAGTTTTGTGTTATCGCTTTGTTAAGAAATGAACAATTACTGTACTACTGCTGACATTAGAAGAATGGGCTGAAGAAGCCATTACAACTTTACTGTAAATGTATTGCCCGATTGACAGGATGGCGAGCTTTAAGCACACAGTAACATTTTATTGTCAGGATAAACCTTTTACAATGAATCTCACAAATATATGGGTTATATGGGATCATTTCCTTGTCTCGGTTTGGAGGCTTAAATGAAACAGCATTTACGCCAAATACATTTATTAAACAAATAAATCACTCAGTATTCTTACGGCAAATACCGTGACGAGGCTAGTGTCGGCGGCGGCGGTGGTGAGGCGTTGAGTGTGAATCGCATTCCACTGTATGGACGTGGTACTCCGATTTCGCTGATGGCATGTCTGCCTCTCGCTTGTCAGTTGAACAGCTTTGGTAGTTGTAGCTAATGCCCTTCCAATCGTGCGATAAAAGGCGGTAAATCCTACGGCATTACTACAGAGAGGTGACGTGTGATTTTCCCTTCTTCTTCTTCTTCCACCACAAGTGTTGTGTCGTGTTTCGATCAGAGGTATCAAGGTGGCGTTTGGCAGCGCGTCCTTGTCCTGGGGTCGAACCGACGGTCTCCAGGCAGCAACTCCTCGACTGACAAAACCTTTGAAGGATATAGCAGTTGAAATTGCCGAGCAGACTGCTTCATATCGTTCTGGTCACTCATCCTTGGTACGTTTCTCTGTTATTCTTGATTTCCACCCCCAGTGACAACCACATTCTTCTATCTTCCGTTTCTGCTGTCGGAAGACAGCTTCCATGGCAGATAGACATGACTTGTGTTGACTGAAAGGCTAACGGCCAACAGTCATGACTGACTGATTAGCGATCGACGTCAATTTGATGAATCTCGGCGACAAATTCAAACTGCCCATGACTGAAAACTCCAGCTCCAGCTATGCCACTCATACTAATGTTGCTGCTCCTAATACTAACAATGGCGGCGTCTGCTTGTACATGGCTGGTGGTGTACGTTTTCAGGGTCATTGTCTCTTCTGTCACAATGTACAGTTTCTAGACACATCAATCGTGACATTGCTCTGGAGGTCAAGAAACTAGGTCAATGGCTTTCTGGTCGCGTTGCTCCGAGACGTAGAGCAGGTCATTTTTGTCATTTTGTAGTTTCACGTGAGGTGGTTGGTCGATGGCCTGATCGCTGTGTCATCGGCTTCAGCATGTGGAGAAAGTGATGGACTCCTTGTCGCGTTCTGCCACACGTGAATACTCAATGGGACAACGTCCTCCTGACTGTGGTGCATTAGCCAGTCGATGGACTGTCGAAATGCGGCCGCAGGCCTACTGTTGTACTCGCCTGGGGTCTAGTATACGACACAACCTGTCGGCTTTGGCCAATGATGTCATTAGTCAAAGATGTTTATGTATTATACATAGAAGATATTAATTATTATAATTTTTTGTATAATTAAAACAATATATCGTAAACTAGTCTTCACATCCCCCTGCTCAAGCCGTGAATACGATATAGATATCTTTTCAAATATTGACATATGAATAGAAACAAATATTATTATGCTACAAATTTACGCGATTATCATTTTACACGTTGCTGTTCACTAAATCGCACACATTTCTGGTAGTATTTGTTAATACGATAATAAAAAAGTATATTTCTTGTACGTAATGTTGTAACTTTCTTTTCAGACGCCTGACTTGGAAGTCTGACTCCTCTAAAAAATCTGTACCTTTCATTTATTACAAATTGTAAAGATTATATAAACATATTTCACCGTTTTTCTTTCAATTAATAAAAATAAAATAATGTAACTGATATGGTGTATTTCATTTATTATACATATTTCTTAAACTAGCTAATAATTATATATCTGTAAAGTCATTTATAGTATTATCTTTGGTATATTAATAATCGATATAGTTTTTGATTGATGTCAGATATTCAAATGTTATTACTTCTATATCTTCGCTTGGTATATAACGTCACTGCTCAAAGCCAACGTGTTGTATCGTATACTTGACTATTCTCCTCGCCTATGCCTGAACTTACTGAACTGAATTAAGTATTCATTTTTACTTCACATTTCATTTATTACTAAACTATATTTCAGTAATGTAATTACACACTTTATTGACGTAATTACACACTTTACTGCTCTCAACACTAGCATGCTCCTCCCCGTGACCCAATCGTGACTGGGACATGAAAATGGAGAAGTGACAAGTGGTAGACAGTACCACAGAGTAACATATACAGAGGAACAGCCCATCCTAAACCACTGTCCTACGCTCCCCTCGTAGTTCCGTAAGATGCTAGCAGGTGTCAGGCGGTTCGCTGGCTTAGGATGCCTCTCGCACGTCTGAGGGTAGCTGAGGGGAGAGCTCGTGCCTCCTTCCACTAGGCCACGGCTGTGTCCGGCTTGCCGGCGTTTGAGGTGCGGTGGTGGTGGGGGCAGTCGCTACCTGCCGCCTGCTCTGGCCAGTTTAAAGAGCTGCTTCTGACTGCAGTTACTGAACTGAATTAAGTATTCATTTTTACTTCACTTTTCATTTATTACTGAACTTTATTTAAGTAACGTAATTACACACTTTATTGACGTAATTACACACTTTACTGCTCTCTACACTAGCATGCTCCTGCCCGTGACCCAATCGTGACTGGGACATGAAAATGGAGAAGTGACAAGTGGTAGACAGCACCACAGAGTAACATATACAGAGGAACAGCACACCCTAAACCACTGTCCTACGCACCCCTCGTAGTTCCGTAAGATGCTAGCAGGTGTCAGGCGGTTCGCTGGCTTAGGGTGCCTCTCGCACGTCAGAGGGTAGCGTGGAGGGGAGGCTGAGGGGAGGGCTCGTGCCGCTTTCCACTAGGCCACTGCTGTGTCCGGCTTGCCGGCGTTTGAGGGGAGGTGGTGGTGGGGGCAGCCGCTACCTGCCGCCTGCTCTGACCAGTTTAAAGAGCTGCTTCTGACCGCAGCGCCATCATGGGACATCTTACGGAACTGCTGGAAACCCTCCCTCCCCGCACCCTGGAGTGTAGGACCGGGCCCTTACGGAGGTTTCCCGTCTGTATATATTTGTCTGTGACAGTACCCTCCGCCACACAGGCCGAGGTGGCTTGCCGAGAATAAACGCAGACGGGGGAGGTATAAGGCTGCGCGGAAAATCTGTAAACCAGTTTGAACAGCGGTCGGTAGAGAGGGTAGCACTAGCAGTAACTCCCCCTCGCTATTTATCACCCCGACTCCTATTCACGGTAAGTGCCTACATTTACGGCATAGAAAAGACAAAGAGCCAGCCGGCGAGAAGCTACTGTGCGAGGGGAGGGTTTTGGGGGAGGTATTCGCGGGCAGCAGCGCGGACCGCAGCCGCGGCTGCGGCCACGGGCGGCTGGCGGCTGGCGGCGGGCTTTGTGGGGTGGCCGTAATGAAGTCTGGGGACAAAAGCTGCCGCCGAGGGGACGACACGTGGCCACAATGCGCCGCTGACGGATGGCCGCTCCTGCCGCCGCCGCCGCCGAGCCTGTTGCCGCCGCCTACGCCTGGCCTACTGGCCGATGCCGAGGCGCTGACCCACCGACGTACACGCGACTATGCGAGTCGGCTGTTTTTCACAAGGTAATGGAGGACTTTTATCATTAACAACCTAACAATGTAATGAGGACACGTTGCAGCTCACGTATGGAATTACCAAGCACTTCCTTGCGGATGGGGCAGTTGTAACAAAACTCCATTTTATCTATATCTATAAATGTGAATGTCGGTTCGGTGTACGTTTATCACGTCTGAACCACAAGACATACAGAGCTAAAAGTTTGTACAGTTACTAATGTCTACCCGGGGAAGGCTTTAGGCACGGTTTTATGGCGATCGAATAACTGTATATATATATATATATATATATATATATATATATATATATATATATATAATGTAGTAATGTGATATTGTTGTTCTTGTTGTTGTCGGTTTTGAGGGGACTAAACAGCTAGGTCATCAGTCCCCTGTTCCTAGCTAAGAGTCCTCTGTCAAGAGCTTAAAAAGCAAAACACAGCTCTGAAGATGAAAACTCACAATTGGGGTAAGCTGACATTGGACAAGTCGCTGACAACACAAAACAAAGACACACAATAGGTAAAACGAAGTCGAGATCTCACCTAAAACTAGACATGGCTGGCTGATCACAAAGAAAAAAAAATGAGCCAGCCATACTGCACACACTAAAAACTCCTTTTACAGAAGGGTCTTAAAAAGTTTTAAAATCGCTGGATAGGTGGGGACCTGAAGTATCAGGCTCCAGCACCCACCACTAGATTGAGTTGTAAAAACCAGCTGCACGAATAAAACTTAAAATAGGATGAACCGCGGAGGCATCGTCGCCTAAAACTAAGGGTAGCGCGTCTGGTAGGTTAAAAGACTGCCGCAAGGTAGCTAAACTGGGCAGTCCATCAAAAGATGGACGACTGTCAGCGCTGCTCCACACCGACACACAGGTGGGGCCTCACGGCGAATTAGATTGCTATGCGTCAGCCAGGTATGTCCAATACGGAGGCGGCAGAGGACAACTGACTCTCGACGTATGGGCCTCAGTGAAGACCTCCACAGAGTTGTGGATAGCTTCACTGCTCGAAGCTTATTTGTTGCACCCACGGTAGACCATTCGGCACTCCAAGCATCACGCATCTTCTTGTGCAATGCTAACCTGAGGTCCGATTCTGTGACGCCAATGGTGAAGGGTGGCGCTGCTAATGTGAAAAATACCGAGTAGCACCGTGGTTCGGAACCCACGTTAAACTGTATGTCCCCCTATAACGGGATGGGTAAGTTAGTTCGAAGGTCGGAGGAAGACAACGGCATACAACCTCCAAACAGGACCATGCCTAATAAAACACTGTGGTGTTCAAACCAATCTTCGGATTGTTGACTGCTTTACCTTTTTTTATTAATGTGAATGTCTGTTCGGTGTACGCTTATCACGTCCGAACGACAAGACGCAAAGACTTAAATATTTGTACAGTTACTAATTTGTACCTGAGGAAGGTTTTAGGCACGGTTTTATAGCGATCTGACAGATATTTAGTAATTTTAAGATTATAATGCGAAATGCGGAACAATAATTACTTTTTGAAAATTATATTTACTCTTTTAAAAATGGTTTTATTGGTTGAATTGAGGCTTGAGGGCTGATAATGACAAAAGGGTGGGGTATATTGAGATTGGAAGTTATCGGTGTAAATAAAACTCTACATGTGTGTGTGTTAATATTTCGCTCTGCAGCGAAAACTACAGAACGCAAACGAATTGTCTGTGTGTAATTGTTGTCCGAAGTCTCCCGTTGTACACCATAGCAGTTCCATGCCGATAGCTATAAGGGGGTGGAAGATATGACGGTTGAAAGTCGTTAAATTATAATAAAAAATTCGGACTGAAGTCCAGCGATGACGTTTGCGACTCTATAGCAAGGAAATTACATACAGCAAAACGTGATGCCCCAGACCATATCTTTGGTCTATGCGTGATACAATGTCTTCAGCTATTTCTCTGTATGGATCAGCAAACGAATAAGGAAATATAAGAATAAATAAATAGAGCAGTAAAAAAAATTCTTTTAATACATCTCTTTAAAAAATCCATTTGCCGTTTCGCGCATTACATCATCAATCTCTGATATTATTACAATCAACATTGATGAATGTCGTGATTGGATTCTTCGAAACGAATGCATTTTTACGTGTGATTTGATCTACACTTCTTACTTTCCTCATAAACGGTAAGTGCATAGACTTCTGCAATCTGATAGGAATAGTTTTCAGTTTGTTTCTAAAGAAGGTATTGTATTTCATTTCATCCTTCAAAACCAGTCTCATAGCACACTACTGAAAGATAGCTTATCTATCGCAATCAACCAACACGCGAGCGGAGCCGCGGATTTAAGCTAGTTTTTTTATATTTCAGAGCTCGATCAGAGGTGCAAGGATTACGATATGAAGATCAGCATCTCCAAAACTAAAGTAATGTCTGTGGGAAAGAGATTTAAACAGATTGAGTGCCAAATAGGAGGAACAAAGTTAGAACAGGTAGACAGTTTCAAGTACCTGGGATGAATTATCTCACAGGATGGCAACATAGTGAAAGAACTGGAATCGAGGTGCAGCAAAGCTAATGCAGTGAATGCTCAGCTCAGATTTACTCTCTTCTGCAAGAAGGAAGTAAGTACCAAGACTAAGCTCTATCATTCGACAAACTTTGTTATATGGGACTGTGAGTTGGGTGGATACAGGTTACCTCATTCAGAGATAGAGGTTACATATATGAAAGTAGCAAGAACGATTGCAGTCACTAATAGATGGTAACAATGGCAGGAGGATATTTATAATGAGGATATCAAAGAAAAACTGGGAATGAACACCATAGTTGTAGCAGTTAGAGCGAACAGACTGAGATGGTGGCGTCATGTTACACACGTGGGAGAAGCAACGTTACCTAAGAGACTCATGAGCTCGGCAAAGGAGGGTAAGAGGAGACGAGGTAGACCAAGAAGAAAGTACTTAGATTCGGTGCAGAATGGTTTTGAAGTAAAAGGCATAACATCAGACGAGGCATCAATGTTAGCATTGAATAGGGAATCATGGAGGACTTTTATTAGCGGTACTATGCGCCAGACTGAACGCTGAAAGGCATAATCAGTTTCTAATGATGATGATGATTTTTTAATCGTGTCAAAAGCGTCAACTGCAAGTTAATTTCAAGATAGCTCACCAGCAACAGAGTAAACGAGTGCCCGCACAATGGGCATTAACATTAAAGATAAATTAGTAATTAAAAGTGTTTTTACCCAGAAGTGGGCAAAGTTTCAAGAATTAAAGTTCTCACACGAAACATAGACCAAAGAGTGGGTGAATATGAGAAGTCAGGGCTGTCCTGCTTGCTCAGCAGCTTCACGCCTAATGTCCCGCGTAGCTATACCTGCTAGGTGATATTGCTGCTCCACGTTGGTTTTTCTCAGGTAGCCAGTAATTATGCGACACGTCTCATCCAAAGCAGTGTCCACTTTCCTAACGTAGAAAGAATTATTCCAGACGGCCGCTTCATATTAGCTCGCTGAACAGCACAACACCAAAGCCAAGATCCGAGTAATGACAAGCTGAGCTCAACAGTTAGATCCCCTTATTTTTCGTATCATACTAGAGGACCCGTGCGAATACTTCGCGCCTTTAATGGAATGACAAAACAGGTGGGAAAAAAATGGAAGTAAAGTAGAATGTTCACGCATGGATTTTTTCAGAATAAATCAATTCAGGTATTTAAAAGCGCAAATGAAAGAGTTTGATCCGCTGAGTATTGTTAAGTCAAAAAGAACTGCGTACATTAATAAGAACCGAAGATATCGTAAAATTTAAAAAAAAAAATGAATGGAAGGGCAGAAGGATACTGCGTTTGAATAAAAATAAAGGATGGAGAGACGTAGGTTAATTCTGATACTTGATGAAAAATCTGCGAATGAATACCTTGTGACAATACAGATACAGGGGGAAGCCGATTGTTTCCATGTCAAAGGTGGGTTTTGTCAGGCTGTTGGTGTCCCAGCCGACCGGCTAACAGTTTGGACGTAGTGAATGGAATACAGGTCGTTAGGGAAACCCTACCCTAATCTGTTCGGAAACTGGAAACGGTGGTCTTGGATTAGCGAGGGCGGCTATTCCAGATTGCAACTGAAATACAATATAGCCATGCACATGATTCTAAAACTCCATATAAAATCAGGGAATGATCACACGGAAAATATAATTATATGAGTGGATTCAAGAGACTTGGGAGATCAAACGCCGTAATTGCAATTTTAATATCCTTTACAGATAAAAAGCCGATACATTTCAGTACTATAACAATAATATTATAAGTCTCATATTTACAATAACTGATACGTAGTGTTTATCAGTAACAGTTTAAGAAGCAAATGGACAGCATTACACCACGATACCTATCTTAAAAGACGCACCACATTATTTCCGTATTCATTCAATAAACTTTGTTTTACTCTCTTGTTCTGATTTTCGTTGAGGTAGTAATATTTTTGTGCCAGAACATTGACTCCACAACAGAAACACAAAACATGAACCCAGCAAAGCGCATTACATTTAATCTGTATTTTATTATATTTAATTTTATTCTTAGTAACGTTCGTTTTACATTGTAGACTGTCACTTATATATCTCATGGCCGACTAAAAATAGTAAATATGGGACGCATAATTTATACATAAACAATTATATGTATTTATGGACAAGAACTGAATATATTTGCATAAAAAGCCATGATAAATTAAATATTAATTGCGTAACTGTATTTCGACAGCGGCAGTATATTTGAACAGTGAGACGCCACGCTTAATAGCTACTTGAGCAAAGAGCTTCAGTCCCAACCGATTAAAAAAAATGTTCAAATGTTTGTATAGTCTATGGGACTTAACTATGGGGTCATTAGTCCCTAAATTTACAAACTACTTATGAACTACTTACAACTAAGGACGGCACAAATATTCATGCCCGAGGGGGGATTCTATCCCCCGACCATAGTGGCCGTGCAGACCGTGTCTGAAGCCCCTCAGTCCCCTCGGCCACCGCGGCCGGCTCAACCGACTTTAGTATTGTTAAATATTTATTTGTTTGTAAAAGTAAACAAAATTTGTAGGGAGGAGGTCAAAGCATTTAATTCTGTGATATTCAAATGTATAATATTTTGGAAGGGAAATTGTATTTTAAAGCTGAGGCGTTAGGATGCGCGGAAGTATACAATTTTGGGAGCATGTATAGCACACTTTCGAACGCTTGGGAAGGGACTCGTAACTTGGACGCGGTGGTGATAGGTTGTGACGCTGGGAGGTTTGAAGCCACGTTACGAATTTATGATTTCAAGAGACATGCATGTGTGTACTCAGAAAATTTACGGACTGTGACTGCAGAACTCTGGTTGAGAAGTGGTAAACTATGAACGGTAATAGGACTGTGGAACTGTGATAATTCAGCTATCGTGTACTTGTGTGATGTCAAACTGTGTTTTATAACAAACGCAGTAATTATTCGCCGATTAATTTGGAACTGCAATGTTCTATTGACTTCATTAATTTACGAGTGATAATTTGGAACTATTACTCGAACCACAATTATACTGTTTATCTCCCATTCCATCATCGAATAGCGCGCGGGAAGAAAGAACACCTGAATATCTCTGTGCGAGCTCTGATTTCTCGTATTTTATTCTGATGATCATTTCTATCTATGTAAGTGGGAGCCAACAATATATTTTCGCATTCTGATGAGAATGTTGGCGATTGGAGTTTCGTAAGTAGCCCACGCCGCAGCGATAAGCGCCGTTGTTGTAATGATTCCCATCCCAGATCCTGTATCATTTCCGTAACGCTGTCTCCCCTGTATCGTGAAAATACGAAACGAGTTTCCCTTCTTTGGACTCTTTCGATGTCCTCCGTCAAACCCACCTGATAAGGATCCCACACTGGGCTGCAATACTCCAAAAATGGACGGACGGACAATTGGGGAAATATTCAGTTATTTACCTATGTATGAAGTAGGACCACCTCCGTATTTTCGTGTCCAAAAAGAGTAATAAAGTGCATTTATATAAAAATTACTTCGTGAGTAAATCTTTTGCAAACATTAACTTAGAATCCATTTTGTGGTTATTCAGAGCTTTAATTTATGTTTATTTAAATATAATTTTTCGTGTCACTATCTGCAAGTTGATAGATTGGCTAAACTGTAGATTAACTGTTGATCTTATTTAAACAATTTGGGTAGCTGCTTAGGGCATAGAAGTTGATGTTACATATCTCACCCCCATGAACAGAGACAACGAGCCATAACCCTTTTACCACTCTGAGTTATGTATTGCCCAATTCTTATTGGTGAGTACCGATAGAAAGGTCGCAACCTTTCGTTTAAAGCAAGAATGAAGGAAATCGGTGCGACAGAACGGTCTGACCGATTGACTTTAGTTTACAGCATGGACATCCCCATAAAAAAGATGTATATAAAAAGGAAGGTGAGAGTTATGTAAATTCTGATATTTGATGGCAAATCTGTGGATAGATACCTTTCATTTAAAACGAAAATGAAGGAAATCGGTTGTGTAGTTTGCTTTGGCCAATTGACTTGCGTTTTCATAGATCCTTTTAATATATAAGATTATTTCTTGCGGATACTTTCATCTTGGTGCTATGAAAATGCGTTTTAAAGTTTAAGGTCTGGTCTACGGTCACCCCAAGACACTTTGGGTAAAAGTAATGTTCACCTTGAGACTTATTCCACGAAATATTTAGTCGTTGGTTGGCCTGTCTGCTGTTTAGATGGAAAGCACAGAGTTGCGTTTTGTTATGGTTAAGCTTTAGATTACTATTTTTGGAGTACTGTCCTAGTTCTTCCAATGCTCCACACAGATTATTTTCGACATCATGTAAATCCTTCCCGTGGGTGGCCAATGAGAGATCATCCGCATATAGAAAAGTTCTGGTGAATGATGGAAGTGGTTGAGCGTTCGTTTACAGGATGGTGCATTGATAGTGACCGTGCCAAATGTCTTACGAAATAAGCATGAAACGAAAACATTACAAAGAACAAAAATTTTCTAGCTTGAAGTGGTAAAACATTTGGCGGTATGGTTGGCCCGCTATATGGCGCTGCCATAGGTCAAACGGATATCAACTTCATTTTTTAAAATATGTACCCCATTTGTATTACATACTAGCTGTAAACCCGGCCTGGCCCCTGTGGCCGAGCGGTCTGCAGCACGCCAGTCACAGTCTGCACGGCCGCTACGGTCGGAGGTTCGATTACCCCCTCAGGCAAGGATGTTTGTGTTGTCTTTAGTATGAGGTAGTTAAAAAGTAGTTTGTAAGTTTAGGGACTGATGGCCCAGCAGTTAAGTCCCTTAAGCTTAACAAACATTTGAACATTTGTAACCCCGGCGTTGTCCTGGTGTTTATTTACTCTACACTCTCGTAGTCCACATCCCGTTCCCCCTACTCGCTCTATCCATCTCTTTTTGTTTAAAGTTCAGGTGTGCAAAAATTTATAAAGATTGCAGAAAACTATGCATTTTGTAAAATTCCGTAAGATGAGTACCCTCAAATTTGCACCGAACGAAATTTTATACAGTGACATTCCTCTTGTTTTTAAGGCCGAGTGTGCAAAATTTCATCAATATCGAAACAAAACTATAGATTTCTATGCAACAGAAACGCAGAGTCACAATTAAAACCGCAATTTGTTATTCTGAAATATTCCAGTTTTGTTTCAAACAACCCTTCTTCTGAGAATAACGAAAAAATTATTATATATATATATATATATATATATATATATATATATATATATATATATATGTATATATATATATATATATATTCGATCAGGTCGTTCTCAAGTTATGGCGCGACCAAGGTATTTACGGATCCAGTTTTATATTTCAAAGTACCCTACCCCATGCACCGTATGAAACGTAAGGTAGACGATGAGCTTCCTCTTGTTTTAAAAGTCAAGCGTGCGAAATTTCGTGAAGGTTGGAATGAAACTGTAGATTTCGAGAGTCTGTACGAGCAGTATGCTCCTCCTTACCCCTATCACTAGGTCATGTCCGATGTGACAGTTTTACGGCATCTAAAGCGAAACTATTGTGAGCGGTAGACTTCTTTTCGTTTCATCATTTTATGTATGTATGTATGTGTGTGTGTGTGTGTGTGTGTGTGTGTGTGTGTGTGTGTGTGTGTGTGTGTGCGTGTATGTGTGTGGTTTGGGGAGGGGTGTTCAGTTACAAATCGCTTCATAAACGTCCGAAATTATATGCAAATTTTTTTGCAGGTCCCCAACTACTTCCATTTTCAAAGAATTGATTCATAAACCTGGGTATTCTCACGCGGTGGCATCATTATTTATGACGTCATAGCTCCTGAGCTATGTATATTGCGCTTTTCTTTTTGTGTCAGGAACCTTCGTGTGCGTACGCTGAGCAGTTCACCAAAGTTTCATTGCATTCGTATGAATTGTTTATGAATACATAGAGGACACATAGACAAACATATAGATTCGTCTAGTACGTCAATAAATTCGAATGTTTTATTTGGAACACTTTATTCGTATTGTTATAGATGGCGCTGTAATAGTCACAAACTTATAAGTACGTGGTATCGCTTGACATTTCGTCCTTGCGGACGGTATTTGTTTCGTGATACATTACTCGTGTTAAAATGGGCCGTTTACCAATTGCAAAAAAGTACGATATGGTATTTATGTATGGCTATTGTGTCCAAAATGCCCAACGGGCCTATGGTATGTAAGTTGATCGTTTTCCTGAAACATATCATCCAAGTGTCCGGACCTTTCGTCTGCTAGTTACGTTATTTAAAGAGATAGGAAGAGTTCAGCCACAAGTTAAACGTCAACCACGACCTGCAACAAATGATGATGTCCAAGTATGTGGTTTAGGTACTGTTGCGGCTAATCGGCACATCATTCGCAGACAATTTGAGCGAGAATCTGGAATTTCAAGAACGTCGGTGTTTAGAATTCTACATCACATAACTTTTACCCGTACCATGTTGTATGCACCAGGATTTGCATGACGAAGACATTGAACATCGTGTACAGTTGTACCACTGGGTACAAAATAAATTACAGGACGATAAAAGACGTTTTTCACGCGTACGGTAACGTAAACCGGCATAATATGCACTATTGGGCAACGGAAAATCCACGATCCCTGCGACAAGTGGAACATCAGCGAACTTGACAGTTTAATGTATGGTGCGGCATTGTGCGAGGAAGGATATTTGGTCCCTATTTTATCGATGGCAATATAAATGGTGCAATGTATGCTGATTTATTACGTAATTTTCTACTGATTTTACTACAAGATGTTTCATTGCATGACAAAGTGGCGATGTACTTTCAACATGATGGATGTCCGGCACATGGCTCGCGTGCAGTTGAAGCGGTCTTAAATAGAATATTTAATGACAGGTGAATTGGTCCTAGCAGCACCATAGCATGGCCCGCACGTTCACCGGATCGTACATCCCCGGATTTCTTTCTGTGGGGAAAATTTAAGGATATTTTTTATCGTGATTCACCGACAACACGTGAAAACATTGCCAATGCATGTGAGAACATTACTGAAGGCGAACTACTCGCTGTTGAAGTGAATTTCGTATCGCGTATTGCCAAATGTATTGAAGTTGGAGGATATCATTATGAGCAGTTATTGAAATCGTGAGGCAATTACAGGTAATCACGCAGTAATAGAATGCGTTCTCATAATGTATGATAATTTCACAAAAGTACACGTATTACATTAGAACAACCGACATAAAGTTCAAACGTACCTACGTTCTGGGTTTTAATTAACAAACCTACCTGTTACCCACTGTTCCTCTAAAATTGTGAGCAATATGTTTGTGAATATTACAGCGCCATCTATCGCAAAGCGACAAAAGTGTTCCAAATAAAACATTTATTTACGTACTAGACGAATATGTAATAAAACTGGGGGTACATATTTTAAAAAATGCAGTTCATATCTATTTGACAGCGCCATCTAGCGGGCCAACCATAAACGGCATCTATTGTCTTCCTTCGAGCTAGAAAATTTGTTCTTTGTAATTTTTTCGTTTGATGCTTATTTCGTGAGATATTTTGCCTAGTCTCTATCAATGGACCACCCGGTATATATTACAGAGTATAGAGGTTAGACGACTACCCTGGGATGGCGCATTTCTCTGTATTCTCCTTCCACTGCGGTGTTCTTAAAATTCCACGAAAAGTCTCCTGTTAGCGATGAAGGTGGTTAGGATGGAGTTTTTAGTATTGTCATAAAAATTGTTCATAAGTAATTTGTGATTCGCGTTGTCGTAAGCAGCAGACAGGTTAACGAAGGGCACACCAGTGATCAGAGGTGATTCAAAACCATCTTAAGGGTACTGGATAAGACTTAGGATCTGAGACGTACAGCTTTTACCCGGGCAAAAGCCAGCCTGTTGAGGAATGAGTAAATTTCTACCTTCACGCGGTTCAGAGCCCTTATCTCGAGGATTTTGTATAGGTTGCATAGAAGATTTATTTGACGGTAATTCTTAGCGTCATTGTTCCCTTTGCCAGGTTTAAGGATAGAGATGACATGAGCTTTTCTCCAGATTTTCGGGATTCATCCGGAGAATAAGCAGTTATTGAAAACATTTTACAGGATAATTTTGTGTTGCTGGTCCAAAACAATTAGTTTCCTCATTCATATAAACTAGATAACTACGGTAGTAGGAATTTATAAAATATTTTAAATGAAGCACAGTATAATTAAGTAACAGTCTGCAAATTTATTGTGTCGTGTAACACATGAGGCCCTACACAATATTCAGAAAAGGCGGAAAATGAATTTCGTTGAAATATTTGAAATTACGTGGATTGGAAATTAAATAGTGGCTACACTGCTGTGTAGAAAATATGCAATGGAATCTACTATTGTCACTGATCGCACACGTTGTTGACGTACCTACCTTACCTCCGAGCAAACTAACTGGCCCGTCCCATTTCACGGCGTGCGCACAATCGAGGGTAACAAACTCACTTGCGTAACGTAACGGTGTCACTACGTTTTCGAAACAGAAATAACGGAGTTGGATCAAAATTGAATGTAGCAGAGGTCTCAGCGCACGACAGTGTCATCAAGGACTTCAAGAGGCGTGTGGGGAATCGGCATTGTCGTACAGAACAGTGGCACGTTCCGTAAAAGCCTTCAAGGAAGGTCGGCAAACTGTGGCAGATTTGCATCTAAAAGGTCGTCTCAGCGTTTTTGGCGGATCACCAGCCGGCCGCGGTGGCTGAGGGGACTGAGGCGCTGCACTGCCACTACGGTCAGGGGTTCGAATTCCCCATCGGGCATGGATATTTGTGCCGTACATAGAATTTGTTAGTTCATAAGTAGTTTGTAAGTTTAGGGACTGATGACCCCGTAGTTAAGTCCCATAAGCTATACAAACATTTGATTTGAACATTTGAGCATCACCAACGTCCAGCTTTGCGAAATAAGCGGCAACTCATTCTGCGCAACGCAGCCATCATTTTGCACGCCAACGCGTGGGCGCATCAGCGCAAGCTGTGGCTGCTATCTTCGGTCGATGGGACTGGAAGTACTGTACCATCAACCACACTTCCCGTACTGAAGTCCTTGTGACTTTGATTTGATTACGAAGATGAAGGAACATTTCGTGGCATATGCTTCAGAATTGTTCCAGAGATTTGGCAGGCAGTAGACCGCTCTGCTAACAGTATACTAAGCCTTCCACATCGCCGGCAACGGGTTCTACGCAACGCTGGTAATACTTTGAAGGACGTGGCCGAGGGGACTGAGGCGCTCCAGTCAGGGTCTGCACGGCCACTACGGTCGGGGCTTCGAATCCCCTCTCGGGCATGGATATTTGTGCCATCCTTAGTCTTAGTTAGTTCATAAGTAGTGGTAAGTTTAGGGACTGATGACCCCGTAGTTAAGTCCCATAAGCTATACAAACATTTGAAACATTTGAAACTTTGAAGGACAGTAACAGGTGCAAACATGTAACGCTTTTATATCGGTTGTGATTAAATAGGTAAATAATTGCCACTACTTAAGTTCCAAACCTGGCAATAATCATATTTCATCTTCCCAAACCTTGTACTAATTGACCATACAAGTTTCCATTCTCGTCACTTCTGTCTAGAGAATCTAATCACACCATGTAAATTAACCACACCTACTAACTTGCCCAATGTCCTTTCTAAAAATGCATGCCCTCATTACTTTGCATAATCACACCTGTTTGGCTACCTGCTTTATATCAATTGTGATTTATTAATAATATTAACAGTATTGGATATTTAAGCCAATAACTGTAGTTTATTTTACCCATTTAAAACTTAGACTGTATATTGACAGACCTTTCACTCTATGTTGCAAGTGTTTGACCAATTAGGTACAATAATTTGTTCAACCAATCTCTATAATTTTAAATTTTTTCTTAGGACAAACGTTGTACTTAATACCTTTTGTCACAAATTTGTTAATATTCAATACTTGCGACACTAGTTTCCATTGAAAATTAATGTACATTTGCAATATTTAGGCCTACAGCAAATTAAGATCTTTGAACCATAAACTTCCATGCTGCATTGCTATATCTTTGTAGCGTTTATCTGATGATTGCGTAACAGTCGAAATCCGGTCTGTAGAAATGTCTATTTTCAGAATATTAGAAAATTATCTCGTGTTTCATTAAAATAAACAAATAAATAAAAATAAAATAAAATATTATGTCAAGAACCGACGGATATGTCAGTGAATATAAAATATTAATTCATTTTATTTATTAACTAATTTTACTTAAAATTTACAAGAATAACCGTACGTATTTAGGTACAGTATGCTCCCCTAAAAGCCGGCCGCGGTGGCCGAGGGGTCTAAGGCGCTCCAGTCACGGTCTGCGCGGCCACTACGGTCGAGGGTTCGAATCCTCCCTCGGGCATGGATATTGTGCCGTCCTTATGATTAGTTAGTTCATAAGTAGTTTGTAAGTTTAGGAACTGATGGCCCCGTAGTTAAGTCCCATAAGCTGAACAAACATTTGAACATTTTGCTGCCCTAAAAACGTTGCTTCTACCCATTTCAGGTAGACAGTTCAATGTAATTTAATTCAAATTACATTGAACTGAATTAGTATTCACTCACAAGCACGAACATTAAGGACACCCTTAATAAAATTAATATTTGAGAAACAATGGCAATTAATTGCATTTAATGTAGACCATGTTTCATCGATAGCGCTCTGCGTCTCTCGGTAATTTGCTACGATGCATATTAAGGTATACATTCCTTGTTATGAGTTACGAAATAAATATTTTTTACGTAATGTACGCAAGGTTTTAGCTTCAAGTTATGGTGTAGGGTACGTCATATGCTTGCCACACCATGCGTGCTCCCATGCGCTCACTTAGAAAACGGTCGTCTAGCCGCAGACGGGTATCTAGATGAGATTGTGATACACATAAAACCAATGACCTAAAAATTCAGGGTGTGGTTAACACACCGGTTCAAATCAAATGTTAAAATGTTTAGAAACGTATTTCAGGCTCACAGCACCATTTTCCCACCTATTTTGCGCCGTTGGACATACATTTTTTCCAAAGATGAACCAAAGCCTGCATGTTGCGCTTGTTAAAATCGGAACCAGCTGAGGCTTACAACTTTTTTTTTTCTTTCCTTATAGCTGTGACAACAGCATCAGAGTTTTGAAAATGTTCACCACGTAGTCTATCTTTTTGCGGCCCATAGAGATGGAAGGGCGAAGGCGCTAAATCGGGACTGTACGCTGGGTGCGGTAAGAGAGTCCAGCAGAATTTTTCAGTGAGATGCCTGGTCGAAAACTAGTGCGTGACCCGGCATTATAATGCTGAAGAGGAAAGCTGGTCTTCTTTTTGGGCGTTACCCTGTGAAATCGGCCTTTCAGCTTAGTCTGTGTCGTATTGTAGAGGCCACTAAGAGAACTTCACCCTTGCTAAGTCATCGAACTTTGGCTGAAGACGGTTGCATTTTCAATTCCTTCTTTGATTGAGAATTCGCACGTCGCCATTCCATCGACTGTCTTTTCGATTCGGCTCGTAGTCGTAACACCATGCCTCATCCCCGGTTACGAAGCTATTCACAAAATTGTTACCTACAGCTCCATATTGGTCCAGCAGGTTCTACATCTACACCTACATCCATACTCCGCAAGCCACCAGACGAAATGTGGTGGAGGGTACCGTGAGTACCATTATCAGTTCTCCCTCCTATTCCAGTCAGATATTGTTCGCGGAAAGATTGTCGGTATGCCTCTGTGTGGGCTCTAATCTCTCTGATTTTATCTTCATGATCTCTTCGCGAGATATACGTACGAGCAAGCAATATACTACTAGACATCTCGGTATGTTCTTGAAACATCGACAAAAGCCCGTACCGAGCGACAGAGCGTCTCTCCTGCAGTCTTCCCCAGAAGTTTATCGATCATCTCCGTAACGCTTTCTCGATTACCAAATGATCCTGTAACGAAGCGCGCTGCTCTCCGTTGGATCTTCTCTACTTCCTCTCTCAAACCCACCTGGTACGGATCCCACACCTGTGCGCACTATTCAAACTGTGGGCGAACAAGTGTACCGTAACGTACTTCCTTTGTTTTCGGACCGCATTTCCTTAGGATTCTTTCAATTAATCTAAGTCTGCCATCTTCTTTACCGAGGATTGATTTTATATGGTCGTTCCATTTTAAATCATTCCTAATACCTACTCCCAGATAATTTATGGAATTAACTGCTTCCAGTTGCTGACCTGCTATAGTGTAGCTAAATGATACAACGTCTTTCTTTCTATGTCTACATTGTGATTCAATTGCGATTCCGTGCACCAATTCGATGCAGATCCTCCTGCATTACAGTACAATTTTCCATTGTTCCGACAAATTACTTAATGTTACACAAAGACCGGCTACTACGGCTCCTTCTCCGAATATTAACGAAGGTTACCGAACTGCTACGAAGCCGATGATTCGAGATCAAGTGGAAACTCTCCCAGGCATACGGCATTTTGCTTTGTGTATTTGATGATTTTATTCTTAAAACCCAGGCGTCGTTATTTAAAAGCAATGGCGCACTGAAGAATGATCAAAAACCATTCGTTGTTTATACGATTAATTATAATTTGGTATCCGAAAGTGCCACATCAGCAATTAGTTTGCCTTCAATCACAGGATAGTTTGGAGCTACGATTCCCAGCTGTCCGCTGTGCCGTCTACCACGAATAAATGTCAAACCTGTCTAATAAACTGGCCCTTGCCTCAAACCCCTCCCTTTGTTTTTTTTTCTTTTTCGAAAAAAAAGAAAAGAAAAGACGAGCGTAGTTAATAGCGCAATAGGGTTTAATGCACCTACGCATGGGCGGTGTTTCGCAGCCCACTATCGACATTTTATTTTTTATTTTTTTGGCAATGCGGGTCTTTAATGGTTTTCAGGCACTCATAAATAAAGCCATGTTCTCAGATACTGAGAGTTGTGCTCATGGAAAAGCCGTTCGTCTTAAATGTCAGTGTTTTACTTCGTGAACATTCCATGGAATAAGTACCAACGAAATGCAAACATGCACAGGCACATAAACTGGGGAGATACTGTGATAATGAAAACTGTAAACAACGTGCTGATTACTAGTATTTTCATGAATAGATTAACTATTAGATTTCTGTGGCAACTGTTTGTTAATGGTACTGAAGTGTACGTATTATAACAAACTGTCTCGGTTTTTTTCTTTCTTTCTTTCTCTTATTTTGTACATTATGATGAAAGTCACCATTTAGAAACAATCTTATTCTTTGGCACGGTTTCTATGGACTTTTTTTAATGTAGATTTATCTTTCCTGTAGCTTAGGCATGACTGTGCTGATGTTATTTCATTCTGCGATAAAATAAAGTCCACCGCACAGGATTGCCGCACGCACTGGGGCGCCGTGCTGCGGTGCGCACCGCCGTTTGCCGTCGGGGGTTCGAGTTCCCCCTCGGGCATCGGTGTGTGTGTTGTCCTTAAGTTACTTTACCTTAGTTTAAGCTACGGACTAATGACCAAGCAGTTGAGTCGGATAGATTTACAAAAGTTTGATAATAAAGTGCAAACATTCAGTTTCAAACTATGAAAGCATTTCCTTTTATAGCTAAAATAACAACAGAATAGGTGTGCTAATACTAAATTCAACAGAACTGTAGTACTTAATATACATACAAAACTACTTTTATCATCACTTCCTTTACAACAATCTTTGTTACAGCATCTCCCCACTTTATGTGCAGGTGCGTCACAAGACCAAATTCGCAATCGTGTAGGAAGGATACCAACAGCCATATGTTTAACAGAAATATTTATTCTTTCTCTACCAGTTTCGGCATTCCAATATGGCATATTCAACTGCAACGCAAGCAGTTTCGATCCATATTTAATGGATATAGTACTCCGATATAGGGACCTGATGATGGCATAATGAAATGCCGAAACTGGTAGTGATGGAATAAATGTTTCTCTTAAACATTCGGCTGTTGGTATCCTACTTCTTACACACTCTTGAGCAGCCGCAGTCCCGGTTTCAGCAGTAATGATGGATTCGCAATTCGTTGGAATGTACATTATTATTATTTATTGTTTCATGTGATGGAACTCGATCCAACGCCCATGCGCTCTTACTTCAAAATGTATGGTGTCACCCACTACGCTACGGCGGACATTTGAGTATCCGAGAATGGTGGATCGATATTCTGCTATCATTAAAGGCAAAATTAATGTTAATTCGTAATGTGGCACTTTCGGACGCCAGATTGTAATTAATCGTACTAAGAACGACGTGGTTTCTTTATAATTCTTGAGTGTGCCCTTGGTTTGTTATGATAACACGTGAGATACAATAAGAAAAACATAGAATACACAAACAAATTAGTGTTCCCACCCGATCACGAATCGTCGGCTTCATAACAGTTAGGTAACCTTATTTAATTTTCGGAGGTGGAGCCGTAGTAGCTCGTTTAGTGTAAGGTCAAGTGACGAATTTTCCCAACCATGAGATTTTGTCCTTCTGTGAGACTTTCTGATAACCAAGATGTTTCAACATGATTTCCAATCCAGTGCAGACGACATTCAGGTATGCACAAAATTGTCTGGTCGTTAACCAGAGATCAGCACAGATGCGTTGATCAAGACGTACTTAATAGCAAGGAATGACAACTGAGCAGGGTCGACCCTTTTCACTACTTTTACGTGCTTTACCAATCCCCTCACATCTCTCGCGTCTGTTGCATCGTCTCAGACAGCTTCTAGAAGCGTCCATGGATTTCTATCAGCGCAATTTCTCCGGCAGTGAATAATTCAACCACATGACTGTTTTGACCATAACATGGATAGGTGGTATTGAAAAAAATAGAACATGAATGTATTGCAAGTGGTAGTCACTTAAAGGTAACTGGATTGTATAATTGTTAAATATGATGTAAGCAACGAATACGTATATGGCCACAAAAAATAAAATAAAATAATGGAATCAAATGTGTAAACGAATGAATGGAGCTGTACTAATTGGAACTCAAAGACGGAATTGGATACAATGGTGTTATAAACTAACTAAATTAATGAGTGGGTCATGAAGTCAGAATGCATTTTAAAGACTGTAAAGCACATTTATTAACACTAAAGGAACATGAATATAAATTATTATCAAGCAGTAAGCTTTAACAGAGATTTGGTATGTGAGAAACCCGTAAATGGCATTGTGGGGAAATGAGGGTGATAAGAAGTGCCCATGTTTAGCAATCAAGCAACTCGCTAAACCATGTTATGATATGTTAAAATGTTTGTAAATCTATGGGACTTCACTGCGTTGGTTATTAGTCCCTAGGCTTACAAAGAACTTAAACTAGTTTAAACTAACCTGAAAACAACACACACCTATGCCCCAGGGATGACTCAAACGTCCGACGGCGAGCAACCGCAAGCTCCGCAGCGAAGCGCCTTAGACCGCTCGGCTACTACAAGAGATGTTCCGACAATACTCTATGTGATCATGCATTAACTAGGTACAAGGCAACGAACCGTTGCATGGGAGTAGCCGAGCGGTCTGAAGCTCGACGTTAAGGATTGCGCGGCCTCCGGCGTCGGAGGTTCGAATCCAACCGCGGGCATGTTTGTGTGTGTTGTCCTTAGGTTATTGTAATTTAGTTTAAGTAGTTTGTAAGTCCAGATACTGATGACTATCGTAGTTTGATTCCAGAGAATTAGAAACATTTGAACTGTTGTAAGGTCCCTATGGTCCCGACATAAGTCGGTTTTCTGTAATATTTTGTACATATGTAAACTGGCCACAGATGTATATTGTAAGTGGCGCAGTAATCTTTGGAAGTTTGATTGTAGAGTAAGTGCTCTGGCTGCGAGAGAGCAGTCAGTAGCAAGACCATGCGAGCTGTGTTGAGAGAGAGTAGCAAGTGTGGTGCGAGCTGTCTTGGAAGTCAGTTGCCAAGAGTTGCCTGTTGGTGACGTAGTGCGAGGACGCTCTTGGAGAATGCAGTTGTTAAGTGTCTATTGCAGCACGCTGTTATTGTAACGCATGACGTTAATTTAAATTTCTGTAATATTTTTCTACTTCATTTTTTTATGAATACATAATTTCTAATATTCAATTTGCGTTCTGCGTCCTCATTTGGTAGTTAGTTTCCCCTTCCTTTCATTTTCTTCAATTTATGGTTATTGTTGGACTTAATTACTACCCACCTATCGTTTTTTTAAAATTTTAATACTGAAATACTGCATGACACGAGCTGCTTGCTGTTTCCTGTTTCCTGTTTTGTAATAAGAAGATACGAGGTAAGTCAATTTTTTATTCATCTGTGTCGCAGTCAGATTGTTTGCCCCCTTTCATTATTCAAGTTCACCAGTTTCGTTTTACCCTTTGGGAGTACTTTTAGACAGGGCCATCAATTTGAGATTCCCCATTTCGCGGGTGCGTCCGTTGCGCATACTAATGTTTTCTGAGGCTTACTTTGGTGGTCGTAGTCACCACGTTGCTCGGTTTTTAAAAATTCAGTTTTGCAAGTACGTAATGCTGATGAATTTCCGTTAAACATTAATCTATTCCAGATACCTTGCTAATTTCTATTAATTTTTTAATTAATTTATTCGGGATACCTTGCACTGTAATTATGAGCCGTGACTGCTGATACGTTATCGCGTCTGCGGCACGTCGTGATGCTGCTACTGCGAGTTGTCTCGTGTCGTGATGATAGTAGTGGGACAGCAAAGTTGAGACCGACAAGCACAACTGGCTTCCACTACGGAGACCAGAGACAACTTCCTTGTTAAGACTTGCTACCCCGAAGGTAAAGACATGTTCGCTCTCCAGAATATATAATGGAACCCCTCAGTATATCTTACAACTTGAAGTCTAGACGCTGACTCCTCTCTTCATACTGTCATCGAAAATCTGTGACTGTCGGCCCACATTTCGAGAGGCCAGTCACCATGTTGGCGACCAATCCAGACTCTTAAATCCGCTCTCTTGCTGTCCGCGTGGAATTTCTACACGGTTTTTGGCAAATGAAACCACTGCCTCGCGTTTTGTCCACGAAACGAGTGTTTACGCCTACTTTCCCTACGGGTGTTGAATACATGCCTACGGGATTTGAAGGACGCCACTGGCGGTTACCACGAAGCGATAGTCGTCGCTAAGGCACCCGCTCCACTCTCAACTGTAGACTGGCGAGTAAGCTGCACCAGTCGCTAAAGGCATCAATCCGTCGCTCAGCCCCTTACGCGGAGTCTCCTCGGGCATCTAGGCACAGACAAAAATATATGTTACTCTATGCCTCTAGGCAGAGTGGAGTTCCTGTTTCAAGTGGCTGTGGGGCCAGATCGTCGCTCGCGAAGAATGGACGAAATTCTGAACGCTTCCCGTTACACAGTCTCTCGTACTAAGAACGCCGTCGCCAGCTGTGTAAAGTTGTGCTGATATTGCCTTCAGTCTTTCCCGTATCGCTAACAAGTCGAGCTTTGAGAACGACCAGGAGCCCGTCTCCTTACACCAAAATTTCCCAACACCAAGCTAAACACTATTGTCTTAAAACAAACTTTGAATTAATTTAGATCCCGCGAGGGGATGGATTGGTGTATGAATGTATTTAATGAGAGGGTCCGAAAATAGTTTGTAACTCTAGCAACCAATGACCTCAACAGTTCGGCAAATCGATTGAACGATTTGAAGCTATATGGGCTGAAAAATGTGGTAACTTTGGATATCATGTACAAATCTGGCGCTGTACGATGGTTTCGTCGTAATAACACATGAACGTAATGTCCTTGTCCCTCTTTTGAACTTGCTACCAACGTCCTGTTACTAACGAAATAGGTATGTCTATATTTGTGGACGACTTGATGGCAGTCACATAACAGATTTGCAGCTTATGGAGAATATTGGAATGTCCTTTTTCGCAGTCTAATTCGTTGCCGTATTAATCCACTTGCATATTTAATGTCTATCAAGTTAGGTGCTATATAATAGAGCATACGCTTGATATCTGTGAGTAGCTCAAGTTTAACATAAGTACCTAGAGCAAAGACGTTTATATGTCTGATCTAACATTTATGATCGGACGATATAAATACTCCTTAGGATAAAAAACGGAAATAGAAATTTCTTTTCAGTATTTATTGTTGCCGCTACATTTGACTCAGTGAACGCATCTTGCAACCAATATTACAGTGCAATTGTCACAGAAACAAGCCATCTGAACTTCCTGTCACTTCTCTAAAGCGCTCTTCAGCTCATTATTTGTACCAAATTATTTTCCTCATATCGGCGTTCTATGTAAGAAAAGAGATGAAAATCTGACGATTACAGGTCCGCGTTTTACGATCCCTGGTATTATACCTATCATGGAAAACGATGAAGGTGCTGTTTGCAGTTTCATTCACAAGCACAATGTCTGATGCCAACATTTCAATTAGTTTGATCTGAATCCTCCTTCGTAATCTATATTCTCGAATGATTTGATTTACTCGGTGAACAGTAGTGCCGCTTTGATACAGTCGGCATCATGACAGATTGTACGTCTAACTGCACTTCGTGTTCACTCAAGTGAGTTAGCCGAGGCGGAGCGGCCGAGCGCATTGAGGCGCTATGCTGCGATGCGCGAGGTCATTCCCCGTCGGGGGTTCGAATTCCCTCCTCGGGCATGGATGTTTGTGCTGTCCTTAGTATAAGGGAGTTCATAAGTAGTTTGTAAGTCTAGGGACTGATGACCCCGCAGTTAAGTCCCATAAGCTTGACAAACATTTGAACAAGTCAGTTACGTAAAGTAGGCTGCATGAAAATCAGGCACATTCCAAGAGGTCACACTTTACCGATTTGGTATTGTCCAAGACATCTGAATATTCTCACTTTGGCCAGAACGATTGCCCATGTCATAATGATTTACCCCTGTCTCAGAGCATGACGAACTTTGAAGTTTTGTGCCTTGCCCGAACTTGGGAATGTCTACTATTAATTTTTATATGAATTATATATTTTAAGTGGAAAGGGGTGATATATGCGGCAATACTAGAGAGAATCCATGCATTGCCGAGCATTTTTTGGCGAGAGCCATGTTTGACGAATCATAGATGTGAAAACGTCATACGGCCCGTTTCACACGATCGGCATTGTGGTGTAAAGTGACTATTCGAAGTGTGTGCAGCTTCAGCAGCCAACGACGCTCCCATTACTTCTAAAACGTCAAGGATCTTCAGATTGTGACGTCTGTGGAGTTCTAAATTTACGAGTGTGCTGCAGAATGCGCTTGAAGAGAAACAAAGAAGTGTATTGGTGGCTGTTAGCGTAGGAATTTAACCCGGTCTTACACATTCATATTACACAAATGCTTTCGCGTATTCTCAGACTTATTTTCTTGTTTACGTCTGATCGCACCTAAAACGTTGCACCAGAGTCTAGCGTTGTCCTACAAAAGAACCGAAATTTCTACAAGCAGCAAGATATTTACGTTTTACCGGCAAAAGGCTGACACACTGCATAAATACGAAGATAAGTATGCAAATGTGTCTGCAAGAAATTTACTTCAATATTGCACGAATCAGAACTGTTAGATGAAAAAATAAATTTCCATTTCATTCTTACAAAATGTGGAAACTAAATTGAAACTTTTTAATGCATTATTGATATTGTTTGATGTAATTGCAAATTAAATTTTCTTCAGCAAATAAGTGTATAAGTTTTGAAGTTTTAGGATGACAGTTTTCATATTTTATATGTTCTCAATAGTGTACAACATGTACTTTATGGGATTTGAAGGGGACATTAACTATGTCAACTTTCGTCATTAATCAACTCAATTATTATTTTCCTGCTCCTGCGTGAAAAGTGTCCTGGTAACAAGATATGAACCTGTCGTCGTTCAGTTGTAAAACTAAACAGCTCAAGAGTTTTGGTGATAACGTCTAAGGCCGTGTCCTACGTGAGCGACAAAAGCGAGCGACAGCGCGCGACAGCTTCAACCGACAAATGTCAACCGCATGTTTGGTTACGGGTCTGTCCTGCGAGAGCGACATCTGCTGCTCTGCGCGTCAGACGCGACAACGGGCGACGTTTGAAATACAAAGCTGCTTGAATCTTGTCGCTGTCGCACACGCTACAAAATGTCGAGGCACGTTGGGTCTTGTCTGCTTGTAAAGGGTATAAAGGACGTCGGAAGAATTCTGTGAGCTAATAACCCCTGAAGTATATGAAACTGCAACTGTTCCTGGTATAAAAGAATATGACATTGTACATATAATGAATTCTGATTTCAATAAGGAGTCACACTCGTTCTTACTACCTTGCTTGTGCGGTATTTGTTTTGTGCTTCGTAGTTATTATTTCTTACGTTTGTGTGCTATCGTCTTCGGCTGTTGTCTGTCGCCGCGACGTGCCGCTGTCGCCGTTAAGTGCCGCGGTCGCCGACTGCCGATCAGGGCCCCACCGCCCGGCCGCTCCGGACTGCAGTATTCGTCGTGTCGCCGCACCGTCGGCGTCCGACGCCTCCGGTGTTTTCGCCGCCGCCGCCCCAGAAGGAGCTCCTCCGGCCCACGCCGGGCTCACCGCCGCCCAGCGCGCTCTGCCCGGCCGCCAGCCCGTCGGAGCGCGTCCCGCCACCACCGCCGCCGCGCCGCTCCCGCTCACACCTGGGCCGCCGGGAGGGACGTCCGCCGCCGCCGCTGATCCTGGAGCAGTGTTCTACAGTTAAGGTGACTGGTCGACTCTGCCATGTCGACCCTCCCCCCTACCACTGTGTCCTCCACCATAATTTTTACCTCGCCCTCCCATGCCCCCACCACCATCTCCTGGAGCACATCCTCACCTCTTCTTCCTGCCACAATTCCCTCCCTCCTCACGCTCACCACTCCCTCCACTGTCGCCCTCTCCTCTGCCCCCACACAAGCTGCTGCCTTCGTCCCACACTCTCCATCCCCTTCCCCCGTTCCCCCACTCGATTCCTTCCCTCCCCTCCCCGACTCCCGCGGTGACCGTGCCGCGGTTCGCACCCGGCAGACCGCAGTCGACTCCTGTCCTCTCCCACCCGACGACGCCACCGCAGCCGCAGGGCCGCCTCCGCGCCACCTTCCAGTCTCCCCTGTCCCCACTCCTGCCTCCCAAGCACTCCTCAAACCAAAGAAGACAAAACGAGCATCCACAGACGCCACCTCCTCGGTGACGAAAAAGCCCGCCGACCCTCTCGCCACTGGCCCACCGGTCCCGATGGAAGCCGCCCCTCTCCCCCCTACCCAGCCTGCACCACCTCCCCCGCAACCCCTCCTCCCCTCCCAACCCCCTGCTCTCCACACTTTCGTCCTGAATAACCCTGACCCCCAACTCCTAGACTGCCGTGCCCTCACTCTCCTCTTTCGGCAGTATGCTCCTTCTGCCCCCATCTCCCAAATCGTCCCACGGAGGGACTCTGTCCTCCTCAAATCACCTGACCCCGACCTCCACACACAGCTCCTCCACAAGATCCCCCGCGTCCATTTTGGACCCCGTGCCACCCTTGTCCCCCTCCCCCCTCCAGCCTCCAATCGCCAATCCCCTCCTCCCCGTCGTCCTCCCACGCTCACTGCTGTGATCACCAAATTGAACCTGGGGATCACAGAGGAAGAGGTGCTGGAGGAACTCCGGCGGGATCCCCGCCTATCCATCCGCTCAGCTCGTCGAATTAACAATGCGACAGGCCCCACCTACCTCATGCGCGTCTTCACAGAAGACGCGCCATCCATCAACCACCTCCTCCGCAATGGGGTCCTCATTTATAACCGCCTGCACCAGGTGGAACCTTCCCGAGCACCTCCCCAGTAATACCGCTGCACCCGTTGCCTCACATATAATGATCATCTGACCGAAAATTGCCGTCTCCCTCCTGTATGCCCCCACTGCAAAGGCCTACACTTCCAAACTTCCTGCCCTAACCTCGCCGCCACCCCCTCCTGTAACACCTGCGGTGGGGCACACCCCACCTACTCTTACAAATGTAAGTCCGCCCCCCTCCCACAAAAGATGAACTCACCGTTCCTGTCCGTCCCACTGATCCCCCAATCCCCACTAATATGCTCTCCCCCCACAGCAGAGGACATCATCCGGTTCCTGACTATTGTCCTCCAAAATATCCACCCTTTCCAGCGCCCCCACACCCTCCACCAAGTCTCCCTGGCCGCTCGCTCCCTCTTCAACCTTGATTTTAAGGCCACAACCTCCCAAAATCACATCCACTTCACCTTCTCCCGAACCGACCGTCCTCACACCCTAGTTTAGTCCCCACACCCGCTCCCTTTTCCTCTCCCTCTCCCCACCTTTCAACCTCATTATGGCGCAGCAACGATTTAACATCCTGTACTCCAATATTCGCTCCCTTCCCACCAATAAGCTCCTCCTGATGAACACCTTAAACCAACACCGCCTGGATGCCTTTCTCCTCAACGAAACCTTCCTCCTCCCCCACATACATGTCAGTACCACACCCTATATCCTACACCGTCACGACTCTCCCCATTCCCCTGCACGAGGTGGAGTGGCTTTCGGCCATCTCCGACACCACCCAGTTCGGCCACATCCCCTCCTCAACATCTCATCCACACCCTCTTCCTCCATTCCCTGTCACCTGTGCTACTATTTATATCCGCTCCCATGTTCCCATCCCTTATGACTTCCTTGCTCACATTGATAGCACCTTTACAACCTACGTGGTCGCCGCTGACCTCAATATCCACTCCCACTCTCCTGCCGAACTCCGTCGGTGGCATCAGTTCATTCCTACCATCAATGGCGACATTGTCCCACTCCCACGCCACACCCGACCCTGTAGCAACACCACCCCTGATGTCGTCATTGTCTCTCCCAATCTCCTTGGCCGCATCACCGCCGACGTTCTTGACCCCATAGGCAGTGATCACGACCCTGTTCTCCTTACCCTCACACACAATTCCATCGCCCACAGAATCCTCGCCCACCTCCACCTCCTAAACTCGTCCATGACTACTCCCGAGCAGACTGGGATGCCTTTCGCCTCTCCATCACCCATCAGGTCGAAAGCCACCATCTCCCCCTACACTCTCCCGATGATATCGACCAAGCTGCCTCCTTCCTTCAGCAGACCTTGTCTGATGCTATCCATTCGCACATCCCTACCAAAGCTGTCCAGCCGCACCGTCCCACACTCCCTCCACAGGCTGTCCTTCTGCGGGAATCCCGCCGCCTGTACCGCTCCTTCCTGCGAACCCATGACCGGGATACACTCCTCCGCCATCGGCAACTCCAGCTACACGTGCGCAGCCTCCTGACTGCCAAAAAACGCCGGGACTGGCAACAGACAGTGACACGGCTTAATGTCCACCTCCCAATCAACTCGTCTCGGTATTGGAACACCTTCCACCGCCTCACTGGATCGAAACCTATGCCCACATACCCTCTCCTCCACCTTGACCAGCCCCTTCCTGATAATGCCAGTAAGGCCAACCATTTTGCCTCTTTCCTCTCTGATGTATTCTCCATCCCTGAAAATCCTAACTTTGATTATTCCTTGTTCCCAGATGTCCATGAAAAAACAGATGTCTCCATCCCACCCCTGGCTCCTGGCTTCCATTACCTGGACCACATCCCCCCATCGGACATTAACACCCCATCACTGTACACGACATACAGTTGATACTGCGCACCAAACGCAACACAGCTCCCGGCCACGATCGCATCACATACCGCCACCTCAAAGAATGTCCCCTCCCTTTCCTCACCACTCTTGCTTCCCTCTATACCACCATCCTCTACACTGGCTGCTACCCCCGCCTGTGGAAAATCTCCCGAGTCCTCATGTTCCTAAAACCCAACAAACCCCCCTCTGATGCCTCCTCCTACCGCCCGATTTGCCTCACCCCAGTGTTCAGCAAGGTCTTCGAATCCATTCTGTCCCGTCACATCCATCACCACCTCCACCTCCACCGCCTTCTCCCAGACACCCAATGTGGCTTTCGTCCTTCCTTCTCCACTGACGACCAACTCCTTCGACTTACGCAACTCCTTTCCCTCCAGCTAAATTCCCGTCGTGCCGCCATCTTTGTGTCCTTAGACCTCGAACGGGCCTACGATCGGGTCTGGCACTCTGGCCTGCTCTTCAAACTCCAAACCTATGCTCTTCCCATCAACCTCATCCGGGTCATTGCCTCCTTCCTCTTCGACCGCCCCACCTATGTTACCGTCCACAACACTGACTCCCGTCTTTTTTATCCCTCTGCTGGTGTGCCCCAAGGCTCTGTCCTTTCTCCCCTCCTGTACCTCCTGTATACCTCGGATATGCCTAAGCCTGCCCCTCCCGTACACCTTTTCCAATATGCTGATGACACCGCGTTCCTTGCCTTAGCTCCCACCCTTGCCCGTTCCAACCGCCTGCTCCAAGAACACCTTGACCTCTTTGCCGCTTGGTGCAACCAGTGGCTCCTGTCTATAAATCCTACCTAAACCCAGGCGATCATCGTAGGTCGTACAACCCGTTCCTTCCGTCCCCGAGATTTTTATCTGACCCTCCATAACCGTCCCATTCGTCTCACCCCTACCCTAAAGTACCTGGGCCTCACTATTGATCGCACCCTCTCCTGGATTCCCCATCTACGCACTATCCAAGAAAAAGCCCGCTCCCACCTCCGCCGAACATGGGGCCTCAACCCTTCTACCATCCTCTATACCTACAAATCCCTCATCCGCCCAGTCCTCTGTGTCGCCCATCCCGCCTGGATTTCCGCCCCCCCCCCCCATCCTTCTACAAATCTCTGGAGATACTGGAACGCCATGCCCTCCACCTCGCCTTCCGTATCCCACTTTATCCCCCTTCCCCCACGCAGATCCTCTATGATCTCATTACTTTCCCCAGACTCGTTCTCTTTATTGAAAATCTCCGCCTCCGTTACATATCCCGCAAATCAGATCCGCCTAATCCTCTAGTCCATCCCCTCCTCTCTTCACCTGGTACATTGCCACGCCTACACCACTGTATTCCCCCTGCTCTCCACTCGTCCACCCTCCGGATCCTTTCCCGTGGCAACTTCCGTACCCTCCCCCTCCTGGATGATGCCCTCCGACCTGACATCTACCCTTCATACCAGCTTTGATCCTTCTCCTTGCTCCCTCTCCCCCTTCTCTCCCTGAGGGCCCCGACTATCCCTCCCTTCCTGTCCCTTCTCCCCTCCTCCGTCCCTCCGGATCCTCCTCTTACCGCCCCCCCCTATGCTTCTTCCCCGTGGCTTCCTGGGACATCATCCCCCCCGTCCCTTCCCTACCGGCTCTGTGGCTCCTCCCCACCCTCTCCATCTCCTTTCATCCCTTTTCCCCCCACACCACATCTTCAAATGCTGTCAGTGCCCCACCATCTACGGAACCTCCTTTGTGCTTCGACAAGTGTGGTGTGTTTTAGTTAAATTGTTTTATTTTACAACAGTGGACGGCCAACCCGCAGCCGACACCATCAGCTTTTATTTGTGTATCTCTCGAAGTGTGTGTTGTGTTTTTTTTTTTATTATTATTTTAACTCCAAATAGCGGACGGTCTCACCATGGCCGCTGCCCTATGCTCATTTTAATTGTGTGTGTGCGCCACTGACATTCGAGCAACTGTTTTTATTCACCACTTTCGCCGTTCCAAGTGTTTTATGTCACCACTGTTTCCTCCATTCTATGTACTTTGTTTTATCTCCATTTTAAATCTCCGTTTTATGTCTGTATTATCTCCAAAATTTTATCTCCGTTGTGTTTTTATGTTCTCCGCTGACAAATTTTATTTCTGTAGGCCGAAGAGCGCCAGTGAGTGCTGCCGGCCCGCCCCTCTTTTAGGGGAATTGAACCGACAATAAAGGAAAAAAAATGAATAAGGAGTGTCATTAGAAAATAACCCGTAAATTTTCTTTAGGACTGAAGTAAGTTTTTATATTGTTTCTATTAGTCTTCTGTATTTTTATTCTGAGCATTAATTTGATTTGCACCATGATAAACGTGTTTTGAACAATTACTCGCATTGTTGTGCCTTATGCATTGGCAAATCTTTGACAGTAATAACAAGGTTACTGCACAAGAGAAAGAACACTAGGATGTCAAACGATAGGAGTGTAAAATTACGGATCTGAGTAAAATATCTTGATGTAATGTTTCATCAGGAAATTAATGTGTTTGGTACAGTGGGACGTGTGTGTTTGCAATTAAAGGTAAACTATATTGGTAAGCACTTAAAAAATAACTTTGCGCTGCGTTGTAAAGAGAGCATATAAAACTGCATAAATAATAGGTGAAAGGGATGTAGTTGTAGGAATTAAAATATAAGACGGGACGGAAATCGAAACAGCAACCACAAAATTTACAATTTAGGAATCCAGAACGCTACCCCTGTACTACGCCGAATGTAAGAGTTTCAGCGGAGTTACAAATAATTTATTGATTTCTTTCGGTAAGTCTCTTCGTACTTAATTAGTTGTTGATAGTTTGTACACACAAAAGAAAAACTCAATGATGACATAGTCGAAAGTATCTGTACTCGTCGTATTTCCGAATTTTTTTTTTCTTTATTGTTATTTTCACGCCGACAGGGTCGGCATGCTGGCAGCAGCATCAGTCACTGCTCTTCAGCCGATCGTACATGTACATCACAAATGAAGACTTGAAAACCACGTCACGAGCATAAAAACAATGAGGAATGAAAAACATGGCACGAAGAGAACATTGATGAATTACAAACAGGACACTGGAGACAATAGTGCAGGCATAAAACACATGAACAAGGCGATGAAACAAACATATAGACAATTAAAAATAGTCTGTGCCACGTCGGCGGTAAAATTACATTGTGAACAGTCACTGGACAAACGAAGAAGTAACACGACGACACTGGTGAAGAAGAGAGGTGGTTGTTCGACGCACTGTAAAGGCTCACACGGAGACACTGACGCACTGAACACTCGACGACACTGTATCTAATATTCGTCACTGTGGCCCCCGCAGGGGTATTGGGGGGGGGGGAGGTTAGGAAGCGCGTGGGAGGTTGGGGAGATAGAGAGGAGAGGAAAGGAAAGACGGGGTTGTCGAGACTCCTGGGTGGGGAAGCGAAAATGGCAAGCGGGGGGAGGGAAGAGGAGGGGATGGGAAGAGGGGGCGCTGATGCTACGGGGATAGGATCAGGGTTGATAGGAGGATTAAATTTTGGGACGAAGGGCGTGATCCGGTAGGGGAAGGGCGTGGAGGTTGCCTTGGGAAAGGACATGTAGCGTGTGCAGGTAGAGAGAGGTAGGACTTCATTGGTGTAGGCGTGGCAGAGCCCTAGGCTTGGTTAGGATGGGGTAAACGAGGGGATTGCGGGAATTTATTTTGCGGGTTTTTCGAAGAATTTGGCTGGATGTCTTCATAGTCTATTTTCGTATTTGAAGTTAGGAGTTAAATAGTCCAGAACATTCCTCGCTATGTAAATTTAATGCACAGCACTCTTTTTACACCTTATTTTCTACAGTAAATAAATTTATTGCCTTACTCAGAAGCTATCCTTATTCTACGATTTATGAGTGCCAAATTTTAGAAGAAGCTGATCGGCTTTAGCGGCCATCTTGCAGTGAGAAGCTGTCGCGCTCATGTACGACCAACGAGCTTAAATTTCATAGAGTAGAATACACAAGAATAACTGCGCTATTTGCGGCAACTTCTGTAAACTCGGCCGCCATATTTTTGGTGCTCAGTAAACTTGAGAGGAGTATGTCTATCGTATGTTGTTGTTGAGCTCGAAGTGTTGAATTTAGTTTATTTTGTATTTAGTGTGTATTGCCTATACAATTTTTTCTGATGAAAAATGCCTAAAGTGTGTTCAGCATTTAAATGCTCAAATCGAAGATATAAAACTGGAAGTACTTCATCCAAGAATACCAAATGTTTTGCCTTGTTTGATCTGTCTGTCTATAGTCAAACAAAATTCTGGGCTGATGGCACGTAGCTGCCCCAAGAGTTAAGCTTCAGATGACCTATCCTGCAATTCCCTTCAAGTACATGCCATAAAAATGCCGTTTACTACTTACTGTGGCTTGAGATACTTCTTCCTCTGTCGCTTGTGTGGTGGACGAAACCACACTTTTGAATGTCTACACCTTCTTTAAAAGTATTTGCATTTGTTGTTCACAATACTTGATCGAGCATAGTTGACATGCAACCGGTGCAAAATCTGGAAGCAGTAGTGACAGCCAGAATTTTTTGACTTGTATATGTCTGTATTCTTTGCTACACATATGCACTTATTTCATCGTGGCAACAACGAAAGTTATTAATGATACATTATTTCGGCATGACCCAGGCGCGCGTTTTTGCAATATTCTACTGTCACTTTCGTCTTTGTACTCAAATTTTACGCACCAAATGTTATTTGTTTCAGCATGGCAACAAGGACACTTATTAACGACATCTTATTTCAACGTGTAATACTTTTGTGGCAGATGAACTAGCGCATTTTTAACTGTAGTATTATACAAGTTTGCAGGCTTAATAGGTTTAGTAAACGCAAGATAAATGCATACTAGACTTTATCACATTAACAACAGATGCAAATCCATGGTCATGATTGTTCGTCATAACAAGTATTTTAGCAGCTCGTTTAGATTATGTACTTGCATTAAAATCTATACAAATATTTTCACAGCGGCACTTTCGTTATTATTGCAATCCGCATCTATTTGTTATACTTCTAACTGGAACTGTAATACTGACAGGTTCGTGATATTTCATTACCACTTTTTTTTTTTTTTTTTTTTTTTTTTTTTTTTTTTTTTTTTTTTTTTTTTTTTTAGAAAATAAAATATACTAACAGGCTCGTCAATTCGCGGCTTCGAAAAAATCTGACGGAACTTGATGCACATCCGTATTCAATAGTCAATATTTATTTAAATCTTGGAACTGTAAATAGGTACAATTCTCGAATGGGTGTGGCATAAGAGTTGTCAGCCAATACCCCAAATAACATGGCGGAAGCCAGTTCAATTTTTCTAAAGTATGGCGGACCTACCGCCACTCTATGAAATTTAAGTTCGTTGGGTACGACACACGGCCAATGACGCCGAATATCGCTGCTTGTAGCTACAGTGTCATGTAGCCAAATGTCGCACGTTGTCGCTCGCTTTTGTCGCTCAAGTAGGACACGGATTAAATGGAAAGGTTTTCACTCGAGACCAGCGATACGCAGTACGGGATTAACACGCGAGGAGCGCAGCAGTAGACCCACTCCTCTAGAGTACTCAACTGAGACATATAAGTGGATCGTTTAAAAGCGGCTTAAGAAAAATTATTTCCGTACTACAGTTTATAGATAAATCTTTAATGCATTTGTAAGTAGATTTTTCGTTACTTATTTCATCGCTATAATGTTAAACGCAATACGCCGCGACTGAGCTGACGGTTATTGCTATAGCGGCAAGAACTCGAGGGTGAAAACACCCCGTGTTTGTAATTTAAAAGTTAATAAAGCTGTAGATGATCCCATATTATTGTCCTCTACTCTCAATAACTGAGTAGGACAATGCTATATTGAAATGTGACGACGCATTAGCCATTCTTCGCTGGTAAGTATGGGTCTATCGCGAATTACAAAAGTGGGCGAATGCTAATATCTCAAATGCGTTTCATCACAGCCTTCATATTTCGAAACTACTTACACAATTACTTCACAAACTCATTACCGACTTCTATTTGCTAACTGACACACGTGGAGTATTCATTTTTTGTAATGTAGGGTATACGATGAAACAAACAGAAGTAGCTACAACAGTAAGCTCATTAGAAGAATCTTGCGTTTAACGGTATGACTACTCTGAAACGAATAAAATCCGAGTGCGAATAGAACAACATTGTATCTTGAGACTGTGCATAGGAAAGTGTTTTTCTCATTACGGTTTGGTCTCTACAGCACCTCAGTGTCGACTTTCGCAAGGAATGCTCGAAAAGGTACGCTTTCTTTCAAATATTGCTGCTTATTTCTCCACCTGTTCACTAAAATTTAATATTCGTGCACCATGTATAACACCTTGCCAGTCATCCGATGAAACCATCATATGAGTTCATACATAGAGCTAAATCACTAGATAGTATGCATGGTATATTTTGATCTCTGCTTCAAAATATTCATCGAGGTATCATTGATGACCCTAAAGAAGTTTTTTAATAAACGTCAATTTCCGAGCACCATTTCCACCTAAAATACAAAATTTTGACGCCGCCGAAGCAGAATTTTCTGAACTATTGAATAAGTGACAACTCGGAGATCTATCACATACCTATTAGAAATGGGACCGGTTAACAATTCATTACACCATAGGCTCTTGATAGGGAGCATAGTCGGAAACGAAGATGGGTACAGTCAAAAGACGCTTGCAGGAAGTGTTGGGGCGGTCAATATTAAATGCAGAAACATTCTACATACAGTTTTTCAACATCAAAACTGCAGTATATTCTAGGCCAAACGTAATGTAGATGTGAAATCTATTTCACTGGTACACTTTCTTCTCAGCAAACGATTACATAAATGATGCCTAAAGTATTCTCATCCGAAATGTGACCAAAGAATTGAAACAACATCAGGACCCAGATGACGACTTTTAGGAAACATGAACTGCAGAATACCTCATAGAGTTTAACAGTTTTCATTCAGTTGAGGAATCATCAAGAAAATGTATGGTCTTCCGTTTCAATGATCTGCCTCTGAAGCAAGACGATGCATGCTAATGTGGGTGAAAAACGAGATAGAAAGTTGTTTTGGGCGCAGAGAGAATAAAACACGACGGTAAGACTGTGCACATCGGACGGACAACTAATACAAAGAAACGATAGAAGATTAGGAGTGAACGTTGCTCCCAGAAGTCGAAGGTGACTGTGAGTTTATCTGGACACGTGTAACAGTTACAGGCCAAATCAAGTTATAGTTGGGTGTTTTTACCGGCCACCCGTTTCTACCTTCACATTCAAGGAATGTTTACGACCAATAGCGCAAAGGTACCCGGACCATAATTTATTAGTTGTGGGAGACTTCAACTTGCCGACTACAGACTAGACTGCGTATGCTTTCATTACAGGGGGGGATAGACAAGTAGTCTTGTGAACTATTGTTGAGTACGTTTCCGAACACTGCTTTGAGCAGTAAATCGTAAGCATACAAGCAATTGAAACATTTATAGCTACAAACAGACCAGACCTTGACAATGATATCACTGAGGATACAGGGAGATCATGATGTCGTCATACCGATAATGGCCACCAATGGTAATATATGGTACAAGAAGCCTAGGAGAGTGTTTGTGCTACAAAGAGCAGATATGCAACTGTCAGTGTCCCACTTAAGGAATTAAAGGACAGCACTTAATTCCGTTGCGGTGGACTTAGAGGAATTATTGACGAAATTTAAAAGCATTGTAAATGAAGAGCTGAAGAAATAAGTGCCGGCAAAGTGGATTAAACATGGGAAACACCCACCGTGGTTTAATAGTAATAGTCGAAAACTGCTGAGAAACCAAAGGTAGTTGCATTCTCGGTTCAAAGAGGTCAAGCTATTCAAGGCAGACAACGTTTAGTAGAGATTCGTGCCTCTATAAAAAGAAATGCTCGAAGCATACTATACCGTCATAACTTATCAAAAGATTTTGCCGAGAACCCGAAAAAATTCTGGTCCTGTGTAAAATCAGTACGCCTATCTAATGTCTGTATCCAGTCAATCGTTGATCATTCTGGGGTGGTGATAGAAGATAGCAAAATGAGAGGCAAAGTTTGAAATTCAAAATATCCGAAATCATTCACGCCGAAGGACAATTACAATATACCTTTAAGTGAAATTCGCACTGACTCCCAAATGGAGGACATAGTAACAGTCATTGCCGGTGTATAGAAGCACCTCAGACAGTTTAAAAGAAACAAGTCGTCAGGAGCAGATGAGGCACCGATCCGCATTGCCCCCTAACTTAGCTTGCATTTATCGTGAATGATTGATCCAGCGCAAAGTTCTAAGAGACTGGGAAAAGTCACAGACAGGTACCTCCCTTGCATATGAAATGCAAAAGAAGGGACCTACAAAATTGCAGACCTTTATCATTAAAAACCGTATCCTGTAGAATTCTTAAACATATTCTCGGTTCCAATATAGTAAATTTCCTTGAGGCGGAAAAGCTTCTGTCCATGCATCAGCACGGCTTTAGGAAGCATCGATCGTGTGCAACCCATCTTGCCCTTTTCTCTCGTGACATGGATAAAGTGCAACAGGAAGAATGCGTATTTCACGATTTTCGAAAGGCGTTTCACACGTTGCTGCACTGCAAACTGTTAACGAAGGTACGAGCTTATGGAATAGGAACCCAAATATGTGCGTTGCTCCAAGACTACTTGAGTCATATAACCCAGTACCGTGTCCTCGATGGCGACTATAATTGAGAGACTAGAATATCGTCAGGGCTACCTCAGTGAAGAGTGACAGGATCTCTGTTATTTTCTACCTATATAAATGATGTAACGGACAGATTGAGTTACAATCTATGGCTGTTTTCTGATGATGCTGTCGTGTACAGAAGAGTGTCAGCATTGAATGATTTTAGGACGCAGGATGAACTGGACAAAATTCCTAGGTGTTGCGAGGAATGGCAACAAGCGCTAAATGTTTAAAAAAATTAATATATAATTAATTAAAACAGCATTAATAATGTTCTGTTTGACAGAGTCACGTCAATTAAACATCTAGGCGTAACACTGAGCTGCGATATGAAATGAAACTAGCATATAATAACAGTCGTAGAGAAGGCAAACGGTCGACTCGTCTGTAAACGATACCTCATATAAAACGTTTGTACGACCTCGCCTTAAGTATTGCTCAGGTGTTTGTGATCCCCATCAGATCTATTTAAAGGTAGAAATAGAAACAGTTCAGAAGCTGGCGGCTTGGTTTGTAACTGATAGTTTCGAAAAATGTTCTAGTGTTAGTGAAATGCTTTGGTAACTCAAATGGGAGTCGCTGGAGGAAAGGTGGCGTTCTTTTAGAGAAAAACTGTTGAAAAAATTTAGAGGGCCGGAATTTGAGGTGGACTGCTGAACGATTCTGTTGTGGCGTTTCTATTCGCCACAACACCGACGGTTTATACATTTTGCAGTGTCACTTCAAGAAGACACGATAAGTCGCACCATAGTACTTTGGCCGTCGTGGACGCCCGCACTGTCGGTATCTCTTTGCCTTCTTTGCGCGCCAGCCAATAGGAAGATGGGGCCTTGGCTAGATATTCCGGCGCACCACATCAAGGACGGGAAGTACGGAAGTTTCAGTCGCATGAAGCTGCCCCACGAATACTACAGTTTCAGACGTTCATCATAGAAGAGCCAGCATTCCGTCTATGCACAAGACGTAACAGTTTTCTGTTGCGTAGCAGAACTATGTAATAGTACAAGAAGTTTGTACCAACACAAGCACATCAAAGAGAAGTACTGATTTGTTTGGTCAATAAGTCCTTAAGGACTAATCACTTCTTTTAATTGCACACCTTTTCCACATCCTTGCTAGCTATGGCACACATCCTTCTACTACAGCAATGAGGGAGACACGTCAACTAGAGGCAAAGAGATACCGAGACTGTCAGCGCCCACGGTACTGTGGAGAGATTTATCGCGTCTTCTTGAAGTGGCACGGCGACTTTGTAGACCACTGGCGTTGTGGCGAATAACGCCGACACAACAGATTCTACTGTCGCCCAACAAAATTTTGAGTCATGACCAAAACGAAGAGATGAGAAAGATTGGGACCCATACGGATGCGTACAGGCATTCGTTTTTCCCTCGTTCTATTTGGGAATGGAACAGGAAAGCAGGTGACTAGTAGTGGTTGTGAGTACCCTCCGCCACGCACATTTGGATGGCTTGCGGAGTAAGTACGTATGTAGATGTAGAACTCAAGTACATATTGTTTTCGGTTCAGGATGGGGAATGGATTCGAATTGCCCTTTGAAACGAACCATCCCGGTATTTACTTGGAGCGATTACCGGAAATCTCTGAAAGCGTGTTTGAAAGTCCGTTCTCCCGAATGCAAGTCCAATGTATCACGTACAGTAGATGGATTTCATAAATTACTTCCGGCATTTCGCCTATTCCCAGAAGATTTAGGACCTGGTATGTATTCACAATGATGAAAGGCTAATTGTGCGCCTTATACGAAATCTGAAACTTTAACAGTGGCAACTACGTATTCACAACAGGTACAAAATCGTTACATGTTTGCACCTGTTACTACCTTTCTAAGTATGCATCAGTTGCCAGCGATGTGGAAGACGTTATATACCGTTAGCAGAGCCTGTTCTGTTGATAGTGCGAATGGAGCGATCTGCTGCCTGTCGAATCTCTGGAACAGTTCTGAAGCGAATGTCACGAAGTGGTTCCTTCATTTTCTAAATGAAATCAAAGCCACAAGTACTTAAGTCTGCGTAGTATGTTGAGTGGTACAGTACTTCCCAGTCTCATCGACCGAACAGAGCAGCCACAGCAAAGTTCTATGCGACGGCGAATTGTCGAGCAAAATGATTAGTGGATTGCGCAGAAAGTGTTGCAGCTTTTTCCGCAAAGCTGAAGTACTTATGACTTTGATTTGATTCGGAAAATGAAGGAACCATTTCGTAACATTCGCTTCAGGACTGTTCCAGAGATTCGACAGGCAGTAGACCGCTCCATTCGCACCATCAATACAACAGGCCCTGCTAACGGTGTACTACTATTTACACGTCGTTGGCAACGGGTTATATACAACGCTGGTGACTACTTTGAAGGTCAGAACAGATGAAATCATGTAACGCTTTTGTATCGGTTGTCAATAAATAGTTGCCACTATGTAAGTTCAAACTTTCATATATCAGTAATGGTCGCGTCCGCAATTTACTTTTCTATTCAGCATACATACAAAATCTCAGTATCACTAGTATCAGTAAGCCGCGCGGAAATGGGCGTGAGGTCTGGAGTGCCACATTTCGGATCGCGCGGCCGATCGCGTCGGAGGTTGGACTCCCCCTTCGGAAATGTTTGTTGTCCTTAGCATAAGTTATTTTCACTAATTTTTAAAGAAAACGACGGATGATCTCAGCAGTTAGCTCCATTAGAAATACAAATATTCTAAATTTTTGAACACATTGTGAACAGTGGGATAGTACAAATGAGAATTTCGAGCCGTTCGGTTATACTAGGCCGATACAGACTTCGTAACACAACACATTATTTGTACGCGTACAAAATCAATCAAGACAGAAATCCGAACAATTACTAGGTCAAAGTATCGAAGGCATGAAATACACTGAGAGATATTTGCAAAGTAACTGTAAGTGAGAGCGAGTGTACATTTAAGCGCAAATGGCGTGCTCGCTGAACCCGTCTCGGACCCATATAGACCTGTTACAACTTTCCGGGCAAGGCATATAGAATTCCACACTTACACTGATGCTCGGCAGTAACTCGAATCACTGTCGGATACGACGAATCACACAGGAACAGAGTTGTTAGAGAATCTGGATGACAGTGTTTTGTGACGGTGATTATGGTCTAACGTTCCCCATTTCAGTCTGTTAAAAAGGGAACGGAACCTTTTATATATATCTCATAATAATTAATCATGCCGTTGTATTGTTCCTGCTTCTCCCTAAGTCTTACAGGAAGAAGTGGTTTTATCGTTATTCGCGTCTGTCTAAAAAGTTCCATCATTACTCGCTACAGCAAATGTTCAAACGTTTGCAAACCTAAGTGACTAAACTGTTGTGGACATCGGTTTCTAGACTTTACCAACGAATCATATTAACTTTGTCTTACAGTAAGGCTGCCATTCACATAGAAGTCGACAGGAGTGATCCGCATAACTAAAGGCCTGTATCACTGACGTCGGTTGCACCAGTATTTTAGAACATATACTTTCCTCAAGTATTATAAACTAACTCGAAGAGAACGACCTATTAGCCCATGGTCAACACGGATTTAGAAAATATCGTTCTTTCTCATACGGTCAGTGGAGTGGTATCGAAAACTGATGTCAAATACGGTTTCTCTAGATTTCTGGGAGCCATTTGACACTGTACCTCACAATCATCTTCTAATCAAACTGCGTGCTTATGGAATATCGGCACAGTTGTGAGTTGTGAGTTTGTATTCGTAATTTGCAGTCATAAAGGACACAGTGCGTTGTAATCAACGATAAGTCATCGAGAAAAGGAGAAGTGATATCTGGCGTTTCACAGTGAAGTGTTATAGGGCCCCTACTGTTCCTTATTTCTATAAACTATTTAAGAGACAATCTGAGTAGCTCTCTTAGATTGTTCGCGGATCATTCCGTCGTTTATCGGTTAGCAAAGTCACCAGAAGATCAAATGCAACTGCAAAATGGTTAAGATAAGATATCTGAATGGTGCAAAAATTGGTAATTGACCCTTAATTACGATAATTGTGAAGTCATCCATATGATCAGTAAAAAAATCCGTTAAACTTCATTTACACGATATATCAGCGAAATCTACAGGCCGTCAGTTCTACTAAATACCTAGGAATAACAATTACGAACGACTCAAATTGGAAAGGACACACAAAAAATATCGTAGGAAAGGCGAATCAAAGGCTACGTTTCATTGTCAGAGCACTTAGAAGATGCAACAGTTCTATTAAAGAAACTGCCTTCAATGCACTTGTGCGTCCTATTACAAAGTATTGCTGCTCATTATGGGATCCCCACTAGGGAGGACTGACGGACGATTTAGAGAAAGTTCAGTGAAGGGCAACTCGTTCTGTATTATCGAAATAAAGGAGAGAGTGTGTCACGGAAATGATGGACGAATTGGGGTGGAAGTAATTAAAAGAAAGGAGTTATTCGTTGCAAAGAGATCTATTTGAGAAATTCGCCAACATTCTCTTCCGACTGCTAACATATATTGTTATCGCGCACCTGCACCAGGAGACATGATCATCATAATAAAATAAGAATTAGAGGTTCCTTTTTCCCGCGAACTATTACAGAGGGGAACTGTATACACATATCATAAAAGCGCTTTGATGAGCCCTCCACCATGCACTTCAGTGCGACTTGTACTCTATCTATGTATATGTAGAGGTACCCATTCCCAAGAGAGGTCTTGAACCTTCGACTGGAGCGCTATTCCCGATATGCAAACTTCCACTTTATATCCCTGGGCGATAAATTCACTTGAAAGCGTTCATTTCTGAGTGATGCAGATCGTAGTTTGCTAACTAAAGTTTGCCAAAATTTCTCATAATGTAGTTGATTAAAAGGGGTTAACCTTCGGGTGCTTGCGTGGGTGGCATTCTTACCGTCATTTGAACTGTAACTATTTACACTTATCAAGAAACTGTGACCTAAATGCGACGTTCGGGTAATCTCTGGATATCTGTCTGCTTACCACAAGGCACCCGTCTCACTTGCCTGGAGGACATGTGCCTTTAAAATTAATCACTAGGTGGGGGTTTCTCCACATTGGTGCGAGTTTACTGTAACTTAATTTCGACATTGTGAGTGCCGCCACGCAAACTATTGTATACGAGTTTTTTAAATTATTATTTTACTTTTATTTATTTATTTATATATTTTGTCAAGACTGTGTTATTGAGTTATTATTACTCCCCTCTACGTAATTGTTTGTGACATTTGTTCGGAGTGACACTTGCCTGCAGACGAAATGTGTTGACACTGCAGGTAGTGACATGGTGTTCCACAACTAGGGTACACCGGCCTGTCAGCTGCAGGTACCGCTAGCATATTTGTATATCAAATACAACCAAATAGTTCTGCGATCTTAAAGTAAACATACCAAATATGTGAAACAGTCTAATTTTTTATGTAATTGGAGCTTTATGTCGGAGTTATTCGGGAAAATGGAGAGTAGCTTATTTTAAAGCGGTGAAAGTAGCAGTAAGATAGTATTACACACACCAACATATCGGTGGCGGAATGCCTAATATCTTTATTCTATGCTTAGTGTTCTAAAATAAATGCTTTTAATAGGTATGCCTGAATAAAGTCATCATATTTTTTCAGAGATATGAAAGTTTCTATAATTTTCCAATCATTTACTCTATGAAAATACATTTTTTACAGGAGGAATACTCAACAGATTAATCTGTATTTAGAACAAGTTACTATCTGCTATTCAGCTAGCAAAGGATTCTGCAGTTACACTAATTTTCGTGTTATGTTGACATTGTGGAAACTTTCCTACATTGCGGAAAGAGAAGACTAATTTTTCTATGAAACTAATTACGCAGACTTCGCACTGTAGGAGTATATTTGCAGCTACGATTATGTCAATGTTTATATTTGTTTTTATGCAAAGGAGAAGTCCAACCACAGAAGCAAACGGGCAGATTTCACCTTATGAGCCTGTCTTCGAATTACCTTTACTGGAAAAGTGGTAGCATTGTTACTTTAGTGAAACGGTAAATACGTTCAAAATGTTTAAATGTTTGTAAAGCTTTTGGAACTTAACTGCTGGGTTCACAGTTCCTAAATTTACAAAGCACATGCCGGCCGCGGTGGCCGAGAGGACTGAGGCGCTTCAGTCACGGTCTGCGCGGGCACTACGGTCGGGGGTTCGAATCCTCGGGTATGGATATTTGTGTCGTCCTAGTTCGTAAGTAGTTCATAAGTAGTTAGTAAGTTTAGGGACTGATGACCCCGTAGTTAAGTCCCATAAACTGTACAAACATTTGAACATTTTACAAAGCACTTATCAACTAACTTATACAAAATACGACACAAACATCCATGCCATGGGAGGATTCAAACCACCGACACGGGAGGCCGCGCGATCCGCAACGTGGTACTCCACAACGCTCCGCTACTCCCGCGCGGCGGAAAATAAGTAATATTTATTGACAATCTGTAATTGTAAGTTAAATGTTTGAATCAAATGCTATTATAAATTTGTCTGCTTAAATTTCTTCCTAAAACGGCAATGACGATGTAACTAGCTGCCACACAATACTTGTATCATCAACATACTAGAAGAGTTTATGAATTTCCTCGTCAGTTCTCGTTACTATACCAGCCTTGAAAATGAATTGGCCACGAAAAGCGTTAATGACCCACCTCTAAGCGATACACGTTGCCTACTGCCATGTTGTGATCGCCAGCCAGCACGCAGGAACTGCTGGACTTCTTACTGTACTTGTACCTGCGAAATCCGGTTAGCTTGCCAAGTTACTCGGGTCTCCGTTAAAGTGTCACTGTGAAAATGCTACTCCGTGCAAGTGTTCCAACCCCAAGCTTACGTTCAGATTTTTTTTCGGAAGGATGATGAAATAAATCGGCCGTGCCCTTTCTAAATACCCATCCCAGTATTTTAAGGAAATCCTAAGTCTCAGTGGCTGGAGGTGGATTTCAAACACCGTCCTCCCCAGTGACAGTTCAGTGTGTTATCACTGCGCCACCTTGCTAGCTTTTTTATTTTTTATTTGTATTTGTATTTTTTATTTTTTTTTATTTTGCGATATATATATATATATATATATATATATATATATATATATATATATATATATATACTTAAAATCTCCATGGAAATGTCTCCCAATTTTTTGTATACTAAACGTTCTAATGTGTAATACGTTTCTGAGGGAATAAATTTCTGAAACACTTTTGTTACATAAATAAAACTTACTTTTCCTTCAACGTAAGTAAACGATATCTTGAAGGCATTGGTTGATTTAAATCTGTGGCACGACGAGATAAAGAATGGACGTTCGATAACGAAAGGCAATTCGTGGCTGTATAATTGCCGCCGCGAGATGGTTGACATTGCTTCAAAAGGTGAAGCGACGACAGATTAACCCTAACGGCAAGACAGGGGCTTTTGTCAGGGTAGCTGCGCTAGCTTGGCGAGACGGCAGCAAGGGAGTAAGCGTCTTTAGTGCACACCTTTCATCCCCTCGCTTCCATTCCCTTTGCCGTAAACTGGTAAGCTGACGTTCACAGTCGGGTATAATATTCTAGGAGTGGGATATGGCTAAGGTAGAAATCGTTGCAATTCACTCTGTAATACGTAACACTGAAGGTACTAGAATGTTCTTTAAGTGAGTTAATATACAACTGCCGCTACTCACTCAGCGCTATTAGCGATTTTTTGAAATGAGTATATTATTGTTTTATGGCGAATTTATGTGATTCTCCGGGCAGTGTTTGGAATGACACCAGCTGATAATGTGGGTTTGATCACATAATTTAATCGTGCCTTGTCTAATTCCACTTCAATCTAAACCTACTGCTATCGTGTATACTGATTTATCACAGGTTAATGTTATTAAAGCAAGACCTAATTACATGATATTTCCTGAGAGGCCCTAAAATGATACGCTTTTGAATCTACCCCTGTACGTTCGCTAGTTATCTGAAATTCATGTCCATCAAAATTGTGAACGTTTTTTCTTCGTGGGTAGTGAGGTGCAAATTGTTCATATGTTCGTAACTCTACTGGACAAAACTGCTGTGGTCATCTGTCTCCACACTTACATAACTACTAAAACTGACTTACTCTAAAGACAACATACGCGGCCATGCCTGAGAGAGGAGTGGAATCTAAGGCCGGGACAGCCGCCTAGTCAGTAGCATGACGCTTTAGACCTCTCGGCCATTCCGCGTGGCGGTTCCTAATTGACACAAATCCTTGGAATGACATGAGGTTCTATTTAAATGAAAAATGATCATAATATTCACTTAACGTGATAAGAAGCTATAATTATCATACAACTTGATTTGAAGAAAAATGATGATCGTTTACAAATAACACATGGTCAGTACGTCGCTAGTTCAAATTTTTATTTTTATTTTTTTTATTTTTTTTTATTATTTAAAATGTTCAAATGTTTGTATAGTCTATGGGACTTAACTACGGGGTCATCAGTTACTAAACTTACAAACCACTTATGAACTACTTACGAACTAGGACGGCACAAATATCCATGCCCGAGGGAGGATTCGAACCCCCGACCGTAGTGGCCGTGAAGACCGTGACTGGAGCGCCTTAGTCCCCTCGGCCACAGCGGCCGGCACGTCGCTAGTCATTCATCAAAAGTACCTGTAATCGAAAGAGAATTATGGGAATATTTCTGCACTACATATTAGTAGACATGTGACCAACAGCCTACGGATATTGGCTTTTCCCTTCGGACGATCATGATAAACTTGCAACTACAGCTAACAGCGAACAGTCACTCTGATTGCTGTATGGAGTCGAGGGAGGTCAAACATGACGTAGAGAGACGCTCAGAACGCAGTTATCACCAAGCGATATGCACCAGAGAACATTCACATGGGTATCGATATTGAGGCTAGAGATCAATCCTGCATAGTAGCTTCGCCAACAGTGCCGTATTTTAGTAAAGCCAACACATTGCGATAAATAGTGCGTCTAAAAACCTCTCACACTATAGCTAAATTAATACACGATTCCCACGAAGATTGACTTGTTGCTGTTTGCTGTTGTTCATTGTCAACTTGCTGTTCTTGTTGTCGTTGTAATTCTGCGTAATCATTTCCCTCATTATACTATTTATTTACTCCTTAGGAGTTATGCATATACAAGAAAAGCTCAATAATGCACAGCTGTGAGTTAGTCTTGCTGAAACACAGAAATGGATTGACTAATCTGAATATTTGTTTACTTTTTTTCTTTTATTAGTTTAAAGTTCCCGGGTGGGACAGGCTGGCAGCGGTCTGAGCACCACTATTCAGCCAAGAGATACAATTTATTGAAACTTGCATTTGCAATATTTATATCGTGAGAAAACGGAGAATTAAATAAACATATGGTGAGAGTAGTGGAAATCAACAATAACGAGACACTGACATATTCAGAAATTAAAACTGCCACGCAGGCTAAAAACATTGATGTTGACACAAATACTCAGAACAGTAATGGGACGATGAACACTGCATAAAATATGTCACAACACTTGGGTACAGATATGCTCCAGGAAGTTAAGGAGGTGTGAAAAAGAGATAAGGTCATATAGGATCTGCGTGGGTGGAGACTGATGCCGTATGCGAGGCAGAGAGCGTGCCGCTCAAGCATTTGGAGGGACTTGTAATAGGCAGAGGAGACGTACACTAAGGTAGGGTGGAGATTACATAAGAAGGGACGCATTAGGGAATGGTAGGTATTGAGGATGGTGGAGGGGTTCAATACCCATGTCCGGCCTGAGAGGGGTTTGAGGAGTTTGCAGCGAGAGAGGGGTCTCTGGCGGGCAGTTTTAAGGCGAGGAGTCCAGGACAGGAAGCGGTCAAGGGTGAGGCCAAGATACTTGAGGGTGGTGGTTTGGGGAATGGGGCAGTGAGGTATAGGTATCAGTGGTAGAAGAAATGGAAGGTGCAACTCATTATGATTGCCTGGGATTTGGTGGGGTTGACAGAAAGGAGCCACTCTAAGTGGAGAATGCGGATATGTGTGACTGGAGAAAGTGCTGGGATCGAGTGAGGGTATGTGTTTGCTTTATTTGGTTGGTTTTAATACGTGGGTGGATTATAAAAATAAAATGGTGAAACCCAAAGTAACTGCTGAATAATCGATGACATCTAAATTGATGATTTGGTATTAACGTCGCAATTTCGTAGTAGATTCGTATTTTATGCACTGCCACAGCGTTCATCCAATTGCAATCAAATGTTAGATTTTACCTAGAAAACAAGAGGAAAGACTGTGTCTACATTAGTGGTTCTCAAAGCGAGCAGCAGGGCGCCATAAAACATTTTCAGGTGCACCCAGTAATATATTAGGAACACATATGGCCAAATATAAGAGAGCACATAGCTACTTAATTAAATTCATCTCGCAACAAGTTAATATGTAACAAGTCATTAAGTTTTGTGAAACAGTTCAGTTTTTGTTAAGGAAAAATAAGGTGGCTTATTCTTCTAGTTGTGTCGACATGCCGACTCTCTTCTGACTTCCATTGCTGCTAATCTTAGCTATCTAACAGTGAGCAATGTCTTTCCTGCTGACCTTAAACTTTCTTTTCGTCAGCCTGCTGAAGGTCGGCAGTGGCGTCAGTTCATCATCACCTCGTTCTGGGGCGAAAGCAACAATATGCCTGATGTCATCCCCTTGTCTCCCAACCTCATTAGGTGCCTTACAGCTGCTGTCCTCAATCTAAAAGGCAGTGATCATGACTGTGTCTTTCTTACCGTCGACCACCGCCCCCACCCTACCCTTGCTCCCCATCATGGACCCTTTCCCAGGCATGTCCATGATCGGTGATGACTGGGATGCGTACCAGTGATCCATTGATACCTCAGTCAGTCTAAGAAAATCAGGCGATTATAAAGGAATTAGGTAACGAAATGTTCAAATGTTCAAATGTTTGTACAACTTATGGGACTTAACTACGGGGACATCAGTCCCTAAGCTTACAAACTACTTATGAACTAGCTAAGACGGCACAAATATCCATGCCCGAGGGGGGATTCGAACCCCCGACCGTAGTGGCCGTGCTGACCGTGACTGAAGCGCCTCAGTCACCTTGGCCACCGCGGCCGGCAATTAGGTAACGAATCAATAAAGGTGGTAGATGAGTTTTATTACTTGGGCAGTTAAATAACACACGATGGTGGCAGTACAGCGGATAAAAAACGCAGAATGGCAATGGGAAGAAAAGCGTTTTTGAAAAAGTGAAATTTTTAAACATCGAATTTTAATTTAAGAGTAAGGAAGTCTTTTGTGAAGGCATTTGTCTTGCGTGTTGCCTTGTATGGGAGTGAAACATGGGTGATAAAAAGTGCGGACAGGAAGAGGATAGTGGCTTTTTAAATGTGGTATTACAGAAGAATGCTGAAGATTAGGTGGGTGGGTCGCTTAACTAATGAGGAGATACTGAACAGAATTGGGGAGAAAATGAAATTCTGGCAAACCTTGATGAAAAGAAGGGATCGATTGGTAGGACACAGTCATAGACAGCAGGGAATCGTGAATTTAGCAATGGAGGGAAATGTGTGGGGTTAAAAATCGCAGAGGGAGACGAAGAGATGAATACACTAAGCAGATTCAAATTGATCCAGGATGCCGTTCTTATGAGGAGATGAAGAGGCTTATTCAGGATAGAGCTGCATTAAACCAGTCTCCGGACTGAAGACCACAAACAACAACACCCCCCTCTCATCACCCTTTGCCCTGCAGGCGCTGAGAAAATTATTTTCACACGCCTCGTTCCGTGCCGTCTTTCCGCAAGTAAACGGTACGACGCTTCAGATGTTCTTAAAATTTGAAAATAAACACTGATTTAACCCACGCGTTGTCAAGCGTTAATGGATTTCCGGTCAGGTCCCAACGTTCAGAATCAGAATAACATGGTAAAAAATACCTAACGACTGATGGATTTTTCCGACGAAATCTCCTTCGTGTCGTACTTTTGTTACGCAGTATGTCTGCCGACGGATGTTTTCCTTTTATGATGGTAGTCATGCTGAAATTTAGCCTTGTGTGCAGTGCATGTGATCACAACTTGTCCATCGAATTCTGAAGAATTCGTGTCGATCTCATTGACTGTGCACGTATCCCACCTAACTGCGAGTGGTGTTGCTACAGTGGTGCTGTCGGAGACTAGGGCCGGCAAAACAAAATAGGGTCTCTCCCACCACTGGAAATATAGTAGAGGTATTACTGTATAAAAAATGTAGCTTCCAACATCTGAAGCCCCTACGCTGCCCCCAGAACAAATTGACGAGGACTGTGTCAAGAAGGAAACAAGAGAAAAATATCGCCATGTCGTGTTTTACGGCCCACTATACATTTGCCTGTAGTTTTATGATTTTTTTTGCAATCTTTTGGGTGAAAAATAATAAACATGTAAATACAAGAAAATTATGGGCGACATGATTACGACTCTGCTTTTGGAATAATATATAGGTCTATGCACCTAACATTTAATATTCTTTCTGACCGTGTTTTAACGAACTGCCAAAATTATTTGATATTCGAGTATTGCTTTGACAAACATACCCTTTTATTTTTAATTTTTACTTCTTTGAACTATTATTTTAATAATTTTGGCGTTCAGACGAGGGACTGTAGGCTGGAGGGAACACAGCGTCCATTTGGAATTCGGAAGTCAGTCACGTGACATCCATCAGCCGAAACATTTCCCAAATTTCTCTTTTGCATATGCCGTCTAGCACTCTGTATTTCATGATTTTCTTATTATACCTAAAGTGTTGTCATTTGAAAGCAATAGCGCACTGAAATTTGGCGAAAACACGTAGTTTTCAGAAAAATCAATTTTAATCTAATGGCTGAAAATGTCACATTATCAGTTTACACCAGCCATCGATGGTAGTTCGAAAAAGGACAGAAAAGTTGTAGAGAATTTTCTCCCTTGCAAATTCCTTTATTCAGTTTTCGTGTCTGATGGACGGGTAAGCCGTATTTTCATTTAAACTTCGAGCTGCCAAAAGGAGATCTGAAAGGTCCACTTTTATTGTTTCTACCGTAGCCTAAAGTGGGACAAAAAGAAAGATGCTTTCGAAATATTTGTTGGTACCTCCCTCTTATTATTACAACTAACATCCTCAACGAGTCACTTTTTAATAATATTTTATTCAAAAAGTATACAAAAATGTTCAAATGTTTGTAAATCTATCGGACCAAACTGCTGCTCATCAGTCCGTAGTTTACAAACTACTTGAACTAACAATAAAATTCTTCTGGGTATGATACCGCGTCGTCATTTTGTAAACTTTGCCGACGTTTCGGCCACTGTTGCATGCGGCCTTCATCAGGGTCTGACACAGACCCTGATGAAGGCCGCCTGCAACAGTGGCCGAAACGTCGGCAAAGTTTACAAAATGACGACGCGGTATCATACCCAGAATAATTTTATTGATAGTGACAACTGCCGCGGAAGCCTACGTTTGTACTTAAACTAAGGTACACTAACCTAAGGACAACACACACACACACACACACACACACACACACACACACACACACACCTTCACACACATGCCCCAGAGAGGACTCGAACCTCCGACGGCGAGCAACTGCGGTCCGCAGCGAGGTGCCTTAGACCGCTCGGCTACTTCACTGCGGCGAAAATGTATTCCTTTCCATAGTCAACAAAATATTAGAGAAACTGGAAGAGGAAAGTTATTTATTTATCTCTGACAGTTGCTTATAGTATGACTGAAATAATTTCATTGATGTCCTTTGCTACAGATGAGGAGAACATGTAAACTATATCGTTATTGTTCATGAGGCCTAGTTTCTTCTTAGTGTCATTCCACTGCAGCTTAGTGATCCAGCGGATTCATGACAGGAGCTTCCAGCAAGGTTAGCGGAACTTGAAACTTATCGTTAGCAGCTCTGTTAGCCGGAAGAGATCAGACATTGTTAGCGTACGTGCAGTTCGTATTTTGTGTACAGCTTACTGCTTATTATAAAAGCATTAGAGATGAGCAAAATAAAACCAATACAATGGACAGCATTCCGTCGAGAACTCCTGTTTTGGAAGTGAAAAAATGCTAAGCGCAAGTAAAATGCAAAGCAGCAGGCTACTCTATGTACAATAAAAGCTGCTTAAGGTAATATTTCACTTGGAATGGGAGTGAAAATTATCCTTACCCACTATGCATGGTATGTGGGTAGAAAATTGAAAATGGGCGACTGCTTCCTAGTAAACTGAGCAAACATTTTAAAACAATCTATTCACATTTTGGAAGATAACCCTATAAGCTCTTTCAAGAGATTGTACAATTCTTTTCTAAGTGTTTGTTTCTGATAAAGCTGGGATCGCTTCCTACCAAGTGTATGGAGTAATAGCAAAGAGTATGAAAGTTCATACTAGAGGAAAGTCACTTATTTTGCCTGCTTGAGAAAAATGATAATAAATAAATAAATAAAAATTGAAATAAAATAATAAATAAATTATTTCGTAAAACCTGACAGAAGCAGTTATTCAAATACACCTTCTGGAGAAAATAGAAAACAAAACTGGTCTCAAAATTTCACCTGAAAAAGCAACATGTATAAAAGAGGGAGTAAATGAATCTAAATATTTTGGAGGAACTATACAACAGAGTGGACTAGAAAATTTGCAATTAATAAAATATAAGAAGCATATGGTTTGACTAAGATATTTGCAACAAAAAATATGTATAGAAAAACAAAACAAAACACTACACAACAGTAGTAAGTCCGGAATGTTTATATGGATCTGAATGCCTACCGATAAACTAGAGATACTAGAGAGAAGGATAATTATAAAAATAATCTGTGCAATAAAAACTGCAGATGGAAGGAAAATAAGAAGTAATGAGGAGATCTACAAAAATATAGAGAAAATATCTGAAGGAATGACCAAATGAAGATTAACCTCTTTCGGACACATCTACAGACAGGTAGGAAACATTAACCAAACAAATACTCCTATATTTCTGGAAGAAGAAATCGACAATATCATGGAATACAGAAGTAAGAAAAGTTCTAGAAAGAAACAAAAACCAAGAATCAGAAAAAGCAGAAAGAAACCGTTTTAAAAATAAAATACTAGATTTGGAAGGCTTTCGAAGCAGAAGAAATAAAAAACAACACAGAAAAAAGGAAAAATCATGGGGAGGAAATGAGGGAATACTGGAAAAATAGGAAACAACAAAAAGGTTAGAAGAGGAACTGAAGATGTTAACGTGAATCTAGTTGGTCAATAGGATTGTAAAAAATAAACAAAATAAAAGGACATGAAGATGCTAGTAAAGGCTTTGAAAATTTTACTTCTATTCTCGACGATGTATTATTAGAATTTTCTGACCTCACCACAATGAAGGGTATAAAAAGAGGAACTCTTCAATGTATTCATGAGGAAATGAGAGTTTGTGTTTCAAATGTATCTCCAAACATTGAAGAAACCGCGAGGATAAATCAAGTTCAGGTTTCTCATAAACACTAGAAAGAATGGAAGAAAGGAACGTTTCAGTTGTACTGCATTGGCATAATTTAAATAAATCATTGTTTTTATTGCATTACTTCATGCCAATACGTTTCAATTAACAGTTGATCTTGCCTATCTTCTTAGCAGGGTAGGAGGCATCACGATGCTCGGCCATCGCATTTGCGTGACAATCGTGCTTCATGAATCTCTCGCATTTTACACAACAAATAATGGTATATATTGTGATAACAGGGTGATACCCTCTGAGACAACCTGAAGATCCGGAAAAATCCCGGGAATATTATCATCCGGAAGAAATTCGGATTTGTTTAGAATTCTTGGATTTTTTTATTGTTTTCGTTACCAGTTAATATTTTTGGAATTTTGGCGCGCTACTGCAACAGTAAAGCATCATAAATAGAGTGACACAAAAGTAAAACTTCATTCGCGGAAAAAGGTACGATTTACAATAAAACACCGTGCGCATAGCCGACAAGCGTCTGTCATAAACAGAATATGACAATGGTGTCAGGGCGACGATTATGCAATACTTCAAAACAAACTGTTGACGATGAGAGTAATGTTTTTATCTGTTAATATTTATAGCAGGTTGAGGGTAAAACTGCGAACAGTGAGAAGCTATATTTTCAAAGTAAACTGCCTCTTTCGCAATATGTATTACGTTAATCGGGGAAATGTGCTATGAATTTCTTGAATCATGAACCGTATGACTCCCACCCAAAACAACGCTTTGGGGACAATTCACGTTGATACCAGCCATATATATATATTCCCGTCACATATATGCTTTGATATATCGTACAGCGTAACACACGCTATAGAAGACTAAGATTCAATTATGTTTGTATTTATCTTAGTTCTTTATTATATTACAAATTATACAGTGACGATGGCAAAGAGTACAATTATCTGTAAAAATGATGGGAAGTGAAGACAGTCAATCAGGAGTTCGTAAATAAATTTGCATTGTGGTCATACTTCTATTACTCGCAAATCATGGCACAATCGAAGAAAACAGCTAAATATGTTCAACAAGCAATTAAAGCTGTTGTATTGGTTTACAGCGTAAAGCCATACACGAAAATCATAATCTGTTTGTACGGGGTATTGTACAACACATGATAAACGTCGTTAATAAATTACAACATGTGGCATTATGAAAAAAAAAAAGAAAAAAAAAAAAATACTGAAGCATACCCGAATTTCATTTACGAAACAAAGTTAAAAACAACATTATCACCGGCTGTTTGCATCGGACCCGTGATTGGTCCTTTATACGTTACATTAATTGTCGCGCCATTACCAACATCGACACGTCACAAAAAATATGCGCCGACATTGTAAGTGCATTTTAACACAGACAAATTATACGCCAGTGTAAAACACATTATCTTTTTAGAGACTTGATAAGTTTTACTGCACTAAGCTCAGTATAACAGAGGAAGGGCAACTCACCCCGTTATTTCACCTAGAAGAATGTATATTTTCACACAGGAAGAATTTTACTTTTTACATGGTAAATCCTGGAAGTTTTTCTTCTTGTTCACGTATATACTTTGAATAATAAGTCCTTTATTGCTGTAAGTTGTATTAAATGCGCCCGAAGCTAAAAAAATTTCAGAACCATATGTCTACAGAAAAATATTTGTGGTTAATGGTTCACGGTATTTTACGACAGACTCCAACATAATGGAACAGTTGTATACCGAAATTGATAAAATTTTGTAGATCTGATATTTAAAACAAAAGAAAAGTCAGATAAGATTTCGTACGGTACATGGCAGAGGATACTTTACGACGGGCTCCGACACCAATCTACAGATTTATTTCAATCTTGATGAAAGTGTTCAACTTGACCGTCAAAACAAGTGAAAGATCACTGTCTACGTAGGTTTGGACCTTATTCGGACATGGGTGTGTGTTTGTTATTCTTAGGATAGGTTTAAGTCAGTCTGGTCAAAACAATTCAAAATATTCGAATGTTTGTAAGTCTATCGGACTCAACTGAGTGGTTATTAGTAGCTAACAAACTACTTGAACTAAGGTAAACTAACCTAAGGAATACACACACACACACACACACACACACACACATGCCCAAGGGGGCGACTCGAACATCCGACGGCGAACGGCCGCGCAAACCGCAGCACGTCGCCTCAGTGCTCACGGCTAATTCGACGCGGCTCAAAACATTTCGGGGTCAGTTGAGATATATAGGTTATGAAGTATTGTCATCGGCAGAATTAACTACATTGTCTCGACGTCCTTCTGTCTGTTGTGCGGTGTGGAAACAACAACATTACGGCAAGGTAGTGGTAATAACAGAATGTTGCACCAGAGGGAGTTGTTTGCTTGTGTTTACCCTACTAAAATAATTAGATAAGTAGTTGGGTTCAGATAGTTTAGTGAGCGGTTAATGCTATGGAACACAACGTGATTCACACGAAGCATCGGAATGGAGAGCCATACAAATGCTTGAAGCGGGACAGACACAGGGGAGCTAGTTGCAGCTGTTGAAGTGTTCCAGAGTAAAATTTTCAGGACCTGGACGCGATTCGAAACAACAGAAACCGTTAAATAAAAGCAAGGCCAAGGTCGGCCACGGGTAACATCAGCAAGAGATGACCCTTATCCTCGGTAAGAGCCCGTCGAAACAGAAGGCTAAATGCAACTCTCCTGTAACGAACACTCCAGGCAACAACACGTTGCGCAGTATCAACACAAATAGTCCAAAACTGTCTTCGGTAATGAGAACTCTGCACGTACGCCTATGGTGTGCGTGTCTCATTAAAACTAAGACACTATTAACACCTTATAGAAACTGGACAGAAGAACAACAGGATTGGAGTCGTAACGAATGATGTCGGGTTCTGGTCACAGATGAGTCAAGATTTTGTGTTCAGTCGGACAGTCCTCGTTCCATCCTCTGGAGTGAACCAGGAAATCGGAACAAAGCTGTGTCGCGATCGAGTGGCCGAACGTTCTAAGACGCCTTGCTGCGGAGCGTGCGGTTGCTCTCCATCGAAGGTTCGAGTCCTACCTTGGGCATGGGTGTCTTTGTTGTCCTTAACATAAGTTACTCAAAGTTATTATTAGTAGTATAATTACTATTTATTTAACATGCCATTGCATAGTAATATTATATTTGTTACTCGAAGTTAGTTTATATAGTTTGTATGCCTAGGAGTGATAACCAACATAGTTAACTCCCTTAGATTTACAAACATTTGAACATTTTTGAAGAATCCTGCTAATGAGGAGGAAAAATAATCCTATCATGGTTGGAGAAGAATGGTTTTGAACTGGATACAATATTGGCGGACGTACGGAATTCTATGTCTTTCAGAATGGCGCTTTGACTGCTGGGAACTATAGATACGAGATCCTCATACCTTATATTGTTTCATAAGCTGGCGCTCTGGCAGGTGGGTTCCTTCTGATGGAAGATAACGATCGTCCCATAGAGTTTCAATGGTGAACAACATTCCTGAGTCTGCGGGAACAACGAATGGTCTGGCCAGCGTCTTCACCGGACGTAAGCCAGATTGAGCAGTTCTGCGATGCACTTGGGAGCCAAAATGCAGCCAGCACCTCCCACAAAGGTTAAGGAACTCAAGCTCGGCCAAATATCCCGCAAGAACGTATTGGTAACCTCATACTATGCATGCCACACAAGTATGCAACTGTACTGGCCGTCTGAGGTGGTCTCACGCCGTAATAGATGGCAACGAAAATGACGTTTTCAGTGTTATAGTATCCTCATAGTGCCTCGTTCTAAGTAAACGACGTGTAATCCACGACTAAAGATAATGTTGACAGTTGCAGCCCCACACGTTGCTTTAAAATAATTACTAAATTTATCTAGATTTCGAGAACACTATGGAAGTCTTCATCAGCAGAATGTAAAATTACCACATGACACATTTACAGACGTAAAGGAATGCTCATATTGTATACAAGATTAAAAACAATATGCTAGTTACTGGCTAGCAGTCCGAAGAAATAAAAAATACCAACAGCGATGTCGCCTTGATCTGCTGGCACATCGGGAACCCCTTAGCGGCTTGAGAACATGAAAAAAAATAATAAAATAAACAATTTTATTTTTTTCAGACTGCCAATAACTAGAATATTGTTTTTAATCATTTATACAACATAACCATTCCTTTATTTTATATTCGTACTCTCTCGTCGTCGGTCAGTACCTACTTTCTTTTCTGGCGTGGATTGATTATTGGCAATTTGAGGAAGGTGCAAGTGGCAGGCAAGGGTGCTGACTGAGACACGATGCACTCAAAACAGAACACAATTTTATTTTACACAGATATTCTTCCACAGTAGAAAAAAAGAACATAACAGTACATATCTTTTCACAGTCACTGCTGGTTCATGAAAACAGTAATAAAAATCAGACTAGGTACATTGTCCTGTTCGTGTCTAACTAAACATTCAATGGTAGACAAGATTTCCGTGACATGCCGAGTCTATACAATACAAGTATAACTTTAAACAGTCTGCAGCGGGTCACATGCTAAGATAGACAGTGGTTTCTGTTGTCCACTCTTCCAGGGCACGTCTACCACACAACTAACATTTTACTCCCCATAGCTCGCTTAGCTAACGTCGGTTGGCGGAGCGCTACGAACTTCTGGAGGGCGTGGCGGCCACCTTGCGATCTCATTGGGGGCTGCCGGAAGCGACCGTCTCTTACTTCTTCTTCCGTTTTGTGGTGCCAACCTTGCCTTGGTGGTTAGGACACGACACTTTACTTCTGTAAGAGTCTGGTAATTTTGCATTCTGATGATGACTTACATAGTGTTGTTGAAATCTAGAAAAATTTTGAAATTATTTTAAAGCAACTTGTGAGGCTGCAATTGTTAACATTATTTCATATCCAGTTGCTGCATATAAGGCCACGTTGAAAATGGTCAAAATTGCTCAACTGAAGAGTTGACAGAGCAAAATATCACAATGTATCACACAAAAATTATAAGGAAGGAAGGAAGCTTAGGGTGTAACGTTACGTCGACAGCGTGGTCATTAGAGGCGGAGCATACGCTCGGATATTTGGGAAAGGATTAGGGGAGGAAGTTCGGCCTTAAGCCTTTGAAAGGAACCATCCCGGCATTTGCCTAGAGTGATTTAGGGAAAGCAAGGAAAACCTAAATCTGGATGGCCGGAGGTGGATTTCCACCAACGATCTCCCGAATGCGAGTCCAGTGTCTTACCACTGCGCCACCTCGCTCGGTCCAAAAATTATAATTTCATCAGTATCTAAAAAGCATACGTTACCAAATATATAGAGTGTCCCAGCTATCTTGTCCGCCCAAAATAACTCTGGAACAATAACAGCTATTGGAAAACGACTTTCACCGGTATCAATGTACTGCTGGGGCCCATGAATGTACATATTTGGAAACATTCTAAAACGAAAGCAAATGTGTTTTTTAACACAAACTTAGGTTTTTTTAATGGACACCGTATTTCTTTCTTCAGCAATCCATAATATGACAAATCACATAAACAATGGCATTGATTGCATCGCAATATTTCAATTACATCCCGAGATATTGCGACGCAAAGGTGACGCTTGAAAACCTCGAAATGCGCTGCTAGCGTACGTCCTGAGGCTCAGGCGTGAATCCCACGCTGCCCGTAATCGCGGTGAGAATGACATACGTAATCGCACTTCCATACTTACCAAGAGATCCGAAACGAATAATACGGTCTGCTGCTTGGGATTCACGCCTGAGCCTCAGGACTTGCGTTAGCAGCGCATTTCGGGTTTTTCAAGCCTCAACTTCGCGTCGCAAAATCTCGGGGTGTAATTGGAATATTGCGATTTAATCAACGCCATTGTTTATGTGATTTGTCATGCTATGGATTGCTGAAGAAAATATATAGGGTGTCCATTTAAAAAAACATACGTTTGTGTTAAAAAAACACATTTTCTTGTGTTTTAGAATGTTTCCAAATATGTACATTCATGGGCCTCTGCCGTACATTGATAGCGGTGAAAGTCGTTTTCCAATAGCTGTTATTGTTCCAGAGATATTTTGGGCAGACAAGATAGCTGGGACACCCTATATATTTGGTAACGTATGCTTTGTAGATACTGTTTAAACTATAATTTTTGGACCGAGCGAGATGGCGCAGTGGTAAGACACTCGACTCGCATTCGGGAGGACGGTGGTGAAAATCCACCTCCAGCCATCCAGATTTAGGTTTTCCTTGCTTTCGCTAAATCACTCTAGGCTTAAGGCCGAATATCCCAAATATCCGAGCCGCTAATGACCACGCTATCGGCGTAACGTTAAATCCTAAGCTTCCTTCATTCCTTATAAGTTTTGTGTGGTACATTTTGATATTTTACTCTGTCAACTCTTCGTTTGAGCAATTTAAACAATTTTAAACATGGCCTTATATGCAGTAACTGGATATGAATAATGTTGACAATTTCAGCTTTTCAAGTTGCTTCAAAATCGTTTTCCAATAGCTGTTATTATTCCAGAGATATTTTGGGTGGACACGATAGCTGGGAACCGGCCGCAGTGGCAGAGGGGACTGAGGCGCTCCAGTCACGGTCTGCACTGCCTCTACGGTCGGGGGGTCGAATCACCCCTCGTGCATGGATATTTGTGCCGTCCTTAGTCTTAGATAGTTCATAAGTAGTTTGTAAGCTTAGGGACTGATGACCCCGTAGTTAAGTCCCATAAGTTCTACAAACATTTGAACTTTTTTTTTTTTTTTTTTTTTTTTTTTTTTTAATAGCTGGCACACCCAGTATATTGTGTGTGATATCTCACCTTATCCCCTTATTGTTTTGAACAGAGTAGATTGTAATTCTAGGAACAGATGACCACAGTAGTTTCGACCAATAAGTTTACGAACATTTCAATTCTGAACTCAGTTAGGGCAATTCAAAAGTAGGTGACTGTAATCGCCAGGTCGTGACAGAATCCCCACGGATAGATATCACCAGTGTGGCAGCATCAGACGTGCACGCCCACGTGGAGCAATGTTTACTTCCGTGTTAAACTCAGAAATATCCAAACGCAGCCCGGCCGCCTGGGCGGTCTTCGTGCGACGTATCGCACAGTTGCCTACCCGCAGGCGCAGGCGGCGCGTGGCTGCGTGCGGCCGTCTGGGCGTCGCGTGATGATGCGCGCCTAGCGTGTGCCGAGCGGGCCACGGTAGATTGCATCGCCGGTGATACTGTCACTCCCAGCCGCCTTTTCCGGGCAATATCCGTACACAGTTTTGGGAGCGACGGGAACGGCGCGCTATTCTCTTTCACAGTTACAATAAACGAAGTCGCCAGCGATAGCGAGGAAAGCAGGAGGTCGAGTTTCTTTTCGCACCTCCTTCCTTCAGCACCTTACCTCGAAGAGCATCTCACAATTAAACTCGTTACACTAAGAAGATTATCAATTAAATATAGTACTTATAAAGACAAACAGAAACGGGTTTGAAAAATATGTGACTCTACTGCCGCGGTGGAGTGAACGAGCGCCCAAGGCGCCTTGCTGCAGAGCGAGCGGTTGCTCACCTTCGAAGGTTCGAGTCCTTCCCGGGGTATAGGTGTGTCTTTTTTTCTTAGGTTAGTTTAACTTAGCTTATGTAGTTTGCTAGACTAGGGACTAATAACAACATAAATGAAGTCCCATACTCTTACAATTTATTATTGTGTACCTGACATAATAAGAAATTAAAAAATACCTGCAGAATCAAAAAATATGATGTACAAGTCATACTATCTGCCAGTTCTGACTCACGGATTGGAATCTTGCGCAAAGGAAGATCTGAGCAGGATACAAGCAACAGAAATGCGATTTCTACGAGCAATCCTTGGCAAGACAAGATAAGAAATGAAACAGTACGAAGCACTCTACCCGTCAAGCCCGTGAAAGAAATTATAGAGCGTAATAGACTGAAGTGGTTTGGCCACATTAAGAGAATGGGACCTGAAAGAATTCCAAGGAAAGCCCTAGATTGGACGGAATCCGGACGAAGACTAGTTGGAAGACCGCGAACAAGATTAAGAGACTAAGTGAAAGATGATGTGAATCGCAAAGGATTGCAGTGGGAGGAGGTGTTAATCAACAGATTATGGGAGAACAAAGAAGCGTGGAAGAGGCTCTATCAACGACTTGCATAAAAGCGGAAACGTTGTCGAAAGAAGACTCTTACAATTACAATGTGTTCGCAAAACCTCTCCGCAGTGGCCATTTCAGCGTGTCTCGCGTTGCGGCGTTTGTAAGGTTGGCAGCACAGACAAAGAGCTCCTGCACGTGTCCCGTGCACCTGCAGTGGTAGTAGGGCGGGGGTAGTGTTGCGTGTGCGCTGCTGTTGTTACTTGTGTTATTGTCTTGTTCTTGTGTACGCTGGGTGCAGTGAAAATACTTACTGTGGCAGGAGAGTCTACTTAGTGGAAGAGGTTTTTCGAGCACGAGGAACATTTGAGAGGACAATTTAGATTGCGTTTTCCTACTTCGAGGTGTCCACATCGCGACACTGTTCGTGATTTAATTCGCAAATTCCGGACAACAGGATTAGTTCATGATGCACCACGGTTTCAACAGAACGGAAGCCAGACGACATTTCGGACATCATGTTGCGGAGTCCAACAAAATCAGTAATCAAATTATCACAAGAGCCTGAAGCCTCTCTTACGACAGCACATAAGGCAGTAACCAAAGAACTGTGGCTGTATCCGTAGAAAATTACTGCATTGTATGGACTATAAGAAAAGAATGGCAAATTGTGATTGGTTTCAACGAATTATTTAGACATGGAGTTGTTGTTTTAGATCGAACAGTTTTCACTTATGAGGCTTGGTTTCACTTATCTGGCTGCATTAATTCTAAAAAATTCACGTATTTGGTCATTCGAAAATCCACGTTCCTTAATTGAAAATATTGCTCCCAGATAATTTATCCATTTATTATGCTTCTGAATGAAGATGAGATCAATCATTGATTTTTCCATCACGATAACGCTACTTCACATACATCACACAATTCCTACGACTTTTAGATGAAATCTCTCGAGATTGAGTAATTAAAGAAGGCCTCTAGCTCCCTCGCTCACCGGGATTGTCTCATCTCCTCCCGACTATTTCTTTTGGAGTGCGGCTAAAACATTTGTTTACCAAAATAACCGTAAGACAATAAGGCAAATTAAGACAGCGATAACTCAATATCTGCATTCTATTACACGTCAAACATTAATAAAAGTATTCGAAAATAAATGTAAAAGTGTTGAACAATGTCTTCAAGAAAGAGGAAACACATTTTCAGCACCTTGTGTGATAATGGTGAGTACAGTAATACAAAAATTTAATTGTTTTAATTGTAATAAAGTTGAATCCTATCTCGCAACATAATTGCAGTCAGTAGCAGTGAAACCCGGCCGCTAGCTAATAGAGCGACATGAACGTGCTGCCACACTTACGCGCCCCGTAAGGCGAGACACGCGAAGCTCGTTGCTGCTGAGAGAATTTGCAGGCACACTGTACTATACCTCTACTCAGTGCCGTTGCTACATGGTTTTGCTCCCGGTGCGGTGTTTTGACACTCCCCGCCCCCTAACCTTCCAATATCGACACCATTGTCACACATCCCACAAATCATTAAATAAGTTTTCAAATGTTTGTAAACCTTTTGGACCTAACTGCTCTGGTCATCAATCCTTAGACTTACGAACTACTTACATTAACTTACACTATGGACAATACGCACACACATGCCCAAAGCAGGAATCGAACCTCCGGCGGAAATGTAAATACTTCTCAATGAATAACTTTTTTTTTACTGTGAAAAAAAAAATTACAGCCGCACAGGTTTCTTTAAAATAGTTTAAATTGATCTAGATTTCGACCACCTCAACGGATGTCTTCATCAGAAATAAAACTACAACATGAGACGTTTACAAATAGAGATTAACGTTCTTCTTTCGTAGGAAGACAGATATAAATCCATTAGCTACTTAAAAACTCGCTAAAGTGTTTATATCTATACGATATCTATAGTTCTACATGTAAACGTCTCACATTGTAGTTTAATTTCTGATGAAAACACCCATTGAAATATAGATCAAGTTCAATTATTTTAAGGCAACTTGTGGGGCTGCATTTCTTTACACAGTAAATTACGCTGATACAGTTGCTGCTTCAGACAAGCCATATTCAAAATAGTAATTTTCTTGACTCGTTGGGAGGGGGAAGAGAGATAAACATTTATGTCACCCATGTGCTAAGGGATCCGTGCAGTAGTTAACATTTTTTTATTAAAACACCTAGGAACAACCAATATAAAGACTTTCTAAGACTATTTCGTTCAGCATATTTTATGATTGCATGATTAACTTCGAAAATTCCTTCATACTCCAAAGGCTGCATTATATGGTGTACTTCTGATGAGATGTTAGTTGTTTCTATTACCGTGGTGCGCTGTCACTAAAATATATTAACAGATAAATATTTGTGAAACAGATAAGGAGAAAGAATATTTTGAAGTTAACTTCAGAAAAAATTAACTGTTTTCACACTAAAGGCAGTAGTGATACAAAAATAAACTCTTAGCCTCTACACGTATTGAAATGTTTAATTTTAGAGAAACGTCTTACATCTTCATCGTCATTATCATCTCGTGAAGTAATTCCGGGAGAACTCTCATGCACCTTGCCACTTCTTTTTACGCATAACATAAGAACAATATATATACACAAAAATGTTTATAAGTAATTCCTTTTCCCTATATGCCTATGTTTTACTTATGTACAAATCAATCTTCTATATCTTTATCTTTCATGATTTGGAAGCAAACACCTACCCGTGTCAGATAACTCAAATTATTAGAAGCCGCCGAATAATAGCGTCGAATCAGACGCACAATAATGGTTGTTGAACGTGAGGACAATCAGACGAACAATCACTCAGATTACACTATTACATGCAAACAATAAAGGAAAATACACACCCATTTTTATACAAATATGATAAGTATCAGGGGCACTCGAGAAACTTCTATCTACCCGCCGAACTCGTACAAATTTTTTTCAGCACCCTGGATCCTACAATTCCTTGAGCCAAACTACGTATTGATAAATACTACAAACTTAGACAAAAAGGAAATTATGACATTTTTCTGTCAATGATGTGGTATTACATGAATGGATAACTGAAATTTAGTGTCAATTTGAATACTAAACTGGTCCTCCTTCTCATTATCCAGATGCGCTGTCCGTACACCACCCTTCCACATTGCGCACAACACCAGCGCGAACTACCCTGCCATGCCTCACCATTCAACGAAACACTGCCCCAGCTTATTCAATCATTAAAATGCTTGTAAATTTGATGGACATGTCTGCTGCAGTTATCTGTCCCTTGTATTAGAAACTACTTTAACTTATGCTAAGGACAACACACTCACACACACTCATGCCCGAGGGAGGACTTGAATCTCTGACGCCGAGCAACTGTGCGTGCCGCAGCAAGGCGTCTTAGACATCTTGGTCACTCCGCCACGGCTTTTCACTCATTACTCGCAATGTTTCACCGATTCCAATAGTAGTTTTAGTACGTCGTGCTTTCTCACTAAAGAACGGAATTAGCCGTTGTCGCCTTCCCCTGAAAAAAGTACACCCGCAAAAATGACGTCGCTTTTGATTCCATGACGACATATGAGACGTGGGCGGCTGATTAAATGTCGTCCGCCAACAGATAAAATAGTGACGTATCTGCCATACCGTCAGTTGTGTATATCCGCCAGAGGGGAACGTTTGCCGCCATACAGCTTGGTGTGATACATACCTCTGAAGCAAACATGGGGCATGACACGTAGACGCACTCCTCCTTCCTACAGGCAATTGAGCGTGTTTGGAAGGGATCAATTGTGACCTTCCTAATTTCGGGATTGTCCTTCTGGATTATTGCCACACGAGGTGGACGTGCTGCGACAGTTTGCAATGGGGATGCTTGCAGCGGTAACGTGATCATTCTCACACACGTATACGAGATTCTTGGTCATCCATGAAACACAGTCGTCCACTAAGAGTGTCATACAGTAAGGGCTGGAGTGGCAAATCATAAAGCTACCACACACAGATATGGGAGTTTGTGAGTCCAAACGTTTCACCATTAATTGTTGCCCTAAGTTACTAGCAGTGGGATCACGGCAAGCACACCTCAGACCGGTCTTGTAGTCTCGCCATAGCGTAGACGCGCACGACTCGATGTGTGCCTTCGGAGAATAACTTGGAAGATGGAGTCACAGGCCGTGATCTTCATTGATGAATTCACTTTCTGCCTGCACGTACGTGTTGTCATTTACGCAAACGACGTGGATTTGTAAACATAAAAGACTGAGGTATGAAAAATTCTGCCGAGGTCAGAAATGCCTAGAAAGCAGCAGGACCCGGATTCCGATCCCGTCCCTGGCAGAAATTTTCATGTTATACGCATAGAGTCCTAACTAGACGTTGATACAAAAAAAGTTGATTTGAAATCAATATTTACAATTGAAGCATCACATATCAAAAGTCACGCCCGAAAGAACAGACGCCGTATTCTTAATTGTAATCCACGTAGTCACGGATTGATGGCTATTTCAATGAGGATGAACACGAGGATTGATCCCTGGCGGGAATACAGTGGCAGGTGCGAGCACTGGAATAAAATGATCAAAGTAGGAGGAACTATTAAAATAGCAATAATTTATTTTTGACGACCGGTTTCGGTACAGTTAGTGTACCATCATCTGTTCACTTGTGCTCTATGCTTTCCATTTTGTGAAGGCCCACGACATTAAAATGGTGTGTCAGTCATAAAACTGACTGTCAACATGACACATAATGCAGAATGTGTTTTAAATATTTTACCTGTTTTTGTGTTTGACGTACCATTTGTAAAAGTTAAAAGTTTTATGATTTACGTACAATTTTAATGCAGTGCACTTTCATAAAATGGAAAGCATAGAACACATGTGACCATATGATGGTATCCTAAGTATACCGAAACCGGTCGTCTATAAATTAATTAACTAATTGCGATATTGGTATTTTAATACTTCAAAGCAAGAAGATCGCAGTCCCACCGGGGAAAATTAAATAAAACCAGGAGGACGAATGCATGCTTGGTTCTGGGGTTACGTGCTACGACACTTCTTGCAGTTGTCTTAAGCTCACGTGTCAGACGTGTCGTAGAGGCTTAACTGGACTGATTCATAAGCAGGATGTCACAGGTTCGAATCTCCCTTCCCACATCCCGCAACAAAATTTCATATGTCCATATTCTGTATTTACAACGAGTACTAGCAGTCGAGACAGAAAAAATACCAGTTATATTTTTTATTGTCTTACTATGCGCTATCGGGTGTGTGCCCAAGATCTATTCAAGAAAAGAACTGGTTTTTGTTTTGTTCTTCAGTCCCCAGACCGTATTGATGCAGCTCCATACGCTACCCTGTCCTGTGCAAGCCTCTTCATCTGAGAATAAGAACGGAACTTAAATCCTTTCTAATTTACTTATTGCATTTGTCCTTCGCTCTCCCTCTACGAAAATATAATTGGTTTGCTCATAGAAATATCGTTTATGAAAGTAAAATCCAAAATACGCCGACAGTTCTTCACAAATTAGTCACAACGAAAAAAGATGAGAGATTTCGTGATTTCTGGGGGTCCAGAGTGAGGTACTCGGTAGATACGCTAATACGTTGATCTAGAACCGATTGATGTTGGAAAAACATTAGTTCTCAGTGTCATCACCATGCATATGGCTGACGCTGTTCACTGTTCGTATTACGGTAGGACATCCATGATGTCTTTTAATAAGCCATAACGTGACTGGGCACTATTAATATTAAGGGGAAAACCGTTTGCTGGTAGTGAAAGTTTCATGTGAACGGTAGCAACTGCAGTTCTACTTCCGGAGACTATCGCTGACTGATAGGTCTGAGGAAAAGCCGAATGTCAATAACCGGTAAAACAAGATGCTGGTAAAATTATAACACTAGGCTTGGTGTGGCACTTGTAAGAGCATGGACTCCTATCCCGACGGTAGTTACGGCGAAGTTGCAGTTGCTTTAACTGGCCATGAAGCGCATGTCCCAGATAATTGTTCATCCCATGGTCAGGGTTACGCATAATTTTGTGGTATATTTTACACTATTACTTGTACAAGATCGAGCGGTGCAGCAAATGAAGTTTAAAATGTCCAAAAGTTTGTTGACCTAATGTACCAAACTGCTCTGGTCATCGGTCCATAGACTCACAAATTACTGCTAATAGCTTATCCTAAAAACGACACACACACCAATGTCCGAGGGAGGACTCGAAATTCCGGGTGGAGCGAACGAGCGCTGCACAGCACGACGCTCCAGAACGCACGGCCGTTCGCGCGCGGCTAAAAATTTATGATCCGCAGTTAAGTTGAAAATATACTCTCCAGTTCCAGACACGGATCGAAGTTGATAGCATGTCGTTTGGTAATACTCTAAGTAGTGGTGAGGAACGATTTACTTCACAAGGTGCAGTGAATAAAGAGACCTGCCAACTTGGCGCAACGTTGAACCGCGGGTCATGCACGAAACAAGCCTGTTTATAATGGGTCATTTCTTCTTTGAAGACAATTCACAAATGGAATAGCTACCCCGTGAAGTCCACAAGTTATCGAGACCTCTTTACAGTATGCGATTGCTATTCGGTTTAATTCTTTCTATGCAGAATTAATATTTTAGCTTTCCTATTAATTTTCTGTACGATTTATTGAATTTATATCATTGCACGTATATTAATAAGATTTAATTTGTTGCAAAAACATTTTAGGCTTTAATAAACCAATGATCAGTTAAAAATTCTTATCTCAAGAACAATAACGTCTAGAAGGCTGTGGTTTGTTTTAAGGGTAATCGTACGACCCTATCACAAGAATGTTAAATTGACTATATAAACGTCCCGCTTTCTCAGGAATTGTTGAGTATATGTTTTATGACTGTATTGCCCTACAGTCACTTGAAAATAACAGCTGGAAAAAGAGTTATGATTTTTCCGTTGAACGCTGATTACTTGGTCAACACATTCCCATTGTTGATGCTGATAATAGATGCTCCTGAATACTTTGACGGAAAAACTCTTTTTTATCAGGATCCGTAGAATAATATTGCTATGTCACAACTATCATTTTCTGCTATCGCCTGTTCTGCAGCTGTTGTCATTGACTCCGTAAAATACGTCTTGACACTACTTCTTACTATGGAGTTGTATTTGATAGATTTCATAGGGGGACTATGGAGGTTCGCAAGCCACAAAGAACCTTACCAGAGTAATGGCCTTTTCCTATGCACCTGATACCAAAGAAGTATCTTAGATTAGCGTCACGAACTGCAATCCTTACACTTACTTCCGAAGTCTTGAAAGTCTTTTCGCTTTTACGCTTCAAATACATTATTTGCAATTTGCACACCAGACCGTTGCGTTGAGATAACTTTTCAGAAATTTCTACTTCCCCTCCACATATACGGACAACACAGTGTTTCGCAAAAAGCTGAAATAAGTATACAGAGATTAATAGTGCTATTGCAGTTTGTTTCATTCACTATATGAAGCTGCGTTGTATTTTACATCATTTCCCAGCAGTAATTTCTTTGAAGCGCTCGGAACAGTAGAAGGACAGTCAATATTTACAACCAAATTATCACGTCCCTCGGCGCTATCCCTCTTTCTGTTGCCGCTATATTTTATCTCTAGAATCTGTTTCCTATGTTGCGATTTTTTTTAAATACTCCTTTTGATTTAGTCTTCAAGTATCACATGCAACACAAAAGCTAAAACACGGCTAGTGGATAAATTTTGTTGTCAAACACAAACAAATGTATAGTTCAAATAGTTTACTGCTAGTGTACGTAACATACGAAATGCACAGTTCTCTACAAAACAAAAGAAAACACAACCTTCTAGACTATATAGTTCCAGAGGAAAGAGCCAATATGCGGAATGATGGAAAACAAAATTCTCAGAAATTTCAGTACATGATTACTTTCAAATATTTATTTAAAATAGTAAATAAATGAATTTTTCAATTACACCAACACCAAATTAAACATGAAGAGCCACATTTTCAAAATTTGCATAAAATTAAGAATATGAAATTAATCCTTTTTGAGCGGTACGACTCCCCTTAAATTCGAGAGAACATATTTTTGCAACAAATGTCATTACGCGTAAAATGTCGACTCATATTTATGTTGCGCATACGATATTCTGGGTGTAACATTTCTGCCGCTGAAGACGTCGCATTCTGATAGAAAGACAGTTACGAGTCGTCAGTTACTCAAAACCATCAATCAAAAGTCTGAATAGTATAGTACAGCTATCGAAAGCATTCAGAATTACCTATATAATATGAAGAAGGCTATGTAGACAATTTTCTTTAAAATGACCACAATCCACAACCTTTGATCATGCGACTGGCGTAAATATGCACTACTGGCCACAGAAATTTCTACACCAGGAAGATGGCGTGCTACAGACGGAAAATTTAACCGACAGGGAAAAGATGCTGTCATATGAAAATGATTAGCTTTCCAGAGCATTCACACGTGGTTGGTGCCGGTGGCGACATCTACAAAGTGCTGATATGAGGATAGTTCCCAACCGATTTCTCATTCACAAACAGCATTTGACCGGAGTTGCATGGTGAAACATTGGTGTGATGCCTCGTGTAAGGTGGGGAAATGCGTACCATCATGTTTCCCACTTTGAACAGGTCCGATTGTAGCCTATCGCAATTGCGTTTCATCGTATAGCGACATTGCTGCTCTCATTTCTCTCGATCCAATGACTGTTAGCAGAATATGGAATCGGTGGTTTCAGGAGGGCACTACGGAACGCCGTGCTGGATTCCAACGGTCTCGTATCAGTAGCAGTCGAGATGACAGTCCGCATAGCTGTAACGGATCGTGGATCCACGTCTCGATCCCTGAGTCAACAGATGAGGACGTTTGCAAGACAACAACCAACTTCACGAACAGTTCGACGACGTTTGCAGCAGCGTGACAGTCATCTCGGAGACCCTGGCTGCGCTTACCCTTGATGCTGAAATCGCAGACAGGAGCGACTGAGATGTTGTACGCAACGACGAACCTGGGTACACTAATGGCTAAGCGTCAGGTTTTCGGATGAATCCAGGTTCTGTTTACATCATGAAGTTCGCATCCGTGTTTGGCGACATCGTGGTGAAGATAAATTGAAAGCTTGAATTCGTTATCGCCATACTGGCGTATCACCCTGCGTGATGGTATAGGGTGCCATTAGTTACACCTCTCGGTCACCTCTTATTCGCATGGACGGCACTTTGCACAGTGCCGTTACATTTCAGATGTGTTACGACCCGTAGCTCTACCCTTCATTCGATCTCTGCGAAACCCTAAATTTCAGCAGGTTAATACATGACCGCATGTTGCAGGTCGTGTACGGGCCTTTCTGGATACGGAAAAGTTCGACTGCTGCACTGTCAAGCACATGCTCCAGATCTCTCACCAACTGAAAACGTCTGGTCAATGGTGACCGAGCAACTGGCTCGTCATGATACGCCAGTCATTACTCTTGATGAACTTTGGTATCGTGTTGAAGCTGCATGGACATCTGTTCCTGTACACGTATAAACTATTCTGTTTCCCCTCCAAAATAATGACAAAGGAACGTTCTTAAATGAAAGATGATCTGCTCAAAATTAATTAATTATAATTAAACATTCAGATTACATTTCCAATCATGTAAAACAGATAATGGTAGTCACACAATCTTTTAGAAATGTTAAAACATTGAGACACAAAAAATGACTGGCTGAGTCAAAGGTCGGAGGTTTTGCAAAACAGAATGCTATTAGATTGGCTACACAGGGAGTTGAAATTATCGTTGGCCCTAAGCTCCCCAAAGTAAATAGGCAGATCTCAAAAGAATAAAATAAGGGACAGATTCCAACAAGTCTGATTCATATAACCCCCCAGAAAGTGCGTCACCTTACCCACACAGATGATCATTGACGGCAGCGTCTCAAGCTCGCAGGCAGCAGGCGGTGGGAGCGGATGAGCTGAAATTTTTATCCGACCGTAAATGCTGCGACCTGTTAAGCACGGTCGACATGTAACTTAACACAGCGTCACTGGCGTCGGCGTCGCTAGGCGGTTGCTGTGCGATTCTGTCACGCTAGTAGACTAATGAATATTTTCCATAGGGGACACAAAGGCCACTTGGCACAAATCGATCAGTCACTTGCGTAATAAGATTCTGTAAAAACAATGCCCAATTCGCAAAGGCGTAAATGCTCAAATAGAGACTTCTAGCAAAACGAAAACTAAACTGTGGCCTCTCACATCGTAACCACAGGACAATGTAACATCCGTGAAGTAAACACAAGTTCTACAAGGTCCGAATCTTCGGAATCACACACAAGTCTAACCAGAGGACCGTTTAAGACGGTGTCCTTCCCGCGAATCTAAACGGAGTATTCCGAGTCTCCCCAGGTCCGTACACTTCGGACGCTCAAACAGGAGTCTCACGAGGTCTGTGCACTTCAGACGCTCAGACACGAGTCTCGCGAGGTCCGTGCACTTCGGACGCTCAGACACGAGTCTTTGTGCCCCCTCGCGCTCTGCCACACCTGACGGCAAGTGACGGGCGGCCACACCCACGCGCGAAAAGACGCACCAATATCTGCTAACGGCTAATAGTCAAACCAATAGGATGGCTTAGAGCCGTTGACAAATGGTTTAGCTGTCATACTAAAATACTCTGCCGAATCAGGAAGCGTTCTCTGCGGCTGCCAAGAGGCTCCGCCCACGCTTCCCGCGGATTTCACCATTCCCATTGTGAATGCTCTGCAAGGAATTTCACCTTGCTCCTAGCTACGGTCACACGACCTAAAAATGTTAACGTTGTGCTATATATACAGCCACTGGAGCCAAACCCCTAGGGTGCCAGACGAGCAGAAAGCTTTCCTCTCAACCTAACCATTTGTCACACTAACTGTGTTCAAACTCTGCTGCTTTCTAGGATAACACCTAAGGGCAATACGTCTCCATAAACAGCCTGGGACCCAGAGCACTCTGCTATTGTTTGTATCTGGCAAATTCCTCTCTTGCGAAACGGCCGAATGACTAAAAAGGCAGTCCACGCTATCACCCACAGTAAACTGCAGGCAAACATTGTGTAAAGCGTCCCACATACTCTAAAAAATTCTGCCAGGTATACTCCGCCGCCTGTAGCGTCGGCGCCAAACAGGTCAAGCCAGCCCCTCTCGTTCTTCCCCGAAGGCGAGCGAAAGTTGGTGGGAGGGGGAGACCCCCAAGAGCGTCTCTGCTCTGCGTGTCCTGACCGTGCCCAACATGTAAAACAACTTTTTAGCAGCCAAGCTGCGCCAATAAACATTAAAATCCCGAAATTTTCAAATAAACATTGAATGTACTACAATCCCAGGAGCCCAACACCCCTGATGTGTCCCCAAAGGCAAAAAAATCAAAATAAAGAAAGATCTACAGAGAAAAAATGTTACATATTTCAGTAATTAGCATAAAGAGAAGATACAGTAACACAAGGTTAGTATGAAAAATAGTCTAATAACAGCCCCCACCTCACACACGCCATCCAAGCTCTGTTCGACACATTGCCCAAGCGTATCAAGGCCGTTATTATGGCCAGAGGTGGCTGTTCTGGGTACTGACTTCTCAGGATCTATGGCAACCAAACTGCGTGAAAATGTAAACACATGTCAGTTCTACTATAATATATTTGTCCAATGAATACCCGTTTATCGTCTGCATTTCTTCTTGGTGTAGCAATTTTAATGGCCACTAGTGTAAAAACGTTTAAGTAGCTACATCTTTTGATAATTTTACCCAGATCTCTTTACCTGAGACTCTTCTGTTCGGTATGAAGCAAATTATAAATAGTTTTCAGATTGATATCTATTGAAAATTTGTGTTACAGGGAAAATACAAAATATGAATGTATCATTCAACAATTCAGTATGGGAAATTGTAAATAAAATGTATTTGTGGTGTTTATGACGGTGTACCTTATTTAATGCTGGTAATACTTTCACACAAAGTCTTGGAGCGACTCAGCTGAAGACTGGCTGACTTACGCATACAGAAGGAACGGGACAAGCAGTGTGTGAAGAAAGTTAAGATATATACCGAAAATGTGTCCAATGAGGCAAGATCAATGACCATGAGAAGTTTTACAGGTAAGAACCGCTTTACATAAATTTAAAGCTTCATTCGGTTCAATGATGGTGAGGAACTGTGAGAAAATCGTAGCCCCGAGAAACTGGCTACTATAATATATGCATTTGTACATAAGTAAGCACTTTACTCGGTGCAGACGAACCATCCGAGAAAATTAAAGTTCATGAACAAGTGATATCTTTTAGGGGTAGGTGTCTGTTTCGTCAGTATATTCCCTCAATACCCAGAAAACATGGTATAAAGATAAAGGCTTCAGGTGACAGCAGTAATTACTATGTTTCAAAGCTGCAGGTTTAGACGGTTTGATGACCATAAGGAGACAAGACTTCTCTTCTTCGGGTCTATGGAGAGCAACTTCGTTTGTCACCTTGTATGCCCAGGGAATCATGAGCAGTTTGCGACAGCATCACATCTGGAATATTGTTATTTTATCTTTTCGTATTTCTCGGAGAGTCCACGTGTCACTTATGCACGGCACGACACTCCAACCAAATATCTTATTCAGCTCTTTCCTTGGGTATCTCTCTATGCTACTGCATGTGAAAAGTTTCCTTTCCTAATTGAAAACAGCTTTAACCTGGCGGTCTCGGGTTACGATATTACTTCTTGATTCTCCGTCACATGTGATTTTTTATTCCGTAGACGATCAAAGGATTCGACACTCTCCTCATTAGTAGGAGAGGCCATTCATACTCTCCTTACTGAAACCTTTAAACCTAATACTTACCACTCGTGTTAATATGGTTCCATAAGCTCTTTTGAAATATATATCTCCTTTCCACCTCGAACCAAAATTTTAGAAATATGTGACTATGTCTCTGTGAGTTAGCCGTATGAAATGATACTTTGTTCACCTTTGTGTTTATAACATATTAAAATTTGTTCATGGTTTTCTGATTAGGAATTACTTGGAATTTGACATTATGAAAACAGAATGATGACTGTTGAGTTACACGGATGTTACATGGAGAAAACTAAGGTTTCCCGCTGATTATTTGGACTCATTGTTAAGGTTTCTTCACTAAGTTCTCATTTTGTATTGCCTCAGTTGTTGCTATTTGACCTTGGCGTATAATAAAATTTCATTTGAGTACTGCTGAAATAGAAACAATTCTGAAACACCAAGGTGTTGCATCGTCTGATGATGATGAAGAGAATGATGCTATTGTTTATGGATGCAGCAAATTCACAGAAGGTTCTGATAATGACGTTCGAAATTTTAATTGTTGCCTCTCAAGTTGATCAAAGTGCAGATCAGAATATTTGTAAGTAAGTATACATAAAACACGATACATTTATAAAAGCTGTACTCCTTGCATAACATTAATAATACAAAAGGAAACATGTAAAGTACTAATATAATTGTTTTATGGTCTAAGAATGGAAAAGTAAAGCGTCAGAAAAGCCCTGTTACATTTCATGGCATGGGACACAGCCTTCATGACTTTACTGAAGGCAGCTCGAAGTTCTACGAGACATAGTGTAACGAATGTAAATACTGTGAAATCATCATTTGAAATATTTGTTAAGCCAAGCATCATCCACATAATTTTCAAGTGTAGGGACAAACATCTACATCTACATGGGATACTCTGCAAATCACATTTAAGTGCCTGGCAGAGGGTTCATCGAACCACAATTATACTATTTATCTCCCATTCCATTCTCGAATAGCGCGCGGGAAGAAAGAACACTTGAATCTCTCTGTTCGAGCTCTGATTTCTCTTATTTTATTCTGATGATCATTTCTACCTATGTAAGTGGGAGTCAACAATATATTTTCGCATTCGGAGGAGAATGTTGGCGATTGGAATTTCGCAAGTAGCCCACGCCGCAGCGATAAGCGCCGTTGTTGTAATGATTCCCATCCCAGATCCTATATCATATCCGTAACGCTGTCTCCCCTGTAATGTGCAAATACGAAAAGAGCTGCCCTTCTTTGGACTCTTTCGATGTCCTCCGTCAAACCCACCTGATAAGGATCCCACACTGGGCTGCAATACTCCAAAAATGGACGGACAAGCGCAGTGTATGCAGTTTCTTTAGTAGTTCTGTTGCATCTTTTAAGGGTTCTGCCAATAAAACGCAGTCTCTGGTTCGCCTTTCCCACGATATTATCTACGTGTTCCTTCCATTTAAGTCTGAAGTAATAGTAATTCCTAGGTATTTTGTGGAGTTTACGGCCTTCACATTTGATTGATTTATGTTGTAAAGAAAGTTTAACGGATTTCTTTTCGTACTCATGTGGACGACTTCACATTTCTCATCATTTAGAGTCAATTGCCAATTTTTACACCATACTGATATCTTATTCAGATCGTTCTGCAGTTGGTTTTGATCTTCAGATGATTTTACTAGACGGTAAATGACGGCGTCATCTGCAAACAACCTAAGAGAGCTACTTGGATTTTCCCCTAAATCGTTTATGTACATAAGGAATAGCAGAGGACCAATAACACTACCCTGTGGAACGCCCGATATCACCTCTGTTTTAGTCGATGCCTTACCATCGATTACTACGAACTGTGTCCTCTCTGACAAGAAATCCCCTATCCAATCGCAAATTTGGGGCGATATACCATAACCACTCAATTTGATTAAAAGCCGTTTGCGAGGTACGTTATTAAAAGCTTTCTGGAAATCAAGAAATACGGAATCGATTTGCGAACCATTGTCGATAGCACACATCACTTCGTGTGAATAAAGAGCTAGTTGTGTTTCGCATGAACGATATTTTCTAAATCCGTGTTGACCTTGGGTCAATAGATCGTTCTGTTCGAGATAATTCATAATATTTGAATGCAGAATATGTTCCAAAACCCTGCTGCAAATTGACGTCAATGAAATAGGCCTGTAGTTTAGTGGGTTACTCCTATGGCCTTTCTTGAATATAGGTGTGACCTGTGCAACTTTCCAATCTTTTGGTACAGCTCCTTCTATGAGAGAGCGGTTGTATATGACTGTTAAGTAAGGAGCTATCGTTTCAGCATAATCAGATAGAAATCTAATGGGTGTACAATCCGGACCAGAAGACTTGTTGTTGTTAAGTGATTTTAGTCGCTGCACTACTCCGATTGTATCTACTTCTATGTTACTCATTACGGCATCTGTTCGTAATTCGAAATCTGGAATATTGGTTTCGTCTTCTTTGGTGAATGAGTTTCTAAAAGCTAAGTTTAGTAACTCTGCTTTAGTAGCGCTGTCATCGGCAGGATCGCCATTACTATCACGTAGTGAAGGTATTGTTTGTGACTTGCCCCGAGTATATTTAACATATGACCAAAATCTCTTTGGGTTTTCAGTCAAATTACGAGAAAGAGTTTCGTTGTGATAAATATTGTAGGCATCTCGCATTGAAATCCTCGCTAAATTTCGAGCTTCTGAATACTATCGCAAATCCTGAGGATTTCGTGTTCGTTTAAATTTAGTATGCCTTTTCCTTAGCTTTTGCAACAGTGTCCTGACCTGTTTTGTGTACCAAGGGGGATCGCCTCCTTCTTTTATTAATTTATTAGGTATAAAACTTTCAATTGCTGTCGGAACCACTTTTTTGAATATGAGCCATATCTGGTCTACACCTACGTTTAGTGTTAGAAACGAGTGGAAGCTGTCTTTCAAGAAGCAATGTATTTTGTTTCTATTTGCTTTCCTTAACAAATATACTTTGCGTTTATTTTTGGTAACTTTGGGACTTTTGATATTCAATTTCGCTACGACAGCTCTGTGTTCACTAATACCTGTATCCGTTTTGATGCTCGTTATGAGCTCAGGATTATTTGTTGCTAAGGGATCAAGTGTGTTTTCACATCCATTTACAATTCTAGTTGGCACGTGAACTAAGAAGGTAACACACTGGACTCACTTTCTGATTAACGGTGGTTCGAATACACCCCCGGCCATCCAGATTTACGTTTTCTTTGATTTTCCAAAATCACCCCAGGAAATTGCCGGGATGGTTTCTTTCACAGGGCATTGCCGCTTTCCTGCCACATCCTCACCGAAATATCTGAGCGTAAACTCCGTCTGCAATGACCACGCTGTCGATGGAACGTTAAACCCTAAGCTTCTTTCCTTCCCTAACACTAATTTCGATAATAAATGGGCATATCCTGTCAGAGAAAAGTTTGAGTTCTTTCTCGACCTGCTTATACTTGTAGGAGTTTACAGTCACAATGAGTTCTTAGTGAATTTGTAGCATCAAGAGCATAGCCAACCTATTTACAGTAGTTCTATAGGTAGGAACCGCTTTACATAAATTTAAAGCTTCATTCGGTTCGATGATGATCAGCAACTGTGAGAGAATCGTAGCCCCGATAAACTGGCTCCTATAATATATGCATTTTTACAGTGAGTAAGCACGTTACTCGGTGCAGACTAACCGTCCGAGAATATTACAGTTTATGAACAAGTGGTATCTCTTAGGGGTAGGTGTGTGTTTCGTCAGTATATTCCCTCAAGACCCGGAAAACATGGTATAAAGATAAAGGCTTCAAGTGACAGCACTAATTAGTATGTTTCAAAGCCGCAGGCGTAGACGTGAAAGGGCTAAGACAAGAAGAGGGAAATAAATAAGAGGAAAGGAACTGCGTTGGAATGACAGAATATTCATCACAACCTATTATTTCTTTACAGTTTTGGGTTTGACAAAATAACTAGACCGAAAAAAAGACTTACGGAACTTCAAGTCTCATCGGATGTCAGGAACCAGTTTCCAATAGTTTCCAATTGTCTAAAATATGCAATCTGGTTACACTGCTTAGTAAAATACTCTTCATAGAGGAAATTAGATGAATCAGCGAAATCTATTAGAACTTCGATTATAATACAATTGAAGCAGGCGTCGACACGATGGACACATTAATTAGGACCTATACAATAAAACACATGACAGGGTCGTGTCCCACAATTATTGCTGAGAATATCTTGGACATTAGTGTTCTCAATGTGTTCATAATTTGCATGAACTTGAAACCTGACTGACAGGAGAAAAAAAAATTGACCTGTGAGGCTTTCTAGTGTGGAAACTGGAATTCAGCGCAGTAAGGCTTCTCCACTTCCTCTTGCTTCAAAACGTTCAAATGTTTGTGAACCTATTTGACAAAACACCTGTGGTCATCAGTTCCTTGACTTACAAACTAATTAAACTACCTTACACTAAGACGACACCACACCGCTACCTGAGAGGGAAATCGACACTCAAGTGGGAACGGCTGCCCAGTCCATACCATGACGCCTTAGACAACGTGGTAATTCCGCGCGGCTGCCTGTGCAAACATTCTGTGGACAGAAAACACCCAGACAAGAGATGAATACGTTTCCCTTTTGACTTTAAACAAAATTCAGAAATTCTTTGTATTAAATGTAAAGAGTAGCTTTAATGTCAGTGTAAGAATCATTGAGGTAAGTGAAGCAAACATAGTCTAAAAGTACTTATACACATATTTTATCATGTTCCATTTTCTAATGTATGCCTTTAACAACACAATAATTAAAATAAACACAACACTAAAATAGACGTATCACTAAAGTGTAAAAATTGGCAATTGACTCTAAATAACGAGAAATGTGAAGTCGTCCACATGAGTACGAAAAGAAATCCGTTAAGCTTTGTTTACAAGGTAAATCAATCAAAAGTGAAGGACGTAAATCAACAAAATACCTAGGAATTACTATTACTTCAGACTTAAACTGGAAAGAACACGTAGATAATGTCGTGGGAAAGGCGAACCAGAGACTGCGTTTTATTCTCAAAACCCTTAAAAGATGCAACAGAACTACAAAAGAAACTGCAAACACTACGCTTGTCCGTCCATTTTTGGAGTATTGCTGCCCAGTGCGGGATCCTTATCAGGTGGGTTTGACGGAGGATATCGAAAGAACCCAAATATGGGCAGCTTGTTTCCTATTTCACGATACAGGCGAGACAGCGTTACGGAAATGATACAGGATCTGGGATGGAAATCATTACAACAACGGCGCTTATCGCTGCGGCGTGGTCTACTTACGAAACTGCAATCGCCATCATTATTCTCCGAATGCGAAAATATATTGTTGACTCCCACTTACATAGGTAGAAATGATCATCAGAATAAAATACAAGAAAGCAGAGCTCTAACGGAGAGATTCAGGTGTTCTTTCTTCCCGCGCGCTATTCGAGAATGTGATTTGCGGAGTATCCCATGTAGATGTAGATAATTACTATAAGCCAGTGGTATTCAGTGTAACAACACAATCCTGGTACTGGTAGGAATGGTGAACGAGTTATTTCCAGAAATTTTCCTTCCGCATAACATGCAGTATTATCAATACGTGTGAATTTAGACTCCGTGAATATTTTAAAGAAATCATACAGCAGAGATACTTTCGGTCTCTATCTAAACTTAAGGCCAGTATACAGAAACAAAGTGCTCAACTCCCAAAGCAATTGCTGCGTATTGCGGATGTGGCTTCTCGTCGACTCCTTTATTGCTCATACTGAACAAAATGAGTAAGCGGCAGTTCATGGAAACGTCCACATTACCTGTTTGTCGCTTGTTTAAGACATACTCGTAAGGAGCTATTCCGAGACCATTACACATGACTGCATTTCCATATTCGCGGCGCAAGATATGCATATTCTGGTTAAAATTAGAATAATTTTTTCGGCATAAATCGTATTCCCCTTAAAGTATTACAGCAGCTACCACGTTTCGCTTTCACACGACCACACTAACGGACACGGAACCCCGGTGTGCCGCTGCACTCTAATTATAACCAGCCGCCACGTCCACACGCTATGCGTAAAGCGGTAAAACCACCAGGAAAATAACATCTCAGCTATAACGATAGCGATCATCAGCATACTGAGCCGTGACAAAGAAAAATAAACTACAATGCAGTCGGTAGATTGGGAGTGGCGGTTACGGCTGAAACAACAGGTATTCAGTTATAACTCTTTTTCATCTACAGTTTAACCTTCCTCTAAACACCGCTCAATATAACTGGTTTGTTAATTAACCAGTTTTCGGTTTCTTATTGCTATTATTTGCAGTAACAAATGCAAAAATTAAAAGTTGGAAAATTTTAAGACTTCGTCGGGCTTTTGCATTGTACTTTCCTTCAAGATAAAAGAATCAAAATATCTGATAAAATGAGGAAAAGAAACAGAATTTAGTCAGTCTCCAGTTCTTCACTTTTATCGAAAAATAATACGGTGTTAAATATTACAAAATTATTACCAGTTTTCACCTATACCTTCCGCATCTCGGCTGAAAACTGATGTAATTGTAAGGGGTCGATACCATGTTTAAGTTGATACATAGTCAAAGTGTCAAGAGCGAGTGTGTATCGATAGTTACGAGAGCGTGCCAACCGGTAGCGGTTCACACTGTGTTCGTGTCGTGACTTGTTATGGCGGCAAACTAATGTACTAGAATATTCTGCTGATTTGTGTGCCCCCAATACCATGGGTAGACGCATCAGCATACACCGCTTCTGAGAAGTTTGTACTAAATGTGGTGAATATCATGAATCCGGTTTCCGACGACCGCGCCGGTAAAATTTGACGTGTATGGTGCTACTATTCCGTGGCCACAAGCTAATGCTGTATTCTTTGAAGATCAGTCAATATTTACAACTCTGAGAGGAAGGCCGAGACAGTTTTTTTATTTATAGATATATTTCTTTATACCAATGTAAATCTGCTTATGAATTATTCAGGAAAACCTAAACTAACGATCTGCATAGTATTGGAGAGCCACCACTCGATTGTAACACTTCGTGCTAATATTTTAGCAGATGTATTTATCAGGCAATAGCGATTCTGAAGTATACATGGTGAGTCACTTAACATTACCGCTGGATATATTTCGTAAACCACAACAGATACTGACGAACCGATTCACAGACCGAACGTGATGAGAGGCGCTAGTGTAATTGGTTAATACAAACCATAAAAAATGCACGGAAGTATGTTTTTATTTTAAACACAAACCTACCTTTTTTAATGGAACTCCGTTAGTTTTGTTAGCACATCTGAACATATAAACAAATACGTAATCAGTCACGATTGTCGCATTGTAAAATGTTAAATACATACGGAGATATTATAACCTAAAGTTGAAGCTTGAGTACCACTCCTCCGCTGTTCGATCGTGTGTAACGGAGAGCACCGAATTAAGTAAGGATCCCAAAGGAACGGTGATATACCTTAGGTACAGAAGAGAGTAGAGCAGTACATTACGTCCACATGCTGACACCTTTATTGGTCTTTTTCACTGATGCACATGTACATTACCATGAGGGGTGAGGTACACGTACATACGTGGTTTCCATTTTCAATTACGGAGTGGAATAGAGTGTGTCCCGACATGTCAGGCCAATAGATGTTCAAAGTGGTGGCCATCATTTGCTGCACACAATTGGAATCTATGGCGTAATAAATGTCGTACATCCGGCTGCCACAATACCTTGTTTCATATCCTCTGGGGTTGTAGGCACATCACGGTACATATTCTCCTTTAACGTACCCCACAGAAAGAACTCCAGAGGTGTAAGATCAGGAGAACGGGCTGGCCAATTTATACGTCCTCCACGTCTTATGAAACGCGCGTCGAACAACCTGTCTAGGGACAGCCTAGTGTTATATGCGGAATGTGGAGGTGCACCATCATACTGATACCACATACGTCGACGCTTTTCCAGTGGGACATTTTCGAGCAACGTTGGCAGATCATACTGTAGAAATGCGATGTATGTTGCAGCTGTTTGGGCCCCAGCAATGAAGTTAGGACCAATGAGGTGGTCGCCAATGATTCCTTAACATACATTTACAGTCCACGGTCGCTGTCGCTCTACCTGTCAGAGCCAGCAAGGATTGTCCACGGGCCAGTAATGCATGGTCCATAGATTCACTGCCCCGTGGTTTGTGATAACCTCTTCTTCGGTGCCGACCGCGGTGGCCGCGGGGACTAAGGCGCTCCAGTCACGGTCTGCACGGCCACTACGGTCGGGGGTTCCAATCCCCCCTCGGGCATAGATATTTGTGCCGTCCTAGTTCGTAAGTAGTTCATAAGTAGTTTGTAAGTTTAGGGACTGATGACCCCGTAGTTAAGTCCCATAGACTATACAAACATTTTATTTTCTTCATCGGTAAACAGGTCGAACTGCAACGCATTCTCTGTTCATGCCCATTGACAGAATTGTACTCGATGATTAAAGTCATCACCATATAATCGCTGATGTAGCGACACATGAAACAGGTGAAAGCGGTGACGATGCAGTAAGCGCATGACACTACTTTGACTCAGTCCACCGGCTCTCGCAATGTCTCGTGTAGTCAGTCATAAGTGGGTTCACGACAACAGCAGCTAACACACCAACTGCACCCGCTTCTCCTGTGACGGGTCTGTTGCGGACCCGTTTGCGTGCTACGACCATACTTGTTGCATACAGTTGGCGGTAGATATTTTGAAATGTGTGGCACGTTGGATGCTCTCTGTCCAGGTACCGTTCTGCATACACACTGCAGCCTTCAGCTGCATTTTGTCGACAGTCGCCATAGATGAGTATCATCTCCGCATTTTCAGATTTCGGATACAGCATGGTCAGAGTTCCTACAACACTACACTATCACAGACGTCTGGTAACACAGTGTACTACAAACTGCAATGTACTGTACTGCAAAGACGAATGCAGAATAACAATAGCAACAAGCGCTACATGCGGACACTGCGACAGTTAGACGAAATCACAACAATGCACTACAGCCACACCCGTAAACACGGTCGTCATAGTAAACATGTCCCTGCAGACGCTGCTCGCCGACGGTGGCCCATGTTTGTTACAACACGCAACTGAACGTCGGATGTTTCAAGCGTCAACTTTAGGTTTCAATATCTCCGAAAGTAATTAACATTTTACAATGAAACAAACGGCACTGATTTCGTATTTGCTTATATGTTCAGATGTGCTAACAAAACTAACGGGGTTCCATTTAAAAACCATAGGTTTCTGTTAAAAAACATACTTCCGTGCGTTTTTTGTTTGTTTGTTTGTATTAACCAATTACACTATCCCCTCTCCTCAAGTTCGGTCTGTGGGATCGGTTCGTCATATTTGATGTGGTTTACGAAATATATCCAGCGGTAATGTTAGGTGACTCACCCTGTATAACTGGCTGTAGTTTGGTGGCAAGAACATTGAATTTTTTTTCAAGTTTTAAGTAACGTGAGATGGAGGTAATGACATTCTGTGCTTGATAATGCAATATCAGTGGTGGCTGGTGCTTCATATGACTGGGGGTTCACTTCTCTCAGTGCCGGATCTTGACAGTGGCGTTCGCCCCTCTTCCACCGCTCGAGACAATTTGAAGGGAGACAATTTTTCGCCCCTCTGCGAGTGGCCCCGGCGTGAAAGTGTCCCGGTTTGTCCGCCCTTTAGATATATTTTCATTAAAACATCTGCCGGGTGTGTTACCTCGGTTTGTTTGTGCTTGCTTCAACTCGAGCCGAGGTGTCGGTCTACCAAACTTCTTCATTTCACACTTATCTTCCAAGCTTAAAGTTTGTACATTTTTTCTAAAATATGCACACCGTTGTTCATCTTCCTTTGTTAATAAACACCAACAACGTGTGAATATATGCCTGAACACTTAAAGAAAGTAAATAACAGATTACACTGTTAAGTGACTGTAACAAAATTAATCTGTTACGATGAAGAGACAAGCTACCTTCGGGTTACGTGACAATGTCAACAGCAACCCTCCTAACCTTACGAATGAGTAAAGGCTGCTCTCCCCCACATCTTTTCAGATAGTTAAATATTTGTTACAACCAGGAGTATAAATGTCATTTACTCTCAAAATTGTGGCACATTTGCAAAAAAAAAGGCCAAAGATATGTGGCAAGTAAGAATACAAAAGTTTTTACGTATCTGTTAAAAAAGAAGATTGGGTTTTAAAAAATTGCTTACAGACGGTCTCGAACTCAATATCTTAGACACCATAGCACGTCGCCGCTCACCACACGGCTGTTATTACTTAGCGGAGAGTTATGACTTCATTAATATTCATAATTGGATCTTCTGAAGGCTTTTACAGTTGATGCGTCTTTAATTTATAGTTATTTTTTACCAAATATGACGTGTTTTCGATGAATCTTAAATGCGCCATAACGAATATGATGGGCGGATGTTGCTGTAATGGAGGACTCGCCGATGCGCAAAGTGATGTGCGCAGTAGCTCCAATGTCTTTGCTTCGGGACCATTCCTCCGTTACCGACAGAACTCAAGTAGCCAGGAGCTGGCATCTCTGCCAGCTCCAACGCTAGTGTTGAAAGCGGCGTTTTCTCTCGTCCCGTCCTATAGCGGGAGCGCCCATATCCTGCCTCCAGGGTGTTCAGAAGAGAATTCGAACCTCAGCCGAGCATGCTCACTGCATTGCAAAGCTGCAGCTAGTGCAGCCTATATTAAACGGCTGCGTTACGATTCGTATACGTGTTTTCTCCGCGACGTCTAACGTATCTCATGCGACAAAATATTTTCATAACGCATATAAAATGATATGATAGAAGAACGAAACGAAGAATCGTAGTTTTAAAACACTTTTTATTCTATTTATTTATTTACTTTTTTCACGACAAGTTTTTCCGTGGGTTTACTGAACCAGTGGAAACATAGAACGCACCGCCACTGTGCAATAGTAAAATCAGTCATGATCACAAAATAAATCATTTAAGGGGAGACGGAAGGCAACTGGGCTAAAAAATTCGATTTTTAGATTTTGGCGTATTTTAAACGCCTAGTATTTTTTGCGTGAAACAGTTTATGTTTTATATAAATCCAACAATTTTTTGTGAGTTATGATAGTTATTCTGACGCTCTGTGCAATCTGGCCATGCCTTCCGTTTTGCGCCATGCTGAGAAAATGCACACAGCATTCTTTTACTCCTTGTATATTATTTAATGCTTCTATTGTTTTTATCGCTTCAATGTTTCCTACACTGTATCTACTATGGATACTTTTTGTTCCGATCGTATTTGTTATTGTTTTCGAAGTTCACCAAAAACTGTATTTGTTCAGATCTCAACCCTCAAATTTGGTGTTTATGATGCTATTCTATGCTTCAATGATGGTGCAACTAGAAAACTGGAAGTTTTGGAATTATTGGGCATACAATCTAGTGGAAATACTGCAAAATCCTTGGTGCAAATAGATAGAGACAGAATACGCAAAGCCGATATTGCTAATTTAAAATGCACAAAAGGATCTAGAGAGGGGACCAAGAGAAGAAAGCCGGCCGCGGTGGCCGAGGGGACTGAGGCGCTCCAGTCACGGTCTGCACGGCCACTATGGTAGGGGGTTCGAATCCCCCCTCGGGCATGGATATTTGTGACGTCCTTAGGATTAGCTAGTTCATAAGTAGTTTGTAAGTTTAGGGACTGATGACCCCGTAGTTAAGTCCCTTAGGCTCTACAAACATTTGAACATTTTTTGAAGAGAAGAAACGAAGATCAGTATGATTCAGATGATGCTCAATATGGTGCAGGAAAATATTTGTGGTCAGTAATTCTCATCAATAACTGTACTAGAATTGCAATATTAAACTTTAAATTGATTTTTCTCAAAATTACATTTTTTTTTTTTTTTTTTTTTTTTTTTTTTTTTTTTTTTTTTTTTTTTTTTTACTTTCAGGTACCATTATTTGGAAACTAAAGGGGTTAGAAAGATGAAATTTGGTCTCTTTGTACTAAAGATGGTAGTAAATCATTACAAGTAAATTGAGAACCACAAAACAATCATCAACTGTTTTACAATAGTTAATGTACTAAAAAAGTTAAATTTCACTGATGAAACAATAAAAAAATTTCTTCAAAACCACTGGAGCTATTATGTTAATTTTACTTGTTCATTAAGACATATGAGTTACATATATGCAGTAAGAATTTCGTTGTTTTATCACTTAACAGTTCCTTTGAAAAGTGTACCTATTCAAAGGGTAAAATGACATTGGCAGAATAGGGATAAAAATGGCCTTCCGTCTCCCCTTAATGAAAATGGCTTCTTTCGGCACATTTAGTCAGCCATCATTTCCAACCAAATGGCCCTGTTAATCAGATGATTGCCGACTACATGCGCAGAAACTGATCATTTTAGTAAATGAGATTTTTGCGCTCTTCAATTTTTCTTACTACCTCATTTTTTTAATTATATTCATAAGTTTATTATTGTCGCCATAATATACTTTGTCTGACTGTGGATTGTGTCATTTCAAACATGACCCATGTCCGGCGTCGACCGAACAATTGCCATTGCCGTATGACCCGGAAGCGAGTCATTCACTCTGCACGTGCGTACGCGTCGCGTAATAAGCCACGGCACAAAGGAACAGATACACTGATGCCTCAAAAACAGCTGTACCAACTCTTCTACCATGCTCGTTACTGACTTGGGATAGTTGTTCAATTATCACTGATCGCCTTTCCTAGGTTATGCGATAACCTAATATTTCGAAACAGGGGAAATTATTGGAATAAATACGAGTAAGAAAGTAGGGAACGCTTTTGCATAAAAAAAAAAAAATAAAAAAAAATAAAAAAAAAACCTCGAGTACTACAATACTACTTTCCACTTAGTCGTAAAAGTCTACCGCCTGAGACTTCAGCCAGTGAGTGACAATATCAAACATCAATGTCCGTGATACTTGTGAAAAAAAGCGAAGTTCCATTATTATGAAGCGACCGGTTTCACGAATCGTTTCATCAACTTCAGCGACACAATCGTCCGTCACAATGCTGAGGCGTCCACTCGTCTCTTCATCGTGAACTTTGGTTCCGCCACTTTAAAACCAACTGAACACTCACTATGTTGTTTCCCTACATACAACACAGTTCGCGATAAACAGCTATGGGTTTTAGGTTTTTCGACAACAAAAATTATCACAGACATAACCTCACAACTGGCGGGATTTTCGATTGTAGCGCACATTTCCAATTCGAATACACGAAAAAACAGAAGCGCAGAGACGTTTCTGTTGTTACGGCTGGATGCCGACTGACTTGCCGATCACGCACATACCCAAAAATATATGTGATCGGCCCGTGCCTAGCTGCTTCAGACAGCAACGTCCCCTACTTTCTGAATAACCCTCGTATAAAACACTCTAAGGACCATAACCGTAAAATTTTTGGGCCTGGCATCGCGTGAAAATTACCACGTCGTAAAATTTACGGGACGCGACATTTAGATTAATGCAAAACACTGCAACGTTACTTCAACGGGTTTTGACCAGATTTGTATATTCTATAGAAGTCTAGTACCAAAATACGTCCATAGATGGTTCTAATGTGAACAGTGGAGCGTTGCACTCTGCCTGGAACCTCGCTTTAGACTATGGTTCTGTATGAAATTTGTTTGCAGTTACAGTCTACTGACAGAAAGATGTAATGTAGTGTCACAATATTTGTTATTTGGTAATAATAATGTCAATTGAAATTTAATATTTGTATGACTATTCTAAATTCTCAATAACACCTAAGTAATTTCTGTAACTGTATCTTAAAGCTATGCTTTCTAAACTAATTTCTCTCACAAGGATTTAAAGTAGGTAATACATCCGGATTCTCTTAATCACCCGTAAAATAGATTCCCGCTGATCTACCCCATCCTTTACCAAACTCGGGCCTCTGCCACGCCTTCACAACTGCTTCTCTCCTTCCCTTCACCTGCACTAGCTCTACTTCTTCTCTCAGGGTAACTTCCACCACCACCCACTACCGGATGCCATCGTCCGTACTGAAATCTATCCCTCCCAGCAACCCTTATCCTCTTCCTGTGGATGCAACGCCTCCTCTCCTCCTTCCCTCCTTGTCCTTCTGGCCGGTTGGCTATTCCCCTTCCTCCCCGGAGTCATTCCGCTCCCACCACACTCTCTGCCACCGCCTCCTCTTCAGTTTACCGCCTCCCCCAACCCCTCTTCGGGTTCCACAGTGTCCACAGTGTTCTCTAGTGTTAAGTGTCTCCAATATTTTAGTGGGCCGGCCGCGGTGGCCGAGGAGACTGAGGCGCTCCAGTCACGGTCTGCACGGCTCCTACGGTCGGGGGTTCGAATCCCCCCTCGGGCATGGATATTTGTGCCGTCCTAGTTCGTAAGTAGTTCATAAGTAGTTTGTAAGTTTAGGGACTGATGACCCCCTAGTTAAGTCCCATAGACTATACAAACATTTGAACATTTTTTTTTTATTTCAGTGAATTTTAAAGTGCGGCCACCGCCTACAATCAAGTATCGACACCGAATATTTTAAACGTTGGTGTCTAAGTTTCTTCGTATGGCCATTGTTGTTGTTCTCACTGTGCGTTTTTAATGCTACTGTGGCAGAAAATTTTAACGGAATACATGTTTTTATCACCTATTTCTGTCTCTTTTCACCAAATATTCTCAATGACAATGTTTTTAATTCTTTTACTTCATGTCATTATTTTAATTTACATGTTCATTGTTGTAAAACCGCTCGGCTGAAGAGCAGTACTCAAACTGCTGTCAACCTGCTGGATGAATATTCAGTTTTAACTAAGAATAGTGAAATAATGAAAAAAAAAATTTAAAGACGAAAATTACATCTTCAAAATAGTACCAGATTTGCCACAATCCAAACCGTATATTTCATGCAGTGATTTTTAAAATATTGTTTAAATTCCCTGGTTTCTATGGGCAGCTGTACAAAAATGATCTGGTACAGAGAGTTTTAATAACTTTTAATTTGTTTAATAATTTTAAAAACAAACATTTAGAACCAATACTACAGCATGTAAGCTATGCAGGCGTTGTACCCGTATATTGGCAATCTATTTCTAGAAATCTTATAATGTAGACTGTATGTGTGGCTATGTGTGTAAGCGTGCTTGTTCCACATCTCCTACTAAAGTACTGGACCAATTTCAACCAAACGTAGTGCACATGTTCCTTACTATCAGCCAACAATCGTTGTCGGGGTAAGAACCACATACGACACATATGTAAGGAGATATGACATCATAAACAATGACAATAGTGAGAAACGTTGGCATCATATTGTACATCTGTTCCTAAACTAATGGGCTGATTTGAACCAAATTTGGTAAAACATTCTTTAAGGTCAGGAATAATTTTCTATTGTTGTAAAAGGCACCTACGATACGTATTTCATACGATGTCACGTCATAAAGGATGAAAACCGCCCCATCTTGCAGCGCTTGATAGCGTGATTTTATTCGACTATTTGACAATGAGAGCACTTAGCGACGTGTAATAAACTTCGGACATAATTTCAAATATTCTTTCGCTGACATCCGCAACAAAATGATGAAGGATAAAAAAATTAACGCTTACTACTTTTCCGATGTACATGATGTATATCTACAGCATTTGGCATGACGTTACAAGTTATAACATCTACACCGTAAATTGTATTCGCGAGACAATCCAAAGACGGTACACAAGCACACCACTGATTTTTCTCAGATTCTATACCACAGTTTGACATGTAGTTCATGAGTTATGAAGACAAAAAAACTTTGGTTCATGAATGACGGCATCGTCACACACGAAGTGTCGCTTTATTACGTCTTTACTGCCTACACATTTACGACATATTTTGCAGGCATTAGGCACTTATACCATTGAATGTACCTTCTAAATTACATCAGTGTACGAAACATAGTTCAGGTGATATGCCGGCCGCGGTGGCCGAGCGGTCTGCGGTGTGCCCATCACGGTCTGCACGGCCGCTGCGGTCAGGGTTCGAATCCCCCCTCAGGCATGGATGTTTGTGCCGTCTTTAGTATGAGGCAGTTCATAAGTAGTTTGTAAGTTTAGGGACTGATGACCCCGTAGTTGCCGGCCGCGGTGGCCGAGGGGACTGCGGCGCTTCAGTCACGGTCTGCACGGCCACTACGATCGGGGGTTCGAATTCCTCCTCGGGCATGGATATTTGTGCCGTCCTTAGTTGTAGTTAGTTCATAAGTAGTTCGTAAGTTTAGGGACTGAAGACCCCGTAGTTAAGTCCCAAAAGCTCTACAAACATTTGAACATTTTCAGATGATATGGCGCAGTAAACAGTGAGTCACAAAACCTTTCATATCACATGTAGCCACGCGGGTGTAGCCGAGAGTTCTGGAGCGCCACGTTGAGTATCGCGCGGCCTCCCGCGCCGGAGGTTCGAAACCTCCCTCGGGCGTGGATGTTTGTGTTATCTTTAGTATAAGTTAGTTCATACGTAGTTTGTACGTTATAAGACTGATGACCCCACAGTGAAGTCCAATAAGCTTTTAAAACATTTAACATCACAAGTATCAATAAATATTGTTTATAATCAAGTTTTGAATTAAATTAATGTTATTCATCATTTGTATTTCGTTACTATTTTTCTGTTCATAAGATAGAGGTTACAGATATGAAAGTAGCAGGAATGATTTTAGGTACCAATAGATGGGAACAATGGCAGGGGGGTGTTCATAATGAGGAAATCAAAGAAAAGCTGGGTATGAACACCATAGAAGAAGCAGTTAGAGCCGAACAGACTGTGATGGTTGGGTCATGTTACACGCATGGGAGAAGCAAGGTTACCTAAGAGACTCATGAGCTCGTCAGCGGAGGGTAAGAGTAGTCGAGGTAGACGAAGAAGAAAGTACTTAGATTCGGTGCAGAATGATTTTCAAGTAAAAGGCATAACATCAGACGAGGCATAAATAATTGAATAGGGGATCATGAATGAATTTTATTAGATGTACTATGCTCCAGACTGAACGCTGAAAGGGATAGTCAGTCTCTAATGATGATGATAATGATGATGGATACAGCACTTAAAATTTCGTATCTTATGCATATATTTTTGTTTTACTGTTTCATAATTTCAAAGCTGTTTCCATGGCTACATGAATTTTCGTTTCTAATATAAGACTGGAAAAATGCATATATGCCCGGGCAATGCTAGTAACTTAATACATCCCTTACAACCGATAGCATATAAATAAAGAAAAATCGTTTATTAAGAACTACAATACCGGTATCGGTTCTAGCCGGTCGGTTTTACCCATCCCTAGGGTAGAGCAGGAAATGTCAAGAAGCGTGCCGCTACCTCCCTCAGTGGCCTCTTAATATGCGAAGTAATGAGAATTAGGCGTCATCGGTGTTTTAGCACCCAGCGCGCTCTGTCACTGCAGACGGTGCGTATCGGAAGGTGAACCAGCACGGCGCGCGGCTATTATGGGTCTGGCTTTATTGCTTCCCCTGACGTTTACGAAGAGATAGGCGGCGGAAAGCCACTCCGAGTAATAGCGGCGCAGCCGGCGACGTGCGCGTGACGTCACGGCAGAAGCGCCGCTCCGCGAGGCCCAAATTGAGCCATCATCGCGGCCGAGCCCAGCCCGGCGGTCGATGCGTCACTCACCCCGAACCAAGGGCCCGTTTCCGCAAACAAGCCGGCAGGCCACCCGTCCAGAGTGGAAACAGACACTCAATCCGTGTCACGGTACCTACATCTACATTCTTACGCCTTATGCCACCACACGTTGTGTACCAAAGTTACTTTCTCTCTCTCTCTCTCTCTCTCTCTCTCTCTCTCTCTCTCTCTCTCTCTCTCTCTCTCTCTCTCTCCCTCTCTCTCTTTTTCTCTTTCCTTTCTTTGGCCATGTTCCCGCACATGCAGCATCGGCTTTGTTAAACCCGGATTTGGCGTGTTTATATTTACGGGGTGGCCGGTGTGCCCTTCCTTTCCATGTGTCCCCCCGGAAGGAAATGTATACCTCAAATGTGTAAGGTGATGCGCATGAGTAGAAAAAGCAGTCCCATAATATTCGAATACAGCATTAGTAGTGAGCTTCTTGATGCAGTCGCGTCGTTCAAATATCTAGGCGTATCATTGCAGAGTGATATGAAATGGAACGAGCATGTAAGGGCAGTTGTGAGTAAGGCGGACAGCCGCCTTCGGTTTATTGGGAGAGTTTTGGGAAGATGTACATCACCTGTAAAGGAGACCGCGTATAAAACGCTTGTGCGACCACGTCTTGAGTTTTGGTTAAGTGTTTGGGACCCGCAGCAGATCGGTTTAAAGGAAGACATAGAGGCGGTTCAGAGGCGAGCAGCTAGATTTGTTACCGGTAGGTTCGATCAATGCGCAAGTGTCACGGAAATGCTCCGGCAACTCAATTGGGGATCGCTGGAAGAAAGACGAGATAAGAGAAATTAGGGCTCGTACGGAGGCATATAGGCATTCTTTTTTTCCTCGTTCAATTTGGGAATGGAATAGTAAAGGAAATGCCTAGTAGTGGATAATCTTTCCGTTTTCGGCCTGATTTCACTTATTTTATTATGATGATCATGTCTCCATATGTAAGTGGGCGCTAGCAAAATATTTCGAATTCGGAAATAGAAATTCGGTGAAAGAAATTTCGCAAATAGATCTCTCCGTAACGAATAACGCCTTTCTTTTTAATGATTTCCACTCTCGAATCGTGCATGATTTCCGTGACACTCTCTCCACTATGTCGCGATAATACAAAACGAGCAGTTTTTTTAGTAGAACTGTTGCATTATATAAGTGTTGAGCCAATGAAACGAGCCTTTCGTTCGCCTTCCCTACAATATTTTCAATGTGTTATTTTCAATTTCACTTGTTCTTAATTATTATTCTTTGGTATTTAGTTGAATTGACCACCTGTAGATTTAACTGATTTATGTTGTAACAGAAGTTTAGGGGATTTCTTTTAGTGGTCATGTGGATGACTTCACACGTATCGTTATGAAAGATCAGCTGCCAATGTCTGCATGATGCAGATGTCTTATCTAAATTATTTCGTAGCTGCTTTTGATCTTCTGGTGACTTTACTAATCGTTATATGACAGCATTATCCACGAACAATCTAAGAGATCTACTCAGATTCTCTCCTAAACCGTTTATAAAAACAAAGAAGGGTACGGGCCTTATGAGAGTTCCTTATGGAATGCCAGATATCACTTCTGTTATAATTCTTGACTTACCGTCAATAACAAGGTACTGTGGCCTTTGTGACAGGAAATCACGAAACTAATCGCACTACTGTAGCGATATTCCGTAAGCACCCAATTTGTTTAGGAGACGCTAGTGAGGTAGAGTGTGAAACGTCCTTCGGAAATTTAGAAAAACGGAATCTTTTTGAGATCCCTTGTCGATAGCACTCATCACATCATGTGAGTCAAGAAATTGCTGGGTTTCACAAGTACGATACTTTTTGGATTTGTTTTGACTATGGGTTAATAGGTCGTTATCTTCGAGGTTGTTTATGATATTTCAGGAAAGTATATGTTCTTAATTACTGATGCAAACCGACTTCAGCGATATAGACCTTCTTTCATTCTTCGAAAAGCGTATGATGGAACTTTCACATAGGCCCGTACCATGATTCACTTCGTGTCTCTTGCAGCGTCTGCCACTGGTGTTTCCTAAAAACATCTGTGACACTTCCGCGCTTACTAAATGAACCCGTCACTGAGCGTGCTGATCTCCGTTGAACTCTATCAACTGCACCTGGAACAGATCCCAGACTGATGAGCAATGCTCAAGCGCCGCAGATCGAAAATTTTGTAAGCTACTTCCTGAGAATTCTTCCTATGAGTATCACTCTGGCATCTCCTTTACCCACGATTAATTTAATATAATAGTTTCATTTTAATCAAATGTATGCTTCCAGGTAAGAAATGAAAGGAAACGTTTCGTGTATCCGTTCTGCTATTACGTAGTTGCGTAATAAAGAATCGTCCTTAGTATGTAAACGCAGCACATAATACTAGTTTATGTTGAGATTTACCTGCCATTCCCTACACCACGCGTCGGTACGCTGCAGATCATTATCCAGTTCGCTACCATTTCCAGTGTCGTGACTTGTTGATAAACTATGGCATCTTCCACATAAATCCCCAATGAACCTCTGATGTTAAAGCCATGCCAGTCTTTCAAGTCTCGCATGAGAATTTCTGTGAAGTTTGAAGATAAGAGGCGAGGTACTGGCGTAAGTCAAGCTGTGTGGTCGTATGGTAAAGTGTGACGGAATACATCAGACGGTAGAGCGCTTGCACGCGATAGGCAAAGGTCACAGGTTCGAAACCTGATTCCGGCACACAGTTTTAACCTCCTAGGAAGTATCATTTCACTGAACACTCCGCTGCTGAGTGAAAATATCGTTCTAAAAATATCCCCTATGCTCTTGCTAGGCCATTTCTCCGCCATATCGCAGGAGAAATTTTTGAAGTTTGTAAAGTAAGAGGCGAGGTACTGACGGAAGTAAAACTGTAAGGACGGACGATGAGGCGTGCGGGGATAGCTCATCCGGTAGTGTGCTTGCCTCTGAAATGAAAAGTCCCAGGTTCGAATCCTAGTTCCGGCACACAGTTTTGATTTTCCAGAAAGTACAATATTAGCGCATACTCCGCTGCAGACAGAAAATATCAATCTGGAAAGATCTGATTTTGTCTAGGAGGTCATTCACATGTTTTGTGATTAGCAACGGTTGTGTAAGACTCCCATGTCTGAAATCACTTTCACATCTGAAGTCTTCTCTACTTCTAGAGTGACGTGCGAAGTTCTGTTAGCGAGAAACTACACAATGCAGTTACACAGTTGGCTTCATATTCCATATGCTAGCACTTTGTGCATCAGTCGGCGGTGCGGAACGGTACGGAACGCCTTACAGAAGACACGAAGCACAGCACTTCTGCCCTTTGGATTTCGTAGGTGAATAGTGCGAACTGGTTTTCACATGACCGTTGCTGTCGAAAACCATGTTGATTCCTACAAAGGAGATAGTCGCAGTGCCGGCCGAGGTGGCCGAGCGTTCTGCGGCGCGCCAGTCACAGTCTGCACGGCCACTACGGTCGGGGATTCGAATCCCCCCTCGGGCATGGATATTTGTGCCGTCCTTAGTATTAGCTAGTTCATAAGTAGTTTGTAAGTTTAGGGACTGATGACCCCGTAGTTAAGTCCCATAAGCTCCACAAACATTTGAACATTTGATAGTCGCAGGGAGTGAGCAAACATATCAAGAGCCTAAGTGATTCTACGTTCATCTACATAAACATCTACATAGCTACTCTGCAAGAGGTCCCTTGGAAAAGTATTTATCGAAGCACTATCAGACTTCTTCCATACCGTGCAAGACTGTTTCATATACAGGGTGATTCTAAAATCGTGCACTCGGGCTTCGCAGCGTGATTTCTCACATGCTAAAGTGTCTCTCACAAAATTTCGTCCTTCGCATGTTTCCGGCAGTAAATGGACGTCGAAGATTGAGATGGATGAGTGTTCCGTACGTCAGTGCGTTTCAGAATTACACTACTACACCAACAAACTTCTGTGTGATGTGGGAGGTATCTTGAGGAACAAAATGAGCATAGAAACGCGTGCCCAAAAGCGCCATTCAGCGACGCTACTAAGAGTCCAAGATACAGGCACCAGCTCTTGGCGCTGGACATCCCCTCCAGCAACTTCGACGCTCTGTAGCGTCATTCGATTATGTTTCCGGGCATGGGTTTCTACGCTCACTTTGTTCCTCAAGAAACCTCCCACATCCCCTAGGAGTTTGTTGGTGTAGTAGTGTAATTCTGAAACACACTGACGAATGGGACACAAACCCATCTTAATCTTCGACGTCCATTTACTGCCGTAAATTTTCGCAGGACGAAATTTTGTGACAGACATTTTATATTGCTAGCATGTGAGCCCAAGTGCGCGAATCTAGATTCACCCTGTATAATTCTTATTACCATTTCTCCCAATGTAGGTGGCTGCCAACAATTGAGTTCACATTCGTAGTGTAGCTGCTCCCCAGGTACAGAACTTTCTGTTTCTATGAGTGTTACCTGCATCGGACCACTTCTAGCAGAGGCTTAGGTTTCTTTAATTAAAGGATAAAAATTATAACGACACAGGAAGACTGCAGACTAGATGTCAGGCCGTTCAATGACAACAAATTATCAATATATTCCCAAACTAACAAACTGAAATGTGGTGTACCTGTTACATTTGATAAATACGGAAAAAGTTAAACATTATAAAACACAACCTGAAACTGCCAACTTCTTGTTGACGAACAAGACAAAGGCGGTAATAAATATCTAAGTGGAAGAGAATTCTATTAACACGACCAGGTCTTATTTAGAGAGAATAATGAAGATACATTTTAGCCAAGTGAACAACTGTGCTCAATCAGGCGGAAAACAAGTACTACAGTAAAAGGATGTTTAATTGATGGCACCTAGCGTTCTGTATGGAAACCTTTGCATTTCTATAAAGTCGCAAGCGTTCGCCTTCGCTCTATCTTTACTGCGAAAACGTCCTTGTTACAATGGTAAAGCTCACGGCTAAAACTATAAGTCATCACCAAAACCTTCGATATGGCGGCGACAACACAAGGTCGTTCGTCCACCGATATTGAGCAGCAGAAGATAAGTAGGCCTCTCTAGTTAGTTTTCTTACGGTGCTCATAGGACTGCAGTAGTCGTCCGTCGACAACACCATGGATTTGTCGGGAACCTCGCCAGAGGGACCGTTAATACTGGTTGCGGCCAGCAAAGTTGGGTCCTCTGCTTCTTAAGGTGCGTGTTCCCGGGTGGCGCGAAACTGCCGAAGGAGAAGTAACACAGTGGTCTTCCTCCGCTGGGAAGACGCCGTGTCCAGTGATCCAAAACTACGGTTGGAACAGCCTTTGTGACTGTTCGCCATATGGCGAATTTATAAGGATAATCAAGCTAGGTCCCGGCAATTTACTCCGCCCTCACGATATAACAGTCTCCTGGTTAGGTAAGCTCACATTGTCATTAGATTACCGGGATAAATTAGTTTCATACGGTTCAACTGTCGATTAATTTAATCGACTTTCTCAATTATAATCGGGCAGAACCTTGTGACGTATCAGTCAAGTTAGATATCAGTCGATTTAGTTCAGAAATTGAACTCTATTCAGGACTCCGCTCTATTGCATAACTGTAAACCTAGATCCACCACAGCTAGTTCAATGTTTGTCGTAGTCAGCTCGGTAGATGCTCGACAACACCGCTAAAATCGACTATCGACGTGATTATTGCAGATATTAATCGATACATAGTATGTGTTATCAAAGCTTTTATGTTGTGAAAATGGAAGGAAGTAAACAGGAGATAGAGCTATATTGAAACGTTTTCCAGCACGAAAAAGTTTTACTTCTAGAAATGGTTTAAGGGCGTTAAAAGGACACAATAGAGAGGAAAAATCGGATAAAGTTACTACCACCTACACAATGTACTAGCATGGAAGAAGTTTCTGTCGTATTAATTCGCATAATAACGGGATAGAGTTTGAAACTGTGTTTCGAAAATGTAAAGAAAGGTCCACAAAAGCACTTACTGTAACGAGAATCAGTCTGAGAAAGCCGCAAGTTTTACTAACAGTGGGCAGGAAGAGATTGAGAATTGGTATCTAAAGACACGCGAGTTTGAGTAATCCGTGGAGTTTTGATGATCGAAGTGTCCCCAGTGGTGTAGTGGTCAACGCAACTGCCTAGAAAGCAGGAGACCCGGGTTCGAATCGCGGCTGGGTGACATTTTCAGCTTTCCCCTTTCACAGTTAATTTCGTAAATTCCATGGTATGAATTGATATTATCCGCATGATCGGACACATCCCAAAGAACAGACACCACATGCATGTACTTACATAATAAGCCCATGACGTGTAATGATCATTTCATCAGTGCGGAGGCATTCCGAGGTCCTTACTCTCAGGGGAATCGGTTTGAAAAATCCCGAGTTTGAGTAATAGTTGGCAGGGAGAAATTGAGAATTTGTACCGGGAGGCGATCTGGAGTAGTCCTTGCAGTTGTGGTGATCGCTGTGCCCTATTGGTGTACGGGTCAGCGCAGCAGCCTCGAAAGCAGGAGACCCGGGATCGAATCCCGGTTGGGTATAAATTTTCAGCTATACCAATTTGCAGTAAATGTTGTAAATTCCGCGAATAAAAATTGCTGCAGACTTCTTGGAGTCTACAGGAAAAATAAATACATGCAAACATCCATTTGTACGTGGAATTCGCTGACAAGAGGATGAGATTTTTTTTCCATGGTGCAAAGTGTGCTACTCTGGGAAGACGACTTTGACATAGTAGAGTATAACATAGCGGATATTCGGAACAATCTTAAAGAAAACGAAGAAAATCGCTTCTTCGTCAAATAGTTGTAGTGATGGTTCCACGTTTCACTAATATTACAAAAATTATGCTGTTTCTCACTATTGAAGCGAGTTTCTATTACTTTCGACATTGCGACTTATGTTCTGCTGACTCTTGGTCTTACTACTAGACGGTCGACGGGGTTCGTGATAGTATCGATCGCCTGCTCCCTCACCCCTCACTCGTCGCAGTTACTATGACCGATTTACGCGATCGCGTGTACTCGGCAATTTCTCTTTGGAACGATATTGCACACCTGTTCCGTATCTTCCTAACTCCTACTTGGGCACACGTAAGTCTCAAGAAATAACTGCCCCAACATTACATGTAGCACAATGTGATATTTCCTTCATCGGAATCAAGGATACTGGAGCGAGGTGGACAGTTGGACGGAGCCATCGTTTGCAGAACATCGACTAAGAGCCAAACATTAATTGCAATTTAATGAGGTCTGCTGATGAGATCCTGAAAAACTACATAATAAAATGCATCTGTATTGGACTGTAACACTGTAGCCGAAAGAAAATTATATGTCTGTTGCATTATCCTTTAGATTCAATAAAATTAATGAAAGTATAATCAAACTTCCTCTATAGGGGATCAGTCTTACGAGAAATAGGGAACATCTTTCAACGGATTTATGTGCTGAGTAAATCTTTCAACTTTTTTTTCTTTCTCTAACTAACTCCTTACGTACTTCAGTAATGCGTATCTAATTGCCGCGGTGGAATAACCGTGCACGCTGGGCGCCTTGTTTCGGTGCGCGCGGCTATTCCAGTGCTCCATTGGGCATGACTGTGTGTTGTTCTTAGGATCAGTTAGTTTAGGTAGTTCGTTAGTTTAGGCAACGATGACCATTGAAGTTATGTACCATAACTTTACAGATATTTGAACATTCTTTGTATCACTAACCTAACTCCTCTTGTAGTGGTTAGTTTCTAGCTAAGGCTCTACCATTTGTTATTAAAGGGAAGGTAATTTTCTTTGTTGGTTGAAATTTAAATTGAAATATTTAACGTAACTGCTATTACTTGTATTTCAGCGTTACAAAATTTCTCGAGTGGTTATGAAGGGCAATAAGTTATCGATGCTTTATGTTAAATGTATTGTAAAGAAATTGTCGTTAGTCTCGCTTCGGTCATCTGAACCGCTTGTCTGAAATTTTCGAATGAAATTTGATATAGAATTGGTAGCAAAGCCAACGCGGTAATGATATTTGCTTGGCGTGGCCGTATGTACTTTTCAGCTAGGCTAAGTAGAGAAAGTAAACAATAAAATCGGGGAAACTATAGATGAAAACATGGCGTCAGACAAAAATGTAGAACCTCTGCAGGTTGTAAAATTAATAGACACTACGTATGAATATGAGAATAGGGATGTGGGTAAGTTACTATTAACAGCACAGTAAACGCATTATCGTAGCAAATATAGACACAAAACCAACACCGACAACAGTAGTGCAAGTTTATATGGAATCTAGCACGGCCGATGATGAGGATATCGAAGAAATGTATGAGGAGATAAAAGAAATCATATAGAAAGTTAAGGGAGACGAAAACTTGATAGTAATGTGGGTCCTGGAACTCGGTATTAGGAAAGGGAAGAGAAGAAATGTAGTTGGTAAATAAGTACTGGGGAAAAGGAATAAAAGAGGAGATCGCTTGGTAGAATTTTGCGCAGAGCACAATTTAATGATCACAAACACATGGTTTAATCATAATATAAGAAAGCTTTTTACGTGGAAGAGACCAGGAGACACTGGAAGGTACCAGATTGACTTTATAATGGTAAGGAATAGATTTAGAAACCAGGTTTTGAACTGTAAGACATATCCAGGGACAGACTCTGAGCATAACTTATTGGGTATGAACTGCAGATTAAAACGTAAGGTAGAGAAATTAGGAGATGGAACCTGGACAAATGAAAGGAACCAGTGGTGGTTGGGCGTTCCAGAGGGATTGGCTGAAACGGGGGAAAGTTATACAGTAGCAGAAGAATGGGTAGCTCAGATAGGGTGGTTAACGCCGCAGAGTGTCATATAGGCAGAAGGACAAGGCCTAATAGAAATATCTGGATAACACAGGATGTACTGAACTTAAATGATGAGAGGACAAAATATAAAAATTCAGCAAGTGAAGCAGGCAAAAGGGAGTACAAACGTCTGAAAATTGAGATTGACAGGAAGGTCATACTGGCTAAGCAGGATTGGGTGGAGGACAAATGCAGAACCGTAGAAGAATGTATAACTAGGGGTAAGATAGATACCGCCTACAGGAAAATAAAATAGATGTTTGTAGACAAGAAAAGCAGCCGTATGAATATCAAGAATTCAGACGAAAAACCAGTACTAACCAAAGAGGAAAAAGCTGAAATGTGTAACGAATATATAGAGGGCCTATACAAAGGAAGTAAATTTGAAGGCAGTATTCTGAAAATGGAAGACCAAGTGGAGGAAGATGAGATAGGTGATATGATACTGTAAGAAGAATTTGACAGAGCGCTGAAAGATTTGAGTCGAAACATGGCCCCTGGGGTAGATGATATTTCGTCTGAACTGCTGATATCGTCAGTAGAGCCTATCATGAAAAAACTGTTCCACCTGGTATGCAAGATGTATGAGATAGAGAAAATACGAAGAATATCGTAATTCCAATTCCAAAGAAAGCAAGAGCAGACAAGTGTGAAAATTACAGAACTATCAGCTTAATAAGTCATGGCTGCAAAATACTAACATGAATTATTTGCAGATGAATGGAAAAACTTTAGGTATACAGCCTCGGCGAAAATCAATTTGGAGTTAGGAGAAATGTAGCAACACGGGAGGCAGTACTCACATTACGACTTATCTTAGAAGATGGGCTAAGAAACAACAAACCTATATTTTTATCGTTGGTATATTTCGAGAAAGCTTTTGACAATCTCGGCTGGAATAGACTCTTGCAAATTCTGAAGGTAGTAGGGCTAAAATATAGGGAGTGAAGAGTTATATTCAACCCATACAAAAACCAGACAGCAGTTATTAGAATGTAAGGGCAAGGAAGGGACGCAGAGGTTGGGAAGGGAGTAAGAGAGGATGGTAGCCTATCTCCAATGTTGTTCAATCTGTACAATGAACAACCAGTGAAAGAATGCGAGGAGAAATTTGCAGAGCGAATTAAAGTTTAAGGAGTAGAACTTAAATTTAGCAGTTTGCCAATGACATATTAATTTTGTCAGAGACTGCTAAATATCTGAAAGAGCAATTGAATGGAATGGACAGTGTCTTGAAAGCAAGATATAAGATGAACATTAACAAGAGTAAAACGTGGGTAATGGAATGGAATGTTAGGAGATCAGGTGATGCTCAATGAATTAGATTACGTAATGAGACAATAGAGGTAGTAGATGAGTTTTGTTATTTGGGTAGGACGATACCTTCTGATGGCTGAAGTAAAGAAGCTATAAAATGCACAATGGCTGCAGGAAGAAAAGTGATTCTAAAGAAGTGAAACATCTAAATTTAAGTGTTAGGAAGTCGTTTCTGAAAGCATTTGTGGGGAGTGTAGCACTGTATGGGAGTGAAACGTGGACGATAAAGAGTTCAAACCAAAAAGTGATAGAAGCTTTTGAAATGTGGTGATACAGACGAATGATGAAAATTAGATGGGTTGTTCACGTAATTAATAAGGAGGTGCTTAACCGAAATTGGGAGAAAAGTAGTTTCTGGCATATCCTGACTAAGAGAAGGGATGGATTGGTTGGCCACATTCTGAGACATCAAGGAATTGTCAACAGCATTAGAAGGAAGCGTGTTGGGTAAAAATCGTAGAGGGAGACCGAGGGACGAATATAGTAGGCAGTTTCAAAAGGATGTAGGTCTTCTAACGTATTCTCAGATGAAGAGACTTGCACAGGACAGGGTAGCGTGGAGAGGTGCATCAAACCAGTCTTAGGACTGAAGACTACAACAACAACAGCGTATGGAAACAATATAGTTTGGCGGTGGAGTCTTAAAATGATTGCACTCTTTCTAGAAGTGTTAATTTATAAACACTGTGGCATGTAAATTTGTAAGTCGTACCAGGTATCACATGGATAAATATATACTCTTTTTTAAATGAGAAATTGTAAAATAATGAAAAAGACATTGGCACAAGAATAATGGGGAGATGTGCTATTATTCTTTTCACATGACTTTCGAAAGTAATCATATTAGGACCTTTTTATATTATTATATTTATTTATTCATTTATTTATTCTCTTATTTATTTGTTACATCCTGCATCTTTCCTTTTCCAATGGATCCAGCTGTTACTACTTTTCCGTACTGTTAGGGTGTCTTTGACTAACAGTTTTATGCTGAAAAAGCAAAAATGTTCAAATGTTCGTATAGCTTATGGGACCTAACTAAGGGGTCATCAATCCCTAAACTTACAAACTAGCTAATACTAAGGACGGCACAAATATCCATGCCCGAAGGGGGATTCAAACCCACGACCTTAGTGGCCGTGCAGACCGTGACTGGTGTGCCTCAGTCCCCTCGGCCACCGCGGCCGGCCTGAGAAAGCACATTTGTATAATTATTTGGTATAAGAAATTCTCTTTCTGATGGAGAAAGTTATCTTCGACTGAGGTATTATGCTTTCTGTAACTGCTTTTCTTAGTTCCCGAAACAGCCGGCCGCGGTGGCCGAGGGGAATGCGATGCGTCAGTCACTATCTGCACGGCCACTACGGTCGGCGGTTCGAATTCCCCTTTGGGCATGGATATTTGTGCCGTCCTTAGTGTTAGTTAGTTCATAAGTAGTTTGTAAGTTTAGGGACTGATGACCCCGTAGTTAAGTCCCATAAGCTCTACAAATATTTGAACATTTGAATTGTTCCCGAAACAACAACTTGTTTCACCACTTCCATTTCATTTGTTACAAATTGTGTTATTTAGATGATCTCTTTGGAAATTATAATAACACTTTCCGTCTCTTAATGTTCATGATGTCGACGGTATGTTAAACCGCAATATTACTTCCTTTCTTCTATAGAACTACTTCGCCTACATGTTACCCAATGCAAGTGCTAAGTGCGCCGGCCGCGGTGGCCGAGGTGACTGAGGCGCTCCAGTCACGGTCAGTACGGCCACTACGGTCGGGGGTTCGAATCCCCCCTCGGGCATGGATATTTGTGCCGTCCTAGTTCGTAAGTAGTTCATAAGTAGTTTGTAAATTTAGGGACTGATGACCACGTAGTTAAGTCCCATAAGCTTTACAAACATTTGAACATTTTGAACAAGTGCTAAGTGCGCTATTACTTACCATTCAATTGCGCTTTAATAACATTAACAATCGAAATTACGATTATAAGAAAGAAATTGTTTGCATCATCTTAAGTTTAAACTAATAATTTTCTTAACAATTTTTATATCAGCCAACCGGTTGCGAAATTTTTAGGTGCTTGGTAGGTTTCGTTTCCGATAGGGACAACTTCATCAGAATTATAATAACAGTTACATGAAACGCATGACGTCAAAAATATTACGAGCAGGATTGCTCAAGTCGATTACAATAATTTTAGAAAAAGTTCCTTCATGCCCTTATTTGTATGGCAAAAATGTTAATTTTTATTGTAATCGACTCGAGCTATCCTGCTCGTAATATTTTTGACGCCATTTGTTTAAATATTTCTTCAGTAAAAAACCGTCTTGATTGCAAATTGTTTTATTAATCAATGACGCGTTTCGCCCTTTAGCAGGGCATCTTCAGATTATAATGGGCTCTCCGTGGTGTGACACCGTAAGTTGTTCTATGGTGTTTCTATTTTTCTGGAATTTTTGGATTTCCTTGTAGCCCTTAATAGAAGCGGTGGTGTCTGGTGATACAAGATAAGACCATGTTTACAATTGCGCTCACGGGCAGTGGGCGGGCGTTGTGTGCTGCTTAAGATGTTCAAATGTTAGTAATTCTATCGGACCAAACTGGGTGGTCATTAGTCCGTAGCTTACAAATTACTTAAACCTAGGTAAACTAACCTAAGGACAAACATACACACCCATGCCCCAGGGAGGACTCGAACCTCCACGCAAGCAATCGCGCGCTCCGCAGCTAGACGCTTTAGATCGCTCGGCTACTCCAACGCGGCTGTGTGCTGCTCCGGCGACTTGTACAGACTAATGAAACCAAACATTCCAGAAAAATAGAAACACCGCAGAACAATTTATGGTGTCACACCATGGAGAGCGCATTATAATCTGAAGATGCCCTGCTAAAGGGCGAAATGCGTCATTAATTAATATAACAATTTGCAATCAAGACGATTTTTTTAATGGAGGAATAGTTAATCTCACTGATTGCTGTACACCATGGACTGGAAATCATTTCATGTGTTTCATGTAACTGTTTTTATACTTCTGATGAAGCTGCCCCTAGTGGAAACGAAACCTAGGGCAAGCACGTAAATATTACGCAATCGGTAGGCTGATATACAATATTGGATTACGGTTTCTGTTAAACATCCATGTTCAAAGTTGTGAATTAATTTATATAAATTTTAAATTCAGAAATATTCTATGTTGGAAATATGTCCATCCATCATGAACTCACAAAAGAATAGTTATAAAAGATATCTGGCACTCTTCTCACCAACATAGGGAAGTATGACTGTCTACCACGGCGATGCCCTCACACAGCATTCATTAAAATAATTCAGATACCGCAGTTGCTTCTTTTGTTTTTATTCACTATTTCGGGAGGGCAGCCCTCCCTTTATATACGCCACTGCGGTATGGATAGTACCTAATATTCTAAAGCACTACCTCATTGCCTAAATTAAGCTTGTTTGTAACTGTTGGCCAAGTAATTGGTGTTAAATTTTCGGAGATTTTGTGTGCACTTACTAAGTTAAAGCCTAATAGCTTCGGATCATCGACCAATGTTTTATGACTTTTTCCCAGGACGAGATGCTAACTAGCATCATCAAAAATTCACCCTCTATCGTTGGCGGAGGACTGGAGGCGAACCCACAACAGGAAGTAATATGAACCCTCCCGCGGGCCTTCCTTACCATTACTGCTGAGGTCGTCTGCTTGTTACGTGCAGAAGTCGTTCGTAAGAGAGTCGTAATACTGAGTATATTTACCTTAGTGGTTTCTTATTTCTTGTTAAATTTAATGTCATATTTGTGAACCTCAACTGCTTCCCCGTAAGAAAGCTTGGGGATATCTACTGTAAGACTGTTCGTGTCGGCAGTTTTTTTTTTTTTTTTCGTATAATAGGTTTCATGCCGTGTGTGATTCGCATCAGCTAATTCGTTCTTCTGCCCAAATTTCAGAGCCCGTTATATGTGATAATCCTGGCAATGACGGAATGGTCACTCATTCTAGCATTCGCCATACTCCACTTCGATCGTAACTGGTATCTATGTGTCATTGCCGGACAGGTATGGCACTTCCGATTTTCGGTAGAGTAGTGGACGCTGTCGTTGATTGCATTTAGTCACGAAATGGTTTCACGACTGCACTCAATCACGAACGGTGTAAATCCGTAGTCCCAACCTGTGGCCCAAGGAGCATCAGTGGCCCGCAAGAGTTACAATATTTTCACCAAAATTTTTTAAATTACAAACGTTTATTCGTTTCATATTACTAGCTGAAAACCCGGCGTTGGCCGGGTATTTATTTATTCCTTCATTTTTCAGGTATATATTCATTTGTATAAGCGCTGTATGTCTGGAAAATGTCTTGGAATACAATTAGTACTAAAAAAGTAATAGATGAAAATTTGGTGCGTAATGGGGCGGTTTTCCATTAACGTTACTTTTAATGTGCTCATATCGCATAAACTACTTGTCGTAATGTGATACAATTTAGAAGGTACACTCAACTATATGCGTGTATACTGTCTCTAAAATTTCCTGCGGCTACAATTTGTAGTGTAAAAATTATAATTGTAACGTCATACCGAATGCCATAGTTTTACTCCATAAACACCGGAAAAGAAGTAAGCGAGAAACTTTTTTCCTTTCATTATTTAGCTATGGTTGTCAGCAAGAAAAAGTTTAATAAAGATTTGAATTTATTTTTAATGCTTGTTGCAAGTCGCTAAGTACTCTCATTCTCATATAGTGTAATGAGAAAGTCTTGCCGCACTAAGTCTCAGTTTTTTGCGATTCCTGTTGTGTATGACGTAATATCTACTGAAACATGTGTCGTATGTGATTCTTAACTCAGTAGCAATTGTTACCTCACGGTAAGAAATGTGTCTACCTAATTTGGTTGAAATCAGTCCAGTGGTTTACGAGAAATTAAGCAGCACTGTCGCTAAATGCAGCAGTTTTGCGTGCATGTAATTGTTTATGACGTTATGTCTCATGAACTCTTTGTTGTACGTGATTCTCACACTTATGGCGACCGTCCTCGTGGATTGAAACTTACGTGTACGAAATTTCATGAAGTTTGGAACAAAACTGTAGATTTGTATGCAAGACGTACACACAGTCATACGGACACTCTGCTTTATATATTAGAATATTGATTCCTTGTTATGCGTTCAGCCATTCGTTTAGATAATTTGGTGGTTTCACTGGTGCTTCCGAAATCGATACATGCGGCAACTTTTGAGGCGTTCAAATGAAAAGGAATGTCATTTATTAACAATCAAACCGGTTGGTATTTGAATATTCCGCTTTGGGGTAACGTAGTGCGACATCTACGGAGGTGAAACACTCTTCGTCAGTCCCCTTGGAAATTGAAGACTGTGCCGTCAGCAGGGAAGGTGATGCTCCATGCCTTTTTCGGGGTCCGAGGTGCGATACTCATCGAAATCCTGGAGCACGGAAAAACCAGTAACAGTGGCGTGTACTGTGAGAAACACGGTAGCCGACGCAAGACCATCAAGAGCAAACGACATGGGCTGCTCACGGAGGGAGTTATTCTGTTCCAAGATAAGGCAGGTCTTCATGCCGCCAGGGTCACACAAAGTGTGCTGGCTACGTTCAAGAGGGAGCAGTTTGAGCATCCGCCCTGCAGTCCGGACAAGTCGCCCTGTTACTTCCTGTCGTTTAGTACGCGAAAAGAACATGTTAAAGGGAGCGCTTCAACTCGGACGAGATATCTAAAGGAAACAATAGTGAAGTGGCTCTTGTCAGAACCACAGTAATTCTAAGGAAAGGAAATAAGTGATTGTACGACTGTAGTTGTGAGAACAGGTATTGGCCACGGAATAAGCAAATATGAACTGAAGATACATGTGGAATTTAAAGGGTCCGTCTGGAAAGTTCGGAGAATTTGCTCATATTTTACAAAGCGCTCTAGCGATGATAAGGTGCGCGCCCCATACCGTGCAAGGCACAGCAATGACGCGGTGATACACTTTGCAAATCAAAGACAATAATTATAAAGTACGATTTCCCTCCACGTCACGAACTTTAATTCAGCTTCTGTGTGGTGGTCTAACGGTTAAGACGTGTGCCTAATAAGCGTGGACGTCCGGGTTCGATTCCCGGCCGCATCACAAATTTTAATTCTATACTTCAGATTTATAATTATTGTCTTTGACATAATCGAGACGAAAATCCGTCTCAGAGATTGTTTATTTGTATTAAATTGATACTTTGTAATTCGGTTAACAGGGTCACTGTGAAAACTCGTGTAATTGCAACATGAAGCGCAAAATGGAGCAATGGTCAATGCGTTAACATCAAGTTTTGTGTCAAATTAGGCAAAACGGTGACGAAGACACATAGGATGTTAGTGCAAGTGTTGAAACAAAGACTAAAATCTGTATGTTTGAGTGCTTGTCGAGATCCAAAACGCGTGACCTCACTGCTTCGAGCGATTCCACAAGAAGCGTTGCTGACGATTTCCAACAGCTGTACAACTGATGTCAGAAATATGTTGTAGCCAATGACGACTACTCTGAAGGCGATTAAAGATATTTTCTTTTTATCTCTTATTCTCTATTCCTGAGACCATTCAACGAACTTTCCAAGCGCATCTTGTAATTATTAAGTAGGGATAGGAACGAGGAGTAGGAAAGAAATGATTCAATTTATCTGTTATGGGGCGTTGTAATAATACGCATATAAATGTAAACAACTTCGGGATTCGGGCGCAGATTTCCCGCTTCGTAACCAACGGTGGCCTTAACCATTAGCCTACCCATGCTCGCCTCCGTCCCGTTTAGATTAGATTAGTTGGATCGTTCCATAGATCTGTGTTTAGGAGATCCTCGTGGATATGCAACATGTCGTTTACTTTACAAGTTGATAATATATTAATACTAATATAGGTACACACATTTTAGAAGCTGATAATATAATAATACTAATAGTATGAATACAGATAAATGCATCATTTGGTTCCATTTCAGAATTCGTCGCCGGCCGCGGTGGCCGAGGTGACTGAGGCGCTCCAGTCACGGTCAGCACGGCCACTACGGTCGGGGGTTCGAATCCCCCCTCGGGCATGGATATTTGTGCCGTCCTAGTTCGTAAGTAGTTCATAAGTAGTTTGTAAGTTTAGGGACTGATGACCCCGTAGTTAAGTCCCAATAAGCTTAACAAACATTTGAACTTTTATGGTTGTTCGTAAATTATTGAAAATATGTGTTCCTGAGTAGTGGACCCCTTTTTGACTAAAGTAAGTGCTTTTAAGTCCTTGTGTAGATTATTTCTGTTCTTAGTATTGTAGTTATGAACTGAGCTCTTTGTTGGGAAAAGGGATATTTTATTTATGAGAAATTTCATTAGGTAATAAATATACCGAGAGGCAGTAGTTAATGTACCCAGTTCCACGAAGAGGCTTCTTCAGTATGTCCGTGAATTTACACCACAAATAATACATATTAAACGCTTTTGGTCTCTGAACTTTTGCTTGACTTTAAGAGTTATCCCAAAATATTATACAATATGACATTATGGAATGAAAGTAAGCAAAGTATGCAAGCTTTTTAATTTTTTTATTTTTATGTCTCCTATGTCTGGTACCGCTAGTATTGCAAATACAGATTTGGTAAGTCGTTTCAGATGATCTGTGTTGTGCTCCTCCCAACTTAATTTATTACCAAGCTGTAATCCCAGGAATTTTATACTGTCAACCTCTTCTAGCTGCTCTTCTTCATACTTTATGTATATACTGGATGGGAATCATTTACAGGTTTTGAACTGCATGTAGTGAGTCTTTTCAAATTTTAATGACAATTTTTGTTAGTATTAACGAAAATATCATTAGCAGACCTTTCTAGAATTGTCCTCGAAATGCTACGTATTGCAATACTTGTTCCATCTGCAAACGAAATGGACTCTGCTTCTGGCAGTGTAACTAATGAGAGGGCATTAATGTACACAAGAAAAAGCAATGGCCCTAAGATGGATCCTTGTGGGACACAGCGTGTAATTTCTTCCCAATCTTATGATGACTGGGGGCTAAATTCCCTATTCCCTTGCACTAACACCCTTTTTTTCTTGTTAGCAAGGTACGACTTGTACCATTTTGCAGCAATTCCCGTGACACCATAGAATTATAGTTTACATAAAATGATGTTATGGTTCACAAAATCGAATGCGTTTGATATATCACAGAAAATACCTGTTACTTGCCATTTATTATCTAATGAATTGAGTACATTCTCACTGTAGGTGTAAATAGAACTCTCGATATCGGAACCTTTCTGAAATCCAGTCAATATTCTAGACAATATGTTATTTGAGGTTCGGTGGTTGAGAAGTTGCTTGTACATTACCTTTTCTAGAATTTTTGAGAATTCCGTTAAAAAGAAATCGGTCTGTAGTTCAGTGGTATCTCTTTATCCCCTTTCTTGAACAGAGGTTTAATATCCGTATATCAGGTAATGTTCCAGTTATGATAGACTGGTTACACAAATAACTTAAAATTGTCCTAAATTCAAAATAAAACGTTTTAATTGACTTTGTTCATATTTTATCGTAATAATTAGAATGCTTTGTTTTCGTAGATTGTGTTATGGAAGTTTATTCTTATGGTGAAGTGACTGACATATTCATGTTGGTGAAGTTATGTGTAAATGCTAGTTTCAAATATTCAAGGGCATTATTTCCTGAGCATGACAATCCCATACTATCAGTAACCGATATAAAGTACTTGTTAAATAGGTTTGCCACACTATGCCCATCAGTTAGTAATGTATCATCTACTTTTAATGCTATCTGCTCCGTTTTAGTCGATGCCTTGTCACCGATTACTAGGAACTTTCTCCTCTCTAACAGGAAATCCCCTAACCAGTCACAAATCTGGGGGGATATTTCATAAACACGCAAACTGATTAAAAGCCGTTTCTTAGGCACGGTGTCAAAAACCTTCTGGAAATCAAGAAATACATAATCAATATGAGATCCCTTGTCGAACAACTAGGCAGTGGTTCTAGATGCCTTAGGGTGGCAGTAAACGCCAAGGATATACCCGTACTTTCTTATATTATCTATTTTTCCCGCGATCGGCTGTATATGCAAGGTGGGGCAGTACTCCTGCGTTGTCTGTGGAAGTGTAACGACGCAGGCCTATTTTGTGAATCTGTCCACAGTGGCGGCAGATACTGATTATACAGAAGTATATCATGTGATGCCTCAAGCATCTCTCACAATATTTAATTGTGAAAACAAGTCAGCACAATCTATTGATAACTGTGGTTTGCTGTAAAGTTGACTGCACAACCAAGACTTGTAGTTTCAAAGTGCTTTATCTTTTTTGGATTAAGTTTTCTATTAGAAGTCTATAGTTCTCCTTTCAGTAGTCAATACCAAACCCTCATAGTTAATTTGAATACTAATGCTACAGGAGTAATGATTTTAGAAGTGTGATGGTGTTTATAAAAAGTGTCTGAATGATAACCTTCACGAGGAGTCCTTTTTGCGAAAGAAAATATGGCGCTCCTTGCGTAGGAAAGAAAGATTATGAAATATATTAGAACAGTATAAATTTGTTTACGAGAGTACCAGGGTGCTTTGCTGTATTTCTTATTGTCATGATATTCAAATTAAGCAGTATTATGAAATGCAGATGAATAATAAAAGTGTCATTATTAAGTCAAATCCTGTAACCTAATAAGGAGTTCTGACGATTTCATTTAATGAGCTTGCACGTTTATTTGTGCATAAGATATTTCAGGTGTATTTAATACATATATATATACAGTACTTTGAGTGCATATACATGATATTGCATTGCTTTACATTGTCAACACTTAAGTCATAATATGTCATCAGAATAGTTTGACAACAGCAGCAGTTGATTCATTTTAAAATGTTTTACATTTTACAAAATTTCAGGTATTAGAAAGCTTGTCACCAGGTATGTCAGCTGCTTTAACCCCGAAGGTCATTATGTTGAAAAGTTACCATAAGAGTAAAAAAGGGCCATGAACCACTACAATCGTGTTGATGCAACACGGTTTTCGTAGTGTGTAACTATACGAAACAGTAGTAAATTGAGAGAGAGGAATATTGGTCTTCTTTATTGGTAATATTTTTAGTTCCTCTTTGTCCTGTTTTCCCCTCAGTTGCTGTATTATATTATTATAGTGTAGATATTTAGGTTATCCGTCTATGCAACTGAATTAATAAAATACTTTACTGCCATACGCATTTCGCGTTTATTTGAAAGGCATCATCAGTGGCCTGTAATATATACAATATTATGTTTTAAAATATTGCATATTTACGTTTCTTTGTATTTTTAGGTTATAAACAGTTCTGGTGCGTTATTTAAGTATAGTTACTGATATTTGAATGTTGTTACTTACAATATTTCGTGGATACTACTCTACATCTAGTGCTCATTGCTGGCTTCGGGGGGTTCTGCTTCACATATGTTCATTTTGCGTTGCTTGTTATTCCAGCACTTCATAGCTAGCACCACTAGGCACATGCCATTTTGTTTGTGTTGTGTTTATGTTTTTGTTGGTGTTGCCAACTGTTGAGTATTATTGGTGTTTGCATTATTTGACGCCATTCGTGGAAATGTGTGTTTCCTATTGGTGTTTTCATAGAGCAATCGCTGAAAACCCGTCGTTGCCTAGGTATTTCTTTATTCATTACAGTCTTGTGTTGGTACATCATTCCCTGTTCAGCTACTCCTCCCCAACCTTCCCCCTCCACGTCTCCTCCTGTCCCTTTCTCTGTTCTTTTCCTCTTCCCAATCCCTCTGATCATCTCCTTTCACTTGTCTTTCACCGTCCTTCATCCATCTACCCGTATCCTCCTCCACCTACTCCTCTCCTTCCTATATATGAAAAGATACGTAGATGCCCCAAGTTTCATGGCGACTGGTCAAAGAGTGTCAAAGTCGCAAGGTACCCTAAATTCACGGAATTCCAAATTATAAAAATCTCCTTCACGATGACATACATTTTTGTGCTGACTTTCATGGTGACCAGTCAAACAATTTGGATGTTTGTTGTTATTAAGGACCGACCGAATATTCGGTTTCGGCCAGAAATCAGCTGAATCTTCGGCATGGCAGAAATTACCTTTATTGAACTTTTTTATGAAGTCCCTTAGCCGCGGTGAAGTGGCTGAACGTTCTAAGACGCCTGGCTGCAAAGCGCGCCGCTGCTCGCCATCGGAGATTCGAGTCCTCATTCGGGCATGGGTGTGTTGACTTAGCATAAGTTAGATAAGAACGAGGCGAGTTTCTTTTTTTTCTTTTTTTTTTAATAAGTACCGTTTTTAAATTTAAAAAAAGACGTGCTAAGATATCTCAATAATTTTATTTTTACATGAAAACCTGTACCTTAAAAGCTGCGTGTGTGTTGTAGATGTTGAACCTATCGTTAAATCAGACAACAAATTGTTCATTAACACAGCAATTTGGTTTAATTATGGTCGTGATATTGATGTATATACTGTTAAATAAGAATCAGTGCATTAAACTGATTATGTGCGCAACGGATTTTTTAACAAAACAACTGTGGCAAGTCACCATATGAAACAGACACTGACTGTACTCAAAAAAATTGACTGCGAGAGAGATATTAAAAAGCTACAAACCACTTTCTTAATGTTTCACTGCGAGAATTTTATACAGATCAGTACCTGATTATTGAAATTTAGTATCATAATCAATTAACTGTAGTGTTGCATGACAATCATTTACTATGGCACCAATACGAAATCTGTTGAACAAGGTTACAAAATAAATACTGCACTTTAACGTTCCTATTGTGAATGGGTCTAACTGACCCAGTTCGTTTACTAAAATTAACATAAACCCCAAAATGTTATTTATTTTTCAACGTGGCATTATGTATTCCTCAAATACGTAATAATTTATGTTATCCTCAATTGTCGTTTCAAAATCTAAAATACTTTCCGAGATACGTAGCGTTGACACACTTATTGTGAATGGGTCTTTTAGACCGAGACGGAAATTTTTATTTAGTTTCTACGAATAAATTGTTAGAAATACTTGTGATTGTTGTCTTATGGTCTAAAATGGCTCAGAGGCATTTCACATTGTTGTGGGACTCTGTATAACGACTTGTTTGCCAATATGGCTAGTCGGTTTCTAAGTGATGAACAGTTAGAAAGGCTTGTAAATGAGTCATATGACGAAATAGAAGATGATACTGTCAATGATCAAGATTCTGTTGACAGTTCAAGTGATGTTGATAAAGTTTCGATTAGAAGTGAGGAGAGTGATGTCATCTAAGGAGACAAAAGCGTGGTTTTGTTGACTAAAGAAACAAGCGCAATTGGAAATGTATATACGTCGCACAATGGTACAGAGTGGTCTACAAATCCTCCAGATGTGTCAAAAGCGAGGTGAGCATAATAAATATAATATACTTACCTGTATTTTACGGTTATACCGTTATCATTGTAGCACTGCGTACTAGTCTAGTGTCTAACAAGCTGGGTTGTCACCATTGTGGTATTGACATTGATTTTGGAAGAAACCAACATTGAAATGACACGGATATCACAAGCCAAAAATCCGACTCTCATTTCTATTACAATTCAGGAGACGAAGGCCTATTTGGGACTTCTTATATTAGATGGTGTATACCGATCTGCTGGAGAATCTCTCGTAGAGCTATGGGATGACATGGTCGGCCAGTTTTCCGCGCAACAATGTCACTTCAACGTTTCAATAAATCATCAGATTTCTCAGATTTGACAGCAAATCAGACAGGCCAACTAAGCGACGCCATGATAAACTGGCTGCTATCAGGACTGTCTTTGTAATGTTTGTGGAACAGTTCCCTAAAATGTTCGTTCCTTATGAAAATGTCACAGTGGACGATCAACTGGTTCCATTCAGAGCAAGCTGTCCCTTCCTTCAGTACACGACTTCAAAACCGAGAGGAAAACATGGCGTAGAATTATGGTTTTTGTCTGATGTGAAAACAGCATATGTTTGTGCAGCAGAAGTCTATACATGAAAGCCGGAAAATGGACGACGAGAAGTAAATCAAGGTAGAAATGTTGTATTGAGGCTTGTGGAAAGAATTGAGAAAACTGGGTGAAAAAGTATCATTGATAATTTCTTTTCGGACTACACTCTGGCCAAAGAATGTATGAAGAAAAATCTAACATTCGTTGGAACTCTCAAAAAGAACAAAGCTGAGATTACAAAAGAAATGCTGGCAAACAACATTAGACAAGTGTTTTCAACTATTTTCGAATTTCAGAAGAATGTAATACTGGTTTCTTCCTTGCCAATAAATAATAGAGCTGTCATATTACTCTCTACAATGTACCATGACTCTACCGTGTCTTTAGAAGAGCATAAGAAGCCGGAGGTAATACTGCATTACAACAAAACGAAAGGAGGAGTTGACACGGCAAACTCTACAGTACTTATTCCTGTAAAAGGTGTACTAAGTGATGGCCTGTTTGTTTATTTTATAACGTGCTAGACATTGCTGCAATAAATACTTATATGTCGTATGTACACGCTAATCCAGACTATTATCAAAACAAATTGTACAAAAGAAGCCTTTTTCTAAGACAACTTGGATATGAGCTAACAAGACCAATGCAAGAGGAAAGAATGTCAAAAAATATTACTAACAAAATAAAAGTAGATTTGGAAAAAATTGCAGGAACGAGTTCTGGAGCAAAGGAACAGGAAAGGGGCCGGTGTAAAGAGTGTGGACCGAAGAAAGATCGAAAGACTAATAAGAAATGTTAAACTGTCAATCATTCCTACGCCAAGAGCATGCAAATATTTACTGCAATAATTGTGTAAGCTAGTACAACACGCATATATTGAAGCTAAATAGAGTTCTTCAGAATTAATTATCCTATTTAAATGTAATTTTAGGTTAAATAATGTTTACAATAAGTGAGAAATTTAAGCTGTAGTTTGCACTTTTATGCAACAATTCACTTATAAAAACTTGTATGAACATTATTTCTTTCACAATCTAAAATGTAATAAATTTTTACACTAATTATGTTCAATAAATGCTGGAAAGCTTCAATATCTGTGTTTCTACATGAAAAAGACTATATACAAAATATATTTTGAAGTGGTCTAACTGACCCATTCACAATATGTGTGTCTCTGTTTCGAACACAATAGGAAGGTTGAATCCACAAATAACTAATTATCAAATGAAGGAAGTAGGTTAATCTTCTAACTACGTAAATGAAACAGGAAAGAAAGGTCAACTTTGTTACTTATTATTAATAATCACCATTACATTACCTACATAATACAACTTTTTCGTAATGACATCAAATGCAATTACCTTCATTCCAGCGGTGGTACAACGTTTTGATAGTAATAAAAGATACAATATATATTCCAAATACAATCAAATCAACTTGCTGGCACAGCAGCCTCTGCTCTACATCGGAGCCATACACACAACTCAACCGCTCTCTAAACGAGCTAAACCACAAGTCCCACTCTCCCTGCGCGAGCTACAATGCTATGCAATGCATGATCTTTGTCAAAGATTGAACTTCACAGAGTTAAGTACACATATCGATACACACAGTAGAAGCAATATTATACATTTTCTAGCGAGCAAGTTACTCGACACAATACAGGAGGCACAATATTAAACATTTTCTTACAATTTTTTTTATGGACACGTTTCAACCTTAATCAAACTTTTCTACATAATTTCCGTCAACATTGAGGCATTTGTCATTACGTTGTACCAGTTTTTAAATACCCTCCTTATAGATATCTGCCACCTGACATTTTAACCACTACATCACAACTCTTTTGACTTCGTCTTCGTCTTGCGTGGTCACAGTGCCACACAAAACACTACGAGAAACATTAGGAAAGTCATCCCGAAAGAGCGAAAACGTAAAGTGTCTGTTCTCTCACCTTCTTGTCTACTACCTCCACCAAACTTTCATTTACGATCGAAGGAAGCCCACTCCGTTTTTCATCATGCACATTTGTGCGGCCATCTTTAAATGCTCTCACTTACTTTCTTACCATTCCATGACTCATAATGTTTTCTCCGCGAACTGCACAGATCTTATGATGAATATCGATCGCTTTTAGGCCTTTAGCAAAGAGAAATCTTGTAACAGCCCATACTTCACTGTCGGCGGGACTTACGATAATCAGAGATATCTTAAACACTCAGTACACAAGTTAAACAAGGAATAATGAAGACTCTAATGGCGTCAGTGCGTAGACAATAGATGTAGTTACCCAGTGTGCATAAAATTATTGAGATATCTTAGCATTATTATTTTTAATTTCTTTTTTTTTTTTCAAAAAGGTACCTACCTAAAAACACGCCTCGTAGTTTGTAAGCCTAGGAACTAATGATCAGCGTAATTAAGTCCCACAGATTTACAAGCATTTGAAAATTTTTAAAGTCCGGTTGCGTTCTTGAAGGGTTCACTCACCAACAACGCATCCCCCTTAACTGACCGGTGCGCCGTTTAACTACTACGTCTGAAAAAGAAGAAAGTCGACCTGGAGAAGAATACACGTGTAAAGAAAAGAACTTTTGTAAAACAAAGTTTTTAAATATTCATTTACATTAATAACTTACAGCTTTTTAAGTCTTTTTACTATCTACTTCGCGAAATAATAGTAGAGTGCCTTTTTATGTGAATTAAGAATGTACACGCAGATTTTGTTCTGTTTTATGACGCTCGTACTTATGTCAAACTCGTAATGCTGAGTTAAGAAATATCGAGACTGCACTGTAACGAGTTCAGTTTACTTACTTTATAACTTCATTTAATTTTACTTTTATTGGTAGAAAATGTCATAACGACGAGAAAATAATCCACTTTAGAAGTATTTTAATAAAAGTACCGTCTATTTGTCTAAACCTGTTCGCCTCCCATGTTATCTTCTACTGACTCCTGATTGGAACTACACGCACTCCAGAAGGCTTAGTACAGGGACGGGATCTTGGAAAATGTGCAAAAGCTAGTGATCTTTCGTGTAACGCACATATACAGAAATTGTAGCTTAATTACGAAAGTTTCTGTTACGGTTTCTGTTTCGGCCGAAACTAAAAGAGGAGCCGAATATTTTGTTACGGTTTCGCTTACAGCCACAAATTTCGTTTCGGTCTGACTCTAGTTGTAAAGTACCCTCTGCCATTCATCTACGGAGGCTTACGAAATGTAGCGCCTGCATTAATTCGGAGTATAAGCTCTCTTCATCCCACATTTCATTCAATTACATCAAGCCGTTTCAAAGTGAAGAGTAATAAACGTAGTAATGCATTGTACTGTACCTCGCCCCCCCCCCCCCTCAGCGCCATACAGTGGCTTACGAAAGGTATCTCATTAATTAATCAGGGTATAAGCTACCTCAGTTTCAGATTTCACTCCTATCCGTACAGCCATTTCAGCGCGAAGGCGTAAGAAACGAATTAATTAATTGAGCCGCGGCGGAGCGTCCGAGCGTATTGAGGCACTATGCTGCGATGCGCGAGGCCGTTCACCGCCGATGGTTCGAATCCTTCGTCGGGCATGGATGTTTGTGCTGTCTTTAGAATAATGTAGTTCGTAAGTAGTGTGTAAATTTAGTCCCATAAGCTTCACAAACATTTGAACTAATTGTAAAGCATCCTCCGCAGTGCACCAAACGAAGTTAATTTTAGAATGCCTATAAACTTCACGCGAGTGCAAGCAATGAGTTGAGAAAGTTTTATCGCAGTCGGATACATGGATGGCTGTGCAGAAAATACGAACCAAAAGTCAAAAAACGAAACAATATATAGTTGTGTCTTGTCATTTGTGGTTGCAGTATTTCGTCGCACTATTGAAAATTTTCGTATTCAATGGGGATTTGTGTTATTGCTTGTCATTTGTTGTAAAAGGCGAAGTGGGAAAACAGGTGGCAGTTGTTGTATGGCGCTGCCTACTTGTAACCTGGCGGCGATCTGCGTACTGTACTGTAGGTATGGCTGCCGTTGTCTCCCGCGCACTCAAAATGTTCAAATGTTTGTTAAGTTTATGGGACTTTACTACGGGGTCATCGGTACCTAAACTTACCAACTACTTATCAACTACCTTATACTAAAGACGAGAAAAATATCCATGCCCGAGGGGGGATTCGAACCCCCGACCTTCCGCGCGCTCCTTGAGTATCTTTACGCACGCCGCCGTCTCGCAGTGTTACCACCCATTGCAGTCAGGGCGCCGGAAGTCTCAAACCATTTTCCCTATTAATGTTGGCGGGTAACTTGGCTATTTCTCTAATCTTCCTTCTCGTCATAAATGGTTGTTTCGCCAGCACGCAGGTTTCACGAACTAATATCCGTTTTCTGCGGTCATCTTGCTGTTCTTCCGCAGCTCACTTGTTGCGCTGTTTAAGCCGGATATATCTTTAATGTGAGGAAATTCTTATACTGGTAGTTCACTCGGCCTGACCTACATACAGTATATCAGCCCACAGTCGCGAAACATTTCTTAGACACTGGCATCATTTACATCCTCTGCCACATCCGTTACTGAGCGAAGGGCATCATTTTATGTTGCTGCTGCTCGGGTAGATTGACTGTTTATTTGTGAGCTGCGGCAGTCGGTGAAGAACCGGCACTCCGTGTACCATGGGCCCTGTCGTCCCCCGCACACTTGCGTGAGAAAAGTGCCTACGGAGAATTTTGACCACACTTTCAGTAGGACGACATAATACAATCACAAATGGCAAGACAAAATATCATGTAAACACTAATAGAGGATCCCTAATTTTAACAATTGGTTGAAATAATAATGCTGGAAATAATCAAAGCAAAATGTCTGGGCCTTTGGAGGTGATGGCATCCAACCTCCAAATGAAAGAGTAGGTACTCCACATACACGACCTGTCAAACTATATGGAATAAGATGGGGAGCTATTAATATCAATGGGGACTACACTGGGAAGAAGGTAGAGCTGCCAGAGGCTGTAAGTAAGATGGCGTTAGACGTTTTATAGATTACTGACTTTTGGGGAAGAGGCGAGAAACAAGACGCAGCGGGAGAATACAAAGTGTACCTGCAGGAGTCAAAGCAAGGGGAGCAAATTGTGGTGTAGGATTTTACACCAGAAAAGCAAACGCACCCAGCATAATTGCGGAGAGGTGTGCAAATGTACGACTGGTGCGGATACATTTGGAAGTCTCCAGAAAAAAAAAGAAAAAAAAGAAAATAATAATTTGAATTTGTCAGTGCCCTGTTAAGGAGAAATGAAGATGAAATGGATAGATTTTACGACGCTCTCTGTGATGTAGTTGTTTTTAAAGGACAAGGACATTGTTTTCTTCATGGGTGATTTCAAGCCGGAAAATCGAACTGGAGGATATGAAAAGGTTATGGATACATTTCGAGAAGATATAGAGACCTACAAGAATGGCAAACAGCTTTTGGATTTTTTGTGCCAGTATGGGCTTATTTATCACAGATCTGCCGTTGCCTATATAATAAGAGACAGGAACTCAGGAAAGCAGTCAGGTTACTCGTGTTTTCAGTGTTCTCTGATGACACTGACCATTATTAATTCTTCAGTATAATTGTGAAACCAAAAGTGAAGAAAGTCAGGAGCATATGTAGAAAGAGAAGAGAGGAGAAACTTCAGGACAAGGAAATAAGACACAAATACATAATTATGATCTCAGGAAGGTAACATTTAGTTGAATGTAGCAGTTTACTGTCATTGGAAGAGGAATCGCCAAGATACAGATATACACTACTAAAAATGCCTAGATAATGTCCTGTAACAATAGCGTGTAAAGAAAGGAAGAAGCAGACAGGTTGGTGGAATGACTCAATCATTGCAGCCTGTAAAAGAAAAGGAAGGCGTTTCAAAAATAGCTCTATAGTAGAACTCACGTAGACACAGAAAGTTATGTTGAAAAAAGAAACAAAGGCAAACAGATAATTACAGAATCCAAGCAAAAATCGTGGGAAGACTTTGGAAATAAGTTAGAAACTTTGGGTCAAGCCAAAGGAAAACCATTCTGGAGTAGTATTAGCAGTATTCGAAAGGTCGGGAAGAAGAAATTTACAAGTGTTTTAGACAGATCAGGAAAGCTGCTAGTGAAACATATGGATGTCTTAGGCTGATAGAGGGAATATTTTGAAGGGTTGCTCAATGTAGAGAAAATGTTATTTGATGTCTCAGATTTTTAGGTACAATGGGATAAGAATGATGATGGGAACAGGATCACATTTGAAGATGTGGAGAGAATGGCGAATAGACTGCAGTGCAATAAAGCGGCTGGGGTGGATGAAATTAAATCATAACTCTTCAAATAAAGGGGAATATCAGGTCCCAAAGTGTTACACAGGATAAATTAAATCTCTTGGGAGTTGCGACAGGTTCTATGTGACCGAACGAAAGCAGTAATCACATAAATTTTCAAGCTTGGAAACAGGAAAAATTGTAATAACTGAGGAGATATTTCTTTAATTAGCGTTGTGGGAAAAGTATACTCCGCTATTGCCGAAAGTGTGAGTATTAGTTGAATACAAGTTGGATGAAAATCAGTGCTGGTTTGGGCATCTTAGACGCTGTCAGGACAAGATCTTTAGCTTACGGCTAACAATGGAGATGTTAGTCGAACAGGGAACTGTATGTTTTATTGATCTAGAACAGGATTATGCTCGTGTTCCTAGGAGTAATATATGTCAATTCTACAAGATTGTGGAATAGGGGGAAAATGTATGCAGGCAATTAAAGATCTTTACGTAGACTGTCAGTCATCAGATAGATTTAATGGTAAATTAAGGATCCATTATAATCACCCATATTCGTAGAACGTCATCTGTTTCATCAAGATCGACAAAAAATGAATATAAAATACCTTCCAACAAAGTAAGCACTGAATATTTTCCTTATTTCATACTAACCCAGTGTGAATGCGAACACGTGCTGTTTCAGAGCACATCAAACAGTGTCAGTTTTATTAACAGATTTTTCTCAAATCACTGAATGACTGAAGGTTCAGTTATTACTGATATTATTTTCCTGGGAAAAAAATCCTTGATCCAGCACATTATTTTGTCTGACGTTCCGTCTTCTACTGCTGATGAAATGTTCTGGGGATTTGGAGACACAAAACCGAGGTCCACTCTTCAGCCAGCTCAGCAAGTCGAACAGTTTGTGTGTATCCCAGCAGCTGACGGTTCGTGACGTCATAAGGTCGCTGCCCACGATCGCTCACTCGCGCCGTCGTATGCTGTGGAACTTGCGGTGAAGAGGTGGTAACATAGATTTCATTTATCACAAGGACCTCACTCTGACTATTTAAGTCCTTCTTTATTTCAGTTTCAAAACATAGAAACAATGACCTAAATTAGGTAAACCGTGTTTTTAGTGCTGATTTAGCTACAAAATCACAAAATCATCACCAAAGCTCCATAACATACGTCGGTGCATTTCTCGATCGAAGGCGGCGGCTTCCTGGTATCACGAACCAACCTTTGAGTGGATATTCATGAACTCTTCCGTTTGCTTAGCTGGTTGAAATGTTGACCTGCATTTTATGCCTGCAAACGCCTGCAAGATGTTTTCAACAATTGGAAGACAAAACGTCAAGCAGAGTATTATCTCATGGTCCACGGCCTTACTCTCACGATAGAAATATTAGTAATAAGCCTTTCATTAGATGCCTGACTGTCAGACATGATTTCCATAGCCGAACCACTTGCTTTCATATATAACTATGTACAGTTACTGAACGTTATTCGAAATGGTTACAAAGGCCTATTTTACTTCCTCCCGCTGGTACTCATCTCCGATATTTATTTCTCCAGTATTCATTCATCCGTATTGCAGTCTCTCACTTTCCCGTCATTATCTCTATCACAAATAATGCAATGTTGTCTATAGTAAACCACTCTCAACTGTCGTTATTGACACTATGAAAACAATAATCATTAATTGTTTATGTCTACCTAGGTAAACTTTAATTCTCAAAATATTTGTTTCGGTTAACTATATATTTAGTGCTTAAATGTAGCATTATTTGTTGTATCACTACCCAAATCATCCAACAAGCTTAAAGGTAAGACAAATAATGTTTCAATGTAGAGGTGCTACTGAGTCCAAAACACTCGAAAAGATATATAATTTCTGTAAATATAATTTCGTTTATAGGGAACTGCAATTCTAAACAAATACTTATTTGAAATATGTTTGTTTAATAAACAAATACCGAATGCAGGGACAGCGAACGAGTAACAGATATAATCCAAAAAATTAACTGTATAAACATAGCAACTGTGAAAATGTTTCTCTAAATATTAAGAATGTAATGTTATTTCGTTCTTTAATAGCTCTCTCTGCAATTGAAGGTTTTCTCACTGTCATGTTTTCCCAACCCGCCGTTATCGTTATTATTCGCGTTTTATCACACAAAGGAATAGGGCTGTTGTTTCTGAACTCTTATTCGTTTTGCTTTATGATTTATACTGCTTAATTTCACTCCAGCCCGCAAAGCAGACAGCACGTGTAACGTTATGTTATTTATTTAGGAGAACGCAAAAGCAGTGGACAGTATGGAAAACAAGAGGACTGAATTATTTACAAAGCAAAATTCTATGAAAGAGAATTCACAATAATCATATGTGCGCGGATTTACTGCTGACAAAATTACTGTAAAGTAAGAAATACCTGGAAAGCAGCTAACTAATTTGAAATGTAAATCGAAACGTGGACGAATACAAACGGTACAACTAAACGTCAAATGATGAATCAACCGATACTCATATCTGTTAACTACAAGTTAAGTATCTCATATACATAGGAGATGGACAAAACAATAAAGCAGCCTTGTGTCATAGATAAATGGTAGATAAATCTCTCTGTTCTGTCCGTTTATTATATAGTAACTTCCAATAGGGTCATTCTTAAAACATAATTGCAAAGGATGATACTGTTATCTAGTTAAAATCGGTGACTACTGTAAAATGGACATCTCTAAAGAGTGGTGTAGAAACATATAAGCATGCATTTCTAATGCAGGTCATTAAAGGGTAATATTAAAACCACTATACAGTGTACGAGCCTTTGAAATGTTTAGTTGATTCATCTGCTTTTACTTTTTTTCTTGGAACAAGTTAACATAGTAAACGTTAGAGAACTTCAGTTCCGAGTGCAGGTCGTGATACTACTTGTAAAAACGTCATCTTGTATGGAGAGTCTATGTAAATCTTCATCAAGTAAAGTAATTGTCCTAAACGTAGGGCCCGTTTTAGAATCTTGATACCTGCTCAGGTGACAGTGATCACTTGTTCGTTACATTGATTTCACTATGATACTGACATAGAAATCGAAGGTTTGTGAACTGAGTGAAATAACTGCCATTTTCTGATCCCAACTAAAATTACTTCCTCGTGCGCACAATAAACTTTATTATTGCTAACACTGCAAGTGCGTCAGTGACGACTTAAATAATAAAGTTGTTGCTTCTCGTTTCGAGTATTCCTTGCATTACCATTGTGCTGCACTTTCATATAATTTTTGATAATTATCTCTGTGTTAGTTCTGTGCTTTTCTTTCACTGCAGCCCCGTTTTCACTTTATAACTACAAACATAAAAAAATGATGCATCATCTCAGTTCCAAGAGCTCCTAACCACTCAAGTTTATTTACTATATTGTATGCAGTACGCAGCCCTTACACTGTCTACAGATGACTTTCAAACCAAAAAAGACATAAAAAAATCAAGCATGCAAGTCAAAAAGTTTGTTATAATACCAGGAAGGGTGTATACTAGTTCTGTCAGGAGGAACTCTTATCACGAAATTTTATATACCTCGGGCGTTTGTTTCCTGGACCGGGCCGTTCATCAAAAGGCATTTGGAGGCATGGTATATGAAGGGGCATATTATTACGCTGTTATGTTTAGTTGTCCGAAGGTACTTGCGGACGTAAAATCTCTTGCAGAAGTGGTAGACCTAATTGGAACTAAAAAGTCTGAGAATAATTCGACTCTTCAACTAGTTTATAGTGGGACTATAAACTTTTGATCTGAATTATTATTTCCGTCCAACTTCCAAAAACAATGAAGTTCTACCGCTCTGTCTTGAAGTAATTCTAAGTAATCTACGTCACGAAGCCATAAATAACCTTCTAAACAAGTGAAAAAGAAAATACAGCTTCAAATAGAGGTCATTAAATAAGAAACGTGTACTGTGCTACCCTGTAACTAAGTAAAAGTATTCGTCAGACATTCGTGTCAACATATAAAAGCAAAACAGTTGTCGTCTGAAGACAATTACTCTTCCAGAGCAATAAACATTAACAGCCACCAACACTATGGCAATCTTTAATGCTGTTGAATGTAAATGTAACACCCAGAAGATGGCCACTTGCAATAGTGGCCGAAACGTCGGTGAAGTGTTTGATATTTTGACGATGCGGTCCAAAACCCAGAAGAGTTTTATATACAATTTAATGCTGTTGTTATGGACCTCTATGAACCTAGTATATTGCTATGATAAATATATAATCGATCATTATCCAACAAAAACAGAGACTGGAGCTTACAAATTTGTAACAGAGTCTTTCTTATATTTTTTTTTAATGTTTGTTAAGCTTAAGAAACTTAACTGCGGGGTCGTCAGTCCCCAAACTTACAAACTGTTTATGAACTAACTTATACTAGAGACGGAACAAACATCCATGCCCGAGGGGGGGGGGGGACGGATTCGCACCCCCGACGGGGAGCGGCCTCGCGCATCGTAGCATAGCGCCTCAATGCGCTTGGCCACTCCGCCGGGGCAGAGTCTTTCTTTGGTACGACCTCCGTGACTTATGCATCTTCTGTCTATATAGTGAATCTTTCGGCTTGTGATACGGCCTTGTAACTGTTATTGTCAAGGCAATTAATTAGATAACAACCTTCACCTGTAGCCATTACCCATCTTCCAGAAAAAGTATTCAATGCATCGTATGAATACCCTGTTTTGTGTCCAGCATTTCCCAGGGATTAGAAAAATTAATACACGCCGAATTTAGGACCGCCACATGGATAGATCAATTTTCATCGCTTCGCAGATTCCGTGACGTGCATTGCACTTATGAGGGGTAACCGACGGTCGACAGGTAACTAACATCTTACCTAGCATCTTCCAATCACTTCAGGTCATATAATAAGTCAAACATAACAAAAGTTTAGTATTAAAGATAAAGGTGAAGCATTGAATTAAAATTTGTGATGTGAATGGGAATCGAACCCGGACATCAGTACTCACTAGACACACGTCTTGCCACTAGACAACCGCACCACTAGCGATTAAGGCGCCTCGGAATAGTCTAAGTCTTAGCTTCTGTGTTCTGAGTGTTTGTATAATTGCCGCGGTGGAGTAGCCGAGCGGTATAAGGCGCCTCGCTGCGGAGATCTGGGTTGCTCGCCGTCGGAGGTTCGAGTCCTCCATAGGGAATGGGTGAGTGGGTTGTCCTTAGGTTGTTTACCTTAGTTTAAGTAGTTTGTAAGCTACGGACTGATGACCACGCAGTTTGGTCCGATAGATTTACAACATTTAGTAATTGTGCTAACTTGCAACCTACATTGAGGTGAAATAAGTCATGGAATATCACATGTCATCGTGAAAGACCACCTACATTCCGGTCATGTGCACCAGCCGGACCTGGCATGGAGTCATCAACACTCCCCTGTATGAATCAACAGCATTGCTGCGTTTGTAGTGGTTCATAATATTGAACGTGTTACTGGTATACGATTTTGTTCAGGAAGCAACCACGCAATTATGTCCCATATATTTTCGGCAGGATTCGTGTCGAGGTATATGGGTGGCCAAATCATACAATGGAAACGCCGAGAATGTTCTCCAAATGAACAACTCTGACCTGTTAGTACGGGACATTTTAATTCATATAAACGCCATCGCTGTGACTGAATATATAGTTGAAGATCCCCATTTCGTCTATAATCGGCTCACTTGAAACGGACAGCGCGGGAGTATCCGAGCGGTCTGGAGCGCCACGTTACGGATCACGCGGCCTTCCGCGTCGGGGATTTGAATCCTTCCTCGGGCATGGATTGTTTTGCGCTTACCGTTCTTTGTGAGATTAAGCATGCCACCAAAGTCCATGCTGTTACTGTATTTGTTGGCAAATGTTACTTTCTCCTTTGGTTGTTATTAGAGTGCTACTGTACCCACTACACAGTTCTGCTGTGCAGACCGTCATAGTGGCGAGTGCGCTAGCCACACTAATTATTAATAGGACCTCCCTACTCGGGTAATAGTAAATGGCCCAGAAAACGGTTCAAATGCGCAACCGTAACAATTTTAATCTGAGCTTACAGGGGCGCCTATTATCAGTAGGACTAAGCATCAGTTACAACAGACTCTTTTATTCTTTAAACAGTGATATCTTAGTCAATTTAGTTAGCATGTGCATTCATTTATGGGGGAGTGATTTGAGGTATGAAATTAGGGCACGTATTTCATTATTGTCTCATATATACTAGGCTCATAGACCTCTTACTATTTCTAACATGTTACAGTCAACATTTTTTAAACAAAACTTGGTTGTATGTCCGTTATTAATTTTAACATTTGAACAAACTCGGTTCTCAGACCGTTATTAGAATTCGCATAATGTGGCCTCGTATCGACGTCTCCTTGAAGCACGGGAAAGGAAAATTATTCAGGGCTCAAAAGTCACCACGGTTAGTATTATGCTACTGATTGACTATTTCCACTTTACAGTTAAGCTCGAACTGCGAATAAGATCTTTTAAAAATATTGGGGCAGCTAAGTGGGTAGCCAGATAGGAATATCAAGAATGCATGCAACACTTCTTAAATCTAAACATCCTACTCTCTTCACACGTTTCTTTTGTGCCTATTATTTGCAGTACACTTAGGATCAACGCTCTCGCTTATCAATTGACTCTGCGTCTGCAAGTCTTTCAGATAACTCACCCTATTGTCCGCCCTGGTACTCACCAAGTTCGTCACACGATATCCTAACTGAATTTACATTTAGAACCTTTGAAGCATTTTTGTGGGCATCAAATCAATTACCACGTTGCCTGCTCGTAGCAACTTTTACTTCTCTTCTATTTGTGGTTAATTGTAACACGCATTTTTATTAAAAGAATGAAATTAGGATGAGCGTTGGAGTCATTGCGTCTGCCAACAGATCTGGCTGAAATATCGATCTACTGCAATGTCCAACAAAAGTTGAGAAAATTGGAATCACACGTTAATTAAAATCAAACACAAGCATTTCCTACTGTTGCTGAAAAAGAAAGAACATTGATATACATTTAAACACTAGTTGTAGGTGGAGTAATGTGGCTCCCTGGGCCACGTGAACTTTCCCATATCTACTTTACAAAGAAAAGTCGCGGCAGAATTAACCCAGAAAATTACGGCTTTGCTCGCTGATTACAACCCTATTAAAAGTTACTTTTTAAACATAACGAAAGAATGATCTAGTGCTTCCTAGTCAAAGTTGCCTTTCTTCATAAGGAACAACGGCCTTGCAGAAATTTTCAAGTCCCTAACGTGGTGATTTCATTGCAATTTTAATTATGAAATTACCGAGGGTGTCTACCGAAAGCTCGATGTACCTTACATACGATTCGTTGGATACTTCTATGAGAATTCCGGACATATTTACCAAGAATTCCACGGCAGTCGACGGATCCTCGACGACCAGTTACTTAGCATGACGACGGAGAGCAGCAGAGTTCAAAGCGCGTTCACCGGGGCGGAAGTCCCTGGCCCAGAGATAGTGAAGGGGGTAGGAGGGATAGAAGTATCACAGTCGATTCTTAGCACAGGTCGAAACACCCGCTACTCTTTGCATTGACCAGTGGCCAGCGAAATATATCTCTGTTCTACAAATCAACTCTAAGTATTGTGGCACTAAACCAACTACACAATTGAAATGATTAGTCTAATTAGGAAAATTAAGAAGGAATGGAAGTGCTTCTAGGAGGTCCTGGGTTTAATAATAGAATAAATAACACCGTTTTGCCCATCTTGCTTCCCAAGTCGTTCGGTATTGCTAATATCTATATATGGGCTGACCATTCGTCACCTGAATTATGTAAAATAGCAACTACCACCTCAGTGTGTGTTGTCCTTAGGTTAGTTTAAGTAGTTTGAAAGACTAGGGACTGATGACCAACGTAGTTTGGTCCCATAGGATTACAAACAATTTAATATTTGAACCAGAGGATCCAGTCGATTCCAGGTAAAAGCAACCTACACTATTTTTGAGTCACCACAATACTGAAATTTACCTTGTGGAAAATTTGCAGCCATGGCTTCATGGCGTCTATGCCACACTCGAACCGTGCCACTGTCTCTCACCAACTAAGAATTGAACTTGATAAAATTTTCTTGGACTTCCAGCTGCGTCATTTGGTTTACTGTGTTTATGCGTTAACAGTAAACCACATGACGCGGCTGGAAGCCCGCGAAAATTTTATCAATATAACTCACCGTGAAACAATGCAGATTGTAACTTAGCTGAACAAACGATAGCTTTCCGAGAGTCTATGAGCTAACGGATACAGACGCACCGAGTGATTGGTGCATTGGGTAGCGCACTGGTTTTTCATTCAAAAGGGCGGCGGTTAGATCCGTCTCCAGCCTTCCAGTATAGAAGGTCAACGATTTTTCTAAATCACTCCAGACAAATTCCTGTATACTTCCTTTCAGAGGGCAAGGCCGATTTCGTTCCCAATCCTCAATCAAACCAACCGTGGTCCGTCTCTAATGAATTATCCTGTACGGTCACGAGCCCAGGAGGAGCACCGCATGCAATGTCATGCTGATAGTAAAAGTGGTCGATTAGGTCGTCAGCTGCCAGAGGCCATTCAAAGGAATTTCTGCATTACTACCATAAACGATACATTCTTCTTCGACCCACATTCGTCTCAGCGGTTACTTCACGCAGTCCTGCTTGTCTGTTAGTACTGACCTCGCAATACAAACGACAGTTATCGTAATAATTAATTACCGACCGTTGACCGTTCTGTTGTCCGTGGAATATCTTATTCTCTAACGGTTTCGAAATTCAATGGCCAGTGCGTCTAGATACAACTAACGTTCCACGTTCAAGGTCTATTAGTTCCCTTTGTGTAGCCATAACGACGTCGAAAAGCCTGGAGTACAAATGAAAGCTGTGCCAATACGTGAAATAATATTCAACTCGAGTCTTCTTTATTTGTAAATTTGGCAGAATACGATATGTTTCAACATATTAGAAAAAAATTGTTCAAATGTTTGCATAGCTTATGGGACTTAACTACGGGGTCATCAGTCCCTAAACTTACAAACTACTTATGAACTAGCCAACACTAAGGACGGCACAAATATCCATGCCCGAGGGGGGATTCGAACCCCCCACCGTAGTGGCTGTGCAGACCGTGATTGACGCGCCTCAGTCTCCTCGGCCACCGCGACGGCTCAACATATTAGAGAGGAAGGAAATATTAATTATTTGATTCATATTATTACCGTCAAATTCACATTTTTCCATTTTTCCTTGTTGTCCAAACGTTTCTCGCTCTAAGAAGTTTCTCATACTGATTTAATCTGTACAGGATTTCCCTTCAAAACAACAAAAGATTTCTTCTTCCTTCCTGAAACTGGACATATTTTTATCCACAAAACAAACACGTGAAACAGGATCGAGCAGAATTCCTCAAATACGCAAAATGTCACAGATAATCAAGAAGCACGTTGCAAACTCAACAAGTCAACAAACACGGTGCACTGTGTACGTTAACCGATATGAACAATCACGTATCACAGAGGTTAAGAAACCCTGACAGCAAGGGTGCTATAAGTTAAAAAAAAAGAAAAAAAAAAGAAAAAAAAAACTTAATTTTTTTAGGAAAAGACGCCACTCATCGTTTGCTTGATATATTGGAAGCGCATAAAATTTAAAACCGAGAACTATCACTACAATATTTGATCTCATACATAGGATTCCTGCCAAAGTTACCGAGGCAAAGAAACTAGTCTATATTGAGTGAACACCTGCATTTACTATAGTTACCATATGTCGAAAAAGACTTATATTAGTAGGAAACGTATATTTATATGGAACCGTTTATCTGCAGCCGAAGATTCTACTACAAAACATAATTTATAGCTTTGTCCCTCATTATCATATATATCTAAACAGACTCCGTAAATTTATACCGCAGTTCGTTTTGTTTTATTTTCCTATGTTACGGCAGAGGCTAGCGTATTACTGTCGTAATTTCTTATCATACTAGGTGCTGCAAATATTCTTTGAGATTACTAAATTTCGAAAGTCTCAAATACAGAAGGTCAAAAACTTTGAACAGGTAATTCTTACTACAACAAATGTACTTGAATTTCTATCTCAACATCTACAGTTACATATTTACTCTGCAAATCACATGTAAGAGCCTGACAGATGGTTTATAGAACTACTTTCATACTATTTTATACAGTTACATTTTCTAATAGTGTCCGGCAAAATGCAACACCTAATTCTTTCGTTTTCTTTCTGATTTCTCTTATTTTATTATAATAATCATATCTCTCTCTGTAGGCGGGTGCTAACAAAATTAGTTCACAATCAGAGATGAAAGTTGGTGAAACAAATTTCGCAAATAGATCTTACCACAAACAATGACGCCTTTCTTTTAATGATTTCCACCTCAACTCATTAGGCTGCGATATTTTCCTTGAGACGGAAAAGCTTCATTCTACGAACCAGCACGGGTTCAGGTAACTTAGTTCATGTGAAACTCAGCTTGCCCTTTTCTCACATGACATCTTTCGAGCCATGGATGAAGGACAAAAGGCGGATTGTGTTTTTTTCGACTTCAAAAAGTCGTTTGCCGTGGTGTCACACTACAGACTGCTAAGGAATAAACGAGCTTGTGGAATATGTTCACCAATTTGTGACTGGCTGGAAGACTTCCTAAGTAATAGAACGCAGTACGTTGTTCTCAACGACGAGTGTTCATCAGAGACGAGTGTATCGTCAGGCGTGCCACAGGGGAGTGTGATAGGACCGCTATTATTTTCTATCTATATAATTGATCTAATGGACAGAGTAACTTCTAATTTGCGGCTGTTTGCTGATGATGCTGAGTTGCATGGTAGTGTGTCATCTTTAACTGTCTGTAATAGCATACAGGATGACTTAGACAAGAATACAGCATTAGTAGTGAGCTTCTTGATGCAGTTGCGTAGTTAAAATATCTAGGCGTAACATTGCAGAGCGATATGAAATGGAACGAACATGTAAGGACAGTTGTGAGTAACAGCCGACTTCGGTTTATTGGGAGAATTTCGGGAAGATATACTTCATCTGTAAAGGAGACCGCGTATAATACGCTTGTACGACCACGTCTTGAGTATTTCTCAAGTGTTAGGGACCCGCAGGAGTTCAGTTTAAAGGAAGACATAGAAGCAGTTCAGAGACGAGCAGCTACGTATGTTACTGGTAGGTTCGACCAATGCGCAAGTGTCAAGGAAATGCTCCGGCAACTCAGTTGGGGATCGCTGGAGGAAAGGCTACGTTCTTTTCGTGAATTTCTGTTGAGAAAGTTTAGAGTGTAGTACAATCTTGCTGCCACCTACTTACATTTCGCGTAGTGACCACAATGACAAGACAAGAGAAATTAGGGCTCGTACGGAGGCATATAGGCATTCTTTTTTCCTCATTTTGTTTGTTAGTGGAATAGGAAAGGAAATGGCTTATAGTGGTACAGTGTACCCTCCTCCACGCACCTTACGGTGGACTCCGGACTGTGTATGTAGATGTAGATATGTATCCCAGGTTGAAATATAAACCTCAAACCAGTATTAGAACGTCCACAAAATAACTTACAGCAAAAAAATATGATGGTGGAGCCATGTGAAGGACTTCATACGTGTGTAACAAATACTGAAGAAAATTTCAAACAGACGTTACTCCATATTAAATTGTAAACAACTTGTTCAAATGTTTGTATAGCTTATGAAACTTAACTGTGGGGTCATAAATCCCTAAACTTACAAACTGGATTCGAACCCCCGACCGTAGTGGCCGTGCAGACCTTGACTGGCGCGCCGCAGTCCCCTAGGCCACCGCGACCGGCAAACTACTTATATTTGAAAAAGTTTCCCCTACGACGCATAATATCGTCGGCAGTTATTGCATAGTGTCGTCGTCTAGCATCATCCGGCTACGACGCAAGATGGAGGTTCCGGTCGCTGGCCGTCAACAAATACTGTTGTTAAATTTGGTGCCGATAGTTTAACCGTCGCGACATAAAAAGTGGCAATACGTTATAGACAGAGAGGCAGTTTGAAATCAACGTTAATTTTCCAAATATCTCCTATACGAAGCGAGGTATGGAAAAAAAAGTCAGTTGTAAGAAATTTTGTTGTCTACAAATCAGTTAATTCAATTTACGTCTAAGATGAACAGTTAAGACGATATTTGCAACTGAATTTTGAGCTGCTTGAAATGATTCATTGTAGTAAACCTGTGGAGCAGCTGATATTATTTTTTTATGTTTAAGGGCGGATTTCAACTTTTCACATTATACAGAATGATTTTTCAATTCCGTAAGTTTCTCCATCTGCTAACATTCTAAGAAGGCTCCTGCATTGTCTGAAAAATCGTTGATATAAATTAGAAACAAAATCGATAACTACATCTTCGTGAGTAATAAAACAAAATCGATATCTCCAGCTTCGTAGGTAAAACACAATCCGCACTTCGGAAACTGGCAGAGCATTCAACGAACCACTTTCAGAGCGACTGAAAATCTACCACCATAATATGAAATGGCTCAAATGCCAATTTTTAGCTCTCGGCAATAAGTCTGGGACTGAAATTAGGCGACACACTAAATTGGGCTGTGCACACAGGTGCAATATGTTAGAAGGCATCCCCATCTCTTGATGCCCTACAGCAATGTAAGAAGTCCTTTCCTCTCGACCTTAAAAAGAAAACTGCACACACATTTATAATCCCATTTCTTTATTACGATGATGTGATCTTGTAATATGTTTCTTGGGAAAGTTCGCTAAGTGTGTAACGGTCAAGAACACCTACGTTCCATATATCTGTAACATCCGTCTCTATGATCATGCTTCATCATCTTATAAGCAGCTGTTGTGGCTCCGTGCTGAAAAATACATTGTTTTGCATACACTCTGTTTTCTCTATTCTCTTATCAACGTACACTGCCCCTCATATCTTTATTCGACCTTAACACTCTTGTTTGAACAATACAGCATAAATACACTTTCCTGTCAGAGAAAAAACCCTTTCTGCCCTTCGCCATTATTCAGGCTCTTTCTTGGAGACCTTTTCAGTGGAAGGAACGAGACTCTGGAACAATCTCCCTCACTGTATCATATATACGAATGACACTGCCAGCTTCAAACGACAGTTAATGAAAAACTACTATAGCAATAATAACGCCATTCTTTTCCCCTAAGCTCTTTTCACAAGGTCACATCCATACCACTTCCAGATATTCTCCGACTGACATTGATCTCGTCAGCTTTCCTAACTTACTTCTATCAGAATTGTCCAAGCCATAATCAATTTCTGTATATTCAAAAGTACATTTTGTACCTCAAAATATGAATCTTGTTATTTCCATTGTTACTTTGGCAACAGCTGATGCTGTTTCAGTACTACTTCTGGTATTAATGTCATTATGAATTAGTCAGGACTATTTATTTACGTCCTCTTTATACGTATTCAGTCCGTTTAATTTACGTTTAATACCTTATTAATCGCTTATCCATTAAAATCAATTTTATATTATAGACAACTCAGATGTAAAAATTATAGTATCTGTAAAGGTCTAGTCCAATGTAAGAGGGGACCTGGCGGTCCTAATCTGATCAGCGTGAATCTATATCTATATATAAAAGGCTTGTGTGTGTACGTGCTGACAGACTTTTCTCCATGCCCACATACTGCCACCCACTCGTGGTTGTGGTGGTAGATAGCCCTTGGTCTAATGATGTTAGTAAGGGAGTTTGGTCGCGTTGCGTGGCAGTGGGAGAGTGTGACTAGCAAAAATTCGCAAAATATGCAATACATACTCTTAGGAAAAGATATATACTCTTTGAGTTACGAACTTTACGGTACGAGTCAAAATCTGGTTATTCTTTCAATCGTCAGACAATGCCGTCCTTTCAGACTTTAATAACGACGAGGAATATCAAATACGCAACTTTTTAAATAGATCACATCTTTCCGTCAACCACAAATTACCGACTATGAACAGAGACACAAAACAAAAATAAAAATCCAGATAGAGTCAAAGATAACAATACTCGTGGAACATTGATCACTGTCGTGGAAGTGTGATGGAAACACAGACATACATTAATGAATGTCTCTTAGGCCATAGATATTGATATGCCTGTGCCAGTAAGTTCACTGGTGTGTGCTAATCAGTGATCTCTGATACATATAGCCGCGACACTCTCTGCTGTGAAAGGTGGTATCGTTTGACAGCTGGGTCAAGAAAAACTATGTGACGTAGTCCTACTCATATCCCGGCGGCCTCCTGTGGTAATGTTGGCAACAGATGAATAACGAGAATCATGTGACATCGTCATAAGCCAATCGCGTGACACGCAAATATTTTGTCGTGAAATCAAGCATACAGCGGGAACAACAGTATTTATCTACACTCTATGTGGTTCGGTCATCTTTGCAACGATTTTATATCGTGGATTTGAACCAACATCCTTTCGAATGCGAGTTCAATGTGTTACTGCTGCGCCACCTTGCTCGGTTCACTATTTTAATATGTTCCTACATGTAACAGTTTTATGGACACACTAAGTATGCGTCCTCCCTTTGTACTGTGTAAGTTGACTAAAGATGTAGGTTAGCCATTTTATTACATGATAGGCGTCACTATTTTATTTGATTGTAATTTGAAGATACACCTGATGGTGAGATATAGGTCTCGAAACTCGGGTAGTGCATAAGATAAAAAGTTTAAAATTAACAACTGTTGCGGATCCCATTATTTAAAATGAAGATTGACGGTTGTGGATGTCCCGAAGGAAGATTTGTGCATAGATTTAGGGCAGAGTACATTGTTCCGTCAGAGGGTGCATCGCTCCACCGTTCAGTCCTCACCTTGAAACAGTGATTCGCAGTGCCACAAGAGTTATTTACGCATTGAGACTTAGAAATTATCGCAGAATGCCAAGAGAACTTTGAAGTATTCGCCCAGATGTCTGCACTTTATCAGTCTGAAATGGTTGCTCTTCTCCAACGTTAAAGTTGAGTATTCATTTGTTTGTAGTAAATTTCATATGTTACTAAAGTTGTGGGATCTTTCTTTTAAAGTGTACCTACAGGTACATAGCCTTACCAATGACTTCCCCACAATAAAGCCCTTTCTACACGGGAAGTGAAAGCTTACGAGATTACCAATGATGCACTGGTCACGCCGGCCGGGTACAGTGTAGACGAGTCAATTCGCACAAGATGCACGCATACGATCGCTAGTAAGTAAATAAAATAAATAAATACAATATACGGAAGAAATTGTGATATTTCTTTCATGCAGTTCAAAAAGGTAATGCAGACGAATCGAAGTTTACACACGACCATTCTTGACGTTCTCAGGCGATATTAAACGTCTGAAATAATGTGTCTGTGGGGCATCGTCCCCTGAACACTGGTTACGAGGAACGCCTTTATTAGTCACACAATACATGTAGCTTATATTCAGAAATCCTGTTATTGCCTATGCCGCTAAACGCTCTGAAACCAATACCATCACATCGCATCACATCACGTCCCAGTAAATGAATCACTTTGACAGGCACATTGATTCCTCGTTGTAAAAGAACAGTAACTCCCAAAAGCCTTCAAGGGGAAATGAAGCATAATTTTCAGCTCTCAGGGTCAATAAATATAACGTGGAAAATAACAATGACGCAATAAGAGCTTATACCACAACTGCAGCTATAAAATAGTGCTCCATTGTGTGCAAGAGCCTTATATACAGATTTCTAAAGTAAAAGGAAGATTTTATCGGTTCATGTAAAGAAAAAAAAATAAGTATCCATATAAACCATGTAACTTAGAAATTCTGAATATGCGAGCTTGGGTAAAAACAGACTATAAGGTTCAGATATGTTGTGATACACCACTTTCGGTGAATCTATTGAACCATATGGATACTTGCCGACTGTAAATGCCACCACTTATAAAACGCGAAAGACAAGTCAGAAGAGCACGTACGAAAACCGGAGCGGTTACTGCGTATGGGGGATAAACGAAACTACAGTTTGGTTGACATTAAGGTTACTCACTTTGCCAAATGGGCAAATGAAACACAAAAAACTGCACACAACGTTAGCAGGAAAAGAGACATGCGCATTTATGACATAATTCGTATGAAACAGCTGATTCCTCAAACTGAGGAACAATCAAAAATGGGGTGCCACAAGGTTCGGTCCTGGGCCCTTTGCTGTTCTTAATATATATTAAAGACTTGCCATTCTATATTCAGGAAGATGCAGAGCTGGTTCTTTTTGATGATGACACAAGTATAGTTATCATCCATGACAGACAAGAACTGAAGAAATTGTAGACGACGTCTTGTAGAAAATCATTAACTGGTTCTTAGCAAATGGACTATCATTAAATTTTCGATAAAACACAGTACATACAGTAAATGGAATGATACCATTAATATAGACTTTGATCAGAAATCTGTAGCAAAGATATAATATTCAAAAATTTTAGGTGTATGCATTTATGAGGGGTTGAACTGGAAAAACACATTGAAGATCTGATGAAACGTTCGAGTTCAGCTACTTATGCTATTAGGTTAATTGCAAATTTTGGTGATATAAATCTCAGTAAATTACCTTACTGTGCCTAGTTTCATTCTCTGCTTTCGTATAGCATCAATTTCTGGAGTAATTCATCACTGAGTAAAAAAGTATTCATTGCACAGAAGCGTGTAATCAGAATAATTGCTGGAGCCCATCCAAGATCATCTTGCAGACACTTGTTTGAAGAGCTAGAGCTCTTGACAGTATATTCACAGTATACATACTCACTTATTAAATTTGTTATAACCAATCCCACCGAATTCAAAAGCAATAGCAGAGTACATAACTACAACACTAGGAGAAAGAATGATCTTCACTATTCAAGGTCATATTTAGATCTGGTACAGAAAGGGGTGAAATATGCTGCCACAAAAATCTTTGGTCACCTACCAAATAACATCAAAAGCTTGACAGATAGCCAACTATCATTTCAAAATAAATAAAAAGAATTTCTGAATGGCAAGTCCTTCTACACTATAGATTAATTTTTAGATATAAAATATTAAATCTGAATAAATAGAAAAAATAAAAATTAATATTTATAAATATACAATAAAATAAAAATAAATTATGTCATGTAATATTTAGTGCAAAGTTATAATTAGTAAAGACAGCTTTCATTAACCTGACACGTTCCACATGATTAAGATGTGTCGTATTTATGATCTATGGAACAAGTACTAGTCTCATCTAATCTGATCTAATCTATCGTTATGAAACAGAGTAACGTCACATGAGTGTAATGTGTGGAAATGCCAAAGCCCTCAGTCTTTGCTGGACACAAAACAATGTAAGTCTGCTAAGCGGAAAGTTGGATTTTAAGATAGTCAGTGGTACCCTCATAGCCACCGATGTTTGCGAGATATGTCTGTCCAAGAACCCTGTAGAATTTTTTTATTTGTAAGGACTCAACCAAACCATCCAGAGCCAATTACGTAGAGTTTGGGTCGAAACACGAAAATCATTATTTAATGTGGTGGCATTCCCACCAGGCTACCACCCAGCTGAAATCCGTAGGTAGCGGTCATAAGTTGTTGTAGTAGCCTTTGGTCGACATGAGCGAGGCGAGTCATTTGCAGTTCCTGTATCTCTGGACATCGTTCACTTCCGAACAACATCGATATGGTTCATTTCGAGACGTCTGGACAATTTCACTGATGAGAGTCCCTCCTGAACCATAGGGATATCTAGAAAATGTTCTGGCCAGGGCAGCAGTCCAGAGAGGCCCGTGCAGGACCTGCACCATGCGGTCGTGCATTATCCTGCCGAAATGTAGGGTTTCGCAGGGATCGAATGATGGGTAGAGCCACGGGTCGTAACACATCTGAAAAGTAAGTGCCGTCGATGAGAACAAGAGGTGACCGAGAAATGTAACCAATGACCCCCCATATAATCACGCCGGATGTTTGTTCAAATGTTTGTAGAGCTTAAGGGACTTAACTACGGAGTCATCAGCCCCTGAACTAGCTACAACTAAGGATGGCACAAATATCCATGCCCGAGGGGGAGATTGGAACCCCCGACCGTAGTGGCCGTGCAGACCGTGACTGAAGCTCCTCAGTCCCCTCGGCCACCGCGGCCGGCTCACGCCGGATGATACGACACTATCGCGAAGACTAATTCGCGCTTACATTATGCGTGCATCGCGATGTAGCCAAACACAGATGCGACCATCATGATGCTGTAAACAGAACCTAGATTCATCCGAAAAAATGTTTTGCCACTCGTGCACCCAGGTTCGTCTTTGCGTACACCATCGCAGGCGCTCCTGTCTGTGATGCAGCGTCAAGGGTAACGGTCTCCGAGCTGATAGTCCGTGCTGCTGCAAATGTCGTCAAACAGTTCGTGCAGATGGTTGTTGTCTTGCAAACGCCCCCATATGTTGACTCAGGGATCGAGACGTGACTGCACGATTCGCTACAGCCATACGGATAAGGTGCCTGTCATCTCGACTGCTACTGATACTTGGCCGTTTCGATCCACCACGGCGTTCCGTATTGCCCTCCTGAACCGAACGATTCCATATTCTGCAAACAGTCATTGGATCACGACCATCGCGAATACCAATGTCGCGATACAGTAAACCTCAATCGCGATAGGCTACGATCCGACCTTTATCAAAGTCGGAAAAGTGATGGTACGCATTTCTCCTCCTTACACGAGGATCACAACAACGTTTCACCAGGCAACTCCGATGAACTGCTCTTTGTGTATGAGAAATCGGTTGGAAACTTTCCTCATGTCAGCACGTTGTAGGTGTCGCCGCCAGCTCCGGCCGCGGTGGCCGAGGGGACTGAGGCGCTCCAGTCACGGTCCGCTCGGCTACTACGGTGGGGGTTCTAATCCCCTCTAGGGCATGGATATTTGTGCCGTTTTTAGAATTAGCTAGTTCATAAGTAGTTTGTAAGTTTAGGGACTGATGACCCCGTAGTTAAGTCCCATAAGTTCTACAAACATTTGAACATTTGAACATCAAAGTCGGAAACATTGTGAGGATACAGGGTTTCAGGTTAGTAACCTCTTTGGTATGTTTTGGTCGAACGATAGTTATCGGCGTGCAGCGAGAGCTGCTGGCAACAATGCTTAGGTTAGAATGTCTTTTGTTTGTTGGCCGGTGTGCGACAATCTCCCGCCGACCGTAGAGCGAGGCAGTAGCATGCTGACAGTGCGTCCGTAACCCGCGTTTAGCGGTGGCTAAACTTTTGCCCATCAGTCGTTTCGCATATGAGATTCGGTTGTAACTGCGTATTGTTTCAGTGTGGACTTGTAGACATCATCGTAGTGGCACGCGGTTATTATATCAGTGTATTTAAAGGAAGAATTTTAACATTTGTCGTTCCCTAATAAAGGAAGTTAACAAAGTTTATTGTTGTGGATCAACCTAGTAATTGTCCGCATCCCACACTGTCAAATCATTGGAACAATTATTAAATGATTAAGCAGCAAATAGAATATATCGGCAACTTCGCCCATCGAGGATTAGGTGGACGCAGCTGTGACGTTACAACATGATGGTACGCATTCCTCCTGCTTCGGCCAGTAGCGTATTTACTTGCGTCCCATGACGACTTCCGATGGCAAGTTGTCCTTCTGAGATATGGCCCTCAAGTAGTGGCTTACCAGGAGGTGTGAGGTACGCGCTAGACGAAGGCGGCAGAGGGAGGGTTGGGTGAAGGTGTTTAAGCTGCTGAGGGCGTGGTGGAGGAGGGGAGGGGGTGCGGCGGCGCCCTTAACGAGGCAGGCTGGGCAGAGATAGTGGCGCCGGCAAAGTGGCCGCCCTGATTTACCCTGGCGCGATCACGCGATGCGAGGCGCCCCTGTCTGCCCCTGCACAGCGCAGAGCGCGGTCTGGCTCTCGTGCCGCCGACTGCTATATCTCGCAGAGCCGCTTTGAGAGCGCTCCTTCCGACACCCCGCCGTCATCTGCATACGGAATTAAAACCCCCGCCAGAATAAGGGCTCTGCTTACACGCCGCGGGGAATATATAAACGCAGCGGAAACGGCCCTTCCTTTTCTCGCTTTTAACATATGCTGCTTGGAATATCAGGAACATCGTATAGTTTTATTTTTCTCTTTTTGCGAGAGAAAGAAAATAAGGTCATATTAAGCAGTTCATCAGTTCTGAGCTTACACCACACAAGATACAGAAAAAAATTGTTCAAATGTTTGTAAAGTCTGAGGGACTTAACTACGGGGTCATCAGTCCCTAAACTTACAAACTATTTATGAACTAACTAAGACTAAGGACGGCACAAATATCCATGCCCGAGGGGGGATTCGAGCCCCCGACCGTAGTGGCCGCGCAGACGGTGACTGGAGCGCCTCAGTCCCCTCGGCCACCGCGGCCGGCCAAGATACAGAACAGTTGTTGCCAAATTGTGCGACGCGACCCATTGGATGTCGCGTTATTTATTCAGGTCGTCCAGCAGACCACTTTTAAATGTCAGAATAAAGTATCTTGCAGGTTGAAAAGTAATGAAGAGATGTTTAATAAGTCGTATTATTTTCGTGATACTATTTTCCGCCCCACAAAGGGAAATATTTGAAACTAGCGATCCATTCAGTTCCGCATGTTTGGAATTTATATTTAGAAATCTCGATGGGAATATTTATTTTATTGGCCGCTATGATCTACGTAACATGATCAAATACAATACAAGCGTACATTTATAATCCTCAGCGTTTTAAGGTCATATTTACATAGTAATATCACATCCCCATGCATGCCTCGGCATTACAGATAGCCGTACAGTAGGTCCATCCACAGCAGAGAGACCAAACACACGTTTGTAGTTGCTGAAGAGGCTGCTACTGGCATCACCAGGTAAAATCCTTTTCACTTGTCAAATTAATATCCTTACATTTGACTACGAATGCACTACTAGTTTCAGTACATTATGCCGTCATTTTCAATAGCCTATTATTACAGAAAGTACTACAATGAGTCAACCACATTAAACAGTGAAAAGTTCAAAAATATGCCACAAAATAAAAAAAGGGTATCGGGAGTATGGAACTCTACATTTAACAAAATGTGATGCAAACCTTGTGCACCGCACGGGATGGCCGTGTTAACGGGGGCGCAACGCCGCGGAGTACGCTGCCGTTCCCGCCAGGGGTTCGAGTCCTCCCTCGGGAATGGGTGCGCGTGTTGCCCTTAGAATAACTTAGTTTAATTATTTTATAAGACTTGGCACAGCAGCCTTAGCAGTTTCGTTCGTTAGGATTACAAGCATTTGAACATTTCTGTTTAAAATATGTGAACCATATGCCCTAGGTTTTTGTACAGTCAGTATGATTCCTCAAAGATATAGATAGCTGTACCGTAACTTCGTCCACAGCGGAGTGGTATCTGCGGAGAGGTCAAACAAACGTGTGGCAGCAGCCTTTTCAGTAGTTTCAGGGACAACATTCTGGATGAATAACTGATCTAGCCTTGTAAAGTCAGCTGATAATGAATAAGGGAATAGAAATCCGGGTAAACTACTAAGAGTAGTGCAGTGATCACATTATCGTAGTCAAGATAGATACAAAGCCAACACCCTCCACAGTAGTAGACGTTTATATGCCCTCTAGGTCAGCCGATGATGAGGAGATGGAAGAAGCGTATGAGGTAAAGGAAATTATTCAGACAGTTAAGGGAAAGGAAAACTAAATTGTAGTGCGGGACTGGAATTAGGTAGTAGGAAAATGTAGGAAAGGTAAAATTGTAGGTGAATATGAACTGGGGAAAAGGAATGAAAGAGGAAGCCGCCTGGTAGTATTTTGTACGGAAAAAAATTAATCTTGACAATCACTTGGCTCAAGACTTAGGAATGAAGCTTTACGCGGAAGAGACCAGGAGACACCGGAAAGTAACGGATAGATTTTGTAATTGTAAGACATAGAATTCGAAACCAGGTTTTAAACTGTAAGACCTATCCTGGGGCAGATATAGAATCTGACCATATCTTATTAGTTATGAACTGTAAACGGAAATTATAAAAAAATCAGAGGGGCAGGTATATAAGATCAGACCTGGGTAAATTGAAGGAACTTTACGTTCTTGAGAATATTAGAAGGAGATTTAGGCGAACATTGACAAAAACTAGGGGAAAATAAAACAGTAGAAGATGAATTAATGCTTTAAGAGATGAAACAGTCAAGGCAGCAGAGGACCAAGATAGTAAGGCAAGACCTACAAAACCATCATTCGAAATCAAAGGAAATACTAAATTTAATTGATGAAGGGACAAGACACAAAATGCGGCGAGTAAAGCAAGTAAAATGGAGTGCAGACGACTAAGAAATGTGATTGACAGGAAGCACATAATGGCTAAGCAGGAGTGGCAAGAAGCCAAATGCAAATCTGTAGAAGGATGTACAATGAGGGACCATCAGACACCGCCTACAGAAAAAATAAAAAATACATTTGGAGACAAGAAGAATAGCTGTATGAATATCAAGAGCTCAGATGGAAAATCAGTTCCGAGAAAAGAAGGGAAAGATGTAAGGTGGAAAGAGTATGTAGAGGGGGCTCTACAAAGGATACGAATGTCGAGACAACACTGTAGGAAGCGAGTAGGAAATAGATCAAGGTAATATAGGATATACTATAGTGAGAGATGAATGTTACAGAGCACTGAAAGACCTAACTCGAAACAAGACCACTGGAATAGATGACACTCCGTAAGGGCTACCCTCAGACTTTAAGAAAATTGTAATAATCCCCAGTCTAAACGAAACAGGCGCAGGCAGGCGTGAAAATTATAGAACCATCAGTTTAATAAGTCATGGTTGCATAATTTTAACACGACTTATTTACAGAAGGATGGAAACGCTGGTGGAAGCCGCCCTCGGGGAAAATAAGTTTGGGGAAATTTAGGAACACGTGAAGCAATACTCACTTTACGGCTTATCTTAGAAGACAGATTACGGAATGGCAAACCTTCAATTCTAGCTTTTGTAGATATGGAGGAAGTTTTTGACAGTTTTGATTGGAATACACTCTTTCAAATTCTGAAGTCATCAGGGATAAATTATAGGCAACGGAAGGTTATTTACAACTTGTACATTAATTAAACAGCTGTTATTAGAGGTGAAGGGCACGAAAGGTACGCAGTGGTTGGTAAGAGATTAAGACAGGGTTGTAGCCTTTCTCCAATGTTATTCAATTTGTACGTTGAGCAAGCCGCGAAGGAAAGCAAAAGGAAATTTGGAGAAGGAATTATAGTTTAGGGTGAAGAAATAAACACATTACATATTGCTGCGACATTATAATTCTGTCAGAGACAGCACAGGACCTGGAAGAGGAATTGAACGGAATTGACAGTATGTTGAAAGTAGCATATAATATGAACATTAATAAGATCAAGACAATGCAATCTTAGACGATCAGGAGTATGAATTACAATAGGTATCAAAACAATAAAGATGGTAGATGTGTTTTGGTAACGGGGAAAAAGAGTTTACGAAAAAGAGTAATTTTCTAACATCGAATATTAATTTACGTATAAGGAAGTCTTTTCTGAAGGCATTTATGTGGAATGTTGCTTTGTACTGGAGTGATACGTGGACAATAAATAGTTTAGGCTTTTTAAATATGCTGCTACAGAATGCTGAAGATTAAGCGGTTAGCTCGCGTAATTAATGAAGTAGTTCTGAACAGAATTGGGGAGAAAGGAATTTTTGGCATACCTTAACAAAAAGATAGGATAGATTGGTAGGCCACATTCTTAGATTTCAAAGAATCGTAAATTTAGCACTGGAAGGAGGGGTGTATGGGGGCCGGCCGCGGTGGCCGAGGTGAATGAGGCGCTCCAGTCACGGTCAGCATGGCCACTACGGTCGGGGGTTCGAATCCCCCCTCGGGCATGGATATTTGTGCCGTCCTAGTTCGTAAGTAGTTCATAAATAGTTTGTAAGTTTGGGGACTGATGACCCCGTAGTTAAGTCCCATAAGCTTAACAAACATTTGAACATTTGGTGTATGGGGAAATAATCGTAGAGGGAGACCAATAGATGAATATAGTAAGCAGATTCAGATTGATGTGGATTGCCGTTCTTATGAGATGAAGAGGCTTGCTCAGGGTAGAGGAGAGTGGAGAGCTGCATTAAAGCAATCTCCTGAATGAAGACCACAACAACAACAACAATACCACAGTGTAACAAATATTTAACTATAATATTCACTTAATGTATGACATTAAATGCGAATGGTTAAAGTCGAAAATGTCTACCCAGTTGGTATTCGATCCGTGTTTAGTGCTTTCTAGGCAGTTGCGCTGACCCTTACAACACTAAGTACACAGCGATCACTACACCTTCACGGGTTACTCAAGCACGCCTCCCGTCAGATACAAATGCTTAAATTCACCCTGACCAGTATTATTCAAACTCGAAGTTTTGCGGACTGATTCCCATAAGAGTAAGGGCCTAGAAGTGCCTCCCTACTGAAGAAACAGTTCAGTTAGTTCACTTAGTTCAGTTGATGAACTAACCAAACTGCGCTAACTACGTCAGATCTGAAGGACAGCTGTACTTCAAAATACTTCCAGAGCCTCTTTGATTGAATGACGTGGTGTGCTGCAACGCTTATAGCCGGCAATGGCTGCAACATTGAATAAGCTTTTTTATTTCTTTATTTTTTCACTTCAGCCGTGTGACCTTTTTACAACCTATTATCAATTTAGTTTTGCATTCTGGATAACCAGCGGTGTGTAAACGCTTAACGGTAGGTGTGGTTCACTTGCATATTTCTTAATGTTTGCCTTTATTTCCATTCGAAAAGGAAGCTGATTGGTTGTGTTGGGCCACTTGAAGAGAATATGTAATATAATTGTACACTGCCGTAATAAATATTTTATTTTCAATGGATCTTGAAAATTATACTTGAATGTACCTCTAGTAGAGTACTTATATAATGGTTGTTAAAGAGATATTCGAAAAAAGAGAAAAAATCGCAGCAGCTAAAAGAAAAAGTAATTGGTTTCCTTTTTTGGGCCAGAAAGTAAAAATAAATATGGCATTTAATGTAATAGGTCTTGGGCACACTACATTATTTTACTGTCACTAAATTTCATTTTTCCAGATTCAGGATTTTTTAACTTCATTTTGCAGTGGTTTCAATGACTATCGAATGACAGAGCAGTATAATGGTGAGTGGGCGATCCAAAGTCCCGAGAAGAATCACTACGGGTTGCGCCAGCTTTCGATCTATGGATCGATCTCCAGGGACATTACTGTCGAATCTTTTTTAGAAATTCTAGCTGAGAATGATACCACAGCTGGAGTTGTCGCATATGATAATTACCAACCTGCGACCAAATTGGAGCAGCTAAAGCAGAAGGCTGGATTTTTCTTACTGTTTTCCTAAGGGACCAAGCTGTTGAGGTCATCACTTTCTAGATTTACGCACTACTGAAACTAACTTATTAAAAGAACACACCTATACCGAAGGGGACTGGAATATTCGGAAGGAGCGACCACGCAATCCGTGTTGTGGTGCTTCAGACATCGCAGACACGTAGCACAAGTGGTATACGCACAACTTTTACTCACTTGTGCGCAACACTCAAATTCCAGATAGCACGAAATAAAAACCCATATACACTATGGAAAGGAACTCTGCAAATAAGTCCCTCAATAACAATGTGGCACACAAGCAGAAGAACTAACATCTTACGCAATTGGATATTCACAGTGATGAAAAATTTATTTACAAGGAATATATACCTATACAAACTGACAAAGAGGGAAAATTGTACACAAGCAGACAAGAGTAAATCCTGAACCAGGTAAACTTCTCTAGTCACACGTAAACAGATCACTATGAATACCTCAAAACAATACTGTGTTTTGCAGCCAATACTTCAATACTTGCACACACTGAGAAATCCTCGTCTCCAACATTAATATTATCTGGAGTGTTTCTGGCCTCCTCATTCTAAACGCTGTGTTTGGTAACCGGAATCTTCTCAATAGATCTAACAATCAAGTATGAGGGTGCTTTACACTGGTTGTAGATTCTGAGACTAGACATCGGTAATTAAATAACTGGAGCATTAACAACTGAAAACACGAGTTCTCTGCAGTTTGAAAAAGACGGAGAGTCCACTAACGCTTCTCCGACCTTTCGGAGGGTCCAACATTGAAACGTGATCACCCCAGCCACGGAATTGTACATTTCTTGACGGAAGTCTCAGTGAGAAATCATCCTGAATATTTTGGGCATGGGACCCTACAAAGACACCATCCTACTCTGCAGGAAATACAGACACCCCCGAGACACACAGCAAACACTACAAGAATGTACTTAACACCGGTTATATGAATCCAAAGAACATATGCAAAGAACGTTGGACTCTTCTCAGCATTTTGACTCAAAGACTGTCGGATGTCACATATGAACATTACAAGCGTTATCGAGCTCATAGTAGACAAGTATGAATGCAGCACAGTGTCAGAATTCATAGGATGGAGAAACACACTGACATTGACTCGAGCGTCGAGTTTGAGAACTAAGAAAACGGCGAAAAAGGTAGAAATATAGATAACATTGGATAATTCACAAGATCTGTACCTAGTGATACCAGTAAAATCAATGAACAGTTACAATGTTTAGTTGTAGACAGTATCTGCGAACTGATGCCTACTGCCAACGAAAAAATGTTCAAATGATTGTAAATCTATAGGACTCAACTTCTTGATTATTAGTCCGTAGCTTACAAACTACTTAAGCAGCACGGCGCCCCAGCACGCACGGCTATTTCGCCGCGGCACTGTCAACGAAAAATGGCACAAAAAAGAGTAAAATATTTTAATTCATTAAGAACATCAAACTGCCAGATTATTCAACCAAATTCTGTAAGTGGTAATATATAACATCATTCTTTTTCTTCAAGTTATTTCATAATTTGTATTGAATTGTAAATTCCATTGTATTATTGTTACTATTATTACCATTATTCGTATTTCGCCTCATGTTACAAAATGTATATGCCAAGATCGTTTGTTGAATATTTCATTGTACATTAGGTGACCGGTTTCGACAATCTTAATTGTTATCTTCAGATATGCAACTCTAAATTTTTACAAAATAGCACCTCTAACTTATAAAAGTCACATACATATTTTAAATTTAATGTTTTAAGTGGATATAAACGAGATGAGTAAAATTTAAGCTATATGCAATAGCTCGTCACTTACAAAAATCGAACAACACATTTCCTCTGACTTCTATTTCGTAAAACTTTAGAGTTGCAGATCTGAAAATGACAACTAAGATTGTCGAAACCAGACATCTAAAATAAAATAAAATGTTCAACAGGCGATGTTTGCATACATATTCTTAATAATTTAGATCGTGCGCTCGTTTGAGAAGTGTCATGGATATATCATATTTGATCATAATTTACTCAATGAAATTTTAGAAATATAGAGCGACCTGTTATGCAACATGTAAAATGATGAATTGTACTACCTAGTTTTTAAGTAGATAAAAGGTCTTTAATAAGTAATTATTACGCACAATAAACATACAGTAATGCCCTTGAAGGCTTAATACTAACCGTGCGAATTTGGGTTGGGTGCTGTTAAGTATCAACTGCAATTTTTTCCATATTTGTTTTGTGTAGTCCTCCAGAGGTCACTAAATGACCACTGCCGCAAGAAAATAAAGTTATCAAAGTCTATCGCGACTTTGGATCCACTCACATAAGCTGAACATCACGGATAACTATTGTATGATCTCCTGGTGCCCTTTGTTGATAGTTTATCACATTTACAAGTATGTAGGTGACAAATTACTGGAAACAACCCATTTTCACATGGAACTTCTTTTTCCTAGGAGCAATGCAGCATTTCCACGTTCCACGTATTCAGCAAGTATTTGGAAGACCCTCGCAGAAATATTGTACTATGTTGCCTTTATAGCCGTCCACGACTACAAAACCATTGGCGGTGCAGGATATCTTGTACGACCTGATGACTCAGTTACACCCTTCATTTATTGGTTTGGATTTTGTTGGGCGACGTGGTGTCTCAAAACATTCTTCGGATTTGTTCAGAATCTTCTTTAATCAACAATTATGGACCTATGACACTGTGCATGGTCACCCATGATTGCGACCACGAAGACCGTGAATGACTGCAAATAGTCCAGAATTAGCCAACGACAACCTTTTCCAGTTACTTTTTCTCGTCAGTTGGACCAGAGGACATAATGCGTTTGATGTGGCATCCTCCGACTTACTCCATGCCTTGTCGACAACTGGGGTTCATTGCTTGGTGGGGTCTGTGCCATACTTTCTCCCTACGTCAGCTCTTTCTAAATTAAATCTTAAAAGATACGATGAAGCGTCGGTTTTCATCCGTCTTGTGTCGAACTGATATGGTTACGGACCCAGGAAAAGCCCAGCAATCGATGTCGTGAAGGACAGTCGAGTTGGCCATCTGCTGCCGCAGACCAGTAGCCTCAAGGTATTGCTCACCGTCCTATTGGACGCTTTCGTCGTACGTCTGACATTATTTCTGTTGTTATTTCACTCATAAGGAAACCTACCTAAGTGTCACACTCCGATTTTTTCTAACATTTGGATATTTTATATTACATGATAAACTTAACGACACGTATTTATTAGCGACTGTAAAACATTATTAAGGGGTGAAACGGTCACCAATAATTGGGGCTAATGGATAAAAATGCGATAACTAAGAGATTAGTGAAGCGTTTTTAATTATGAAAGTATTTTTCGATAAAAGACGAAAATCGACCTAGGCATATTGGAGGTGGAGTGAAAATTATGGGATCAACTATCACTAAAGTGACCAATTTTATGCTAAAAATATAATCGAAGTACAATCTATTAAAACTTCAAAAGTAAGGCTAATTAAGAAATAAGTATTTTCTGTATTTTTTAATATCGGTAATTGAGGGGTAAACAACCATTACATTGCCGTGCTCTTTTGTTACTGCCCACGAAACAACTTTTGAATCTATATTTTTGAACAGTTTCATCTCTTTACTCTACCAGTATTCAAAGACGCTGAAGCCGAATCTGAAATCACATTCTCAAAATTCGATATGGCTGATACAGCATACCGGGCGAAAACACGACAAAGATTGAATAGACAGTAACTCGACATCCGACATTCAACATATTGTATAATTCATTTTTGAAATAGTAGTGAATACAAGTGAATAAAACATATTACAAATGTGTATCGATTTTAACCGCTGGCGCTAGCGTTGCCGTGATGTAGGCGTGGAGGACGCACGGGCGGATTTACATCTCTTCCCGCTGCTTAATTAGGATGAGTCTCGTTGCCTCTCACAGTTTTCTTTTCTTGTGTCAGAAAACGATTTATTATTTGAACACCTATTCACTATTATTTCAAAACTACATATTTACAGTATTTTGAATGTGGGATGTCGAGCGTTTTGTCGAGTTTTCGTGCACTACGCTGGATCAGCCGTACTGAATTTTGAGAATCTGATTTCAGAATCGGATTCCGCGACTCTAAATACCGGTTTATTAAAGAGATGAAACAGTTCAGAAATATACATTCACAAGGTGTTTCATGAGCAGTATCTTACGAGCTCGACATTATAAGCGTTGTTTACTCCTCAAATATGGATACAAGAAATACATTATTCTTCCATTTTAAGTTTTTATAGTTTCTACTTAGATTAAATGAAAACACATTTTAGTAAGCAAATGGTCACTTACGGGTAATTGGCGCCTATTTTTTACTCTCCCTCTAACATAACTAGGCCGATTTTCCTCTTTTACCAAAAGATATTTTCATACCAGAAATCATTAAAATCGCTTCACTAATCTTCAAGTTATCGATTTTTTTCCATTTTAGCCTCAGTTTTCGAGGGACTATTTCACCCCCTAAATAGGTTTTACAGCATCAAAACAGAGAGGAAAAAAGTACCCGATAGTTTTTCGTGTATTATAACATACCCAAATTTCAGACAAATTGGAAAGTGACATTTCGGTAGGTTCACTTGTCAGTGATGTTTGTATGTTACGATTGACAACTCTAGGGAAGTAGCAGTTCTCTTGATCGTCAACTGCAGACCGTCGGCCACTGCGTTGTCGTTTTGTCACAGGTGAAGCCTTAAAAATGGAACCTCAGCACATTCTGAACACTGTGGATCTCGTAATGTTGAATTACTTGATGCTTACTTGATGCTTCTTCCCCAAATGAAATGTCCCTCGCATCCAGCTCCAACTACCACTCTGTGTTCAAAATCTGTTAATTCTCGTCGTCAAGACATAATATTGTCGCAAACAATTTAATATGAATTACCAGATTACAATACAGTACCTGTTTTGCCGATGTAGCGCTCTTTTACACGTAGTGTATTGCAATAATACTATCTGCCTTTTTGTATACCACTGTCCCATGGCATGACAATGTTTATCTCCCACGCATAGGTTCACCAACTTCTACAGAACGGGCAGCACGAGGCGAAGTCCGTCAAGCAGGGTGGACGTCAGAGATGTTGCAACACCTCCAGGTTGTGAGTAATCTTTCCATTCTGTCCCTTTTCCCTTTCCTCCTCCTACCTGCCAATGGAAATATAAATTTCGTAATACTAGTATAAACCTTTACTTTCGTCACCTTTCGTGTCATATTTTGTGTGTACTATCGGCGATATGAAACTGTGGTAAGTATTGGCATGCTACTCTATCTCCTTTAAACATTATTTGTACGAGTATTAACATACGAAACATACACCTTTCTCACACTTTAAAGTATTTCTTTGCAATCTTTTAAGAAAAGTTTTGCATCAAAATTACTGAATCTGATCGTACTTTATTACAATATTAATTTATGCTGGCAACAGAACAAATATTTTCAATATACTTGTAGTTGGGACATATTTGTCTCAGCTGAACATTGACATATGAAAATTTCTTTCGGGACTCTAACCTGGATATCTTGAGATATATATATATATATATATATATATATATATATATATATATATATATATATATATTTTACAACTGAGTAGAAGCTACTACTTACAAAGTATGATATAATAAAGTTAAAGGAAAAACATTAAAAATGTACCAAATTTTGAAGTTACAGAGTAACCTGTCCTGTGATGAACGAATGTTCACAGTCGTTACTAAAACATAGCAGCTTCCTGAAAGCTTCTAGGAAGTAACTATGTTTTAGTAACGACTGTGAACATTCGTTCATCACAGGACAGGTTACTCTGTAACTTCAAAATTTGGTACGTTTTTAATGTTTTTCCTTTAACTTTATTATATCATACTTTGTAAATAGTAGCTTATATTCAGTTGTAACATTTGTTTAACAGATCTGAAGATGGGCAGCTGTCCCGAAACCGGTCATGTTTTAGAAAATAAAAGCGATCTGGAGACGGATATTCAAGAATTTTATTCACATAACGATCGCAGAAACTCCTTGAAGACCAATAGGTCTTGCTTTGATAAAGTCATATTAATCATTTTATAATTTTCTCATTTCTTATTTAATAAGTCCCCTTCTTATTTCTCTCCAGCAAAATAGCAACTGAAACACCAACTGCCGCTGCCACTTTAACCCTGGTAAAAATAAAATAAAAAACTGAACCTCGTCAAGCGTTGGTGCCTAAGTAAAACTACCTGAGGAAACCACCTGTATAACGGAAAAATACGAGAGAGTGTTGCTGATTGTTGGTAATCACAATCAGAACAAGAAATCCCGGGAAAATATTGAAGATCCGGAAATAAAAAGGATCGAGAAGTACTACTACCTTGTATGTCCCTTATGAGAAAAGCTAAGATACGGCAAGTCAAACAATGTACATCAGTGTAAGGCAACCCACACGTAGGACAGAGAGGGGAGAGGGGTGCGGCGAGTTGGATGCGATGGAGGCGAGATCGGAAAACCTGTTTACCACTGATAGTAAGGTACTTGACCGGCTGTACATCAAAATTAAGACAAAAGCAGAAAGTGCGCCAGATGGAATGCCACTCAAACTGGAGACATTTTTGTTCAGTCTGGTTGGACGGGTGATGTCTTCGTGCAACATCTTAGATTTCTCTATTTTTCAGTAATAATGGGACAGACAACTAGAAGTAGAGATAACTAGGCTCAAGAATTGATGTAGTGGTTCCGGACTGGAATGACAGACAGCTTGATAGGAGATGACACCGCCCCCACAGTGCAAGTTGTCTACAGGAGACGAGTAAGGCTCATTGGACAAGGTGTCAGTATTATGATCTGGCAGCCAACAAAGAGGGAACAATCTGTACCCGGTATGTGATACAGACCTAGCCCACGTCGTGCGCGATTCATAATTCTGAGCAGTAACCCACTGCTGATGAATGAGGACATCATAACCAATATATGATGGGCCATGGTAACTTCGAAGGGGAAGACCTTGGCAACAAGGGGAACGTGGGAATCGATACAGATACTGGCATATCGAACTTGCTAAAAAATATCCAAAGATCGTAGATGATATTAAAAAGACACTCGCACCCGATCTGGTGAAGCAGGTTTCTACAGTTAAATGCCTGCGGAGAACAACTGGAAAGTCAACGCCTAAAAAGCGGACGTTATTTTTTGCGATGAGGAGCAGAAGAGAAAGCCACACCCATAACATAGCGTTAGACTTGAGGACGTTGAGAGAACTACATATTGCTTGATCCGGTGACACGACACATTAAGCAATGTTACCAAAGGGGAGTGAAGATCTTCGTATCACTGTTAATGATTGTGGATGGGCAATAATCATTAAAACTGATGCGACTTTGGAAGTTATGAATATGAAGAATGATCCCATATACAAAGGCTTCACGAATGCGCACTGCCAGGGCGATCGATTCCTAACACATGGAAGTGAATGTGGGTATGATGATATTGCGGAAAGTACAATCAAAATGAAGTGTAAGACTGTTAATCCCTGGGGAGAGATGATGGTTCTGTCACAGGTAATAGCGTGGACTCTTATCACCAGTAACTCTGCAATCAATTCCGTCGTCAAATTCCTTGGGAAAGCAACGAAGGTGCGACGTAAGACCTCGTCAGTCAACTATGGTTATTATGGATTTTCTGCATATAGCCCATCCTCGTTTGTCAGGAAATAAATCTACCTTTGACGTCGGCGTGGTCGGTACTTGAGTTTAAAGACTACTAGCATAACCGGCAACGATTCTCAGTACCTTCTCCCTATGTCTATCCCTTCCCTTCCCATCCTTTGTCCATCTCCTCCTCTCCCTTCACCACTCTCTTACACCACACCATATCCACCTCCTCAAAAAAATGTTCAAATGTTTGTATAGTCTATGGGACTCAACTACGGGGTCATCAGTCCCTAAACTTACAAACTACTTATGAACTACTTACGAACTAGGACGGCACAAATATCCATGCCCGAGGGGGGATTCGAACCCCCGACCGTAGTGGCCGTGCATACTGTGACTGGAGCGCCTTAGTCTCCTCGGCTCCATCTCCTCCCCTTCCCCCTCTGCGTCTATATCATCTTCCCTTTTTTAAATCCATTTCATTCCCCCATACTATGTCTCCTCCTTCTCAGCTCTCCGATCTTATATATTGTTAATGCAATCAGGAACTTGATTGGGTATAGAAGTCAAAATGGACAGGTAAATAAATTGGAAACGGGTTGTTAGAGAGGCGTTTCGACCTGCTCTATCTATGGGGTTAGTAGCTTCAATGGCCGCACGTTTAATGGTACGAACAGGTATGATTATAAGTGTAGGCATAAAAAACTTTCCTGTTTTATGTTAAAAATGACTGGGAAGAAAGAAACAAAACGGCAGATGTTTACAGCACAGCTTAGCATATTTTTCTCGCAGCGAGTAGTATAGAAATATTTATTATGAGACATGTATATCTTCGTAAGAGATTTTACATTAGATGCAACGTATCTGTAGCATAATCATACTTTAATGATAGAAATTACATATGAAAAAAAATCAATTAACTGAAATAAAATAAGTGGGATGGCAATACAACGTTACGAAATTCTTTGTATTCGTTCATTTCTTGTCTTATTAGGAATCTAATTGAAATTTTACAATCCGCAAAAAATGCGTAGTATAGCTATGTTGACAACAGCTGTTGGATCGTGGGAATGAAGCCGACCAATCGTGGCTAAGCTTGAAATAGCCAATGAAATTTTAGATGGCGACAGTTTGTTCCGAAGCCAACTGATGGATCCGCTGCGTAATCGACTGCTGGATTGTATCTGTACCACAAACGTACAATTATAATTGCCATGCGTGGCCGTCTGTTTTGTTGACGATCCAAATTATTTTGTGTGTAAACTGCAACTGAGGGAGTCGAACTCGACTTTACCCTTTGTTTTAGAGTCATAACGGAACGCGCTTGAGAATTTCTTTTTGATTTACCTCGAAGCGCCGGCCGCAGTGGCCGAACGCTCTGCGGCACGCCAGTCACAGTCTGCACGGCCACTACGGCCGGGGGTTCTAATCACCCCTCCGGCATGGATGTTTGTGTCGTCTTTAGTATAAGGTATTTCTTAAGTAGTTTGTAAGTTTAGGGACTGATGACCCCGCAGTTAAGTCCCTTAAGCTTAACAAACAACATTACCTCCAAGCGCTGTGTACGATCTTCGCCGGTCTCAATGACTACGATCACGTAGTTAAGATTGCGTTGCACTTACGCCGACCGATATTACGCGGACGCAATGGAGGCATTCTTCTACAAAATAAACCACGATCTGTACTTAATTTGTTTGTAACACTCAAAACAACCATGAAATAACATCAATTCTATCTTTGCAATGCTCCAAAAGTGTGATCACCACCTATAACATCATGGAGGTAAGAATACTACAGAGGGGCTTATAAAGGAACAACGTTTCATGTTAAATCTGTCTGACAGTTTTAACCTTGTGTGTATGACGCCATCTCCCTTTATTCTAACCTCCTTGGTGTATTTGTTCGTTTTGTTAAAGCGTATTTGCTCGCTAGGCGAGTAGGGAATGAATAATCTGATTGTCGGAGAATCGAGAAAATGATCCCAGTTGCAAGCGTACTTTTAGTTTTTCTCAGTTTCTTATATAATACGCGGTCAAGTGGGACAAAAAGTATCCTATGTCTGTCTCCTGCTTCTAAGCTACCTCCCCAGCAATTTTGAGCCAAATCGATTCACACGTTTTTTAATTATAAATAGTGTAACTAACACGACATTCTTTTATATATATATATGGATTAGTAGGTGTTCATGAGTTATACACTTAACAACACCTCACTACCAATCCATCCAAGGGATATTATATGTCAACAGAGATCTAGGCCTTACCACGGTTCATCATTATGTGGCACTCATGACAGAAACGCCCTGTGGAGCATACCCGTAAGATCCTATAGTACAAGTACATCGTGCATTTCCTCCAGTCTGCAGCATCTTTTCCATACTGAATCAGACTTCTGCAAAGTGCAGGTTTTGCACACTGGATCCTCCTGGATAAGTTGATGGGTACATGTGAAAGCGACGTTGACAAGTGAACCATTTGTCCTCTATTACCTGGCGAAAGTTCGTCGAAGCGTTGAGTGTGACGTTACATTTCCGTAGCCCATGAGTATGTGACATAGCCATTACATCACAAAAATAAGCCTCATAATCGGAGAATGCAAGTATATCGCAAAAAAAGGCTCATGATCTGAGAATGCAGCAGGATATATTTCCGCCTGTCAGGTGTCCTGCAATAAGAGTCGGGAGTGTAAATGGGATCCAGTCGTCTAAAGATGTGTGATGTCGTAAGTCAAACCCAAACCTTCATCGTGGGCATGGGAACATGTCGAAATGATGAATACGAATAAGGATATGTTGAAAAGTTGCACACAGTGAGGGATGTCATAACTGGTCCTGAGAGTACTGTGTAAAGGCAACAGCCAGTGCTTCATCATCGTGTGGTCGCAAAAGAGGAACATTAACCTCTTCTATGAAGAAAATTATGACGTTCATGACAGTGGCTGGAAACCATTTTTTACTTAAATGTTCACCAATCGGACACAAACGAACACGAGGGCCATGTCTGTGGCATTGGGCTGATACAGAAAACTTTCAGCTGGGAGACTGTTTCGAAGGAAGTGAGCAACAACATTACCGATGCCTGAATCATGATAAATATAGGTTGCGAATACATACGGTACGGTGAAATCGAAAACGTACACTTCCTGTGGGAGTGTTATATCATTATCAGCATCTGAACCATAGAACAAGTCCAGAGTAGGTCGACGTTATGTTAAGCACGTACGTTGTTACGGTTAATGGTGGCAAAACGATAATGCTGCCAAGGGGTCTGGCAGGCACCCCAAAAGGTTTGCTCTCTGCAGACGTCGTCGAACGTGTGGGCTTGCTGAAGCAGTTTGCATTATGGGGAGTGTTCGGGGACAAACACCACAGACGGGGATACCTATCAGCAGCACCATCCATGTCATCTCTATCTCCACGTCATTTCGCCAGGATAGAGATGCGGTGGAAGGACACTAATCGCGTGAACCATCAGACTGAGGAATGTTTGTTTACATTGGTTCATCAAATGTTCAAATGTTCAAATGTTTGTTAAGCTTATGGGACTTAACTACGGGGTCATCAGTCCCTAAACTTACAAACTACTTAAGAACTACCTTATACTAAGGACGGCACAAATATCCATGCCCGAGGGGGTATTCGAACCCCCGACCGTAGTGGCCGTGCAGACCGTGACTGGAGCGCCTCAGTCTCCTCGGCCACCGCGGCCGGCCATAGGTTCATCAGAGAGGTCCACATCATCTACCACTTTCCATCGTACAGCTGCTCAAAGAAAGTCGAAGCAAAATAAAGGAAATTAAATTACGTTCCTCTGTGGTAACTTGGTTTTGTTACGGTTAGTGAGGAGGCGAGGCTCGCCAGATTTTTTTATTTGTAAGGGGGTCGGCAAAATATTTTTACTTGGAAGGCTGTCGCATATTCGAAAAGCTTGAAAAACACAGCTCTATAGGAAGGCAGACATAGGCTTCACTCACAGATTAACATGCATCAGAGCAGAAGGAGCCTACCCTATAAAAGGAAGATTGGACTCTGCTAGATCTGACATTTGGGGCGCCTTGAAAATATCGCATTGACATCTATAGCCTCCAACATGGATGACGGAGTAGCGACCACAAAAACTTGAGAAGGAACAATCATATCATGGACGACCTTGTCAGAGGTGTCAGATATCTGGGTGTTCATGCATGTGGGTACCTCTTCGGGATCGGCATCTGTACTACGCGCCATTGTTTGCATTCAGATCTCATGTGCCCCCCCCCCCCCCCGTTCCCCCCGCTTCCGCCAAAGTCTGCACAATTTCGAGCCTGTTTCATGGTATATACATACGGCTCACGCCGTTAATTATGACAGCGCGAGATTCTTCAATCTTTCTCTTGCCGTACACCACTGAGGACACAGTATGTCAGGAAAGTTTGTCATTTTTCTGGAAGGTCGAAAGTCATCAAGAATAGCTCATTCACTTTTTTCATATACAATTGTCTAAATAGTCATTTATTATACCCTCAAGTAACATGGTATTTCATTCAATTTGTCATAATAACAAACTGGTAGATTTTTTAAAGGAAGCAATGAGTATGTACTACCGTTTTCATTTCATGTAAGTATTTTTGATACATTTTAACATTTGGTGGATGGTATCTGAGTGTTGTGAAAGGCGCTTTGCAGTGCATCCATCGTTGGGCCGGCCCCGTGTCTCGCAAAGGTTACCGGCGGGTATTAGCACAGTCACCTGTCAGAGATTCAAGACTAATGCACTCACCTTTGTGGCAGTGTCTGGTACGGTCAACAGAGAGCATACAGAAGCTAGACGATGCTCTATCTGCAGTAAAGTTAAAGGTCGCTTCTTTCGAGGTAAACTTTCCGCTGCGACAACAGTGTTCATTTTTAATGGTTATCACAGTTGTAAATGTTTAACGGTGTCCCAATGCGGACGGGCTAGCATCCTCAACACTTTCCGTAAGAGAGGAACTACATCTATGCATTTGACACTGCACCCCACAAGCGGCTTGTAATAAAATTGCATGCGTATTGAATGTCGCCGCAATTGTGCGATTGGATTCACGATTTTCTATCGGAAAGGACACAGTTTTCAGTAACTGACGGTAACCCATCGCATAATAAAGAAGTGATATCTGGCGTTCTCCAGGGAAGCGTAATAGGTCTCCTACGCTTCCTTGTGTTTATAAACGATTTAGGAGTCAATCTGAATAGTTCCCTTAGACTGTTCGCGGATGATGCTGTCGTTTATCGGTTGGTGAAGTCAACGGAGGATCAAAAGCAACTGCAAAGTGATTTAGACAACATTTCTACATGGTGCGGAAATTGGCAGTTGACACTAAATAATGAAAAGTGTGAAGTAATACATATGACCACTAAAAGAAATCCGCTGAACTTCAATTACACGATAAATCAGTCAAACGTTAAGGTCGTAAATTTTACAAAATACCTAGGAGATACAATTACGGACAAATTACACTAGAGAGAACACACAAAAAATATTGTGGGGAAGGCGAACCAAAGGATACGTTTCATCGGCAGAACGCTTCGAAATTGCAACAGCACCACCAAACAGAGTGCCTACATCACATTTGTGCGTCCTCTCCTGGAGTACTGCTGCCTAGTGTGGACCCTCACCAGGTGGGACTGACGGAAGACATTGAGTAGGTTCAGAGAAGGGCAGATAGTTGTGTTTTCTTTTTTAAATCACGTTACAGGGGCGAAAGCGTCACGGAAATGTTTCACGATTTGGGGTGGAAATCATTAATATAACGACGTCATTTGCTGCCGAGAGATCTATTTGAGAAATTTCAATCACCGACTTGTGAATGTGAATGCATTTTGCTAGCATCCATCTACATTGGGAGACATGACCATCCCAATAAAATAAGAGAAATCAGATCGAAAATGGAACGGCTCAGGTGTTTTTGATTCCCGCGCGCTATTAGACACTGGAACGGCGGAGAAAGGTTATGAAAGTGGTTAATGAACCCTCCGCCAGGCACTTAAATGTGATTTGCAGAGTATCTATGTAAATGTGACCTCAAGCCTTCGTGAAACTGGGTTGGCAGATAAACATCTAGAGAACAGCTAGCTCTAATAAAATTTGCATATTCCATCTCACTCTTAAGTTGTATGTCTCCCTCACACAGCACTGGGCGGGGGCAGAGAACAGCACTCTCGTAAGAGATAATGTTATTTGATAAGACGGTATGTCGCAGAGGGAGAATTTTGTATATACTGAATATCCACTTTTCCTCTATCCTTAGCATATGGGAGACGTTTCCGGGTCAGCTAGCTTTGTATATATTACAGTACTCGTTATTTGAAAATGGATTACGGTAACTTCCAGAGTATCTAAACGAATTTCTTCGCGAATGAGTGTATCAACTTCATGGACATAGCGTTTCCCGTTGTCGGCAAAAAAAAAAAAAAAAAAAAAAAAAAAAAAGGATTGCACTGTGATATGCGTGCGCCATGTTGTTCACGGAAGACGGACTGAAGACGTAATACTCTTCTACGCTGAAGTAAACAAACAGTCACTAGCGAGGCAAACCAGACAGTTCAAGGTAGCCCGTCTCATTGATATTCCCATATGAGCTCCTGGTTTGGCCATGGTATTTTATGGTTCGAAACTAACCTTATATTTCAGTAGTGTGCATCCACACTGAAATTCCCGCCAATCCGTAAGAAATGGGACTACAATTAAGAATTGCAACGTCAGGTCTTTCGAAGACGTGAGAAAGAACAAAAGCCGCAGTTGTTAATACACTATATGCCGCGCGGGAGTGACGATGTGCACTAAGGCGCCTTGCGGCGGAATGCACGTCTGCTCCCCGTTGGACGTTCGAGTCCCCCCCTCAGGCATGGGTGTCTGTGCTCTCGTCAGCATCAGTTTCAGTAGTTTGCAGTCTAGAACTGATGACCACTAGTAGTTTGCTCTTATAGCTTTACAACCATTTGAAAATTTTTGAATACACAATGTGATTAAAATTATCCGGAAACCACTAAAAAATACGTTTTTCATATAGGTGCGTTGTGCTGACACCCAATTACCGGTACTCCATATCAGCCACCTCAGTGGACACTGGACATCGTGAAAGTAGAATGGGCCACTCCGAGGAACTCAAAGACTTCGAACGAAATCAGGTGATCTCGTGTCACTTGGGTCAGAAGTCTGTACGCTACATTGCCACACTTCTAAACATGCCTAGTGTAACGACCCTCTGATTTTTTTACTTTGTGACAATAAAACTGTGGGTGTAATGTAAGACTACTTCAAATGCGCGCCGGCCGCAGTGGCCGAGAAGACTGAGGCGCGCCAGTCACGGCCTGCACGGCCACTACGGTCTGGGGTTCGAATCCCCCCTCGGGCATGGATATTTGTTCCGACCTTAGTCTTAGCTAGCTCATAAGTATTTTGTAAGTTTAGTGACTGATAACCCCGTAGTTACGTCCCATAAGCTTTACAAACATTTGAACTTTTTTTTTTCAAATGCGCCACTTGTGTAAACAGGAGATGCCACCAAAGACATTTATGTTCGTTTACACGTAACGATTATAATATAACTATAATAAAAATATTAATATCTCTGTTATAATTAGTATATAAATGTATGTTGTCCAAGAAATTGTTCTCTTTGTTCTTGTTCTTCTTCTATGATTGCCTCATTGTCGATGTGGTAGGACGTATGAGATAAAGTGTAAATTTACATCAGGCATCATTAGATTGTTTTTTTGATATTAATGGAAACACTTATAAAAAAGGTGTGTGAAAATGAAAAATACAAAATATAGGTATTAAAAACAATACATGTGTCAACTTCAATTAGTGTTGAAAAATTTTAACCGATTTTCAAGAGATTTTTTGAAATTAGATTCGTCGTTGGTTCCATAGATCCGTGTTGAAGAGATCCTCGTGGATGTGGAACGTGTAATTTTTTGTACTTTGTTATAAGCTCATAATAATACTAATACTGGTACATATATATTTACAAACTGGCAATACAAATGTACTAATAGTTTGAATACAGACACAATCATCATTTGGTTCTGTTTAAGAATTCGTCAGTGGCGTAGAAGGAGTTGGACACTAGAAAGTTTCTTAGGCTGCTCTTAAACTGATATTTATTTGTATCAAAAAATTTTATGGTTGTTGATAAATTATTGAAAATATGTTTTCCTGAGTAGTGGGCCCCTTTTTGAACTAAAGTAAGAGTTTTTAAGTCCTTGTGTAGATAATGTTTGTTTATTGTAGGTATGAAATGAGCAGTTTGTTGCGAAAGGGGATATATTATTTATGACAAATTTTATTAAGGAGTAAATACTGCGAGGCAGTGGTTATTATATCCAGTACTTTGAGGAGGCTTCTAGAGGATTCCCGTGAATTTACAACACAAATAATACGTATTACACGCTTTTGAACTCTAAAAACTTTACCTCAAAATATTATCCCATGTGACATTATGGAATGAAAGTAAGCAAAGTATGCAACATTTTTATTTTTAGATCTCCTATGTCTGATACCTCTGGAATTGCAACTACAGATTTGTTAAGTCGTTTCAGCAGTTCTCTGGTGAGCTCCTCCCAACTGAATTTATTATCAAGCTGTAATCCCAGGAATTTTATACTGTTAAACTATTCTATCTGCTCTTCATCAGATTGGAAAGAAATTACATGTGGTGTCCCACGACGATCCATCTTAGGACCATTGCTTTTCTTGTGTACATTAATGACTTCTTACCAATTACAATGCCAGATGATACAAGACCTGCTAATGATATTTTCATTAAAATTAGTAAATGGTTTAAAGCCGACTCATTGACATTAAACTTTGAAAAGACTCACTACATGCGGTTCAGAACATGTAAGAGATTCCCATCCAGTATATGCATAAAGTATTCATACTTTATGCATATACTGGATGGGAATCTCTTACATGTTCTGAACCGCATGTAGTGAGTCTTTTCAAAGTTTAATGTCAATGAGTCGGCTCTAAACCATTTACTAATTTTAATGAAAATATCATTAGCAGGTCTTGTATCATCTGGCATTGTAATTGGTAAGAAGTCATTAATGTACACAAGAAAAGAAATGGTCCTAAGATGGATCGTCGTGGGACACCACATGTAATTTCTTTCCAATCTGATGATGACTGTCGGATTAATTCACTATTCCCTTACACGGATACCCTTTGTTTTCTGTTAGCGAGGCTCGACTTGAACCATTTGGCAGCCATTCCCGTGAAACCATAAAATTTTAATGCACTTAAAAGGATGTAATAGTTCACACAATCAAATGCCTTTGATAAATCACAGAAAATACCTGCTGTTTGTAATTTATTATCTAATAATGTTAGGAGTTGTCGCAGCTAGTAGCCATCGACCTGGATTGCAGCATTCTGCCGCCATTAGTGGCAGAAATAAAAAATTGTAATTCATATAAATCAGGGTTGGGTGGTAACCAAACTAGTAATGATTTGTTAATTTTTTTTTCAGCTCATATGGATGCGACAGTGAACTTATATGCTTTTTATAAAAAACAGTGGTAAAGACAATTTTGCGATAAAAGTATGGTATGAAGAAAGGCAGATTGTGACATGTTATTAACCCTTAACAGTGATTTATATTTCAGACTATATGGGAAGGATGAAATAATAAACTCATTTAATAATTTTCTGAATAGGCCGATTTTAGAAAGCAATTATAGTGAATCAGTTTTTATGTCATGGGACTTTCATTTACTTTTCATTCAGGTGTGTAGATATCAAACCGTAGACAGTGAAATAAAATTTTTAAACGAAACTACCATAGGTTGGTTGCAGGTGTCCTCGTAGCATTTCAAATAACTACTAATAAATTGAAAATTGAAACATATTTTACCATTAGTTTTGTGGAATTATGTTGTAAAAATACTCGTACAAATCAGAGATTTTAAGTAAAATTTAACCCATACAGAGTTATCCGAGAATCAAAAATAACAAAATAAAATAATAAAATACATAATAACTAATTAAAACCAAATAATAGTCAAATATTATATATTAACGAGTATTTTTACACTGGATACATTCTGATGTGATAGTGAAGTGGAAATGTCAAAGGACACTCAAAGAACGAAAGCGTAAAGGCCGATCTCCACTGTTGACGGACAGAGACCGCCGACAGTTGAAATGGTTTAGTTCGGTGTGGCTTGTACGTTAATGATTGTGTGTAAATTCTCGTGATCTACGACGTATGTTGGCCACCGTCTCTTTGTCTTCCTGCTGCTAAAATAAAGTTTGAGTCAGTTCAAATTCTAGGCCAGGGAACAAGATTCTGTTGCAGGAAGTATTCAGTAGTTCAAGCGAATCCTTTAGCTGGTTTTACGGCCAGCGTTATATGTTTAAAGTAAGCCTTTAACTAGCTCCCATCAGCTAGAGTTGAATTTACAATAAACGGCTGTCTTTGAATATATTGGCTGGCATGGAGCCTCGCAGTCACAATCTGGATTAGACAGCTTGCTCCATTTATGAAGTGCATCGTTACGCCATCCATGGCCCGTTCTAATTCTATTAAGTGCTGTCCAGGTCTTGCGTGATAGTTGATATCCAGTTGGTAGATTAGCGCCTGAGAAAACGTTATACAGGTGCATCATCCGTTGCCGCTTGCCACCGACACTTCCATTTTTCGAGAGGTTTAAAATCTCCAGTAAACATCTCAGCAGCATCACGCACAGGTGGATGATGTAAGCGTAGTCTGTTAACATTTAGAACTGGTAGGTCCCTTGAAAAACATCCACTGAATGTGCGAATATGTTCCCTTTTGAGTTTTGAACTATAAAAACGTCTACTTTCATTACTCTAAAGTGCTCCTCCACCATTACTTCTGTATATCTGTACATCAATTATTTTATTCGTTTATTAATGATCAATACCCCATGTTTATATATGTCTCAACCCGTGTGATTGAACTTGTGTGTTCGTATTAATGTGGAAGGCTGCTTTTAATATTGACTGACTGCTGCCCAATGGCTTTCAGTCACCGCATGATGTCGTATGTCGTCTGCACTGCTGTCTGTTATGTAGACAGAGATAACTTTACTTGACAAGATGGCGAGGTGGCTTGTTCTTAGTGTAGTACCAACATAATCTTGGACCAAAGAGGTAACAAAAGAGACCTCTCTGGAACCGTAGTAGAGGGAATTATCTCCCTCAGGTAGCGAGGCTTTGAACGCAACCCCAACGTCCGGTACGGCCAGGGAACACTCTGCGTGTGCCCTTCGGGCTCATCCTTGCTGCAACGGCTGATGTATTTCGTCGAATCATGCTGTTAGAACTTTACTTTCTTTGTGATCAGGCATTTTTCTTAAGTAATTCTTTCGCTATGCGGGGAGAAATGTTTCTTATTTTATAGAACTAGAGTAATTTAGTGTAAATTTAATATTTGTATTTTCAGTTTGGTAATCATTTCTGTGTTTCGTTTTCTCAAGTTAGAATACATGTGTGTAGCCTTCAGCCTTTGCGTAAACTTAGTATGTTTGAATTCCTTGCTGCTTTTATGTGTGGTGTCTGTTTCTGCGAGCATTCTAAATTCTCTCTCGAAATTTCTGGATTGATTCCGTCTTTTCTATCTTGGTATGACCGACTGCACAACATGCTTTCGTACAGTCATTACTTCGGCCTTCAGCCATGCTCTTTATTGATACCAGCTTTCTTCTGTTGAATTCTCACATCTGCTTTACTTGTTTTTTCTTTAATTAATTTCTTTTTTTAAATTCTGTATAATTCACTGTGTTTGTACACCATGAGGTACTCAAGGAGAGCATGCTGCTGCCTCCCCGCACGTGAGTTCGTTCCCACATAGTATACTTTTAAATTGTGCTTGAAGACATCCGCCATTTCGTCAAAACTCTGCTGTGTATTTGAAAATATCCTCCCACGTTCCCTCCATATTCAGAAATGGCAGAAACCATTTTATTATGGGCAGTAACTTAATAATTTAATTCACTGTTGTACAAGATGTGTGCTCCATTGTGCTTATTTGGTCTCCACACTTTTTGCTTGTATATTTTTTTGAATAGATACTAATCTAAAGTATTAAACACCTGCTTTATAATTTCATACTCCCCGCCCCATATTTATTTATCTATTCCTTCTTGTATATTATTTTTGTGTTTGTTAAAACGTTGGTTGCTCCCTTATGTAAGCTGTAAGCTGTTGGATAAATTACCGTTGCGCAAGAACCGTGGCCATTCGCAAAGCAATTTGGAGCAGTAGTGAGCGTTTTAACTTGCCTTTTCTGATCTCTACCGCCAGAAATTTTTCAATAAAAATATAACAAGCTACTTTCATCCTATGAACAGGTAAATTATGTCTCTTGGAGATTCTTTGGAACTCCCTCATAAGAGCTGCAGATTAGCGCAAATCAGGTGGCTTTCTTACATGTTAAAAAAATTCAAATGTTTGTAGAACTTTTGGGACTTAACTACGGGGTCATCAGTCCCTAAGCTTACAAACTACTTATGAACTAGCTAAGACTAAGGACGGCACAAATATCCATGCCCGAGGGGGGTTTCGACCCCCCGACTGTAGTGGCCGTGGAGACCGTGACTGGAGTGCCTCAGTCCCCTCGGCCACCGCGGCCGGCTCTTACATGTTAGCAGCTGAAGCCAATAAAAAGGAGTATATCTGATGCGCCAAGTATTATGCGCATGGTAGAATTCATTTGGGTGTCAACAAGCTTTCTTTGGTGGCTATTCATCCATACAGGTGCAAAATACTTAGCACTTGAGTATACCAAACCCAAGGTCGAAGAGCGCAATGTGGTTGACGACGATCCCACATATTCCACATATTTTATGCTGTATGTTGTCAGGCGTTATTTTACGTTTCTCGGCTAGGTTCAAAAGGTGTAGCTTAAAGGTCAGTGTTACATTCAGCTTCACGTTCGCTAAATGATTGTTCAAGTAGAAGCAAGATACCCTGTTTTGTTAACACTGAGTTGAACTCTCCAGATTATGAAATACGTCTCACAAGTGTTTGGTGAGTATCTCTTCTGTCTTTTGCAGTTCTTTGTATTGTACGGCTATGGTCAGATCGTCGATGTAGCAAAATTTTCTAGACGTCGTGTCAGGAAGGTAGGATAGATATAAGTTAAAGAGTAATGTCGAAGGAACTGAACCTTGGGGTAATCCGTTGGTAAGCTTCGTCTCCTTACTTATCTTGCTTCCGATGATTATTTGGAATTTCCGGTCACTTAACATGTTGTTGACAAGACGTGCCATCGTTCTGTAGGGTATGATTGGAAGAAATTTGTAGATTAGGTCTTCGCTCCATACAGTGACGAAGGCAGCAGCGAAATCGACAAATGTGACAGATGTTTACAGGTTCATTTGATATCCTGCCTCTGTGAAGGATATAAGAGGCGATACTTGTTCGCAGCAGCTACGCCCTGGTCTGAATCCCGCTTGGTCTATTGGAACATGATCTAGGACAGGGCGTCTAACATACGGCCAAAGTGTTAGGTGAGAACAATGATTTGAAAACAGCCTGCATCGTCACTAGATTCGAGCGTAAATTAACATGTGGGGCGAGAAGGTGGTCGCCTACCACTTAACCCACTAGCTTCCCTACCTGTTGCTACCTCGCTGTTCTCCACTACAGCGTCCCATTTCGCTCTTCTTGGGCAGCCGTATGTCACCGGGGCCTAACAGAACGCAGCCGCCTTGGAACAGGCTGGCACTGCCACAACACGGGACGGCTGCCGCGCCGATCTCACGGTGACCCGCGGCGTTATGGGGCACTCGCAAACACGCGTCACGAGCATGCACACTGGCTATGCGGGAGACGAGTCACAGCGTCCTCTTCCCGCAGTCACTCGCTCTCTTAGTTCAGTCGGTGAGACGTAAACAGACTCTCTGCTGTTTCAGTGGCTGGGCGTTACTAAACACTGTTCGCGGTCGGTTTATAAAAGGTCTGTACATTATGTGCCTTAATAAATTCAGTGAGTCAACATACTACTTCCGAAGGCGAATCGCGTGGGTGGTGGAGTGTGGGTGGCTGTAAGTGTTACATCTACAAGCTCAATAAAATGTAGGAGTCATATACTCTACTGTAGTGGACGTCCTATATGATTTTGTAGTCTGCGAATGATTCTTCATCCATTGTTACTTGTAGTGCCATTTCATGTGTTGGGGGAGTAGGAGAGACATATTAAGGTTTACACAACGATTCAGTTTACTTCAATCCAACTCATACCGATTCAATCACGTAGGTTTGGATCTTTTGTTCTACCAAAATTGACGAAGAGCTGCACAGAAAAATATGTTACATACGGTTAAATTTCTGTTTCGGCCCACTGTAATGTGTATCTACTTACAGTGCGGTCGTACACGAGCTGAATTGCTGTTTTCAGTGGCGTAACTAGGACTTGGCTTTGGGGGGGGGGAGGGGATAGATCTGCTTGACGAGCAAAATTTTAATCAGATTCCAGACAGACTACCATCTACCACTCTCGTTGAAGAAACTATTTCACTCCCATCCGATAAAAGATTGTGGTAAAACATCCCAAGTTTTCAATCTTTACCTTTAACAAATTGCTGTTATACAATTTCTTTTTTTTTTCTCTGTCTCTCTCTCTTTTTCCTTTTTTTTTCTTTTTTTTCGGGTTCTGGGGGGGGGGGGTGCTTCTATCCCCCTCACCAGCCCCCCCCCCCCCCCATAGTTACGCCACTGGTTGAGCTTACGTTACCAATATTTGCTCGGAAGTTTGTAGAACACTGTAACCTTGTTAACTGATGATAAATTATACTTAAATCTGTTCCCCTCTGACGCTCGTAGGGGTAGGAAAGAAGTCAATTTTATTATAATTCAAGTTTCTTACATACCGAATACGCCTCTCCACTGCCGATTTATCCACGTTTCATTGTGGTTTTTGAACGACCAACAAGACTTACGAGAATATAAATGAAAAATTTAAAATCTAAAACGAGATCTTCGATAACAGATGGACATGTGAGCTGAATTCTACGAATTTTCAAAGATATTTTTAGTATAAGTTAGTTCATAAGTAGTTTGTAAGTTTATTTATTTACTTATTTATTGGTTTTTTCTGTTCCATAGGACCCAATTGAGGAGTGAGACTCCATGGTCATGGAACAAGTCAATACATTAATTGTTACACAAGAATGGTAATAGAAAAATTTTAAGTAGTCCCTTGCACACGACAATCTTAAGACAAAGTGAAAAGAATCAATAAAGAAAAAATAAATTAGCTTAATTGTTTAACTTTTCTAGGAGTTCCTCTACAGAATAAAAGGACTGAGCCATGAGGTAACTCTTCAATTTAGATTTGTAAGCGTGTGGATTAGTGCTAAGATTCTTTAGTTCTTGTGGCAGCTTATTGAAAATGGATGCCGCAGAATACTGTACCCCTTCTGCATAAGTGTTAAGGTAGTGTGATGCAAATGTAGATTAGACTTCTGTCTAATATTATTATATTATTAACAACAAACGACATCAAAGAAAAAACGTATTGTGACGCCACAGTCAAAATTCCCAGACTACTGAAAAGAGGTCGACATGACGTTCGCGAACTTACACCATATATTGCTCGAACCTCCCGTTTTTTAGCCAGAAATATCCTTTTTGCATCAGGCGAGTTACCCCAACAAACAATGCCGAACGTCATAAGTGAGTGAAAGTAAGCGTAATAGACTACTTTTCGTGTTGAAAAATAACTTATCTCAGATATTGTTCTAATGGTACATATGGCAGAATAGCAGAATTTAGTTTTGGAACAAGATCGTGAACATGGGCTTTCCATGACAGCTTACTGTCTATATGAACACCTAGAAATTTGAACTGTTCAGTCTCACTTATCACATGCCCATTATGTGTAATCAGAATGTCAGGTTTCGTAAAATTATGTGTTAGAAATTGTAAAAAACTGAGTTTTACTGTGATTTAACATCTACTTGTTTTCTACTAGCCATGAACTTATCTCTTGAACTGCATTGTTTGATACTGTGTCAATATTACGAGCAACATCCTTCACTACCAAGCTGGTATCACCAGCAAACAAAAATATTTTACAATCACCTGGTATACTCGAACGCATATCATTTATATAAATAAGAAACAGCACTGGTCCCAAAACAGACCCCTGGGGCACCCCATACTTAATTGTGCCCCATTGGGATTGCACGTCATAGCCATTTTCTACACTGCGGAGAATTACCTTCTGTTATCTATTATAACAGTAAGAGGTGAACCAGTTGTGGGCTACACCCCGTATTCCATAATGTTCCAACTTCTACAACAATATTTTGTGATCGACACAATCAAACGCTTTTTTTTAAACAAAGAAGACGTCTAATGTCCGTAGCCTCTTATTTAACCCATCAAGTGCCTCACATTGAAACGAAAATATGGCGTTTTCAGTCGTTAAACCATTTCTAAAACCAAACTGTACGTTTGACAATACATTATGTGAACTGAAATGATCAATTAATCTTGAATATACATCCTTTTCAATAACTTTAGAAGAAACCGATGACATAGTAATAAGTCTATAGTTGTCTACATTATCCCTTTCTCCTTTTTTATAAAGCGGTTTCACTACTGAGTACTTTAATCTATTAGGAAACTGACCATTCTGAAAGGAAAAATTACAAATATGGCTTAGTACTGGGCTAACATATGGAGAACAGTACTTTAGAATTCTGATAGATACCCCATCATATCCACAAGAGTCCTTAGTCTTTAGTGATTTAATTATTGACTCAATCTCACCTATGGAAGTATCACGAAGGACCATTTCAGGTAACAGCCTCGGAAAGGCATTTTCTAAAAACGTTATATGATTACCTGTAGAAACTAGAGTTTTGTTTAGTTCCCCTACTATATTCAGAAAGTGATTATTGAATATTGCACATATATCTAACTTGTCAGTAACAGAAACATTCCTACTACGCACTGACGTTATATCTTCTACCTGCTGCTGCTGACTAGACACTTCCTTCACGACTGACCAGATAGTTTTAATTTTATCCCGAGAGTTTGCTATTCTTTTTGCGTACCACATACTTTTTGCATTCTTAATGACATTTTTCAGAACCTTACAGTACTGTTTGTAATGAGCTACTGCATCTTCATTCTGACTGCTTCTAACATTTTGATACAACTCCCGCTTAGTTCTACATGATACTCTTATCCCCTTTGTCAGCCACCCTGGCTGTCTGTTACTGGAAGTACCCTGTTTTGAGCGTTCTAGCGGAAAGCAACTTTCAAACAGCGTAAGAAATGAGTTAAGGAAAGTATTATATTTATCATCTGCATTATCAGCACTATAAACAGCCTGCCATTCTTGTTCCTTAATTTTCAAAAAGGTGTCAATTGCAATTGGATTAACTTTTGTGAGTAGTTGATCTTTATGTTTAACATTTGTTTGAGAGCAAATACTTTTTAGATTTAAAAGTTGGCCATCGTGGTCTGATAGGCCATTTACTATTCTGCTCACAGAGTGCCTCTCTAATAATGAAGAATGAACAAAAATATTGTCAATGGTAGAACTGCTATTTCCTTGCACTGTCGTTGGAAAAAATACTGTTTGCATCATGTTATGGGAATTCAATAGATCTCACAGCTGACTTTTCCTTGAGCTATCACCTACACAATTAATGTTGGAATCTCCACACACAATTAAATTTTTATACTTCCTATACAGTGAACCCAGCTTGGGCAGAAACATTTTAAAATCTGAGTCAGGGGATCTATAAATAACAACTCCCGCACAACATTCAAATATCTGTTCTGTGCAGTGTTTAGAAAAATCGATTGACTCCGATGAAAAATCGTTTTTTACTTACATGGCCACTCCCCCACACTGCAAGAAACTCCTACAGTAGAAGGCAGCTAACCTGTATCCTGGCAAAGGAAGTCTCTGAATTGTCACACCACTTAAAAAGTGCTCTGAAATACCAATGATGTCAGCATCAGTATCAATAAGCAGTTCATTAACTTTATCTCTGATACCCTGTATATTTTGATGAAAAACAATAATTCCCTTATTACTTATATTCTTCGACTTTGTCAAAGGTGGTTCGTTTCTTAGAGGGAATTCATTTAAGCAGGAATACCTATCAGCTGTCTTCAGTCTAAAAAAGGGCAGCCCTAACACCAACTACTACAGGAATTTTTCCATGAGTGAAACCCCCACCCCCTACTACACTGTCACCTATGAGCTTTGCCAACCTCCCCTTCCCATACCTATTGAGGTGCAGACCGTGCCTAGTAAAATCCGACCTTTGGATAGTCTCAACTGGCACCACTGCTATGTGATCCATGCCCTCCGTCATCAGCGCCTTCTCAAGCCCCATGTTAACACGGCTGATAGCTGTATTAAAACAGCGCCTATCATGACGCTGAAACAGCTGCACGAAATGCACATTCGTACCACCAGTTAGAGTTGCTATCCTTTCCAGATCACCACCTATATCATATTCCCCGTCCCTGTCAAGACTATTCCCGACCCCACCAACTATAACTACCTGATCCTCTTTTGAAAAATTCCTACATAAGTCCCCTGCTAACCCCATAGTTACGTCCCATAAGCTCTACAAACATTTGATCATTAGCCCCTAAAATTGCGAAGTACTCATGAAATATACTAAAGACAACACAAACATCTTGCCGGAGGAAGATTCGGAACCCCGACGGGGAACGGCCTCGCGCATCGGAGCAATGCCTCAAGGCGCTCGGCCACTACCCCGCGGCTACGATACTTTGGCAAGCCTCTCCTCAAAGCAGCACTCCTTGAAGAATGCGCCGCCATAACCCAAGACACAGTCTGGCACACGATTGAACGGATGCCTGAGGAAGCGGAAGTTGCCATCAAGTCTAAGAGTGTGCCAACACCATACAGAACTCTAGTATTACCGATGTAGGGCGTCAACAACTTGTAAGTCTTCTGATGTAACTCTTCAGATTTTCCCAGCGATCTAGTGACATGATGGGTAGTCGGGTGTTCTGCCGGCTGTCAGTATCTACTCTGCACAATATTTCGGCTACGTAACTCGTAACCTTCATCAGGTGCGACCTGAGACGGCTTTCCGAGTGGACTGAGTGGACACGGGCGGGAGCGGGCGCGGACCACAGAGGGAGCACCTACAACGGCCAGAGAAGGGGGAAGGCCGCAGACATAAACACTGGACCAGGTCCGGCAGAACATCCGACTTCCCATCATGTAACTTGTAAGTCATTTTCAGCCAGGTGTCCGAATACTTTTGATCACGTAGCATAGGTATTTTTACCACCTACATCTACATAGATACTCTGCAAATCACATTTAAGTGCCTGACAGAGGGTTCATTAACCACTTTCATAACTTTTCGCCGGCCGCGGTGGCCGAGGGGACTGTGGCGCTCCAGTCACGGTATGCACGGCTACTACGGTCGGAGGTTCGAATCCCCCCTCGGGCATGGATATTTGTGCCGTCCTTAGTCTTGGCTAGTTCATAAGTAGTTTGTAAGCTTAGGGACTGATGACCCCTTAGTTAAGTCTCTTAAGTTCTACAAACATTTGAACATAACTTTTCTCTACCGTCCCATTCCCTAATAGCGCGTGGGTAGAAAGAACGCCTAAATCATTCCGTTTTTGATCTGATTTGTCTTATTTCATTGAGATGGTCATGTCTCCCTAAGTAGGTGGGTGCTAGCAAAATATTTTCACATTCAGAAGTAAAAGTCGGTGACTGAATCTTCGCAAACAGATCACGCCGCAATGAATACCGTCTTTCTTTTAATGATTTCCACCCCAATTCGTGCAACATTTCGGTGACGCTCCCCTCCCCCCGTAACGTGATAAAACAAAACGAGCTGCCCTTCTCTTAATCTTCTCAATATCTTCCGTCAGTCCAATGCAATGCATTCGAAGATTAGATGTGATGCAGTTTCATCACCGTCATCACAGATCCTACATTTAGGGTCCTCTTCTGTTATTCCCATTGTACGTAGGTGTTTTTTGAAATTCCCATGGCCTGTCAGCAATCCATCCATGAGTCTAATCTCTCTCCTGTTCAGATCCAGGATTGCAAAGCATCTTTTAAAACATGGCTTTGGCATCATTACCTTGCCATGTTTTTGTTGGTGGACTTGGGTCCAATATTCTACGTGCTATCTTCTGAGCCAGTTACGTAGCTCCAATTTGATCATTGCCTTGGTGATTGTCAGGACAGGTTCCGGTCCAATAAATGGAGTCTCTGCCCCCATCCTGGCTAATCTGTCGGCATGTTCGTTGCCACTGATCCCCGAGTGGCCAGGGACCCACAATAGGTTTACTCTATTGCTTTCCCCTAGCTCCACCAGAACCCTGTGACATTCTGCAACAATTTTAGACCTTCTTGCAGGAGCTGCCAGTGATCTCAGGGCTGCCTGGCTGTCTGAATAGATATAGATGCTAGGATCTTTGTAGCACCTACGCAAATTTTCCTCCATACACGCCCTGTTGGCAGTTATGGTCGTGTGTATTCAAAAAATGTTTGTTAAGCTTATGGGACTTAACTACTGGGTCATCAGTCCCTAAACATAAACTACTTATCAACTACCTTATACTAGCCGGCCGCGGTGGCCGAGGAGACTGAGGCGCTCCAGTCACGGTCTGCACGGCCACTACGGTCGGCGGTTCTAATCCCCCCTCGGGCATGGATATTTGTACCGTCCTTAGTCTTAGTTAGTTCATAAGTAGTTTGTAAGTTTAGGGACTGATGACCCCGTAGTTAAGTCCCATAGACTTTACAAACATTTGAACATTTGAACCTTATACTACGGACGGCACAAATATCCATGCCCGAGGGGGGATTCGAACCCCCGACCGTAGTGGCCGTGCAGACCGTGACTGTAGCGCCTCAATCCCCTCGGCCACCGCGGCCGGTGTCGTGTGTATTACTTCACACTTTTCTTTATTTAGTGTTTTGACAATGTTGATTGGAATAAACTCTTTCAAGTTCTGAAGCAAGCGGGAGTAAAGTATAGGGAGCGTAAGGTTATTTACAACTTGTACAAAAATCAGACAGCGGTTGTCAGAGTTGAAGGGCATGAAAGGGATGCAGTGGTTGGGAAGGGAGTAAGACAGGGTTGTAGCCTTTCTCCAATGTTTTTCAATTTGTACAATGAGGAAGCTATAAAGGAAAGCAAGGAGAAATTTGGAGAAGAATTAAAAACTTTGCGTTTTGCCGACGACATAGTAATTCTGTCAGATACAGCAAAGGACCTGGAAGAGCAGTTAAACGGAATGGACAGAGTGCTGAAAGGTGCATATAAGATGAAGATTAACAAGAGCAAAACTAGGGTAATGGAGTGCAGTGTAAGAAAATCAAGTGATGCTGAAGGAATTAGATTGGGTAACGAAGCAATAAAGGAGGTAGATGAATTTTGTTACTTGGGCAGTAAAATAACAAATGATTGTCGCAGTACAGAGGATATAAAATGCAGAATGACAATGGGTAGAAAAGCGTTCTTGAAAAAGAGAAATTTGTTAACATCGAATATTGATTTAAGCCTAAGGAAGTCCTTTCTGAAGGCATTTGTATGGAGTGTTGCCTTGTATGGGAGTGAGACATGGACGATAAAAAATGCGGATAAGAAGAGGATTGAGGCTTTTGAAATATGGTGCTACAGAAGAATGTTGAAAATTAGGTGGGTGGATCGCGTAACTAATGAGGAGGTACTGAACACAATTGGGGAGAAAAGAAATCTCTGGCATACCTTGACTAAAAGAAGGGATAGATTGGTAGGACACATTCTTAGACATCAAGGAATTGTGAATTTAGCGTTGGAGGGAAGTGTGTGGGGTAAAAATCGCAGAGGAAGACCAAGAGATGGATACAGCAAGCAGATTCATACAGATGTAGGTTGCCGTTCTTATGTGGAGATGAAGAGGCTGGCTCAGGATAGGGTATTGTGGAGAGCTGCATCAAACCAGTCTCCGGACTGAAGACCACAATAACAATAATAGTGTCAATTGCCTATTTTCGCACCATGTAGGAATTTTGTCTCCTTTGCAGTTGCTTTTGATCCTCTGTTGACTTCACTAACCGATGAACGACAGCATCATCCGCGAACATTTTCGTGACAGTATACCTGTACGTGCAGTGCTGTCGGTGCACGTCGCCGGCGTGGACAGCTGGGTGACAAGATTTACACGCATCGCATCGCCGGAGCGCAGCGGACCGCGGTGCAAGCCAATAAACGTTTGCCGGCGGCGCGGCGCGGCGCACTGTGCGCTCTGCGCATGCGCGGTGGCGCCCGCGGCGCTCGGGTCGCGCTCGGCCGGCAGTGCCCGTCCCGCAGCCGCCGGCGCCGTCCGCCGCCTCGCCGCGCACGCTCCCGCATCCGCGCCCTCGCTCGCCGACCTCGCCGCTGCTGCCGCGGCCCAAGCCGCAGGACCTCCCGGACAGCCTGTCCCGCACTTGCCAGGCGTGCGTCCTTACCGCCCCAGAGTGTCTGACACCTGCACGCGTTCTCTTCGTGTTTTCGCCCCCCGGCTCGTGCCAGCGGCCGTGCTACCGAGTGATGTTCTTCGCGGCAGCTGTCGCCGCGCGCTCCGGCTTGTCAGCGACTGTCCTTTGAAACGTGTGGTCTCAGAGCCTCGCTGCGAGGCATGAAGAGGAGGTTTGTGTACTGAGTCTCTCGCCGCACGCTACTGAGAGGTGGTACGTCTTTGTGATTTTTCGTGGTTAACTCATTACACGTGTGTCGCAGTGACGTTAGCGAAGTGACAGATGTGTTTCGCTCACGCTTAGGGAGATTCGGCAGTCGGCTGACTCCAGCAAGTTGAGTCGAGGTAAGCTCAGTCGAATGTTTACCATTGCATGTGATCGCTTTAACCCCCTAGCTGATTAATCCGAGGGAACTCGGATTACAATGTTTCGCTAGTAAACAATATACCTAGATAATTCTGGCCAATTTTTTTTTCTCGCCCCCGAAGCAGTATCCCTATGAACATCGTAGGTTTTTTCCGGTATTCGGGTTTCTTTATATAATTATTGAAGCTGTACTGTGTCGTTTAATCTCATTTTGATATTGTTGCAGCATTTCATCGACTTGAGGATATTCCAAAAGAATACCGATTATGCCAGGCAAGAAGAGTAGTAAAGCATAATATTTTTGAAAGTGTACTTGCATGCATTTTTGTTCAACACGAGATAATTTGCGATAAACCATTTTATCCATTCCAACCCTACATAACATGTCAAAATTAAAATACAGAATTAACTTGAATTTTCAAACTAATACATATCTCAAAAAGTGTAAACACAAGTTAAAAAAAAAAAAAAAAAAAAAATGAAAAATATAAAAAAGAAAGAGTGAATTTTTTAAGTATCGTGAAGTTAAACCGACAAACCCATTTCTGGCCTAGAGAGTCAATTCTGTTGATTTTCAGACGTTTTTCAACTGTCCGATATTAAATATCGTCTCGTACATTAAAACACTTGTGATTTTTTTCTGTGTGTTCTCGATTGATTCTCATGATGTTTCGGGCTTGTACCTGGATGACATCCAAATCTTCCAATAAAATTGTAGCTCAAAATTAAAAATCACATCCTTAAAGTGAATGCTAAGGTATTACTCTTTTCCCCGCCCTGTCAGAAAGTAGAATGCCACATAAATGTTGTGAAAGTAGTTGGATCAACGAACTACCAGATAGTTAAATGAAATTTTCAGAGTAAAATATCTAGATGTACAGCTACTCAGGCTTCTTCACATAAGTTTCACGTAGAAATCACCTGAAGATGGCAATGTCAGGCAACGTAGCGTAGTGGGATGTCAGCGTCATCCGACTGAAGACCAGAAACAACTTGTAATATTGGATTGACTGTCAGACTCAGAAAATAGTGTCCACTTCATGGGGGCTGGCTGTTACAGTAACCAGTGAAGATTGGCTTCTAATAAAAGACCGTCTCTGTAGACTTTTTGTACGGAGGCATTTCGCGCTTTAGGGGCATCATCAGTCTCCAGTGGGTTTTCGTCGTATTGGGTCTGCCAACTGTATCGCACGGCAGTAACTTGGCCTGACTCTGGCTCGGACCTGGAGCTGCAACGACAATATAGCTGTGATTCTTCAGTTTCACCCGGCGTATTTGTTGCTCGGTCAGTCCGCCCGCCTTCAGGACCGCCGTTCGTCAGCGCACCTAAAGTTGACGACATGTCAGATCGCCGAAGTACATAATGTGTTCGTTGGTCACTATGAATGGGCAGTATACCCATGGACTCTTCGAACGACAATATAGCTTCCTACACAATCGGCAAGTACCTTTATCTTGAAAATATGCTTTATCATTGTACTATGGTGGGGTCAGCAGTCCTGTCTTATGTTCTGACGGGATCCCTGGACGCTTTAACACTTTCGCTGCGGCTGATGCTATCCTACATTGAGCGTGGATGCTTATAAATGTCAGCCGCAGCGAAATTGTTAGTGAATTTGACATTGCTTGGGTATGACACTGATTTTGTTTAATGCAAGTTGACTGATGGGCAAGCTATATATCTCATAATCCCCTTAAGTGCCGAAACGAGTCAACATATATGAAATACGTAATAAACGTGGCCTTTCATTAGCTTTAAGCCTCGGATACAGTGCACAAGATATCGCGTCTAACACCAGAGTCTATAAATTAATTTTGTAGATGTATGAGCGTAATGATGCGAATTACTCTTCCTCACACTGATAGAAGATTCCAAACGACAATATTATAGAGCATGACACATGCTGCAACGGGTTTAAAAGTACATGACATATCTTATTACATTGACTTAAATATTAGGTAATCTCCCTGCTCATCATATTTCTATTTTGTTTGTTTGTAATTCTATCGGACCAAACTGCGTGGTCATCAGTCCGTAGCTTACAAACTATTTAAACCTAGGTAAACTAACCTAAGGACAAACACACACACCAATGCCGTAGGGAGGACTCGAACCTCCATGGCGAGCAATCGCGCGCTCCGCAGCGAGACGCTTTAGAACACTCGGCCACTCCACCGCGGTTCATATTTGTGGTGACTCATTATATCTAAATAGTCTACCTTGAAACTGGAAGGCCTTTATGACACGAGTATCTTCATAACCAGGTGTTTTTAATGATAGCTCGAAAATTTTATAACCCGTCAGCGAAATGAAACTACTGAACGAATTGTAACTTTGACATTTTCCTCCCGAATTCAGTTAACATTAGAACGAGTCCACTTTCTGCCAAAAATGTTGGTTTGCCGCAAATGTCAAGATTTAATAGCTCTTGTTATTAGCAACCATACAATCGCGCGACACATCCTTCCCATTTTCAAACTTCTCGATTACAGTATGATGTAATTTTCTCTTTCCCGCTCTTAATGTGCCCCCAACATGCGTTTTCGAGTATGATTAAGGAGAAAGTGTGTTCCGAAATGCTTCACATCGACTAACACAATACTTTTTTTCTTTCGATTCTTATTATTTTGCTAACGAATATCGAATTCACTGTTACTACTTGTCAACACATTTCACTCGCAGATAGTTGACACATTTATTGATCCTATACTGACAAACTGACAGGCAGCGTGACAGCTAATTACTCTGTACAGTTTCCATCTTCAACGAGCTGCTGTAAACCGCACTAAACGTCAGACAGGAACTCTTGCATAAAACGCACCTGAATTGCTCATTTGCATGTTTCGAGGCACCGTAATCTCGGTGTTCGCATCGAGATACTGCCTCGAATGACCTTGCGTTCGTTTAAGGTCTACAGTACAAAATGAGTGTCTTGCCCCATGTTGCTTTTTATTGCCGAAGCTAAACATGCCCGCAAAGTAATAAAGAAAGTGCATTACCAGACGTACAAACTATCTGCACTGATTACCTTTGGAATATTTGTTTTGTAGCTTTCCTTAACAGGAAATAGTGACCCAAAGGCGCCAGGCGCTTTTATCTTTTTTGTGCTTAACGAAGTGCAACGTATCCATAGCAGAAGACGAGATATAAACAAAATGCAACACTAGCTTACCATTTGGAGAGTTACGTTTCATATCCGGCCGTTGCAAAAATAGTTTCAAGTAAGCGTGATTAACAACTAGGGTAGTTTTCCTTTGTGCTGCGCTCGTGCGCTTACCGCCGAAAATTTTTTCATCGTGCCTTCTTCGTGCAGCACGCTACGGTTCCGTGAAGTTTGTGGCGAACTGTTCCACTTGAACACCTATTCATGCCAAACAAAGTGTCTGCGGCTAGGAAAGAACGCAGACCTTCGCCGTAATATTTCCGCCGTTTGAGTTTCCCTGCAGGCCTAGTCGAGTTGTTCGCTTTCGATACGTGGAAATATATATATATATATAAATGTTGAAGGTCGAGCTCTCTCTCTCTCTCTCTCTCCCGGTTTAACATTTATCGTTGAGTGATCCCAAATGTCTCTCGAGCCATGTGTCTGTAGGCGCGTGTATGACAAGTACTAAAGGAACGATACTGAAATTGGGAATAGATACTGCTCTGACCATCAGTAACACACTGCTATGATTAATAATTAATAATTCGAGCGTAAGTCAGTGTAGTGGATGGAATCAGGAAAGCTACTTTCACAGCCTTCGACGGACTGAACTTATGTTTACTGATTTGAATGTTGCCTAATCAGTCTGTTATTTGTCCCCAAGCGAGTACCGTTAAACAACCAAATTATGCATTTAACTCAATCTGAAATTTGTTTCTAATTTTCATAGGCCCATGCACGTAGCGATTGTGACCATTGTGGTCTTAAGACCGAAGGCTGATTTGATGAGATATCCACGCACAGAGATCTACTTTCGTTGGGAGACATAAACTTTGGAGTTTCCTCGTGCTTTCTCGATACATTGTAGCAAGGCGATTTTGGATTTTTGTACAAGACCAAGTATTTGAGTCGACAAAACTGTTGCCCATCCGAATTCTGAATTGTTACGAACAATATATATATGCTCTTCACAGTTGCATCTATGTTACAGTCAACTTTTTCGTCAAGACACGCAATGCATCCAATTCGATTGTCGGGAAGATACACTGTTCATAGCGGTTAGCGGAGAGGGTGGGTACAAACGAAAATATTTTTGGAAACATTTTGTTTCTTGGGATTTAATATATATAAAATATTTGGGATTCAATATATATGAAAATAGTCCAGAGCGCAATATTGGTAATTTCTTACCAACAGGTTTCTGTACAATGTTGGCCATCTTCGGGGTTTTCTCCAAGAGATGGCGTGGAGCGACGCAGGAGCTGCGAGTCCTCAGGTGCTGCCACTGAACAGTGATACCCTGAAGATTGCCAAAATAAGGTTGAAATCGATTGGTAATCAATAGCCAATATTGCGCTCTACACAGTCTTTTAATCTCTATATTAAAGAAAAGTATACGGTACCCTCGTAGTTTTGACGAAGGTTGGGCGTATTTGTTTTTGCCATGGCGATTACCATCTTTCAATTGGTCTTTAAAATAGTAGCAACCAGTTGCAATTATATTTGTTTTACTACTATCGGTTTCGTGCACTTAGTACCGTTCTTCAGATACACACTGGCACTCGTCAATGCCCAGTCTGAAGGTATAAAGCGGCCGATGTATGTCTTAAGAGAGATATTTCAACTATGTTCAGGCTGAAAATACAGGGGTACCAATTTACTACTGAATGGCACTCGGTGCACGAAACGGGTACTTTGAAACCAACCAAATTGAAACTGGTTACTGCTATTTTAAAAACAGATTTCTAACATTTGTAGAAATTTTACTTTTTAAGCAATCAGTCGTAAATATTTTTGTATATTGAGATATAAATTTTGACCAGTGTGTGATCATTAGCAATGCTTAAAACAAACTGTTAAAACATCTAAAGCTGCTAAAATTACCACTACAAGCAACGTATTAAATAAAAATATTACGATCATCTTGAGTGAAATGAGATTAAGTAGTACTTCTGTGCTACTTCTATCACTGATGGGCCGTACACGTGGATTATATCCGGTTACTGACTTTATTTAAGACCGAAAATTCTTAAGCTTTTTTCCAACATAACTAAAATAGGATGCGAAACTCCTTTAGTGTCCACTAACATTGAAATAACACCAGGCATGAAGATCATAATGTTTACACTACAACGTTACTTACGTATTTTAGATGGAGTGCACTCCTTTCCCGTGTCTGTTTAATGTGTTTAGAATTTCGTAATGTGTGTCAGTGTTTATGTGTCAAACTCCTAGCCAAAAATGTCTGCGGCCACAAACATTAATCGTCAACTGCTTGCATCGATTTATGCGCTTCGACGCTCTTACGTCTGTATAAGCGCTCAACAGCGTAGTGTCTTCCTCCCATGATCAGTCGACACATCTTATCTCACTAATGCGCACGCAGGACAAGTAAATTAATGTCCTGTATTGTAGTAGCGGGCGCTTACAACATCGATCTCTCAAATAAATAATGAGTACCATAATTACATGTGGTTACCTACAGTTGAATGTCTTATGTTAGTAATGGCTGTAGGGAGAGTGTTCGGCACATCTCCTAGGCTATCTACGACTCATAGTCCGTAGGAGTCTGTGTGCAATTTTCCTAGAGGCTCCAAACCATCAAGCAGTCCAGTAATTTAAGTTTTTTTTTTTTTTTTTTTTTTTTTTTTTTTTTTTTTTTTTTTTTTTTTTTTTTCAGATTGGACAACTAACGGGGAAAGGAAGTCCTTTTAGCGATGTAAAAAAAAAAAAAAAAAAAAAAAAAAAAAAAAAAAAAAAGCACTGGAAATCCCTATTTTATTGTAAATTGATTGTGTGGTGCGAAGGTTCAAAGGTTTGTTAAGCTTATGGACTTAACTACGGGGTCATCAGTCCCTAAACTTACAAACTACTTATGAACTACTTACGAACTACTTACGAACTAGGACGGCACAAATATCCATGCCCGAGGGGGGATTCGAACCCCCGACCGTAGTGGCCGTGCTGACCGTGACTGGAGCGCCTCAGTCACCTCGGCCACCGCGGCCGGCGATTGTGTGGTGCCGTTCATTTGGACTACGGTCTTAGGACTAACTGAACAACCGTGAAAGTGCATAGGTATATTGTAGTAGTGAGATTCGAGGTTTTTGTTATTTCAATATGTATATTATCTACAAATTTATAGTTATTTGGCCAAGATTAGTGCCCATAAGTTGTGTGGGTGAGAAACTAGGATTGCTGAATTAGATCGGCAGCTGTTTCACGTTACTGGTAACGTTCTCACGTATTTTTCTCCAGTCTTCTCCATTTTTTCCTGATAAATTACTTCGTATTTACGCCTCTAGGCCACGGGAATTGTCGCGAGTTTCCTCAAAGTAATATCCAGTTTAGTGATAACAGGCATACTGTTAATGATAGAACGTAATTTTACCATGAAATAAACTTAGTCGATCCATTCAATGAAGGGTTTCGTGGAGGTGTGTTGTCATTACTTAAAACTGTCTTGCTGAAATGCTGCGGTCTATACATTGAACATTCCTCTTAACCTTTCACGTACACTTACTAGCATTTTCAATGTCACAGGTGAGTTACAAATTCTGTCAACGATTCCATAGTTCTACACATCTAGCAGCAAAAACATTCTGATCCACCAGACATTTACGATTAACGTGAACGAGTGAAACGTTAGCATTCAATTAAAAAATATATCAGAAAAATATTGCCTGCAGTGTTTATAGGATTTAGAACTGGAATTTGAGTTGTACGCTGGACCTATTAACTCACAGTAAGATAGTACCAAAACTTGAATATTGATATGTGGGAAAGTAGTATGCGCCACAACTATGAAACTTCACACAATAGTACTACAAGAAAATCTGGACTACCATACTAGCACAGAATTTAACTTATACTCTGATGCATCTAAAATCTGTACATTACTTTTACACCACTACTTTCATTTACATTGTCACGTTGTAACAAGTCGTTATTTATGCTATTTTCAGCTATGCTCACGTAAAACTTAGAGAGGAAAAGCAAATTGCTAGGTCTTCTCGTACAAGCTCAGTATTTAGGGGAATATTAATGAACTGCAAGTTACCGTCGAAAGCTATAGTACCAAAAAGAGATCGTGTTAATATGGAAAACGCCAAACAAGCAGATCTAAACAATTAGCTTCCGTAAGAGCTCAACGTGACATTCCGGTAAATTATAATTTTGAAGCAGTGAATAAATTAGTGTTTTCTAAAGAAAATTTGAATATCACTGGTGACTTAGACTTGATGATAGTGCTCATGCACATAATGTGAGACAACCAATAATATGACACCACCATGAACAGAGGGCGGAAACTACCGTTTCCTGTCGTAAGTTACTTTATATGAACGATTTGATAGTTCGGATTGTACAAATTTTTTACGACAAATTGAGAGCATGGGACAGGTGAACGTCATAATAGAAAAAGTTGTTCCAGCTCCTTTACTCGCAGATTTTGTTTTTCGTAGAAACTCAAATGCATATTTAAACTACACTTTTTACGCATAGTTCTTAAATAGCCTGCGTGAATAGTGAATCAAATGAAGTATTATATGTGTTACATCGGTAACTGAAACTAATTTTTGGTTGAAGAAATTTACCAATCTCCGGATGCCTAACTCGCGTTACACACAAATGTGAAAATTATTGTGCCAGAATTATACATCACACACGAATATTGTACAGACAGTCTGTCATAACTGATAACTGTCCTTCTGCTATGTCAACCTTAGAGCGACGGAATAAAGTACGTCTCTATAAAATATTAGAACTCTTCCGTCTGGTCTTCATTCTTACGCAGACTACTCATGAATTAGTTTTCAGTCAGTCTTCCCCAAGTTCTGCCACCAAGCAAGAGCAAATTGCCCGTCGAAGAAACAGCGGTTTAATGAGATCGGAATTTAATTTGATAACTGGGCAAGTCTGTACGGATTTAACAATAGAAATTCCAGTCCAGACGCTAAACATTCCAAATTGAAACCATGTACATCGAAATAGTAATTTCATACACATCAACAGTATCACTTAGCGAATAAAAATCGAATCTACGGTCTTCAAAATTCATCTCTGTGGAAGAATGAGATATTGCTACTATTAATAATAGGTAAAAACATATTATTTAATTGTAAATGCCCGAAGATAGTAAGTTATAGAGGCTTGCCATTTTTATAACTTAACAGAAAATACTTCGGAGGCCCTGCGATTTACTATCATTGTAAGCACTTGCAGCCTTTTCGAAATTGTAGTAGTATATTTCCAAAGGCACTTGCTATGTCCTTTCTGGTTAGGTAACATTAATCGTAGTCCCAGACAATTTGAAGCATTCATACCCTTACATATTTTGCTATGGATGATATTTTTCAGGTTTTGTTTTACACGCAAAGACAATTCATACAATGGGAAAATGTACATCATTTGAAATATCCTAAGTACAATATGTACTCGATAACATTAATTCAAATTGGAACAAGGTGACTAATATATATTTATCATTTTCATTTCTTAGCTAGTCTAGTTGGTCAAAAAATATATATATTACCCCTTGACATTTAAGCTATTCGGAAAAAAAATTAAAAAAAAAAATTTTTAAAACTGAAATACGGACTTCCGTATTTCCGTTTTAATTTTGGAAATGTATATTTTGTTCTTCTGTTTTAAGAAGTTATTTAAATTTGTACTATTATCGAGCTATGTTGTTAGACATATCTAGTACGCAAATAAGAAATAAATGAAGCTCTAAATATTTTAATACAATAATACTAAGTGACCACTCAGATAAAAGGGCCGTTTACTGAAGCAATAGCATTTTCTCGGGAATTCATCGGAATGTCAATAACAGGTGTCGCTGTAATGTTCTGGTTCCTCGAAAAGCCGAAACGCGTGTTTCACGTTATGAGCAGTACTTCAGAAAAATTACGGGAAATAAATTCTTCACTTCAAGAAGTTTAGATTCGCCGACATCGGACATTTTATTTTTCTAAAATAAATTCCTTCCAAGTGAGCGCAATAGCTTTTTCATATCACTTGAGATTAGATCAGATTAGATTAGACCTTGTTCCATCGATCATCAATACATTTCATAACGATGTGGAGCGTGCCACTGTAATAAAATACATCTTAACATGATATTTGAAGGCATTCATTCCTTCATATATATATATATATATATATATATATATATATATATATATATATATATATATATATATATATATATATATTACTAATTTATATCTAAAATTTTATCTGCTGTAATGTCTACTTCTTACTCATTATCCGCTAAATTTCCAGACAGTGATTCATTTACTGTCTCACCCCGTATACATGTCGTAAAAAATTACATCACAAGTAAACGATTCAATATTGATAGTTTAAGACAGTTCAACAAACTTTCTTAACACCCTTCTAATTACAGGGAGTTTATAACGTCGTTACTGGACTAGCTACAAGTGGTTGAACGATCAAATTCATTATAATGAAACTGCAAATTATTACCTTCAAACTTCTCGCTCTTATCTTGTATCATTCTCTTAACTGTACCTACTTTCACTTCACTCAGCATGCTACATTTCTCCCCGACGTAAGTAGGAGAGATTACTACACACAGCCAAAGAAAAAAAGAGGGGGGAAAGTACATCTTCTTTGAAAGTGTGACACGTTTTCGTATGTTGTTGTTGTGGTCTTCAGTCCGCAGACTGGTTTGATGCAGCTCTCCACGCTGCCCTGTCCTGTGCAACATAAAAGTTGAATCTGCAGCGGTGACAGAGAGATAAAATAGATGCCCCCCGTTCTTCTGGCAGGTATTTTTAATATTACACACGTTCTACAGATGCCTGTAATGTGACGTAATGATAAAATCGTGTTTAATGTCTTATGCAATTCTAGTAGGGCTGTATATATGCTTGTCTGGAGAATGTGACTATCTTGTGGTTAACAGCCATATTAGAAGTTATTAAAACAAGAAATATAGTTTAAATTTTTATGCGTACCAGTTAGGAAGAATCCGAAAACAATATTTGTAGTAATATTACAGACTTATAAGGAAATATATTTGATCCTACAAAGGGCTATTACTGTACATTCTGTAACTTGAAAACAGCGATTTCTTTTCCAGGGTACTTCGATGGCATGAGCAAACATATGTTCCAAAAACTTGTTTCTTTCAGCTAATAAAGTCATCCTTACGAATTAAAAATTATTCGTTTATAAAAATAAGTGCTGTACGACACTTTTAAATTAATTTTTGCCTTTCCTCCACTAGACTGTCAATTTCACTCAAACTTGTAACAAAATATTGCCTTTTATCCAAACGAAATGTATTGGACCATATCTGAGTTAGGTGTGGTCTGAATATTAACACAGGAGTTACACCTGTCGCCCGTTTTATTCGCGATTTTTTATGGCGTACTTCTTTCCAGAGCTCGTACTACACAGTTCGATGATTTAAATTAGTCACACTGTGTACCACTCATTACATTATTAGGTTTAAACACACTTTTTACGAACAGTGTGACTCATTCTTTCGATGATCTCGATATTGCCAATATTTCTTGAGTATTTCCAGGACTGGAAAAATATCAAGGTAATAAGTCGATCCTAGTTTTTCAAGAGAATTGTTGCGGTGTAAGGGTCATAATCGGAAGAACATCATCACTTCTCTCTACGCCATATATAAATATCTTTTCCACAGTTCCTCAAACTACTTTGCAAGTAGTAACTTCTGAGACCTATCAACTACAGTTTAGTCGAACATCGATAGATCGTGTGATTATCTTTCATCACTTGCTGTATCGATTTTGTATGGGAATCACCACTTCGGCTTAGATTTGAAGTCTGACACACAGTTCGTCCGACTCGGTGTTAGCTCAGCCATTAACTTCCTCAGCTTTCTGCCAATGTCGTCTCGGTACATCGCTGTTTACTTCCTCACTCGTCTGAAAAATTACTCATCTGTCAAATGTAACGGTTTTCGGTCAAATGGAGCCTAATTTGTGAGTAAAATTTTAAACACTATATGAGTGATCCCCAAAATTACAGGCCAATCTCATTGACGTAGATTTGCAGTAGGATTTTGGAACATATACTTTGTTCGAACATTATACACTACCTCGAAGAGAACGACCTATTAACCAATAGTCAAGACGGATTCAGAAAGTATCGCTCTTGCGTAACACAGCTTGCACTTTATCCACATGAAGTGTTACGTGCCATCGACAAAGGATATCAAATCGATTCCATATTTCTGGATTTCCGGAAGGCTTTTGACACTGTACCCTACAAGTGGCGTCTAATGAAAATGCGTGCTTATGGAATATCTCCCCGATTGTGAGATTGGATTCACGATTTCCTATCAGAAAGGACACATTTCGTTGTAATTGACGGCAAGTTATCGAGTAAAACGGAAGTGACATCTGGCGTTACCGAAGGAAGCATTATAAGTCACCTACTCTTCCTTGTGTTTATAAACGATTTAGGAGACAATCTGAGTGGCTCCCTTAGACTGTTCTCAGATGATGCTGTCGTTTATCGGTCAGTGAAATCAACAGAGGATCAAAAGCAACTGCAAAGCGATTTAGACAAAATTTCTGCATGGTGGAAAATTGGCAATTGATACTAAATAAAGAAAAGTGTGAAGTAATACACATGACCACTAAAAGAAATCCGCCGAACTTCAATTACGCGATAAATTAGTCAAACCTTAAGGTCGTAAATTCTACTAAGTACCTAGAAGTTACAATTACGAACAACTTAGACTGGAGAGAATACATAGAAAATATTGTGGGGAAGGCGAACCAAAGATTACGTTTCATTGGCAGAACGTTTCGAAGATGCACCAGCTCCACCAAAGAGACTTCTTACATCACACTTGTGCGTCCTCTCCTGGAGTACTGTTGCCCATTGTGAGACCTTCACCAGGTGGGACTGACGGAAGATATTGTGAAGGTTCAGAGAAGGGCAGCTCGTGTTGTTTTATTACGTGACAGGGGGTGAGGGGGAAAGCGTCACGGAAATATTGCACGAAATTGGGTGGAAATGATTCAAACAAAGACGTTATTCATTGCGGCGTGATCTGTTTGCGAAGTTTCAATCACCGGCTCTTACTTCTGAATGTGAAAATGTTTTGCTAGCACCCACCTACTTAGGGAGACATGACCATCCCAATAAAATAAGAGAAATCAGATCGAAAACGGGACGATTTAGGTGTTCTTTCTGCCCGCGCGCTATTAGAGAATGGAACGGTAGAGAAAAGTTATGAAAGTGGTTAATGAACCCTCTGCCAGGCACTTAAATGTGATTTGCAGAGTATCTATGTAGATGTAGATGTAGATTGTTTATAGGTACAAAAGTGATGGTTGAACTTCACTACCCAAAAAAGAAAAACTGCGTTTTTCTGTAACGAAGCAGCGCTTAATATTTCTGCTGTAGCATGAGCGCACGTGAATCACTCTCACTGAATGAAAATGAAACTTTCAACGATCAACTTCTGATAAGTATCTTACGACTCAGAGTTGTTTGTCCTTACACACAACATATCAGTATAGACCAGAAACATGTCTGTCTGTATTAGTTTAATGCCCTGATATAAAGCAAATAGCTTACATCAATTAATCAAAGACAATATTAAAATTAGCTAAACTAGGTTAAATTACCATCGATTAATGATAACAGTTTAATTACACTTGGTTTGTAACCTGAGATTATGTATTTGATTATTCAGTTTGTTATTTGCACGTTGTTTAATAATTGCTCATGAAGTTGTGTATTTTAGCATGTTTGTATAAAATTACCGTTTAAAATTATTTGTATATATTTTTAGTTCAAAATATCAAAATTCTTTATTACAATCAAGTAATACTCCTTAATCCTATATTAAAAGTAGAACAACGACTTGTATGCATGCTGAAGCAAATGAACATTAATGTAGTTGTGTATGTGTTACAAGCTTACCCTAATATATTTAAAATAAATCAATTCTACCTTAGCTAACGTGGTACAATGAAGGTTGTGGATACATTGTAACTCTGTTCTCTCCTTAGAGCATGAAAAAGGTTATTTAGCCTTTTACGGTATATTTGTAATTTGACTGTCTTTGTAAAAATATATTCGGGAAACATTTGAGAACAAGTTACTGTACATTTATAAAATTAAAGTTATAGAGAAAAATGTGTTTTTACTATTCTTGCTAATCCTTATACATCAGCTTTCCCTGGCTTTCTATCGTTCAAATTAATATTGTAAGAATACAAGTACCATACTAAAATTGTGAAATAACCATTGCAACTACTTCAGTATATGCATCGTGAGATAAACACCACTCATGGTTTTTGCACTGAGTAAAGCATTTCCTTCTTAGTGTTCTGTTTATTTATTTCCTTCTTCAGTGGATATATCAGTTATCATACAACATATATTATGACGTAATACTGGTTGATAATTTGTGCTTATAATCTTAACATAATTCGTGATATATTGCAAACACTGAAACGCGGTTTGCGTCAAACGCGAGAACGTCAAACCTTATTGCGTCGAAAGGTAGAATGTTCAAATGTTTGAAGAGCTTATGGGACTTAACTATGGGGTCATCAGTCCCTAAACTTACAAACTACTTATGAACTAGCTAATACTAAGGATGGCACAAATATCCTTGCCCGAGGGGGGATTCGAAGCCCCGACCGTAGTGGCCGTGCAGACTGTGACTGACGCACCGCAGAACGCTCGGCCACCGCGGCCGGCGAAAGCTAGAACGTCGAGTGCCATTTCGCCGATTGGCATGCTTAATTATTATTATTATTTATTCTTTGGGGGGGGGTGGAGCAATACATTTAGCAATGGTATTGAAACAAGTACCTCTTTTTATTCTAAATGGAACATTTACGTCTTGTAACTGCATTCGCTAGCTCTTGAAAAGGCGATTATGGTGATATAGGGTCTCTTAATTTTGACCTTGAAACCTCAAAATTGGAGACATGGGTTAGAATAGGATAGTACAGTTGCTGGCAATGCATTGTTTACCTTTGAACCATCTTAAGGCCTAAAGCAGGTCCATCTACGAATATTGTATATGGAAACATGAAATAAGCTAGATCTAGTGTAACACAAAAGGCTTAGGTTAACGTCACATTTGTGTATCTTCACAGATTATGAGATCTGAAACAGAAACAGAAAAGTCAACTGTACTTTCTTCAAAAATTAAACTATAAAGAGCAAATCTGTATTAAATATCTACATTTTAAATGAAAATCCCCCCCCCCCCATTTTCCTGTACGTACTGCGTGATGCTTAGAGGTGAAATACATTACGTCGGCAACTGTCACTTCATTTCCTGGACTAAATAAAATAACAGGGGATACAGTTTTTGATATACACATTTTATTATAAATAGGTTATTTTGATTAGCACGTGTACACCAAAAAATAAATATTCTTCTCAAAGAAATTTCAGTTCTTGTTGAATTTAACAATGTAATGATAGGGTTTCCATCTAGGTGTAGTACACGATGTTCGACTCGTTAGACATAGAAATACATCCTCATACAAGCCTGCATGTCTGAAGGACATTTGCATTGGTTCTGCAGACTGCACACCGCTTTTAAGTGAATCACAGCAAGGCTTGCGATAACTGTAAGAAATATCTCTCCCTGCGCGGGACTTAGGTAGAGGAGTGTACGATGAGTCACGGGTAGTAGGCCAAGTGTGACATACGTAAATCTTAATTTCGTCCAGGAATCGTGCGCGGATAGGCCGTGAAAAGTGAAGATTCCAGCTTCAGCTTCCGATCCGAAACAAATTTTCATATGTCACTGTTAAATTTTACAGCTGGTGCTCATTCATATTCGCAGTGCATTTGTTTCTTCAATAAACACGGAATCTCCACAGCACATACAGTTTAAGAATGTAGGAGGCAAAGGTGATGATACACAATTGAAAATTGTCGTGGCAGCCGCACGGTCTTGGTCGATATGTTACGGATTTGCGGTCCCTATCGTCGGAGGTTGGAGATTTCTTTCGTACATGGGTATGTTTGTGTGTGTTGTTCTTAGAAAAACTTAGTTTAAGTATTTTGTAAAGCTCGGGAACGATGACGTTAGCAGTGATATCTTACGACTACAAACATTTGATCATTTCAGTACCCCTCCAACTGACGACAACCTTATAATTCATGGTTTATAGCCAAGAATACATGAAACACCTGTAGTAGTAAATAACGTCTGGGAAAATGTAAAACAGTGCAGGAACATACCAAGTGGGTATAAGTAAAGAACAGCTAATTATCGTATGCAAGCGAAACTCTGCAGAATTGCTTGAGGCATCAATGGAGGGGCAATTTATACTGGAAACAAATTGTTCCAATATCGGTCACCAATTGAAATCTGTGTTTGTACATTGTACTCTTGGACGTATCCCGTGCTCATATGGAACAAACCGCGGAAGTAGCATTTATAATAAGATCGACATTATACCATTCTCAATTTCTTGAACTATTTTGCCTGCGTCTTGTTTCCAGTCCTTTGAACATGGCATTATTTATGTAGTATGTCGGTATTGCATTCATAGCGGCAAGTGAGGTCCTGTTGGCGGTAATTAAAACTTTTTTTCCAGCGTAGATCGCTTCCGCATAAACGCGTTGCCGTTTCTGCTACGTATCGATTGCATAATGTCATCTACATTCCACACTGTCCCTCTAGAAATAGTTACATGAAATGTAAACTGTTCTTGGCGTTTGACGCCGCGAGATGTCGCCAAAACTACACGAGACTCCATTAGAGTCCGTCTTTGTCGTATCAATGACAGAAACTAAAGAGTATGGAGGCACTTACAGATCACATCACCATTTCCTCCTCCATTGTATCGGGACACTGCCGCCAGAATATGTTCGTTATAGGGCTCATACGGTAAGATTTCTTTTTCACTGCACTACAACAATTCTTTCTTTTCCGTTATCACAGTGCAACAATAGTTCATCTAGATGTTAGCGTACTTGCTCTGTGCATTTACATATATTAATTTTGAGCTCATTCACAGAGACAAAAAAACCAATCTTATTTTTATTACAGTTTCTGTTTTAAGCACATTTACATAGGCCTACTACGTTTTTACAGGGCATTTTCACAGATCCTTCTGCAGTGATACGTTTAAGCGACTGATGAGTACTAAAAAGTACATTTCTACGTAACATTTTATGTTTTATGAAGGAAAATATAGGTTGGGTTGGCACACGTTAATATTAGGTATATCCCGTGGTTGTGGAATGCGAAATGATTCTGATGTCATTTAATCGTGTTTTCTCATATGATTAACGAGGTAGTTGAAATTAATTAAAACATTGACAGTAATTTAACTTTGACATTGTTTTTGCGAGCACTATCGAATGCTACATGTCCACTCCGCTACGTGACTGATCCTTTCATTTCTTTATTTCAACCTCCCAATTTTCTGCACTGTACTTATTAAATTAGTTACGGCGAAGAGGTTGATAATGCTTTGTATCGTCAGAAATATCGGTACTATTATGATATTGATAACCTCTACTGATAATGATAAACATTATCATTTGAAAATATGAGTTAAAATTTCGGTTTATTTATGGAGTAATGGCGCAGCTAGTAATTTCTTATGATTTGTTACTAGATCCCTCTACGTAATTACTATTTTGTATTACTCCTATTTGGAAAATACATTCGTTTGACTCTGACCAGATCTTCATTCACGTAACATTGTCATTCATTCAAAATCCATTCAATCTTTCATTCACTTTTTCATTAGTTAATCCCTAATTTATCGCACTACATTAATCTCGTCAAAAAGAGTGTTGGGAAATCTAGAACCAATGATACTTTTTGGTAAGCTGATAGCTTTTTACGACTATAGAGGATACTAACAAAACTTGCTTATTTACTCGCGCTAACAAAGTAAATTGTTTGTGCGTTATTTTTATACACGTACTACCAGGGAAGTGCTTATTTATCGGAAAGCCATTCATGTTCTTCGCACTCTATATAGCTGTAGCGTTTGTAAAAAATTCATCTCGTATTTTACATGTGACTTTATATGCCTCCCTTCCGACAAAGCTACCAACTGCCTAAAATGATCCTCACACAGTCGAAGTAATTCGATTAAGTAAAAAGTTAGCTCATTTGGCAGACTTCTACCTTACTTTAAGATATTTGGCGACTCAAGTTTCCAGACTGATTTTCAGGAAAAAAAAAAAAAAAAAAAAAAAAAAAACCCATTGCAACAGAATATAAAATTCGTTTGTGAACTTTGCCTAAAGGTTTATAGTCCGTCAACGTAGGATGTAAAAGCATTTGAAAATGATGCAGAGATAATAAGTGTAGATACTTTGAATAGCATACCAACAGCGTAACTGCTGACAGTAAGTTACAGTACAGTTTTAGACTGTTGTGTAGCAGTATGCTGCAGAAGGTGGTTCACACATTCGATTCATGTCGTAACTTATTGCACTGTATATAAAAAATGCAGAAATTTCGTATTTTTCGATTTCAAGCAATTTTACGTGACTTCAGATTCGTGAAGATCTTCGCCGATTACCCCCGCACAAACTCCTTTATACAAGTTTAAAATAATGATTTTTACAAGTAATCTAAAGATGTTTTCTTATTACTAGATCATCACAATGGTTCGGACAAGTAGCTTCTTGTCTCATTACGTTCTTGCAGAGTATCGTGTTGTAATTCGTAGTAATTTGACGGAAGATATTTAGTGAAGTAAAAGCGATATCTAGTGCTTTCTAAAAAATTCTACAAGCCCTCTGTTGCTCTTAATCTACATAAACCATTTAGAAAATAATTTATGAAACCATCATACTTCCTTTCAAACTTGGGGATGTCTGCAGTCTAGAAAAACCAGTAGAAGATCAGTCGCATTGCGAAATAATTTGCACAAATTTTCCACAGGGTAAAAAAATCATTATTTAACGCTACACAGTAAAACTTGTGTGTTTCTTGTCATGAGTGTTGTGTTACACCGCGAAAAACATAGTATAAAATGTTTTGGCTTAAGAAAATATATGTCGCTTCCGATTATTACCAGGAAACCGGAAGTTTTAGACACCCAAAATGTTGTTGGTGAATCAAACTATATGCTTTGTATTATTGCTAAAATACTTATCAGATGGAATGAAATTATGCCAAGGGGACACTTTCACGTTCCTCCGGTACCATAAATAGTAATCACATCCGTCTACTACGGAAAAAATGTGGCTTATGTCTCCTCTCCTTACATCACGCTCCAAAATCCTAGAACGCCATGCCTGCCGCTAGCCGCTAGCCTTTCGGATCCGAAAGCAGCAACATTTCATGAAATAGCATTCTAATGATTTTCATGTTTAAATAAATCATTTGCAGCAACTAATGTCTCAGCCGAATATGTTATCAGTTAAGAAAATCAACTAAGACTGTAAATGATGTTCTTTATGGACACCTTTTTGTAAGAGAAACGTTAACTGACGAAACACCGTGAACTAAGTTTCTAATTTTTAAAGGAAAATAAATATTGGATGGACGGACAGACAAAGTGAGGAGAACTCTAATAAAAATAATGGGTGAAAATTGGAAAAAAAACAACATATAGAACATGATTGCTTTCCACTGGGTGAGTTTGTGACGTTGTAGATGAAGTGGGAAGCAGATTGTTTCCATGTGAGAAGAACGTTTCAGCAAGCTGTTGGGTTCCCCAGCCGACCGGCTAACAGTTTGGACCTAGTTAATGGAATACAGGTAGTTAGGAAGACCCTAACAGATCGGAAACAGGAAACGGCGGTCTTCTATTAACAAGGGCGGCTATTCCAGATTGCAGTTGAAATACAATATAGTCACACACATTATTCTAAAAATCCATATAAAATCAGAGAATGATCATACGGAAAATATAATTATATGAATGGATTTAGGAGACTTGGGAGAATCAAACACCGTAATTGCAATTTTAATATCCTTACAGATAAAAAGCCGATAAATTAATGTTCTATAATAACAATATTATGCGACATATTTATAATTATTGATGCGTAGTGTTTATCAGTAACAAAATCGTCAAATGTTTGTATAGTCTATGGGACTTAACTACGGTGTCATCAGTCCCTAAACTTACAAACTACTTATGAACTACTTACGAACTAGGACGGCACAAATATCCACGGCCGAGGAGGGATTCGAACCCCCGACCGTAGTGGCCGTGCAGACCGTGACTGGAGCGCCTCAGTCTCCTCGGCCACCGCGGCCGGCTATCAGTAACAGATTCAGAAGCAAATGGACAGCATTGCACCACGCTACCTATCTTAAAAGACACAACACTTTATTTCCGTATTCTTTCAATAAACTTTGTTTTACTCTCTTGTTCTGCATTCCGTTGAGGTAGTAATATTCTCGTGTCAGAACATACATTCGCAGAAACACAGAACATAAATCCAGCAAAGCGCATTAGATTTACATATGTATGTTATTACATTTAATAATATTCTTAGTAACGATCGTTTTATGCTGTAGACTGCCTCTTAAATATTTCATGGCCGAATAAAATAGTAGATATGCAGCTGATAATTTATACATAAATAATTACATGTATTTGTGGACAAGAACGGAATATATTTGCATAAAATCCGTGATAAATTAAATATTAATTGTGTAACTATATTTCGACGGCGGCAATATATTTGAACAGTGAGACACCACGTTTAATAGTTACCTGAGCAAAGAGCTCCAGTGTCAGCCGATTTTAGTATTGTTAAATATGTATTTGTTTGTTAAATGTAAACTCCAATTGTAGGGAGGTGGTCAAAGCATTTAATTCTGTGATATTCAAAAGTTTAATATTTTGGAAGGGAATTTGGGAGAGGACTCGTGACTTGTACGATGTGGTGAAAGGTTGTGACGTTGGGTGGTCTGAAGCCGCGATATGAACTTGTTATTGAAGAAATAGGCGTGTGTGGACTGTGACTGCAGAACTTAGTCTCTGGTTGAAAAGTGATAAAATATGAACGGTAGTAGGGCTGTGTAACTGTGATAATTCAGCAATCGAGTACTCGCGTGATGACAAACTGATTTTTATAACAAATACTGTAATCGTGGATCAATTTGGAACTGTAATGTTCGATGGACTTTATTAATTTACTAGTGATATTTGGAACTTTTACACTCAAGTGCGTGTGATGCTTATTGTCACTATCGTCAACATTCGTTGGGGAATATTCAGTTATTTAACGATGTATAAAGTAGGACCACCTCCGTATTTTCATGGCCAAAAGGAGTGATAAACCCTATTTATAAATAATTACTTCGTTTGTAAATCATTTCTGATCATTATCTTAGAATCCATGTTGTTGGTTATTCAGAGCTTTATGTTTGTTTAAAAATATTTTTCGTGTCATCATCTGCAGAGTGATTGACTGGCTGAACTACGGGTTAATTATTGATCTTATTTAAACAGTTTAGGTAGCTGTTTAGGGCATAGAAGCTGACATACACAACTCACACTTATTAACAGAGACAACGGGCCATAAACCTTTTACTACCATGAGTTGCCCAATTCTTATTGGTGAATACCGATAGGAAGGTCGCAAGTTATACGTCGTGTGCTCCACAGTATATAAACAGTTTCGTCTTTTATTTGCGTAAATGCTCCAAACAGACAAACAAACAAAATTATGAATACAATGTCTTCACAATCATTCCCTATCTTAAAGAACCGCTTATTTCGAACATTCCTTTTATTCTACTTTTCCACAGAAAGGCCAGGCGTGTATTGATCTTTTTATGGACTCTTTTCTTGGTGAGCCTGTGTTCGCAAGAATTCTTTTATGTACCTCCCCATTCATTTCACGTAAGTCTTAGCCGAAGTGAAGCGTGACGGTGTTTAGACAGTCATAATGTTAATACATGAATTCGAAAATTGCAGTACCGACTTTAATATTAATAATGCTACTCATATAATTTTAAAGGTACTTTGTCATACATGTGCACAAAATAAAAGTTAAGATCAGCAATATGAATTAGTGACAGCTGTTTCACTGATGGGTGACATGATAAGAATTTCGCAGTACCGGATCTCGAACTTGCATTTTCCGTTTTTCGGGATTGGTCACTCTATTAGTTCCGCTACACGTATACGACTCCCGGTCGACACAGCTTCCATATGTCACTCACCCTCTGTCCTGGAGTGCTCGTACGAATACATTGCATTGTGTAATTCCCTACGCGTTAAGACATGCCTGCCTGTCTTAATGACATTTGAATCAGTTACATCGTTAAACATCTAGCTTTGATAATCAGATTTCGAATAACGCACCGTAGAAAATATTTAAATGCTGCGATAATGTTCGGAGTTGCAGATGCTGGTAGGACAAAATTATTGCCTCAGTGACTGCGACATTCCGGCAGTAGTTGCATGCATGTCTGAAACAGATTTACATTGATTACATCGTTATCACGGACGTTGTACATCGTAAATAAGAATGTCGTGTGTACGTATACCGCATCCGCTAAGATTGTTGAAAGGAAGTAGATAATGGCGCCCCTATATATCTCACGCTACCCTCACTATCATGCATTAAAATCTGTAACTGCCGTACTAATAATAATACGTGAACATCTAAAAATGACATGGTATCCACTTCTGAGCTGAAAAAAACTTACACACACACAGAGGAACCTAACAACTTTCCGTGAAATCTCATTCTAGAAATGTTCATACCTAAACGGTTACCTTGCATTATTGCTATACAGGTCAGCAACAAACAGTACCTCATTGTCTTGGTCAATGACAACAGCAGTGCAAACCAAAATGTTGTAGTAACTAGGCCTGTATATAGCATTGTCAGTTATGTCGTTATTTTGTTTACTAATCTGTAACAATAACATTTTGCTCCAGTGTCACATTTTCCACAAGATTAGAAGTAAATTCGTAATTTTTCATTTCTTAGTTTTGAAGCCGCGGTGGAGTGGCCGACCGCATTGAGGGGCTATGCTCCGATGCACAAGGCCGTTCCCGTCGGGGGTTCGAATGCTCTCTCGATCATGGATGTTTGTGTTGTCTTTAGTATAAGGTAGTTTATAAGTAGTTTGTAAGTTTCGGGACTGATGACCCCGCAGTTAAGTCCCATACACTTAAAAGACATTTGAACATTTTTCTTTTAGTATTCATTGGTTACTTTGAGGCTGGTAAATACGATGAATAAGCTCGTTAAATTTTCTGACTGATAGGAATGTTTTTCTGAAACAACCTTTCGCGGTATTGTCCAAATGTTTGCTGAAAAAAAATCAAATATTGAAATGTTTCAAAATCTATGGGACTTACTGTGGTTATCGGTCCTTCGGCTTACAAACTACTTAAAGTGACTTAAACAAAACTACAGACAACACACGCACACACACAGAAAGAGAGAGAGAGAGAGAGAGAGAGAGAGAGAGAGAGAGAGAGAGAGAGAGAGAGAAACGCAGACAAATGTGAAAATTTCAGAACTGTCAGGTTAATAAGTCATAGTTGTAAAATACTAACACGAATTATTTACAGACTAATAGAAAAATTTGTGGAATCCAGCCTTGGGGAAGATCAGTTTGGATTTACGAGAAATCTAGGAACACGCGAGGCAATACATTAAGACTTATCTTAGAGGATAGGCTAAGGAAAGGACAACCTTTGTTTTTAGCACTTGTAGATTTCACGAAAACTTTTGATAATGTCGACTGGAATAAACTCTTTCAAATTCCGAAGGTAACAGAGGTAAAATATAGGAAGTGAAGAGTTATATTCAACTTATCCAAAAATCAGACAGCGGTTATTAGTATGACGAACACACAACACCGTGATTCCAATACTTAACAACCACTGTTTATTTCAGAGAATCATACATCACAGAATACGTAACATAAATCATGGAACATCAATGAATATAAAAGATTTATAAATATATCAAAAGTTAACCCGCAACATCCTCCCCACCCTGGTCAATTTCCAGAGGAATGACCAGCTGAATGGGCCGTGAGATTATGGTTCCATCTGAAGTTCGTAACGTGACAGTTCGTATCTTCCCATCTCTTCCCTCATGAAGATCTTCTATCCGCGCCTTCTTCCACATGTGACGTGGACGAACATCTTCCTTTAGAAGTACAACATCACCCAAATGTAGTCTCCCAGAACCTGTCCTAGGTTGATGAGTTTCATGGAAGTTTTTGAGCAGGATCAGGTATTCTTTCTTCCACCTGTTCCAGAAATGCTCTACCATGTGTTGCTGCCGTTGGAACTCCTTGGACAAATCCTTCCTGACAGTCGGTTCTGGACCTGTGGGCAACGTTGTCTGTCGCTCACCTACAAGAAAATGTGCAGGTGTCAGTGGCTCAGTTTCTTCTCCTCCTTGTGTGATTGGTCTTGAATTTAGTGCTGCTTCTATGCTGACCAGGATTGTGCTGAGACCTTCTTCATCTATCTGTGACTGTCCTAAAACCTTTCTCAGGCAGCGTTTGACTGAACCCACCATTCGTTCCCAAAATCCTCCCCACCAAGGTGCGTGTGGGGTAATGAATCTCCATGTTATAGATTGCTGAGCAAGGTACTTGTATGTTTTGCTGGCCATGAGAGCCTGCCAGAGCTCTTTTAGTTCTGTGTGGGTGGAATGGAAGGTAGTAGCATTATCAGTGTAAATTGTACTAGGCACGCCTCTTCTTCCCACAAATCTTTGTAGAGCTTGAAGAAATTTATCAGTTGACATATCTGAGCATAATTCCAAATGCAAGGCACGTGTTGTTGCACAAGTGAACAGAGCAATATATGCTTTCTTTGTTATATGTCCTTGTTTGACGTATAATGGACCAGCAAAATCGATGCCTGTGACTTTAAATGGTTTCAATGCTGAGACCCGTTCAGCGGGTAATGGAGCCTCTATTTCTTGAACAGAACGAGCTTTCACCATCTTGCAAGGTAGGCAACAGTGTAGAACACGTTTTATTGTCTGACGAGCTCTAAGAATCCAGAATTCTGTCCTCAGCTCAGATAACACTATGTTTACCCCAAGGTGGTGCAGACGAATGTGAGTTTGCCGGATTAGTAAATGAGTGAAATGATGCTGTCCATCAAGAAGTATTGGGTGAATTTGTTCTCTTGTTAATTTTGCAAACTGTAGACGTCCACCAATACGAATAAGGCCATCATCCAGGAATGGATTAAAACGAGCTATTTTAGAATTTTGTGGCAGAGGCAAGTTGTTATGCAGAGCATGCAGTTCAACTGCAAAATGTTGTTGTTGAACAATACGAATCCAATAAGTACGTGCTTCTTGCAATTCTGTTGCTGTTAATTCTCCTAATGTCTTATTTTGTTTCATTAATTGTCGTTTAAAACGAAGAATCCATCCTGTAACTCGTAACAGTTTGTAATAGTTACTATATCGTGTAGCTGTTAAAATTGGAGCTCTTGTTTTTACCATGAAGACTTGGTTTGTTTGTTTCTTTCTTTCTGGCAAGGAATAATCTAAGTTTTTCTGCCTAAGTCTTGGCCAATGCATTCTGTTCTTTGTTAACCAAGCAGGACCGTGGAACCATGTAATGGAATTTTGAAGTTTGTCTGCTGTGGTACCTCTGGAGAGTAGATCAGCTGGGTTTTGATCACCGGAGCAATGTCTCCACTGTGATGGATTTGTTAATTTTTGTATTTCTGTAACACAGTTTGAAACAAATGTCTTCCATCTATTAGGGTCATGTTGTATCCATCCTAAGGCTACAGTTGAGTCAGTCCACAGTGTTGCGTTATTTGCATCATAGTGTGTGGCCTTGCAGAAATAGTGAAGTAACCTCGACCCAAGAAGTGTTGCCAGAAGTTCCAGTCGCGGAAGAGTTATTTTCTTTATTGGGGCTAATCTGTTTTTACTGCAAACTAAATTGACTGATGTCATGTTTGAAGTGCTGCATCGTAGATAAAGCACTGCTCCATAGGCCTTTTCTGATGCATCTGAAAAGACATGTATTTCCGTTTGTGCCTCTTCAGAAACACCAACCCATCGAGGGACTTTCATGTCCAAACATGATGGTAAGGTTGATACCCACATTTGCCAACGTTTACCAAGATCGGGAGGTAAGAGCTCATCCCATTCAATCCCTCTTGACCAAATTTCCTGGAACATTATTTTTGCAGTGAGAGAGACAGGTGACAATAGACCCAGTGGGTCATAGAATCTTGCAGTGCTTCTAAGAACTTCTCGCTTAGTGGCAGGACGATCTCTAATATAATTTATGACATTAATGTGGATAATACTGAACATATCAGTCGATGTATCCCAGTGAATTCCTAGAACCTCTGTATCTGTAACATTTATGACACCTTCTGATTGCCAAATTTCAATCAGTTGTTTTGAGTTTGTGGCCCATTTTACCATTGGTAGGCTAATGATACCCATAAGTGAGATAAGTTCATAATATAAGGAAGTCACAGCATTGTCATCTTCAGCACCTGCTACAAAGTCATCCATATACATGTTATTTTCAACAAGAAAAGCAGCTTGAGGAAAATTCCTTTTGTACATTGTAGCAAGTTCTTTTAGTGTGGCTGCAAGAAGAAAGGGGCTACAAGTTAGTCCAAAAGGTAGTCGGGTGAAGCGGTATGTAATCTTTTCGTTCGTTGTAATGTAGTTTCCTTGTTTATCCATGATTATTTTATACCAAAAAAACCTTGTTAAGTCTCGGTCTTTTCTATGTAGAACTAACTGTAGAAAAGCTTGTTTAATATCAGCAATTAAAGCAACTGGATATAAGCGGAATCTTAATAATATTGAAAGAATATCTGGAAGTAAATTAGGGCCAATTTCCAAAGAGTCATTCAGTGAATGTACAGCATTTTCGTGGGAAGAACCATCAAATATAATCCTCCATTTGATAACACCTAATCTTTCTTTCTTTACTGCATGATGTGGCAAATAAAATATGTCATTTGATGTTTGTTCAGGAGGGGCAACCTCTACATGTCCCTTTCTTATGTGGTCTATCATTTGCATTTCATAAATGTGTTTTAAGTTAGTGTCCTTTGTAATCTTTTTCTCCAGTGAAATAAATCTATTCTCTGCTAGTGAGAGATTATCAGGCACAATAATGTTGGGTTTTCTAGGTAAAGAAACCACTCTCCTATTGTCTTCAATGCAGTAATATTTTGAGAAATCGTGCAATAAAGCTAGTTCTTTCGGATTTGGAGTCTTTGTTTGGTCTGCTGTGATTCCCATTGTTTCTAAATCCCAGAAACGTCTTAAAATATTGTCTGTTGATGTCATTGAATCCAAACTAACATAGTTTGTTATCACAGGGTTTGCCATGGTGTTTGACTTACACCCACTAAGAATCCAACCCATAGTTGAAGGTATCAGTACAATGGATGGTGTTAAGCGAATAGGAGGGGAATCTTTAATGATTTTCCAATAGTGATCTGCTCCAATAAGGATCTCAATAGGAAGATCTTCTGTGTCGTCCTTTGGGTCTGCTATCTGAAGTTTTCGATCATACACTTGTTTTGTTATTTCAGGTGGGACAGTTGGGTGAGCAGCAAATGAGTATGTGCTTTCAAATGCAGTCAGAGATATTGTGGAATTTTTAAATATTCCTTTCAGAGTGAATTCTACAACTCTACGACACATTGAAGTTACACATGGTATATCAAAGGCATTGACAGATATGTCACGATGTTCTAAAGTTTTTAAATCTAGTTCATCAATGAGAAACTTTGAAATGAAACTCGACTGACTGCCACTATCTAGAACACAGCGAGTGAGTCTGCTTAATCCTGTTGGTCCACTGACCCAAACTCGAGCTGTCTGAAGATATGTAAAATCTGCTGAATTTACATCGATTTTCCCTACAGAAGTAGTGGTAACTTGCTGAGAAGGTGAATTAGAAGTGGTAGTATCAGTACAAATCGCTTTATGGTGACGTTTCTTGCACTTAGAACACGAAACCTTCCCCCTCTTACTGCAGGTTTTAGCACTATGACCTCGTTTTAGGCATATAAAACAACGATTATCTTGCTTTAATTTGTCAATACGTTGTTGGATGTCTGTTACTAAATTGCAGTCTTGAGCCCAATGAGTGCGAGCGTCACAAAATATACAATATGGTTGTACATCTTGTTTAATTTTCCGAGAGGTTTTAGCTTGTTTTGAATTTATGTGAAATGTCGCAGCAGTGGGCGTGTAGTTAGAAGATAGTTGCTGTTCTCCACGAATTTTTTTGTGCAGTAAGAGCACCCTGAACTTCTTCCTCCAAAAAACTAAGTAATTTCAATACATCTCCTTCCGATATTTCGGTTCTTCTAGCATGAATAACCCATTTTTGACACATTTCGGCAGGAAATGCTCGTAAAATTTTCGGTGTGAGAACTTTGCCGTAAGCTACAACATCTTCCCCCAGGGCACGCAGCGCTTGAATACGGCGGTTACACTCTAGGAATGTACAGTTCAGCGTTTCAGGTGTCTCTGACTGTACTGGCTGTAGCGCATCCAAATAATCGAGGTGCGCCTGTATAATACGGTTGTTATCTCCGTACCGATGCAGTAAAATTTTCTTTGTTTCTTCGTATGTGTTAGCTGTAATAGGTATTCCATCTACTAACAACTTCGGTTCTCCTGACAGATACCCTCGAAGGAAAACATGTTTATTAACTGTGGAAAGCGATGGGTCTTTATCAATAGTTGATTCAAATTGCTCCCAGAAGCGGGACCACATTTCGATATCTCCACAAAATGGTTCAAGCTTAATGGCAGGTAGCTTTACTGAATGCATGCCTGCAGTGGAGTGTATGGGAACTGTAGGTGACGTGATATTCATTTGCGATGTTACGGCTGAAAGCTTGCAATTGATTGCTTTTGTAGCCTTATGTATTGCGTGTTTAATTTTGTCTATATATTCCTCACAGATAGATACGTCTGCGTCATATTCATCATCACTTAAGAGGTCGTGAATAACGTCATCTAAGGAAGTGAGCTTCTCTAAAGTATCTTGAAGACGTTCTATGTAGTGTTCAAAATCGTCCATTGGACTTTCTGTCGTAAGTTCATCGACAGCCGTACAAAACCGCGTAGCATTCGTCCTCTCCCTAGTTCTTTTTCTTTTAAAGTTTGTTAGCTGTTTCCCGGTATCTATCTCGTCTGGCATTATTAAGGAACTGCTTTTGTGTTGGCGTAAGCGTAATTGAATCTTTTCCTATCAATTAGTTATTCAAACCGAAAGATTTCACACTTTTGATATTAGCAAAGTTCGTGAATTATGCCGTTACTGCTAACATTCTTTTGAGGCAAGGAGTTCATAAAATCGTATTATATTGGAATAGACTTATCTTGTGATGTGGTCCGACGTCGTATCCCGCTTCCAGCAGTGTGAAGTAAGCTTTTTATCGTCAAAATTGCGTAAAAAATCGTAATTTTTTCACAAGTTTCGGCACCAAATATGACGAACACACAACACCGTGATTCCAATACTTAACAACCACTGTTTATTTCAGAGAATCATACATCACAGAATACGTAACATAAATCATGGAACATCAATGAATATAAAAGATTTATAAATATCTCAAAAGTTAACCCGCAACAATTAGAGTTGAAGGGCATGAAAGGCATGCAGATGTTGTCTGTAAATTGAGCAAGCAGTGAAGGAATGCAAGATGAAATTTGGAGTGGGGATTAAAGTTCAGGGCGAAGAAATAAAAACATTGCGGTTTGCCGATGATAGTAATTCTGTCAGAGACCGCAAAGGATCTGGAAGAGCAACTAAATGGAATGGACAGAATCTTAAAAAAAGGGTATAAAATGAACATCAACAAGAGTAAAACCAGGGTAGTAGAATGTAGTGTCAGAAAGTCAGGCGATGCAGAAGGAGTTAGATTATGTAATGAGACAATAAAAGTAGTAGATGAGTTTTATTATTTGGATAGTAACTTCTGATGGCCGAAGTAAAGAAGATATAAAATGCAGAATGGCTATGGCAAGAAAAGCGTTTTGAAGAAGCGAAATTTGTTGACATCTAATATTAATTTTAATGTTAGGAAGATCTTTCTAATAGCATTTGTCTGGAGTGTAGCATTGTATGGAAGTGAAACGTGGATGATTGAAGCTTTTGAAATGTGGTACTACAGACGAATGATGAAAATTAGATTGGTAGTTGACGTAACTAATGAGGAGGTGCTTAACCAAATTGGAGAGAAAACGAGTTTCTGGCATATCATGACTAAGAGAAGGGGTAGATTGGTGGGAGCCGCGGTGGAGTAGCCGAGCGGTCTAAAGTGTCACGCTGCGGAGCGCGCGATTGCTCGCCGTGGAGGTTCGAGTCCTTCCTGGGGCAGCGGTGTGTTTGTCCTTAGGTTAGTTTACCTAGGTGTAAGTAGTTTGTAAGCTACGGACTAATGTCCACGCAGTTTGGTCCGATAGATTAACAAACACTTGAACATTTTTTAGATTGGTGGGACACATTCTGAGACCAAATTAGCATTAGAGAGAAGTGTGTGGGGTAAAAATCGTAGAGAGAGACCAAGGGACGAATACAGTAAGCAGATTCAAAAGGATGTAGGTGACCGAGGTGTTCATATAGGCGGTAAGCTGTCATGGAAAGCCCATGTTCAGAATCTTGTTGCAAAACTAAATTCTGCTATATGTACTATTAGAACAATATCTGAAATAAGTGATTTTTCTACACGAAAAGTAGTCTATAACGCTTACTTTCACTCACTTATGACGTACGGCATTGTTTTTTGGGGTAACACGTCTGATGCAAAAAGGATATTTCTGGCTCAAAAACGGGCGGTTCGAGCAATATCTGGTGTAAGTTCACGAACGTCATGTCGACCCCTTTTCAGTAGTCTGCGAATTTTGTCTCTGGCGTCACAATACGTTTTTTTTTCTTTAATGTCGTTTTTTTAATAATATCAGCTTATTCCCACGAGTTAGTAGCTTTCACTCGGTGAATACTAGACAGAAGTCGAATCTATATTTGCATCACACCACCTTGACACTTGTACAGAAAGGTGTACAGTATTATGCTGCATCCATTTTCAATAAGATGTCACAAGAACTAAAAAATCTTAGCACTAATCCACACGCTTTCAAATCTAAAGTGAAGAGTTACCTCATGGCTCACTCATTTTATTCTGTCGAGGAACTCCTAGAAAAGTTAAACAGTTAAGCTAATTCATTCTTTTTTCTTAATTGATACTTTTCACTTGGTCTTGAGATTGTCTTGTGCAAAGGACTACTTTAAAATTTTCTATTACCATTCTTGTGTAACTATTAATTTATTGACTTGTTCCATGACCATGGAGTCTCCCTCTTCAGTTGGGTTCTACGGAACAGAAAAAACCAATATGTCTATATCTATAAATGTGAATGTCTGTTCGGTGTACGTTTATCATGTCTGAACCACAAGCCATATAGAGCTAAAAATTTGTACAGTTACTAATGTCTTTCCGTGGAAGGCTTTAGGCACGGTTTTATGGCGATCGGATAGATATTTATCTATATATATTAATGTGAATGTCTGTTCGGTGTACACTTATCACGTCCGAGCGACAAGACACAGAGGCTTAAATATTTGTACAGTTACTAATCTCTACCTGTGGAAGTTTTAGGTATGGTTCTATAGTAATCTGACAGATATTTAGTTATTTGAAGAATACAACGCGAAATGCGGACCAATAATTACTCTTTGAAAATTATATTTACTCTTTGGAAATGGTTTTATTGGTTGCATTGTTGCTTGAGGGTTGATAATGATAAAAGGGTGGAGTATATTGGGATGGAAAGTTATCGGTGTATACTAAATTCTAAATGTGTGTGTGTGTGTTTGTCTGTCTGTGTGTGTGTGTGTGTGTGTTAATATTTCACTCTGCAGCGAAAACTAGAGAATGCAAACGAATGGTCTGTGTGTAATTGTTGTATGAAGTCTCCCGTTGTACACCATAGCAGTTCCATGCCGATAACTATAAGGGGGTGGAAGATATGGTGGTTGAAAGTCGTCAAATTATAAAACATTTCGGACTGAAGGCCAGCGATGACGTTTGCGACTCTGTAGCAAGGAGGTTACATACAACGAAACGTGATGCCGTTTGGTCTTTGCGTGCTACAATGTCTTCACCTATGTCTCTGTAAGGATAAGCATACGAATAAGGAAATATAAGAATAAATAAATAAAGCAGCAAATTAGAAATTTCTTATAATACTTTAAAATATCAATTTGAAGTTTCGCGCATTACATCAAGTGATCGATCAGTGATATTATTACAATCATTATTGCTGAATTTAGTGATTGGATTCTTCGAAACGAGTGCATTGTACGTGTGATTTGATCTCATAGCACACCACTGAAAGATAGCTTATGTATAATAATGAACCAACAAGCGAACGGAGACGCGGGGTTTAGCTAGTAAATAAATAAGACTTATTCTCAGATGAAGAGACTTACACAGGACAGATTAGCGTGGAGAGCTGCATCAAACCAGTATGCGGACTGAAGACAACAACAACAACAACAACTCTTCGATCGCTCCTCGTATGAGTACTGCGAAGAGAAATAGGAGTAAGTTACAGAGTAAACACATAGAGTGCAGTGCAGCCGATATTGACCCTTTTCTAAAGAAGATAGGATGCTACAGTATGTTGGGGGAAGTGTGGACGAGGAAATCTCGGCGTGACCGTCGCTGGTAGGGAGAAGGAAACAATTTGGGGAGGGATGGCGGCACCTGCTGGCTCGCCGAGTGAATTATTCCCGAGTGCGGCGGGGACGGCGCGGCGCCCAGCGGCGCCCATTAGCCACTTAGCGGGACTTGCCGAGCCGCGCACCATCCGTCTGCGCCGACCCTAACTTCGTTCGCCTTCCGCCACTCACGTCTCGCGTCTGCCGACGTGCACCACTCTGCTCGCCCCTCAAGAGTCTGTCTGCTAGTGTGTGTGTGTGTTTGTGCGTGCTCGCACTCTTCATCCTCCACCTGTCCGACGCTAGATCAACAAGCGATGAGATGGTGCCCTAGATCTCCCTAGTCCCTGTAAGTTCGTCCCCTACTCGACAACTCCGTGAAATTCCAAAATGGAACTTCCTACCGTATTTTGGTCAGACTATGCCTCGCTACGGAAGTTGTACAGGATGTTCCAGCTATCTTGTCCACCCAAAATATCTCTGGAACAATAACAGCTATTGGAAAACGACTTTCACCGGTATCAATGTACGGCTGGGGCCCATGAATGTACATATTTGCAAACATTCTAAAACGAAAGCAAATGTGTTTTTTAACACAAACTTATGTTTTGTTTAAATAGACACCCTATATTTTTTCTTCAGCAATCCATAGCATGACAAATCACATGAACAATAGTGATGATTGCATCGCAATATTCCAATTACATCCCGAGATATTGCGACGCGAAGTTGACGCTTGAAATACGCGAAACGCGCGGCTAGCGCACGTCCTGAGCGGCATGGGGTTCTCGCCTGAGTCTCAGGACGTGCGCTAGCCGCGCGTTTCGCGTATTTCAAGCGTCAACTTCGCGTCGCAATATCTCGGGATGTAATTGGAATATTGCGATGCAATCAACGCTGTTGTTCATGTGATTTGTCATGCTATGGATTGCTGAAGAGAAAATATAGGGTGTCCATGTAAATAAAAACATAAGTTTGTGTTAAAAAACACATTGGCTTTGGTTTTAGAATGTTTGCAGATGCCGGCCGCGGTGGCCTAGAGGACTGAGGCGCTTCAGTCACGGTCTGCACGGCCGCTACGGTCGGGGGTTCAAATCCCCCCTCGGGCATGGATATTTGTGCCGTCCTAGTTCGTAAGTAGTTTGTAAGTTTAGGAATTGATGGCCCTGTAGTTAACTCCCATAAGCTTTACAAACATTTGAAAATTTTTTGTTTGCAGATATGTACATTCCTGGGCCCCAGCCGTACATTGATACCAGTGAAAGTCGTTTACCAATAGCTGTTATTGTTCCAGAGATATTTTGAGGGGACAAGATAGCTGGAACACCCTGTATAGCGGACTTCGTGTACTGTTGGTTTTTAGGATTCAGTACCTCATCAATTTAAAACGGTAACCACATCACATCAATCAATAAGTTCCATATCTTCCTAGCCAAACAGTGAGAATGAAGTAAAACGCATCAAAGGGTAAAGCTAGACGCCTTAGTTCTCAGTGACTAAGAATACATACCATAGAAAGCCGTATTTTCAAATTATTTACTTATTACACCTTATAGTTTGCAAGTATTGCCAGTCGACTTTCCTTTTTTACTAGACTTGCGCATAATAGTTCGCGATCCGGAGCGCTCACTTTAGTTCGCGGCTCTGCCGCGAACTAGTTCGTTCTTTTAGTTCGTCCGCTCCCAGTGACGGCCGAGTGGAGGGAGAAGTTCCCCCACCTAACTGCTTCATGCGCTTGCTGCTTGAGCCGCTAACGATATCACGCAAACCAAAAGAAACTGTTTGTGGATAATTTCTCGCGTTTAAGTTTAGAGTTATCTTTATACCTTGGCATTATGGAATTTATTAGTCAGATATTGCAGAGTGCAGAATACTTCAAAGCAGAAATTTTGTAGCACTTGACAACGTAATATAGCAGGCAGACGCTAACCTCGAAATGGCTCTCATCAGTAGAAGGCAAACACGTGATTTTTAATTCTGCTCGCGACCTATCACGCATATTTTAGTTCGCGACCTATCGCGCATATTTTAGTTCGCGACCGGTAGCTTTGATTTTAGTTCGCAGCTCGGCCGCCAAGTAGGTCATTCTTTTTAGTTCGTCCGCACCTTTTGGCTTTTGATACCGCTACTAAAACTACAGCTGAGCTGAATTTCAGTTCCAAATGACCGCAACTGGCAAGAGGGAATCACGCGATTCATCGCGCTCTCGCGTCCTCTCGTTGTTACCCGTCAGTCTTCGGAAAAGGAGCGGACGAAATAAGAGACGAGGGATCTGCAAACTAGTTCGCGTAGTTCGCCTGTGGGAGCGGCCTTCCGAACTAGTTCGTTCGCGAACTACACAAGACTATTTTTTACTAATACACAGCTTAATTGTTTTGTTTGTTTGTAAATCTATCGGACCAAACTGCGTGGTCATCAGTCCGTAGCTTACAAACTACTTAAACTAAGGCAAACTAACCTTAGGACAACTCACGCACACCCCTGCCCCAGGGAGGATTCGAACCTCCGACGGAGAGCAACCGCGCGCTCCGCAGTGAGACGCTTTAGACAGCTTGGCTATTCCACCGCGGCCAGTTTAATTAGTGGCTCTGTCGTTGTAGTACAGAAAGTAAAATTTCATCTTGAAACAGGAAAAAGAATCGTATCACATCCAATAACTTCTTCACTAGCTTGGTTCGGTGAAGAATAAATTTTAAACCATTAAATAGAGCTTATTTATTTCGTGTAAAGGTCCTGTGCCCTAATCCTACACGAAATTCAGGGGACAGGACGAAACATTATTCTCTTGACTATTTGGTTCATCACTGTTTACAATTGGTCAACTACACGTTCCTCTTCCGAGAGAGGCAAGACTGGGTATGTAATGTATTCCTTCGTAGTATCAAGCAATCGCTGAATACAATCGACTTAGAACCACTAAACTTCCGCATATTTCAAATCCGATTATAACATCAGAGCCTATGATTCTTACCTTTTATTATTATTTTCTTTTATCTATTTACTAGATGAACACCCGGCGTCACCGGAGCATTTATTTTTCCAGTCTTAAGTCAATCTTACATTCCGTTTTATCTCTCTGTCCACCTTTCTTTTCCTCTCAATCTGTCCATCTCTCCTCGTCTCCCGTTCCTCTCTCTCTCTCCCCCCCCCCCCCCCCTCTCTCTCTCTATCCCTTTCCAACTCTCTCACTCGCTCCCTTGTTCATGTCCCCTACCTAAGCTCCTCTTTGTCTCCCTGTCGAACTCCTCAACTTCCAAAGTCCATTGCCTCCTTCATCTGTGAAAAACTATGTCACACTTTATTTTCATGGTGACCACAGAAATGGTGTCTAAGTATATTGCAAGGAACTGTCCGCCATGTACCATAATATATCTTAAGTGGGCAGTTTTATTCATCTTGTTTTCAAGGTTAATTCTGCAAAATTTCATTTGAATACGTAGAATTTGTCTACGTTCGTAGGTGAATTACCATCTGCCATGCAGACAGTGACAGTGACAGTGACTTCCTTCTTGAAGATGACATATGGGAAGTTTCATCGCATTCCGATCAGTGGCACGACCAGAGCGCATAAAATACGAACAAACAAACAAGCATTCATTTTTATGTATTATACTAGCTGAAAACGTGGTGCTGACCGGGTGTTTATTTAATTATTCAAACCTTGAGTCAGTACTTTTCCTACCACTTCTCTCTCTCCTTGGCTATATCCCTCTTTATAACAAAATGTAATATTTATTGGGGAATATATCAGGAATAAGGCTCTCTTGCATAATGTACAAAATTATTAGTGCAGTATCAAGAAATATTGTAATCAAATCACAAATGATGTGTATCATTCATACATTCGTTTAATTCAAAACCTGACGTCAAACAATATTTCTTGTAACTTGTCCACGATCTAATCTGAATAAGCTCTTTGCTGAGCCCAACCCTGAACAAGCGACATCAAGTTGTCAATGTGGGAAAAATGGAGACATCAAATCAACTCCGCATCATTTAATAAATTGCCGTATGATTTATTAACAGTAATTGTAAATGCAAGTCGCACCTAAAGTGCTTTCTGGAAGTGATAAGTAAGACCTGTCGGAAATAACGGCTACTCTTTGAATATACACCGTTTCATTATTTTTTGTTTTCTCTGTAGCTCTATAGAATTCAATTGCTTTATCCTGCAGCCGTAAGCTTTTCACAGTACAAAGTTGTCAACAACACAGTCAGCTCCCAGGAATTTCATTAAAGTGACTGGAATACAGGAGTGTTTAGTTGTAAATATGAAGTGTATTGAAAGAGATTCATGATGCGACAGGTTTTTACCTATCACAATTTATATGATCTCATTTTTATTGAATTATTACTTGTATAAATTTGCAGTTGTATATTGATTTCTACAAGTGGTTTGTGCGACTGTATAATCTATGACGAATACAGTTAGTAGTAGCAAAGAATTGGATTAAAGCCTGATGCATAATGTGTCGGTTTTCAATGAGCGTTACTGTTTAAATGTTGTAATACATTGCGAACTAGGTGGTGTAATGTCATACAGTTGCGAAGATAGGCTGTATATGTGTGAATTATCTATAAAATTTCCTGCGAGTACAATTCATAGTGTAGAAATTATAAATCGTAACGTCATACCAAATATCGTAGTTTTACTCCATTAATAGTAGAGAAGCAATACACGAGAAACATTTTTCCTTTCATTATTTTGTTGAGGTCAGAGAAAAATGTATAATAAAGGTTTGAAATTACATTTAAGGTTTATTGCAAGTGGCTAGTACTGTCATTCTCATACAGTGTATCAATAAAGTCTTTACGCATGATTTGTCAATTTTTTTTTTTTTTTGCGATTACTATTATTATATGTCCTGAACGATGCATCGTATGTAGTTCTTACCCGTAATAAATTATTACCTACGATAAGGAATATGTGCAACATATTTCGTTGAAACCGGTCCAGTGGTTTAGGAGGAAATGTGCAACATTCTCCCCTATTTCAGCAGTTTTTCGCGCATTTCATTGTTTACGTCATACCTTATGGACTATGTGATGTACGTGATCCTTACACCGAGGGCGACCGTCCTCTTGGTTTGAATGTCATGTGTGCAAAATTTTATCAAGATTGAAATAAAAAACTATACATTTGTACGCAATGCAAACACTCAAACACTCTGCTTCATGTATAAAGATTTGGTTCTTTTCATGTTCCTTCTTTTTCATCTCCTGAGCCAAACTCTTAATTTCAGTGTATCACTTGTTATACCCTATATCCTCAAATTTTATATAGACGTCTTGCAATCTTTATTTTTCCCAACATATTTTACGCTCTAGTCCCATTGAGGTTCCACATTGTTCTTGACTCGCGTTTCTTACGGAGAACTTCCTCTTTCATTATTGTATCAGTGCACATAATTTTCACCATTCTTCTGCAGCACCACATCTCAATTTCTTCCGTTATCCACTGTTCCTATTTTCTCACTATTCATGTTTTACTTTCACGCAAAGATATTCTCCAAACGTAGATTCTTAGAAGTATCTTTCTGATCTGGAATTCAATTTTAAATATCAGTGGATTCCTTTCGGCCCTGAATGCCACCTTTATCTGTGCCAGTCTACTTTATAATGTCTACTTTGCCTTTCGTGTGTTATTTTACGTCCAAGGTAACGGAAATTCTTTAGCTATGTCGTGATAACCACTGCTGATGTTAAGTTCCTAGCTATTCTCGTTTCTTCTGCTCATCATTAGTTTTACCAGTTTTCGGTTTACTTTGAGCTCATATTTTGTATTCTGTAGACTATTCATTCCATTCATAAGTTCCTGAACTCTACAACTCTTCCGGTGAGGATAACAATGTTATCAGCAAAATGGATCATTGACATCTTCCCACTCTGAATTTTGCAACTGTTTTTAAACATATATTTTCTTTCCGTCATTGCTTGTTCGTTGTATATATTAACATTAGGGGCGAAAGAGTGCATTCCTGTATTATACCATTTTTGATCCGAGACTATCGTTCTTGATTTCTCATTGTTAGTGCTCCCTATCGGTTCATGTACATATTACAATTACTCATCTTGCCTGATATTTTACTCATACTTTTCTCAGACTCTGGAACATCTTGCGTCAATTTACATTTTCGAATACATTTTCCAAGTCGACAAACCTTATGCTTAGATTACTCCAGCCCTGTTTTCGCTATGAGGCGCAATGTTAAGATTCATTCTGTCGAGCCTTAATTCTTCCTAAAATTAAAATGGCCGTCATATATCAGAGCCTTTAGATTCGACACCTAAAAGTCCCTTTGACAGGGAGCACAGTTCGTATTATCAGAGTGCAGCGCGATGTCATCTCTCATTACTTTTGGTCATACCCTGTCTTTCGAAAGACGACCGGCACCTTAGCAGTATGTATTGGTTGTTATGAAACAGCGACTCCATTTAATCACTTAACTGATATATAAACTTAATGCAGATACTTTAGTTCACGACAAGCCGTATTTAACAATTCATTGTTCACCTGGTAAATATGTTGGGATGGATGAAATTTTGTCTGGTAAATACTTTTCCTTCAAACCACTAAAAAATAATTCAGTTCATAAAGGTTTTTTACTATGGTAATTCATCGGTGCCAAGTTGGGTATTTCTCTTATCTACGTGAGTACATTGACATAGTCGTTGGAAAAAAAAAAATTTAAGTGTTTTAGCTATCATTATTTTCGTGGATTTCACAGACGAATAATATTGCACTACTTCTTGCAGTAGGCATACAGTTGGCTAATGGCACATACTCTGAAGTAAATTATGGTTTAGAACGATGCCGGATAGTAATCACAAGTAATAAATCACTTAGCAGAGGGTTATACTACCTATCTCGTAATTTCACCTCTTCTACAGAAAGTAGACTCTTTCACAGCAATCAGCTCCTTCTCCTGTATCAATACATCGATAACTGTGGAATAAATGATGAAGGATGGTTAGAGTTTAACGTCCCGTCGATTTATCTGTCATTATAAACGGTGCACACGTCTGGATAATTTTTGTGATGGATGAAGAAGGTAATTGGTCGTGCCCTTTGAAGGAATCATCACAATATTTTGCTGGAATTACTTCGGAAAATCACAGGAAACCTAAATCTGGTTGGCTGGACGCAGTTTTAGCCTCCGACCTTCGGATTGCGGCTCCAGTGTGCTACCACCGCTTCACCTCTTTCGGTTGGTGGAATGATTTGTTGTTGCGGTACTACACATATTGTAGAAAAAAGACAGAAAAGTTTTTTCGATCTTGTACAACCATAGCCGGCCGCGGTGGCCGAGGGAACTAAGGCGCTCCATTCACGGTCTGCACGGCTACTACGGTCGGGGGTTCGAATCCCCTCTCGGGCATGGATATTTGTGCCGTCCTAGTTCGTAAGTAGTTCATAAGTAGTTTGTAAGTTTAGGGACTGATGACCCCGTAGTTAATTCCCATAGACTATACAAACATTTGAACATTTTTTTTGTACAACCATACAGCAAACAAGCTGAATGAAAAATTTAAATGCATATGTACAGAGAAATCGTAGTATAAAGGACCTGACGACATATTTAAATTAATTCCACTTTGTCCTGATCGGCCTCAGACTTCCATCTAAAATTCTCGACATTAAAACAATTGTTGAACAAATATAATATATAAAAGACATTAATATATTTTTGGGAGAATTAATTACGAATAAAGAGCCAAATTTCATAACAATAGTTACTATTAGATTATTATTATTATTACGTTCAACTCATCTGTTTTTGTATCCCAACCTCGTCGCCGCTTTTGTGTCGCGTTTCCGTTTTAGGTGTCGGTGCCCGAGTAGAAAGACCGACACAGGAATAAAGGATGCACGCTTGTGCAGGTAGGAGGTGACCAGTCAGTGGGACAGCAGAAACTAGAAACACCAGAGTAATTAGAACGAGATATATATTTCTTAAAGACTTAGTAATACTTAACTTTTACATAGCTCAGTACTGCAGAATGCTGATACATAGTTGAGCTAGAGGCCTGCCTAGTGCCTGTCCGATAGCCAAGTCTTCACTGGTGCCTATCTGATTCCGAAGTGTTAACTGGTTCCTATGTCAGTCCCAAGTGAACGATGTCGTTCAGTGGTGGCCACGAGCGGAGTTGTAGCAGAGGGCGCTCGTGGCTGACGTCGTAAGAACGCCGCGCCGTGCATGTATGGCGGCGCGCGGCGAAAGTAAGTGGCGCGCACTTCATACTTGTGCGACACCAAATCTGTTATGCACAATGCAATGTGTAAAACCTAGGGGTCTTTTAAGATAACCTCAATGGCTACTGTTGTAAAGAGAAATAAATGTACAAGTAAATAAACTTATGCCGCGGCAGAGTATCCGAGCGCATTGAGGTGCTATGCTCCAATGCGCCAGGCCGCTCCCCGTCGGGAGTTCGAATCGTCCCTCGGGCATGGATGTTTGTGCTGTCTTTAATATACGGTAGTTCATAAGTAGTTTGTAAGTATAGGGACTGATGTCCCCGCACTTAAATCCCTTGAGCTTAACAAACATTTGAACTCATTTTAAATAAATTTGTAAGAATCTTCCATTCCGTCGAATTATTGTTGGTCTACACAGAGACACAGGCCGAAAATATAAGTTTTGCAGATTAAATTTGGGTCCATCAAGGCTGGTGTTGATTCATCTTAAAGTATATTTTGTTTGCAACTTTTACACAGTTCGCCAATTTTAACTGAAAGGTGATTCTCTTGCGCGATGGATTTCAGAACACCGACAGTATGCGGATAGACTTGCATCATATCTCCCAAAATTCGCCGCAGCAGCTGGAAACAATAATTCCATTACATCCAATTGCAAGTAACAGTCCGTAGCCGAGCGCATTGAGGCGCTAAGCTCCTATGCGCGAGGCCGTTCCCCGTCGGTGGTTCGAATCCCCCCTCTGGCATGTACTATTGTGCTGTCTTTAGTATAATGTAGTTCATAAGTAGTTTGCAAGTTTAGGAACTGATAGCCCCGCAGTTTAGTCCCATTAGCTTTACAAACGTAAACATTTTGAACAAGTAACAGTCACTGCCGTTTCGAAAGCGAGAGCATACTCGTGGAAACGTCGAACTAAAAACAGATAAACGAAACACAAATACCTGTAGTTACTGGGAAACAGAAAAGCTCATCGGCAGAGCAATTAACACGTCGCTAAACACTTGCTACCTTCTCTCGGCGTACAGACCAACGGACAGTTTGCATAGACACACTTATTTTGCTTTTGTTTGTACTACATGAAAGTGATATACATGTACGGGTTCTGATCGTGTTGCTTCTGTGTCATTACATGTATAAAAGCACTCAGCTAATTAATTGTACGTGGAAGTACCTGTCCCTTTGCCTTAATACCCCTCATGGTCCTAAAGTGTACTCTTTGATACTAGTATCCAGGAATATGTGTATAATACGTGTTCCCATGAAGCAAATAACACCTCTTGCTGACGCAAACGTTTTTCACGCTAGCATGTAAAAACAGGAAACCACGTAAAAGTACGACAAAATGTGACAGCCTTTCATAGTGACATAATATTAAAAGCAATGCTATTACATGTTAAGTTTAAGCTATTTGATTAAATATAAACTTTACTACGTATTTGTATTCGGGATAGTTTCGTTTATTTTAAAGATATTTAGTTTTTTATATCCATCCATGGAAAAGATACAAATAATACACATAAGAGAAATTGATAATATACCATGTATTTTTTCCATCTTACACTGCATTAAATACCATATAGCATACTACCGTACATTTTATGTGCTCTTACTTATCAGTTGCACGTCTTTTAACTGGAAGTCATTTATCAGGACATATTTAAGGTGTACAGAAGATATAAAATGTAGAATGGCAATGCGAATCATACTGCTTTTCATAAATACTCCTGCAAAATGCATAGCGTCACCTACCCTTCCTGTATCTATCTAGAAAATATATGCAGAACATCATTGATCACAACATTGGGACGCCAAATTTCTTACTCTTATCGTTTTACGAACAAAAATTTTAGTTTTTATTCATTTTGTCATTGTTGTCACCATCCTTTGTCTAGCATGCTGATTCCTAGCGAAGGTCCGTGGCAGTGCTGAGGGAACATACGAACTCATGTGTGGCATGTGTATAATAAACGCTAATTCATCAGTTTGTTAACACTGCCGGTTGTAATTCATTTGACCACCTTCTTACCGGCCACGAATAGCAGGAGCATAGCTTTTTGCGGCAGTTAAGGTTTGGTGGGTTGCTGGAGGGATTTGCAACATTTGCACACACAGGTCAACTAATTCGCTAGATTCATGGGATGGGGATGATTAGTTCTGATCCCATGTCCTGCGCCTTCGCAGAAGTTCTCTGTGGCGTTCAGATCTGTGATGTGATGGGGGTGGGGGGGGGGAGACGACAGCACGTAAATTACAACTCAAAATAGTGCTCTCCGAAGGCATCCATCACACTCCTGACCTTGTGACGTAGTACATTAGCCTATTCAATATGCCACTGCCGATGGGAAACGCGGTGTTCACAAACGAATGTACGTTATATGTAAACAGTGCATAGTACTTATTAGCCTCATTGTGCCTTGCATAAGCCCCATTTGACCAATAAACGTTCTAATGTTTATTAAAACCTTGATTACTTTTATGTTCAAAATGTTCAAATGTTTGTATAGTCTATGGGACATAACTACGGGGTCATCAGTCCCTAAACTTACAAACTACTTATTAACTACTTACGAACTAGGACGGCACAAATATCCATGCCCGAGGGGGGATTCGAACCCCCAACCGTAGTGGCCGTACAGACCGTGACTGGAGCGCCTTAGTCTCCTCTGCCACCGCGGCCGGCTTACTTTTATGTTTCACAATATTTTTATTTATTTGTTCCTTATGAACAAGTCCATCATCGGATAACGTAATACTAAACAGATAGTCCACACATTAACAGTGACAATACAAAGTCATGCAAAGATGGTATTACAAAGATATGCGAATATTGTAACTACCGATACAAAAAACGCAAATGAAATCTCAATAAATATCTTATATTACACTGAATTTAAAAATTAGAATTTTTGTAACATAGGAAATAACTATAGCCCGGGCGAGTTGTGATACATGAATCCCGGAGAAGCATTTTAATAAATTACATTAAATTACTTTGGTTTGCTGATAAAGGACAAAGAATTTTTTTTTTCAGTCTCCAGGTCCTTTCGTGTTCATTGAGTCTAGTACTTAAAGCCGCACCTGACTGACCTACATGTAATTTGCCACACAGATTGAAAGTAAATTTGTAAACACCACTCGGTTATAAAGGTGGAATTTTTATTTTACTGTTGAAAAAAATGTGGGAAAAAGTATTTCCAGTATAAAATGATGGAGTATACTTTCTTCAGTTTGCTGGCAAGTATATAAGAAGTCTTACCTCAATATAGCATGGGGGTCCTTTTCTTTTCCGCGTGGCTTATTAATTTTTGAGGATAAATGGTGCTGTTAATCTTTGTCTATTTTCTGTTTCATTTGTTGTCAATTAGGGTTGGGATATAACCACTGTCGTATAGGGTTTCTTTAATTTGTTTTACTTTATTTTCAAAGTCTAATTTTGTTTATGGTAGAGATATACAACGGGCCATTAAAATTGCTACATCAAGAAGAAATGAAGGTAATAAAAGGGTATTCATTGAACACATATATTTGTAGTAGAACTGACATGTGATTACATTTTCACGAAATTTGTGTGCATAGATCCTGAGAAATCAGTACCCAGAACAACCACCTCTGGCCGTAATAACGTCATTAAAACGCCTGGGCATTGCGTCATACAGAGCTTGAATGGCGTGTACAGGTACAGATGCCCATGCAGCTTCAACACGATGTCACAATTCATCAAGAGTGGTGACTGGTGTATTGTGACGAGCCAGTTGCTCTGCCACCATTGACCAGACGTTTTCAATTGGTGAGAGATCTGGAGACTGTGCTGGGCAGCAGTCGTACATTTTCCGTATCCAGAGAGATCCGTACAGGACCTGCAAATGCGGTCGTGCATTAAAATGCTGAAATGTAGGGTTTCGCAGGGATCGAATGAAGGGTAGAGCCACGGGTCGTAACACATCTGAAATGTAACGCCGGGTGATACGCTAGTATGACGATGACGAATACACGCTTCCAATGTGCGTTCACCGCAATTTCGCCAAACACGGATGCGACCATCATGATGCTGTAAACAGAACCTGGATTCATCCGAAAAAATGACGTTTACCATTCGTGCACCCAAGTCGTCGTTGCATAAACTATCGCAGGCGCTCCTGTCTGTGATGCTGCGTCAAGGGTAACCGCAGCCATGATGTCAGAGCTGATAGTCCATGCTGCTGCAGACGTCGTCGAAATGTTCGTGCAGATGGTTTTTGTCTTGCAAACGTCCCCAACTGTTGATTTAGCGATCGAGACTAGCTGCACGATCCGTTACAGCCATGCGGATAAGATGCCTGTCATCTCGACTGCTAGTGATACGACGCCGTTGGGATCCAGCACGGCGCTCCGTATTTCCCTCCTGAACCCACCGATACCATATTCTGGTAACAGTCATTTGATCGCGACCAAGGCGAGCAGCAATGTCGCGATACAATAAACCGCAATCGCGATAGGCTTCCTGTCTGCACGCTCTACCCCCCGTGCCGAAACGTGTACTTCAAATGTCTGCTTATAGTGTTATATGTGCGAAAGTGTAAAGTGTTACGAAATGTTTGCGAATCGTGTAATTGAGGCGCGACTTGGGTTGGGTTGCGTTGTCATTACATAGCAATTCAGGTTTCTAAGTTAGTTATATTTATCTCAGGAAAGTCACCATGTTGGAAAAATATGCAGGTTATTCCAATGTTTGTCGCGGGTTTTTTCTGTTAATCACAGAATTATAATTCTACACCCCATAAGTCATGGTTGCAAAATACTTTCACGACTTTTTACAGACGAATGGAAAAACTTGTGGAATCCGACCTCTGGGAAGATCAGTTTCGATTAAGGAAAAATGTAGGAGCACGGGAGGCAATACTCACATTACAACTTATCTTAGAAGATAGGCCAAGGAAAGGGAAACCCACGTTTTTAGCGTTTTTCGATTTGGAGAAAGCTTTTGACAATGTCGACTGGAATACACTCTTCCAAATTCTGAAGGAATCATGGGTAAAATATAGGAAGTTAAGAGTTATATTCAAGCTATACAATAACCAGACAGCGGTTATTTGAATCGAAGGGCAAGAAAGGGACACAGAGGTTGGGAAGGGAGTAAGACAGGGTTTGTAGCCTTTTCCCTATGTTGTTCAATCTGTACACTGTGCAGGCAGTGAATGAATTGCAGGAGAAATTTGGAGAGGGCATTAAAGTGCAGGGAGAAGAAATAAAAACATTGTGGTTTGCCGATGACATAGTAATTCTGTCAGAGCCCGCAAAAGATCTGGCAGAGCAATTGAATGGGATGGACATAGTCTTGAAAGAAAGATGTAAGATGAACATTAACAAGAGTAAAAAGAAGGTAATGGAATGCAATGTCAGCAAATCAGGCTATGCTGAGGGAATTAGATTAGGTAATGAGAAAATAAAAGTGGTAGATGATTTTGTTATTTGGGTAGCAAGATAACTTCTGATGACAGAAGTAAAGAAGATATAAAATGCAGAATCGCTATAGGAAGAAAATAGTTTCTAATGAAGCGACACTTGTTAACATCCAATATTAATTTAAATGTTGGGAAGTCCTTTCTAAAAGCATTTGTCTGGAGTGTAGCATTGTATGGGAGTGAAACGTGAAAGATTAGGAATTCAAACAAAAAGATGATGGAAGCTTTTGAAATGTGGTGCTATAGACGAATGATGAGGAGGTGCTTAACCAAATCGGGAAGAAAAGGAGTTTCTGGCATATCCTGACTAAGAGAAGGGATAGATTGGTGGGACACATTCTGAGACATAAAGGCATTGCAACTTAGCATTAGAAGGAAGCGAGTGGGGTAAAAATCAGAGAGGGTGACCGAGGGACGAATAGAGTAAGCAGATTCAAAAGGATGTAGGTTGCCGAACGTATTCTCAGATGACGAGACTTGCACAGGGCAGGGTAGCGCGGAGAGCTGCATCAAACCAGTCTCCGGACCGAAGACCATAACAATACAACACCATAGATACGTAATGCGTCTATGAATGGTGACCTTGTTCAAATGTTTGTAAAGTTATGGGACCTAACTGCAGTGGTCATGGGTCCCTAAACTTACAATCTACTTAAACTAAGTTATTCTAGAAACAAGACATACAGCCATGCCCGAGGGAGGACTCGAACCTCTGAGGTGAAACGGCCGCTCGCGCCGTAGCGCACGGCAGTTCCGCCGCAACGATGGTGACCTTTCTAGGTAAAGAAGCAAGCAAGGTGCAGTTATTTTCCCATCGCTTTAATCCTTAGGCACAAGTTTTCACTTTAAAAAATTGAATGTACGGTACGGGTACGAAGTTTCTGAACGTTCAAATGTTCGAATGTTTGTTAAGCTTATGGGACTTAACTACGAGGCAAACAGTCCCTAAACTTACAAAGTACTTATGAACTACCTTATACTAAAGACGGCACAAATATCCATGCCCGAGGGGGATTCGAACCCCCGACCGTAGTGGCCGTGCAGATCGTGACTCTAGCGCCTCAGTCTCCTCGGCCTCCGCGGCCGGCGTTTCTGAACGTATGCAGCTGTGCAATGTGATCATGTTGTCACGTTGTGCTGGCATGATTGATTGAGGCAACATAATTAATTGTGATCCGAGTGTCTGGCAGGTTGACTGATTCCAGCAGGATACGGAATTTTTAACTTTGTTTCCATAGACCTCAGTTATATGGATAGAACCATAATTGTGGCAGCAGAAACTTCGTGCCAGGTTAGAGCCCCTTCTGTCAAACATTGTACGCGACTTGTTGCTGCAAAATGAATGGAGTTGAAAGAGCAGAGAGAAACGTAGCACAGCTGGTGACTGGCGCGCCTCCTACGTCAGACGGTGTTTCATGCATTCTTCAGCTCCGCGCTCCACGTCTGCTGGTGTAATTCGGCCGCCTTTGCGCACCGCGGCGTGTGCGCTGCAGGCAGCCGCCAACGCCTCCATCAAGGCCTCTCCCCTGCGTTAGTTGAAGACGCGACGGCCGCCTCTGCGAGTTCATAACCCCGTGCGGAGTTCCTGAAATAGTAAAGCATCCATTATACGCGCGGAGTTCTCCCGCTAATGCTCGAATCAAAATTTTAAGCGCCTGTTCCACAAAAGCAGGTCTCCCAGCTGCCTAAAGACGATAGACGCAGCGAAACTCAAATTCCTGGTGAAACTGGCAATAAATCGTAAAATTGCATTACTACTTTCGATTACGACACTGGATTCATAAAAGTGAACTTACTGCATATTAACTTAGTTCATCCGTGTTAACTACCTCAAATGAAAGTGGATTCACAACTATTTGTGAGGCCGGCCGCGGTGGCCGAGGGGACTGAGGCGCTTCAGTTACGGTCTGCACGGCCACTACGGTCGGGGGTTCGAATCCCCCCTCGGGCATGGATATTTGTGCCGTCCTTAGTTGTAGCTAGTTCATAAGTAGTTTGTAAGTTTAGGGACTGATGACCCAGTAGTTAAGTCCCATAAGCTCTACAAACAAACTATTTGTGAGGTGTCAGGGTAATATTTTCCGGCTGGTAAATCTTACCAAGTCATCAAAGAAGTTTTTATTGACGTGATATGGTTGATCACAGGAAGACACAATTTATTACACTCTTTTCAGATCTCATTTGCTCGAAAATGCCTGGTTGAAATTCTTTAGCTACATTTAACGATGTACCCGAATTATTTTCTTTTAATCTGCTAATAGCTAAATAATGGTAATGCAGTCAACAATCCGAAGATTGGTTTGAACACCACAGTGCTTTACTAGGCATGGTCCTGTTTGGAGGTGGTATGCCGTTGCCTTCCTCCGACCTTCGAAGTCACTTACCCAGGCAGTTATAGGAAGACCTACAGTTTTACCACGGAGCTACTCGGTATTTTTAACATCAGCAACACTGTCAGAAGTGAAAGAAGTGGAAAGTGACAGATAAAAATCGTAAGACCTGGTGGGGATCGAACCCGCGACCTTTGGATTTGTAGTCTGGCACTCTGATCAATATTAGCAATATTTTCTATTATACTGGAACGTTTTCAGTTGTCATTTAAATTAAGCAGTTCGTCGTCTCGCACAACGATTTCTTTAGAAGCCGTTCAACACACTGTTTCCATAATCCGTCATCACCTGTCCCGAAGAAGTTCGAAACATTCCGTCTGCGAGTAAAATGCTACTCACCGTTTTCTGGGACGCCGAAAGAGTTTTGTTGCTAGACTTTTTGGAGGATCCAACCATAAATGCTGCGTGGTACTGTGCCAGTCTGTCGAAACTGAAAAAGGTGATTCGCGGCCTGGCCTTCTCAAATCTGGCGTTCTGCTGTTGGATGGCAATGCGAGACCACATTCGAGTGCTCTGATTTTGTCCTGGAAGGCCTTTTGAAGCTTATAAACCTGCATAGCAAATATCTCAATGTGCTTGGGAATTATGTAGAAAAATAAAGATACATCTCATTCTATTCATTTCCTTTCATACGAAACTCTGACCACAGTCGACAGAGGAAAAAAAATACCTTGATATAAGCAGGGCTCGAACCCAGTATCCGCAGTATAACAAACCAACGCTCTATAATCTTGCCCACAGGAGGTAGACATGATATGATATCACACTTACGTTTTCCCTCTACTTCGTAGGCCAGGTGCTACATTTTATTTTTCTGTATGCAAGTTCTCCTGGACGACAGGACATAGCACGAATTACATCGGAGCTTTCGTTGATATTCTATCGATATAGAAAGTTTGATTCCGACTTACTGTCTGATATCTGGAGATTTGGGTGTCAGTACAGGGTGGGGCTTTGGCAAAATGTGGGAAAAGTACTGATTTGCGGTATAACATAAATTTATCGAAATTTTAAGTTGTTACGTAAGTTTCAAAAAATTTTCAAATGTTTCTAAATCTGTCCGACCAAACTGCGTGGTCATCGGTCCGTAGCTTACATACCACTTAAACTAGGCTAAACTAACCTAAGGACAACACATACACAAACACACCCATTCCCCAGGGAGGACTCGAACCTCCGACGGCGAGCAACCACGCGCTCCGCAGCAAGGCGCCTTAGGCCGCGTAAGTTTCGGTTTCGGCCGCAACTACGTGAGGAGCCAAATACTCGGTTGTTTCGGTCGCAAATCATGTTTCGGTAGACATCAAAATGAAATTATACCGGGTTAACGCAGGGCACTAAAACTGGTTCTCTTAATATAAAATCAATGGAACTTCTGAGGTAACCAGTCCCTAGGCCTACAAACTACTTAAACTAACCTAAGGACAACACACACCCACACACACACACACACATACATATATATATATATATACAGCGTGTTTCACTAAGTGTGTTTGCCTCTGTAACTTATAAAATAATAGGTGACGGGAAATTTTAATGCGGTAGGTCAACACAAGAAATGTCACACTTTCTGCGGAGCTATGAAAATAGTTTATTGTATCATTTTCCAAAGAGTTACTCCACAAAGTTATAATTTTTTAAATGGAACAATAGTTTTTTCTATCGTGTATTGGATTCGTTTAAACCAGCTGCGTCCAAATTAATTTATACTACATTCCTATCACTGTTAGTTTGAAAGCTACAACCCTCCAAATTTCCGGGGGCGGAGGCTGCGATAGCGTAGCTGACTGGCCGAGTGGCTAGCCCCTGGGGCACGGCCCACTGTCTCATGGCCACCAGCCAGTCAAGCTACGCTGTAGTAACCTCCGCTCCCCGAACTTTGAAGGGTTGTAGCTCCCAAACTAACAGTGATAGGAATGTAGTTTAAATTGATTTGGACGCAGCTGGTTTAAACGTATCCAATACACGATAGGAAAAACTATTGCTCCATTAAAAAAATTATATCTTTATGGTGTAACACTTTGGAAAATGATACAATAAACTATGTTCATAGCTCCGCAGAAAGTGTAACTTTTTTGTGTTGACCTACCGCATTAAAATTTCCCGTCACTTATTATTTTATAAGTTACAGAGGCAAACAAACTTAGTGAAACACCCTATATATATATATATATATATATATATATATATATATATATATATAATCAATGGAACTTCTGAGGTTACTAGTCCCTAGGCTTACAAACTACTTAAACTAACCTAAGGATAATACGCGCACACACACACACACACACACACACACACACATATATATATATATATATATATATATATATCAGTCTGCACGGCCGCTACGGTCGGGGGTTTGAATCACCCCTCGTATTTAGTGTAAGGTAGTTCATAAGTAGTTTGTAAGTTTAGGGACTGATGATCCCGCAGTTAAGTCCCTTAGCCGGCCGCGGTGGCCGAGGTGACTGAGGCGCTCCAGTCACGGTCAGCACGGCCACTACGGTCGGGGGTTCGAATCCCCCCTCGGGCATGGATATTTGTGCCGTCCTAGTTCGTAAGTAGTTCATAAGTAGTTTGTAAGTTTAGGGACTGATGACCCCGTAGTTAAGTCCCAATAAGCTTAACAAACATTTGAACATTTGAATTTAAGTCCCTTAAGCTTAACAAACATTTGAACACTTAGTTCCACGACAAGGCGACTTAAACCGCTCGGCAATTCTACTGCGGCTGCTAATTATTGAACATAAATATCTGTTCCTCCCGAAATCCGTTAGATAACCACCCGGTAACCGATTAGTGGTTTTCTGTTTCGGGATACTCGTTTAGTAGTATACGTGTACATCGTGAAAGGAGACCTAACGCATCCACGCCTTTTCGGCCTGTAGCCGATTCGAGAAGGAACTTTTTATTTACAAGTTGCTCCGTCGTCTCCTCGGAGCGCGCCCGCGCCCATTCGTCACTCGACCTTGCGGGAGAGGAGGACTCACAGCGCAGGGCAGTGGCGGGCGCCGCGGAGGGAAAGAAGACAGCGGCGCTCCCCACGCGGGACCAGCTGGCAGCCGGGACGCTACCTGCTACCTGCTACTGCTTTGTCCCCGAGTTGCCAGCCAGAGCCAGAGCAGTTCCGACGGAGTTTTCCGGCCGCGGAACTTCACCGGCGCGCCGCGTCGGCGCGAATTTACTTTGAATAATAGTGGGACGTGGCGGCTGTCACAAGTTTAATACGAATTCGGGAGAGTGGCGCCGCAAGTGACATTAGCCAGGCAGGTACGAATTGCGGAGCGTGCGGTGGTGTAGCGGTAAGGGGTGAGGGGAGGGGGAAGGGAGGGGAGGGAGGCGGAGGCCGGAAAGCAACTTTTGTGTCATAAATAGCCGGCAGCGCGGCTACATTTGTCAGTCTGGGCGCGCGAGACCCCGTTCTCGCCACTCCCCAGTGTACTGCCTCGAGTTCGCGGATAGCGTTTCTGGTCTCCAGCGGTCGTGTAGAATTTTGCGACTACGCAGTCGACTCTGCCAAGGAATTACCATCTATCCATAATAATAATAACTTTGTGTGGCTCATGGCCTGGTGCAAATCTTTCAACTGCACACCACTTCGGCCTCTTGCGTGTCCCTAGCCTACTCCAGATATTCAACCGGAGAAAGGGGACCTACAGCTTAACGCGGAAGCCGAACCACGCGTCGTTTCTGGCGTCTGCTCACATCGTTGAGAGGCGAAAGATGGTTAAGACCCCTAGTGAAAAAATCCGGGGTCCAACCGGGATTCCAACCCGTGACCCTTCGGTTTCCAGTCGAGCACTTTACCCCAAGACCACCGGCCCGACAGCATCTATCCATAAAACCATTTGAGCCTGCGTCTGAAAGGTGGAATCATGTTCCGCTAATACAAAGACGGGATGCAGTAAATAGTATACAGGGTGTTACAAAAAGGTACGGCCAAATTTTCAGAAAACGTTCCTCACACACAAAGAAAGGAAATATGTTATGTGGACATGTGTCTGGAAACGCTTAATTTCCATGTTAGAGCTCATTTTAGTATATCTCTTTTTGCCATACCTTTTTGTAACGCCCTGTATTTTTGCGATATGCTTTGTCCTTCGACTGTGAAAATACATTCTTGACACCCACCTGCCGTGCAGAATGACCACAAGCTTTATGGCGTCATGCTACGGTTTGTGTAGCCGTTCCCAACGGAGGTGCGAGTACTCAAAATCTTCAAACGTTTGTTCAAAAATGTTCAAATGTTTGTTAAGCTTATGGGACTTAACTACGGGGTCATCAGTCCCTAAACTTACAAACTATTTATGAACTACTTACAAACTAGGACGGCACAAATATCCATGCCCGAGGGGGGATTCGAACCCCCGACCATAGTGGCCGTGCTGACCGTGACTGGAGCGCCTCAGTCACCTCGGCCACCGCGGCCGGCCAAACGTTTGTAAATCTATGAGACATCACTGCTGAGTTTATCAGTTTCTAGGCTTAGAACAGCGAGCACAGAAGAATGTCGAGAAGCTATACCGCCTACAACCAGCGTAGAGGCATCTTGGATGGATGTAAAAACGGAGTAGGGCCGATACATGCGTAGTTCTCCAAATGGCGCTTGCCTCAATTACATTGTCATTTGAACCCCTCAGGATAGGAAAAAAAGCAAGTACAATACCTATTGTGTTTGTATAAAGATAATAATTGAAAGTATTACTTTTATATGAAATTAAAATTACAAAATGAAAAAGTTAGTCGCCTTCTACTTTATTTTGCTTTGCGATCAGAAAATTTTCGTCAGCGAGAAAGTTGTAGATAATCAAATGAACTTTTTATTTAAACATATTTATAGCTCTCCTAGTTTTCTCTCAAATTTGGATAGAATATAGCGGTGGAACCTTTCAAATTCTACTCGTTACTTTCAGCAAACTTGCCGACAAGCGAGCGTTGATTCTATGTCCCAGTCGCCTTGTACTTTTTGACCAATTCCGATAAACACTTTTTAATTTGGGATACAGTTTTTTGTATTAATTAATTATTACTTAATTCTTTGTTTTAATACCAACTAGGAGACCCGCTGTGCACGGGTAATCGTTAAACTTTAACTCGAGAACTGCAAAACTTATTTTGTTACGGTTTGTTTCAATTACTTCGTTATAATTCTGGGACCAACTTAAAATGATATTAAATATCATTACGAATATGTGACTTCTGAAGCGTGTATTATGAGACCTGTGCTAAAGTACATCGTATAGAATTTTAGAACTCAGGACGATTTAAAAAAAGAGGCCACGAGATCATATGCAACCTTTACAGATCTCCAACAATCACAATATCTGTAGTTTGAAGCCATCTGGCGCCAGCGGTTAAGAAGATAAAAATGTGGCTCACCCATAAAAGCAAGACACATGCTCTAGCGCTTTTCTTCTTTTTCATTTTAGTTTCTTAGATCTTTGTGAGTTCTGCAAATTCTGTTCTATGTACACTGGTAAAGCTCTTATTGTTTAAGCTCCAGATCTGACTAAAGTGCAGAAGCGGTAAACGATTCTACGTTATTATTGTTATGTTAGTTGTTTCACAGGTTTGCTATTGACTTTAAATATAGCCCACCTTCACCGCAGGATTCTAAAGAAGAAGTTAAAAGAAACTGCATGACGATACGTTCGGTACTCCTCGAGTTATAAAAGGTTAAAGGCACAGACAGAGAGAACATGTTCTATTTTTTATTATAGTATGATTTCCTACACTAGCTGAAATTTGTAATTACTTATGGCAAAAACACTATAAAAAAGGAATGCCTTAAATATATGAAAGAGTTATTAACATGTTGAATTGTTTATTGCATTTAAGAAGGTATTTCTTTATTCCTTCCGACGCTACACGCCATTTTTATTTCTTCGTATCTACGGTACATTCAGTTTTTTTACAAAGGACAAGAAATTAATTATACAATCAAATATAGAAGTAATAACATTGGAAAATAACATGTCGAATTTCATTAATAACACAATAATACTTACACTAATAATAGTGCAGAATAAAAAAACACAAAATCAAGAGCAATTATTTCATGAATTGCCGCGCGGGAGTAGTCGAGCGGTCTGGAGCACCACGTTGCGGATCGCGCGGCCTCCTGCGCGGAGGTTCGAATCCTCCCTCGGGCATGGATGTTTGTGTTTGTCTTTAGTGTAAGTTAGTTCATAAGTAGATTGTAAGTTTAGGGACAGATGACCCCGCATTGAGTCCCATAAGCTTTACAAAAATTTGAACAAACATTATTTCACGAGTTAATACAAAATCGGAAATAAATACCTGATGAGTAATAAACTACACTACAGGCTAAGAAAGGGACAAATTACTTAGACACTCAACTGCACCAAAATTTGTGATGTGGCGTTTTATAGGCACCACTCTAAACAGTCAAACTACCCTGTGCTCGCAGCTGTGGAGGGGTGGCGCTCGGCAGTAGGACCATTCATGCTCTGCGGCCGCCATGTTAGCTCTTTGCCGGCTTCATTTCTCTCATTATAAAGCCTCTCTATGTTATTCTGTGTTCGCTGGCTTAGAAACTCCTAAAACTAGCCTAAGCACAAAACACACACACAATCGCACTGATAAACGCATATATTTGTGAACAAAAGTATAGCTATGAGCTGTGTATATTCCTATTCATTATATAGTTTTTGAATATTGTAGCTTTTGGAGAGAAATTTGGGAAGACCTCATATGGCATCATTCGGCCGGATATGTTTCCTTTACTGTACCCGACACACTTTCAGACTATTTACTACCAATTTTTAAGAAAAAGAATGTTCGAATGTTTGTTAAGCTTAAGGGACTTAACAGCGGGTCCATCAGTCCCTAAACTTACAAACTACTTATGTACTACCTTACACTAAAGACAACAGAAACATCCATGCCCGAGGGGGTATTCGAGCCCCCGACGGGGAACGGCCTTCCTCTTCGGAGTATAGCGCCTCAATGCGCTTGGCCACTCCGCCGCGGCAGACTCGTAAGACCAGGCAACATGTTTTTTGTCATCAACAGTGCAAAGTGGGTGTTGGCGTGTCTGGATGTGTCGTGTAATCAGCAAGGGTACACGAGTGTGTCTTCGAAAGCCCATATCGATGATCTTTCGTTGAATGTTTCGGACACTGACACTTGCTGATTGCCCAGCACTCATATACTCTCTGCAGCAGTTTGCAGAAGGGTTGCATTTCTCCCGTGTTGAAACATTTTGTTCAGTCATACTTGGACCTCTTCTTGTAGCATATATATATATATATATATATATATATATATATATATATATATATATATATATATATTATTTTTATTTTTTTTATTATTTTTTCCTTCAGCCGCGTCGATGTCGTAGATTTGACGTTTTTACTGGATTCCCGTTATTTACCCTGTACTGTGAAACAGTTGTAAGGGAAAATCCCCACCTACACGCCACCTCGGAGATGCTATTTACCATCTCTCGTGTGCTGACTGTAACACCACGTTTAAAGTTACTCAAGTAGTGATAATCTGTTAATGTAGCAAAATAACCTATCTAACGCCTGTGACAGCACCTGTCGTCACCTACCGCAGCACCGTTCTCTGATTGTTTCCACAACTATGCTTTTGCATAATAGCATGCTTATACCAGCTTCTTTGGCTCTTTGTGTAAAGTTTCGCTACCGTCATTAATTTCACTAAAAATTTAGGTCTGACAGCTCTCTTCAAATAGTTAAAATTTCATCTTCCGTTGTGAAATACATAGTTGGAGGTAACATGGCGAGCTGAAACCAAAACTCGAGAGGGCCAGAGAGCGTCAAATACATAGCTGGGTTTGAGGGGGGCTACGAAACTCTCTCTGAAATTGCCATCATAATTGATAGAGAGCAATCTATTGTCATCCCCCTGGTGTATTCAAATTTTGTCCAATTTAACACCTGTTTTATTACGGTAATTATAAATCTTGATAGCGTTTCTATATGTGCGCGCATAGTGGTGTGAAGTTTCCGATATGACACCATTACTTAATAATTGCCTTCCTGGAAGATATGTTTTGCTACGACTAATTTCATTCCGTGTCCCAGACGTAAATCCTTTTTATGTTCACCCACGCAAGTATTGACACTTCTTTTCATTGTACTGACGTAAACCATAACACAGCTACAAATAATTTTATTTATACCTGGTGTGTACAAAGGATACCGTACATGATTTGCTGGTGTTAAATAATCTTTAGTCCTTTTATTCCTCCTGAAAATTGTGTGTGTACAAGGTGAATATGACATTCCGTTCCACTTGTTACGTAGGGGTGCCTATCAATGATAGCTATATGTTGTAAGACAATTGTAAGATCAGTATTATGATCTGTGTTCCTACGTTTCTTCTAAATCCAAGCTGAACTTCTCCGTAATCTGCTGCTACCAGTTTTACAAATATTTCGTAACTGATTCGTCATAATATTCAGCAACCATGATTTATTAAACTTATAGCTCTATAGTATTCACACGTGTCCGCATCTGCTTTGTTTGGAACTGCTATTATAACATTTTTCTTATATCGCCTGTCTCATTCATGTAGCGCACCAGGTACAATAGTCCTCTGGTGGCTGACTATTCCAAATGTATCAATACCTTAAAGGGAATATTGTCAACGCCAACGGCTTTGTCAGGTCATGTGTTTGTCAGTCCTATATCATACTGTTCTCAAAGTATCGTATCTCCTACCTTATCCTCACTTACTACCTCTTCGTTTTTTCTAAATTGTCAAATGTTTGTATATCTAAAGGACTTAACTCCCTGTACTTACAAACTAATTAAATTATCTTATGCCAAGGACAAAACACGCACACGCACGCACACACACACAAACACACACACACACACAAACACACACAAATCGCGCGTGCGCGCGCGCAAAGCGCAAACACACCTATACCCGAGGAAGGACTCGAACTTCGGACGGCAGCCAACTGCGCGCTCCGTATCACGGCGCCTTACAGCGCTCGGCCACTCCACCGCTGCTTCCTTTCTCTATTCACCATGAACCCACAAAGAACGCCGACAGCGTGACTGGTCTCATACACTGTTGTGTTTACATTTTCGTTACGCTACTATTCACAGCACGAATTACTGCCTTTCTATTCAGACAAAACAGTGAGATTCGTAGCTAAATATTTAAGACGATGTTTCGTAATCAAGTACTGGTTGCTGCTGATTAAAAATTTTTGACTCACACAGCTTCGAAACTTGCAGAACAGTTGAACCATCGTCAGCGTTTTGAAGTGTCTATACCACTACCACACTTTTCAGAATAGTGGCACAACCCGTGTCGCAAATAATTAAACAATTTCGACGTATTTTACTGAAGATAGAAAACTCTACTGCGGGGTATTCGCAGCGCTCTTGCTGCCCGCCATCGGCGCAGGCTTGGAGTAGCGTTTGGCCCGCCCTACCACTCAGAGCGGAGATTCTGATCGACAGAACAGCTTGAATAGCCTCGCGTGAGGCGTAGCGTGCGGCGCGCTGAATAACCGAAAGCTGCTGTCGTGTAGAACGCGAGGACGGAAAAATGGCGCCGGGATAGGACAAGGGGGGGGGGAGCAGTTGGAATACGAAACGGGCTAGGGAGGGGAGCCACTCAACGGCAGCCACTGCCATCTATCAGCGTCTCGTCTGCACTAGAATGTGGACATCTGTGTACTGTGTACTCATAGTCTGCTTGTTCCTTATCAGTAGGTCTTACAACCTGATATTTGCCGAATCATGGTAACCTAGAGAGAGTGTTTAACTTTTTTTATTTCCGTAAGTTATATATATGTTCTGTCTGTCCTTTTGGACATATCCGAATCGCGCAGTTAGAAAAGAGTGCTGCAGTTAGTATCAATTTATATATTCAAGCAATTTACGAAGATAACTGCGAATGATTAAAGTTGAAAATGTGTACCCAGCTTGCATTCGAAGCCGAGTCTCCGGCTTGCTAGGAATTTACACTGACCACTACATCACAATCGGAAAGATATATATATATAGGGTGTTACAAAAAGGTACGGCCAAACTTTCAGGAAACATTCGTCACACAAAAAGAAAGAAAATATGTGGACATGTTTTCTGAATCGCCTGATTTTCTTGTTAGAGCTCATTTTAATATTTCTCTTTAAATGTAAATTGAAATAATTCGTGCAGACAATTGTCAAAATACCCAATTATTTCGTTATTATGTACGGTACATTCATGGCGGCATTTGAAAGCTCTCGTCTACGCAACCCCGGTACCAAATGGAGAGACTCTTCGTGCTCGTATTGTGGACGGCTGAGATACAGTACGCCATTCTCCAGGCCTGAATCATCGCATCAGGGATTCCATGCAACGGAGGGTGGATGCATGTTTCCTCGCTAACGGAGGACATTTTGAACATTTCCTGCAAGAAAGTGTTTGAATTCAAGCTGGTACGTTCTGTTGCTGTGTGTTTCCATTCCATGATTAATGTGATTTGAAGAGAAGTAATAAAATGAGCTCTAACATGGAAATTAAGCGTTTACGGACATATGTCCACATAACATATTTTCTTTCTTTCTCTGTGAGGAATGTTTCCTGAAAGTTTGGCCTTACCTTTTTCTAACACCCTGTATATATATTATCCGATGCTGAGCAATGATACTTTATTCAGTGCGAAGGCACTCATGGGCCCTTAATCTTACGGGAATAGGGGAATAGGTTTCAAAAACCGCTAGTTTGAGTAATGGTGGGCAGGAAAAACTGGTATGGATACAAATTTTGAACTTTAACATTTACAGTTAACATCGTCAATTACAAGATTATGATTTCCTCCAAATGTTGAAATGCTTGTAAGGTTATGGGACCTAGCTGCAGTGATCATCGGTTCGTAAATTAACAAACAACTTAATTCTTAACATACCATGCAGCGGCCTCTAGGGACCCCAGAAAAAGGTTTTTTGTGGTACTTCTGAAACTATAAAAAACAAATTAATTCTTGATTTTTATGTGTGTTTTGCATCCATTTAAAATACATATTTCATAATTAAATCTGTGTTGTGTTCGATGAAAAACTATAAATCAAATAAAAACGTACTTAGGTTCCTGGCGGGAAGCTGCATATGTACGTCATATATTACTTTTTTCTATTTAGGAGACTTAGAGCGCTGTACATATACAAAAATGGCTCAAAAGCAACTCTCAGACGATGACATTCTTCGAATGCTAAATGAAAGTGATCTCAGTGATCCAGAAGGTGTCTTGAGCGAATCTGATAAGCAGTTTATTCCAGAAGGAGATGCATCAGAATCGGAGTTCAGATGAAAGTGAGACCGCCGGCAAAACTCTGATGGGGTTTCTGTTAATGGAGATGAGTTCATTGAAAAGTCAGCATGAAAATGACAAGTCCTGTGCCTCCAGTTACTCGTCGTTGTCAGTGTAACATTGTGAATGGATCACCCGGGACAGCACGAGCAAGTGATGTTGCGACCAAAATGTCCGATGTTTTCAATCTATTCTTTCATGACAAAATTGTAAATACTATATGAACTTTCACCAATACTGAAGCGTCTTGTTTTGTGTAGCATTACAGGGCATATGCTTTTGTGACCAGAAGGAGAATTTGAGCAGATTACAAGATTTTGTCGAACTGAGAGCGTTTTTTTTTTTTTGTGTGTGTGTGTGTGTGTGTGTGTGTGTGTGTGTGTGTGTGTGCTTCTTATTGCCGGAGCTGTCCGAAGATGTTTCTGACATCCAAAGTACCTAATTACAGTAACCTTGTACACTAATATGTTGATAGAAATAGAACATGGGGTCCTCAGAGGACTCCAACTTGGTAAACAACGTTGATGACACACACACACACACACACACACATATATATATATATATTCATTCCCGAGGGAGGACTGGAAACTCCGACGACAAAAGGCCACGCGCAGTTATTTCCTCCGCTCCGCCACCATTGCAGTACTTGCTTGTCACTAATTAGTGTCAAATGTTAAATGGAGCAACTATATTCCCGGAATTGACTCGTGTCCATAAAATGATAGCCTAAAAGAAACGAGTGTTCCGGGTTTTCGTGTGCCTCTCGGTCCTGTATTATTCTAGTCAGTCCGCAACTGCTGCTCCACTATATTCGTTATACAAGGAAGGTTCATTATGTACAGTAGCAGTTGATAGTCCATCTTTGCCGGCCGCGGTGGCCGAGGTGACTGAGGCGCTCCAGTCACGGTCAGCACGGCCACTACGGTCGGGGGTTCGAATCCCCCCTCGGGTATGGATATTTGTGCCGTCCTAGTTCGTAAGTAGTTCATAAGTAGTTTGTAAGTTTAGGGGCTGATGACCCCGTAGTTAAGTCCCATAAGCTTTACAAACATTTGACATTAGTCCATCTTTAGTTTAGCAGCTGACGAATATATATTTGAATATTTGTCACTGCAGCGGATCACCGGTAACGTTTGTTCCTTTGTAACAGACGGTCTGTGGGAAACATCAATTTCACGATATGATAACGGTCGTAGAATCGTGTCTCTCGCGGGAATCATACTATAACGCGTGCGAGCATTTGAGGATCGATGTAAGTATGTGACACATGGAGGCATTTGTCTGCCGTGAAGCGTGTACGGGTAGCCATTAGGTTTAAGGCGACTAATCGCGAAATGTGGGAGACCCGGGTTCGAGACCCGGTTCGGCACAAATTTTCAGGTGTTATAGTTGATATTCCATGCCTTAATGCTGCGCTAATTAATGGCAATTCGCTACCCTTAATATAATGGATCTGATAGAAACTAGATGCCATAGGGATTAGCAAGTGGACTGTCGTGCAAGATAACGCTGCTTCAGATTAGCCGCATGATGTCAAGATTTAGGTTTCCCTATATTACTTACAGGCAAACACTGGGAACATTTCCTTGATAAAGACGTTGTAGATTGCCTGTGACTTCGAGTAGATTTGAAGCACAATCGTCATTCCTCCTGTTGAAAATAATTCGGGAAGACGAGGACTTAAGCCGCCTTCGGTCATCCGGTTATTTAGGTTTTCTGTGATTTCCCTGAATTACTCCATGCGTATTCCGGGATGTTTCCTTTCAAAGGTCACGGCCGATTACCTTCTCCGTCGCTGACAACAATTTTCCGAACGTTTTACCCCTCTCTAATGACCACACCGTCGACAGGACGTTAAAATCTAAGCTTCATTCCTATTAAAAATAATTACCGGACAAAGCGAAAAACTGAGCTTTAGAAGTAGAACGATAGTAAGTGCTTCTTTTACTCCATTTTAACGGCAGTAGATAATGCCAGGTACTCTGCTCACATATCTCTAACGATTTGCTTCAGAACCAGTTATTATTTTCCTCGTGGAAAGTTTCTGTTCTTGTAGCGCACTTACGTAATGGCTGTAACATGAAGATGAATGTAAAGTGAGTTCTTAATAATTCCCGCTTGTTGGTGCGATATGAAATATTTATTTTAAACTTATAAATGTTCTGGAAGACGTTTTTAGTTATTTTATGAATCTGATCATTAATTATTTTATACGGATGTTCCATCATGAGAAAAAAATTGATATGTAATTTGTTTTTGATAAATATTTCATATCACACCACTAAGCGGGAAATTTCTTCTTATTCGAGACGATGAGCCCTGGGGTTGATTGCACGTTAAGTTGAATTTGTATTTGACAGTTGTCGATCTGTGTTTAAGGACTCGATCACACAGAAGATATCAGTCCACAATGAAATCAAGGTTACACAAACCTTTGTGAACACAATAGTAATACCTAATATATACATAATAATATATGTTGATAATAGTGTCTCACTGACACCCAAACATAAATTTTATTTTAGTCTTGTTTCAATAGTGGACTCCACAAATCTTTCTTATCGGAGCTAATTCTAGTTCGCTGCGTAACTGGTACATGTTCTTGTCCTTGACAGTGAACGGAATTGATGTCAGAATGGTTGGAAAGCGTTAGTTTTCTGGGCACTTTGATGAGTTCATGGATAAGAAAGAATTCTGTTTACATTCTAACTGTGTAAATTGAAGCCAACGTGGAAGGTTTACCCTTTACCCATATAGTAAATCCGACACATCGTGGAGGAATCGTCTGTGAATAGCCATAGTGTGTCAACTGTGCATCGTAATCCGCTACCTGATTGACCTTAAAAGGTAACGAAGACAGTTTCCGACCAAAGATTTGTAAATTAAAAGAGCCACCAAATAACCTTATCAAGAAATTGCAAAGGCATCTGTAGGGTTAGAGAGTATTGTATCAAATGAGTATATAAAATTTTTACGATACAGTGCTGAAGTAAAAAGATCAATATAATTCTGGTGATAAAGTTGTTTTGCACGTCGTCCTACAATTCAGATAATGAGGTAATTGTCCTCGTAACAAAATGCAGATCGCGTGATATGTCAGTATCGTGGAAAAATGTGGCGAGGCATTGCATGTCAGTTAACAATCAAACTAAAATAGTTTGTTGTGATATACGCTGACGACGCGTAAATATACTGGTGGCGATAATGTCAGATAGTTGCTGCGTCATTATAAACCTTTGCTAACAGTGGTTAATGTGCTGTACGAAAACTAGTCCCAAATATATGAAACGAATACTGTGCAATTCAACTAAATCGATTATCGTTCGATCGATTATCGTTCGAGAAACTATCGTCCGAAGGAAACATTTATAGTAAAAAAGTAGAGAAACAGTCTTCACTAATGGATACAATAGAGATATGGGAGTTAAAAAACCAAAAGTGTAAGAATTTTTTAGAACTACTACTGAGCGTTATTCTATGGCAAATGTGTCAGGCTGTTGTTAAGTTACTTTACACCAAACTTAATCCCTTGTTCAATAATAAATGTAAAAACATAGTTGTATTGAAAATATTACAAACGTGATACTATGAAATACTGTACGTTGTTAAAGCCAGGCTCTGTGATCGAAGGCGTTCCACCTGGAGGTTCAAGCCCTTCCTCGGGCAGGGGTGTGAGTGTGTTGTCCTTAATGTCAGTTTAAATACTTTGAAAGTCTAGGGACTAATGATCAAAGCAGATTGATCGAATTGGTATACAAATATTTGTTATATATATTTTTGACGAATTACAGCGTTCAAATGAATTAAATAAATCGCAATTTGCGATGTTATGGCATCACTGTATTAGGTTTAGATACAATACCAAACTGTGGCGAATGAAAATTTTTGCTCGGCCATGATTCGAACCCGCGATCTCCTGCTTACTAGGCAGACGCGTTGACCACTCCGCCACCGAGGACACAGTGACCAGCCCGACAGCAGAGGACTCATCAAATTTTCAAATCTTTGTAAATCTATCGGACCAAACTGCGTGGTCATCAGTCCGTAGCTTACAAACTGCTTAAACCTAGGTAAACTAACCTACGGACAAACACAGACCCACCCATTCCCCAGGGAGGACTCGAACCTCCATGGCGAGCAACCGCGCGCTAGAGGACTCTTCCCTGCACGTCTTCCGCCACACACAAATCTCCATTCGCCACGCTGTCTCTTTCCTATATCACAGCCATTTATTCTATAATGCTCGCAGCCACAATACTGTATTCCCGCATCAGGGAGAACAGACCATGAGGTATCGAGACAGAATTAATTGTCGTCAGGAGCCCAGCCTCGGCTTGTATACAATTATATAATTCGTCAAATATATATATATATATATATTTGACGAATTACAGCGTTGAAATGAATTAAATAAGTAAGTCTGCCTAAAAAGCAGGAGATCCCGGGTTCGAATCCCGGCTGAGCACAAATTTTCATTCGACACAGTTTGGTATTCCATCTAAACCTAATACAGTGATGCCATAACATCGCAAATTGCAATTTATGTCATACAAATATTTGTGGAAGCCCGTTGGGAGAAACGTCACTGTGTGTGTTGATACTAGCGTCCTCATCCGCACCGGTTTATTGTATTTCATGAATTTCAATCAGTACTCATCGGATTCTAAACCTCGTGGAGCCAGATATTTCGTTTCTTGTATGCCATTATTTTGGTCACAAACAATTTTTTGTCAAACGTTCTGGCTAGTACGCTGTGTAGACTTCTCCAATCTCTCATAGAGTGAGTACATGTGGCACCATTGATGATCCATCGTTGTACGGGAGACAATGCTTAAAAAATATTGCCGATTACATCCTGTCTTTTCCCCCTAATCACTAGCGTGGTATTTTAAGCGCTATCATATCGTTGTAGGGAGACAATGCTTAATAAATATTGCCGATTGCCGCGGTGGATTAGCCGAGCGGTCGAAGGCACCTCGCTGCGGAGCGCGCGGTTGCTCGCCGTGCAGGTTCGAGTCCTCCCTGGGGCATGGGTGTGTGTGTTGTCCTTAGGTTGGTTTACCTAGGTTTAAGTAGTTTGTAAGCTACGAACTGATGACCACGCAGTTTGGTCCGATAGATTTATAAACATTTTATTGCCGATTTCATCCTGTCGTTTCCCCCTAATCACTAACGTGGTATTTTATGCCCCGTTATATCGACCATCCGATTGTGATAAAAATATTGCACATTTGATCATCAAAACAAGACTGACTGCGCTGCCTACATAATACGAGTAATTCTTACACGCGTGGAGGAGAATACTTTGCAACAGACAACAGACTTCGAGACCACTCCACAGTTTTATTCCGATCTTGAAGGAATTTTGCACAACAGACCTTTAAAACAAGAGAAACATTAGTGTATATGTCAGATTTCGTACGGTACATGGTGTAGGTTACCTTACTTTCGAGTACGTGTCTATATTTTTATTCCGAACTTGATGAAATTTTGCGCTCCTGAACTTCGAAACAACAAAAGCATCTCCTGTCTAAATGAGATTTTGTACGGTTCGTGGCGCAAGGTACTTCACTGCAGACTTTGATAGAGTTTTTCCGAACATCATGAAATTTGGCAGATACATGTAATTTTTTCCCGTACAAGGGAGTGAGGAGGTGGACAGACAGAGGGGGCAGGAGGAAACTGGAAAGTAGTGGGAAAGGTAATGACAGACACAGAGGAATCGATGGATGGAAAGACGGGTGGTTGATTAGAAGCAAGAATTGGATGAGGAGGTCAAGAATGTATAGTAGAAGGAAGATGAGGAATGTGGCGAAGGAGGAGTAGGAGGTGGGGGAAGAAGGGGGGATGAGGAGGAGGAAGAGGGGAAGGAAAGGAGGAAGAGGTAAACAGAGAGAGATGGGGAAGAAGACAATTGAATGACTGAATGTTGGAATAAATAAATACCTGAGAAACGTCAGGTTTTTAGCTTGTTAATACGGAGATAGGCTGAAGTAGACAAAGAAAAGGATGTTATGAAGGGACAGAGATTGGTAAGTCATGTGAAGCTCGGCCGGGATTTTCAACTGGTCTGTGACACCATGTTACGGATTGCGAAGCAGCTCCCGTCAGAGGTTTGAATCCTCCCTCAGGCATGGTTATGCGTTTTGTCCGTAGAATAAATCATTTTAAGTAATTTGTAAGTCTAGTGACAGATGACTTTAGCAATTTGGCTGCTTAGAATTACAATCATTTGAACAGAAATTAGTCCACTGTGTACTTTACTGGATCTGGTACAGCAAGCTTAATGAATATTTCGGCCAAAATCAGTCTTCGTTGCTTTTGCCCTCTTTACACAGGTGACGCGTTTCGCTTTTTTCTGGGCATCACAAGAAATTACAGATTTATTTAAAAAGCAGCAAATGACTTAAAAGTATATAAACGTGTCCATATTTTAGACGTACTTGTTATAGGAAACGTTTAAGCTGATTAAACTATAGGTCACATGACCACATTCACGATTGTGCTTTTGGTGTGGTGTATAAAATTTTATATAATAGCACTGAAAACCGCAGCTTAACGAATTAGATATTGACACTATACACTGCTAAGTTGTTTGCTTTTTTTTTTTTTTTTTTTTTTTTAATAAGTTTGTGATTTTCCCAGAACGTCTGATGATGCCTGCAACAGGCGGAACGCGTCTCATTTGGAAAAAGGAAAAATATTGTATTTTTGTAACTAACAAGAAAAGTACTTAGGCTCTAACAAACAGAAATACACCAAAATCGTATGATAGATAATATAAAGGTCCCTTATTGCACTAGTGATACGCCCGAATCTGCAAAACTTTGCGGTCGCCCATTAGAGGCTCCTGCTTGTGCCACGCCGCATTAAACTTTGACCTGCCGGTACGCCAGTAGTGACGGTGCAGTTTACCTCTGAAGTTGCGCTTTGTGACGTTATAGTGAATTGGCGATTGGTAATCAATCCCGCTAATATAGCGTGACTGGTTGAAACGAAGTTACGAAGAAACCTTCTTCGTGAAGATGGTATTGGTGTAGAAAATGAATTATTCGCATGTTACCTGTTATCTATTTTTGTGTTTCTAATCTATGCTCATATTTCTGCACTATAATATATACCAGAAAACATGCGAATGATTCATCTTCTACACCAAGACCGTATTCACGAAGAACGGCTGCCGGCCGCGGTGGCCGAGGAGACTGAGGCGCTCCGGTCACGGTCTAAAATCAAATGTTTGTAGAGTCTATGGGACTTAACTACGGGGTTATCAGTCCCTAAACTTACAAACTACTTATGAACTACTTACAACTAAGGACGGCACAAATATCCATGCCCAAGGGGGGATTCGAACCCCCGACCGTAGTGGCTGTGCAGACCGTGACTGGAGCGCCTCAGTCTCCTCGGCCACCGCGGCCGGCAGTCACGGTCTGCACGGCCACTACGGTCGGGGGTTCGAATCCCCCCTCGGGCTTGGATATTTGTGCCGTCCTTAGTATAAGGTAGTTGATAAGTAGTTTGTAAGTTTAGGGACTGATGACCCAGTAGTTAAGTCCCGTAAGCTTAACAAACATTTGAACAATTATAAATTTTGATGAACGGCTCTTCGGAATTTCATCTCAACCAATCGAGATCATTAGCAGGATTGATTACCATTCGCCTACCCATCTGACGCTTCACTACACAAATAACGTCACAAAACGCAACTTCAGAGCCACACTGCACCCTCACTACTGGCGTATCGGCAGGCCAAAGTACAATGCGGCGTGGAACATACAGGGGCCTGTAATGGGCGACTGCTAAGTTTTGCAGATGCGAGAGTATCGCTAGTGCAATAATGGACCTCTACATTATCTCTCACACGACTTTGGTATATTTGTGTTTAATGAAAGTCCAGCTTCAGTAGTATTTATTTGTGCTTTATTTAAGCCCACACTACCGGTTTCGACCTCTATGTTAGGCCATTTTCAAGTGTGACAGACCTGCATATAATGTGTAGCAATAAGTTTACAAAAATTACATGGTACAAGATAGAATATTACATATGTAAAAAGGTACTGTACAGAAGCAGAAGGAAACTTACATTACGCCGTAGAGAAAGCAACGTCAAGTACTTAAAACAATAGAACTCAGAGAATTTAAAACTTTTGGAGCCCAATGGCGACATGAGAAAAATGGGCGTGTCGTATTTAACATTCCAAAACATTATAATCGGCAAGTTCTGATGTATTCTTATATAAACATTACATCAATGCAAGCATAAAATTCTAAACATTAGTTGATAAAATGTAAAGGTCAATAGTAAAATATTATAAATGTCAGTTAGGATAAAAAACGGAAAATATAGCGGCCTAATTAAATGTGACATGCCCATTTTTCTCATGTCGCCATTGGGCGCCAAAAGTTTTAAATTCTCTGAGTTCTATTGTTTTAATTACTTGACGTTGTTTTCTCTACGGCATAACGTAAGTTTCCCTTTGCTTCTGTAGAGTACCTTTTTACATATGTAATGTTCTATCTTGTACCATGTAATTTTTGTAAACTTATTGCTACACATTATATGCAGGTCTGTCACACTTGAAAATGGCCTAACATAGAGGCCGAAACCGGTAGTGTGGGCTTAAATAAAGCACCAATAAATGCAACTGGAGCTGGACTTTCATTAAATTTGAACCACAGTTGCGGCAACAGCAAGTATCCAGTGATGGAGAAACTAATATTTGCGTTTGTTCGAGCCCGAGTACTTTCCTTGTAAGACTGGAAAATTCAAATGTTTGTGAAGCTTATGGGACTCGACTACGGGGCCATCAGTCCCTAAACTTACAAACTACTTATGAACTACTTACGAACTAGGACGGCACAAATATCCATGCCCGAGGGGGGATTCGAACCCCCGACCGTAGTGGCCGTGCTGACCGTGACTGGAGCGCCTCAGTCACCTCGGCCACCGCGGCCGGCTGTAAGACTGGTTTTTGCCAAAAAACAAAGCAACATTTGAAGTTATGTGAGATTGAGACAATGAGAATAGGATGCATATCCAAATCCCAAGCATATGTGGCAATCGCAAAGCATTTCAGGATTCGCTACTTAATTTATAAATGTTGCTTGTATGTCAGGTGTTGATATTGATTTGGTCACACTCTGTGTGTAGTATGGAGAGGCGCCGATCGTATTAGAGTACAGTAAACGTGTAAGCGAGATGTACCAACGGCAGCAGCCGCCCCTGGCGCGACGCGCTGTGGGCACCAGGTGCGGCCAGCCAGTGTATTTGATCAGCACAGGGTAGCTCCCCTCGGCGTCCACGCACCAAACACCTGCACCCAGGGGCGTGTGGCGGGTTGTGTGATCGCAGGCGCAGAGCCGCAGGACTGTCGAGTAGGCTGCCTGGAAAGCTCTCGATACGGCAGACTCACGGCGATCCAGTCTCGATTAGGAGCGGTTTTGCGTTTCGTGGAAAGCACCACTAAACGAATTTGCTGTAGTAATCAATGAACCTTGTATTTAACGTTTCATCTGATCTTCTCTGCTCGTTTCTAAATGACATTCCATTTCCTGCCTGTCTCTCACTGTTCCTTTGCTGCGTATTTCAAATTTCACCTGACAGTTTCTACTCTCCCTCCCTCCCTCTCCTCTCTCTCTCTCTCTCTCTCTCTCTCTCTCTCTCTCTCTCTCTCTCTCTCTATTTTTGTCACCCATTGGAGCACCGAAGCAAATTACACAAAGATTCTGCTATTGTGAAATTCTATTGTATTCCGGATATTGAAACATTCCTCCCTTTATTTTCTTATTTTAATTTAAATTTTTAAGACAGTATAATTTTTTGCAAGTAAATGTCAGAACGAAATAGAATAACTGTAATGAGTGGTGGGAAGAAATATTTCAATACTGGTAACGTAACAAAACCATCTATCTATTGAAATGAATTTATTATGCTGTACTTTTAGAGAAATTAATGAGCTACGCACCAAGAAAGTAGTTAAAATCCTCTTCTAACCTGGCTGATACTGATAAGCAACGTGAACGTAACTGTTGGAGACATTATCACTATTGCTGATTTTGTAACGATGTTTGCGGGCTAGTTGATCTGTTACTAATCGAAAATGGTAAGTCGCTCGTAATATCAGGGTCGCAGTTAGAATAATTATTTAGTAAAAGAACTTGATAAAAATGGGTCCTATTGTGCACATCTTCAACAATTAGATTCGTAAATCAGTGTAATTCATTATTCTTTTGTCCTGAAAAATAAATTGTATCACAGTTAAATGAAAAATGTGAAAGGAAGGAATAAGGTTCCAATCTCACTACTAGTAAGTACTCAGACAAATTTCGGTAAACTCACGAAACAATTACGTATTACTCAAATAAATGAAGCAAGTCTACATATACATCACATTCAAAGTTCAGTTGCCTTTGTGAAATCTCATTAAATTCATACAGTCGAGATCATGTCATAAATTCAGTACATCATTTCAATTACTACTTTCTCATCGAGATATATCGTACAGACATTTTCACAATTCATAAGGTCATCTACAAGCGTAATATGGAAGAGAAGTTTACTAGACCAGAGCATAATACAGAAGAAAAAAATGACGTTACTACTTATTTCTTTTAAATGAAACTATAGGTAAATCTAAGTATTATTCTAATTGCTCTTTGTTCAGAGTTAGTCTTTGACTTAGGTTTTTCAAAGAATATTGCGTCTTTAAGAATTTAGTGACATTGAAAATGATACGAAATTACAAGAAAAAATATACAAATATAAGCATAATTAATTTAAATATGGGCAAATAAATATTGTTTTGTTTTTGGAAGCGCATGGAACACTCCAATATGAATGAAAGTTTGGACACGTAAAGCGTTTTCTAATCCGACAATGTTTCTGTGATCATCATACCTTGTTGAACCACCTATGTCCCTATGCTCAATTTTACCTGGAGAGATATTGTACGTTAGTGTTTGATATGAGGGGCCTACTGTGCTGAGTTCTCAAAAGTGTTCAAATGTTTGTAAATCTGTCGGACCAAACTGCGTCAGTCCGTAGCTTAAAAACTACGTAAACTAAGGTTAACTAACCTAAGGTCAACCCACAGACCCATGCCCCAGGGAGGACTCGAACCTCGGACGGCGAGCAACCGCGCGCTCCGCAGCGAGCTGCCTTAGACCGCTCGGCTACTCCACCGCGGCACTGAGTTCTCATGGCACAGTTGCGTCGCTTCATTAATTTCTCACTGTTGCGAATCACTAAGGTTCTGTCGGACGTGTAAAACAATTTCGCATACTGACTTTTCTCCATGTGTCATAAACAAATATCAAAATCCTTTAAAAATTTATAAGCGTTTTATTATTGTTAACTCTACAACTATACAGCAGGTAACTTCATGAATCTTCTCAAATCACAAGATTCACTCATGTCTTGTCACTAGCATAATTAAATGTGCCGGCCGCAGTGGCCGAGCGGTCTGCGGCGCGCCAGTCACAGTCTGCACGGCCGCTACGGTCGGGGGTTCGAATACCCCCTCGGGCATGGATGTTTGTGTCGTCTTTAGTGTAAGGTAGTTCATAAGTAGTTTGTAAGTTTAGGGACTGATGACCGCACAGTTAAGTCCCTCAAGCTTAACAAACATTTGAATATTCTTTGAATTAAAATTGCATTCAATTTAAAGTATTCATCATATCTCTTGATACGTAGTGTGTTGACGGGACGGGACGGGAAGCAACAGTTTCTCAATGCATTCTTTACTTATTCGCTATTCGCTCCACTGTTAATCTGCGTAATATGACAACGCACCTGCAGCTACTTTTGAACTTCCAGTTGGTGACCAGTTTAATTTCTGAGGAAACTCCATACTAAGCAAGACACTTAATATGTATTATCCTCCCGAGACGATGTTACAGCACTTTTTATGCTTTCATCACTTTGATTTATGTCTCTTTAGGTTTGAGGGTAAGGATCAGATATGAAAACGCAAAGGACGAAATCACAGACATATCATTACAAAATACAGTGTCGAGTTTGCATAGTTGATCAAAAGCTCTTTGTCAACCTGGAATATAAAGGAGCATGTAAAGCGTCCCATTAGGCAGCATAGACCTGACAGTTACTCAGAAACGTCAGTTTTCATGCTGTTCGCTTCTGTATAAGCACGATTCCTGGAATAAATCATAGGTATCACACACAGATTAGCTGTCCATGGCGATGTAACTATTCACCTTCTCGCTTCACCGAACCGCGAATGACTACAGGATCACCGCACACACACACACACACACACACACACACACACACAGTACCCCCCCTCATCCCCCCTCCACACACACACACACATACACACACACACACACACACACACACACACACACACACACACACATACGCACACACACACACACACACACAAACACACACGCGCGCGCGCGCGTAGCCAGTTGTGATTACAACTGGATTGTTTCACGATATAGGTATTGTTATTATTTATTCTGATAGTTAAGAAAGGAGAAATTTGTCTTGAAAAACCCTTCCCATGATAAATAACGTAAACTCACTACCAATCGAATATCCATTGTTGTCCACTTAGTATATCATCCTTTCATTGCTGTTTTAAATAACTCAACCTAACGCAGTGAGATATGAAATTGTAACTGTGTATTCCTTTGGCATAAGTGCTTTTGTTTCGTTATCGTAATCGTCGGTACAGACCCATATGTAGTATTTTCTACATTATATTTATTGTAGTTACCTTGTTTTCTCTGAATATTTACTCACTAGTTGGTAATAAATTTAAATTTTAAATGTTTGTTAAGTTTATGGGACTTAACTACAGGGTCATCAGTCCCTAAACTTACAAACTATTTATCAACTACCTTATACTAAAGACGGCACAAATATCCATGCCCGAGGGGGGATTAGAACCCCCGGCCGTAGTGGCCGTGCAGACCGTGACTGGAGCGCCTCAGTCTCCTCGGCTACCGCGGCCGGCAGTTGGTAATATATTAACCTGCATAACATATCCTTTTTTACGGTGAATGCCTTTCATGTACCCAGATTATTTTCCATTACTAGGCTCATTTATCCTATAAATCAATTACAGAGGACGGTAGATGCGGAATCAGATGTATGTATTGAACTCACACAAGGAAAGGAATCCGCAAACGTATAGCTATATTTACAAGAATTAACCCATTTTGGTCTCATATGTTATTATGAATTATATATGAAACTTTATTAAATATATGTCTCGTTGCTGCAGTGATTGGTACACCACGCGAACGTACAGCAAAATATTATTTTCGCTCAAGAAGTATTCCTTCAGCGTAACTCTCTTCAAACTGCTCAGTCACGAATGATGATGTTATACTCAGACAGTTTCCTAAGGCAATAAATTGCAGCCCTTTGTGCAAGGACACGTTGCTGCTGAAACAATTTATCACCAGCAAGAGGACGAAGTCACGCCTACAAACCCATTCTTTTCTTGACATGCTGTTTTCGTGTGCTAGCAGAAGTATATGGACTTCAGCGACCTCTTCTGTATCTCAAGTAAAATACCGTTCATCATCAAGAAATATTAAAAGAAGTTATCGATCCAATTATTGCTTTAAACATACGAACAAAGACAAAGTCTGTAGGGACTTCCAATAATGACGTACACTGTATAATTTATTCACGATGATATCCCATCAATCTTAAATGATTGTTCATTGATTTAATAATTTACAGAAAAATTGACGTCCTTTTTTACACAAGAAAACGGAATTCATTTCCGTACAAACCTACTAAAGTAGGGATGTCTGCTAGTGATAGATACAGAAAGTTAAAACATAAGCGATCGAATTCTTTAACAGGGCCTTGCAGCAGACATTTCTTTCTTACGATCACTTAGCCTATTTACGAATGATGCGTTTATAGTACGCTTAATTAATTTCTTCCTTATCAGTCATCATATTGATTAGTAGCAGGATATTTATTTCAATATCATCTGCGCGAGTTGTTAATTTCCTTTAATTATTTTCCGAAGAAGCACGTATCGTTGCTTTTGTTTCCGCAAAGTGTTTCCTTTTGTTAATTTTGCCTCCCAGGGCACTGAGTCTCTGGTAGCGGAAGTTTCGTTGTATTAAACGCTCAGCGCACGACAGGTATTTTACATACCTTAACTTCTAAGCGATTTAATTAAAATTCAGATATAATAACGATATAAAGGGGTAAATTTGCATTGGCGGTAAGGAGTTTATGAAAGCCCATTACCCATCGCGCATGACTCGAAGATTTTCACTTGAATCGCTATATTAAGTCCTCAAATGTGATTAAAAGAAGACATAGATACTTCGACGGCGACACTGTGAGTGCCTTCTAGCCCGAGTTTGTTATTTCTGCATCTTCGTCTAAAATCTCAGTAACCAAGTATAAAAATATACATGAATGTGGCTTAAGAAAATGGGCAAAGCGCGAAACTATTCAGCATTTCAAATAAAAGCAGCTTTGGTGCATATATAAAAATGTTTTTTCACTGAAAAATGATGCGGAAAGTTATGTCTCACTGTAGCAGTTTTTAGTGATTTTACCCCAGCGTTTCAGGTATGGAACATGTTAGTAATGACTCCTCGAATTTCTTTGTTGGGCATTGGATTTAATTAGATCCTTCGTCAAAGATCCTTCTTGGAGAGATACTAATAGAGCTGTAATATCTTACAAGACTAGAGATATCGTCCGTGCTTTGCAAGGGTATTTTAAGGGGGCCTTTACATACTGTCCCTTCTTACGGTTCAGTCTCTCAATTGGTGAAAACAGAATTTTAATATACTCAGTTAGAGAGTAAATTTAATTTAATAATGTAGCCAAACACTTAAAAAACATAATATCCTCGAAAGAAGTCGAAAACTTTCTTCATGATTCTATCTGTCATTGACATCAATTTCCAAAAACCTTTACTATCACTGATTAAAAGATAAAAAAGTTGCTGCACCGTCCCTTAGTTGCATATTTATTATGAAATTAATATCAACATCCATCGGTCCTTTAGTGAGCTATGTCACAATACTTAGCAGAACACTCAAAAAAATCTATAATATAATACTTCCTTTCTTATGCAACCTTGACGAAATGAGGACTAGATTTTGCACCTAGATGAATTAATTTCTAAAAATGCCATGCATACTCATTCAGTGGTTTCGAAGATTAGGATCTTCAGCAGACTACTACACAGATACGTTGATTAAGAATGTATCCACTCTCCACTCTCCAACTGCAAGAAAATGAAGACATTACATTTTTTCAAGATTTGCTTGTTGTTTATTCCAAAACCTCATCAAAATTCTTCTAAAAGTTTAGCATAATAATAGTTTTATTTTTGTATATCACTTACAGGAGATTTCTAGAAATGTCGTCTTTAGGTTTTGGCGGGGTAAAATCTGTGTTTACTCAGGAACATAGCAGCTCGGTTTTCTTCCACGTCTCTGAGACACTCTCCCACACGTGCAGCAAACCTTTGGATTTTCGTGCTGCCCCTCTTTGTTTACGTTGGATATACCTTGTTAATCCTATTGCGCACAGATTTTTGCTTAGGAATGGTGAAGTCGGCCGTGTTCTTTCAAATGAACCATTCCGGCATTTGCCTCGGAGGGATTTAGGAAATTCACGGTAAACATAAATCTGTATAGCAAAAATCAAATGTTTATTAAGCTTATGGGAGTTAATTGCGGCATCATCAGTCCCTCAACTTACAAACTACTTATGAACTACCTTATACTAAAGACAGCACAGACATCCATGCCAGAGGGGGGAGTCGAACCCCCGACGGGGAGCGGCCACACGCATCGGAGCATAGCGCCTCAATGCGCTCGGCTACTCAGACGCCCTGTGCCCTCTCTCTGAATCAGCCCTTGCCCTGACGCGAGAGAAACTGCAGCGCCTCCAGTGGTGGGTAATGTCAAAAACGTTAAATCGTTATAGATTGTCATTCATTGCCATTTGATGCAAATGCCGATGTTTCTTTAAGTCCGATAACGCAGGATTCCACGATTTACTCACCAATTAACATTGTCACCGTTGTGTTATCTGTTATTCTTCTTTCAATTGCTTCTTTCAAAACCCAATCCTTGTAACGTGAGGTATTTCCTGCAACTTATGTATCATCCTATAGCATTCTCTGCCCCTTTGAGAGACAGAGTTCAGCCACTGCGGATTTTTTCAGGCTGTGTCAATCGCTTATGGCGATGATGTTCAACACATCTGTCACTGGCGGTACGAATGCTCTGGCCAATGTATGTTTTGCCGCACTCACAAGGTATTTTATGAACTGCACGCTTTCTTAAGCCTAAATCATCTTTAACAGAGCCAATCAGTGCTCTAGTCTTAGCCGCCGGACGTAAAATACACCTTACTTTATGTTTCTTTAAAATTCTTCCTATCCTGGCAGACACGTTACCAGCATAAGGAAGAAAAGCAACAGATCTGAAAGCATCTTCAGCTGGTTCAGATATTGGACCGAACTCAAAAGCCCGTCGAGTCTGCCTGTCCGTATATTCATTTTGGTTGAACATATTCTTGAGTTGCTGCACCTATTGAGAAAATTTTCAGCATCCGAGATGGCAAACGCTCTTCTTACCAAGGACCGTAGGTCTGCTGCACGTTGAGAAGGAAGGTGACAGCTGGTCGCGTGTAAATATCCATCAGTATGCGTCGGTTTACTGTAAACTCTATGTGCAAGTGTTCCGTCATCATTTTTATAAACCAACACTTCAAAAAATGGGGTATATAGCTTCTTCAGTCCGTAAGTACACTTGTGTGCACCTTGGTTCGTATACTGTTATATTTGTCTGTGGCGCATTTTTTGTGCTCAGACCGCGAGTGCACAATCGTGTACCTTTGTGCATTGAAATGACGCCACTTCTATAGTCATTGCAACAGTACTTCGAGAACCACACGTATCAGAAGTTTTATGTTAGTGAAGCTGGCAGCCCGGCAGCGTTGTTATGACATCAAGTAATAAGTAAATAATACATAAAGCTTCATGTGTTTATCTTTGTTGTAGTATGTGATAAGTGAAGTTTGAAGAATCATCTGAAATACAGCAAATGTGAATTATTTCAATTTTCCTGGGCAATAAATGCCGATGTTTTCATAGTACACATCTGTGTACCTTCGTTCTTAGTGTGCACTTTTACAATAGCCCTGGACTTCATAACGTACCATATTTGGCAGCTAATGTGCTAAGTGATGAAGATATATCACTCATATTAAATGGAAGTGTTGCAGAATATTCAAATTCTGTATCTGATGATGACTTATTTGCTGTAATGAATCGACAGCGTACGAATTGTGACTCCTTACGTGATGCTCTTAACGAAATTCAGTCTCAAAACACTGAAGAATTAATTAAAATATTAAAAAATCTATAAGATGTTTGACGTGAAGAGCTACTTGGTTAGTATTGCTACACTTTGAAGAAATGTATTTTTTTTCCTTGTAAAAAAATGTGTAAATTTCCACATCAAAAATGTAGGTTTGGTGTTTGGTGCCTATCCATATTTTTTTTTTTTAAGCATGCCTGACATTGACGCATCTGTGGAGAGGAAGTTGATTCCAGTGGACCCAAAGGAGGCTTGGAATCTTTCACTGAATTCTTTCCAGGAGAATTGTGAGAGCTTGTGACATATTAGACAAACCTCAAATCTGTGCAGACTAGTTCACTTAGATTCAAACCAACCGCATCAGCAATTTTGGATTATGTTGGGATTAAAGTTGTCATGGGTACTCATACAAAACCATCTGGCAGTAACAAATACTTGTAAATATATATTGTAAAATTTCTTATTGTAAATAAAATAGGTCGATTGTACAAATACAACATACTTAATTAATTTTACCCTCAAATACTGTATGTTTCCTTAAGAAAATTTAAGAATTATGTTTACGATTGAAACCCGAGGCACACAAGTGTTTATCATCAACGTTCGATAAGTGAAAATTTTTCAATTGCAAAAGAGAGAAATATGATGCCTTTGCAACACAATAAACAAAAAAAAATGTTGACTTTTCAAAAATTTTAAATTAACCTTGGCACTGGGACTGAAGAGGATAGTGCTATCAGAAAAACATTCGATAGCAGTTTCTCCTTTCCTAAGGACCACTCAGGTGAAATATTTCAGGCACGTTGTGTGGAGACCCACCTTCTTGTACACATGCAATTGGGGCGAACTCGGCGTGTCCCGATTGGCGACCTCCCGTTGTTAAAAAACTTCTGCGTGGCAGGCGGAGATATCGCTTACGCGTCCGGTAGTCGTACGATATGCACGCGTCTCTGCTGAAGAGCCGGCCAACAGAAAGTTATCACACCAGTCAAGGAAGGCCGCGTGCCAGGCAAGTATGCGATAGGGCAGTGTGGCCAGCTGCAGACTCATCATACGTCGTCAGTCACACAAATACCACTTTATAATGCAACTCTCGTAACCCCCCTCCACATTTATACGTTAATAAATAAAAAATCAAACTATGGCATTCTTGAGCCAATGGTTCTCGGCTGACGGCGGCCATCAGGGTTGCTGGCCTGATTCTTATTTTTCTTTGTTACTTTATTTGGTTATAATTATTTTCTTTCGAGAAGGGGTTGGTGCACATACTTTATTTTTCATTTGTAATAATGTGTTATATTACTGATCATTTTTATTTCAGAACACACACCAAATCCCTTACGCCAGATGCCAACAGACTCCATCTTATTAATTCTGCAACGATTCGTAGTTCTAATTACAAATGGCATGTTAGATGTCAAACATGATTAAAAGGAGCAGCGTTTCAAATCATACTATGTCGAAAAAACTACATTTTACAGGAGAAGTAAAAATTTGATTACATGTAACCTGAGCAACATTTCACAAATTTTAATATTTTGAAGTTGTCTTATTTGAGGTGTACTTCTAGGTACATGAAGAAGTAAAATAAATTTCCTGTTGTGTTCTTCAAATTTAAAGAAAATGTGTTGGTCTTAAAATGCTTTGATCCAATAATTTGTAAAATAGGTATACAAATAAAAAGCTATTACTGTGGTAAACATATAACTATGCATTTATTTTTGCTTCTATATGGAATAACATTAACTGTTAACAGAAAATTAAATCTTTAAGTGAAACATTCTGATCTACAACATGTTTCTAACGTCCTTTCTTTTGTTGCCAATTGACTCCACAAACATTTTTACAAAATAAAAAAAAATCACATTAGTGATTTTATATAAATTCACAAACTCTTTCTTCCATAATTATTTAAGGATATACATTATTTTTAAGTTTTTCATTGTTTTGTTATTAAACCAAATTGTTAATGCAAAATTTTTATCTTCTTGGAAAAATGCCCATCCTATAGGTTTCTCTTCAGATTTGGTACAATCCTCCTCGCCGGCCGCGGTGGCCGAGGGGACTGAGGCGCTTCAGTCACGGTCTGCACGGCCACTACGGTCGGGGGTTCGAATCCCCCCTCGGGCATGGATATTTGTGCCGTCCTAGTTCGTAAGTAGTTCATAAGTATTTTGTAAGTTTAGGGACTGATGACCCCGTAGTTAAGTTCCATAAGATTTACAAACATTTTTTTACAATCCTCCTCCTTCATGCCTCCTCCTCCAAGCTGAACTCCAGTACCAGTAGGAACTGCATCGTTTATGTTAGCATAGAAATCTAAATCTCCTATGTTCCTCCAATCATCCACAAAATGTTCGCGTAATAAATTATTGACATCAGTCTTCTTTGCTTCACTCACTCTACTATACGGTGAAATTACTGATGGTTCAGCAGCGCGGCACATTGTTTTCTTTTTTCTAGACTGGGGCTGAACAAGTGGAAATACTGCTTCACGCTAGACACAATATGATTTGAAACACATCCTACAGTGAACTAAATACGATTTGAAGCGACAGCTACTTTACAGACGCAATCTACGCTGTTAATGAATCCGATTTGTTACATTCTGACCTGACAACATGAAAGATCGCTATGTAAATTTTACAAAAATGTATCAAACTCAGTTTTGTCCACTGGTGGACTTAATACGATTAGAAGCAATGCGCCTCTTACAGTAATCCTTGATACCTAGTTCAGTATTATTAAACGTACGATGCGCAATAACGTCTCTTCTGTTAGCACTTTCCAAATCACTTAGAACTTTCACAGTACCACCATTAACAATGATGAACAGCGACGGTTAACCATCCATGTCCTTGTTGAGCAATCTGCTGCCCAGATATCGCAAAATTCACGACACATATATACCAGATACATACCGCGCAGAAATTTTCTAAGTCCAATATTTACGTAATGATGAGCGCTATATAAGTCGCGAAACTGGAAAGACGGTATCAGTCGTCTGTCGGCTTCGGTGTGAACAGCATGCCTCACAACAGGGAATACATAAGATCGCGTTGCCAATTGATAAGGCTATCGACAGTCCGATAGTAATGTTCGTACGCAATTGTTTCTTCAAGGTTCACCGTTGCAGATGAAACAATCCCGTAATGTTCGAAAACAGCATTAGTAGTGTGCTGCTCGACAGAGTTGCGTCAATTAAATACCAAGGCGCAACGCTGCACAGCGATATGAAATAGAACGAGCATATAAAGACAGTTGTGGGAAAGCCGAATGGTCGACTCGGTTTATTGAGATAATTTTGGGAAGGTGTGATTCATCTGTAAAAGAGGCCGCTTATAAAAAGCTTGCTCAAGTGTTTGGGATCTCTACCAGCGCGATTAATAGGAGGATATAGAGGCACTTCAGAGGCGGGCGGCTAGGTTTGTAACTGGTTGATTCGATTAATACCCTAGTGTTACTGAATTGCTTCGGGAACTCAAATGTGAGGAAAGGCGGCGTAGTTTCCGAGAAGTACTGTTGAACAAAATTTAGAGAGCCGGAATTTGAGGCGGACTGGGATTCTACTGCCGCCAAACTACATTTTGTGTAAAGACAACAAATATAAGATCAGAGAGATTAGGGCTCATACGAATGCATACATGCATTCATTTTTCCCTCGTTCTAATAGGAAGTGGAACAGGAAAGCAAGTGACTAGTAGTGGTACTGAGTACCCTCCGCCACGCAACTTTGCGTGGATTTCGGTGTATGTATGCAAAGGTAAATGTGTAACTTGTGCCACAGCTAGGAATCGAACTTGGAACCTCCTGCTTAAAATCAAGCACCTTAACCACAGAGCCACCTAGGTAATATGGATAGCGCGACTGTCTTAAAGTACGTCTCTCTTCACAGCACAAACTTCTGCTCGTGTTTCCCCTGTGTAGCATCTGTCAATGTTCTAGAGGCTCTCCAGAAACTCAATAACATCCCAGCAATGTACGTTAATGGGAACAATGTTGCCTTATAACCCCGTCAAAGGTTATGTAGACATCATTAACGTTCATTTCTAGAAATTGAATTATAATTTGATATGTTTATACCACCTTTGCCTGGGTTTCAAGACAGATTTCTTCCCATTAATGTTCGCTGTTGGGGTGCTATTGGAAAACATGGGAGACATGGATACATATTACATCGGGGAACATGACGTAGATTGAAGTATCTGTTGTGGAAGGGAGCGTGCTCTAAAACAATTTGTGCAATCGTGCTATCCGTATGGCCGCAGTGGTCGTTTGGTTAAAGCGCTTTCGTAGTAAGCAAAAGGTCCAAGGATCGATTCCCGGCGGCACACAAATTTCAATTCTATGCCTTTCCTTCTATTCAACATAGTTAAGAGACAAATGAAACATTCGTAACGCTAGAAAAATAGACCAAAAGTACACTACCAGAACACAAAATAATAGATATTTGAGCTGGTGCTGGATTATGTTGAGGGAAACATAAAAAAAGATAGAAATGTATATGTAAAGTGCAAGGCAGGGCAAAAATCTGCACTGCAGGGAGAGGAAACTGCCATGAAAAGTGCAATCATACGGCGTTTCATGCTGTGAACTGATAAACGAAGACGAATTTCCGTACTTAAAATACTGACATTTGAACCTTTTGTTAACGAACTGTATTTCAAATTTTAGACTTATATAGTTGCATACCACTGAAGACGTTTCATTGTCAATTCCACCAAACGAGTCCGATGGAAAAATAAATAACTACTAAGGCAGGAGTTCTCTCTTAGGAAGTGCAAGTATTGATTTCTTCTGAAAACGAACGATAATTTCGTACTCTTCGTACTATAATAGGCATTCGAAAGATACGCTGAAAGAACGCATCATTTGGAGCAACATAGCTTTCCAGGTCGTACAGCACATGCAGTTGGCGTATACCCTGATGGAACCACCCTAACTGATGATATACATCGCACGTAATGCCATTACGTTATACGTATGTTCCGTATAACGATGCACACTGCTCTCTGTAGCGTTTGACATGCAGATGACGGTCACTGTAGTAGACATTTGTGTCGGAGCAGCAATGAAAAGCAAGCACTTGTGAAACACCACACGACTGTATCTGCTGGAAACTATAGTCTGGATCATAGCGGCTGAATTCGTCTCTGTTCTGCTGTTGGGGTTTCATAGCAGCCAAGGAAAATAAATACCTGCTGACTGAAAAAAAAAGCGTTGTAATGTTTGTGAAGCTTAAGGGACCTAACCTCGGGGCCACCAATCTCTAAACTTACAAACTTATGAACTACCTTATACTAAAGACGACACAGTCATTCATACACAAGGGGATTTCGACACCCGACGGGGAACGGCCTCGCACATCGGAGAATAGCGCCTCAATGCGTTTGGCCACACCGCTGTGGCCTGCTAACTGTACACTTGACTAACAACCAACTGTGGAAGCCCACAGGTTGAAATACGGCAACCTTCCTTCAGCATAAAACGCACTTTTATTGACCGAAAATGTACTTACTATAAAGTAATATTTTTATGATATGCTGTCGTAATTCTGAAGTTTCTGATTATCCTTACGCACGCCGCTCAAACTGAAATTTTACACCGTATGCCGCATTAACGTTGTTTCATAGTTGGGATCCTGATACAGAAAAAGAATTACAAAACATGGCAGTATTGTGCTATGTTACAGAGAGGATTTTACTTTTTTAGGAACGAGTAGATTAAGAAATCGATAGATAAAGCAATGCGTGTGATTATCACTGCGCTTATCAGCACGAAGCCATAACACCTGCTTGTAGGCTGGAATGACGTGATCGATAAAGCGTACGTCCCAAATGAATCGTACACAATCATTCAGCGACATTTCTAGCCAGCGTGAGCTCTCGTACGCAAGTCCTTAAATAATGGCATTCACGTAGTAGAGTATGGGGAGTATTAATGTCTCCACTAGGCTCTTTTTAAACTGAGTAGGGGGACAATTCACTGTGTCTCTATCTGGAGTGGAGATACGCCGACACTTTCTTACAGACTGTAGTTGATGTTTTAATCCAGTGTAAGTGCTGGTCCATAATTATTCCTAAGCTTTTTGCTAAGGGAGAAAAGGGGGATGTTACTGTACCGTTCAGGGTTAATGGTGGAAGAGATTCCCTGTACTGCTGGTTAGTGAGTGTCTTGTGAAAGATTAAAAGTGCTTCCGTTTTCGATCGATATAACTTGAAACCGATATTTTGTGCCCTCTCTAATGACACAAATAGGTCAGCGTTTATATACTGGATTGTTGTGTATAGGCCTCTTGGGCTAGCCGTTAGATGTGATTGAAGATTTCCCGCCTTATTGTTTTGTATGCAGTGGGAGCGAACTGTTGACACACCATGAACATATAACAATAAAAGTAATGGGCCCAGTACTGAGGTTTGTGGGACTCTTGAAAATAAATTTCTCCATTGTGATCCATTTGTTCCAATCATTAAACGGCGCGTCGACCGTGTGGTCATTAAAGAAGGTAGAAACTACAAATAAAACTTCGTACGATCAATACCAGGATGGACTGTTGTTAACTAAAAGTTAATAAGATTCACAACTATGACTTAAAGCGAGTTGAATTTCTAGCCTAAGACGCTTCCCCGAAACTACTATCGTGAAGATGCAAGTGCTGCTCATTTTCCCTATTTCCAAAGGTCAGTCATTCTTGCTTTCTTATTTCGTGTTAAAAATGTTTGTTCTCATATAGAAACACTCATCTTCAAGAATGTTTGTAAATCTATCGGACTCAGCTGCTTGGTCATTAGTTCGTAGCTTACAAACTACTTAAACTAAGGCAAACTAACCTGAGGACAACACAAACACCCATGCCCGAGGGAGGACTCGAACTCCCGACGGCACTCATCTTCATTTCATATTCGAAAACTTGGTCATTCTCGTAGTTGATGATAAAAGTAAACATATTGTCCATGAAAATTCCTCTCTTTATTAATTTCCTGCACATTGCCAAGTAAATCTAATTTTTCTGCCGTACTACCGAGCTACAACATTCTACTGTTTATGCGCCCTTAGAAGTATACATCGAATAATTGCATTCTTGTTAAAGTTGTCGTAATCTTCTATTATGTGTTACTCTTCCTTTCAAGTGACGTAATTCCTGTACCTCTATACTCAATGGGGGCTTTCAGAGGAGAGAGTATGACGTCTTCCTGACCCAGTAACCATTAGTTAACGGCGACATTTTGAAGTTTTTTTCTGTTTTTCAGTGAGTCATCTTTCATATGTCACCTGTGCCCCTCCCTTATTGTCTTGTTACTTCATTCTGAACACCTTAACGTTAACGGCCTTACAGCTTTGTGATGGTCGTGACACTATACTGAGGCTTTCAATGTTTTTAACCAATTTTCGCTCATTTTGTTGAATGTTTTGCCGTGTGGATTTGCTTTCTGTTTATTAAGAACCAATTTCAGCAGCTGTATGAGTTGATTGTGCAATAGCTGTCCAGTTTTCATATCATATCAACGGTTTAGGCGTTAATGGAAATTAAATTTCTTGCTGTCAAAAGGCCATCACAAAAGGACAGTCTCCAATGTTATTATGCTACCTTTTTAACGAAACATTTGATAAAAGAGACGTTCTGGTCACTCGTGACCAGTAATTACGTCTGTAAAATTCTATGCTGATCGGTTTAACGATGCGAATTAAAAATTGGGAACACGTTACAGACGGGCATTGTAAAATAGCTGTTATTTTTGCAAATATATCTTGAACGATGCGAAGTATCGAAGAAACGTAGGAGAACAGTGTTGTAGAGAATTTTCTCCTATACAAATTTAAGTGTTTTATTTTCAACTGATATCAAGGGTGCAGTCATTATTTTCATTTAAATTTCTAGCTGTCAAAAGGCGATTGCAAAGGCTCTCTTGTAGTGTTACTGGCGTAACCTAATGTGGGTCAAAATACACCGAACGGGCAGCGAATAATGGAATTAGGACAATAGGGAACGATCTAGGAAATGCGCCTTTTCTATGAGAAACAACACAGCCACTTTCTGAATGAAGTAACAAGGGAAGATAGGCGAACGCTAGGGACGTTTGAAGGTTACACAGAAGACAGAGAAGACGATGTCTATTAGTATTACACGTACAAAAGCATGTGACCAATAACAAATTGCATTTAGCGTAACTGATGGTACGAGTGACAGCTATGTCATGCTCTAATGTGCACCTGTCACAGTCGATCTTGTGGCGTACAGCTCAAACACATACGGGTTTGCCTCGGGTATACTGACCCGTCATTGATGATTAAACTAGACAAACAGTTCATGTTTAATTGCTTATCCATATATGGACGAGGTACAGTGTAGTTATAATCAAACAGATTGAGTCCTTGCAATGAGATAACACCAAGTTGTTACGGGTAATTACTCTGTGCCAAAGAAATTGCTCTCAGTTTTGTAACGTTTATAATAGATTTATCACGACACTTAACAACATACAAAAAATATGTGCTATTCCCACATGTGGTTACTTCAAGAAACCATCGTGAACATCTTTAAGTGTTTCTCAAAAAGATTACAAGGTATCTCATTCACGAAACACTCATTGTAACATTCACCTTCGGAGATGGTGCTAAACTACACGTTACAGTTTAATTTAAAATCTTTTTGAAATTATTATATTGGTTGTTAGATGATATACGCAGCAACTTTGTTCATTACACTGGATTTAATATGTTATCACTAGTCGGACACGTATCTAACGGCTATTGGTGCGCCATATATCCGCGGATAATTGTTTCTAACTCCAGTAAAATTACTTTTGTAGTGTGCAACTTGATTTTTTTTTTAATTTGTATGTTTCTAAAGTGACTATTACATTTATTCAGCTATGTTTCCAGATTTAGTCAAATGGATAGTTCTCTACAACAGCAGCTGTTGTTTGTATTTAAAGTTCTGGTTTCTGGATAGCTCAAATGTTTGTAAAGTCTATGGGACTTATCTACGGGGTCATCAGTCCCTAAACTTACAAACTACTTATGAACTACTTACGAACTAGGACGGCACAAATATCCATGCCCGAGGGGGGATTCGAACCCCCGACCGTAGTGGCTTCTGGATAGCTTCTGACGTTATTTACAATCAATTCTGCTATCATCAGGGATGACATTTTTAATGACCCACACTTCTAGTTTATTGTGTTCCAGCATGCGATCTGTCTGAATTATCACAGTATTTTGTGTGTTCGTTTTCTGACGTGTGGTTCCTTAATTTTCTTCCCACTATTAGGTGGAAATTATAGAATACCAAATAATGAGTTTTAGATGTCCTCACTACTATTATTATTGTCCCAATAATAGTAATTACCACGTAAATCGTTTTCGTGTCGTTTTTGTATACAGATAACTGATTCAATAACAATTTATCAATAAATTTAAAGCTGATAGAGAGAACAACGAACTAATCTTGTGAATTTGAATTGAACTGGCAAAGACGAATGGTGTGGTTTTCGGTCTTCTAGATAATTTTCGACTTGATTTATAATAACGTCGGTGCCATATATTTCTAAACCCATAGACAGATGACCCCGTAGTTAAGTCACATAAGCTTAACAAATATTTGAACATTTAGGTAAAGCCATACATATATTTCTATCAGTAAATGAATTTCAATTTATCTGACTGATCGCTGTATTTTTCTCTTCTCCCATTACAAGAGTATTGGTTGATCTATGATCTAACTCTGAAAACCTTTTATTGACAATGTACGTCAATTTTCTAGAATTCACTTATCAAGTTAGTGTCCCTTATTTTCTTTTATTTTGCATTCTCTTTAATAGTGGGAGTATCCTGTCTGTATTACAGAGGAGACTCATTTATTAACTGCCGCAGTGTCGATTCTAGATGCGGATACAATAGATCAGCATGTCTAACAAGGAAAGTACTTAGACTCGAACAAAGACATATATACCAAAATCGTATGAGAGATAATGTAAGGATCCCTTATTACACTAGTGATATTCCCGCATCTGTAAAACTCTGCAATCGTCCGTTAGAGGCCTCTCCGTGTGCCATGCCACATTGCACTCTGATCTGTCGTTTCGCCAGTAGGGACGGTGCAGTGTGCCTTCGAAGTTGCGCTTTGTGACGTTATTTGTGTGGTGAAGCGTCAGATGGGGTGGTAATTGGTAATCAATACTGCTAAAGTATTGCGATTGATTGAGATGAAGAACCCTTCTTCGTGAAGATGGTATTAGTGTAGAAGATGAATAATTCGCATGCTTTCTCGTATCTTTTATGGTACAGAAATATGAGCGTAAGTTAAATAATGTTGTAACACTAATACATAATGATGATAATAGGGATGATAGTGATGAAAACTACTGCGAGCAGTAGTGCTACGGTCAGTGCGGGAAGAGGCGATGGAAGCAGTGGCAGTGAATACCTTCCGAGAAGAAGGTTAAAGTTGCAACTGTCATCACGGCTTTTGATGATAATACGCTAGAGAACATGTACGATGATTATTACATAAGTTATAGTTAAGATATCTGCATTACTTATGGCGACTACAGTTACATCTACAGTGGTATCTGGAGCATGATTGCAGAGTTTTGCATAAAGCACATTGAGGTGTACGTAGAGATCCTGTAAGCAAACGTTCATACAGATATATTTGTTCGAGCCCAAGTACTTTCCTTGTAAGTAGCGCTTATCACAACTGCGACCGTGGCACATGCTTTGAGGCTCATGGGAACCATTTTCAACACATCCTATGATTGTGGTTGGCATGGTACACAGTCTCTGTAATGAAGTATAATTCAATATATGGTCTCCACAATGAAAACCATGAATTGCCGTAAATGTCCGCCTGTGTAGTACAGTGGTCAGCTTAGCAGAGTGTCCCGCAAGGCACATGGATTCGATTCCCGGTACGGTCAGAGATTTTCTCCACTTGGGCTGGCTGTTGTCCTCATCATAATTTCATCATTATCGACGTTCAAGTGGCTTCACCTCAAGATTTGCACCAAACAGGCCGAACACGATCCCAGCTTAGGTCCAAAGCTACCACACGAAATCATAATTTTCGTATATCAGGTGATTCGAAATTTTCTGTTTCGTACCCTCTACTCGATCAGTCGCAAGATTCAGTAAACGATACAAAGAGTTACACCGTATGTCCACCAATTTTTTCTACTTTCTGTGAAGTACTTATGAGCAACGTTAACTCCAGTCAGACAGTGCACGTTCAAACACGTACGACAATTTTATCATAGACAAGTAAGGGCACAAGTCTTTAGCTTTCGCTACATTTAATGCGTTTTTTTAACTTTAAAACTCTTTGATAAATATGATGATAAAGACGAATACAAATTAACCCAATGTGAACGTCAGCAAATAGTAAACAAAATTATTCTTGTGCATCCAAGGGTTGCAAAACTATAATAGACATAAAACGAGGTTCTAAGTGGGAGGCGTGTGAAAGATCTGAAGTCTGATTTGTAATAAAATAGGAAATCGAATAAGCTGGAACGACGTGGGATATGATGCTGACTTGAGTCTCGTCGCTGTTTTAATTATAAACATTTCAATATTTTTATTTTAATAAGTCGAGACTGTAATTTTTCCAATTTTACATCTTTCAATCGGGCCATAAAACTTCGCCTCTAATTGTGGCGTGATGGAGAGTTTTTTATTCTTGTATAATGATCTTGGAAAGTTCCCATCGAATAACTGTCGTACTTCGGAGTAATGAGATAAGTCACGGAAAGCAGATGAGCTAATTCAGCGATTTCAACCTTTGGGTCGCGGCCCTCTGGGTGGTCATAAAGTCTAGCTCGGGGGTTGCGGACGCAGGAGAGTGCAGTAGAAGCGTGTCCGATAGCGAACTTACGTCTTCTGACGTTCAGCTATTGTGGCAGAAGTGTCACACGAGAGTGACAGGGTTTCGCGAAAGTCGTTTAATTCTCCAATCACCCGTAGGTGAAAACTAGAATTGTGGTGGTACGTTTCTAGTTGGCCTTAAGAAGACATCAAAAATGTGACAGATACCAGGTGTTGGTATGGCACTTTTGATTTCTGATTTTGGGACGACCGAAATGCGTAACAACGAAGCTATTTTTCCACCTCGCGCTCACTTGTTAATGAAGCGTTTGTGTAGTATTTGATACAGTTAATTACAATGGTCGCCTTCTTCGTTTATCACTTCGTCTCATGTTTAAATATTGTTATTACATAATCACTAATCTGCCGCAGCCCCAGCGTTGTTTAGCACCAATTACCAGCAATGTGGAAGGCGTAGTATAATGATTGCAGAGCCTGTTCTGTTGGTGGTGGAAATGGAGCGGTCTACTGCCTGTCGAATCTCTGGAACAGTTCTGAAGCGAATGCCACGAAGTAGTTGCTTCAACTTAAGTCCAGGAATTATGGTGGATGGAACAGTACTTCCCTGTCCTATCGAACGAACAGAGAAGTCACAGCTTGCACTGTATGCGCCTCCGCATTTTGGTGCAAAATGATCGGTAGGTTGCGCAAAAATCTTTGCCGCTTCTTTCGCAAAGCTGTGCGCAGGTGTTACTCAAAAAACGAACAGTAATACTGTGCATTGGCGGTTTGTCATGGAGGAAAATGTTTGTGTTTGTAGAGTTTATGGGACTTAACTACGGGGTCATCAGTCCCTAAACTTACAAACTACTTATGAACTAGCTAATACTAAATACTTCACAAATATCCATGCCCCTGTGGGGATTCGAACCACCGACCATAGTGGCCGTGCAGACCGTGACTGACGCGAAGCAGAACGCTCGGGCGCCGCGGCCGGCCATGGAGGAAAGTAATGCGTTACGATAGCAGAATCATAGTGTACACGAGAATCACCATACTGGGCTCAGACACACTTTCCGCTTTCGCGGCGACTCATAATGATGTCATTCGTTGATTGGCGGTTCAGTTTCAGCTAGTACTATGTGCCCAGTATGAAACCAGTATTACGATACGGTGTAAAAAAGCATATCGTTCGCGCTCATAGCGCTCAAGTGCGTATAAGCAGCGTCGTCAATTCATGCGGAACCCATCGTGATACAATTTTTTGCATGCCCAATCGTTCCTTCAGGATGCGAAGCGCAGTCGTTTCCTATAACTCGGTTTCGTGGGAGAGATTACGTGTCGTCTGGCGTCGATCAGTGTCCACTAACGCTGCAACATTATGCACTTCTTCTTCAGAGACGCTAGGGCGACCTGCGCTTTGCATGTCAGTCACAGTTTGCCGACCTTCGCTGAAGGCTTTTACCCAACGTGCCACTCTTCTGTTCGGAACTGTCGATTCTCTGCACGTCCGTTTAAGACCTTGATAACGCTGTCGTGCTGAACGACCTCTGGCACATTCAATCTTGATCCAACTCCGCTGTTCCTGTTTCGAAAACAACACGACACCGTTATACTAGACAGCTTGCTCACAAGTGACTGAGCTTTCCTCGATTATGCGCACGCCGGTTACATGGAACGGATGAGTAAATTTGCTTGAGGTAAGGTAGGGATGTGAACGACGTGCGCTCTCAGTGACAGTAGTAAATTTCGTTTCATAGTGTCTACACAGCATTGTTGCCACTATTTACTTTCGTAACCTCGTGTACCTAAGAAAGGGAATTAAATGCTTTGCCTGTGAAATCACTGACATAGTTTCATTTCGGGCCTTCGGGGGAGGGATGGGGGAAGGCCGTCGGACTTTTTTCCTCGGAAAGGGGGCGAGCAGTGGCGGACTAATACCCCAAAAGCGCGTTTTCTTACTTTTTTAATTAATTTGTTTTTTTTAATTTTATTTTCTTTATTTTATTTTTCGATTAATTAAGGAAATTCTCGTAAGAGATGATAATTATTTTTCATTATTTTTCTGGCCAGTACTTACCTTTGCGCTATACTGCCGAAAGTGACACAAATGACGAAAAAGAAAAAAGGGTCGTAAAAGGACAAGCTTTCGGAACACAGTTCTTTCTTCAGGTGGGAGAGAAGGGAAGAACATAGGATGGGAACGGAAGGGAAAGGTAATTCACGACCGAGGTCATGAGGATGGTATTTGAGGGGCCAAAGACAACCCTTTCGTTCCCCTCCTTTTTTCTTCCCTTCTCTCCCACCTGAAGGAGGAACTGTGTTCGGAAAGCTTGTCCTTTTTCGTCCTTTTTTTTTTTTTCATTTGTGTAACTTTCGGCAGTACAGCACAAAGGTAAGTACTGGCCAGCCAATCTCTCTCTTCTTGAGCGCCCTTAGCTTCTCGTTATTGGGCATCGAAATCTCGAAAGCTATTTTATTTAGACAGTCCCATGCTTCTCGTCCTGGGATGCCTCGAAATCTCAAAAATTACTTTTCGTATTGTAACACATGGATTTCCAAGTGGACGGGTGGGGGGGGGGGGGGGGGCGTTTTGCCGCCGTCCCGGGCCTCCGACAGCCGACTGAGGTCGATTGTTCTAGATGGTTGAAAACACTGACATAATTACTGAAAAGTTTCATACTAAAATGACAGAAGACTTTCTAGCTTTCAGACAAATTATACGAGCTAAAGTATGGAAAGAAGACACTCACACACACACACACACACATTACATTAATACGCGCGATCTCATGGAGACGCCTTTGTATCCAGATAGTCTGGTTGTACACGTATGCGTTACCTCTAGCGCCGGCTAATTTCCGTAGCAAAGTTTGCGTAACCCTCCCCCTAGTTTCGGTAATATCCCCCAGGCGGCTATTCAGCTAGCGAGCGCACGCGGTGGCGCGTTTAGATTTCGCACAGAGATTTCTCGTTCCCCAGCTCGACGCTACTTCGAGGCGCAAGAAGAGCCTTCGCTTAAAGTAAAGGGTGGTAGCGGGCGAAGGCCACCCCCTAGGCGTCGCGACGGCAGATGCGCCGAGGGCGTTACAGGGGCCGTTAGCGCGCCGCAGCTTGCCGCCAGATTAAAGTCCGACCGGCCACGGCCAACGCCGCGGCAACTTTTTTTATGAGTTCCACTTTCCGATTGAAGGGAGCGGGCAGGAAGAGAGGAAGAAAGGGCGCCACGCCAGCCTCGGCGCAGGAGGGGTGGGAGGAAGAGCCTCTGGGAGGGAGGGGAGGGGTGGTTTGGGGGTGGGAGCGGGCGTGGCGGCGAGACGTGCCGCTACTGGCAACAAGCGACGAGATGTATGGCCGCCGCCCCGCAGACAGGCAAGGCCTCGCCGGTGCCGACCGGCGGACGTCTTGTTCCACCGCGGAAGACCGCACGTATCGAGGCCAGCGCCGAAGTTGTGGGTGTGGCCGAGAGGTGGAAACGTTGAGAGCTGGCGGATTTGTACTCGAGGAGCCGTTCCACTTGGAGCTATTGATGTTGCTGCGTTTCTAAATGACGCTATTAGCACTTGGCGTAAGCTAATACTTTGACAACATGTAGGTATTCTGAGCAATCTACATCTACATAGATACTCTGCAAATCACATTTAACTGCCTGTCAGAGGGTTCATTAACAACTTTCATAACTTTTCTCTACCGTTCCATTCTCTAATACCGCGCGGGAAGAAAGAACACCTAAATCGTTCGGTTTTCGATCTGATGTCTCTTATTTTATTGGGATGGTCATGTCTCCCTAAGTAGGTGGGTGCTAGTAAAATATTTTCACATTCAGAACTAAAAGTCGGTGATTGAAACTTCGCAAACAGATCACGCCGCAATGAAGAACGTCTTTCTTTTAATGATTTCCACCCCAATTCGTGCAACATTCCCGTGACGATTCCCCCCCCCCCCCCCCGTAACGTGATAAAATAAAACGAGCTGCCCTTCTCTGAACCTTCTCAATATCTTCCGTCAGTCCCACCTGCTGAGGGTCCCACAAGGGGCAACAGTACTCCAGGAAAGGACGCACAAGTGTGATGTAGGCAGTCTCTTTGGTGGAGCTGGTGCATCTTCGAAGCGTTCTGCCAATGAAATGTAACCTTTGGTTCGCCTTCCCTGTGGTGTCGCACAAGTACAAAGTGCGCGCCACCTACTTTCGCCGCTCGTCGCCATGCATGCACGGCGCAGCGTTCTTACGACAGCCACGAGCGCCCTCTGCTACAACTCCGCTCGTGGCCACCACTGAACGACATCGTTCACTTGGGACTGTGATAGGAACCAGTTAACACTTCGGAATCAGATAGGCACCAGTGAAGACTTGGCTATCGTATAGGCACTAGGCAGGCCCTAGCTCAAACTATGTATCAGCTTTCTGCAGTACTGAGCTATGTAAAAGTTAAGTATTGTATAAATTCTGTGCAATATATATCTCGTTCTAATTTACTCTAGTGTTTCTAGTTTCTGCTGTCCCACTGGCTGCTCACCTTCATACCTGCACAAGCGTGCTTCCTTTATTCCTGTGTCGGTCTCTTTCTGCTCGGCCACCGACACCTACGACGGAAACGAGACACAAAAGAGCCGACGAGGCAAGGACACAAAATTGCCCACAATACTTTCTGTGTGTTCTCTCCAGTCTAAGTTGTTCGTAATTGTAACTCCTAGGTATTTGGTAGAATTTACGACCTTGAGGTTTGACTCATTTATCGCGTAATTGTAGTTCAGCGGATGGGTATTACTTCACACTTTTCTTTATTTAGTGTCAATTGCCACTTTTCGCACCAAGTAGAAATTTTGCCTAAATCGCTTTGCAGTTGCTTCTGATCCTATGTTGACATCACTAACCGATAAACGACAGCATCATCCGCTATTCAGGTTGTCTTCTAAATCGTTTATAAACACGAGGAAGAGTAGGGGACCTATAACGCTTCCCTGTGGAACGCCAGATATCACTTCTGTCTTACTTGATGACTTACCGTCAATTACAACGAACTGTGTCCTTTCTGATAGGAAATCGTGAATCCAATCGCACAATTGGGTAGATATTCCATAAGCACGCAATTTCATTAGAAGTCGCTTGTGGGGTACAGTGTCAAAAGCCTTCCTGAAATCCAGAAATATGGAATCGATTTGAGATCCCTCGTCGATGGCACTTAACACTTCATGTGAATAAAGGGCAACCTGTGTTTCGCAAGAGCGATTCTTTCTGAATCCGTGTTGACTATTCTTCACCTATCATCGCACACGCATATGCGGTTCGCTTTCTTAGACAACAGCACTGTGCACTGCAATAACAGCATTTTTCAAACCTTGTTTGAAGTTATAGACACAGAATCCTTCTGACTTATCGTCGGCGTTATTTCGTTCCAAAGCTCTGGACATCACGTTCCGTCTCTTCACTTGGACAGACGACTTACTCATCCTTGTAATTCGCGCAAGGACTGATCCGTAATGTTTTTTGTACCCTTAAACAGTTGGCTATGCAAGTTGAACAAATCTGCCGTGACTCCTAGGCTACAGAAAGTAGTGCCCATCTCAATTCAAGACAGATAAGTGGACCTTAACTATACTCAAAAAGATCTGAAGTGTACCACTCCTTTACATTAAAAATTATGAAAAATTAAATAATTACTGCTATGTGACCTCACCGAGTGCGGAAACGTGATATTGGCAGTCTCTCAGTAAATAAAAGTGAACTGATTACTAATTGGTAAAAACGTGATTTATTATTTAAAAACAAAGTTGAAATGCAAATATTATCAAAAATAGTCAAAGAAATTTAATAGGTTCTTAAGGCAAGATAAGATACGATACTGCCGTGCCGCGGTGGAGTAGCCGAGCGGTCTAAAGCATCTCGCTGCGGAGCGCGCGGTTGCTCGCCGTGGAGGTTCGAGTCCTCCCTGGGGCATGGGTGTGTGTGTTTGTTCGTAGGTTAGTTTAAGTAGTTTGTAAGCTACGGACTGATGTCCACGCAGTTTGGTCCGATAGATTTACAGACATTTGAACATTTTGATACTGCCGTACGATATTACTGAAATATAATTTTTAAGAATGCCTGATGTATTGCTATTACGCGTAACTCGTTCTTTAATAAACTGAAATACCGGACGAGAGCACGTCGCCGTAATATCAAGAATAATGTTGTAGTGGTGTGGCGTTTGCATGGACCGTACACTACTCAAATATCGTCGTTCGCTCGCGTTGCATATGCGCACAAATACCGTGTGTTGCGTCGATGCTGACAGCGGCTGTGTCTCTGAAACCTGTAAAAAGTTAGCTGATTAAATCGATGGCTGGGATTATTCAGCCAAAAACTTCCTATTGCGCTTGGTGACGCGAAGTCTCGCTATTCTCCCTAGTCAAAATAATATTGACTGGGTACGCTAATTCAGCAAATTAGCCCACCGGAAGATGCCACTCACATTCGTCTGCAGACGTTAACTATCAAAATTATGGACTGGCAAAATGTCCACCGCGCTGGAATCGCACCATAGTTACACGTTATGCATGTAACTCACCACTTGGCACCGCCAACTTCGCTGTACACGCAATCAGGCATAACCACAGCAAGTCGCTTTCAAATTCACAGACTGCGCGATTCCGTCACTTGCGCAAGGCGAGAGGAGACGCATAAGTGAGTCTGCTAACAATTTCCTCCGGCAGCTCTCAATTTCTCCAACCACGTATCTTTCGTCAGCATCCAATCAGCGTTATCGTAGCAACACGCTTTCTGCTAGCCTTCGCCAATAACAGCGCGCGTCACATACAGTCTGGATAATTCCGGTAAAGTTATGCGGCGCCAAGCTTGCCTCCCATTGTCTGTCTAAAGCTCTTAAGACGCTACCCCGCTGCTGTTTAAAAGCCGTCGTATTTTGTATGCCATCGCCTTTCTGTTCCACCTGTCTGACTCACTGTCGCTACACCGTGGAATGTTGCTTGTCTGCGTACGGGATCCTCTCGTTAAATGTTAAACGCAATTGACAATTTCATGTGTAATTGCTCATTACACTCATGACCAATATGAATATACCTATGACGTGTGAGGTATCAAACGAATCGGAATGACGAGCAGAATATGATTCTCTACACAAAAATGTCATGGAAGGAAGTCAGAAAACCTTGACTCCATGCATCGTAACTGGAGCATCTGTGACACCTTTTGTCTTTTGTAGAGTGCTGCAAATGATGAAACCATATAAAAAGTGTTTTATTTGATTTTGCTTTACAATGCTTGTAATACATTGTTATGCAATCTAACATTACGTGCCAGCCGCGGTGGCCGAGGGGACTGAGGCGCTCCAGTCACGGTCTGCACGGCTACTACGGTCGGGGGTTCGAATCCCCCCTCGGGCATGGATATTTGTGACATCCTTAGTGTTAGCTAGTTCATAGGTAGTTAGTAAGCTTAGGGACTGATGACCCCGTAGTTAAGTCCCATAAGTGCTACAAACATTTGAACATTTTTTTTTAACATTACGTGTTCTAGAATTCATTAATTTTGGCCCACTTTAGGTTGTGGTAGTAACGCTAAAACTGGGCCTTTGAGATTTCCTTTTAACACCTTGAAATCTAAATCAAATCAACGGCTCAACTATCCATCTTAGACGAAAGTTAAATACATGAAATTGTAGGCGAGACAAATGTCTACTACTTTGATTTGTTGTGTTGTATTCAAAAATGTTCATGAACGGCAAGCAAATGTTCGTCATTCAGCAATGGACATATTAACATATTGTGGACTGGGTGATTGCGGGCTTTTTCTGCATTTCGTTTAAGTCATTTATTACATTTGAAAGAGCGGTTAAAGGAACCTAGATGGATGACTTAAAACTCGTTAGTAATATTAGCAGTCCATTTTATTCAGAATCAAAACAATCCAATTGCATGAGAACTGTTACCCATCGAATTTAGTAAAAAATCAAACAAATAATGTTATACAAACCGTTTCTTATAGAGCTGACCACTGAAGATACTTTAGAATAAAGCGAAACACGTCTGGTCTAAAGTAGACTAATTTACAGTTGCATAAGACGGTCCCATAACATATACAAATTGTATAACTGCAAATCGGAAAAGGAGGCCAAATACACAAAGAAGAATTATCATAGTTATCAACACCATATAAAATGCGAAAGCACATTTGAAGTTAGGTATTCGCAAATAATTAAGTACATAAAAGGCAGGGGTGTCTACACAGGTAGAAATGTTGACAAGAGGTCTACGAGACAAAAATGTGTGGGAACCCCCGGTTTAGACCATCATCGATGATTTCTGTAATGGCAGTTTCTTACTTCTGATTTAATATAATCTTCGTAGCGTTGTCTGATTTGATTCGAGTGCAAATGGCGCTGATGAAGTCGCTGTTGAGCGCTCTAAAGCACCAGCCATCATCGTCGTTGAGTGCATATCATTACCCCTGTTCATTTTTATTGTACAAACTGACTTTACGATGTTCTCCATTCTGTTTCTCCAAGCTGTTTCTCATCTCTTTCATAATTAGAAAGCCATTCTCGTAATGTAAGTTTATTATGAAGATTAATAAGTGTAGTATTAAATACACAACAATGTTTGAGTCAATGTTATAACTTTTCTATTACTCAGCATTTCTTTTTCTTTCGAAAAAGGTTCACTAATGTGAAAAATCCCATGTTACTAAAACTTATGTCTTTATGACACTCTAAAATTTCCAATGACTAATAATATTCGTCAGTTACAAGTGCAGAGAAGGTTACATTATGTATTACATTATCGTGGATACTAAATCAATATGTATTGAGAACAGATTATGAAAATAATTCCCTGTGGCAGTAGCTTTTGTGCTGGAAATTTTTCGTCCGGCATTTAAAGCTTACACGCTATTGACAGGTGCTGGTGAGCCATCGTCAGCGACCGAAAAGCCGTATCGTTCTCTACCAGTGACGTCACTGCCTGCTGTATGGAGAGGAGTGGAGTAGGCGAACCCCTTCCCCCGCCTATTTTCGGTTTTGTGACGTAGAGCCACTGCCACTCGGTCACGTAGCTCTTCTGTTTGACAGTACCAGCAATCGGTAGGTCTTCGACATGACAGTCAGCCGTACTGACTACGCGACTACAAACGCGGACTCGTCTGTTATACACTTGTAATATAATTGAGAAAAAAACCTTTGTTGTTAACAATATGTCAACATAAAAGGGGCACTACCCGTGGATGAATGACCTGAAACGACAATAATGTAAATAATCGGGATGGCCATGAACAATGTCAGTGCGGTGGTTCGGCGCTTTCAGTGAGACGGCTGGATGCACCCTATAATAATAATAATAATAATATTAATAATGAAATAAAAAAATAAAAAATAAAAATTTCTGAGCCCAGAGCTCAAGGATCGTCACGAAACAACCACGACTAAAAGTTCGCAAGAAACTGAGCTGTTAAAGTAATAAAAATATAATAAATAAACAGATAGTTCGAATCCATTACCTTTTATTACGCCATAATGCTCCCAAGCAACATTAATATTGCCCACCATTTTATACAACAAGTTTCAGGTTGGCGTAGCTGTATGGGCAATCGTACTTACAACCTACATTTGATTTCTCATGTCTTTTGCGAAAAGTAAAAAGGTAAAGCAGTCAACAATCCGAAGATTGGTTTGAACACCACAGTGCTTTACTAGGCATGGTCCTGTTTGGTGGTATGCCGTTGCCTTCCTCCGACCTTCGAACTGACTTAACCAGCCAGTTATAGGGGGACCTACAGTTTAACATGGGTTCCGAACCACGGTGCTACTCGGTATTTTTCACATGAGCAATACTGCCAGAGGTGAAAGAAGAGGAAAGTGACAGATAAAAATCCTAGGACCTATCTGGGATCGAACTCGCGACTTTTAGATTTGTAGTCTGGCACTCTACCACTGTGCAACCGAGACGCACTTGCGAAAAGAATAGCGAAATAAACTTGTACTCTTGTATCGAAAAGTTGCATTGTCCAATATATATATATATATATATATATATATATATATATATATATATATATATATATATATATAATAATGGAAAGTCCAGGTTGGAATAAATAATATAGTGAGGACAGTTTACTACTCACCGCAAAGACGGGGCGACGAGCTGCGACAGGCACATACAAAAGACACACACATACAACACATTCAGCTATCGGCCATGGCCTTCTTCAGAAATAGAGCACTCACGCAATCACACAGGCACACAACACAGTCATACAACCATCACCTCCGACTGCCACACTCTTTCGAAGTTTGGCAGTCGGAGGTGATGGTTGTATGACTGTGTTGTGTGCCTGTGTGATTGCGTGAGTGCTCTATTTCTGAAGAAGGCCATGGCCGATAGCTGAATGTGTTGTATGTGTGTGTCTTTTGTATGTGCCTGTCGCAGCTCGTCGCCACGTCTTTGCGGTGAGTAGTAAACTGTCCTCACTATATTATATATATATATATATATATATATATATATATATATATATATATACTTCTTCCTTTTATTCTTCAGCATCAGTAGAATATATTCGACTTCATTTAGAAATCGAAAGAAAGGAAACTGTTATGTTAGATAAACGTTACGTTAGTCATGTGACCAATAAACTTTTTTTCAATGTAGACTCTTGCTTGTAAGTAACTTTGCCCAGAGAAGGTGCACGGATGTTACAAAATAAATGCTACAGTTTTCTTCACGTGGTTGAAAAGGTGTTGTGCTTTGAACTATTTCATGCGAAAAATCTGAAAACAAGTCATTTTTTTCTTTTTCTGTGCGTATTTAGAAAAATACCACAATTTCCGTGTTTTACAGTCACTTACCCATGAAGACAAAGCTTATATTTTCCTATTGGCGCACAATCTAACAAATGGACAAGAACTGTAATATCGTAAATTATTCACTGTTACTGGCCATGCGGATTTCTTCTTCATCTGGACTCCTGTCCGCAGTAAACACAATCCCTTTTCAAATTCCTAGATTCCAATAATACCTTTTCGCCACAACTCACTTCAAGTCTTCCTCTTACGATCTATAAGTAGTTTTCTTCATATAAAAACGAAAGACCGTCACAATAGCAGGAGTACAAGTTTATTTCGCTATTGTGACGGTCTTTCGTTTTTATATGAAGAAAACTACTTATAGATCGTAAGAGGAAGACTTGAAGTGAGTTGTGGCGAAAAGGTATTATTGGAATCTAGGAATTTGAAAAGGGATTGTGTTTACTGCGGACAGGAGTCCAGATGAAGAAGAAATCCGCATGGCCAGTAACAGTGAATAATTTACGATATTACAGTTCTTGTCCATTTGTTAGATTGTGCGCCAATAGGAAAATATAAGCTTTGTCTTCATGGGTAGGTGACTGTAAAACACGGAAATTGTGGTATTTTTCTAAATACGCACAGAAAAAGAAAAAAAGGACTTGTTTTCAGATTTTTCGCATGAAATAGTTCAAAGCACAACACCTTTTCAACCACGTGAAGAAAACTGTAGCATTTATTTTGTAACATCCGTGCACCTTCTCTGGGCAAAGTTACTTACAAGCAAGAGTCTACATTGAAAAAAAGTTTATTGGTCACATGACTAACGTAACGTTTATCTAACATAACAGTTTCCTTTCTTTCGATTTCTAAATGAAGTCGAATATATTCTACTGATGCTGAAGAATAAAAGGAAGAAGTAGAGGAGCAGGTGATGTGAATCGTGCAACGCATACAACATTTCGCGAATAACATGATGATGACATGATGTACTAATGAGGTGCATGAAATATAACTCTGTTATTAAGAGGAACACATTGTTTCTACTATAAGCGTTACAAATTGAAGCACGAATAAGATAAATAATTTTATGATGACTTACAGGATCACTGGTTAAGTGTTTAAGCATTACAAATTGATGCAGGAGGAAGATAAATAATTTTATGATGACCTACAGGATCACTAGTTGAGTGTTTAAGCAGCTCATTACGGATAATGATGTAAGATCTTTTTTAAAGTGTGATTTTAGACACTACAAGTATCAGATTGAGAAACTGAACTGAAAAACCGGAAATAAAAAAAAAAAAAAACAACAAAAAAACAAAAAATAGCTTGGGAAATAATGTGAACACTGCCAAGAAATCAACGGAAAATTCGGTCTTCCAATTACTGCAACTACTCAAACATTCTGCGATAATCGAAGTGCACAGAGAATAATACATCCAGCACTGTTTTATTAATAGAAATGGGCTCCAAATAGAGAAGTTACTTTCAGAGTAAACGTCTCGTAAGTGTGTTGCTTCATAAGGTTATGATAAGTCATTAAAAGGGACAGTGAAGTTTTGTGTCCACATTAGCGGTGTAATGTTCTTACTTCTTCTTGCACTTCGATTAAAGTAGATAATTTCATCTTAACTCTTTAATATTCCTCAATGGTGAGAGCTGGAAAAACTTCCATCAGCAGCTGGGCTCACCTCCACTTCTAATAATCCAGACCCTCACCTTCCTTGGAAACTGTCGATACTAGGGTTATTCCTCTGAATGATACAGACTCATTCGTACCTTAAAATAGATAATTCTCCAATTACACCTCTCTGACCTAGGCTAACAGTTAATTAGCGACCCGTAAAAATAATATTTTAGCATCGTTTACATGGTTGACAATGGTGAGAAGGAGGGGGAGGGATCGCACGCACGAGCACCGCAACCAGAACGGTATGTCGGCCACTCAGGACGTTTCTAGGTGTTATCTACATCTACTCCGCAATCCACCCGAAGCTGCGAGGCGGACGGTACCTAGTATCACTGCTAGTTACTTGCCGTCCTGTTCCACTTACATGTAGAACGAGTAGAAAAACGAATACTTGTATGCATCTGTACGGGCCCTAATATCTCCGATCTTATCTTTTGTTCTTTACGCGAAATGTATGTTGGCAGCAGTAGAATCGTTCTGCAGTCTGCCTCAAATTCCGGCCCTTTAAATTTCTTCAGCACCGTTTCTCGCAAAGGACCTCGCATTCCCTCCAGCGGCTCCCATTTGAGTTCCCCAAGAATCTCAGTTGCACTCGTGCATTGATCGAACCTACGAGTATGCAACCTAGCCACACGCCATAGAATTGCTTCTATGTCTTCCTTTAAACCGATCTGGTGGGGAATCAAATGTTCAAATGTTTGTAAATCTAGCGGACCAAACTGCGTGGTCATCTGTAAGTAGCTTACAAACTACTGAAAATAAGGTAAACGAACCTGAGGACAACGCACACACACATATGCCCCAGGGAGGACTCGAACCTCGGACGGTGAGCAACCGCACGCGTGGTGGGGAATCACATCTTTCCGAAATTCTCACATCTGCCTTTTCCACGACTGTCCTAATATTCTCGTTCAGTTTCAGATCACTGTGCAGCGTTATGCCTAGGTGCTTGACGCGACACTGTCAAGTAGTATACTGCTACTGCTGTATTCGATCATTACGAAATTGTTTCTTCTGCTCATCTGCATCGCCTTACATTCTTTTACATTTAGAGTTGAATGTCATTCCTCACACCAAATAGGAATTTTATCCGACTATCCTGCATCTTACTACAGTTATTAAAGGATCACACCTTTCTATGCATCACAGCATCATCAGCAAACAATCGCAGTTTGCATCTCGTTCTGTCCGTCATATCATTTATGTAACTACAAAATAATAACACTCATATACGACTTCCCTGGGGCTCTCCTGACTATACCCTAGTCTCTGGTGAACACTCGCCATTGAGTACAACGTACTGGTTTCTATTACTTATGTAGTCTTCCAGGCACTCACATACTTTTGCATATGCTCGTACCTTCGTTAGCAGTGCAGTTAAATACGGCATCGTGTCAAACGACTTTTCAAAATAGAGAAACATGCAATTCGCCGTTGTCCTTCTTCCATAGCTCGAAAGATGTCATGGGAAAAAAGGGCAAGGTCAATTTCGCGCGACCGATGCTTCCCACATTCGACTACTTTAATACCGAGCCGCTACCAGTTTCCTGTCACAGATTATTCATAATCTCTTCAAAAACTTTCGCTTAGTTCCACATGGGATACCCTTAACTTCACTCCTGTAGGAGTTGCCTACAGGAAGACCATCCGGCCGAATCTTGTAAACAACGTACCGAATCTGTGAAGATGAAGAATATTTGCATCCATTGTCTTCCTTTAATTGTGATATTGTAACGACATTTGATGAAATGATGAAGAAAGCAATTGTCCTAATCTTTTACTGAATACTTTTTATATAAAACACATCATAAATACTCAGTTGAAGCAGTTAAGACCTCTAAACTCCAAAGACACATGACGACAACAATACAATGAAAGATATCTCGTGATAATAAATAAAATAATGTATTACAGTGTTTTGGACAATCCTTTTACAATTAAGTAAATTTACAACACCTCTAACACTGTGGGCCCAACATATAATAAGTTATGCGAATAGTCATTAATCGCCAACATACATCTAATTACAGTAGATGAGAATCAGCTTGTAGATTTATTCTTGAACAAAAGTTTTAGCTTACATACTGAATTTCATGTAATATATGTCTATCTTTTAGCTAAAGGACGTATTCCTGTTTCCCATGACCGTCTTTACGAAATTAAAATTAATCTTAAACATTCTTTGTAAGATACTTATTGTTTTTATTTTGAAATGGTGTGCAAGCAGAATCTGATAATACCAGAAATAGTAAGGTTGTGCCTCAGTTCAAATTCATAATCGAAATATAAAAACCTAACGCAATCTGACATTAAATACCGTATGAGAAAATAACGGTGAATTAACAGACACAGTTACTCATCGCGCATGGTAAAAATACAGAGCAGAACGTCGGTAACTAGACGGAATTATAAAAGAAAGATTATTCATAAGATTCTAGCATTGTTTTAAGTATTTTAGTGACGCAAATTATAGCCGTCGTCCAACCTGGAAGTGGAGCCAAATTTGCACTTACTACAGTCAAATATGTAACTCTCTTTCCATACATTTTAAAAACTGAGCAATCGTAATTCTTAGACAACTGGATGCCGTCTGAGATAAAAAATACGAATGAATTTTACCAAATCCGTTACATAGCGGAGACAAACATTGCGTCTGATTAGCGTCATACGACCATGTCACAGAAGGTGACCAAAGGTAATGGCATATATCGAGTAGATGAAAAGGAAGGTTGAAATGAGAAACAGTGTTTACGTTTCAACTGATGTGATTGATTCATAAGGAAGTATGAATAACATGTAAGCACTTAACTAAAAAAAGAAACGTCAACAGTAAGTGGAATATTGTACTAACAACGCGTGAAGTAACGTGCATACATAGCACAAGAACGCTTTAAACTGAAGAAGAAAGTGATTGACTGTACTGCATATGAGATTAAATAACTGAAGACGTATTCTGTACAGCATGTCTAACCTAATTCCACTTACGGTGTTCATAGTAACTTCGCTACGAGGCTCAGCGAAAATTTCACCATTTAGTATTTCATGAATGTATAACGAAATGTTACTGCAGAACTTCAATATCGGCAGCTAATTCCGAGAATATGTATCCTAAGCGAGAAGCAAACACAGTGGTCGACCCGTTTTGATCATTTAATAATGCACAACTCATTTGACCAAACACCAAAATACTCATACAATTGTCCATCAGCTTTGAGAGTGAATGTAAAACAAGCGGAATGTCTGCTAAGTGAACGTGGCATGCTTCGACTTACGGTAATTACCATAAGATTCGAAGATTACACTAGCTAACCTGTCTGTCTGAAATGGATTGTTCATACTGAACACAATATTTGCATAGCTTCAGCTACCGTTCACTAGTGAAATTAAGCAGTAATGTAAAAGAAGTTGGAAGTACAAGTTATACAGGCATTTTAACTTCATTCAGTGCAGTGTTTGCCGCGCTGGAGTCATCAAGTGCTCTTAAGGCTCCTTGTTAAGAAGCGCTTGGTTGCTCGCCGTCGGACGTACGAGTTCTCCCTCAGGCATATGTGTGTGTGTGTGTGTGGGCGTGTGTGTTATGCTTAGGTTAGTTTAAATTAATTTCAAGTAGCTTGTAGCCTAGCGACTGATGACCAAGATTTACAAACATTTGAACATTATGGTGCAGAATTTACAACAAATTCGTCGTAATAAAAAGAAAATAACTGTAAAAAGTAAGATTACTTCCCCCTTCAAATTTCAGCAAAGCCGGTGCCACACTATGATTGGTCTCCCGATGGAAAGGGAATCACTGAGATTTCAACGTTTTCATATGTGTGATAAAACCAACGAAATACGATATCGAGTTATAGTGGAGGAATCACAGTAATGTGATGTACAGTACACGGACTTTTAGACTACTGTAACAGTTATCATTAAGAAAACTCTTGAAATGAACTAAAGATCACATAATGTCAATCACTGGGAAAGGTTTCCTGCTTGAATAGGTCTTCGTACTACTTGCATGACTGGTAGATAGCGTGACGAATGACATACGTCGTAATCTCAGAATTACAAATTGTGAATTTATGTTTCCTTTGAAAAATATGAAACCTTTGAAGCATGGAAGATGAAACTCTGGCAAAAGAGAGAATTTAGGTCACCGCTTCCGCCAGGGAGAAAGACAGAGAGAGAGAGGAGGAGGAACTTGTGGCCAAGAATATTAATTTCTGTGTGAGACGGGTAGTACGAAGCCCCGCAAAGTGCTGATGTAGACGAAGGAGAAAGATGACAAGATTTATCCTCATGAAGGGCTTCTCGTAGCCCTCTGGCGTGCTTGACGTAGCGGAAGACGGAACGTTGCGGCCCCAAAGGATAGCGCCAGAGGAGACGGATGGCGCTTAAATTTGGTTGCCCTGTGCTTCTATTTATACAAGCGAGCTCCTAGCAAATTAATGCTTTAAAGTATGACAATCTCGGTCCGTAGAGCTGATCCTCGTGAGTCGGCCGTTCTGGAGGATTTGAAGCTACGTATTTACCGAGGCCTAAAGGCGTCCTAATATAGTTTATTAAAAGCTGGAAATATTTTTGTGACGCACAAGAGAAAAGCAACTTCCATCGGGTTGAGATATGCGGTATTGGACCTGTAGTATCGAATGTTGTCAGACATCCAGATGATTACGCCACCAGTGCGATATGGATAAGCAAATGGTAGACAACATGAGTTCCTACAATGCGGAAAGAGGAAGATCAGTACGAACACAATGACACACGGCTGAAGAATAGTCAAACAAACAGCGCATACGATCTGTACTGATTACATAGCTTTCAGTGACTGTCTCGTGTTCAGAAATTGTAACTTGTGCATACGGGCTGTGCTGCGGGTTTATCAAATGTGTGCATACAGTCAGCAGTGGAACAATCCAGCAGACAGACTTATACGATTCCGAACAAACTGCCATGCTACGCTGAACATTGCCTTCGCTCGTTATAATGGAATGATACGTAGAAATACTGTTGTTGCTGTGGTCCTCAGTCAAATGTTCAAATGTTTGTAAATCTATCGGACCAAACTGCGTGGTCATCAGTCCGTAGCTTACAAACTACTTAAACCTAGGTAAACTAACCTAAGGACAAACACACACACCCATGCCCCAGGGAGGACTCGAACCTCCACGGCGAGCAACCGCGCGCTCCGCAGCGAGACGCTTTAGACCGCTCTGCTATTCCCCCGCGGCGGTCTTCAGTCCTGAGTATAGTTTTGATGCAACTATCCACCCTCCTCTGTTTGGTGCAAGCCTCTTCATCTCCTCATATGAACGGCAAAACATACCCATTTGAATGTGCTTACTGTATTCTTCTCTCGGTCCCCCCACTGCGATTTTTACCCCACAAACTTCCTACACTGCTAAATTCACAATTCCTTGATGTCTAAGAATGCGTCCTACGGATCGATCCCTTCTTTTAGTCCAGGGATCCAAGTAATTTATTGTTTCCACAAGTCTGTTCAGTAGCTTCTCATTAGTTACGCGATCTGACCACCTAACCTACAGCATTCTTCTGTAGCACCAGCACCAGCTCCCTTACAAGGCAAAACTCCACACAAATGCCTTCAGTAATCACTTTCCTACACTTAAATTAATATTGTATATGAGCAAAATGTCTTTTACAAAAACGATTTCGTTACATTGCCATTCTTCCTTTTTTTATTCTCTGTAATACGTCAAGTGTATGACATTTTACCGCTCAAATAACAAAACTCATCTACTATCTTTATTGGTTCCTTATTTAATATAATTCCTTCAGCATCACCAGATTATCTTAGACTGTATTCCATTATCCTTGATTTGCTCCTTACAAGACACTGCCCATTCAGTTCAGTTGCTCTTACAGGTCCTCTGCTGTATCTGCAATGCAAACAGCAATGTTTTTTTCTTCATCCAAAACTTTAATTCCTTCTCGAAGTTTCTCATTGGTCTCTGTCCCAAGTTGCTCAAAGTAGAAATTAAATAACATTAGAGAAAAGGTAGAACCCAAGAAATACTTCCATTTGATGCCCTTAAACTCTAATAACTGCTGACTAGTTTTTGTGCAAGTTATAAATAGCTTTATGTTTGCTTTATTTTACTCTTATTGATTTCAGAATTCGAAAGAGTGTATTCCAATCAACAATGTAGAAAGCTTTCTCTAAAGCTACAAAAGTCAGGAATGTAGACTTGCCTTTCTTTAATTTCTCTTCTAACATAAATCGTAAGGTGAGTACTGACTTTCACTGCACCTAAGTTTCTCTTATAATCCTTGGTCTTCCCCGAGGTCAGCCTATAACATGTTCTTTGAATAATTCGTGATAAAATTTTGCAATTTTTGATCTTGGGTTATGACATATTCTTCAAGACTGAGGTTATTTCACATGTCTCGTACATCTTGCAAGCAAGTGAAATAATTTTGTCATGGTTCGCTCTCCCAGGGACTTCAGTACTTCTCAGTGGCTTTGTTTCGACTGTGGCCTTTTAGTGTTCTTTCTAACTCAACTCTGAGTATAGTATCTCCTATTTTGTCTTCATCCCCTTTTTCTTTTCTTACTACAATATTATCTCGATGAGTTCCCCTCTATACTCTTTCCACCTTTAAGCTTTTCCTACATTCCTCACGACTGGAACTTTCAAGGTTAACTGATTATCATCTATTAACTTTGTAGTAATGTGTACATACGTACCTCCTATCAAAATATCATCACCTTCAACAGAAATGAAGCATAAGTTACGGAACCTGGATTCTAAAGAGAATACGATTCGTTCAGGTATATGGACTACCAGTTGCAGAAAATTGCAGTTTAGCGAAGATGGGAGACACGTTCATCACAGCATTCATTGTTTGCCAGAAGTCATAATAGTAAGTCGTTAACTCCAGGAACTACATATGGCAAGAAGTGTTTTTTTTTTCTTTCTTTTTTTCCGTTTCCAGTATGAAGATTCATGGTCAAGTTCACCACCCCTAAGAACATTTCAAGGTAAATTTACGATAGATCCAGCTGAGGAATACTGTATTCCAAGGCAGTATTCAATGTTTGTATGATCGAAAGGATGCTAGAGTGCCGGCCGCGGTGGCCGAGGTGACTGAGGCGCTCCAGTCACGGTCAGCACGGCCACTACGGTCGGGGGTTCGAATCCCCCCTCGGGCATGGATATTTGTGCCGTCCTAGTTCGTAAGTAGTTCATAAGTAGTTTGTAAGTTTAGGGACTGATGACCCCGTAGTTAAGTCCCATAAGCTTAACAAACATTTGAACATTTTTTTGATGCTAGAGTCACCTCTCTCATTGCCGCCGGGAGGGGGGGGGGCTACGCCACGTACTGATATGGGTGCTTCAGCATGAATCGATACCTGGTACCTCAGTACCGACTGAGCTACATCTACACCTACACACATACTCCGCAATCCACCCAAAGGTGCGTGACGGAGGGTACTCAGTACCACTTCTAGTTACTTGTTTTCTTGTATCACTCCCATTAAAATTGATACACCAAGAAGAAATGCAGATAAAATATATATTACTAGAACTGACATGTGATTACATTTTTAGACAATTTGGGTGCATAGATCCTGAGATATCAGTACCTAGAACAACCACCTCTAGCCGTAGTAACGACCTTGATATGCCTGGGCATTGGCTCAAACAGAACTTGGATGGCGTATACAGGTACAGATGCCCATGCAGCTTCAACACGCTGCCACAGTTCAGCAAGAGTACTGACTGGAGAATTGCGACGAACCAGTTGCTCGGCCACCATTGACCAGAAGTTTTCAATTTGTGAGAGATCTATAGAATGTTCTGGCCAGGGCAGCAGTGAAACTTTTTCCGTATTCAGAAAGGCCTGTACAGGACCTGAAACATGTGGTCGCGCATTATCCTGCTGAAATGTAGGTTCGCAGGGATCGAATGAAGGGTAGAGCCGCGGGTGGTAACACATCTGAAATGTAACGGCCACTGTTCAAAGTGCCGTCGATGCGAAAAAGAGGTTACCGAGTCGTGCAACCAGTAGCACCCCATACCATCACGCCAGGTGATACACCAGTATGGCGATGTCGAATACACGTCTCCAATGTGCGATCACCGCGATGTCGCCAAACACGAATGCCACCTTCATGATGCTGTAAACAGAACCTGGATTCAGCCGAAAAGATGACGTTTTGCCATTCGTGCACCCAGGTTCGTCGTTGCGTACACCATCGCAGGTTTTCCTGTTTGTGATGCAGCGTCAAGGGTTACCGCATCCATGGTGTCCGAGCAGATAGTCCATGCTGCTGCAAACGTCGACGAACTGCTTGTGTAGATGGTTGTTGTCTTGCAAGTGTCCCAATCTGTTGACTCAGGGATCGAGACGTGGCTGCACGATCCGTTACAGCCATGCTGTTAAGATGCCTGTCATCTCGACTGCTAGTGGTACGGGGCCGTTGGGATCCAGCACAGCGTTCCGTATTGCCCTCCTGAACCCAATGATTTCATATTCTGCTAACAGTCATTGGATCGCGACCAACGCGAGCAGCAATGTCGCGATACGATAAACCGCAATCGCGATAGGTTTCGATCCGACCTTTATCAAAGTCGGAAACGTGATGGTACGCATTTCTCAAATGTCCAAATGTTTGTATAGCTAAGGGGTCATCAGTCCCTAAACTTACAAACTACTTACGAACTAGCTAATACTAAGGACGGCACAAATATCCATGCCCGAGGAGGGATTCGAATCCCCGACCGTAGTGGCCTTGCAGACAGTGACTGGAGCGCCTCAGTCCCCTCGGCCACCGCGGCTGGCGTACGCAGTTTCTCCTCCTTACTCGAGGTATCACAACAACGTTTCACCAGGCAACGCCTGTCAACTGCAGTTTGTGTATGAGAAATGGGTTGGAAACTATCCTCATTTCAGCATGTTGTAGGTGTCGCCACCGGTGCCAAAACTGTGTGAATGCTCTGAAAATCGAATCATTTGAATATCACAGCATCTTCTTACTGTCTGTCGGTTAAATTTCGCGTCTGTAGCACGTCACCTTCGTGATGTAGCAATTTTAATGGCCAGGAGTGTAGAACGCCGGAGAAACTTGCTTGTTTGCATCCGTACGAATGCTAATTTTTCTTATGTTATCTTAGTGGTCTTTACGAGAAATGTAGGTTGGTGGCAGTAGAATCATTCTGCAGTCCACCTCAAATTGCGGCCCTCTAAATTTCTTGAAGAGTGCTTCTCGACAAGACTGTCACCTCCCATCCAGCAACTTCCAGTTGAGTTCCCGAAGCATTTCGATAACACTCGCGCGTTGATCGAATCTACCATTAACAAACCTCTTATTTGCCTCTATGTCCTCCTTTAAACCGCTCTGGTAGGGATCCCAAACACTTGAGTAATACTGAAGAGGGGTTCGTACTAGCGTTTTACATGCCGTCTGCTTTACAGATGAATCACACCTCCCCAAAATTCTCCCAGTAATTCCAATCGACTATTCGCCTACCCCACGTATGTCCATATATGCTCGTTGCATTTCATATCCTAGGTGTTTAAGTGACGCGACTCTGTCAACCAGCACACAACTAATGCTTTATTCGAACAATACCGGATTGTTTCTCCTACTCATCTGCATTACCTAACATTTTTCTACTTTTAGGGTTAGTTGCCATTCCTCACAGTAACTAGAAATTGGGTTCAAGTCATCCTGCATCGGTCTACAGTCATTCAATGACGACACATTCTTGTACTCCGCCGGCCGCGGTGGCCGAGGGGACTGAGGCGCTCCAGTCACGGTCTGCACGGCCACTACGGTCGGGGGTTCGAATCCCTCCTCGGGCAAAGATATTTGTGCCGTCCTTAGTCCTAGCTAGATCATAAGTAGTTTGTAAGTTTAGGGACCGTAGTTAAGTCCCATACGTTTTACAAACATTTGAACATTTGAAACATCCTGGCTGATTAAAATTGTGTGCCGGAACCGGGACTCGAACCTGGGACCTTTGCCTTTCGCGGGCAAGCGCTCTACCACTGAGCTACCCCGACATGACTCACGATGCCGCCCCACAACTTTACTTCCGCCAGTACCTCGCCTCCTACTTTCCAAACTTCACAGAAGCTCTCCTGCAAACACGCAAGACTAGCACTCCTGGAAGAAAGGATATGGTGGAGACATGGCTTAGCCACAGCCTAAGGGATGTTTCCAGAATGAAACTTTCACTCTGCAGCGGAGTGTGCGCTGATATGAAACTTCCTGGCAGATTAAAATTGTGTGCCGGAACCGGGACTCGAACCTGGGACCTTTGCTTTTCGCGGGCAAGCGCTCTACCACTGAGCTACCCCGACACGACTCACGATGCCGCCCCACAACTGATTTGAATCTTGTACACCACAACATCATTAGCAAACAGCCACAGATTGCAACTTATTCTTTCCGTGATATTGTTTATGGAGATAGAAAATAATATTCGTCCTATTACATTGGGGAACATTAACGATACGCAAGTCCCTGATGAACACCTGCCACTGCGGCCAACGTACTGGGTCCTATTACTTACGAAGTCTTCGACCCACGCACTTGTTTGGATTCCTATTCCATAAGCGCTCCAGTTAGCAGTGTGTAGTGCGGAGCCGTGTTAAACGCCACTCGAAAAATGAGATATATGCCGTATGCCTGTTCCCCATTAGTCATAGCACGCAAGATGTCATGACAGAAAAGGGCAAACTGGACTTCGCACGATCGATACTCCCCATAGCCGTGCTGATGCAAGGACAGATGTTTTTACGTATCAAGGAAATTTACGTCATGACAACTGAGAATTTGTTCAAAAATTCTGCAGTAAACTGATGTTAATGATATATGTCTGTAATGTCGTAGGGAGTATCCTGTGCCTTTTTACAGTGTCTTGGTACTTTGCGATGGATCAGAGTTTCACGATAAATGCAAGCTAGTTAAGGAGCCAACGCTGCCAAGTACTCTTTTGCTATCGTGCATAGTGGGCCAACAGGTTGCAAAGGACTTTACTTTTCGGAAGTAAATTTTAAATATTTGTTTCAGCGCCGCGCGGGAGTAGCCCAGCGGTCTGGAGCACAACGTTACGGATCACGCGGCCTCCCGCGTCGGAGGTTCGAATCCTCCCTCCGGCATGGATGTGTATGTTATCCTTAGGTTAGTTTAACTTAGATCAAGTATTTTGTAACACTAGGGACTGATGACCAACGTAGTTTGTTCCCATAGAATTTCAAACATTTATTTATTTATTTATTTATTTATTTATTTTATTTTTTCAGCTCTATGGGGTATAAAGCATATATACATGTGGCGTCTGTTCCGAAAGAACAGACGTCACTGGAGATCCTACAGTTGTTATTATTTTCATATTCACAGAATATACTTGACTTCAACTACGAATGGCTAAAGCTGAATATGTTTACTCATCCGGGATTCGAACCTGGGTCTCCTACTTCGAAGGCAGTTACGCTGACCCCTATACCACTGGGGACACAGTGATCATCGAACCTGCAAGGACTACCTAAGCACCTAAGCACGCCTCCCGTCAGATACACATTCCAAGCTTCCCCATGCCCACAGTACTCAAACTCGTAGTTATGAAATTAATTCCCGTAAGAGTAAGGGCCACAAACTTGCCCACCCCTCCCCACTAACGAAAGGCTCATTGCCCGGCACCGGCATATTATATTGATTACTGTGTCTCCAGTGGTGTAGGGGTCAGCGCATGTGCCTAGAAAGCAGGAGACCCGGGTTCGAATCCCGGCTGGGTACACATTTTCAGCTTTGCCGAATCGCATTTGATATCATATATTCTGTGAATAGGATATAAAGCAGCCACAGAGCCAGGTCTTTGCGGAATCCATCGGTCAGCACATCCGCCCATACTGCATTTACGTGCTCGCTTACACACCATAAATTCAGCTCCACAATGGTACGATACACCTTCCCTTGCTTGCACAGGGAAGTTCCAGCCGATCCACCAATCCGGGAGCGAGGAGTGGTCACAGGAAGGGCGCAGCGCGGCCCAGCAAAAGACCACCTTCAGAATAGAACCTCCTCTTTCCTAATCAGCCTTCCTCTTGAATGGCAGTGCCATCTTTCCTCCTCTTGGACACCTTCCTTGTCTGCAGTCTGTTGGTGTCCTCTCGGTAGTTAGCCCGAAAACGGAAAAAAAAGATCAAATGTTTGTATAGCTTATGGGACTTAACAACGAGGTCATCAGTCCCTGAACTTACAAACTACTTATGAACTAGCTAATCCTAAGGACAGCACAAATATCCATGCCCGAGGGGCGGATTCGAATCCCCGACCGTAGTGGCCGTGCAGACCATGACTGGTGCGTCTCAGTCCCCTCGGCCACTGCGGCCGGAACGAAAATGCATACTTGTTGAGTTATTAGTTACAATTAAATAGGCCGTGACTGGCACATTTGGCAACCGACCATCATTTTTCCTCAGGTAAGGTATCCTGGACGCCCGCAACCTGAACCAAATGTTCAAATGTTTGTTAAGCTTAAGGGATTAACTGCAGGGTCATCAGTCCTTAAACTTACAAACTACTTATGAACCCCCGACCGTAGTGGCCATGCAGAATGTGACTGGCGCGTCGCAAACCTCGGCCACCACGGCCGGCCAACCTGAACCTCTCCTAGCCATCCTATACACTATTCATATAATAATTTAATCATTTTGTGTAACCCATATGCATTATTTCAACAGCATTATTTCGAATAAATTGGAAAACTCCAAGAGGGTGTTCTATTTCTTACTTCCAGTAGTGTATTTACAATAATGCCTAAACTGCCCGAATGCAGCCTTCTATGACTTGAAAGGAAATTCCTCTTCCATCTTTTACTGATGTTGTGTTTCGCTATACGTTTTCCAATAACCGACTCAACCTTGCTGCAGGCTTGACTGTGGTAACTTCTTTCTAAAGCACACGTTCTACCATTTCTTAAGTCATAAAAGAAGACGCTGCCGGCTGGTCGTCGTGACCACCTACATCACTTCAGTCTTCTAGCTGCGGTCTGCACGCAGTTTACCACTGTGGCTTGGAAACAGTTTTACTGGGAACATCTAGTTTTAACAATCGTCTCTTCCTCTCTCTCTCTCTCTCTCTCTCTCTCTCTCTCTCTCTCTCTCTCTCTCTGCTATTCTCATTACTCTTTTGTTAATGTAAACTTTGATTGTGTTTTTGATTTAAATGTATCATAATTTTGGTAGTAACTGACATATTTCAAATAATCTGATGAGGAAATCTCCTGTGTACTTTTCGTGTTCTGCAACTTTTGAGACAAAGGATACGTAAAACGTTTTAGGTGCAGTATGTATTCCTCCCTTTAGGCGGGATTTCAGAACATGGTCTACAGAGAACCGCTGCTAAGTTTCCACGGTAGAAATAAAAGGTACCAGCCACAGAAAAGCCATGAGTGTAGGTCGTGAGCCGATCTTAGATAGCTTACACGCTAGGCCACCTGGTCGCGAAAGTCCAAGTCCGGAGCACAGTTTAAACCTGGTGAGATGTGTAATATCGATTCACGCTCCGCTGCACAGTGAAAATTATTTCCAATAGTGTAGAAATATTTGTACAGTTTGTCGATTCCATCAAGTTCTGAGTGTCTTATTCTACTTTCTCACCCATTGATGAAGGTGATCCACAAATGTATATACGCAGAAAAGTGCAGTTTATCTAAGCATCAATGCAACTGTTCACACAAGACGATTCTAGGTCATTAGTGAAACGCTACAACCTTTTGTTCTTTGTGTGACACTCATTACCTGTGAAACTCATTCTGTACTGGTTAGACTCTTTCTCGGTGTGAGCGGCTAACGCTGAAGTGTGGAGTGGTTACAGAGAGTGTTGCGATATCGTCTCGCCTGTCTCTCACCTACCTATTAACACAATCTTGGGAAGACGGTGTGCGTCTTTCTCTATTACAGGATGGGCAACTTGGAGTTTACTCTAAATAACATAGGCCTAAGGCGAATATTACGGTTGTTCCTTGTAAGCGGGAAAAGCCAATTGTGTTATCCATTTTTCCCCATTAAGTTCTCGTGCTGCAACGATTTCGTCGTCTGCGGGACAAAGTATGTCATCCATCTTCCAACCTCATTTTAATGCATCTGCTACACACTTCAGCTAGTGAAGAGACGTGTGTGCCTCACAGGCCTCTATATCAGAACTGTCAGTGGACACTTGCAGCCATCGCCAGTGCATTACGGTGCATTAATGGAGTTTCCTCTGGCAATCCATCACAATTTACGTCCTAGTCTGATAGAGCTTATCCACTCATCTTTGTTGTGAAGCACATTCATAAGATGTTTAGTAATAAAAGCAAAGTTTCATAGACGATCACAATTTACGTCCTAGTCTGATAGAGCTTATCCACTCATCTTTGTTGTGAAGCACATTCATAAGATGTTTAGTAATAAAAGCAAAGTTTCATAGACGATCCCTTTTCGCTAAGAGAGATACCCGACAATATGTTTCACTTGCTGAAGTTCAACGCACTGCCATTTGAACAATAATTTCCTTACAGCAAATCGATACATTTTCCATCCAGCATTGTCCTTTATATTATTATAGTTAAACAACACTGTAATGCATAATATAAATTACCGTATGCGTATATAGATTTACTATCTAAGACAAACCAACACAATTACTGTTTAACGTGTTGTGTGATGGGAATTGACTAAGTGATACTGGATCTTAAAGTACGCAAATCAAGAAAACGGTTGCATTAACGTGTTTCAAAAATCTCCCGAACACTATATTGCATCAAGAACACAGTCGATTAGTTTGTCCATAGATGTCATTCAACTCGCGCACATATGCAAACAGCCAGGCATGAGCTGTGCCAATGAGACTTATAAACCCTAGTTTGGATTTTAATAAATATTTTGGGGATAAAGAATTTTAGGTCAAAGTAATTACGGGGGGTAGCAGCATTGAAGGCGAATATACCCAAAAGTATTTTCTCTGTGTAGCCACATAAAAACAAAATTTCGGCATTGTTAAAGTAAATTTCTCCTGGATTTATTTCGTTATCTCGTGTTTAATATAAAGCCGTTTATAAAGTAAGTCATTTTATGAAATATTTAAAACTTATACGCGAGATTTAACATCGCATAATAGTTCGCGATCAGTCTCAGATATATCGAAATCAGCTTTTTAGATTCGATACATATCGACTGAACGTGTATGTGTGGTGCGGACTTTGATTGAAATACTTACAGGAATTGTGATTAGGACAAGGAAGAACTTGTTTAAAGAGGTAAAGGGTATTTTCATTCATTCTCATTGCATATTTACATATTTGTGAATACATTCGGACATACCACAGAATTTACGAGTGTATTCCTTATTTGTACAGGGTGTTACAAAAAGATACGGCCAAACTTTCAGGAAACGTTCCTCACACACAAAGAAAGAAGATGTGTTACGTGGACATGTGTCCGGAAATGCTTAATTTCCATGTTAGAGCTCGTTTCATTACTTCTCTTCAAATCACATTAATCGTGGAATGGAAACACACAGCAACAGAACGTACCAGCGTGACTTCAAACACTTTGTTACAGGAAATGTTGAAAATGTCCTCCGTTCGCGAGGATACATGCATCCACCCTCCGTCGCATGGAATCCTTGATGTGCTGATGCAGCCCTGGGGAATAGCGTATTGTATCACAGCCGTCCACAATACGAGTACGAAGAGTCTCTACATTTGGTACCGGGGTTGCGTATACGAGAGCTTTCGAATGCCCCCATAAATGAAAGTCTAGAGGGTTGAGGTCAGGAGAGCGTGGAGGCCATGGAATTGGTCCGTCTCTATCAATCCATCGGTCACCGAATCTGTTGTTGAGAAGCGTACGAACACGTCGACTGAAATGTGCTGGAGCTCCATCGTGCATGAACCACATGTTGTGTCGTACTTGTAAAGGAACATGTTCAAGCAGCACAGGTATAGTATCCTGTATGAAATCATGATAACGTGCTCCAGTGAGAGTAGGTGGAAGAACATGAGTCCCAGTCAAGACATCACCAACAATTCCTGCCCAAACGTTGACAGAAAATCTGTGTTGATGACGTGAATCGAGGAAGTAAGGTACATACTAACGAAACAATTGGGTATTTTGAGAATTGTCTGCACGAATTATTTCAATTTACATTTAAAGAGACATAGTAAAATGAGCTCTAACATGAAAATTAAGCGTTTCCGGACACATGTCCCAATAACATATTTTCTTTCTTTGTCTGTGAGGAACGTTTCCTGAAAGTTTGGCCGTACCTTTTTGTAACATCCTGTGTAGTTACATCTCTGGGTGAAAGAACGGACGTGTGTGAAATTATCGATCGGACTGTCATATCGTAGCACTGACCATATAACACTTAATAGGCATTAAGTATCGGTGTATAAACTGTATTAAAACGATTTCTCAGTTAAAACACGCGCGTCCTTCCATTCCTTCGCTGTGGAGCTGCTGCTCTTTCCGAACCATACGGCGTGTGACATACCTGCGCCAGCAGAAGCTACGCTTGTCTCCAAGGCTTTCTCAATCATTTTATGACCCTCAGCCCCTCGGCTGGACGCCCTGCCGACACTGCGAGGAAAGGCTACCTGCGAAACGAATAGCAGCCCGCTCGCCAACCACAAGCTGTTTCTACTATACACCAAGCTGGCAGTTTACATCTTCCCACTTTACCAAATGTTCAAATGTTTGTATAGTCTATGGGACTAAACTACGGGTCATCAGTCCCTAAACTTACAAACTACTTATGAACTACTTACGAACCGGGATGGCACAAATATCCATGCCCGAGGGGGGATTCGAACCCCCGACCGTAGTGGCCGTGCAGACCGTGACTGGAGCTTCTTAGTCCCACTTTACCCCAGAATATAGTAATTACATGAATTTGCAATGAAGGCTTTCACGACCGGATGTCATAGTTGCTTGTAAAACTTCCGGGTTATAAGGCCGTGGTCCATATAACTTTTCAGTTTCACCTAACGTTTCGTCCAGAGCTGCGCCGGACATCCTCAGAGGTCTTCTTACTTGCGTTGAGTCTTGCCGACTGATGTGTCGGGTGTCTGAGAGCGCCATATATACTGTGAAAAGTGGGCGTAGTCAAGCTGTCACGTTATCAGATAAAACATCACTATCATTGCAATCGGTCAGAGATAAAACCTGTCGATCTTTCAAAGCTACTGTCCATATGTCGCTAAGTTTCATAGCTTCTTCTTTCTTGTTAAAATTTTCCTTATGTTTATATATTCCAGTTGCTTCATCACCGATAGCAGAAGAGAGGTGTCATCAAAGGTCTCGTTGACAGAGCCAAAAAAATCTGCACTCCGGAACACCAGGACGCTGATTTCAAGAAAAATGGATATTCAGATAAAGAAGTAAACAGGGTTCTGCGACCAAATAATAATGGTCTAAAAACACGTGATAAAACAAAGCGATGGAAGAACACAGTTTCCCTGCCATTTATCGGAAAAGTAACTGATCAAATAGGAAAAATATTACGCAAACACATCAGACCGGTTTTCAGACCAACTAAGAAAATATCTCAGGTACTACGTTCTGTGAAGGATAAACGACCTACTCTATCTTCTTGTGGGGTTTATAAAATTCCGTGTACATGTGGTGAAGTTTATATTGGAACCACAAAAAGAAGTATAGAAACTAGGCTGAAGGAACACAAAAGTCTTTGCCGACTAAGAAAAACAGAGAAATCCGCATACTCTTCAATCTGGAAGTCATATAGTGACGTTTTCTGAAACATCAGTTTTATCTACAATGACGAATTATTATCCACGACAATACAGGGAAGCAATTGAAATATATAAACATAAAGAAAATTTTAACAGGAAAGAAGAAGCTATGAAACTTAGCGACATATGGACAGTAGCTTTGAAAGATCGACAGGTTTTATCTCTGACCGATTGCAATGATAGTGATGTTTTATCTTTGACAAGGACTATCTCTGCTGATAACGTGACAGCTTGACTACGCCCACTTTTCACAGTATATATGGCGCTCTCAGACACCCGACACATCAGTCGGCAAGACTCAACGCAAGTAAGAAGACCTCTAAGGATGTCCGGCGCAGCTCTGGACTAAACGTTAGGTGAAACTGGAAAGTTTTATGGACCACGGCCTTATAACCCGGAAGTTCTACCAGCAACATTTACATGAATTATCCCAAACGGAAGCACTCATGGATTCTCAAATACTGAGTAAATTAATAACACAATAAACTTTCCACGCACTCACGATTAAATTGACTGGAATTATGCGTATTTAATACTGATTAAAGAGATCTCGATGGACGCGAAATCCGACGATTCTGAATCTCATTTCAGTTGTTATGCAAGGGGTCATTTGCACTATAATCTGGGTGATATTACATGTTTTTAATGCGTGCACGTGATGTCATATAAAACTCCATTATGTCCACCAGTGGACATTATGCTTCTTGAAGAGTGGCCCTTCTGATGCAGATGTAGATGCAGATCAGGCCAGCTCGGTTGTTGGCGCGGTGGGCGTCCGCTGCGGAGCTCCGCCGCAGCGGCTGTATAATGAAGCATCGCCCGCCGTCCCGCCCACGCCGGTCCTCCGGCGGCCAATTTGGAGGAATCTGCCGGCTCTGGCGCGCTCCGGAATCCGATTACCGCGGCCCACCGGCAATAATTAACAAAGCGTCCGCAGATGGGCGCCACCGTCGCAGCCGCCGCCGATGCCAGCGCCGAGCCAGACATGTGTCGCGTCTCTCCGCCGCGCTGCAGCCGACAGAGCCACGGCGCACCGGACGCCGCCGCGAAAATACTGCAAATTTTGAGCCGCGATAAGAGGATTATCGCGAGTGAATCTTTTTTAATTCGGTAAATAGCCCATAAAATCGCATTATGCGTAAATGTTTGGTTCAGTTAGAGACGTAATTCGAAACTCTTTCCTTCCTCCCCCCCCTTCCCCCATTCTCCAGAAAACAGGGACACAAAACAGGTCTGGAATGTCATTTGTTTCGAAAATACGCTTACCAATGAACATTGGTTTACGAAGTTGCGCCCCCTCCCCCCTTTTTTTTTTTTTTTTTCTCTCCATAGTGGCGTTTGATCTCGTTAGTAATATGCTTGCAGGAAAACTGCTGTGGCCAGAGAGAACTTTGATTAAGTGGGATTCACATGAAACAACGGCGTATTTCGTCTAATAACGCGACGAAAATATTAATCTGCTGTGTTTCCTTAATGAAAAACGAACGTGGAACCGTTTTGTCTGGGATTAATGCTCACGAGCTTTTCCCGAAATCTCTTTACAAGCATTTTCGGTCAAAAAACATTTTCACGATGCTGGAATTAGGGTTTTTTCCCGAGTTAAAGAGTTAAAGAGCTTATCACCAAGTGTGTATGTCACGCAATTCTGTTATTATTTTGTTTTTAATTTTTATGCCGAAGTCTGAAAAAATAAATCTGACACAAATTTCGCCCGAGTGAAATGAATCTTTAAAACTGGAGCAAGGTGAAAACTATTTTGGCTAAATGTCCGAAATTTAATTCAACAGAAATATATCTTCTACGCAGAATTTCGCGGAATACAGCGCCAATAAGACGTCTTCTAGGCCCCACCGGGATGAATGTAACGTAACAAAGAAACCTAACGACGAATGTCATATTTACCATTTCGTCAGTGGAAGATGAGTTGTACCCTCGCTGAAAAACTGCGAAATGAAACCGTTACTTTTTCTAAAATCTCGAGGTGACCTCGCCATCCAAAAGGAGCACATTTTGGTCCACATTAGTTTACCGTAATAACACTAAAAGTGGGCCTTTGCGATAGTCTTTTGACAGCTCAAAATTTAAATGAAAATAACGGCTTAACCATTAATCTGACACGAACAATGAATAGACGAATTTGTAGAGGAGAAAATTCTCTACAACTGTGTTCCCTTATGTTTTTTTTTCATATCTCGTATCGTTTAAGAGATATTTGCAAAAATAATGGGGTTTTGACACCCTCCATTGAATTAACGAAAACCAGCCGTTCGCAGATGTCACGTGACATTCCTCGCCCAGAACTCTCTCTGGCATACGCAACCTTGCGTTGCGTATTTTATCATTTTCTTATTGTAACTTAGACGTTGTCATTTCAAAGCAATGACGCACTGAAGAATTAACAAAAAAACGTCGTTCTTCTTACGATAAATGATAATATAGTGTCTACAAATGCCATATTAGCATCAGGCAACAACGGCTATCAATAGTATGAAGTTAAAGGACGCAACTTCTATTATCCCTAGCGTAGTAGGCAATGCGTTGGACAGTGACATTGAAGATCAGTGGATCGAAACCCACCACTACCTAATTTTTTTCCTAAAAGGGTTTCAGACACTCTTATTATTTTTTTCTTATTTAGATTATTATTAGTGTCCAAAATGTTTGCAAAATCTTATAAAACTACAAAACTAAAGTGTGCCGTAAAACACGTCAGTGTGAGTTTTTTCGAAATAATGTTGTTGTAGGTTAGTATAGTTGTCATGATATTCACACCATGAGTACGATTCGGGTACCGCAAGTACGAGTTCTGAAAGCCATCGACCTAAGTAAGGAGGACAGTCTGGGTTAGAATCCCGGTCGTGGCACATATTTTATTCGAATCCTAGTCTTATAATGAATGTGTTTGATATGATAAGAATACATCTATCACCGAAAAAGTGAACTGTGAAGGAATGAAGGAAAAATTTTGGAATGGAATTTGAGTTAAAGGTGATGAATTTAAAACTTCGCGGTTTGTCGATGAAGTTTTCATTCTGTCAGAGACAGTAAAGGACATGGAATAACTATAGAATGGAATGGATAGTGTTCGGAAAGCAGGCTATAAGATGACCTTTAACGAGAGAAAACCAACGGTAATGGACTGCAGTCTCATTAAATCAGGCGATGCTGAAGGAATAAGATTACGTAATTAGGTAATAAAAGTAGTAGATTTGTGTTGTTATTTGGGTTGCAAAAACTTCTGATGTATGGAATATATCAAATGCAAAATGGCTATACGAAGAAAAGCGTTTCTGAAAAAGCGAAATCTGTTGATATCCTAAAATAATTTAAATGTTAGTATGTAGTTTCTGTAAGTATTTGTAAGTGAGTGAAACGTGGGCGATAAGAATTTCATTTGAAATGAGGTGCTACGTGAGAATTCTGAACATTATATGAGTAGACCACGTAAGTAATCAGAAGGTGCTGTACAGAATAGGGAAAAGATATTTCTGGCACTTCCTGTCTGAGCGATGGGATCGATTGGTCGGACACATTGTGGGACATCAAGAAATCGTCGATTTTGCATTAGAGGTAAGTGGATAGGATAAAAATTATAGATGGAGACAGAAAGTTGAATACAGTAAGCAGATTCAAAAGGATGTAGGTAGATGAATAGGCTTTTAAAGGACAGGTTAGCGTGGAGAGATGCATCAAACAAGTCTCCAAAATGAAGAGAACAACAACAACAACATACCCTTTTAGACCAGTTGAGTAAATGACATTTTAGGTTCATAGTTATTATACGGTTATAGCCGTCTCTTTCGCTAAAGGAATAATCATGTCTGAGAAAGATGAACGTTTTCTATCATTTCTGGCAACAGTTTCATGCCAAATGATAGACATACAGAAAATGAAACACGAGTAAAAATTCATATTTCTGTATACGAAAAATTTGTTGAAAAATCGTGGTATAAATTAGTTTTAGCATCTTACGGTATTTCATTCCTAAATCAGGAACTATTTTGGCGAATTCATTAATAATGTAATGTTCAATTAGTACTCTATACAATTAATCATAATAAAATATTTTGATTAACTTCCACGCCGTCTGTCATCCTCCTTAAGGTGTTTCCTTGACTAGAGTTAATAACTGGTAGCCAAATTAAGTTTATTTCAATAGTAATGTTCAATTCCACAACAGCATGATTAGTGTACCCTCTTCATTCATTCCTTATAGAAAGACATTATTTACTCACAATCGGAAAACATAGAAATGCAACCATAGGGAAAAGATAAAAAATACAGAACAACAATGCCTAAATGCACGAACATTGTACAGTCAAATGTAAGAGAATGCCATAGGTGTACCCAGATATTCAGTGTCCCTTCCAATCGATATAGTCGTGAATAAAAGATTCACCCAAAAATGTGAGAGTCGTTGTCGGCACCGGCCTTCACAGTGAACACTCCTAGTTCCGTAGAGAGCATCATGAATTATATTACACCCAGCCCTACATATTCATGCCCACTGTTTATAGCTTGACCTCTTGGAAGCGGTAGGAGGTTACTAAACTCACGAGAACCACTGCCGAATCCTAAGACATCTGATTCAGATCACTATTGCTACTTATACCGATATCGTAAACATTGATTGGTGGCTGTATCGAGACTCATTCATTTCTGTTAACGAAACAACTTTTAAGCTGGTGGACGGAATTGATGACGTTAATGAATCTTTTACTTTGCAGCGAAGTGCATGATACTGCAGCCCGACAGAAACTATCACGACTGCCCTGAAGTACTGTGCGACTGCAGTGCTCCAAGTAGAGACTAAGGAATCGAAGGGATTATACAGGGTGTTTCACTAAGTATGTTTGCCTCTGTAACGTATAAAATAATAGGTGACGGGAAATTTTAATGCGGTAGGTCAACACAAGAAATGTTACACTTTCTGAGGAGCAATGAACATAGTGTATTGTATCATTTCCCAAAGAGTTACTCCACAAAGTTATAATTTTTTAAGTGGAACTGTAGTTTTTTTCTATCGTGTATTGGATTCGTTTAAAGCAACTGCATCCAAATCAATTTAAACTACATTCCTATCACTGTTAGTTTGGGAGCTACAACCCTTCAAAGTTCCGGGGGCGGAGGCTGCGATAGCGTAGCTGACTGGCCGAGTGGCTATCCCCTGGGGCACGGTCCACTGTCTCATGACCACCAGCCAGTCAGCTACGCTCTCGTAGCCTCCGCCCCATAAACTTTGAAGGGTTGTAGCTCTCAAACTGAGAGTGATAGGAATCTAGTTTAAATTGATTTGGACGCAGCTGGTTTCAACAAATCCAATGCAAGATAGAAAAAACTATTGTTCCATTTCAAAATTATGTCTTTGTGCTGTAACTCTTTGGAAAATGATACAACAAACTATGTTCATAGGTCCGCAGAAAGTGTAACATTTCTTGTGTTGACCTACCGCAATAAAATTTCCCTTCACCTATTATTTTATAAGTTACAGAGGCAAAAACACTTAGTGAAACACCCTGTATATTATGTATTATGTAATTTTGTAACTTACTCTTTTGCAATTTCGGGGAACGGGAGTGGCATATACAGATAATAATGTCGCCGTGTAGCGGAAGACTTTCTCATGCCTCTATCCTCTCGAAACTTTAGTAACGTTTTTCCGAAAGATTTGAAAAGAAAATTCGTACTTTAATAAATTTCATTAAAATTCCACTGTTGTGAGGTAATTGAACATCGACAGGTAATAAAACTACAAGACGGTTAAAGTTAACCATCAATCCTTGTGAGTCTTACAAGTAATGCACTATTTGATACGATACTGAAGTGTTTCTAACGCCCAATTAATTAGGTTGCGGCCATACATATTACGAAGCTATCAAACGACGTTTCTACTTCATCTCTCTTCAGTGCGCAACCACCCCAATAACTCAATTCAGAGATTAGCTATGTGTTGTTGCACTTCGACTTTGCGTGAATGTGCAAGTTTTCTTCACTGTCGCTACTGTCCGTCTATGGAACAAGCAGAAGTACCATATCTACAGCAGTACTCTACAAATCCCATTGAAGTGCGTGAGTCAATCGTACTGCTTTTATGATATTTCTTTACCGTTCCATTATTTAATAGCACACCAAAATCTTTCCGTTTCTTATGTTTTCTCTTACTTTATTAGGATGATCACATCACCCTCTGTAGGTGGGTGATAACAGAATATGTTTGCATTCGGAAGAGAAATTTGGTGAAAGAAATTTCACAAATAAATCTAGTCGCTATTAATAAAACCTTTCTTTAAATAATCTCCACCCCAACTCACGCATCATTTCCGTGGCGCTCTCACCCCTATATTGCGTAATACAAATCGAGCCGCCCCTCTCTCAACTTTCACTAAATCCTCCGTCAGTCCCAGTTGCTGGAGTACCTACAATATGCAACAATACTCACAAATAGTACGCACAAGCGTAGTTTAAGCAGTTTTTTTTCAGTAGCAGTGTTGCGTTTTCTATGTGTTTTGCAAAGGAAACGCAGCCTTTGGTTCATAATCCCTACAATATTTTCTGTGTGTTCTCTTCAAGTTGTTGTAACTGTTATTCCAAGGTATTTAGTTGAATATGTGGCTTGTAATTTGACATGTTTGTCGTGGAAATAAAAACGGATTTCCTTTAGTGCCCATATGGATGACGACACAGTTCTCATTGATTATGGTCCATTACCAACTTTTGTAGCATGCATATGTCTAAATCATTTTGCAGTTGCTTTTCATCTTCTGATGCCTTTACCAACGAATAAACGACAGCATTATCCGAGTAAAGTCTGAGAGAGCTGGTCACATTGTCTCTTAAATCATTTATAAAGAAAAGTAAAAGTAGGGGTCTATAACACTTCCCTGCGGAAAGCCAGATATCGATACCGTTTTATTCGATGATTCTGTCAATTACTACATACTGTATCCTTCCCGACAGGAAATTACGAATCCATTCGCACAATTCTGGCGATATTCCGTAAGCACGCAATTTGATTAGAAGATATAAGCTGCTCTCTTTAAGAAAACAAGAACCACTTCTTTCTGTCAACCTCAGAGGACATCTCCGGAATTTATGTAAATGGGCGTGTTCCCCATCTGTCAGACTGCAAACAAAATGTTTTGTTCTGTTCCCGTTATAATAAAACTATTTTCCTTCTCTATGAATTACTTCGTCTTCTTTATCAGAACTTGATAACTTGATAACAGTCCGGTCATTGATTATGGTCCATTACCAACTTTTGTAGCATGCATATGTCTAAATCATTTTGCAGTTGCTTTTCATCTTCTGATGCCTTTACCAACGAATAAACGACAGCATTATCCGAGTAAAGTCTGAGAGAGCTGGTCACATTGTCTCTTAAATCATTTATAAAGAAAAGTAAAAGTAGGGGTCTATAACACTTCCCTGCGGAAAGCCAGATATCGATACCGTTTTATTCGATGATTCTGTCAATTACTACATACTGTATCCTTCCCGACAGGAAATTACGAATCCATTCGCACAATTCTGGCGATATTCCGTAAGCACGCAATTTGATTAGAAGATATAAGCTGCTCTCTTTAAGAAAACAAGAACCACTTCTTTTTGTCAACCTCAGAGGACATCTCCGGAATTTATGTAAATGGGCGTGTTCCCCATCTGTCAGACTGCAAACAAAATGTTTTGTTCTGTTCCCGTTATAATAAAACTATTTTCCTTCTCTATGAATTACTTCGTCTTCTTTATCAGAACTTGATAACAGTCCGGTTTCTCTGAAACCTCCATCCTTTTCTCCGTGCACATTGGTCTGCCACTAAAATTAATAAGTCTGCTTGATTGCTATTTCAAATTAATGTTGTTACTCATCAGGTAGGAATATAGTGTGCTTGTTTTTATTGTCTACAATACCGAAACTGTATTTTTTAATTTTAGTATGACTACTGTAACAAACGCAAAATAAAATATGTAGAACACATGCTTACATGTAGCATAGGACCTGAAAGCCCCAATCTTGACAGGTCAGCCGGCCGCGGTGGCAGAGGGGACTAAGGCGCTCCAGTCACGGTCCGCACGGCCACTACGGTCGGGGGTTCGAATCCCCCCTCGGGCATGGATATTTGTGCCGTCCTAGTTCGAAAGTAGTTTGTAAGTTTAGGAACTGATAGCCCCGTAGTTAAGTCCCATAGACTTTACAAACATTTGAACATTTGACAGGTCAAATAAAGGCATAAATAAATAAGATATTCCTTAAAGAAACGGCAGTACCAAGAAACTGTCACGTTATTTGTTTCAGTCTGGGTGATGCAAACCTAACGGTGTTTACCCAAGTATGAAGAAAAAATGGCTCGTAAACAGCAGTAGACAGGCCACTTGGACCTCGTGTATTTACTGAACTTTCGTAGGTTTCGTTCCTCTACTCTGCTAATGAAATTCATGAATGTCGTACGTACTAAACTAGTATGAAATGCAATACAAAATAACAACGTTATTTGACGTATCGGATACGCATTAAACTATAGCTGAAAGGAAAAAGGAAAGAAACGTGACAATAGAACGTAAAAAAACTTTACAACTTTTTCCTTTGACACAAAAATGATATAATTACGTCCACATTTGTGCCTCAAACGGTACGAATCTGAAGCGAGTTCACTTTGCGAAACAAAAATTTTAATAAAAAATATTACAACATTGCAAAGTCGAGTTAAGCGTAAATTCATTTGTACATGGTTGTCAAAGGAAGTACCACCATAATAACAGAAATAACAGAAATGAAGCTTCTCATCTACGAAATATATAGCATTTACCGGAGTACGCCATAAATGTGCATATATTCGTAAGTATTTATTCGTACCCATGCGGAATCGTCGCGTTGTCTAAGGCATCATGCTACGGATATGGCTGCCATTTCCGTCGGAGGTTGGAATCCTCCGTTAGTAATTTGTGTGAGTGTTGTCATTAGTGTACGTTATATTAAGTAGCAACACTGTATGTCTAGGGACTTATGACAAAAGAAGTTTGGTGCAATAGGTTTACAAACATTTGAACATTTAGAAATGTTCCAATGTTTGTAGAGCTTATGGGATTTAACTACGGGGTCATCAGTCCCTAAATTTACAAACTACTTATGAACTATCTGATAGTAAGGACGGCACAATTATCCATGCCCGATGGGGGATTGAACCCCTGACCGTAGTGGCCGTGCAGACCGTGACTAGCACCGCAGAACGCTCGGCCACCGCGGCCGGCTGAACATTTAGGTTTACAAATATTTAACAATATGTAAATGAATCATTGAGATTTGGCTGTTTTTACATTCATCTCGCGATAATTCATATTCCTGATAGCTTACTTATGCTTGTAAAGCAGATATATCACAGTTAAAGTAGAAAAATGATGACTTGCATTATCTAATGGTTGGCTTTCTAGCCGCTATAAGTGCTAGAGTCGTTTCAACTGACAGACATTAACAGCTTTCACTCTAATTAGAATTACCACCATATAAGTAAGATACCATGACTTATAAATACGATGTCTGACAATAAAGTTCGGCGAATAGTCCTGTAACATTGACGTAGATGATCTACGACATACACCTACCTTTCGTCCTTCGAAATAATCATCTCCACAACTATGCACCGCTGAGCTCTGTGATAGTCCTACATGTCCTGGAATCTTTCCACGAAGTCTTCCATTCTGATGGTGTTCGAAAATTCCGTCATATTTCAATTTATGTCAGGAATATCGTCAAATGTCGTTTAAAAGCGAGTTTGAGTCGAGGAAACAGGCTCCTTTTTACCAGGACGTTTTTGATGATATTGACTGTTTGACGAGAGTTGTGAAGAAAAATCAGTAACTTTGTTGTTCGCACAGGGGTCGTAACCTGCTTTGAACTTGCACGAAAGGGGACAAAATTTCAATATACCTCGAAGCATTCAGCGTCGCTCCCTCAGATGGAAACTACTTGTGGGTAATACCTTGATTATCGAAAAAGGTGATGAGCGTCTGTTTGATGCGCGATTTTTCGGCTCTGACCTTATTCAGACGAGTTGGTGTCGGAGAACGCCATTAAATACTTTGCGTTTCGTTTCAGGGTCGTACCGGAGACACCAGGTTTCATCGGCAGAGACAAATATGGTTCAAGAAATTGCGTGTCGCATCCGCCGTATAGGCAAAATTCTATAAATCGCCTAAACGAGCCTGCTTATGATATCAGTCAAGTGATGTTGTATCACCTGTCTCTTCCTTGGTTGTAGGAAGAAACAAACGAGATTATGACTTAAATCAATCTGCCTGACTTCCGCTTCCCAATTAACAGGTAACTTACCTGTTAATCTTCTGGTGCTGTGACCGTTGCCAGCATCGGACCTCGTCTCTTCTAGCAGGAGTTTCTATTATTTGGTAAATGAATACAAACGATAACAACAGAGGAAGGCTATAGACATTCATTGAAATAATCTTTGTATTGTGAAAGTAGTATATATGATTACGAGGTAGCTTGTTACATCTTATTAAACGCTTACTGATTCTTGGTGCAGGAGAAGACATGAAATAGAGTACAAACTTCGAAAATAAAGCACATTTCGACTAGCCTTTAGCGAGAGAGAAAGAGAGCGTATTGAGTTTCACGAAAATTTCCGTTGGTCGTGAGAACAGTAGACTGAGCCCGTAACAGGGGCGGTACAAAAACTAAAGGAAAAGCATTTTAGTAATTATCGCGCCTGTCGCCCCATAAGCAGACCGTTGCATATTTATTATACCCGCTACCGAATGCTATTACTTCACTTTAATCGCGAATACATGCTCGATGGAACTATTAAGTTCCTGCCGGACAACGAAATATTACCAAGACTGAGCATGACGGCTTCTACACAATAGGCGATCGCGGACCTGTCCTCCTAAGAGATGCAAGCATCAGAAGCAACTGCCGAACTGAGAGCGGCCACGTCGCTCACGCCAGTTTTGTTAACGCGAGTTTCGCACCGCTGATTCTTCCGCCGGCAAAACAAGTGACGTGTTACCAACCTGACCAAGAGCAAGAGTACAGTTAAGAGTTTGTTCTGGCGCGCAAGGCCCGGTTTCACGACTCCTACGATGACGGCCTGTCTTGGCGGCAACTCGTCAAAGACGGCGGGAACAGAAGAGTCCTTCCGCGAAGACGTTGGGTCTCCGGGTTTGAACTTAACGGCTCCGGTAGCCTTTGTGGCTGATCGCTAGCTTGTCAATTTAATATATTAATTAATACAGGAGACCCAACATTATTTCGCCCCCACGAGACGATGGTCCTCTGATCAGCCAAGCAAATGGTAATTTTAGGTTGTCGGGTAAAATTAGCTCTATAGGATTTTATTGGCGATTCATTTTACCAATTTCTTGAATATTAATCGGACCTAACTTTGTAATACTTCAAACGAATCGTCATTTTTCATTAGATTGGAATCCGTCTTCAGATATTTAAGAATTATTTTATTTATGCCCACTCTCTTTGTTCTAAAGGCTGGCCTTGTGGTACATGACACCTTTGTGCTGGTCTGTGAAAAGTCTTAGCTCTACAATGTTACCCGAGACGACAACACGTTTTCCTCTTCCCTAACTTCAAGGAGAAGTCGCATGGATTCACGGTTAATCTGCAGTTCATCCGCTACCATGCTAACAGTTAATCGAGGATCGTTCGTGATTAATGTCTTCACTTTCTCAAAGTTTTCGTCACTGACGGGGGTCGCCAGACGTCCGCTACGCGGAGTGTCGGAAACACTTTCCATACCTTATCGAAACAGACGAACCACTCGTACATACACTTCAATTCATTGACAGTGCTTAATCCTAAGTGTTGTGGCGTAAAGTCAGCGCCACACGCCAGACGCAAGTGATTGATCATGGAGAAGACCGCGGATGACGTCCGACAGCCAATCGCACGCCGGTGCCGTTCATCCTGGAGGGAGTAACCGTAGACGCGCGCCCTCTACAAGCTGCTACATCTAGGCCGACATGCGTCTGGACGACCGTCAGAACTCGGCTACGAACTAGGCATTATCTAGGTCTCAGCGCAGGTAGTATCGTACAGAAGACGCACCGTGAGAGGAGAGGAGAACAGATAGAAGTTGCGTATTGTATTCTTCAGACAATAAAACTTGTATTAATAGTATATAGAACTGTTCTAGATGACTACGCATCCTACACTGTACTTTCCTGAAAACTAGCCTGATACGAGAACTCATCAAATGGCAACATGGATGACATAACAAAGGGCGACTTGCTTTTAAAAGAAAGACATTTGACGATATTTCTGACATAAATTGAAATGTGAAGCAACTTTCGAACACCAACCGAATGGAAGACTTCATGAAAAGTTTTCAGAACATGTAGACCCATCAAAGAGTTCAGCTGTGCATAGTTATGGGAGGTGATTATTTCGAAGGACAAAAAATAGGAGTATGTCGCGTAGTTCATCTAAGTTAATGTTACAGGACTATTCACCGAATTTTATTGTTATATATTGTATTTATAAGTCATGGTATCGAGGTGGTAATACTAATTACAGTCATATCTGTCAACTGAAACGACGTTAGCACTTCTAGCAGCTAGAAAGCCAACCATAACGGTGATATATCTGCTTTAAAAGCATTAGTAAGCTGGCAGGAATATGAATCATCGCGAGGTGAATGTAAAACCAGCCGAATCTCAATAATTCACTGACATAAGCTGTTGCTTGGTCACGAATAAGTATCCCAAAGTTCAAATATTTGGAAACCTAAATGTTCAAATGTTTATAAACCTATTGGACCAAACTGCTTTTGTCATACGTTCCTAGACATACAGTGTAGCTACTTATTTTAGCGTACACTAATGACAACACTCACCCAATTTATTAACGGAGGACTCGAACCTCCGGCGGCAACGGCAGCCATATCCGTAGGATGATGCCTTAGAGAACGCGACGATTCCACAAGGGTACGAATAAATACTTACGTATTATGTACTTTATGGCTTACTCCGTTAAAAGCTATATATTTCGTAGATGAGATGCTCCATTTTTGTTATTTGTATTATCATGGTGGTACTTCCTTTGACACGTAACCATTTTCAATTGAATTTACACTAAGAAACACGTGCCACCATCTCCCTCTGGCATGGATGTTTGTGCTGTGTTTAGTGTAATTTAGTTCATAACTAGTTTCTACGTTTACGGACTCATGACCCCGCAGTTAAGTCCCTCATGCTTAACAAACATTTCAACATTTGAAAACAATACTTTAAATTTATCCTTTGTTCATTCATTGCCCTAAACCCAGTTCAGAGCCAACGCACTAAATAATCACTTCGACCAACAGGTGTAACACGATACACAAACGATTCTGACCTGAATTACGGTGGTGCAAGTTGTTAATACCGTCCGCTACGCTGGTGCAGCGTTTCTGATTCGCCTGTGTTGCGCGATTTGACCGTTCTGGCTTCATTCACCTAACTTTATTGTCAGAGTTTCTATTACCGAGATAAAGAGCAGATAAACATTAATGGAATCCTGATATATAGCTGTTAAGTAATTACAGACGTAGCCATATTAATTGAGAAATATAGTTTATGAGATAAATATATCAGTCGTAGTTAGCGTAACAGCTCCTGAGTAGCTCATTTGTGGTGTTAGAACAGCCCAGAGATGCACAAGCAGATGCGGCTTCATTATGCCTCATGATTTCATAATGAAACGTTAGCACATTTGTGAAACATTATTATATCGATGTTTTTCCCTCACGGAGATGAACAGATTAATGCTCGTTTTTAGCTTCATCATTTCCTTCGTGAGCAGGCTCCGATAATTAATATAGGTGTTTCACGGCTTTGTGCGTGCAGCATAATAAGTGCAGTACTGGCACCGAACAATGAGATTATAGGCCAACTGCCCCTCTAATAACGACGTTAATAATACAATGAATCATCAGTTACTAATTTCGTCGTTTGGTTAAGGGAAGTAGGGGAACTTCCAATCGTAATCTCAGTCAGCTTTAAAAGGTGGTTAAAGAGCGAAACGTCCATACAAATTATAGTTATGCCGCCGCAAGTAAACGTACAGAAGTATTGAGAAGTTTTGCAGTACAATTCTCACAGTGAGTGTTGTCTACTCTTATGCGCAATGCTGGCACTGTATTCCACTTTTTACTTATTGCGATGAGAACATTTGTAGACGTACATGTAGTTTTCATGAAATCACCTATTGTTTGCGAATACCTATTACTCTCTATCAACATTTGAACCTAATCGCAATTTAAGGATTGGATTTTCTGCACTCTTGGAAATACGATGCAAGTAATTACATTAGCAGAAACGAGTTCTTTAAGAGTTACGGTATCACATATCTGTCTTAGGTCGAACGTCGCAGCTATATTGCATGCTTCATTTGTATCTCGCTGTTGGAAAAGTTGCAAGTGTTTCAGTGTACAACGGAACTTTCAACTTATGGGAAAAATGCAATAAAGAATTTAAGCCGGCCGCGGTGGCCGAGGTGACTGAGGCGCTCCAGTCACGGTCAGCACGGCCACTACGGTCGGGGGTTCGAATCCCCCCTCGGGCATGGATATTTGTGCCGTCCTAGTTCGTAAGTAGTTCATAAGTAGTTTGTAAGTTTAGGGACTGATGACCCCGTAGTTAAGTCCCATAAGCTTAACAAACATTTGAACATTTTTTTTTTTTTTTGAAAGAATTTAAACGAAATTTTATCACCAACTGGAAAACTGAAAGAAGTGGAACACAGGATTTGTACAGTGCTACTTTTGCCCAATCATAGTTCTGGAACAATAATTTTCTTTTAGCCGATAGTCATGCAAGTTATGCAGAAGAACCTCTATGAAGTCTGCAAGACAACACAAACTTAAATGGCGGAAGGAGACCACACGGGTATCGGGTTTTGGATTTTTATTTTTTTTATATATATATATATATTTTTTTTTTTTTTTTTTTTTTTTTATCTATGGTATGTGAAGTTTAGAACACAGCCAAGACCAATCGAAGCAACTCTTAAAACTTCTCGAGAAAATCGACTTTGAAGTTTTACAAGTACACATAAGTACCAATTATGAAAACAGTTATAGCATCTATCGGTGTAGCTCAGGTGGTACAAAATAAATAAATAAATGTAAATAAAAAAGTAAAAAAAAGTGGTAGTAGCGTTCTGGCCTCATAACTGTACAATCGCTGGTTCGAAACCCACGATCACATTTTTCTTTTTTTTCTTTTATTTCCTTTTTTTTTCGTTTTCTTTCGAATCCAGTTATATAAAACATTTTCAGATCTCTAACTCCACGCGTTGTGACAGTTTTTGTTGATGTGTATGTAGACGAGCTGAACGCCTTGTCGTCACCTAAAACTATGGTTGAGTAGGTTAGTTGCTTGGAAAGCTATTAGCAGCTATGGAGATGACTTTCCAAAAACAGCGTCGTAGCTCTGCACAAGCTGAGCATTCAAACACCACCGTCTCCAACTAATAGTGAAGCCAATACAGTAAAAAATGTAACATGTTGTTTTATTGAAAATATCATTATTGTCCACCTTTGCAAAATATAGAAAATTACGAATAAACAAAAATATATACATCTTCCGTAAAAGTTACGAATTAAAGGTAAGAGAACTGACCCACACAATTACAGGCCAATATCGTTGACATCAGTTTCATGTAAAATTTTGGAGCATATTCTCAGTTCGAATATAGTAAATTTCCTTGAAACGGAAAAGCTTATTTCTATGAATCAGCACGGGTTTAGGAAACATCGTTCATGTGAAACTCAGCTTGCCCTTTTCTCGCATGACATCTTGCGAACCATTGATGAAGGGCAACAGGCGGATTGTGTTTTTCTCGACTTCAAAAAGGCTTTCGACGCGGTGCCACACTGCAGACTGCTAACGAAGTTACGAGCTTATGGAATAGGTTCACAGATTTGTAACTGGCTGGAAGACTTCCTAAATAATAGAACGCAGTACGTTGTTCTCGACGGCGAGTGTTCATCAGAGTCGAGTGTATCGTCAGGCGTTCCTCAGAGAAGTGTGATAGGACCGCTATTATTTTCTATCTATATAAATGATCTGATGGACAGAGTAAGTTGTAATTTGCGGCTGTTTGCTGATGATGCTGTACTGTATGGGAGGGTGTCGTCTTTAACTGACTGTAATAGCATACAGGTTGACTTAGACAAAATTTCTAGTTGGTGCGAAGAATGGCAGCTAGCTCTCAATGTAGGAAAATGTAAGGTGATGCGCATGAGTAGGAAAAACAATCCCATAGTGTTCGAATATACCATTAGTAGTGAGCTTCTTGATGCTGTCGCGTCGTTCACATATCTAGGCGTAACATTCCAGAGCGATATGAAATGGAGCGAACATGTAAGGACAGTTGTGAGTAAGGTGGACAGCCTACTTCGGTTTATTGGGAGAATTTTGGGAAGATGTACTTCACCTGTGAAGGAGACCGCGTATAAAACGCTTGTTTGGGACCCGCAGCAGATCAGTTTAAAAGAGGACATAGATGCAGTTCAAGGGCGCACTCAGCACTCTGCAATATCTGACTAATAAATTCCATAATGCCAAGATATAGAGATTGAACTTAAACGCGAGAAATTATCCACAAACTGTTTCTTTTGGTTTGTGTGATAGCGTTAGCGACTCAAGCAGCAAGCGCATGAAGCAGCTAGGTGGGGCAACTTCCCCCTCCACCTGGGGCGGCGCCATGTGCCCGCAGGCACAGACAAATATATTCAGAAGGGAAACCTCCGTAAGAGCCCGGTCCCACGCTCGGGGGTGCGGGGCAGGGGGTGCTGAAGCAGTTCTGTAAGATGTCCCATGATGGCGCTGCAGTCAGAAGCAGCCCCTTAAACTGGCCCGAGCAGGCGGCAGGTCGCGGCTGTCACCACCATTACCTCCCCTCAAACGCCAGCAAGCCGGACACAGCCGTGGCCTCGTAGCAGGCGGCACGAGCTCTCCTCTTAGCCTCCCCTCCACGCTACCCTCTGACGTTCGAGAGGCACCTTCAGAAGTGCCTCTAATGTGGTCTACTGGTACTAATCCGGGGAACTGCCTGACACCTGCAGGCATCTTACGGAACTACGAGGGAAGTGTAGGACAGTGGTTTAGGGGGGGGCTGCTTCTCTGTATATGTTACTCTGTGCCTCGGGGGCGCATCTTTATTTTTCGGTTGGCGGTCTTTATTAACGGCGGCTGTGGCGCCAAGATATAGAGATTAAACTTTAACGCGAGAAATTATCCACAAACTGTTTCTTTTGGTTTGCGTGATATCGTTAGCGGCTCAAGCAGCAAGCGCATGAAGCAGCTGGGTGGGGGAACAACCCCCTCCACCTGCACGCGCAGAGACGCCGTTCAGCCGTCACTGGGAGCGGTCGGACTAAAAGAGCGAACTAGTTCGCGGCACAGCGCTCCCGATCTCGTACTATTGTGCGCAAGTCTACTGTGCATGGGGCCGCGAGAGGGTCGAGTGTGGTGTGGTGTGGGGCGGCGCCACGTGGCCGTCTTTATTTTTCGGCCGGCGCGGCGCTCTTTATTAACGGCGGCTGGGGCGGAGCTGTAGCATTTGGCTCACGTCCCGCGGCGGCTCGTTAGGGGCTGCTCGTTACGCGGCCGCAGTCTGCTCGCGCGGCCGTGACGCCACGGCGCTGCCCGAACACTGCCACTGTGCGCACAGTCTGGCCAGCCGTGCTGCACTGCCTGTGATAGCGGACCCCGGCTGAAGTGCAGTTTTTACGAGTCCGCGAGTGGCGTTTCACGTTTGGACGTTGTCCACGGCGCCAGAGCCAATCAGCAGTCGCGTTCGCGCGGCCGATAACAAATAACTTTCTCTATATGCAGAATGAATCTTTCACTCTGCAGCGGAGTGTGCGCTGATAGGAAACTTCCTGGCAGATTAAAATTGTGTGCCGGAACCGCGACTCGAACCTGGGACCTTTGCCTTTCGCGGGCAAGCGCACTACCGACTGTGCTATCCCGACACGACTCACAATGCCGCCTCATAACTTTACTTCCGCCAGTACCTCGCCTCCTAGTTTCCAAACTTCACAGAAGCTCTCCTGCGAACAAGCAAGACTAGCACTTCTGGAAGAAAGGATATGGTGGAGACATGGCTTAGCCACAGCCTAAGGGATGTTTCCAGAATGAATCTTTCACTCTGCAGCGAAGTGTGCGCTGATATGAAACTTCCTGGCAGATTAAAATTGTGTGCCGGAACTGGGACTGGAACCTGGGACCTTTGCCTTTCGAGGGCAAGCGCACTACCTTAGAGACTTAGCCATGTCTCCACCATATCCTTTCTTCCAGGAGTGCTAGTCTTGCATGGTTCGCAGGAGTGCTTCTGTGAAGTTTGGGATGTAGGAGGCGAGGTACTGGCGGAAGTAAAGTTGTGAGGCGGCATCGTGAGTCGTGTCGGCATAGCACAGTCGGTAGTGCGAAAGGCAAAGGTACCAGGTTCGAGTCCCGGTTCCGGCACACAATTTTAATCTGCCAGGAAGTTTCTCTATATGGTTTGTAAACAAATCAACATAGTGGATTGTAAAGATCTTTAGATCAACATATTGCATTTCAATAAATGTGGGATTTATATTCACGTTCTGTAATGGAGATTGAGGGTACTGGCTGTACTATGTAGTCAAAATTATTTTCCCCAATGATTTTTGTTGTGGTGATTGCATGACTTTCGCAGCCTTTACGAGCGCAATTACTTATACTGAGCGGTTCTGAACTGGATTTTCAGCCGCTACTACGAGACAAAACTTCTTCTGTAACATATCTACTTAACCTTAAGGATGCGCTGGCCTGTTGTTTTTGAAGTTATCAATAGTGTGTTAAAGAGTAGTCTGAAAGTGTGTTGGAAGCATCCTTTCATTTAAAAAAGTGAACTGTAGCGTAGCCTTCAGACGGCTAGGTATAGGTTAAACAAGGTCTTTCTAGTAGGTGAGGGCCCGAGGCGTCCATATCTCTACTTCAGAACCAGAACTTCGAGATACACGGATTCTTACAAATTTACTAACATCTGTTTTTAATTTTTATTTATTTATTTTTTTTCTTAGGGAACTGAACACTAGTTTTAATTACGTTCATTATTCACGTATTGAAATTCACTGTAAAAATTGTCAGTCGTATTACTTGAGAGAGAATCACTTAATTCAATTTACACTGCAACAAATTATTAAATCTGAACGAAAAAGCATGTGAAGAAAGGCCAAATTCACAACACATGAAACGCGGAATCTGATTGGCCGCCGTCACCTGCGTCATTCATAGCGCCGCTACCAACTTCTACGCATGAACCACAACTCGCGGACACATAAACTGCACTTTTACCCGGATCCCTGCTCAGTGGCCACCATCTTTCCGACGTCTGCCGTGTCTAACCAAATGCTAAAGCCTCTTTTAAGGGGAGTTAGAATGCCCTATCTCGCCACTGTTAAATTTGCTAACTTTATGTGACGAGTAATCAAAAAGTCAGTATAAATATGAAAACTTAATAAATCACGAAATAATGTAGATAGAGAGGTAAAAATTGACACATTGACACACATACTTGGAATGACATGGGGTTTTATTGTAACGATATACAGGGTGTCCCAGCTATCTTGACCACCCAAAATATCTCTGAAATAATAACAGCTATTGGAAAACGACTTTCACCGGTGTCAATGTACGGCTGGGGCCCATGAATGTACATATTTGGAAACATTCTAAAACGAAAGCAAATGTGTTTCTTAATACAAACTTATGTTTTTTTAAATGGACACCCTATATTTTTCCTTCAGCAATCCATAGCATGACAAATCACATAAACAATTGCGTTGATTGCATTGCAATATTTCAATTACATCCCGAGATATTGCGACGTGAAGTTGACGCTTGAAATACGCAAAACGCGCGGCTAGCGCACGTCCTGAGCAGCATGGGATTCTCGCCTGAGTCTCAGGACGTACGCTAGCCGCGCGTTTCGCGTATTTCAAGCGTCAAATTCACGTCGCAATATCTCGGGATGTAATTGGAATATTACGATGCAATCAACGCCATTGTTTATGTGATTTGCAATCCTATGGATTGCTGAAGAAAAATTAGCGTGTCCAAAGAAAAAAAAAAAAAAAAAAAAAAAAAAAAAAAAAAAAAAAAAAAAAAAAAAAAAAAAAGATAGAGAGAGACAGAGAGCGAAGAAGAAGAAGAAGAACATAAGTTTGTGTTAATAAAACACATTTGCTTTCGTTTTAGAATGTTTCCAAAAATGTACATTCATTGGCCACAGCCGTACATTGATACCGGAGAAAGTCGTTTTCCAATAGCTGTTATTCTTCCAGAGATATTTTGGGTGGACAAGATAGCTGGGACGCCCTGTATAAACAGGGTGTTACAAAAAGGTACGGCCAAACTTTCAGGAAATATTCGTCACACACAAAGAAAGAAAATATGTTATGTGGACATGAGTCCGGAAACGCTTACTTCTCTTAATTACATTAATCATGGAACGGAAACATACAGCAACAGTACGTACCAGCGTGACTTCAAACACTTTGTTACAGGAAATGTTCAAAATGTCTTCCGTAGCGAGGATACATGCATCCACCCTCCGTCGCATGGAATCCCTGATGTGCTGATCCAACCCTGGAGAATGGCGTATTGTATCACAGCCGTCCACAATACGAGCAAGAAGAGTCTCTACATTTGGTACCGCGGTTGCGTAGAAAAGAGCTTTCAAATGCCCCCATAAATGAAAGTCAAGAGGGTTGTGGTCAGGAGAGCGTGGGGGCCATGCAATTGGTCCGCTTGTTCAAAAAAATGTTCAAATGTTTGTTAAGCTTATGGGACTTAACTACGGGGTCATCAGTCCCTAAACTTACAAACTACTTATGAACTACTTACGAACTAGGACGGCACAAATATCCATGCCCGAGGGGGGATTCGAACCCCCGACCGTAGTGGCCGTGCTGACCGTGACTGGCGCGCCTCAGTCACCTCGGCCACCGCGGCCGGCAATTGGTCCGCCTCTACCAATCCATCGGTCACCGAATCTGTTGTTGAGAAGCGTACGAACACCTCGATTGAAATCTGCAGGAGATCTATCGTGCATGAACCACATGTTGTGTCGTACTTGTAATGGCACATGTTCTAGCAGCACAGGTACAGTATCCCGTATGAAATCATGATAACGTGCTGCAGGTGGAAGAACATGAGGCCCAATCAAGACATCACCAACAATTCCTGCCCAAACGTTGACAGAAAATCTGTGATGATGACGTGAATCGAGGAAGTAGAGTACATACTAACGAAACAATTGGGTACTTTTAACAATTGTCTGCACGAATTATTTCAATTTACAATTAAAGATAAATACTAAAATGAACTCTAACATGGAAATTAAGCGTTTCTAGACACACGTCCACATAAAATATTTTCTCTCTTTGTGTGTGAGGAATGTTTGCCGGCCACGGTGGCCGAGGTAACTGAGGCGCTCCAGTCACGGTCTGCACGGCCACTATGGTCGGGGGTTCGAATCCCCCCTCGGGCATAGGTATTTGTGCCGTCCTTAGTGTTAGCTAGTTCATAAGTAGTTTGTAAGTTTAGGGACTGATGACCCCGTAGTTAAGTCCCATAAGTTATACAAACATTTGAACATTTTTTTGAGGAATGTTTTCTGAAAGTTTTGCCGTACCTTTATATATGTTACAAAATCGCATCATCTCCAGCTTCGCTGCAACCTATGCAACCTATGATTTTCATGCAGGATGGCGCTAGACCGCTTATTGCTCGACGCGTGAAAGATCTCTTGCGCGCTTCGTCTGGTGATGATCGTGTGCTCAGTCGCCACTTTCGTCATGCTTGGCCTCCCAGGTCCCCAGACCTCAGTCCGAGCGCAAATTTTCTGAAATTCTTTTTTTTTCTTTTTCGGTTCTAGTAAAACCCCATATCATTCCAAGCATTTGTGTAAATTTTTGCCTCTCTATCTTCATTATTGCGTTATTTATTAAGTTTTCAAATTTATACTAATTTTTTGATCACCTGGTACCTTTCACTCTGGAACTGTTATATATAGAACTCTGAAACTTTCGCAGCTATCTTCAGCAGATTAGGCGTTTATATATATATATATATATATATATATATATATATATATATATATAAATTAAGAACAGTTTGAAACCAAGATATCTCAATTATTTTATTTCTACATGAAAGCCTGTACCTTAATCTACTTTTCTACATCATTTTTGTCAATGCTCTACATCTACATGGAATACTCTGCAAATCACATTTAAGTGCCTGACAGAGGGTTCATCAAACCATCTTTATACTATTTATCCCCCATTCCATTCTCTAATATCGCGCAGGAAGAAAGAACACCTGAATCTCTCCGTTCGAGCTCTGATTTCTCGTATTTTATACTGATGATCGTTTCTGCTTATGTAAGTGGCAGTCAAAAATATATTTTCGAATTCAGTGGAGAATGTTGGCGGTTGGAGTTTCGTAAGTAGCCCACGTCGCAGAAATAAGCGCTGTTGTAATGATTCCCATCCCAGATCCTGTATCATTTCCGTCACGCTGTCTCCCCAGTGTCATGACAATACGAAACGAGCTGCCCTTCTTTGGACTCTTTCGATGTCCTCCGTCAAACCCACCTGATAAGGATCCCATACTGGACAGCAATACTCCAAAAAAAAAAAAAAAAAAAAAAAAAAAAAAAAAAAAAAAAAAAAAAAAACGACGGACATACGGACATGAGTGGTGTATGCAGTTTCTTTAGTAGTTCTGTTGCATCTTTTAAGGGTTCTGCCAATAAAACACAGTCTCTGGTTCGCCTTTTCCACGACATAATCTACGTGTTCTTTCCAGTTTAAGTCTGAAGTAATAGTAATTCCTAGGTATTTTGTGGAGTTTACGGCCTTGACTTTTGATTGATTTATCTTGTGAACAAAGTTTAGCGGATATTGAGGCTCTTGTCATAACGCTGTATTAGTTTTTGAATACACTTTTCATACAAGTCTGCCGCCCGACTTGTTAACCACTGCATCACAACTGTTTTGACTACGTCATCGTCTTGTTCGGTCACAATTCCGAACAAAACACTACGAGAAACATTAGGACAGTCGTCCCGCAAGGAGGAAATCGTAAAGCGTCTGTTTTCTCTTATCTTATTGTCCACTTCCTGCACCAAATTTTCATTAACAACCGAAGAACGCCCACCTCCGTTGTTCATCATACATATTTGTGCGGCCATCTTTAAATGCTCTCACCCACTTTCTTAACATTCCATCACTCATAATGTTTTCTATTTAAACTGCACAGATCTCACGATGAATATCAATCGCTTTTATGCCTTTAGCACTAAGAAATCTTATAACATCCCGTACTTTACAGTCGGCGGGACTCACTAGTATCGGAGGTATCTTAAACACTCAGTACGAAACGTAAACAAGGAAGACACAGACTGTAATGGCGTCAGTGCGTAGACTATAGATTTGGGTACCCAGTGCGCATAAAACTTTTGAGAATCTTAGCACGTCCTTTTTTTTTTATTTCAAAACTTTGCTTACTTAAAAAACACGCTTCGTATATTGTTAGTTCACTGAACTACAACGAGTGTTTTCTTTGTATTGGTATAACATTTATGAATTTTTTACTGTTAAGCCATTGTTAACTGGAAAACAAATTAACATAAATTTCCCTGATTCAGAGAATATGCCTTATTTTCTCTTGATTCTAGTTCAGTGGCCTCTTTTAACTGTTTCTGAAAATTTGAATGTTATTGGTTTAGTGGTTTATGAAATAAATTTAGATATAACATTAAAATGTCAAATGCGATTCAACTAATTTATTATGAAAATTCGCAAATACTTCTTATTCTATTATCAAAAGTGTCCAGCAGAGTAATCAGGGTCTTCTTGCCTTTTATTTCCTTTTTTTCTTCTTATTTATTAAATTCACCTGTATAGTGAGCCTTGCAAATGGGAGTCGGATTTTACAATTATTTTCGGATTTACGATACCTGAAGTATAGAACTTAAATACTCAAAGCCATTCGACGCAACTCTCAAAAATTCTCGAGAAAGTCGACTTTGATGTTTTACAGGTAACGGTAAGTACCATTAACTAAAACAGTTGTCGTATCTGTTGATGTAGTTCAGGTTGTAGCGTTCTGGTCTCATAAGGATATAGTCAATAGTTCGAGTCCCTTCAGAAACTGTTTTACAATTTTTTGGCGTTGGTTCGAATACCTATTCAATTTTAATATCTAGCGGTAATTTTCATGAAAAATGCACGTTTTTATTTGTTCGTAATTTCTATATTTTATAAAATAATGATGGTTTCAATCAAAAAACATACGTTACACTTTAATAGTATCGCCTTCACTGTTAGTTGACAACGGTAGTCTTTGATTGTTAAGTTACGAGTTTTTGAAAAGTCTTGTCCATAGTTACTAATGGCTTTCGAAGCAACTACCCTACACAATCATCGTATTAGAACGCTGGAGCTCAAACAGCCCGATCCACTCCTCGAAGTGGAGAATGAAAAGATTAAGGATTTAGAAGTTCGGCACACGGAAACACAAGCCTGAATTTCTAGCGACAATTTGTGATTGCTTTTATTCTATTTTATTTTTTACTTATGCTATGTTGACTTGTAACCCACAAAAAGATAACACGCTCAGTTGAAGTCATATCAAACTGCCGAAGCGTTGCGCCGTGTGCGAGTACCTTCTCATATAGAGCGCGCTGTGTGCGGCGCCCGTGGCTCACCTGGTGGCTGCCTGTTGCACTAGTTTCTGCGCCGTTTCTAATTACACGGCGCGCGGACATATCAGCTTATATATCTCAATCTATGCGAGAAATAGGGCTGTTCTCAAATTGTTCCCTTAAGTTCGTATATATTTCTGGTGTTAACAAATTATTTACCAGTTTTCGATTCTTCGCTTTTTCTTTTCATTTTGTTGCATTGTTGGTGTGAAATGGCTGAAAACAAGTTGTTTCGTTCTAACAGCCACATTTTCGGTTCCTAAGAAGAAACGAAGAAACCCCTGAAATAACTGTTTGATGGCTTGATGCCGGTAAAATACGACTATACGACAGCAGCGCCAAGCATGATAATGGGGTCCTCGCAAACCCCTCGTGGGAGACATGATTCGCGCTCACCCTGGGCAGTGGAGCGTTGACAGAACCTTTATCTTGTCTGATTGACAGAACACGTTCCTGACCTTGTTCTTGAGACGTATTCTAATGATCTTCTCTGACCTATTGCTTATTCTGTTTGTGACGTTCACAGTACATACCAGCAGTCGCTAGGTGGCGAGAAGTGAAGGCCCGCTGTATGGGTGGGAGCAACCTGCAGTGCGGACAGGACCGTGCAGATCCCGGGCCTTTGGCTGCCCGCCGTCGCCGGCAGATAAATTAGAGCCTCCCGGCAGCGCCGCCCTCTTCCCTCCCCCACCTCCACACCCTTCCCCCACCACTTTCTCACCCCCCGCCCCACCACCCCTTCGCCCACGTCATCCCTCACGCGCTCGCCGCGCCGTTATTTGCATCGCACTCGGCGCTTCTCATAACGAGGTTTCAGGCTCAGACGACTTTGGTGATTACTCTCGGCGAGTAAAGAATGTGAGCAATTATTTTCGCGGTAGCAACGAGCTGCCCGCTCCCGTTCCTCGGCACCTCTTCATCTCCTCCAGATTCCCTGTCACCCGTCTGCTGTATCTTCTCCCAATTACGTGGCTAATTATCGGAATATGTCCGTGTCCTCGGATTATCTAATGCTTCCTTCAGAAAAGGTTTGCATTGACTCGCAAAAGCAGGCACGATTGGAGAATTGTAACTATTAAAATGGGGATATGGCACAAAATGGAGAAGTATGAGTGGCCATGTAAATAGTGAAAGTGTACTGCGTAGAATTGGATAAGTTTGCTGCCAGCGAATAATAGAAAACTTAACAGGGTAAGTCACAATTTGAGACGAAATTACCTTATAGCAGAGTCAGTAAAAGTTTTTATTCCGGAGAAGAGGGGGGAGAGCTGAAGAAGATGAAGTACGATGTCACCGAACTCGAAATAAGTGGAACACTGAAGAGGAAGGCAGAGAAAAGAAATGCTTGGAGGGCTACAAATCTAGGCACAAGGCAAATAACCAGACGATATTAAAATGAAACTCTTTTTGAGATACTCTACCTGGTTCCAAATCAAAATCAAATGTTTGTTAAGCTTATGGGACTTAACTACGGGGTCATTAGTCCCTAAACTTACAAACTACTTATCAACTACCTTATACTAAGGACGGCACAAATATCCATGCCCGAGGGGGGATTCGAACCCCCCTAGCTGGTTCCGTGAGTTTATTTTCTGTGGAGAAAGTGAGGGTTTTTTTTATTATTTTTTTATATTTTTTTTTTTATTTATTTTTTTTTATTTCACGGGACTGCTTACACCGCTTCATCAGACGTTCTAGCGCAGAAGGATATGGCAATAGATAGCCCAATAGCGGTTCACCCGACGAGGACGCTAATCATCTTCTCTGGAAGAAGAAGACGAGGAAGAAGAATGACTACTTCAATATCGCCATGAAACTAGATAAGGCCGCGGAACCCGAAACTGAGGAAGAAATACGCTGTTTGTGAAGATGTTCCACCGCCTCGTTATCTCCGAGGGCAAAGTATCAGACCACTAGCCACAAAGTCACCAATAACAAAGATATAGGAAAGGTTACAGTAGATCCGATGGCTATAGTTCACAATTACACGGTAATATCAGTTTTCAGAAGCCTTGCGGGACTTCATACACTATAAAATAGCCGACCGTATGAGAGAGAAATTAGGCCTGACGCAGTCATTAATTAAGGTCTCTTTCACGCAATTGTCAGCGGTAAATATTTTACAAAACTTGTTGCACGTTTACTGCTTCAAATCACTTCATTTGTTGTTCACTATCGGTTTCGCCTGAGAAACATCATCATGCTGCGCGAGAGTAGCCGGGCGGTCTGAAGCGCCACATTACGGATCGCGCGGCCTACGGCGTCGGGGGTTCGAATCCCCCATCGGGCATGGGTGAGTGTGTTGTTCTTAGGCTAGTTTAACTTACTTACAGTAGTTTGTAAGTCTAGGGACTTATTACAAACATTTGAACATCATCTTGTGACTGTATCAGACCAGATAAATAAAGGAGTAACGATATGTCTCAAAAAATACGAAAGGTAAGTGAATTACATGACATACAGTATTATTTACGAAGATGTTTTGCGTTGAAACGATTCCCGTGCGAGGTCGAACATATGACCGCAACTACGGTGAAGTAAATGAACCAAACACCGTCTTCACGTGTAAATACTTATTATAGATTGGTGTGGTGTCTGTAATTTAACATATCTATAGTACGTCATATTTGAACAAGTTCAATTCAAATAAAATCTGTTCGTTAAATAGTCCGTCTATAGTTTTTTCTTGGATATGTTATCACTCATGGAATAGGTCTTCACTTTCTAGCACTGATTAATTGTATCTGATGAATTTTTGAATACCTATTGTGACGATTAAATTTCAAAGTATAAACTAATGGTTGAGAAAAGTTATACTTTAAAACTCTGTGTTTTAATGATCCTTCCCTTCAATGATGCACAATTAAGAATGACATAATCAAACTGTGATACGACTGATCGTAATCTATATCAAGGCGGAACCGCGAAGACGTAGTAATACACCTCTTTTATAGAGTGAAACAAGATACTGTATCGGCTTGAAGCTGTTACTGCTTTGAGATCTTTGTATTAATCATGTTCCCATTTATTGATATTTTATTAATTTTGTCATATTTGGCAAAAACACTATTTAATAATAGATTAAATTTCCAGGTAACTTGCAGTTGTGACTGGCTTTGAACGATTGGATGCACATTCATCTATGATGATCCCTATATCCGGCTGTTATATTGCACAGCGCATCTGGCTAGTACGAAAGAGATCTTGCTTTCAGTCCCACTTCGGCAAAAATTTTCTTCAACTTCCCCACTGGAGTAATGCAGTGCGCATACCAGCTAATGAAGTAAAATTACTTTGCGTCTTGATTCATAACGGCAACAGGATAAAAATGTTACTTCTTTCAGACGACTTCATTATTAATTGCGTTCAGCCGTGTGCAAAAGTTTTCACTGAATCGTATGCTACCTATGCTGCCTAAGCTGTTGTCATATCTGCTGCAGAGAAATATTTACATGCGAGCTCCCTATAACTTACTTTTAGTGGGTCGTTTAAGAGAGAATGTGATTCGGTGACGAAATCAGAGGACTCGCATTATGGAAGATTATTGGTCAAACGCCGTTCGTCGATCTTGATTTCAGTTTTAAGATGTTTTCATACATCGTTTAACTGGAAGTGGCAGTGTTTACTGTAAAGTGTGCTGGTTATCGTCCTGATCTTTTGGATCTCGTGCAACTTCTGCGATCGTGTTGACTGGATATCGGTTATATGGTGTGCAAAAACAGGATCACAATTTTTGCTGTTTTGATCTTCGCACATAGATCTGGTAATTTCAACATGTTCGATTGCTGTTGCATCTGATTCTCTCTCTCTCTCTCTCTCTCTCTCTCTCATTATAGCTCCTTTTATACACGATTTTTATGCGCAATCACTGACGTTTTGCTGCCCAGCGCCATCTGTCGGACATTTTTTGAACTTTTTCCCCCTAATAAAACCCCAAGTAATAATAATAATGTCGTGTGGCTCATAGGCCTGGTGCAAGTCTTTCAATCGGACGCCACTTTGGTGACTTGCGTGTCCCTAGCCTACCCCAGTTATCCAACCGGGGAATGGAATAGCCGAGCGGTCTAAAGCGTCTCGCTGCGGAGCGCGCTGTTGCTTGCCGTGGAGGTTCGAGTCCTTCCTGGGGCATGGGTGTGTGTGTTGTAATTAGGTCAGTTTACCTAGGTTTAAGTAGTTTGTAAGCTACGGACTGATAACCACGCAGTTTGGTCCCATAGATTTACAAACATTTTTTTAAAAAATGTGAATGTCCACCCGGGGAAAGCGAACCTACGGCTTAGCGTGGAATCCGAACCACGTGTCGTTTCTGGCAACTCCTCACATCATTGAGTGATGAAGGATCGGTTAAAGTGCCGACTAAAAGAAATCCGAATCCCGACCGGGTTTCGAACCCGTGACTCTTCGGTTTCTACAGCTGTCCATAAGAGTGAAGGAAAAGTTCCGCACATGCAGGTCGGCATGGTATTCTTATTATCTAGCGAAATCATACCAGATGCATGCCTCCTTCGGGGTGCCAGCCTTTCTTTTGTCAGGAAGCGTATTGTCAGAATGGTAATGAACTAAATTGTAAGAATGATAATGAACTAAAGTATTAAAAGTCGTTACAGCTGTTCAGAGTAACAGTCAAGATCTTTCATTCATAAATATTACAGTCGCGAACGAATACGAAATTTAGAGTGGTGTAGTCACAGCAGAATTAATGTTACGTGAGGTAAATATAAAACTGACGAAAAAAATATTGTATACAACTGAATCAAAGGAAGAAGTTAATTTTAAATAATATGTTTGAATACAAGGGAGGTTGTACCGTATACTTGTACTAAGCTAGCTAGAAAAGCTGAGGCAAGAATCCCTGAAATGAACCGTGTTTCTTCAGGAGATGGGGAAAATTAAGAACAGGTATAAAATGTGATTGTGACTACTCACTCGAATGAATGGATGGTATTAAATAACCTGAAGATAATATTACTGTAAAATCTAACCGGTTGCGTAAATAAGAAGTGTAGTTTTACGGCAATTGGTGGATGAACAAATACTTTAAATCACGACCAGCTGTAGTCCGAATCTGCAGTACAATATGGAGCTAATCGATTCTATTTGTTTGACGCAATGAAGGACAATTTTCAGAGACGAAATTTTCAAGGCACAATTCAGATGTTTGTAGAGCTTATGGGACTTAACTACGGAGTCATCAGTCTCTAAACTTACAAACTGCTTATGAACTAGCTAATACTAAGAACGGTAGAAGTATCCGTGCCCGAGGGGGGGATTCGAACCCCCGATCGTAGTGGCCGTGCAGACTGTCACTGACGCACAGCAGACCGCTCGGCCACCGCGGGCGGTTTCATGACACAAATCTGAGGTGAAAGTGACAGTGAAACAATGGGTTCGACAGTCAAACCGAAATTTTTCCGGGGAGGATTGGACTTCTGGATTCAACGACGGCGGAAATGTTATAGTTACAATGATATAAAAACGTATCTGTTTTCAGTGGGCTGAACAAAAATTTAATATTTACTTTGAATAAAATCTGAACTAAAATGGGCATATTTTACATTTCAACGTGACAGCATTTTTGAAACGTGTGACAACTGCAGTTAATTTTTCGAGAATGAAGTAAGGCCTTTATGCACACAAGTAGCAGAACATGAGAGTGATTTTTCTGTTTTTGTCGAATTTATGGCCCTGCTCTTGCACTTACCTCCAAGTTGGATAACACATTCAATTCTCTCGCAAGAATTACAACAACACAGGAAGAACAGCAGCAAAGGTATTTAATGTCAGAAATAAATAGAAAACTCCCGTATGGAAAGAGCATTGTGGCGCAAAGTATGTTGACTCAAACCTGTTTTACATAAAAAAAGAAATTGCAGAGGAAAGGGGAAACTACCTAAGTGAATTGAACGATGTAGACTGACAAATCTTTAGTTTTAACAAAGGGTCCTAAACTGACAAATAAGCAAACTTTTTACACTTACTACAGAAATAAAATAATGACATTAAGCGTTGTTTTCAAAAATTCACAATGAACATTAACAGTACAAAATTTGGGCATAAGTTTAACAATAAAAAAATCTGGGCCAAAGCATGCTTTTACTTGATATCCAACCTGCCATTAAAATCTTTCTACGCTTTCTTTCAGAGGCGCATATTTACCTGCCTGTTCTACCTTGCCCAAAAGCTTAATAGGAAAGTTCGCTTACAGAATACCTGCCACAGACAGATTCCACATGCCGGGTGCTCCACACAAACTCAAGCATTGATCTCACTGGACTCAACATACCGACTACTCCAAACACCTTATAGTTGTAAACAGAGAGACTCCTAGTCGCTCTAAACTCTGCACCCAGCAATAATAGTAACTCAAAAATATATAGATACGTTGAAAAATTTACAGGAAATCAAAGTTATAAAAATTGAATATACTATCGTTTTAATTGAATTAAAAAGAAGTCGCTGTTGCTATTATAATATCGTGTGTGCCGGCCGCGGTGGCCGAGGGGACTGAAGCGCTCCAGTCACGGTCTGCACGGCCACTACGGTCCGGGGTTCGAATCCCCCTCGGGCATGGATATTTGTGCCGTCCTAGTTCGTAAGTAGTTCATATGTAGTTTGTAAGTGTAGGGACTGCTGACCCGTAGTTAAGTCCCATAAGCTTAACAAACAATTGAACATTTGAAATATCGTGTGTTTTAATACCAACTAACGTCATCCAGCCGCGGTGGAGTAGCCGAACGGTCTAAAGCGTCTCGCTGCGGAGCGCGCGGTTGCTCGCCGTGGAGGTTCGAGTCCTCCCTGGGGCATGTGTGTGTGTGTGTGTTTGTCAAGAGGTTAGTTTACCTAGGTTTAAGTAGTTTGTAAGCTAAGAACTGATGACCACACAGTTTGGTCCAATAGATTTACAAACATTTGAATATTTAATGTCATCCTGCAGTTTCCGAGGTATGTTCACGCCCCCGATTCATTGTTCCGTGTTGTTATTGTAGTATATAGGTCAGCGGTACGAAACTGACATATTTTGTATATTTTCCCTGTTACAGTGTTCTGCTGATGCGGCAAAAGCGCGAATCGCGTTAAGAGTAATTATTATTGTAGTCTATTCCCAATTCAAATATGGATTCACTGTTGCTACATCAGACAAACGAATTTTGAGTAACGTATGGACTATCATTGTCAAGTTACACAAAATTTACATAGAATCGAAAGTATAAAATTAAATGTAGGCATTACTTTCAGAGTGTCGCTATTATTTATTAACAAACTCCAACAGCACTGACCTTGCACTGAAATTTTGCAACATTCTGGTGTTCCGACGTTGCAAGCTAGTGTCGGGCATGAGACTGAAATGTTTAGTGACCTCGCCTAACCGCAGCTCGTAGCGAACGGCTACAACGTATATTGTTGGCTCGCGGCATTAGCGAGAGCAGATTAATACTTTAATACGATCCCGCGTAAACACGCGGGGGTTTTACGGAGACGCATTGTTAATTAATGAGGCGGGACCGCGGAGGGCCGCGGCTGCCTGATGAAGATTTATGTGCGCGGCCTTCCACCTGCCGCGCCGAGGCGCGCCAATGACGTCACAGCAGCGAGCTGGGCGTATCTCGTCTCCGGGGAACCGTAAAACTACGCCGGCTTCCCAGCCGAGAGCGGATTAACTTCCCCACTCCGCCACCGCGTCGCTCTTATTCAGCTGTTTCTGACACATTTTAGTGGCCTTACACTGGTTGTTTAACACGAATTATCTACAGGAGAATGGAAAAGCTGGTAGAAGCTGACCTCGGGGAAGATCAGTTTGGATTCAGGAGGAACATAGGAACCCGGGAGGCAATACTCACTTTACGTCTTATCTTAGAAGATAGAGTAAGGAAAGGCAAACCTACATTTCTAGCTTTTGTAGATTTGGAGAAAGCATTTGACAATGTTGACTGGAATACACTCTTTCAAATTCTGAAGTCAGCTGTGGTAAAATATAGGGAAAGGGAAGTTATTTACAACTTGTACAAAAGCTAGACTGCAGTTATTAGACTCGAGGGGCACGAAAGGGAAGCATCAGTTGGGAAGGGAGTAAGACAGGGTTGTAGCCTTTCTCCGATGTTATTCAATTTGTACCATCGAACAGGCGGTGAAGGAAAGCAAGGAAAAATTCGGAATAGGGATTAAAGTTCAGGGGGAAGAAATAAAAACATTGCGTTTTGCTGATGACATTGTAATTCTGTCAGAGACAGCAAAGGACCTGGAAGAGCAGTTGAATGGAATGGACAGTGTGTTGAAGCTATCGTATAAAATGAACATTAACAAGAGCAAAACAAAAATAATGGAATGCGGTATAGAAAATCAGGCGATGCTGAAGGAATTAGATTAGGAAACGAAACAATGAAGGTGGTAGATGAGTTTTGTTACTTGGGTAGTAAAATAACATGCGATGGTCGCAGTACAGAGGATATAAAATGCAGAATGGCAATGGGAAGAAAAGCATTTTTGAAAGAGAGAAATTTGCTAACATCGAATATTAATTTAAGTGTAAGGAAATCTTTTCTGAAGGCATTTGTGTGGAGTGTTGCCTTGTACGGGAGTGAAACATGGACGATAAGCAATGTGGACAGGAAAAGAATAGAGGCTTTTGAAATGTGGTGCTACAGAAGAATGCTGAAGATTAAGTGGGTAGATCGCATAACTAATGAAGAGGTTCTGAACAGAATCGGTGAGAAAAGGAATTTTTGGCATATCCTGACTAAAAGAAGGGATCGCTTGGTAGGACATATTCTTAGACATCGGGGAATCGTAAAATTAGCATTGGAGGGAAGTGTGTGGGGTAAAAATCGCAGAGGGAGACTAAGAGACGCGTATAGTAAGCAGATTCAAATGGATGTGGGTTGCCGTTCCTATGAGGAGATGAAAAGGCTTGTTCAGGATAGATTAGGGTGGAGAGCTGCATCAAACCAGTCTCCGGACTGAAGACCATAACAACAACACTGGTTGTTTCGTGCATCAAAGTGTATGAATCGGAAGCTGTATTTCTGAAAGAAGTGAGAAGAGGTTGCAGGACCTATCTGAAGCGTTAACGCATTAAACGAGGCGAAAAAGAACTGAAGTTCAGCGAGTAGAAATAAAAACTTTACTCAGGTTATCCGATGGCATATTTCTGTCAGAGGTAGTAAGCGAGCACTGGAAAAACAGTTGGATGGAATGGATCTGCGGAAAAGAGGATTCACTGATTTTAAAGATAAATAAATACCATGAAAATAAAGATCGGTAGAATCGTGTTGTATTTATTCTGCGAACAGTATAAATTGAATACCGATGTTGCTAAATAGTAAATACAGAAACTGCAGTTTGTTTTGTAAATGGAAACACGTCCGAGCGTTTCTCAGTACTGTATACTGGGTGGTCCATTGATAGTGATCTCACGAAATAAGCATCAAAAGAAAAAAAAACTACAAAGAACAAAACTTTTCTAGTCCGAAGGGGGAAAACAGATGGCGCTATGGTTGCCGCGCTAGATGGCGATGCCATAGGTCAAACACGTATCAACTGCATTTTTTTTATAAAATAGGTACCCTCATTTTTATTACATATTCGTCTATTACGTAAATAAATATGAATGTTTTATTAGGAACACTTTTGTCGCTTCTTGGTAGATGACGCTGTAATATTCACAAACATATTTCTCACAATTTTAGGCGAACAGTGGGTAACAGATAGGTTTTTTTAAATTAAAACACAGAACGTAGGTACGTTTGTACATTATTTCGGTTGTTCCAATGTGATACATGTACTATTGTGAAATTATCATACGTTATGAGAACGCATGCTGTTAGCTTGATTACCTGTAATTACCTCATGACTTCAATAAATACTCAAAGTGATGTCCTTCAACTTCAGTGCATTTTGCAATACGCGTAAAGAAATTCGTCTCAGCAGCGAGTAGTTCGCCTTCAGTAATGTTCTCACATGCACTGACAATGCGCTGACGCAATTTTTTTGGCGTTGTCGGTGAATCACGAAAACAAATATCCTTCAATTTTCCCCACAGAAATAAATCCGGGGACGTAAGATTCCGTTAAAGTGCGGGCCTTGTTACGGTGCTTTTACGACCAATGCATCTAACATTGAATATTCCATTTAGGACTGCTTGAACTGCACGCGAGCCATGTGCCGGACATCCATCACATTGAAAGTACATCGCCATTCTGTCAAGCATTGAAACATCTTGTAGTAAAATCGCTGGAACATTACGTATGAAATCAGCATACATTGCACCATTTACATTACCATCAATGAAATAGAGGCCAATAATATTTCGTCCTATAATGCTGCACCATACATTAACCCGCCAAGGTCGCTGATGTTACACTTGTCGCAGCCATCGTGGATTTTTCATTGCCTAATAGTGAATATTATGCCGATTTACATTACCTCTGTTTGTGAATGACGCTTTACTAAACAGAAAGAGTGAAAAAAATCTCTTATCGTCCCGTAATTTATTCTGTGTCCAGTGGCAAAACTGTACACGACGTTTAAAGTCTTCGCCATGCATATCCTGGAGCATAGAAATATGGTAGGGGTGAAATTTATGTTGATGTAGTATTCTTAACACCGATGTTTTTGAGGTTCCCGATTCTCGCTCAATTTGTCTTCTACTGATGTTCGCATTAGCCGCAACTGCAGCTAAAACACTTACTTGGGGATCATCATTTGTTACAGTCGTGGTTGACGTTTGACTTGTAGCTGAACATGTCCTGTCTCTTTAAATAACGTAACTATCCGAAGAAAGGTCCGGACACTTGGATTATGTCTTCCAGGATAACGACCAACATACTTAGCACAGACCCGTTGGGCATTTTGATCACAAAAGCCACAGATAGATACAACATCGAACTTTTCTGCAATTGGTAAACGGTCCATTTTAACAAGAGCAGTGTAGCACGAAGCAAATACCGTCCGCACTGGCGAAATGTTACTCGATTCGATTTACTTATACGTTTGTGACTATTACAGAGCCATCTACAACAAAGCGTGAATGGTGTCCCAAATAAAACATTCATATTTATTTACGTAATGGACGAATATGTAATAAAAATTGGGCTACTTATTTTTAAAAATATTTGACCTATGGCAGCGCCATCGAGCGGGCCAACCACAGCGCCATCTATTTTCCCCTCTTGAAGCTAGAAAAGTTTTGTTATTTGTAGTTTTTTTCGTTTGATGCTTATTTCGTGAGATATCTGGCCGGGTCACTATCAATGAACCACCCTGTAGATGCTAGAACACTTCAGTACAAACTGTGCCACATTTCTCAGTATGTTGATGAATGTTGCCTGAAATTGTGAACCATTTTCTCGATTACCTACACTAGGCCTACGTCTACGGTTGTCGTTCCCACAGTCGACGTTCACCCACTATGCCTGTCAGTTCGGCTTGGGCGAAGAGAGTATCGATGGTATTTAGATTATTCAATACTGTTTGAAAGGTATGGCTTGCTGGTGTAGCATTGTGTTTCAAATATTGAGGTACCAGAAGCGTAAGTTGTGCTCGGAAATACATGATTTCATTGCCTTCCTTCAGCATGCGCACATATTTCCACATTTCAGCCGATGGTTTTCGACTTCGTCGAACTGTTTATAAGTACAGCGAGTTACAATTACAGCACGGTAAATTAAATTTTTGTGGCTACTAATAAAAATTTCCGTACAGATTTTATGACGGACCAGGACTCGAACCCAGGGTAATTGATCATTAAATTTCGTATATAAGACTGAGAACCATTACGAATATCTGTTGCTTTGGAATAGATGTTTCACAGTTACTGAGATGCCAATAGAGGCCAATTGTGGTAAAGAAGTGCCTCTTCCTATCGCCTAGCGCTCTAAGGCGCCTTGCTGCGGAGAGCTCGGTTGCTGTTTGTAGGAGGTTCTAGTCCTCCTTTGGCGATAGGCGTCTGTGTGTATGTTGTCGTTAAGTTAGTATAAATAGTCTGTAAGGCTGAGGATTGGTAACCTCAGTAGTTAATTCCGATAGATTTACAAATATTTGAATTTTTACTAAATGTGTGCCAGCACTGGTGGATGTAGGCAGCCGGCCGCGGTGGCCGAGGGGACTAAGGCGCCCCAGTCACGGTCTGCACGGCCACTACGGTCGGGGGATCGAATCCCCCCCTCGGGCACGGATATTTGTGCCGTCCTAGTTCGTAAGTAGTTCATAAGTAGTTTGTAAGTTTATTGACTGATGATCCCGTAGTTAAGTCCCACAGACTATACAAACATTTGAACATTTTTTGGATGTAGGCAAGGATGAAACATGGATGTTTGGATCTGGCCGGGGAACATGTGTGAGTCACCGAGTAGTTAAGGCGACTATTCGCGAAAAATAAGTCCAGGTCCGGCGCAATTTCATACGTCATCAAGTAATGGCCGCGCGCAGCCATGCAAGCACGGGGCGACGTTCTTAAGACGTCAGCCACGAGCGCCCTTTGCTGCAACCCCGCTCGTGGCCACCACGGTACCGTATCGGTCACTTGGCAATAGGACAGGCACTAGAACAGACTCTCATCAGTAGGCAGGTCTCTACCTAGTTAAACTATGTATCAGAATTACGCTAGTCTGCAGTCATGAAACTTGTAAATTTAAGTATTATAAAGTTTCTACGAAATACATACCTTATACTAATCTAGCTTAGTGTTTCTAGTTTCTGTGGTCCCACTGGCTGGACACCTCACACACTGTCCCCGCACACGCGTGCATCGTATTTCCCTGTGTTGGTCTCTCTCTCCACTCGACCGCTTACACCTAGGACAACCGGCGGCGACGAGACACAAAAGCTACCATCTTCCCTCTTCTACAAGACGGATCTTAGTAACAAGCCTTAGTTATCAGTGTACTATTCAATGTTTTGTTCAACTTTGTGGTATAGTTATAAAAACAAGGTTAACTTAATAATAGCCTTGGCTATACACATGAAGGTAATAAGTGTGACTGTAGCTGTAATTGACGGTTAAGTTGTAGGAGGGTTTCCATAACGAGGAAACGAAAGAATAAGAATAAACACCGCCGCGGTGTAGTGGCCGAGCGTTCCAAAGCGCCTAGCTGCAACACCACCTAGAGACAAGGCCTTAAAACAGCCGCGGTGGCAGAGGGCACAGAGGCGCTCCAGTCACGGTCTGCACGGCCAGTACGGTCGGGGGTTCGAATCCCCCCTCGGGCATGGATATTTGTGCCGTCCTCAGTATTAGTTAGTTCATAAGTAGTTTGTAAGTTTAGGGACTGGTGACCTCGTAGTTAAGTCCCATACGTTATACAAACATTTAAACAGGCAGTGCTACTTCACACTGACCAGGCCGGGCCGCCTGCTGAATGGCTAGACGCTGGGTCACGCCCACTGCGCCGGCCGCGGTGGCCGAGGAGACTGAGGCGCTTCAGTCACGGTCTGCACGGCCGCTACGGTCGGGGGTTCGAATCCCCCCTCGGGCATGGATATTTGTGCCGTGCTAGTTCGTAAGTAGTTCATAAGTAGTTTGTAAGTTTAGGGACTGATGACCCCGTAGTTAAGTCCCATAAGCTTTACAAACATTTTTGAACGCCCACTGCGTCGTAGCGGGCAGCCAGTGAGTAGGCGGCCGCGTCCTGGTCAGTGTGAAGTAGCACGGGCTGTTGCAAGGCCTTATCTCTAGGTGGTGTTGCTAGCTGGCCACCGCTCCGCAGCTCGTTGTCGGAGGTTCAAGTCCTCGCTCGGGCATGGGTGTATTCGTTGTCCTTAGCAGAAGTTAGATGAAGTGAATTGGAAGGCTAAGGACTGATGTTCAGAGTAGCTAAGTCCCATCGATTTACAAACATTTGATTTTTCTAAAAAAATAAATACCATAGATGAAGCAATTACAGCGAACAGTCGGAGAGCGAACAGGCATGTTGCACGCATGTGAGAAGCAAGGTTACCTAAGAGACTAAGAAACATATTTTCGAAAGGAACAGATATTCTTGACTGGTCGGCAGCCATATATATACAATTAAACAATCAATTATCTATTCCAAATTTGATAATTGTGACTACTTATAGCTGAATTTCAGATTCTTATCTATTACTTGATGACAAATGAAATTGCGCCGGACCTGGGCTTACTTTTCGCGAATAGTCACCTTAACTACTCGGTGACCCACACACGTTCCCCGGCCAGACCCAAACCTCCATGTATCACCCTTGCCTACATCCTCCAGTGCTGGCACACATTTAGTAAAAATTCAAATATTTGTAAATCTATCGGAATTAACTACTGAGCCTTACAAACTACTTATACTACAACATACACACAGACACCTACGGCCAAAGGAGGACTACAACCTCCTACAAACAGCAACCGATCTCTCCGCAGCAAGGCGCCTTAGAACGCTCGGCGATGGGAAGAGGCACTTCTTTACCACCATTGGCCTGTATTGGCATGTCAGTAACTGTGAAACATCTATTCCAAAGCAACAGATATTCGTAATGGTTCTCAGCCTTATATACGAAATTTAATGATCAATTACCCTTGTTTCCCGTCCTGGTCCGTCACAAAACTTCATTTGACTCTTAGTAACACATCACTTTCTAAAATGCAGCTAATAGTCGACATAATTCGAAAAAATGCTAATGGATAATGAATTATTTAATTATCTAATAGTTATGGTTTTGGCAGAAGAGGGTAGACCAAGGAGGAAGTAGGCGGATTCGGTCACGGACACATTTGAAGTATCAGGCTTAACTGCAGACGAGGCATCAATCTTAGCACTGAACGGAGAATCGCAAACGTGTTTTATAATAGGGACTATGTAGCAGAATGAACGCTGAAATGGATAATCAGTATTAAATAATGACTAGTTAATCCGTGCGAATAATTCGCACTCTATCCTGATCAGTCACAAATCGTTGTATTGCAACCAACTCTTTCTGTATTTTTAATGTAATTTCGATTTTAGAAATAGAAACTGCTGTCACAGTATCTTCTATTATACATGCTACGTAGACAACAGTAAATAATAATTACATAATGGATGTCAAACATGATTCTGTCCAATTATCTAGTTTCTGCGCTCTCTAACGTGTAGTTGACCCGTGCAATTAATTCGCTTTCTATCCTGATCAGCCACAGATAAGTAAGTTAGCAGATGCAAGTACATGTGTATAAAAGAAAACAACTGTGAAACTTTAGTCTCATTGTAAGAAATTTTATTAAATTAAATACAGTATGATTAATTGTGAAACATAATAAAATCAGATTTTGACTCTTTCATGATTATTTTATTTTTTGAAAATTTATTGATTTTATAGAAGTTCTGCGATTTCCCCAACTGTGAAAAGGACTGTTGAAACAGTTTGTCATGTTCAAACCCAGTCATACGCATAGCCACTATCTTCGTTAAAATTAAATAGATTATTCTACGCTATAATAGTAAGCGGTACTTGCCTGTGATGTGGAACGTTGAGGTAATTCAGTCCATTCGCGCAGTTTCGCAGCTGTTTTGCATCGACGTGTGAAACAGAAATCTCGGGGTAAACTACACTTGCGTGTCTCTTATCTAAATTAAATTATTTCTGTATTTTTCGTCGCTACTCGACGTGTATAAACGAAACCGTGTGATAAGCTATGCTTGCATTAAAGAAGGTATTTCGCTTCCATAAAGAATGTAAGCTACTGCAGGAGCTGTCAGTCATGTTAGTTAAACAGATTGTCAATAGACGGCACCTTCTACATCGCTTTTATATCGACGCTCCAACTAAGTATATATTCGGTAGTTCATATTCGGTGCGGTGGCTGGTGAGAGCAAACGTAAATACATGTCCCATTTACGATTGTTCGCAGGCTATCAACTTAGATTGGACGAACAGTAATTTTTTTAAATAAAGTTTTTTTGTGAAGACATTAACTTAAAAACTGTGTATTTTTCGTCATTAGAAGATAACTAAACCTTGAAACGATACCTCAATCATTAATGTTGGTTAAGTAATACGGAAGACATTGCGTACCCACAAAAAAACACCGATGAGAAATAATGTATATGACGTTGGTGACTTCTGCTATTCATAAAGCTGTGTACGTGTAGTTTGATGTTGAACCTATCGTTAAATCAAACCACAAATTGTTCATTAAGATAGCAATTTGGTTTAATTATGGCCCTGATATTGATATATATACTGTTAAATAAGAAACAGTGCAATAAACTGATTATGTGCGCAACGGATCTTTTAACAAAACAACTGTGACAAATAACCTGCATGAAACACACACTGACTATACTAAAAAATATTTGACTGCGAGAATTTTATGCAGATCAGTACCGCCGGCCGCAGTGGCCGAGGGGACTGAGGCGCGTCAGTCACGGTCTGCACGGTCACTACGGTCCGGGGTTCGAATCCCCCCTCGGGCATGGATATTTGTGCCGTCCTTAGTATTATTTAGTCCATAAGTAGTTTGTATGTTTAGGGACTGATGACCCCGTAGTTAAGTCCCATAAGCTATACAAACATTTGAAAAAATATCAGAACCTGATTATCAAAATTCAGTATCATAATCAGTTCAAAATGTTCAAATGTTTGTAAAGCTTATGGGACTTAACTACGGGGTCATCAGTCCCTAAACTTACAAACTACTTATGAACTACTTACGAACTAGAACGGCACAAATATCCATGCCCGAGGGGGGATTCGAACCCCCAACCGTAGTGGCCGTGCAGACCGTGACTGAAGCGCCTCAGTCTCCTCGGCCACCGCGGCCGGCCATAATCAGTTAACTGCAGTGTTGCATGACAATCATTTACTACGGCACCAATAACGAAATCTGTTCAACAAGATTACCAAAATCAATACTGCACTCTAAATCCACAAATAACTAATTATCAAATAAAGGAAGTAGGTTAATCTTCTAACTACGTAAATGAAACAGGAAAGAAAGGTCAACTTTGTTACTTATTATTAATAATCACCATTACATTGCCTACATAATACAACCTTTTCATAATGACCTGAAATGGAATTACCTTCATTCCAGCGGTGGTACAACGACAAATTTTAAAAACTGAGCAATCGCAATTCTTAGACAACTGGATGCCATCTGAGATAAGAAATACGAACGAATTTTACCAAATCCGTTACATAGCGGAGACAGACATTGCGTCTGATTAGCGACATACGACCATGTCATTGAAGGTGACCAAAGGTAATTGCATATATGGAGTAGATGTTCAATTCAAATGTTTGTATAGCTTATGGGACTTAACTACAGGGTCATCAGTCTCTAAACTTACAAACTACTTATGAACTAACTACTATTGTGAACGGCACAAATTTCCATGCCCGAGGGAGGATTCGAACCCCCGACCGTAGTGGCCGTGCAGACTATGACTGGAGCGCCTCAGTCCTCTCGGCAACTGCGGCCGGCGTGGTACAACGTTTTTATAGTGATAAAAAATACAATATATATTCAAAATACAATCAAATCAACTTGCTGGTACAGCAGCCACTGCTCTACATCGGAGCCATACACACAACTCAACTGCGAGCTGAACTACAAGTCCCACTCTCTCTCTGCGCGAGCTACAATGCTATGCGATACTTAATCTTTGCCAAATATGAAACTTCACAGACTTAAGTACACATATCGATATACACAGTATGTGGCGCATTTGCTTTTTTACTGGACATGCATTAACGCCACATTTTTATATACATCACCTGTTTTATATGTACAGTGGTCTCGAAGATCTTGTAGGTCGCCTGCCATTAACACATTACAAAATTATAGGACGTAGGGTTCTGAAAGCGTCTTTTATTGAACCAACAATGTGACACGTTTCATTTTTTACGTATATTTATTTATCCATTGCTGATAACGCACGAAAGTGATGCAAGAGTAAGACTTCATGACTACATTTTGACTGACAACAATGCTAACAATTCCATTAGTAACTTCATACTATTCCATACTGACTGCTTCGTACTGACTTCTACCTCATACTCCCTAGTTCGCGCCAATTCACGCGTATAAACACACACTAGTATTTCTAGAACCTTCTAGAACACGGAAGTACAACATTTAAATATTTAACAATTTGTTCATGAAACATATGCATATTTTGCTTTACGTAAAGATACATAAAAGTGTGACAGATGTAATAAAAATATTTCCATATCAAAATGAAATAATACAAAAGATCGTAAGTAAACAACAATCAGTGCAGTGTTAATATAAGGTTCCATTATTGTTCGACATTAAGCTTCAATAATTAATTAATTTAGTTTGTTAGAAAACCCTAGTAAAGCAAATTATAATGATTAAAATAACTTGACAGAAGCGCCATAAGATGCTTATACATTATAAATCTGGAATATTAGGTTACAATACTACGACCAAGTATGGTATCGAATACTTCAGTTATTTAAACAAACAGGACCCTCCTGGCTAAATATATTACAAGTAGAAGCAATATTATACATTTTCTTGCAAGCAAGTTACTCGACACAAAACAGGAGGCACAATATTTGACATTTTCTTACAAATTTAGAAATAAGCATTTTCTGCCGCGGTGGAGAAGCCAAGCGGTCTAAAGCGTGTCGCTGCGGAGCGCGCGGTTGTTCGCCGTGGACGTTTGAGTCCTCCCTGGGGCATGGGTGTGTGTGTGTTTGTCCTTAGGTTAGTTTACCTAGGAATAAGTAGTTTGTTAGCTACGGACTGATGACCACGCAGTTTGGTCCAATAGATAAAAAAAATCATTTTCTATAGACACGTTTCAATATGACGTTGCCGACTAACGCTATTCATACATGTACTGCTGTGCCTGGTACTTTGAGATCAAGGGTGGTCATTTAACTATTATGCCTCTGAGGTTCTTTGTAGGAAGGCCCGTGTTAAAACCCTTAATTGTTGCTTTCTAGTCACTGCAAGGAACCATTTGGCTGTGACGACATCGTTCCTTATCCTGATTAAGAGGTCTCTGCCGCGGCGGCCGCAGCCTTCTGGGAGACGCTGAGCCGTAACAGTCCGGTTTAACCATTCCAGGAAATTTCGGAAGCGCCCCTTAAAACATTTCATTAGACATAAGCGCTAATTCATTAGCGGCGGCAGTGTTGCATGGTTGGCGGCCGTGAGATAATGCGCAGGAGCGGCGTGCTGGCGCGCAGCCCGGCCTTAGTTATGTCTGTAATGAAATTAAAGAGGATGCTCTGCCGTGTGCGTACGTGGCGCTCCCTCCAGGGGGTGGGGGAGGGGGTGGATTAGTGCTCGACGCCGTCGCGTCGCCTGAGCGCTTTCGCCAGTGGCCGTCTATTCTAGGGGTGGTCGCGAGCTTCGGCAGCCACAGTGGAGCAGCGTACCGTATCAGAATGCCTTTCCGCGAGTAACGGCCGCATTGAACGGATTAAAAACACGTCCAAAACAGCGAGGTGCCACAGGGCAATGAAATAAAATGGATACGTAACGGGCCCTCTGACTTTTCACGTAAGTACCCTGTCACTCACACCCAAATCTCTACATGCCAGACAGTCAGTTGGGTACCGAACGTTGTATATCGTTTTAGTATCAATCGAAACTTCTATACAATTAGCTCTATGTCCTGTCGTCCAGGAGAACGTGTTTAAACGACGCTACCGGTTGTGGAAACTAGAACATATAGAAGGAAACGCAATATTTAAATGAATTTAATACCAGGGGTTAGTTACCTGACATGTAACAAATGGTCCCCTTTCCATTCTGTACGAGAGGGCCCAGGTTGCACAGTGGTAGAGTGCCAGACTATGAATCCAAAGGTCGCGGGTTCGATTCTCGACAGATTCTGGGGTTTTTATCTGTCATTTGCTCATGTGAAAAAAAAATAAATAAATAAATAAAAAAAAATAATAATTGTGGTTCGTTGGTTCGGAACCCACGTTAAACTCTAGGTCCCCTTATAACTTGAAACGTGTACACACAAAATGTATATTGCTTAATTTGTAAGAAAATGTCTAATATTGTGCCTCCTGTTTTGTGTCGAGTCACTTGCTTACAAGAAAATATATAATATTGCTTCTACTGTGTGTATCGATATGTGTACTTAACTCTGTGAACTTTCATCTTTGGCAAAGATCATGTATTGCATAGCATTGTAGCTTGCACAGAGAGAGTGTGGGACTGGTGGTTTAGCTCGCTTAGAGAGCGGTTGAGTTTTGTGTATGGCTCCGATGTAGAGCAGAGGCTGCTGTGACAGCAAGTTGATTTGATTGTATTTGGAATATATCGTACTTTTTATTACTGTGAAAACGTTGTACCACCGCTGGAATGAAGGTAATTGCATATCATGTCATTATGAAACGGTTGTATTATTTAGGTAATGTAATGGTGATTATTAATAATAAGTAACAAAGTTGACCTTTCTTTCCTTTTTTTATTTACGGAGTTAGAAGATTAACCTACTTCCTTTATTTGATAATTAGTTATTTGTGGATTTAAAGTGCAGTATTGATTTTGGTAATCTTGTTGAACAGATTTCGTTATTGGTACCGTAGTAAATGATTGTTATGCAACACTGCAGTTAATTGATTATGATATTGAATTTTGATAAGAGGTACTGATCTGCATAAAATACTCGTAGTCAAAAATTAAGAAAGTGGTCTGTGTTTTTTAATATCTTTCTCGCAGTCAAATGTTTTTTAATAAAGTCAGTGTGTTTTTCATGCAGGTTATTTGTCACAGTTGTTTTGTTAAAAGATCCGTTGCGCACTTAATCAGTTTAATGCACTGTTTCTTATTTAACAGTATATAAATCAATATCAGGGCCATAATTAAACCAAATTACTGTGTTAATGAACAATGTACGTGTTCACTGCGGTCGGGGGTTCGAATCCCCCTCTGGCATGGATATTTGTTGCGTCCGTAGTCTTAGCTAGTTCATAAGTAGTTTGTAAGCTTAGGGACTGATGACGCCGTAGTTAAGTTCCATAAGTTCTACAAACATTTGAACATTTTTCGCTCCGCCGCGGCGCATGTCCTTTGAGCTCTATTATTCAGTATATCGTGTCGTCGGAACTATGTTTCTCCGCCGCAGAATACGCTGCACCCGTCTGGCAAAACTCTGCAAATGCTAAAAAGGTAGATGCAGCTCTGAACTAGACAATTCGCATTGTGACAGGCTGCTTACGGTCTATTCAGAGACTCGCACCTGCGAATAAGGTAGTATTGAACCATATTTTAAAACCACATGAAAAACCGTTGCCATGTACTGTCTGCCATGGTATTTTAAATGATAAATTGTAACGAAAAATATTCCCTCAGTGTGTGTGTCTGAACTGTTACTTGTTTCAGCCTCGAAAAAAGCTAATTACCGCACTTGCAATCTAATACCATACTTAATCTAATTAATTAATTAATTAACCCGTCAGATGTTACTTGTAAGCAATAAGTACTGTTTTAAAGGTGCGAATATGTAGGAAAACTTCTGAGTCACTTGACGCCTTACATTCGTACTATATTTAAAAAAAAGTTTGGTTAGTATAGACATAAGCTTACACATCGTTAACATATCTCATGAGTGACAATAATAACGAGGGATAACAACAAATCAGGCTTATCATTTTGAGTGCTAGCAGCATTCTGTATGGAGAAAGGTTGTAAGGCCCTTATGATTCTGACATAGTCGGTATTTTGTACATATGTAAACTGACCAAAGATGTATATTTTGAGTGGCGCAGTAATCTTTGGAAGTTCGACTGTAGAGTAAGCGCTCTGGCTGCGAGAGACAGCAGTCAGTACCAAGTTAGTTGCGAGCTGTGTTGGGCGAGAGTTAGCTGTTGGGTGAGGTAGAGCGAGGACACTGTTGGAGAAGGCAGTTGTTAAGAACATGTTGCAGCACGCTATTATTGTAATGCATGATGTTAATTTAATTTTCTGTAATATTTTTCTACTTCATATTTTTTAAGAATACATAATTTCTAATATTCAATTCGCGTTCTACGACCTCATTTGGTAGTTAGTTTCCCCTTCCTTTCATTTTCTTCATTTATTATTATTGTTGAACGTGATTACTCCCTATATATCATTTCTGAAAATTTTAATACTGAACTACTGCATGACGCTAGTTGCTTACTATTTCCTGTTTCCAGTTTTGTAATAAGAAGATACGAGGTAAGTTAATTTTTTATTTATCTGTGTCGCAGTCAGTTTGTTTCCCCCCTTTCACTATTCTATTAATCAGTTTTTTTCGTTGTACCCTTTGGGATTACTTTAGACAAGGCCATGAATTCTAGTGTTTGAGTTTTCCCATTTCCCGGGCGTGTCCGGTGCGAATATTAATGATTTCTAAAGCTTACCTCGGTGGTTGTAGTCAGCACATTATTCGGTTTTTAAAAGTTCAGTTTTGCAATTATGTAGCGCTGATCAATTTCCATTAAACATTAATCTATTCGAGGTAACTTGCAAACTTCTATAAAATTTTATTGAATTAATTCATTCGGGATACCTTGCAAGGTAACGGAGGAGTCAGGGATTGATATACATCTACATGGGATACTCTCCAAATCACATTTAAGTGCCTGGCAGAGGGTTCATCGAACAACCATTATACCATTTATCTCCCATTCCATTCTCGAATAGCGCGCGGGAAGAAAGAACACCTGAATCTCTCCGTTCGAGTTCTGATTTCTCGTATTTTATTCTGATGATCATTTCTACTTATGTAAGTGGGAGTCAACAATATATTTGGCGTTCGGAGGATAATTTTAGCCATTGGAGTTTCGTAAGTAGCCCATGCCGCAGCGATAAACGCCGTTGTTCTAATGATTCCCAACCCAGATCCAGGATCATTTCCGTAACGCTGTCTCCCCTATATCGTGACAATACGAAACGAGTTTCCCTTCTTTGGACTCTTTCGATGTCCTCCGTCAAACCCACCTGATAATGATCCCACCCAAAAATGGACGGACAAGCGTAGTGTATGCAGTTTCTTTTGTAGTTCTGTTGCATGTTTTAAGGGTTCTGCCAATAAAACGCAGTCTCTGGTTCGCCTTTCCCACGACATTATCTACGTGTTCTTTCCACATTAAGTCTGAAGTAATAGTAATTCCTAGGTACTTTTTGTGCAGTTTGCAGCCTTCACTTTTGATTGATTTCTTTTTGTACTCATGTGGACGATTTCACACTTCTCATTACTTAGAGTCAATTGCCAATTTTTACACCATACTGATATCTTATTCAGATCGTTCTGCAGTTGGTTTTACTCTTCAGATGATTTTACTAGACGGTAAATGATGGCGTCATCTGCAAACAACCTAAGAGAGCTACTTAGATTTTCCCCTAAGTCGTTTATGTAAATAAGGCACAGCAAAGAACCAACAACACTACCCTGTGGAACGCCCGATATCACCTCTGTTTTTGTCGATGCCTTACCATCGATTTCTACGAACTGTGTCCTCTCTGGCAGGAAATCCCCTGTACGATCGAAAATTTGGGGTGAAATACCATAACCACGCAATTTGATTAAAAGCCGTTTGTGAGGTACGGTGTCAAAAGTCTTCTGGAAATCAACGAATACGGAATCGATTTGCGAACTCTTGTTGATAGCACCCATCACTTCGTGTGAATAAAGAGCTAGTTGTGTTTGATGATTGTTATAAAATGCGGGTGAAGAAGGCGTCGTGATTCTTAGGCGGAAGAAGATGAATTATAACGGGGATTAGACAGGAGGTCACGTTTACAACGTGATGAGAGGTAAGGATTTAGCGAGTAAGAACGATCGCTGTTGAGAGGTGCGACGATTTCGCGGTTCATTAGCTGCCCTTGTACGGCGGCAGCGGGATCGCCGAGGCGTGTCCTCCGGAGGAAAACAAACAATTTGAGGTGGAAATAAGTGCGCGTCATTAGGGTCCAGGCGGGCTTTTTCCGGCCGCGCCGTCAGCGACGGTGATCGAGTGCGCCGCCCAGCGCCAGCAAAGTTTGCGCCAACTTGCCGCGGGTCACGCTCCCGTTCGTATCGCGGTAAACAGGCTCGCAGGCAGGGGCCGCCAACTCTCATTATTTATACTCCGAAAATTTGATCCGGTGTCACCGAGGTCCGTTAACGAGTGAAGGATCTGTAGGACGCTTGGGTGAGATACATATGAAAGAGGTGTAACGACTACTTTTTTTTCTTATATTATTTATATTGAAATATTCTCTGTGAAGGCATATCTCATATCAAATGAAGAGGGAGTTAAAAAATAAAGTAATCCTGTCATCATTATCATTATCAACATCATCGTCATCTTGGACAGTTTCCAGCCTCTGGCCGGGTCTGCTTCGAGCGTAAGCCTCTCCATCGTCTTCTGTCTTCCCACCATCTCTCCGTCTTTACCTTGGTCCAGTCTTCTCCTTTCTTCTTTACACCTTCCTCCACTCCTTTCAGCCATCTGTCTCTCAGTCTTCCTCTTGGTCTCTTTCCTTCCAGTTTCATCTTGTGCATCCTCCTGGGTATCCTCCTCTCCTCCATTCGCTTAATATGCCCATACAATTTCAGCCTTGATTTCTCTATCTTCTCTTGTAATGGTTCCACCTTCATTAACTCTCTGCGCCTCTCATTTCTTAACCTATCTATATTTGTCACCCACATGCTATTCATCAAGAATTTCATCGCTTTAGCTTGTAATTTGCTTTTCTCTCTTCCTTTCATGACCCAGGTTTCAGATGCGTATGTCAGGATCGGGACATAGTACGACTGGTATATAACTTTTTCACTTTTTAGGGGTACATATCTGTTCCATATCAGGCTTCTGACACTCTTCCGAAATGCTTCTCCTTATCTCCCTCGCTCGTTTATTTCTCTGTAGTTTTTCCTGTCTTCCTATATCAAGCCTCCTAGGTACTTGAAACTCTCCTCAATCGTTCCCCAGGGATTGTTACTCCAGTTGTTCCTCTCTCTTTTACTCTTGATGTGATAATCATCTCACTTTTGCTTATACGCCATGTTCTTGTACTTGTTGTTCCCATACATCCAATTGCTGTTTCACTTCCTCCTCCTTATTCCCCCAAATCATCAGATCGTCCGCGAACACCATCTTTTCTTCACCACTTGTGCTACTGTACTCATTATATCATCCACCACTACAATAAAGAGTAATGGTAAAAGTGCACTTTCCTGCCTCAAACCATTCTTCTGTTCAATCCAAGCTGATCTTTCTCCTCCCACACAGCTCACACAGCCATTATACATTTCCTTTATCCTATAAATGTTCAAATGTTTGTATAGTCTATGGGACTTAACTACGGGGTCATCAGTCCCTAAACTTACAAACTACTTATGAACTACTTACGAACTAGGACGGCACAAATATCCATGCCCGAGGGGGGATTCGAACCCCCGACCGTAGTGGCCGTGCAGACCGTGACTGGAGCGCCTCAGTCCTCTCGGCCACCGCGGCCGGCCCTTTATCCTATAAAAAGTATGTTTTGCTATCCCTCTCTTCTCTAGGGCTTTCCACACTTTACTTCTATGTACACTATCACATGCTTTTTGAATGTCTAGGAAGGTCACTAGTAGATCTATTCCATATTCTTAGTGTTGTTCCTGCAGTTTCCTTACAGCAAAAATTTGATCCACCGTGGACCTTCCTATTCTGAAGCTATGTTGTTCTTCTCTCATCCCTCCTCCTAATTTTGTCAGAGTTGCAGGCTTAAACGAAAATTGACATTTTATTGTCATGATAGCATTTGACAAGGAATCTTATATACATGTGGGATGTGGGATCTTTTCCTTGGCTCGGCGGATATGAGGCGTAAATGAAACAGCATTTACACAAAATAAATTTATTAAACATTTAAACCATACTATATTCTTACTGTGAACTAGTTGGCTCGGCGAGTGTCGGTGGTTGAAGGCGCGCGGTGACGAAGAGGGGTTTCGCAGCATCGGCCGTGGATCTCGGATCATGCTGCCGACATATCTCCTTCTCGCTGGCCAGTAGAACAGCGCTCGTCGTCGGAGCTGGTACTGGGCGTTTAACAGGCCATAAATCCTGCAGGATCACCTCGTGGCGGTGCTGCGTGATTTTCGCATCCTTCAAGTTCAAAGTGTTGTGTTGTGCTACGACCAGAGGCAGCGGTGCGGTGTGGAGACTGTGCGCCCTGCCCTGGAATCAAATCGACGATCTTCAGACTGCAAGTCATCGAGTGACAGAATCTTTGACGGAGATCACAGGTGACTTTCACGACCAGACCGTCCTGGTCAGTTCTCGTGGACAATGACAAAATTTCTAGTTGGTGCGAAGTATGCAACTAGCTCTAAATGTAGAAAAATGTAAGTTGATGCGCATGAGTAGGAAAATTAATCCTAGGCAAGCTTTACCTTGTCTGAAGTCCTAGATTTTGTAATATAAATTATTTCAATAGCCATTCCTTGATGCCTCATAATGTGTCCTACGAATCGATTCTTTCTTTTAGTCATGGTATACCTGAAATTTTTTTTCTTCCCCAGTTCTGTTAATTACAAAATGTTCAAATGTTTGTTAAGCTTATGGGACTTAACTACGGGGTCATCAGTCCCTAAACTTACAAACTACTTATGAACTACTTACGAACTAGGATGGCACAAATATCCATGCCCGAGGGGGGATTCGAACCCCCGACCGTAGTGGCCGTGCTGACCGTGACTGGAGCGCCTCAGTCACCTCGGCCACCGCGGCCGGCTGTTAATTACATTCTCCTTAATTACTCTATTACCCAACTAAGCTTTATCATTCATCTGCAATGCCACATATCAAAAGTTTCTATCTACTTCTTTCCTGAACTTCTTCTTTCTCTTCAGCCATGTTCCAGCACATGCAGGGTCGACTTTGTTAATCAGTGTTGGCATTTTAATAGTTACGGGGTGGTTGGATGCCCTTCCTGCCGCCACCCTATGCTCCTGGGAGGAAATGTGTACCCAAAATGTCTGCTTATAGTGTTATATATGTTCGCAAAAATTTTGCGAATCGTGCAACTGAGGCGGGGCTTGGGGGACATCCCGGTATTCACCTAGGGTGACGTGGGAAACAGCCTAAAAACCACATCCAGGCTGGCCGGTACTTCGACTCCTTTCGTTATTCCGCCGAGAGGATTCGAGCTGGGCCGGTACGCCTCCCCGTCTCGAAAAGCGGTGCGTTCGACCACACATCTAACCGATCGGTTTTGTTTCTTTTGTGAAGTCAAAAACGTTCAAATGTTTGTAGAACTTATTGGACTTAATAACCGGGTCATCAGTCCCTAAGCTGACAAACTACTTATGAACTAGCTAACACTAAGGACGGCACAAATATCCATGCCCGAGGGGGAATTCGAACCCGCGACCGTAGTGGCCGTGCAGACCGTGACTGGAGCGCCTCAGTTCAAATGTTTGTTAAGCTTATGGGACTTAACTACGGGGTCATCAGTCCCTAAACTTACAAACTACTTATGAACTACTTACGAACTAGGACGGCACAAATATCCATGCCCGAGGGGGGATTCGAACCCCCGACCGTAGTGGCCGTGCAGACCGTGACTGAAGCGCCTCAGTCCCCGCGGCCACCGCGGCCGGCGAGCGCCTCAGTCCCCTCGGCCACCGCGGCCGGCTTTTGTGAACTATTTATGGTAAAAGAACAAAAAGATGTCATAGTTTGTGATACTATGCTTATAGATTTGACTGTAATTTAATGTATTGTGAGCAGTGACCACTGCTCCATTTTAAATGTGTTATTAAATGTTTTGAATGAATATTACTCTACTGAATTTGTTTATGTCCGAAAGATATGCTTGTAGCGAGAACAATTTCCTTCGGCGAGGCAGAACATTTCCATAGATTTATCATCTGAAACAGTTACTGACTATCGGTCCGAAGTAACCGCACAATTGAAAATTAGTTTGTATTTGTAATGATTCCATACAATTGCTTCTAAAAACCACAAGCCAAACTTCATTTTCCACCTGTCGTTCTGACATGAATGGTACATCCCAATCGCCGTTATCGTTTAAACAGTTGCCGATACCGATCGCTCTTGAACCAGGAACTTCATTACATCGTCTGGCTCGCAGAACCATTTTTCACGTCTAACCTACTGAGACTCTGTGTACACCGTTTGTCTGCTCGGCCCACCTCATAAGCGGAGAAAGTGCATTGAAGTGTGGCCGTGGGCTGCTACTGTACACAGTCGCTGTCGGCGCAGGAAACGCGAGCGAAGGGCCGGTTGTCATGTCCCCCGGCGCTCATACGGCCCTTAAGTTCATCTACGCCTTCATCAATCATGGGCTGACGTCAAAGGCCTCGTTACAACGGTGAGAAAGGAGTATCGAGCAAGCCTCGTCCACTCGCCTCCAGCGCGTTCCTCAATGGAAAGCCGCATTCTTCATCCTGCGTTTTTTATTCTTCATCTTTTTTACCCATTTTCCTCTTGAATAATCGCGATCCTGCGCGACCTGAATGCAGTCCTTATTTTAGTGCTATACAAAATTCAGTTATGCAAAGTCCGTTCAAAAAAATCTACAGACTTTTGAATGGACTCCACCGAAATAGTCTCCTCAACAATACTGCTACAAACGACGTTTTCACTTCAAGAAAGAAACATACGAGGGTAAGTCAATAAATAAGTCGCAAACATGTATCTGCCGTATACCATTTGACATTTAGCGCGCAAGTTTCACCAGTAAATGGCAGCATATGTATGCTTGTTTTGTGACATCTCGCAGGCATTCAATCAGTCTGAGGCTGTTAGTGCACGATGGTAAAAGGCTGTAAAGAGTAACCCACTAAACTAAAGGCCTATATCATGACATCAATATGCAGCAGAGTTATGGAATATATCCTGTATTCATTATGAATTATCTTTAACAGAATGATCTATTGACCCAAGGTCAACACGGATTCAGTAAATATCCTTCATGTGAAACACAACTCGCTCTTTGCTAACACGAACGGATGAGTGCTATCGACAAAGGATATCAGATTTATTCCGTATTACTTGATTTCCAGAAGGCTTTTGACACCATACCTCACAAATGGCTTTTAATCAAATTGCGTGGTTATCGAATATTGCCCCAGATTTGTGACTGGATAGGGGATTTCCTGTCAGAGAGGACACATCTAGTTGATGGTTAGGTACCGACTAAAACAGAGATGATATCCGACGTTCCACAGGGTAGTATTATCGGTCCTCTATTATTCCTCATCTACATAATAAGATCTGGGAGAAAATCTGTGCAGGTCTCTTAGGTTGTTTGCAGATGACGCCGTCATTTAACGTCTAGTAAAATCATCTGAAATTCAAAATCAACTGCAAAACGATCTAAATAACATATCACTATGATGTAAAAATTGGCAATTGACTCTAATTAGAAGTGTGAAGCCGTCCGCATGAGTACGAAAAGAAATCCGTTAAACTTTGCTTACTACTTAAATCAATAAAATGTGAAGGCCGTAAACTCCACTAAATACCTAGAAATTACTATTACATCACCCTTAATCTGGAAAAACCACGTAGATAATGTCGTAGGAAAGATGAACCAGAGACTGCGTTTTAATGGCAGAACACTTAAAAGATGGAACATAACTAATAAAGAGACTGCAGACACCACGCTTTTATTGTTGACTCCCCCCTACAATGACCATCAGAATAAAATACGAGAAATCAGAGCTCGAAAGAAGTGATTCAGATGTTCTTTCTTCCTGCACGCTATTCGAGAATGGAATGGTTCAAATGTTTGTTAAGCTTATGGGACTTAACAACGGGGTCATCAGTCCCTAAACTTACAAATTACTTATCAACTACCTTATACTAAGGACGGCACAAATATCCATGCCCGAGGGGGGATTCGAACCCCCGAACGTAGTGGCCGTGCAGACCGTGACTGGAGCGTCGCAGTCCCCTCGGTCACCGCGGCCGGCAGAATGGAATGGTAGATGAATGGTATAGAAATGGTTCGTTTAACCCTCTGCCAGGTACATAAATGTGATTTGCATTGTATTCCATGTAGATGTAGATATGTCGCATATGTGTACACGAGAAGAACCACGTTCATCTGTGCCTTTCTTTGTGTGCCAAAGTACTATCCATAGAAGAAGTGCATCGTGAAATGCGTCGCGTCTATAATGACAAGTATTTCACACGGAAAGCTCAATTGGATCTAGAAGTTCAACCGTGAAAAAAAAAAAAAAAAAAAGCACCAGAGGTAGGGAGCGTCCTGCTCCTTCTGTGGAGGTGTCAAGTGCAACCACATTGCAGCGTGTGGATGAATACATCCGTAATGAGCGGCGTTGACGATTGATGACACAGCGCCTCCTGTACGCTGTTCACATGGAATCGCATGAAACACCGTGCATGGACAGTTGCAGTTTCGTAATGTTTGTTCACAGTGGATGCACAACCAGTTGACTGAGCTACACAAACGAAACAGAATTATTCTGTCCTTGTAGCATTTCAATCGGTGCACAGAGGAAGGACTGCATGGCACGAATTGTTACGTGGGACGAGTGTTGGGTTTACCACTTTCAACCCAGATCCAAACGTTCGTGTATGGAATGGAAACATACCGCCTCCCCAACAAGAAAAAAGTTAAAGACGATCCCATTGGCCCGCGAGGTTTTGCTCACCGTCTTTTGGGACATGTAGGGAGTAATTCTACACAAATTCCAGCCTCATGGTGAAACTTTGCCGCGTCGTACTGCACCATTCTGCGGGAAATCGGACAGGCCATTCGCCGCAAGCGACCTGGACTCCTGTAAAAGGGAGTGATTTCTCTAGATGTCAATGCCCGCCCTCACACTGCAAGAACAACACAAGAGCTGTTACGACCATTTCATTGGGAACGCTTGGAATAGATACCGTATAGCCCTGACTTAGCACCCAGTGATTTTCATCTGTTGTGGCGCCTAAAATATCATTTGGGTTGCCGTCATTTTGATACAGATGATGCCGTAATCTATGAGGTTACACGTTGGCTGCGACAGCAACCGGACTTCTTTACTTATGGCTTTAAAGGACTTGTAAAGAGATAGGCTAAATGCCTCAATGTACAGGATGAATATGTGTCAGAAAGTTACTTTGATTATTTTTACCTCACTTCAGTTTTGCGACTTATTTCTTGACTCCCCATAGTATTACGTCTCTTGCTAGATCGCATGCACTGCCGTCTGCGGATTCTCTTTTATCCCGACTATCGTTTTAGATCTTGGTCTATTCAACATTATAACCAGCGACTCACGTCTCACCACCATTATTTATTCTTTTTAGTAACATCTCGTTCTCATTTGCGCGATCCAAAAACTTTTAACAGTTTTCGAGGTGATCTTGACACACAGACAAGGGACGAACTTTTTGGAAAAACAATGTATTTCAACACTCTGTGTCAGGATTTCATGACATGATAAAACAGAAATGTCATATTTATCAACTAATCCCTCGGAGTCACATTTCGAGTGCCACACACAATTTCACTGAAATTCCTGACATGGGTGTCTTCGCTAGACGTGCAATGGCGCTTGAATTAAGGTCAGCTATAATTTCCGCCCGGTCTTTTAGAAATGCGCAAATCATTCGTAACACGGAATATGGCTTAAGTACTCGTCACATTACACTTGCGTGGCTGGACAGTATTAGGTTGTTAATCAGCTCTTGAGTGATATTCGGCCATTCTTCCATGAGCACAACATCCAGCTCTACAGCCTTTTTGGCAGGTCCTGGTCTGACTACAATGCGTCTGCCAAGTGTATCCAAGACATATTGAATCGGGTTGACGTCGGGTGAACAAGCTGCCCTCTCCATCGATTCTCTCAGGCTTCAAGCAAGTTTTCCTTCAGTGCAGCTGTATGGGGACGATCGTTATCGCCCATAAGAAGGAACCCATCTCATATGTCGCCAGTGAAGGGAACAACAAAACGATGAAGGATCTTGTCTCCATACCTCTCAGCAGTTGAAGCTCCATTCTGAAAAACATTGAGGTTCGTACGTCCACCAACAGTGCCCACATAATTCGTCCACTATCATGAAAGTACCGAGTTCCACGTTCTCTGCAGATGAGGGAGGATCGAATGTCGGACTGAACACAAAATCTTGACTCATCTGTGAATACGACTCATCTGTGAAGACAAATCGGGGCCGTTCGTAACGATTCCAATCATGGTGTTACTCCACCTAGTTCCTTCTGGCTAAATGGTTTCTTCATTTTACTGGGTCACACACCATAGTCCTTCTTGCGAAGAGGCCACATTTTCGAAGGCGATTTCGGACTGTTTGTGTTGATATTGGGTTTCCTATTGCTGCCTTGAGGGTACGTTGCAGCTAGATTGCACTCAATCTCGTGTCTCTACGGGTTGTTAACCGGAGATAATGTTCACCTCCTTATAGATGTTACCCGTGGGTGACTTTAGGCTTGTCTTCTTTTAAAGGAAGGAAGGGAGCTTGGAGCTTAACGTGCAATCGACAGCCTGGTCATTAGAAACAAGCATTCTTTTAACGGATCCTGTTGTCTGAAATCACCTGTAGATCCTGGAAATTAGAGACCAATAGCTGCAGACACCTTCCTCTGTGTGTGTGTTATCCTTATTCCAACTTTCGTATGGCTCTCCGAGCCATAGCTTCGGGTAATTCACTTCGTTGTTGCATTGCACAACCCACTCACTACACTATCTGAACCAAACTTCTTGTGGAATTTGATTTGTAGAGTAAACACAAGTCAACACCAACCCCTCTGCACCAAGTTTTTGTTATTACTATTGCCCTGGTTGCCGTAATGTTTTTGCCTCCACTCTGTAGAATCGACAGAAAGACGTTGAAACATTTTTGTCCGTTCTACCGATGACAATACTTCAGAGCCTACGTATCTCAACTGATCTTTGAAGTGTTATGAACAGTGTACTATTACTACTACTACTTTTAATAATAATAATTATTACGTTGATGGTTATAAGTAAGCTTTTCCGTATGTTTCAAAACTACATTTACCTTTTAATACGAAAAACATTGCAGGGTTATTTAACGGTGAAATTTCAAATTGTTTTCCTCCGTGACTGCAGCTGAATTGGATCATTAGAGTTTTATGCGCAGCTGCATCGGGCCGCCCAAACAAATCAAGGTAATTCCGGCTAACCTTTGAATAGTGCATTGCCCTTTGACTTATGTATTCCTGCTGCGCTATGTAGAACTCCAAAAGTGTATCATACGTGACGTATCAGTGCACAATTTTTTCACTGGACATGTTTTGTATGTTTAACGGGCAATATTGTCTCCCTTGATACTTAGCTCTCTTCTATATGACGATAGGGAGACACTACGTGGTTTATAGGAGTGTGTGATATATCACATCGCCGCCGAATATTATCAATACTTTAGACTGTTAAACATGTAAATTGACGGGGTGCGAAAATATTTGTAAAATTCCATTTGTCGGAGTACGACTTCTCATGAGTTTGTGTGCTAACTCGTACTAATGGGCTCAGTCGATCGTGTTGAAAAATGCATGTAAGAGGATACGGAAAAATTTTCGCTGACCTCAGTCAAAGTGTTCAAGCGTAGAATTTGTTGTCAATCAATATAACTAGCACTTAGTTTTCCACACAACTTCAAAGGGATTTATTAAACAACTATTTATGGCTTAATTTAATGCTGTTATCCATTTGACAATTACCAATTACTGAATATATGTGAACGAGTGCGTTCTCTTTTTTTGTAACACTGAATACCCATTCCAATACATCTGATTAACTCTTTTCAGTTATTTTATATCGTTATTGGATGCCAGTCAAATAAATACTTTATCCTTTAACTATTATTTCGTAATACTAAATGGAAATTTTTCAAAGGCATTGATACAGTTTTTCCAGTAATTTTTAAAGCTCATTATAAGGTCGTTGGTGAGTGTCATTCTCACACCTAAAAATAGTACGTTTCGACTGTACCGTAATGTTCTCTGTTCACATTGTCCCTGCCTAAAGTGACAGATAAAAATCCTAGGTCAAGGCGGGGATCAAACCCGCGACTTTTGGATTTGTAGTCTGGCACTTTATCACTGTGCATCAGAGGCGCACAACTGCAGCATATGAACTGAATTTATCGTCAGACACGATTCTCTGGCACTTTATCAGTATATTCCATGACGGTGAAACTTTTGTACAAACTTTAATTTCGGAAGAGTTTCACAACACTTTACGTCTTTGCTTGAGTGCCTTCTGTTGTCTCCAATATTTACATATTTTATAGCCTCAAAAAATTAAACAGCTAATGTTAGATATTGACTGTGAAAATGAAATATCCCATCAGATACATAACTGTAAAATAACGTCCTTTATTTTGAATACAGCAACTATCAAATTCTTTTAAACACACGAAGTATGCCATAAATTTTTCTTAATTAAGTGCATCTAACATTATCATTAGAGTATCTAGCACGGATGTTAGTAACCTTAATTCTGTAAGGGAAATACCTTACACTAGCGTGAATTGCTCAAAAGTCATCTTCTATCGACCTTTGTTTCAACTTCACAATGTGCTTCCAGTGTGGCTATGTGTCATTGATATACACAGTTCTGCAAACCACTTTCAGTTGTTATACCTATTTATAAAGCAGATGACATGTTGCTAATATTAATTTCATAAACGAAAATTCGAACTTCAGTGAGGCAACTGTTCTTGTGCCTCCAATAGTTATTTTACACAATCAGGAAATAAAACCTTTTGAACTTCCTGTCCACCAATACTGCCTAAAATAGCTCGAATTGATGAGTTACCGGTATTTAAAAGCCTGTTATTTATTTCATTCAATCCTATATTGTCTTGACTAACAGCCTGTTAAGCAAGAGTAACTATCTCTGAACGCAAATAGTAGAGCTACTTGTATTGCTGACAAATATAAATGGGAAGACAGTATTCGTTCTTTTTATTCCTTTCTTAAATCGATTTATACAGTTAAACGCTGAGCAGCCCTTCATCATCGTACTTCAAGTATACTGCAATAGTCAAACAGTGCAGACATGACCGCCAACTTACTATATATGCCGCAATACCTATATAATACACAAATTACCTCTTAACAACACTCGTATTTATCTGAAGCTTGCCACAATCATGGCGGCCAGCCGAAGGTTCAAATTATCCCGCAACAGCAGCGCCGTTCGGGGGTCTAGTTTATTTTACAAGGTCTTTGAACTTGGTGTGTGTTCTTTCCAGAGATGCTTCTAACTAAACATGACCTCGATACTGCTGGTTGTACCATCTCTCGGACTTTGCACGGACTTTTCAAACGCCAATCGCATATATATATATATATATATATATATATATATATATATATATATATATATATATATATATATATATGCCCTCTAGAAAACTGGGTAGAGTTCCTAAAATGTTCAAATGTCTGTCAAGCTTAAGGGACTTAACTACGGGGTCATCAGTCCCTAAATTTACAAACTACTTATGAACTATCTTACACTAAAGACGACACAAACATCCATGACCGAGGGGGGGATCGAATCCCCGACGGGGAACGGCCTCGCGCATCGCAGCATAACGCCTCAATGCGCTCCGCCGTGGCGGGAGATTTCCTCATGGGGTCAACCTAGACTAACAGCTCTTGCTCCGTTTTCTTATTGAAGAGTTGTCATATCATGCTATTAAATAATTTATTAGAATTTGTTAATAATACTCGTAATCATCAAATAATTACTGAAAAACTAGCACTTTTTGGCTTGTTTTCTTCAACTTACTATTTCTATGTTATGAAAGGAACTTGTAATGAAAGGAAGATAGGCTAGAGTTTGGGTTATTGAAATTAATATTTTTGATTTGATAAGTAAATATGTATTGTGTGTAATAATGGTTGTATAACGGAACTGACCTGATCTTAAACTTATTCTTAGTTACGTTTATACTCGTAAATAACATGTCAAATGAATGTAATTAAATTTTGGTTAATTTGCAAACCAGTTATTGTAATTAACAAAGCTATGGCCCGATCAGACAACATCACAAAAGATTCCACTCACCTTCGCCTTCCTTACAATCTTCTTTCGGAGACGTGCACACTACCAGATAGCTGAAAATAAATCTATCGCGTAGGCATATTTTGTAATATGCACGCGTATGATAGCAACAATTTTGAATAATGAGTTCCTATGAATATCAAGGAGGCGTGGTTGGTACGTGGGTGCAAACCAACCAGTAATCTTAATATTTTATAAATAGCAGTTATTTTGGTAAAATTACAAGTTTTACGAAGGAAGTAGCTTTGAAAAAAATTGCATTCGTTAATTGAAAAAGATTGGTTCTGGTAAGACAGATTTTGGCGATGGCAAGAATTGTTGAACTCAGTTTTCAGTCAGCCTCTAATCATTGAGTTATGTAACTAATAAAATTTGAACCGTTATTATTGAGAGTTCATTTACTGATCATCAATAGGTATTGTAATAATGGCGTCTGCCATTCTAAGTTCAATTGCAGTTAAGTTAATCAAAACGCACAGTAAAAATAATTATTCATTCAAGTTATCTCTCTCTCTCTCTCTCTCTCTCTCTCTCTCTCTCTCTCTCTCTCTCTCTCTCTCTCTCTCTCTCTCTACATAATTAATTATTTCAAAATTTGGGCTTTGTCACTTAGATTAAGAATGGGGTTACTACTCATTACAAAAGGAGAAGTTACGTAACTTTATATTTGAAAATATTCAATTCAGCAAGCAAAGTTACATTCAACATTAACTACAAATAGTTTGTCATTCATATACAGTTGCTACTTATCTCAGTTAATTGTCCAGCGGTGTCCATTACAATTTCATTGACCACGGTTTCTCTACAATACACTCATCAGCTTACAACATTTCTCTTTTACACTGAATACTGCCTTTGCTCCGGCTTCCGCAGCTTAACAGCAGTGTGATGATTTATTTTCGCGTACCGCGTATTAGTCCGCGACCGTTAGCGTCCGCGACTCCGCTTTACCCGTTTCTCATGACACGACGGAAACCGATTTTGCACGGACCAATTCTGCATAGAGTAGGAGGAACGAATAACTTGTTTATTTAATATGTTTCACTTGTAACACTTGTAATTGTAATACATTTCACTTTCAAAATGATACTGTTTCATTATCAACTTGAGCACTCCGCGAGCCGCGATACGTACGTCCGAGAATTGTCACGGGTCGGAAGATACTGCTGTGCTGTCTGCGCTACAACTAGCAAGCTCCACAGTCTAACATTCTTTGGTCTGAGAAGAGCTGCTTTATGCAACTATCCATCTTTGAATTTCCACACAAAGCATTTTACATAATTAAACAAGACGTCATAAATAAATACAACTAGTACAAAATACACTTACAAAACAGTTATTACAAAAAATTAACATGGACAAATACAATATACATTATAGTGAACAGATGACACGTTATTACGTCTACATATTACACTGTACATCATCATTAAGGTGACATTGATGCAACATAAAAATTACGTAGACATTTCACACTTTTTTAAATGAATAAATTTCTCAAAATATAGTTTTCATTCACTTAACATATAAGGGTTACCTTACAAATTGTGAAAGAATATGTTGCTGGACTATTTTCATAGATTTTAAAACAATGTTTCTCTACGTGCTTCTAGAGACGAGACCAATATTTTTCTTATAAAAACCAACGTACGTAATTAACACGTTCGCTGCCGTTCACGCTCTGGCGCGATGATGCTAGGTGCCACTTCAGCTCTGGCGCGTGATCGTATTTTGACAGTATCTTTTCATAGTTTTGAGCCACTGAATGTTTTGGTTTTAGTTTTCAGTTTATATATAGCGCCACAGCGTGAGCGGCACCTGACTCAAGTAACGTTTACATGCGCCAGAGCGTGAATGGCAGCGAACGTGTTAACGTTTTACAGCGATGAGCTTTATGGAGCTTAATTTATAAATACCTATACCAGTAAGAAAAATTATCACGAGTAGTGCCATGTGTTAGAGCGGGCGAGCGGCCGTGGGGAAAGGGGAAGTGGGGAAGGGGCGGGAGAGAGTAGCGAGTTCTCTCTGAGAACATTCTCAACGGCCCGCACTTGCCAAATCTTTGATATATTTTAGGAATAATTTTGTTTCTTTTCAGAAACAGTGCCCTTATATATTTTTTTTAAAAATATAACAACAGTTTAGAGTGGCTTTCATAGTCAAGACACGGCGTCATAAAAAAAAATCCATACTTAACGGAAAATAATAAGTTTGGAAACGTGAATGTTGACTTGTTATAAGGAATCTAATTTTTAAAGGTATTACGTGGTTTACTGTTATGTCTTGAAACGCAACGAAGCAATCGATACGCGCAAAAAACCAATCGATAGCAAATGTTAACCCCTGTAAGTATCTAATGTTACGTTTTCCCAGCGGAGTTATCGTTTATTTCATTTAAGATAAAAAGTTTTTTCCAACTTTGCGATATTTACTTTTCTTTCTTTTATTTATTTATTTTTTCTTCGAAATTTAATTTCCTATTCGCACAATATGTTTTCTTTTCAGGTAATAATTTTTGCAAGTTCTGTGGTGCAACATAAAGGACCGGGCGAGCACTCGCGTCCGTGGTTCGAGTCCTGCCTCGGACATGTTTAAGGGACTGATGAACTCAGCCGTTTCGTCCCTTTCGTTTACAAAACATTTTCTTTTCTTTTTTCTTATTACCATACCGCGGAATCTCTGCTATAGATACTGGTATTTCCGACGAGCAGTCAGTTCCTTAATAATTGACCTTGTAAGCCGGCCGCGGTGGCCGAGGGGACTGAGGCGCTCCAGCCACAGTCTGCACGGCCACTACGGTCGGGGGTTCGAATCCCCTCTCGGGCATGGATATTTGTGCCGTCCTTTGTATAAAGTAGTTGATAAGTAGTTTGTAAGTTTAGGGACTGTGACCCCGTAGTTAAGTCCCATAAGCTTAACAAACATTTGAACACTTTGACCTTCTAAGTGTCACGATAAGCCGCGGCGGATTAGCGTGCGCACTGGGATGCCGTGCTGCGGTGAGCACGCCCGTTCCCCGTCAAGAGTTCGAGTCGCCCCTCGGGCATGGGTTTTTGTGTTTTCCTTAGGTTAGTTTAACTTAGTTGAATTAGTTTTTAAGCTACGGACTTATAACCCAGCAATTAAGTTCGACAGATGTAAAAAAAAAAATAAAATAAAAAAAAATAAAAAATAAAGAACATTTTTTTTCTGTCGTGATAAAGTGCTTCACGGAGATGTAGATACAGTCATTTGCAGATTCACTCATGCGTTCTCTTTTAAGAATCGTGTTGTATCTGTAGTCGGAGAAATACGTGACTCTCTCTTCTCAGAGCGCTTCGAAAATCTTTTAGAGTTAAGTGTCTTGGAGGGAAATTGTTAGGCCTACACATTAGACCTTTGTAACCGTCTGAAGAATAGTTCCGGAACCACCACTAAACGTTTCCGTAAGCACCGCGAAGGTAAATTACGGATCGTTTGCAAGCATATTGTATAGTGAGTCGTGGTTTAAGGTACTCTTTACCATGTAACAGTCACTAATTTTCGCAGTACGTATGTACATCTAGATATGTCGGCAGTACAGAATTGACAGGCAAAGATTACTGAATTTGACAGAGGTATGCGTTCGCTTTAAATTCTGTCTCCCGTGACGTGTAAAAGCTGAAAATCGGAAAAAAAGTCTCTCTCTGCTCGGCAGGTGATTGACGTCGCAGACAGTGGAATATGTCTCGTTGCGGTGCTCGAAAGGAAGGCTCCACTCGTATTTAACGAACAGATTCAGAGGCTTTGAGATAAGTCCAACAAATTCTGTGATGATGTCAATGTGCGAAAGAAGAATCCGACCGTCACTTCTCAGAGGAGACTTGATGTTTGAAATCTATTGTGTAAGTCAGTGAACAAAGAAGTGCAGAAACGCACAGTGAATTAACACAATATTCAATTCACAGGTTACAATTTTTAGAAAAGAAAATTATTTTCGTTATTATAAATGCGACACTAACTTACTGAGAGTTCTAAAACAGATTGTTCTTAGCAGAATATTCTTCCTTCGAGACATACACAACTTTCAATCTTTATTTTAAATATCGGGATAATCAGGTGGAAATTACAATCAAATAAAATAATATGGTCTACATCTTTACTAAAATTATTCAGTACAAATGGAGTATACGTACTTAGTGAGTCCGTAAAACTGTTACATTTAAAAACAGATTACATGACAGACGTCGCTATTTTATTTGATTGTAATTTTCAAAAGCACCTGATGACGAGTTCATAGGTCTCGTTACTCAATTAGTGTTTCGGATCCCATGATTTTAAATGAAGTTTGTTCTTAGATTACCGACTCTAACAAACGTGTATAATATCTACACGAGTTAGAAAAAGAAGGTCAAATGTTTGTAAACCTTTTGAGTTAAACTACTATGGCAATTAGTCCCTAGAGTTACAACCTAGTTAGATAACACACACTAAGGACAACACACACTCACCCATGCCTGAGGGAGGACTCGAACCTCTGGCAGGAACGGCCGCTCAGTCCGTATCTTGACGTCTTAGACCACGTGGACATCCTGCGCGGCTTTAAGAGTTCATATTTTCTTATTAATAAGGCCAATTTATCAAAGACAAGCTGAACTCCTTGTTTCTTCAATTTGCGGCTTGTTTGGTTGCTAATATTCACATTATTCGAACACGCAAAGACCATAAAATACATGTATTCATATTGTCACTGAATTTGAAGTGGGTACTTGATTTTACAGCAGATCTGCGGAGAAAATCTAGCACCTGTGTTTTAATTCCACTGGTCAAAAACTAGTTCACTACCACTTACAGTAAGTGTAACTATATAACGTAGCTGTATTCTACCCAATTTGCGTAATAAACATTGACGGAACTTCATGTATCTAAATTGTAGAAATTATTGAAAAACATCAAGAGCTAAACACTGTTCGGGTGAACTGTCTGCAATCAGCAGCACTGCTCCCTATCTCGGTAGTAATTGACAAAGAGATCTTCCTGTCTCTGATACCCTGTTTGGCATCACACTTGCCACGTTAATAATATACATCAAGTTTTAAAGCGCACTAACAAGAATATTCAGAGGAAAAGTACTTTTTAGTTTAGGTCTAAATCATGTATAACATGTATCTAAGTCAATACAGGACGCAGTACCACGCCCGAGTATAAACAGGATGATTATGGTTCGGTCCTACCATTAGAAAAGAGCTTATATTTATTTATTTTAAAAATTGTAACGGTTTTTAAATAACATTATTGATCCAAAATATTACCAATTACATCATAAAGCACTTTATTTATGAAATGACTGTAGCAGCTAATTAAAAATTTAATTACAGTATTTGGTTTTTAAATAGTCGTATAATTCCAAATGGAGTTTTCTGCAATTAATGTAGGTAGATTAATCCGTTAAATACTATGGTCATTATAATTTCATTACAAAATTAGGCGAAATTGAAAGCTGTGTAACGATGTTACATATTAGTTGTAATTTCAAGGGTCCGCTTCTTCAAGATAGGAGTCTAGCTCTTACCTTATTGTGTGTATACAAACAGGCAGACGATGAGGACGAGTCAAATAAAAAATTTTAAACAAGAAAGCTACTTAGCTAGGATCGAACAGGAATCGAGCAAGTGACAGGCGAACATGCTATCACTAAGTTGCAGCACAGCCTCCATTGACAATTTATTTTTGTGCTGCGCTTAAAAATTTAGAGCCCTTTTTCTCGGAATTTGCTGGATAGTGCGCTTTAGGTTTTACAAGTTGGCACTCAAAGTCCCTTCACAGCCCCTTCTCGAATTAAATTTTGGAGACCGGAAAGTCTCCTTGTGAGTGTTTGATCAATCAAACATTAATCGCTACGAGCTATTATATCGGCGATATTCAACGTTCATTTCGGATTGGTAGAGCAGTCGGAGACGCGTGTCTGAATCCTCAAACACCGTACTGGGAATTCAATAATGCTGAAGTGCCATTAATAATGTCATGTTGAAGTCGCCGGGTACACGTAACGTAGAGGACAGATTTATCTACATCTACATGAAGGCGCATGGCAGAGCGTTCATAGAACCGCTTTTACGGTATTTCTCTACAGTTCTATTCTCTATTAGTTCGCAAGAAAAAGCAACACCTAAATCTTTCAGTGTTAGATCTGATTGCTCTTTTTTTATTCTGATGGTCGTGTCTCTATGTTGGTGGCTGCTAATAAAATACGTTCGCATTCGGAAGTTGGTGAAAGAAATTTCGCGAATAGATCTCGTCTTAACGAATAACGCCTTTCCTTTAATTATTTCCATCCCATCTTGTACGTCATTTGAATGACACTTGTCCCCTATATCGCGATAATACAAAACGAACTGCCCTTCTCTGAACTTACTCTAAATCGTCCGTCAATTCTAATAGGTGGAGATCCCACAATGTGCTGCAATACTTTCCAATTTAAGTTGATTGCAATTAAAAATATTTGACAAATTTCAGCCCAACCAGTTGTAAACTTTAATAAAATACCTTGATTTGGATTTCGGCACCATTTAAGGGTGCTCACATCAGAAGAATAAAAATTAAAACCTAAAAATAATCAATGAGTTAAAATAGTATACATTACGTTAGAAAAAAGTGCTTTACATATGTTGCGTTATGCAAAATCATAGGTATACATATGTACTTACGTAAGACGTACAATTACGAGCAGTAATAAAATTATGCAACATGCTAGCAAAAGGCCTGTGTTAGGCTTACAGTAATTGTTATTCCTAGGTATTTAGCTGAATTTACGGCCTATAGATTCAACTGATTTATCGTGTAAATGAAGTTTAGCGGATTTTTTTTACTGTTCATATTGGTGACTTTACACTTACCATTATGACGGGTCGATTTCCAATTTTGCAACCGTGCTGATAACTTACTAAACCATTTTGCCGATTCTTTTGATCTTTTGGTGACTTAACTAACCGATAAATGGTAGCATCATCCGCAAACAGTCTAAGAGAGCTACTTAGGTTGTTTCCTAGACCGTTTTTAAAAATAAACAACAGAAGGGGGCTTGTAACACCTCCATAGGGAAAGTCAGATATCACTTCTGTTCCACTCGATGACTTACCGTCAATTGCAACGTACTGTGTCCTTTCTGATAGGAAATCACGAATCAAATCATGCAACTGTGGCGATATTCCGTAAGCACGCCATCTGCTTTAGAAGACGCTTGCGAGGTGCAGTGATCTTCCATAAATCTAGAAAAGCGGAATCTATTTCAGAACCCTTGTCGATAGCACTGATATCATTATGTGAGTGTAAGACTTGTAAGACTTGGGACTGATGACCAACGTAGTTTGGTCCCATAGTTTGGTTCATAATATTTGAGGAAAGTATATGTTCTACAAACCTGCTGCAAACCAACGTCGGTGACATAGGCATGTAATTTTCCGATCACTCCTACTGCCTTTCTTGAATATTGGAGTGACCTATGCAACTTTCCAATCTTTGGATACGGATCTAGCACAGAACAAGCAGATGTAAATGATAACTAGGTATGGGGCTAAGGCATCAGAATACTCTGAAAGGAATTTGGTATACAATCGGAACCGGGACAGCTACATTTGTTACGTGATTTAAGTTGCTTTCATACTCCATAGTTTTCTACTTCTAAGTTACGCATTTTGGCAGCTGTTCTTGGCGCGAATTTTGGAGTATTTGATTCGTATTCCTTGGGAAAGCAATTTAGGAAAGCTGTGTTAAACAATTCTGCTTTAGCAGAACTGTCATCAGTAACATCATTAATATTTAGTAATTAAAAATGATGGAAGATGGCTACCCCCTTTAATAGAAGAGTAAATACAAATCACCGGCCTGTTTCAGAATGGTGTTAACATCAGTGAATTTCTGTTTCAGTTTTAGATTGTTCACGGTGCCAATTAAGTCAGCTGATAGTGTGAACAGCTTCGTTAAGCGGCTTTCATTGGGTGCAAGCAATTTATCGGCGACTGCATAACGATTAAAATTAATGCAGGTTTAGCCAGAGACTGCTCAATCACTTACATCATTTACGGAACTGTCGACTGGGTTCACAGATTGCCCATGTTTTCAGCTCAGTGATATTGACTATCAGTAATGAAATTAAATTTTTTATTGACGTCTATGATCATAATTTCTTTCATTAGACAACCGGTTTCAGTCAGTTATTACCGTGATGGAATCATTAGAAGAAAACGAAGCAAATGTCAGTACAAGAGCGGGAAGTCTACGTCTTAAAATTATCACACTGAAAATTGCTACCGCAATACAATTCTCTTACAATACAACAGATCACACTAGTTACATCCGCAATTTACAGATACATCGCCTCATCCGTTTTCATAGTTGATTCAAACCATGGAAGCAGGTATAGTTGTGCATCTCTACTGCTGACGGTACTTGGTAATACGAAATGTATCGTTCGAAATCTCTCATTCTTAGTAATTTCTGTTTTTACTGTGTCATCTGGTCATCTGTGAATCAGTAATTACTATGGGAATATTTGACTTATCACGAACTGCTCACCAAATGTAGTTCTTCGCTTTTAACTTTGTACCAACAGCTATTGTGGTACCTGGACTACATATGTAGTATCTCGTTGCTCACGAGCGATACCTCTCACTCATTTCATGCTAACGAAAAATACCGTCCTTGTCGGCAAATTTGTAACATAATGGCTGAATTGTGAATATTACATGTCGTATGACTACCACTTTTGAAGTAACTGAGCTCTCCGTGTGATCCAATTCTGCTGCGTGATTGTGTGTGTGTGTGTGTGTGTGTGTGTGTGTGTGTGTGTGTGTGCGTGTGTGTGGTATGATGTTAGAAAATGGAAAGTTGCGTCCCGCACAACGCAATAACGATTTTTCATTCCGGTACGTTGAGTAGGGAGTAAGAAGATAAGGGTAAATGTAAGGAATACGAGGGTAAGGCGAATGATGAGGTTGGGTTGGTGTGTGGATTCGGCCGTGATAACAAAAGGAAATGGGATAAGTACAGATGGTAGGGGTATTGGAAGTGGAAGCCCTGATATCGGGTGAAAGAGGACGGGCAGGATCGCAGTTGATAGGACAGATAAACATCAGAATGGAAGAAGGTGGGAAAATCGGCTGAATTTGCGATCAGATATGGAGTGTGTGTGTGTGTGTGTGTATGTAAAAACATTGAGATGAGGGTGAAATGGCGTGGCAGACTACTAGTTATTGTTGAAAGAGTGCTATGGAGTACGGGACACAAAATTAATACATTCACCAGGTATCGGTCCATGCTGAAATACTCAGTACATTGTGTAACCACATGGACGGGCAATAAAGGTACTGTTTCCGGCACCCATTCGGTCATATCTCTCCGGATACATTATTCGACCTCTTTGCATAGTTCGAAAGAGATGTGAGTTGAGAAGCTATACGTGTGTGTTATCGTCCATTTCAGATATCACATGTCCTCCATTACTGACATGTTTGATCGTTGTAATGGCCGGGAAAGGTAGTGTACTTTTTTCAGAAAACACTAAATTTCATCCACAGTGTATGGACGAGTTCTTATTGGACATGTATGTATCGGAAAATTGCGCTCTACGAGACAGCGCTCGCCTGATTTACGTCATACATGCAGACGACCATCACTTGCGTGCAGGCAGATCCTGCTTTCACCATTGCAGACCATGGCCATCCATTCTATCTTCCAAGTGACCTTCTAGAGGCACTAGTCCAGCCGTACCGACACCACCTAGAGAGAAGGTCGCGACCATCTCATGTGAAGAAACGCAGAGTAGGCCTCGATGGCTTAGCCGACTGGGTGGCCCCTAGGGAACGGCTCACTACGCCGTAGTGGGCAGCCACTCAGCTACGCGATCGCGGCTTACTCTGCGTGACGTCACCGAGTGCGCCGCGGCACGTATCAAGGTGGTGTTGACCGTGCATGTTGGTGCTATGACGTTGAGTACGGGGCGGGCTAGAGGTGGCGTTTCCGAAGTCCCACTGCTAGTAATCGTTTGGTAACGGGTTGTGTGTTGACTCTTTTGGGCTCTAAAACCGTATTACTTCTGCTGTGGTAGCTGTATGAGGTGAAAGTGTTTCCCTTACAAAAGTTCAAATTCAAATGTTTGTAGCTACTGACTGGTGACCACGCATTTTGGTCCGATAGATTTACAAACTACTTAAACTAAGGTAAACTAACCTAAGGACAAAACACACACCCATGCCCCAGGGAGAACTCGAACCTCCGACGGCGAGCATTCGCGCACTCCGCAGCGAGGCGCCTTAGACCGCTCGGCTACTCCACCGCGGCGTTGCCCTTACAATACAACAATCTTCGCGGGTGTTGTTTTCCTGAACTTTGTCCACGGATGCGAGAATGTTCACTTAACCATTGCAATAGGCATCGTTACACAAGTTGTGTGTGAATTTTCTGAAACTGTCATTCCGTTATCTAAAAGGCCACAACTTGACCTCCTTCAAACTCGCTCAGTTGGGCGTTGGAACTACGTCGACTGTGTGCTTCACATATTGATATCAGATTCAGCCTTCAGCGGACGACGTTGAAACCATAATCTGTCTTTAATATGCAGTTTTTAAAGGTCCCAGCTATAGGGTGATCTACAGTTTAACGTGGATTCCGAACTCGACATATTTCATGTCAGCAAGATGGCCGAGGTGAAAGAAGTGAAAAGTGATAATCCTAGGTCTGACCGGGAATCGAACCCGCAACCACTGGATTCATAGTGTGGCACTCTACCACTGTTCTACGGATCTACCGGATAGCAATTATAACATTTATATTTAGCGTCCATGCAACTGTAATGAAATTAATTCTTTTGCCCCACGTGTTTGGGCTTTAGTTGCAAGGCAACTTCAATGGCCTGGAATACACACACACACACACACACACACACACAACAAGCAAAGATAGCACAAACATACATTCAAATAGTTGCTAACAAAAGGAAAATGAACGGTTTGCAACATCATCCAAAATTTAAAAAAAACATCACATTAACAATATGGAATGTCCTGAAAGTGATAAAGGAACAGAGAAAATGAGTAGCCTGAGGCAATAAACAACACGTGTAGAACAGAATCTACTAAAACAGCAAATTTGAATACCATCAGATTATCGTTAGTCATCTCTGTTTATAACCTGAACTACTTAAAACGTAAGAATACTAAATATTGTAAAATATAACCATGTTTATATTTCAGGCTACTGAAGATGCCCTGCAAATAAAGGCGAAACGCATATAGGAAATCAATTCATTTTATTTCAGTTGCATAGACGGTTCATATAAATAAATATCTGAATATTAATGTAAGCGACTTCTGAGAGAAAAGGGTCAGAAAACAAACAAGATTATCTGTCCATTTACTATCTCCCAGATGGCATCTGGCGTCATTCCATGAAAATCTACATATTTTTTCAGGAGCACACTTTTTTCTTTTAATTTCCAGCAGTGTAGAATGCAATTACCGTAGCATTCACAGGAGGGACAGTAATATCGCGACTGATGAGTGGTTGGTTAACCATTATGACACGTCGGGCATCAACAGAAAGAACGGAGCTGGTGTCTCTGCGGGTGGTAGGCAGAAAGTGCTGGTGGTAACAACGGGCGTGAGGGCGGGGGCAGGGTGCCTGCAGCGTGTGGCCTCCCCTTCCTGTAATTAACAAAGGACCGAGAGCAGCGCTTCTAATTATTTCCAAGTGTAATTATTGTTTGCCGGCGCAGTGCGGCCCTGCGAAATGGACGACGCCGGCGCCGGCACGGCTCACACCTCGCCGTGTTCTGCTGTTCTCGCTGCAATATATCCCACCGTGTCCGACTTTCTCTGTTCCGATGAATTGTTGGTAACACCTCGCTAATTCGCTTCGGAAACACTACCGCCAACAATGTTAGCTTTTGGTTTCTTTCACGTGAATGTAGCATCGATATTTAGGATGATGTTCTTAAGTCGGGAGTAACTTTTACTCGTCTTCCTACAGTCAAATTTCGTACGTAGATGTTACTTGGCCGATGCGTATATACACGGGAGAAAACAATTAAGGGATCAGTTGACATATTAGGTTCTCAAGTATTGTCATCAGCAGAATTAACTAAAATGTATTGACGTCGGTTCTACGGTGTCGGGCCAACAACATTATGGCAACCGAGATTGAATGATCTATTGACCTAAAGTCAACACGGATTTAGAAAACATCGTTCATGCGAAACACAACTAGCTCTTTACACACACAAAGTGATGAGTGCTATCGACAAGGGTTCGCAAACCGATTCCGTATTTCTTGATTACCAGAATGCTATTTACACCGTACCTCACAAACGGCTTTTAATCAAATTGCGAGGTTATGGTATATGGCCACAAATTTGCGATTGGAGAGGGGATTTCCTGTCAGAGGGGACACAATTCGTAGAAATCGATGGTAATGCATCGACTAAAACAGAGGTGATATCGGGCGTTCCATAGGGTACTGTTACTGGTCCTCTGCTGTTCCTTATTTACATAAACAATTTAGGGGAAAATCTACGTAGCTCTCTTAGGTTGTTTGCAGATGACGCCGTCATTTACCGTCTAGTAAAATCATCTGAAGATCAAAACCAACTGCAGAACGATCTGAATAAGATATCACTAAGGTGTAAAATTTGGCATTTGAGTGTAAATAATGAGAAGTGTGTAGTCGTCCACATGAGTACGAAAAGAAATTCGTTAAGATAAATCAATCAAAAGTGAGGACCGTAAATTACTATTACTTCAGAATTAAATTGGAAAGAAGACGTAATGTCGTGGGAAAGGCGATCCAAAGACTGCGTTTTACTGGCATAACCCTTAAAAGATGCAACAGAACTACTAAAGAGGCTGCATGCACTACGCTTGTCCGTCCTATTTTTGTAGTATTTCTGCCCAGTGTGGAATCCTTATCTGGTGGGTTTGACGGACGACATCGAAAGTGTCCAAGGAAGGGCAGCTCGTTTTGTATTGTCACGATACAGGGGAGACAGCGTTACGGAAATGATGCAGGATCTGGGATGGGAATCATTACAACAACGGCGCTTATCGCTGCTGCGTGGGCTACTTACGATACTCCAATCGCCAACATTCTCCTCCGAATGCGAGAATGTATTGCTCACTCCCACTTACATAGGCAGAAATGATCATCAGAATAAAATACGAGAAATCAGAGCTCGAACGGAGAGATTCAGGTGTTCTTTCTTCCCGCACGCTATTCGAGAATGGAATGGGAGATAAATAGTATAAAGGTGGTTCGATGAACCCTCTGCCAGGCACTTAAATATCATTTGCAGAATGTCCCATGTACATGTTGATGCAGATGAGATAGCGGTAATAATAGAACGTTATTGCAGATAGCCTTGGTATTGACTTTTGTTTAATATACCAAACGAATTACCCAAACAGTTGTGTTCAGATAGTGTAGTGAGCAGGTAGTGCAATAGAACAACAAATGACGTATGCGAGGCTATGGCATGGAGAGCCATAGGAAGATGCAAAGTGGGACAAGCACAAAAGGAGTGTCCCAAAATGTAATTTACAGTACCTGGAAGTGATTTCAGACCGCAGGAATCGTTAAAAGAACGCAAAGCCCAGGTCGTCCATGAGTAAATTTAGCAAGAGGTGACCGATATCTCCGGTTAACATCCCAGCGACAGATGAGGCTGAATGCAAATCAGCTGCAACGCATCTTCCAGGCAGGAACAGGTGTGTAATTTTTATCAACGGATGCCTATGGTGTGTGTCCCATTAAAACGACGACACCGCTTATCACGTAGAAAATCGCTGGAGGAACATCAGCATTGGAGTCGTGAAGAATGGCGCCAAGTTCCTTTCACAGAAGAGTCAAGATTTTTTTGTTTAGCCGGACAATCGTCGATCCCCCATCTGGACAGAGTGTGAAATTCGGAACAATCCTGCTTATGTGCAGGAAACATGACAATATCATGGGAGTGGATGGATGATATAGGCAGTAGTCAGTATTGGCGAAGAGGACGTAAGGACCTCTATGTCGTTCAGAATGGCGCGTTGCATGCTCAGAGGAATAGTGATGAGATCCTTCGACGTTTTGTGGTGCCCTACGTTGACTCCATAAGAGATATAGACGATAAATATCGTCCCCACAGAGCTTCGCCGATTGACAGGATGGTCGATGCTTCTTCATTAGAACATGTCCTAGATGAAAGGCCAAATATCTTTCAATAGCTGTTTCATTACCTCAATACTGTCCCTGATACGCAGGTGTGGAAATGTACTGACCGTCTGAGCTGCTCACACACCATATTAGAGGGCAAAGAAAATGACCTTTCACTATTATAGTAGCTAAATGGTGCTTCACTCTAAGGTAACCCCATGTAAACCTCAAGTAAATAGATGAGACAGCAAAATATTGTACCGTATGAAACACAAATTACAGTTGTTACCAATATTTGAATAAATTGCGTTACCATATATGTAATTGATGATATCTCACCTGATCCCCTAATTGTTTTGACCACATTCGATGTTATTTGACCGATCCGTAAGTACTCTACTACACAGAGTATCTGAAGGAAATCAGACCACAGGAATTATCTATTTGGTCCACATTAAGTTTGTAACACTAAAAGTTTGCCGTTTGTGTTTGACTTTTGTCAACTGGACACAGCTAGAGTTCAGCACTGTGTCCTACCTCGAATATTATGCGTCGGATCGAAAATATTTTTCAATATAAGTTCTTCAGAATTTTATAGGTACGTTTTCTTTTGAATTGTTTAAAGATGAAGTAAAACGTTTATCTCTTCAAATGGATTTACCGTCTTAGTAACAATAAAAATAATTGGAAAATTATAAGTTACGACAAACTGAAGGAGACTGAAAAAGGAAGGGAAGACAAATTAATTTCTATAAAAGGTGCACGAGAGCGCCGTCATATACAAGGATACAAGATTTACACCGGCGGTTCCTGGATCGGCGTATTTTATAAAAGACGTCAGGAATGTCGACCACATGTCCACCAGCAACAGACAAGCGGGAAACTAGACCTTCTTCAGGTGTGACGAGACTCCCATACGCCAGGCTAACAACATGACAACAAAGGAAGAAATCCACACAGGTTAATGCAGGGGGTGAGGAGGGCACTCAACCGACCAGACCTATCCACTGCTGGCTGTAGACAGCGTCCAGGTGATTCCTGACGTTTCGACTGAAGTGTACTGGGGCTCCAGCCTGCTGGTATCACATTCGTCTGTGAGCAACTATTGGAAAATCGTCAGACTTACTGTAGGATCCGTACGGAAAATACTGAAGCCATCTAGTTAAGTGCGTGTGAACTTCGCGCTCTTCAGCTCACTCTCCTGGCTCAAGGGGTCATTAACAACCTCACATTCCTATAAAAAAATCTGCTAATTTCGGTCGCCTTGATCGGCTGTTTCATTTTTGACATAATTCTGGACATCACTGTTTGTACATCTAAGAAAAATGTAAAAGTAAAGCACTCAATAATCGGAAGACTGGTTTGAACACGACAGTGCTTTACTAGGCATGGTCCTGTATAGTCTGACACTACCACTGTGCAACAAAGGCATATCAAAGAATTAGGAAGATAAAATGAAGTTGGTACACAAAATGTAGTAACAAGACAACTGGTTGGAGGATAGTATTCCTAAAAATTAAACATACAAATTTTACCAATTCCAAACATTCTAACATCTCAGCCGTTACATGGAATAGAAATAAATTCTATCAATAAAATTCTTCGGGGTATGACACGGCGTCGTCATTTTATAAACTGTACCGGCGTTTCGGCTACTGTTGTCTGTGTCTGTCTGACACAGACCCTGATGAAGGCCGCCTGCAGCAGTGGCAGAAACGTCGGTACAGTTTATAAAATGACGACACGGTGTCATACCCCCGAAGAATCTTATTGATAGTGACAACTGCCGCGGAAGCCTACGTTTGTAAGAAATAAATTCATTGGCGATGTTGAAAATTTGTGCTGGAACGAGATTCGAAGCCGGTTTTCCAGCATCGGACCAACGGTCGCATTACCAATTGGGCTATCCAGACACGTTTGCCGTCCTTCCCACTTTCTCAACTTGTAGCGCACTACTGTAGTGCCGACTGCACGTTTCTTCTTCTTGCTCGCAGCCTATACTGCATTCCTTCAAGGGATTGCGCGAATTTATGCATTCCCATTGCCAAATGTGTTTTGCGGACATATATACAATTGTTGATATGTTGTCTGTTCTTTAGGACATGTTTGCTTGCCCTCCCCCTCAAAGAATTGGAGCACACCCTTTTATAGTGCCCCGGGGGTATGACCAACCACTCTTTAGAAACATTTGTAATGATTAATTTTTAAATGTTGTGGAGAAAACGGCATCTGTATGTCCATTAGAAGTAGAAAGATAGTTAATGGACGTTATCCTACCTACACAAATTGATTCAATTGAAATTCCACCCACCTCTCCCTCGGAAATTATGGAAATAATAAACTCTCTAAAAAGTAATTGGTCACATAAATGGCATTTCCACAAGGGTATTAAAAGCTTGTTCCCACGAGATGAGTAGGATTCTTTGCCACATATGTAATATTTCGTTAAAGCAGGGTACTTTTCCTGATATACTCAAATATGCTATCGTTAAACGGTTGCATAAAAAAAGGGATACGTCTGATGTTAACATCTACCACCAAATGTCACTTCTGACAGATTTAGCCATAATTTTTGAAATATAAGGTATTATCGAGTAGCTTCACATATTAGTAAAAATAAAGTTATAAGAAAATGTCACTTTGGTTTTCAGAAAACCTAGTCAAGAGAAAATACTATATATCCATTCACTGATGAAATATTAAATGTTATGAATAACCGGACATGACCCATTGGCGTGGCTTTTGACTGTGTAAATAATGGAATTCTTCTAGATAAGCTTAACCCTGCAGTAGTCGCGCGACGTTTCATGTTTGGAATATATATATATATATATATATATATATATATATATATATATATATATATATATATATATATATATATATATAGGCCAAATAAACCTTATTTTATTTTAAAATTACCTAGCGTAATTCGTTGTTTATCATAATAATTTCATCAAGTTACCGATGCAAAAACGAAGAGCCAGAAAACCGTTTTCTGAAACGAATAGATAAAGTAATGAGATGTACCAGAAAAAAGATCAACTAATTTACAATTTGACTCCACAGTAGGGCCTTCCTTGTTTGATTCTGCGTCTACTTGCCTGCAAAATGTAATACCCGATATGCAACATTTAATCAAGAAAATTCATCCTATAATGTATAACACGCTTTTTTTATTTTTTTTATTTTTTTTTTTTTTTTTACAGGAATGTTATAACAAAAGAAGCGAATTAAATTTGTTGCTTTTGAAATCACACACACTTGGGGAAGAGGATAGCTATAATATAGCTATAATATTTTCACATGAAAGGGGTCTAAAATTCAAAAAGGTTGAAAAACAGGGCTATATGGTATGACTACCAAATGGATCAGAAATATTCAATCTTATATATTAAAAGAATCTACGAAAACTAAAATCAGTAGGCCAGACCAAACTACCCGGCCGATTTCCTTCATTTTTCTTTTAAACGTAATGTATTCATCCACAGATTTGTCATCAAGTATCAGAATATACATAACTCTCGTCTTCATTTTTCTATACTCAAACGCGATTTCCTTCTGTGTATTTCTTATGGAGATGTCTTTTCAGTAAACTAAAGGCAATCGGTCAGGCTGCTCTATCCGACCGATTTCCTTCATTTTTGCTTTAAACGAAAGATATTCATTCGCAGATTTGTCATCAAGTATCAGAATTAACTTAAGTTTCCCCATCCTTTTTTTTATTACTACGTGGTATATGCGTGCGCCTCGGTTGTACAGTGGTAGAGTGCCAGACTACAAATCCAAAGGTCGTGGGTTCGATCCCCACTAGGTCCTAGGATTTTTATCTGTCACTTTTCACTTCTTTCACCTCTGGCAGTATTGCTCATGTGAAAAATACTGAGTAGCACCGTGGTTCGGAACCCACGTTAAACTGTAGGTCCCCCTATAACTGGCTGGGTAAGTCAGTTCCAAGGTCGGAGGAAGGCAACGGCATACCACCTCCAAACAGGACCATGCCTAGTAAAGCACTGTGGTGTTCAAACCAATCTTCGGATTGTTGACTGCTTTACCTTTTTACGTGGTATATTTCTGTACTTGCATTGAATAATTCAATAGGTAATTAATTAAGGTTCTTTTTGACCTTCCAACACTCAGTGGATCAAGTTCTTTCAGTTGCGCTTTTAAACACTTGCACTGATTGATCCTGAAGAAAGATATGCGTGAACATTGAACTTTACTTCCATTTTCCCCAACATTTTGTCGTTTCACTAACAGTGTGAAATATTCCCACGGATCCTCTAGTTATATGTTCAAAAAGAGTGCTTTCGTTTTTGTAATATATTTCTCTGTCGATTGATTTAGTGATAAGTTTTCCAATAACTCTTTGTCCTGCATCTGCCTGTACACGATTAATGTTATGGGATTCCAGAAGCAGTCTTGCCATTCCTTTTTACTAAATAGCGCGATGCCCTGTGTGAAACTTTGCTTTTAACTCATCTATCGCCGCAAACCTTCGTCCTTTCAAAGGGGTTCCCAAATATGGAAGTAATAAAAGTCCGTAGGTGCTAGGGTGCCATGGTACGAAGGATGAGGCAGCACAGGGATTTTGCGAAGTATTCTTTTTCATTTTTATTTATTTACATACATTCCTAATTCAATAATTCTTTACGCATGATCCGTGGGACGAACTTAACAGCAAAAAGATGCAATCCAAAGGTCTTTACCAGGATTGCATGACACGATCCATCTGAAGTGTGACCGTGCATTCATCACCTTAGCGTTCCTGCATCATTTGATGTGTCTCTGTAACAGTTTTCTTGAGTTTCACGCAAAATTCTCCTACACTGAAAAATAAAAAGTTGGGAATATTGCAGTTTGTGATACAATTTACGATCATAAATAGCTTCTTCTGCTCCATTAAAAATGGTTCATATATCAAACATAGGCTTGAATTTCATTACAAAGACTGTCATGCTTTTATTTTTTGTACAGATGATGTCGTCCGTGCAACTAGTCACTATGACAAAAACAAACAAAACTGAAACTGACGAATTGCGAAGTAGCAGTACTTTTTTCCGTAGAGTATCGTGCAGTTGGAAGTTGTGAGGGTGCTGGAGGGAAGATATTGAGATGGGAGTGGTTAGTGGGAGGAACTCTCGCATCTCGGGATTATCTTGCAAGTTAATTATGGCGAGCAAGTCGTAGACGGCGTGGCACTCGGAGAAGTTTCTTCAGCGGACACTTGCCGACCCTCAACATCTTCAATATGAGAGCTCGCAGAAGGTTGCCCTCTCGAGAGGGCTTTTGGCCAGCAACGAGAGAAATTCGTCCACTGAAACCTCTCTGCACTTGACCCGAGAACTGTTCGTACTTCGTCTAGTGGAATGTTAATACTAAAACCAGTTCTACAGAAGCAATTAATAAATGTAATTTCCATCCAGAGTTCTCATTCCATTAGCTGATAAGTAGCTGCGAAACCGGTAGAGCTTGACCCAGCAACAGTGCGTTCTGCCAACAAAATCTCTGTTCTAATACATCTACTTTTGCTCCAGGTCTTCTTTTCCTTACAGATTTAAAGTTTAATTTATTACCTGATCCTCACACTTTCATCTTTTTTGTATGAAGGAGGCTGTGTTTCCTTCGTTTAGTGAGTGTCCCATGTCTTCGGAATAGAATTTAAATTACACCGTTTTCGAAGTGGGCGACTGAATTCTGTCATCTCGGTTGAATGATACATCCACTTTAGTTGCTGGATTATTGAGTTAACCGAGAAATAGATTTTTTACCAATTATTTGACGTGTTATCTATTGACGTATCGTGGGCTTCTGTGTACAGAATCACTATTTTGTTTAATATTAATGTCAGCACATCTACCAGTTCTTGAAAACACTTAAAAATAATTATAAGGTAGCAAAATTAAAACATTCTTTATTCTTTTCTACATTAAGCGGAGATAGAACGTAGTTTTTCAAATTTTAGTATTCTTCCTATCACAAAAGTTGCAATTTCCTTAATTGAATTCTATATAAATCACTTACAAAATGGCACATTACGAGGGCGGTCTTGATAAGTATAGTAGATAAAGGATAAAAATTGTTTTAAAGGCGAAAACTCATTTCTGGACACAGTCTCCTTGTAAAGCTATAGACTTGCTCCGGCGAGTTTCCAATTTCTTCAACCCATCGACAAATTAGGCTCAGTCAAACATTACAAAATAGTGTGTCACAGCGGCGGACGCTTTCTCATTCGATGAAAAATTCTTTCCACCAAGCCAAATCTTCAAGTTTGGGTATAATAAGAAGTCACTCAGAGCCAATTCTGGTGACTAGGGTGGGTGAGAAACCAATTTGAATCCCAAGTCGCGCACTTTCGCCATTACAATAGCTGCTGTGTGGGCTGGAGCATTGTACTGATGAAACAGCACATTGTTCCGTGCCAATCTTAGACGTTTTTCAATTAGTTCCCGTTCCAGACAATCCAGCAGAGCAGTATCATAGGGCCCAGTTATGCTTCTGCCGTTTTCTAAATAATACCAGGACTATACCCTGGAAATCCCAAAAGCCTGTGGCCATCACCTGACAAAATAGTCTTCGCCTTCTTTGGTGTACTCTCCCCACTCCATTGTTTCGACTGTTGTTTTGTCTATGAAGTGTAATGGTGAATTCGAGTTTCGTCCACGGTTAATCTGAGTAAAACGTCCTGTGAATTTGGCCTCAACAGTGTGAGATTCTGAGCAGAAACGTTCTTTCGTTTCCGTTTTTGGTCCAAAATGAGCATCCATCGCGCACAGAGCTTCTTCATGGCCAGTTTTTCATGGACAGTGTAATGCCCTCGTTCATTTGAGATGCCTACAATGTCAACTATCTCGCGAACGTTTAATCTTCGATCTTCGATTACCATATCAAGCACCTTATCGATAGTTTTCTGTGTGATGACTTCAACGGGCCGACCGGAGCGTGCTCCATCTTCCGAGCTTCTTCGAGTAAGTTTAAACTTATTGATTTCAACGTAAATGGGTTTCACTGGTGAAGCAGAATCCACATTGACCTCATCCAACTCGGATTTGATCTGCGCAGCTGTCCAACCGTTCAAATAAAAATATTTAATGACCATCTTAAGGAACTAAATACGCAGTTAGCACTTCAGCTGTCGTTCGAAATTTGTTGTAATATCCATGGAAATATCAGCCTTACAAACTGCAGTGGAGATCCCTAAAAGTTCTCACTGTTTCACACAAACTTACCATAATTATCAAACCACCATCGTAAGTACCTTACTTGCACATTTTGAAATATTTACTTCAAGATCAAATGGAGCTGTTATATTTATATATAGAAGCCTGTGGAGGCCACTGATGCTAGGAATTGTCGCTGTTTCCGTTCGTATTACTGGCAAAAACAGTATGGTAACTTTACCTGAATCAACATGTTGTATGTAAAAGTGATAACTTGGTCTCCTAAAAAAAAGGTTAATTAAAAATAAATTATGATTCCCAAACATGGCGCATGGAAAAAGTTAAGCTACGCGGTAATGGATATTCAGTTAAAGAAACACAACATGTTGAATATGTCGTCAACAACTGATAAACCGGAGCACCAGAGCACCAACTTTTCAATACGGGCGAATGAGTATACAAATGAAAAAAGCAGCTGTCTCATGTGGCTTAGCATAACAAAATATGTTTCTATTGAAAGAGGACATTAAGTAAAGGAGGATATTGTGATGTTATCACTGCAATTAATAAACCTATGTAGACAGGCTGAATAGGATAAAGGAAATTTGACGTATTATTTAATGAACACAGGACATCAACCGTTGGTCTAGTTCTCACAGGTGGCCACTAAAGAGTGGAGAAGAAATTAATGAGACTCAGATTCGTGGAAAATCATGAAGTGGACGATGCACAGTATGGTGGAGAATGTTTTACCCGAGTGAAGCATATATGGAGTACATATACGGAGTTCATTGAAAAATAATATAAACACTGCGTTAAACGTAATTACAAATTACTTAGAAGGAACTTTGGGAAATTTAAATTATGTTTCATAGTCAAATATTGTATTTCTAAAAACTATTGATGAAAAGTTATTATTTTAGTTCAGTGTTCTAATAACAGATTATGTAATGACCACAAGTTTTATGTCAATTCCTAAAGAGGTTTTTCAAATACAGGGAAGTCAATTAACAGTATTTTACATTATCTGGTTAGGACGTTCCACCTCATGCTATGATACGCGTCTGCACATAAAAAAAAGGTTTTGTATGTCTTGTGTATGATATAAACCCATTCCTCCTGAGCCTACGTTGATGTGACCCGGAGAAAAGGAAAACTTTGAAAAAGATTCCAGGTATTTACCACATCACTCTTTACTCACGGCTATTTTCGATGGAAGTCCTTGTCGACAGAAAATAACTGTCCATATGGGATCGATGTTTCAAGAGTTTCTTCTCGCTATCGGAGAACGTCCATACCGTGTCCACAAGCGCCCTTTATTGATCCTACACTGTGTATTGATCCATGGTAAATTGTTACTGCTGCATCAAAATTCCGTGAAATGGGTATGCATTCGATAGATCGCGGTGTCGGCAAGCTTGTTTACATATTCAGGATATCTAATTTGTGTCTTCAGTACGACTGGAAGTATGTAACTAGATATTTAGTATTTAGGTTCAGCTATAATTTACTCAACAACAGACGCAGTTGGCATGAGCTTATAAATGAGGAGCATCGGAACAAAAACCGATAAATCCACATTTGCTGTTAATTCATAGAGTAACAAATAATGATCTCTGAGTGCTTACACAAGCCATGAAAAGAAAAAAAGAACAGACGTAACCTTGAAAAATAAACGTAACATTGAAAAATTTACATTCGTTTCTCACGGTATTACCTGTACTCTACCGTTCCCGGTGTTCCATTTTCTTTAACGTTCATTTATGTACTAAATGTATTGTTACAATCATGAAAGTGGTATTTATGGTTTATTTATGCTCCAAACATGAGATATCAACAGAAATTGGTAAAAGATTTGAATGGCGAATCTTCTTGGGATTAAACAGGTTAACAGAAGTTACTGAGCATGAAGTATGTTAGAGAACTCACTTCAGAAAACGGAAATGTACTGCGGTCGTGAGAAACTTCTCTAGTTTTATTCATACTTACGTTGAGAACATACTCTGTTGAAGTACCGGGTGATCAAAATGTCAGTATGAATCTGAAAACTTAATAAATCACGTAATAATGTATATAGAGAGGTAAAAATTGACACACATGCATGGGGTTTTATTAGAACCAAAAAGAAACAAAAGTTCATAAATGTCCGACAGATGGCGCTTCATCTGATCAGAAAAGCAATAATTAGCATAGAATATTAAGACAAAGCAATGATGATGTTTTTTACATGAAATGCCCAATACGCTCACCATCATTCCTCAACAACAGCTGTAGTAGAGGAATAATGTTGTGAACAGCACTGTAAAGCATGTCCGGAGTTATGGTGAGGCATTGGCGTCGGATGTTGTTTTTCAGCATCCCTAGAGATGTCGGTCGATCACGATAGCTGGCTATTTATGGTAACCCGAAAGCCAATAATCGCACGGACTAAGGTCTAGGGACCTGGGAGGCTAAGTATGAAGAAAGTGGCGGCTGAGCACACGATCATCACCAAACGACGCGCGCAAGAGATCTTTCACGCGTCTAGCAATATGGGGTGGAGTGCCATCCTGCATAAAAATCGTACGTTCCAGCCGGTGTTTATTAGCCATGCTAGGGATGATGCGATTCTGTAACATATCGGCGTACTTCTCAACCGTCACGATATTGTCGTTGTTACGGTCTTCAGTCCGGAGACTAGTTTGATGCAGCTCTCCACCCTACTCTATCCTGAGCAAGCCTTTTCATCTCCTCATAACAACGGCAACCCACATCCACTTGAATCTGCTTACTATACGCGTCTCTTGGTCTCCCTCTGCGATTTTTACCCTCACACACTTCCCTCCAATGCTAAATTTACGATTCCTCGATGTCTAAGAATGTGTCCTACCAAGCGACCCCTTCTTTGAGTTAGGGTATGCCAAAAATTCCTTTTCTCGCCAATTCTGTTCAGTACCTCTTCATTAGTTATGTGATCTACCCACTTAATCTTCAGCATTCTTCTGTAACACCACATTTCAAAAGCCTCTATTCTCTTCCTGTCCGCACTGCTTATCGTCCATGTTTCACTCCCGTACAAGGCAACACTCCACACAAATGCCTTCAGGAAAGACTTCCTTACCCTTAAATTTCTCTTTTTCAAAAATGCTTTTCTTCCCATTGCCATTCTGAATTTTATATCTTCTGTACTGCGGCCATCGCATGTTATTTTACCAAGTAACAAAACTCATCTACTACCTTCATTGTTTCGTTACCTAATCTAATTCTTTCAGCTTCGCCCGATTTTCTAAGACCACATTCCATTATTTTTGTTTTGCTCTTGTTAATTAATGTTCATTTTGTACGCTCTCTTCAACACACGGTCCATTCCATTCAACTGCTATTCCAGGTCGTTCGCTGTCTCTGACAGAATTACAATGTCATCAGCAAAACGCAATGTTTTTTATTTCCTCCCCCTGATCATTAATCCCTATTCCAAATTTTTCCTTGATTTCCTTCACCGCCTGCTCAATGTACAAATTGAATAACATCGGAGAAAGGCTACAACCCTGTCTTACTCCCTTCCCAACTGATGCTACCCTTTCATGCCCTTCGTGTCTAATAACTGCGGTCTGGCTTTTTTGCAAGTTGTAGATAACTCTCCTTTCCCTGTATTTTACCCCTGCTGACTTCAGAATTTGAAAGAGTGTAGTCCAGTCAACATTGTCAAACGCTTTCTCCAAATCTACAAAGGCTAAAAATATAGGTTTGCCTTTCCTTAATCTATCTTCTAAGATAAGACGTAAGGTAAGTATTGCCTCCCGGATTCCTACGTTCCTCCTGAATCCAAACTGATCTTCCCCTAGGTCAGCTTCTACCAGGTTTTCCATTCTCCTATAGATAATTCGTGTTAAAATTTTGCAACCATGACTTATCAAACTGATGGTTCTGTAATTTTCACACCTGTCAGCGCCTGATTTCTTTGGAATGGGGATTATTACATTTTTCTTAAAGTCTGAGGGTATTTCGCCTGTCTCATACATCCTACACACCAGTTCAAATAGTTTTGTCATGGCTGGCTCTCCCAGAGACTTAATAGCTTTGAGGGTATGTCATCTACTCCTGGAGCCTTGTTCCGACCTAGGTCTTTCAGGGCTCTGTCAAATTCATCTCTCAGTATAATATCTCCTATTTCATCTTGATCTACTTCCTCTTCCCTTGCTACAACATTGTCTCTAAGTTCATTTCCTTTGTAGAGCTGTTCTATGTACTCTTTTCACCATTCAGCCTTCCCTTCTTTGCTGAGAACTGGTTTCCCATCTGAGTTCTTGATATTCGTAGAATTGCTTTTCTTGTCCCCAAATGTCTCTTTGATTTTCCTGTAGGCGGTATCTACTTTTCCCCTTCTTATACATTCTTCTACAGATTTGCATTTGGCTTCTAGCCACTCCTGCTTAGCCATTTTGCACTTCCTGTGAATCAAATTTTTTAGTCGTCTGTACTCCATTTTGCCTGTTTCATTTTCTGCATTTTTATATTTTCTCCATCCATCAATTAAATTTAGTATTTCCTGTGTTATCCAAGGGTTTTTTGTAGCTCTTGCCTTTCTACCTATTTTGTCCTCCGCTGCCTTCACTATTTCATCTCTCAATGATACCCATTCCTCTTCTACTGTTTTATTTCTCCATGATTCTGTCAATTGTTGCCTAAATCTCCCTCTGAAATTCACCAGAACTTCACGTTCCTTCAATTTATCTAGGTCCCATCCCGTCACGATAGCAGTGACAAAACATGAATCACGCAGTTCCTCGAAGAAAAAAGGTCCGATAACCGTAGATGTGGTAAATCCAACCCATACCGTGACTTTCTCGTCGTGCAATGGAGTTTCCACGACAGTTCTGCAGTTGTGGGCGTTGGCAGACTCTTGCAGGATGAAATGAGCTTCGTCGGTCCACAACACGTTACTCAACCAATCGTCATCTTCCGCCACCTTTTGAAACGCCCACACCGCAAATGCCCTCCTCTTCACTAAATCGCCAGGTAACAGTTCATGATGCCGATGGATTTTGTAAGGATAGGGTCGGAGGGTACGCCTAAGTGCCAACCAAACAGTAGTGTACGGAATGTCCGGTGCGGCGTGCGACTGCACGAGTGCCGACTTCCCCGTGCGTAGACGAGACCCACTACAGTCTCCATTTCTTCCTGAACTGTCTCAACAGCATTACGCCTTGTGCTCGGTCGGTGACTAAGGGGTCTATCGTCTAAACAACCCCCGTGGCATCGAACTTAGAAATCATTATCGCCACAGCTGCATTTGTCAACGGACCTTTATCCGTTCTAATCGCTTCCTGTGGCGATAGAATCGTAACGCTGAACTAACACATTTCCTATTCTGATAATACAACTTCACCAAAAGCGCCTACTTAGGTAACGTCAACATGCTGCAACTGCTGGTGCATCTACATCTACATAGATACTTTGCAAATCACATTTAAGTGCCTGGCAGAGGGTTCATTAACCACTTTCATAACTTTTCTCTATCGTTCCATTCTGTAATAGCGCGCGGGAAGAAGGAACACCTAAATCGTTCCGTTTTCGATCTGATTTCTCTTATTTTATTGGGATGGTCATGTCTCCCTAAGTAGGTGGGTGCTACCAAAATATTTTCACATTCAGAAGTAAAAGTCGGTGATTGAAACTTCGCAAACAGATTACGCCGCAATGAATAACGTCTTTCTTTTAATGATTTCCACCCCAATTCATGCAACATTTCCGTGACGCTTTACCCCCCCTCCCCCCGTAACGGGATAAAACAAAACGAGCTGTCCTTCTCTGAACCTTCTCAATGTCTTCCGTCAGTCCCACCTGGTGAGGGTCCCACAAGGGGCAACAGTACTCCAGGAGAGGACGCACGAGTGTGATGTAGGCAGTCTCTCTGGTGGAGCTGGTGCATCTTCGAAGCGTTCTGCCGATGAAACGTAACCTCTGGTACACCTTCCCCACAATATTTTCTGTGTGTTCTAACCAGTCAAAGTTGTTCGTAATTGTAACTCCTAGGTATTTGGTAGAATTTACGACCTTAATGTTTGACTGATTTATCGCGTAACTGAAGTTCAGCAGATTTCTTTTAGTGGTCATGTGTATTACTTCACACTTTTCTTTATTTAGTGTCGATTGCCAATTTTCGCACTATGTAGAAATATTGTCTAAATCGCTTTGCAGTTGCTTTTGATCCTCTGTTAACTTCACTAACCGATAAACGACAGCATCATCCGCGAACAGTCTAAGGGAATTATTCAGATTGTCTCCTAAATCGTTTATAAACACGAGGAAGAGTAGAGGACCTATAAAGCTTCCCCGTGGAACGCCAGATATCACTTCTGTTTTACTTGATGACTTACCGTCATCTCTCTCATTACAGCTCCTTTTATAAACGATTTTCATGCGCAGTTTTGCTGTCCAGCGCCATCTGTCGGACATTTTTCGATTTTCTTTTATTTTTTATTTTTTGTTCTAATAAAAGCCCATGTCATTCCAAGCATGTGTGTCAATTTTTACCTCTCTATCTACATTTTTCGTGATTTATGAAGTTTTCAAATTATACTGACTTTTTGTTCACCCGTTATATTCTCCGGGTAGCTTTATTCATACGACCCTAAATCTGTTCTCTGGAATTCAGAGTATGAAGTTAATACTCCGTTTTATTCACGCGGCCTAATGACGTAGCGCCGCGCCTCGGAGCCTTGGGCTGGCCGGCTGTCGGTTAACCAGCGCTGTTGGGGGCAGTGCCCCTGCGGTATCAGCTCAGCAGCCGGAATGCTGGTCTGCGGTCTGGCCAGTAACTCCGGCACAGTGGCGGGGTTCCGGCTGCAGTAATTCTGGCCCGCAGAGCCTCGTTCCCGGCACGTGTGGGGCGGCTTCCTCGCCGAGCGCGCCACGGCACACAAGTTGGCGACGCTGCGGTTTGCTTTGTGTCAGCACCAGCGCCTATTAGCGGGCACCGCCACCCCTGGCTGCGTCTCAGACAGTGGTGTGAGCGGAAAACGGGGAGAGAGGGGGCAACTGTTGTGCATCTCGGTAGGTGTCAACGGCGCCTGCTAAATACATGCTACCCTAGGGTTACCAGACGTTCCGTATGTTATGGGATCGTCCCTTATTTGGCGGAAGTGTTCCGTTGTCTCGACAAAATAAACCCAGGTTGTATATTGTTCCGTTTCTCTCTCTCTCTCTCTCCCTATATATATATATATATATATTAAGCTTATGGGACTTAACTACGGGGTCATCAGTCCCTAAACTTACAAACTACTTATGAACTACTTACGAAATAAGACGACACAAATATCCATGCCCGACGGGGGATTCGAACCGCTGGCTGCGGTGGCCGAGGTGACTGAGGCGCTCCAGTCACGGTCAGTACGGTCACTACGGTCGGGGGTTCGAATCCCCCCCCCCCTCAGGCATGGATATTTGTGCCGTCCTAGTTCGTAAGTAGTTCATAAGTAGTTTGTAAGTTTAGGGACTGATGACCCCGTAGTTAAGTCCCATAAGCTTTACAAACATTTGAACATTTTTGATTCGAACCCCCGACCGTAGCGGCCGAGCAGACCGTGACTGTTGCGCCTCAGTCCCCTCGGCCACCGCGGCCGGCTTTTATTTTTATTTTATTTTATTTTTTTATTTTTTACTAACCGCACCATTTCATTTGAATGAACTGTTTTTAAGTAATGAACAGAGTAACTGAATGGAGAAAAATAAAATGTGGTCATAATCTAACAAAGGCCTGCCCAGGCGGCGGCTAGATAAGCACGCTGCCTGGGCCGTGAGCGTTCGTGGCTGAATGGAGCTGAATGCCCAGGCGTCGTGACGTAGTGCAGCAGAGCAGGGGAGTAGAGCTGTAAACAGGGGCTGTCTTCAAGCGGCTAAGCACGTCGTCGTTCTGGCTTAGCTTTAGATGCCCACCATGCAGTACATCATCTCACATCGAAGGTATTTAGTACGATGACTTCAAAGCGAAAAGCAGGCGCCGGCCGCGGTGGCCGAAGGGACTGAGGCGTTTCAGTCACGATCTACACGGCCACTACGGTCGGGGGTTCGAATCCTCTCTCGGGCATGGATATTTGTGCCGTCCTTAGTGTTAGCTAGTTCGTAAGTAGTTTGTAAGTTTACGAGCTGATGACCCCGTAGTTAAGTCCCATAAGCTACACAAACTTTAGCATTTTTTTTTTTTTTTTTTTTTTTTTTTTTTTCAAAAGCAGGCACATCAACGTCAGCGTACAATGTACATCAGTTGAAGAAGCGTATATGTTTCTTATATGCGATTGTCTGAAAATGTTTAGCAGGCTTCAAAATTCTTAAGACAACGAAAAATCGTAATTTACAACGTCGTTAGAACACCCTCCATGCGAAAGATTATAGGCACTAGCAAAATGATCAGAAAGTAGTGGTCCAAAGAGTAAAGAACATACTACTAACAAGGACAGGGTCTAACATGTGGGTCACCCATTTCGATCGAATTTTGCATGGACGTTCTGTAATGAATATAAAAGGACACGTGTTTTAGCTTTTTGCTAAACAGCAGTTTTTGAAAAATGAATGGTCAAATTTGATTATGGAAAATGGCGTTTTCAGTGCTACACATCGAAATATCGTGTAAAGATGAACATTTTTTGCTAATATATATGGGGACAAAAGTTAATGACGTTCGATTAATTAAGATTTTTTTGTGTTTTCATGCTGTAGCTTGGGTAGGTCTAATCGTAAACATGAACGTCATTCTGAGCGCCATTATGAAAATTTTTAGTTAGTATTTTTTTAGATGCATTTGAAAATATTCCCATATTGTAATACCTCTTCTTGCCTTTGTTTGATGCAGTGCATCGGTAAGAGTAACATTCAATGAAGTGTATTATGTGTTTACAGCTGTTTCATTTGTGATACACAGTAAAAAAAAAAAAAAAAATTGAATTAAAAAAAAAAACAATAAGAAATATACTGTATTCCCTCTTTGATTCATCAGGAATCTCTTTCAGACATAAGAAATTGATTGTAATTTCTCTTCCATATAGCATTTTCATACAATTAATTTGCCACGGAATAGGCTATTCAACCACCGAGTGACCGAAGAATGTCACTGCCCGACAGTTCTCCGTCCCGAAGTTGCTTTGTAGGGATTCCTGCCTCGCCCCACTGCCCCTCAGACTCGTCCTCTACCACTGGCCGCCGCGAGCTGGCCGACAGCTCTCTGCTGAGTCGCGAGCGCGAGTCAGCTCGCTCGAGCAGATCGCTGAGCAAGCCTGATCTAATACATAAGCAGAGGGTCCGTATGTTTGTGTGTTTGTGTGTACGTGTTGCATACAAATATTTGTACCATCGCCGTAAGTGTAAGAATACGTACGATACATTGTTCACGAGATACGAGCTCATTAACAATGAGATGCGCGGAAAACTGTTGCATTTAGCGACAATGCTGCTCATTTTATCCTAATCCACTGGATTGATTTGTACCAAATTTCTTTCAGACATTCCTCACCGTGAGGTAATAATTGTTGCAGGGTTAAGGATCAAGTACGACACATAGTTCAGAAGAGATGACGTCATAAACAATAAGAATTACGAAAGACTGACACATACTGCGGGGAGACTTCTAAAATACGCTCTACGAGAATGAGAGTCCTTAGCGACTTGCAACAAACTTAAAACATAATTTCAATCCTTTATTAAAGGTTTTGTCGCTGACAACCATAGCAAAATGATGAAAGGAAAAATGTTTCTGGCTTACTACTTTTTCGCTGTTTATGGAGTAAAACTACGGCACTCGGTATGACTTTAAAATTTATAATTTGTACACTACTAATTGTAGCCGCAGAAAATTTTCAAACAGTAAACACGCATACAGTTGAGTGAACCTTCTAAATTGTATGAGCACATAAACAGTAACGTTAATGGAAAACCGCCCCATCACGAACCAAGTTTTAATCTATTACTTCTTTTCTACTAATTGTATTCCCAAGAGATTTTACAGTCATACAGCCCTTTCAGAAATGTATATATTTCTGAAAAATGACAGGAATAAATAAATACCCGAGCAACGCTGAGTTTTCAGCTAGTCTAATATATAAAAATGAATGTTTGTGTGTTTATAGTTTATGCGCTGCCGTACCGTCCATTGGATTGAAATTGAACTGTATCAGCATATTTACTGCACTTTCGAGAAGGTTATAGGCATAATTATACCACTGTACGACACATAGTTTAGGATATATGACCTCATAAAGACTGAGCTGCATGAAAAACTACCACATTAAGAACGACGTGTAAATTTATTACTTTTCTGATGTTAAATGTATTCGCAATGTATTTTGCAAACAGTATCCAGTTATGTCAATAAATACATCGACAACATTATTTCATTGTGTAACTCAGCGCTGTCAACGGCCGTGCCGCAGCTAATACACCGGTTGCCGTGAGGTCGTCTCCTAAGTGAAGCACTGTCGGTTTTGGCTAACTCTTGGATGAGTAACCGTTCGGGTCTGCCGAGCGCTGTTGGTAAGCTGGGTGCCCTCAACCCTTGTGAAGCCAACTGAGGAGCTACTGATTGAGAAGTAGCGGCTCCGTTCACGAAAACTGACATAACGGCCGAAAGTGCGGGGCGCTGACCACGTCCCCCTCCATACCGCATCCGTTGACGCCTTCGGGCGGAAGATGACACGGTGGGAGACCAGTACTCAGAGGGGCCTCTAGAGGCCTGTCGGACGGAGTTTTTAGACTAATAGTATAGGAGACATGCCGCGATAATTCGAGACGTGGGAACTACCGAGACATGGTTTTTCGTATTTTATGCACTGTCGCACTCTTGGTCCTATTGCTTAGAAAGTAAGCCCACTTGATCTTCAACACAAGACGAAATTCACCGTCTGCGTAACATTTTGTATGGTCCATGGCTGAGAGTACTTATTCTACGAAATTTTTTATTCTGAACTTGACGAGATATTGCGTACTAACATTGAAAACAATACGAGCGTCACCGTTTGTCTAAGATTTCATAAGCAGCATAGCGGAGGGTACCTTGCAATAAACTTAAGCACCATTTTACGAATCACTATAAAATTTAACAGAGTTATATAGTTTTTCAGAGATGGATATGGCATTGTATTGAGGAAGTGGAGGAATAGTTAGACAGAGAAACGAAGAGGTGACGGAGAAAGGGGAAGATGAGGAGAGAGGTGAAGAGAGAGAGAGGAGGGAAGATAAGGAGATGAGTAGAGAGATGAAGAGAGACAGAGGAGGGAAGATGAGGAGATGAACAGACAGAGAGTGAGAGGGAAGGGGAGAGGTGGAGATGGACAAAGAGAGCGGGAAAGAGAAGGTAAGGAGAGATGGACTAACCTAACACTCGGAAAAAAAGTACCAGGGTGACGCCAGGTTTTCAGCTATTCCAACTATAACAAAAACTGGCTTGAACTGAAAGTTAATAATGCACGATTTTCGAAATTCTTTGGTCGGTACTACGTAATGCTTCTACAGGACATTGCAACACTTCCAACAATAAATATTCAGTTATTAATAAGATAGCAAGCTGGTAGAGTGACTAAATAGACATTTCAAGTTCATTTCACGATACGTTAACTGATTACATCGAAAAATGAGATCACCCATTTCAAGTGCTGAAACCATTTCACTATATTCAACTCAAATATTCTCCTCTTGGAAGTCTGTTCAGCAAAGTCTCTCAAACTTTATCGCAGTTTCATTAAAATATGTTGAAATAAAGATGTGAAGGTCAACTTTTTCTCTAAGTGAAACAAGATAAAAATAAATGTGAAAAGAAAATGTATTAATTGACATCTGTGAGGGGCGCTCTTAGAAATTTGCCTCTCATTTTAAACTTACTTGCATCTGAAGACATTTGGTGTAAAAATCTGCAGCTCATGGTTGGGTTTGTGCAAACTCAACCTGGTACTTACGCTGCTGCAGATAGAGCTTTCTCCGCCACAAATAGTTTGTACACTGCGAAAACAACGTATGTAGTGTGCAAACTACGAAGGAAATAAGTATAACAACAACAACTCATTTTCAGAATACTTCAGCTCGTCTACATACACATAAATAAAAATTGACACACCACGTGTAATTACAGATTCCAAAAAGTTTTATATAAGTAAATTCGAAAACACACACACTATCACAGAGGGATTCGAACCACCGACTGTATGGTTGTGAGGCCAGAATGCTGCCACGTTTCTTTTCTGCTCTGTGGGTAGTGTGATTCCTTGCTGCTGCGACCTATGCTGCAATTGTTTTATTTATTGCTACTTACGGGTACTTGCAAAACTTCAAAGTTGATTTTCTCGAGAATTTTTGAGAGTTGCGATGAATGGTTTTCGCTGATTGTTATTTAAGTTCTGAACTTCACGTACCATAAATATAAGGAAATCCAAAAAATCCGATACACATGTAGTCTCCTTGTAATTATAATATACATTATGTAATACACGTATGAATGGTATTTAAATGGGTTTGTTTCGATTTGCCTGAAGCACAGTCTTCTAGCTATCGTTGAGTGATGGTCACGTTCGTATGCGGACATTTTTATTATGTTTGTGTCAAAATGTGAAATAACCAACGCCTAGATAGTAATATATCTGTAAATGAACGCTAGCATTATTCTGAAACCCTATGCGCTTCTTATTAAGACAATTTGTTTTTGTTCCCCCAGGTAAGGCGATGGCAGCTATCCTGTCTGTGGCGGCATTCTGGCTGAACCAAAAGGAAACGTGTGAGTCAACAAGGACACCATGTTGTAGTGTGTCACCAGTTACTTTACATGTATGCAATCTACATTCAGTATCCTTAAACATGGATGTGTACGTATTTTTTTCTGTTGCTATATTCTACATAATGTGATTAAACAGAACGCATACCGTGGTTACACAGTTCTCAACGTTTAATCTATATGTATATAACTAATATCGGAGTGTAATGTTTATGTGAAGTTTACGTCTGGCACTTGTAACGACAGCACTGCCCCTAGCGGAAAGAAAGAAAATCGACCTTATTGGCACTACCGACACGAACAGTGACGGAAGCAGCAGCATTGCAGTTACAGAATATCCACGTATATACTTCGAAATCGCGAAATTTCACGACGTCTGCTGCTCCTGTAAGACAGACAAACGACCTGCAACACATGAAAATTTGTGGCGGACCGGGACTCGAACCCGGGTCTCCCGCTTTTCGCGATCGGTCGCCTTAACCACTTGGCCACCTGTGCACGCTCCCCGGCCAGACCCAAACTTCCATGTGTTGCACTTGTCTCTTTCGCTCACATGTTCGCACACGTTATGTGAGTGCCGCAAGAGGGAGAGACCACCGACAGCCTGTCATGGCGTTAATGTTTATTATATTACTAGTAAACATTAACGCCATGACAGGCTGTTATTTAAAAATATGTATGCCTATACTTACACAATGTTTGGTAGATTCTGTAGGACTCATTCTGATCAGTTTCAGTACACTAAATATCAAAGAATTTTCGTCAAATGTCAAAATACTTGAACTAAGTGCACAATCGCGTGATTAACTCACTGGAGAAATATTTCGGTGGATTGCTGTTCCAAACACCACTGATAATCCACATTTGTTAAATCCGTGTTCGATTCCCGGTGTGGCGCACATTTTCATGTGTCACAAAATGAAAGAACAATTTTGTAGGTAAATGTTAAGTCGGAAGATATAGCAAAATTCAAATATATACCTGATAATTTATTACATATAGCTGCGGATCGTCACTAGGGTGTGTTCCGTTAGAACAGACATATTAAATATGCAGATTAATGTTTCCCTTGCTTTGTTTAAACGGTGCGAGGTAAGTATTAGGCTGGCTCATATAAAAAGATGTGTCTTCCATTCTTCCTTCTCTCTCGTAAGCTGCTTCAGACACACCACTATAAACGAACCTGCGCGGAACCGAAACGTATTTCGAAATTAGCTTGTGTTTACTAACAAGGGGAGCACCAGAGTCGCACTCTTCGATTTCCAAGGGTCTTAAATATATTGTAGGGAGACCTCACCTGAGAGTCTGGTTAAAGTGCTAAATCGCACTTCGTTCTAGTTTAAGAAATCTTTTAAATTTTCGTCATGTGCTAGATATACCGCTAACTTAGTGTCTATTCCAAGCACAGCAGCGTATCTCAGTGGATTAAATATACCTACCACGTTGGAGGCACCAAGTACGATTCCCACAAATACACTTTTTTTCCTTCACGGTGCTTACAAGTATATTCCTTTTTATGATAAATTGTTCAGTAATCATTGTCGCGATCATCATACTTTTATTTTATAAGCTGCAAATGAACCTCATAAAAAAAATCTTTCGAGAATAATTTTTGCTGTCGCAATACTTTCATTTATGATTAGAGTATGTACTTATAAGGTTTATTAATATTTAAAAGGCAGTATATTATCATATTTCATGACATTGTGACAAGGTATTTTTATTAATTCACTGATTATCGACATACCAGGACATTTTTCCGGGTGGTACTCCTCGAAGAAACACCGAAAAGGTAATTCTAGCGAGCATCACGCACACATGATGCATGATACGGATGTGCATGTGCACCGGTTTTTCAATAATGGAATGGGGAACCATAATTGGTTCATGTTCAAAATCTCAAGGTGTTCGTTAATTCATTTCTAAATTGTTCGGTAGAATCCAGCACTTGTGGAGTGCTTTCTTCTGGTTGTTAGAATACTTCACATACAGAAGTACTTCACATTTCCATTGCTGTGACACTTTGGTTTCATGTGCAAGAAAATTAATATTCACCGTTCTCACGATACGCCAAACTGCTCTCTTTGGCGATACATATAAACTGAAGATCTCTAGGAGATTGCTTACACCAATGCCCATTCACTTCAATAACCGGGAGGGACGTAAACATACATCAAACATAAACGATAGCGGGTGCGGGTAGGCCATATGAATACAATTTCTTGCTTACCACACGACGAAAAATAAATAAAACTAGGGCAAAGTGCGATTTAGCACTTTAACCAGATACTCAGGAGAGAACCCCCATCAGCATATTTAAGATCCATCAAAATCGAAGTCAGCGACTTCTGGTGTACCCCTTGTAAGTATTAATCTGTACTACTAGATTCGTGTTCGTATCTGCAACCAGTCTCAGATATAATCTACTGGTGTTAATATTTGGTACTAATGATACCACAGTAGCGATTAGTAAATTAAATCAAAATTTCGTTATTTGGAATCACACAGATTGATGCTGCTTCTTTTAAAGGCACTCCTTTAAGTATAAGGTACTTAAAAACGAGTGTACAATATCGATGTCAAAGCTACGCAGGTTTCCTGTAAGCGAAAGATCGAAAGAACCACTTTGCAAGGCAGCTAAGCAGAAGCCATTACAAAAGAGGGGCCCCATGACCGCCGCGACGGTAGCTGGTGAATGCTAAGTACCCCCGGTCCACTGCACCGCTCAACAAACTTACATAATCCTTATAGCTACGAAGGGGATTAACGGGAATTTCGGTGTAAGGCTACGCGGAAGAAACTTCCATTGTGCTGGGGCCCTCATTCCTGAAGACTTAACTAGGATCAGACTCGGCGAGCGAAAGCGCAATTATGCACTGACCTTAACCGAGATTTTACACGGCGTTAATCGCTGGTGCCTTCCTGCTTTATGTTTTCGACTTAGTCGAAGAGCTTGCCCGATACTAATATAATGGTAATTAGGTTAAATCGTAAACTAGCTTAGTAGTGCACCGGAAGTGTTACAAAGTAGCCTATAAAGACAATGATAAATGTTACTGGAATATCACTAATGGAGGATAGGTGGCAACTTACCTAAACAGGCACGGTCAGCAGCTCACAGACTCGAAAAATAGACAATCATATTCACACAATTTAAATTTTCGACCATGGCCTTCGTCAGAAAAAGAAACAGATACATTCACCAAATCATTCAGATAACTGGCAATCACCATTTTCGACCACTCCAGCGGCACAAGCATCTATACACTCTATATTCTTGTAACATGATAATAACGGAAAGGACGCAACGAGTAGTGGAATTGATCATGGCATCAGAGTAGTGAAATATAAATGCGTCAACGAACGAACGAATTTCAAACCGAAGACGCGCACCGACCCACACAGCACAGCAGGAAACTGACTGCCCCTGCTGAAGTTGGAAAAACAAAGTTAGTGTAACACAGGGACCAACCCACTAAGGTCATCAGTCCTTAGACTGATACACTACTTACAGTAACTTAATCTAAGTTCACCACACACATCCATCGCCGAGGGAGAATCCCAAACTCCTGCGGCCGCACAGTCGGTGACTTGGTACTTCAGACGGCGCAGACATCCACACGCGGCTGGAAATACTAAATTGAAGTGTAATGTATGAGGAGGAAGACATTCTCATGAAACACCAGAGTGTGACATATTACTGTTGAAACGTCTCACCATTAGCCGTCCCATGGCAGTAATGGCTCTTTCTTTGGCTACTCGTGACACTGGCACCGCTGACTTTAGGTACAGTTTCAAACTTTACCTGGAAGAAGACTGAGCAGTGACGTTTATAATTTACCATTCGCAACGTCATGATGCAGACAAAATATTTTCTGTATCAATATTAATCTCATTTCTAGATGTTTGTCTTTTAAATATGATTCAATATTATGTTCTACCCCTATATTGTATAATATGTTAAACTTACATCCCTATGTAGAAAGCAGGCATGTCGTATAGGATGCTTGTTTACGGGTATTTTATACGTAATCCTAGTTTCTTGTGGAAGACAATGTAAACTATGACTCATCGGACTGTTGTTGTTGTTGTGGTCTTCAGTCCGCAGACTGTTTTGATGCAGCTCTCCATGCTACTCTGTCCTGTGCAAGCCTCTTCATCTGAGAATACGATACGCAACCTGCATCCTCTTGAATATGCTTACTGTATTCGTCACTCGGTCTAGCTCAACGAATTTTACCCCACCCACTTCCTTCTAAGTTGACGATTCCTTTATGTCTCAGAATGTGTCGCACAAACCTATCTCTATTCTGAGTTAGGCTATGCCAGAAACTTCTTTTCTTCTGTTAAGCAGCTCCTCATTAGTTACGTGATCTACCCATCTAATTTTCATCATTCGTCTATAGCACAACATTTCTAATGCATTTATCGTCTTTTTGTCTGAACTCCTTGTCGTCTACGTTTCACTTCCATACAATGCTACACTCCAGACAAATGCTTTCAGCAAGGACTTCCTAACATTTAAATTAATATTGGATGTTAACAAATTTCGCTTCTTCAGAAACGCTTTTCTTCCCATAGCCATTCTGTGTTTTATATCTTCTTTACTTATGCCATCAGAAGTTATCTTGCTATCCAAATTAAAAAAAAAACCCTCATCTGCTACTTTTATTGTCTCGTTACCTAATCTAATTCCTTCAGAATCGCCTGATTTTTCTGACATTGCATTCCATTACCCTCGTTTTACTCCTGTTAATGTTCATCTTATATCTTCCTTTCAGGACACTGTCCACTCCCTTCAATTGCACTTCCACATCCTTTGCAGTCTATGACAAAATTACTATGTCATCGGCAAACCGCAAAGTTTTTATTTCTTCTCCCTGGACATTAATTCCCTGTCCAAATTTCTCCTTGCATTCCTTCAGAGCTTTCTCAATGTACAGATTGAACAACATTGGGGAAAGGCTAAAACCCCCTCTTACTGCCTTCCCAACCACTTAAGTCTTATCGGCCTGAAAGAGTGAGTAGCTGCGACGGTCTGTTACGGATTTACAATATGTCTGGTAGAATGGTGCATATGTCTGCTATAGCTAGTTTGACTAACGTTGGATAAGTTAACGTAGGCAAAGAGGTTTCTATCCGGGGGATTTGGCACGTTGCAGGTGGTTAAGTTGGTATTAGAAGGGACCCCTCTGGTCACTTCCGCTTACTATAGGTCGTTAGGTCGTTCGCTGGCAGGAAACCAGGAGACTCCACTTGGCCTCTGACCGCTGGTAAAAGAACATCTAAAGCGCGATCTGTTTCACTTACGTGAGGTTTGAAATTGTGTTAAGCTTCGGGCTTTCTGAAGTTCTGTAATAATTTTTTTCCCGCTCTTACGAAACCGTGTTATTTTCCGATGTTGCTGATGCTTAGGTGGGAACTTCCATCGTTCCCATGAGATTTGTGAGGTGGGAGAACTACTCTCTGCAAGATGGTTTTTAGTATTCAATTCATAGTGTGAATGTGCGCATGATTTTGACTTCGAGTGCGTGTGTTAATATTCTTGCCGGTGTCATAAATTTATTTGAGCTTTTTTTTTTTTTTTTTTTTTTTTTTTTTTTTTTTTTTTTTTTTTTTTTTTTTCTTCAAATGTTTGTATAGTATATGGGACTTAACTACGGGGTCATCAGTCCCTAAACTTACAAACTACTTATGAACTACTTACGAACTAGTACGGCAAAAATATCCATGCCCGAGGGGGGATTCGAACCCCCGACCGTAGTGGCCGTGCTTCTGGATTCCATTTAGCAACATTTAACGTTTCCTAATATTTTATATTTCAATGTCTTTGCTGACCCGATTCACAATTTCGCGAGTTTGTAAAATCTTACTTGTTACCGGTGAACTACTTGGTACTTAGATTTCATTTCACGTGTGATTTGAAATTTCGCTCTTCGTATTCGCGAGTTAAGTCTTCAAAATAACGACGGTAGTGATTTCTTTGATTCGCTTATACAGTGTAGGGTGTTGGAACCGCGGCCATGTTCCTATTATCTTCCAACTTTGTAAACTGCCTTCTTGCCACCCTGTACTATTTTGGACAATTAAACATCATTTTCCCTAAGCCTTCTGACATCATTGCGGCTATCCCACATTCCGTCAACCATTATGTTACACTGTACTGGCCGTTGGATGTGATCATACACCATTTGAAGGGCAACGATTGTGACTTTTTGACTATTATGGTAGCTCCATGTTGACCCGATCCAAGTAAACGCCATGTACCTTAAGTAAAGAGTTGAGACAGCAAAATCTCGTTCTGTATCAGACAGAAATTACTACTGTAACCAATATCGGAATAAAATACTTGTAGCCGGCCGCGGTGGCCGAGGAGACTGAGGCGCTCCAGTCACGGTCTGCACGGCCACTACGGTCGGGGGTTCGAATCCCCCCCTCGGGCATGGATATTTGTGCCGTCTTTAGTATAAGGCAGTTAATAAGTAGTTTGTAAGTTTAGGGACTGATGACTCCTTAGTTAAGTCCCATAAGCTTAACAAACAGTTGAACAGTTGAAAATACTTGTAAATTAACTCGATAATGTGCCAGGCCATCACAATACTGCTATAAAAACAGGAAATTACATATCGATTTCGTTCCCATGATGTAACATGATAAGTGCAGATTGCAAGGCATGGTGACTCATGTACTCCGCATAAACATTAAAAAGTCAACTCCATAAAATAACTAAAAAGTTAACCTATATTAGGAAGACCTTTTTAATTATTTTATGTAGCTGACTATTATCTTTTTCAGCCCTCATTTTTTGTTTTTCATACAAAAATATTGAAACCTAGTATTCTTCATTATAATGAATTTATGTACAATGAAATGTACAGAAATATTTTTTTCACATTTAGTTAGAAATTATGTTGCATGTTATAAATAGCAAACCAGGTGTTAAATGGTGTATATCGTTACACATAAGCACTTTTTCTGTATTGTCATAGGTTTATACTTCTCTTTAATTTGTATTTATGAAGGAAAAAAAGCCAATGGAAAGTACATATACGTCTGTATACGATACAAACAATATGCTTACCAGAGGCAGCTACATGTCTGACCACCATCTTGACGTCTACCAAAGTAGTGTGTACCTACTACACACTAAATGGCAGCGGCTGTTACACTCAGAATATCAAGTGGAAATGATGTTATTTTTAGAAAACTAGAGCTCAAGTGTTGCGCACTGTTTCATGAAGAAATAAGGATGTGTAAAAGTGATGTACTTTATTTAGTACGCCATGGCTAAAAGGGTTAAATGTTTTATGCGTACCACATGACTCATCATGAGTTGCAATCTGCACTGATGATGATCCATCATGGGAACGAAAACGGTAAATATTTTTCTTAATAAATATTTCATTTCGCCCTACCAAACAGGAAATTTCTTGTTTTAATTGGAATAAAATAGGTGGCCACACTTATATTGTGCGTGATGATCCCGCAGTTGTTCAAAATGTTCAAATGTTTGTAAATCTATCGGACCAAACTGCGTGGTCATCAGTCTGTAGCTTAGCTTAAACTAACCTAATGACAACACACACACACACACACACACACACACACACACACACACACACACACGCCCCAAGGAGGACTCGAACTTCCGACGGCGAGCAACCATGCTCTCCGCAGCGAGACGCCCTAGACCGCTCGGCTACTCCACCGCGGCCCCGGAGTTGTTTTGAGCAGTGTATTTACAACTCAAATTGTGTGCTGCTTATTTGCATTTACTCTAAATATTCGCGTTTTCTTGTGATAGGGGTTTCTATGTGATATATATGATGAATCATCTAACACTTGCACCGCAAATATTGCGGAAATGGAAACTGCGATTGGTGTGCGGTTTTCAGAGAATGTATTGGTAGTCAAGGACTCGTATTGTTAGCCAATAAACAGATTGCAAAAATACCTAGAAAGTGTATTTTTACATGCAAACATACAATTTTCCAAATGGAACAATGGTTGTTTCTATCATGCACTGGAATTTTTGGCACCAGCTGTGTACAAATAATCACATTTTTATCGCGTTTAGTTTGGCGGAGGCTACTTCAGCGTAGCTGAGTGGCTAGTGGTCATGACACGGTGGGCCGTGCCCCCAGGGACTAGCCACTCGGCCAGTCAGATACGCTATCACAGCTTCCGCCCTCGAAACAATCAAATGTTCGTTAAGCTTATGGGACTTAACTACGGGGTCAACAGTCCCTAAACTTACAAACTACTTATGAACTACTTACGAACTAGGACGGCACAAATATCCATGCCCGAGGGGGGATTCGAACCCCCGACCGTAGCCCTCGAAACTTTGAACGGTTGTAGCTGCCAAACTAAATGTGATAAAAATGTCATTCAAAATTCTTTGTTCACAGATGGTGTCAAAAATTCCAGTTCATTATCGAAACAACCATTGTTCCATTAAAAACTTTATGTTTTCATATATATACACTTTCTATGCATTTTTACAATGTGTTTCAATCTGTTTATTGGCTAACAATACGAGTCCTGTGAAAACCGTACATCAATCGCACTTTCTGTTTCCGCAATATTTGCGGTGCAAGTGTTAGGTGATTCACCCTGTATATTCTAAACAGATACTTACTTTAAAATGAACAGCTTAAAGTAATATTTCTTGGAACCAAGTACCAAAGAAATCAATCATTTCAGTTCCGTGATTCATATTTTATTCCCCGGACTGAAGACAATACGGCCAAATTGAGGTATAAAAAGTATATAAAGATACGATCCGTGAGCCCAGTATCAGAACAATGATCTGAAAGGGAAGTCCGGGCCGCACCAGCTGACCCTCTGCGGATTACTGTTTGCCGCGGCGCGGCGGCTGTGTGCAGAACCCTTTACCGGGTCGAGCGTTGGGCACGTCGCGAAGACGCGCTGCCTCTCTCTTCAGCTGCGACCTGCTCCATCCTCCCCGTGCAAATACAGCGCACAGATTGCCTCCGTCCACATAGTTTCCCAATATTTGATCTGCAATCCGCCCGAGATCTCGGGAGTAACAAGTCGCAAAGCCACGCCAGTTACGAGCGTGCACGAGTGTTTGCATGCGGCTGCTGACGCGTGCTGCCGTGGATCGCGATTTATACGACGTCTCTGCCGTTTCCGATAATGGCACTTCTTGGTTCTCATAGTCGCAGGGGTTTCACAGTTCGCGGTGACTGTGATGGTTTTAAGATGCGGTTAATAACTGGAATACTAACAAGGTGCATTCGCGCAGTGTCGCGGTCGTTAACCTAAGTTTGGTATTTAGTTGTAATAAAAAATGTTCAAATGTTTGTATAGTTAATGGGACTTAACTACGGGGTCATCAGTCCCTAAACTTACAAACTACTTATGAACTAGCTAATCCTAAAGACGGCACAAATATCCATGCCAGAGGGGGGATTCGAACCCCCGACCGTATTGGCCGTGCAGACCGTGACCGAAGCGCCTCAATCCCCTCGGCCACCGCTGCCGGCTTAGTTGTAATAGATCTACTAGATAGCAATGACGCACATTTCAGCTGCCCGTGCTGAGTGATGACAGATCGTCAGTTGCAGGTAATTCCTGCGCTGGGAACCTAGCGCCAAGGCAGTTACAGAGAACTGTATTCCGACTGTATTGTATTTTTGTGTGGCTGAAATAGCGAACTGTACGTCGACATATTTATTTGTGTTTGTAATGTGCACAATGTCCAAATTAAATAAACAATCTTGGACAATGGCGGAGTAACTGTCTCTGTCGCAGTGTTGTAACTAGATATTGTCTTTTTCTGGATTCATTTTTGCCAAATTAAAATGATCTGTCCGTAGCTCCAGTTAAACACATAACGGTAACAACCGTTCTACCTGTCGCAATGTGCTTAGTAAACATTTCTTTGTATACTTCTCTCGTCAGTGGGATAAATTCGCTAAACGTTTTTGTGAGCCTGTTTTAACCTACAAAACTGTTATTAAATTCAACAGTCACAACGCTATCACCGACCTTAATGCACTCATCAATAAACAGTTCAGTGCATCCATATTCAACAGCATGGTAAAGAAAATTGGGAGAAAGCAATCTTTCTATTTTAATTTGGTGATTTGTGAAACTCCTGACGGAATTTATGAAACTTTTAGCGACTAAGCCACTTTTCACAGTATTGCGAAAGTGCATAGACATATTTGTGGAATCGGGAGTACGAATCATCCACACGAATGCAGTGAATTTGAACCTTTCAGGGTTTCTCTACAACATGACATATGTATGACATCTGTACAATGTGTGGTTATTTTGCAATAATTAATTGAAATTGATCACAGACTATGTACACCCTGTGTATTTATCTTTAAAGTATATTTTTCAGATGTCTTAAGGTTCACAGATTAAATATCGGATGAGGGAATATTGTTGCTGTCGCGGATGCACTCTAGAAAGATGATGGAATAAAATCTCTATGCTGGCCGAAGAAAAGTCTTAGCTCTACAGAACGGGCTGTGTTAACTGAAGACCGGTAGCTGAGGTACACCGTAAGTCCAGTGGACCAGCCGTTTATACTTTTCATTGAAATGTCACTGGCGCTTTCCTATTTAACATATCATGAAACAGAAGACATAATATTATGAAAGAACAGTTTTCAAGGTTTATTTTAATGATATCGGTTGATGACAAAATTAATAACAACAATCGTATAATTTCCGATTTCGGTTTCACAAAAAAATGAGTTTCTCAGTTTTGTGTAAATTCGCAGATAATTAGCTTTAAAAATAGCTTTCTCACTCATAAAATGTGACATATTTGACAGAACAATAAACAAGAAACGGAAATAATAACATGAAGACTGAGTCAATTGGATACATCAATGCACAATGGCGCAGCATGTCACGGAAGCTGCTACGGGTGTTTTGCCGTTTCTTTTGACGTAATTCTAAAAGCAGAACACAGAAGACAACAGAAGTAAGGGACATATAGGCAGTTGTCCAAAGCAAAAACTACCACAGCAGACGGCCTGTTTTTGAACGGCTAATAGGCTGAGAGCCTTACGCAACAGCCGCCCGACCTATATACGAGCGCGGTAGTTTTGAAGCAGTTCCGTAGCCTGACCTATGCTCGGGCGTGGTCGTCAAAGTGTTAAATTCTTTTTTATTTATTTTTTTTTCACACACCGCTTCAAATGTTCAAATGTTTGTAGAGCTTATGGGACTTAACTACGGGGTCATCAGTCCCTAAACTTACAGACTACTTATGAACTAGCTACAACAAAGGACGGCACAAATATCCATGCCCGAGGGGGGATTCGAACCCCCGACCGTAGTGGCCGTGCAGACCGTGACTGAAGCGTCGCAATCCCCTCGGCCACCGCAGCCGGCGCTTCAACTGTTAAAAATTCTTTATTGAGAACACACAACCGGTTTCGCAAAATGAATTTGCATCCTCAGGTGCTTATTTCATTCAACTCGTAACCATATATATACACGGAGTTGGAACCAGCAGAATCCCATCATTTATCTCCAGGTTTAGCCATCTTGGCATTTAGAACCATCTATAAAATCCCTCTTGTCCAAAAGCTGGGGCTCCGTCAACTGTGAATTAAAAACTGAATAAAATCCATCCCATACATCCGAAGCAGACAAGTAGGAAAGGAAGCGTTGTTGTTGCCGGATAACTGTCTCCACCAGAGATGTGGGAAGCATTTTACTCAGTTTTTAATTCACAGTTGACGGAGCCCCACGTTTTGGACAAAAGGGATTTTATAGATGGTTATACATGCCTGACCTCACACACCGAATGTGACCAAACAATTCTTACGGAAATTTCAATGGGACCTGTTTGATCGTCCTCCATACAGTTCGGACCTCTCTCCTAGCGACTTTCATCTCTTCTTACACCTAAAATCTGTCCTTGGTTCCAGTCACGGTCTGCACGGCCACTACTTCGGGGGTTCCCCCCCACGGGCATGGATATTTGTGCCGTCCTTGGTATAAGGTACTTCGTAAGTAATTTGTAAGTTTAGGGACTGATGACCCCGTAGTTAAGTCTCATAAGCTTAACAAACATTTGAACATCTGTTCTTGGTGTTCAACACTTTAACGATGATAAAGAGTTGTTACCACATGGTTGAACACAGGTGTCAACCTTCTGTGAAGGATGCATGCAAAAACTTGTAGCACGCTATGACAAGTGCCTACAAAATTTCGGTAGTTATGTGGAAAAGTAGTTTAAGAGTTGTAGAATTTTGTGCAATAAAAATTTCTTCTGTAGCTGTGTACAATTTCATTTTATTACCAAACGGATCTTAACTTTCTGGACGCGCCTCGCATTTCAGTGTTAATATATACAAATAGATTATATCTGAATGCAGGAGCGTTTAGAGCACATAAAATACCTCCGAAAACCATTTAAAACTCAATTTTCTCCGGAAGCGGACAATATACGTTTTGATTATTTTTCCTACATTTACATACATACTCCGCAATTCACCGTAAGGTGAGTGGTGGAGGGTACACTGTACTACTACTAGGCATTTCCTTTCCTATTCCACTCCCAAATTGAACGAGGAAAAAAAGAATGCCTATATGCCTCCGTATGAGCCATAATTTCTCTTATCTTGTCTTTGTGATCTTTACGCGAAATGTAAGTAGGCGGCAGCAAGATCGTTCTACACTCAGCTTCAAATTGCGGCCCTCTAAATTTACTTTACAGAAATTCACGAAAAGACATCTGAACGACGTCTTCTTCCCAGCGATCCCCAATTGAGTTGCCGGAGCATTTCCGTGACACTCGCACATTGGTCGAACCTACCGGTAACAAATCTAGCTGCTCGTCTCTGAACCGCCTCTATGTCTTCCTTTAAACTTATCTGCTGCAGGTCCCAAACACTTGAGCAATACTCAAGACGTGGTCGTACAAGCGTTTTATACGCGGTCTCCTTTACAGGTGAAGTACATATTCCCAAAATTCTTCCAATAAACCGAAGTCGGCTGTCCGCCTTACTCACAACTGTCCTTACATGCTCGTTCCATTTCATATCACTCTGCAATGTTACGCCTAGATATTTGAACGACACGACAGCATCAAGAAGCTCACTACTAATGCTGTATTCGAACATTATGGGATTGTTTTTTTCTACTCATGCGCATCACCTTACATTTTTCTACATTGAGAGCTAGCTGCCAATCTTCGCACCAACTAGAAATTTTGTGCGCCGGTGGAGCAGCCGAGCGGTCTAAAGCGTCTCGCTGCGGAGCGCGTGGTTGCTCGCCGTGGAGGTTCGAGTCCTCCCTGGGGCATGGGTGTGTGTGTTTGTCCGTAGGTTAGTTTACCTAGGTTTAAGTAGTTTGTAAGCTACGGACTGATGACCACGCAGTTTGGACCGATAGATTTACAGACATTTGAACAGAAATTTTGTCTAAGTCATCCTGTATGCTATTACAGTCAGTTACAGACGACACCCTCCCATACACCACAGCATCATCAGCAAACAGCCGCAAATTACAACTTACTCTGTCCATCAGATCATTTATGTAGATAGAAAATAATAATGGTCTTATCACACTCCCCTGGGGCACGCCTGACGATACACTCGTCTCTGATGAACACTCACCGTCGAGAACAACGTACTGCGTTCTATTACTTACTACTAGCCACCCTTATTGCGTGCGCTCGCTTCCGGAACGGATCGGGCAGCTGCCCGAAGCGAAGTGATGTGGTGGCCATGGGGGCGGGAGGTGCGTGGCGACCAACGCCCTGCGGCCAGAGGTCAAGTGGAATCGATAGCCGGCAGGCCGCGGTGTGGCTGCGGCTGCGGCCGCGGCCGACTGTCAGCCGTGGCGGCGGCAGCGGCAGGCGCGCGCCTATAATGGCTCCATTGTGCCGCGAATTAGCACAATTACTGGCCGACACATTAGCCGCAGGCCCAGCCCAGGGCGGCCCCGCCCAGCCGCCACCGCCACTGTACGAGGCAGCCGGCAGGTGACGGCGCGGTGGGCCCAACTGACACCAGCTCTACCAGAGGAATACGCCCAGCCCTCGGTGATAGGTGGCCGAGTCGTGCCTCCTGACACTTTGTCTCTCATACCTTCGATACGCGGAGTGTGTATCTGAACCTCAATGGCCATCGTGCAGATTTTCTGACCTCGTGACGTGCGACCCGCATGTTGGAGGGGGAGGCCAAGGGTTCTAGGGCGCCTTGCTGTGGAGCGCGCCGTCGGATATTCGAGTCCTCTCTCGCACATGGGTGTGTGTCTGTCTGTGTGTTGTCCTTAACGTAATTTAATTTCAGTAGTTACTACCCCTAGGGACTAACAACCGCAGCAGTAAAGTCCCTTATATTTATAAACATCTGACGTGTAAACAGGAAGGAAGGAAGATTAGTGTTTAACGACCCGTTCTCAGCTTGGTCATTAGAAGCAGAGCTTACGCTAGTGTTGTTGGGCTAAAGATGGGAAAGGGAATCGGTCTTGGCCTTTGAAACGATTTCACTGCAATGATTTCGTTAAATCACGGAAAACAGAAATCTGGGTGGTCGGAGGTGGATTTGAACCACTATCGGTCCAACGTGTAAGGCAATAAAATACATTCCTAGCCATTAAAATTGCTACACCACGAAGATGACGTACTACAGACGGGAATTTAACCGACAGGAAGAAGATACTGTGATATGCAAATGATTAGCTTCTCAGAGAATTCGGCCGGCCGCGGTGGCCGAGGTGACTGAGGCGCTCCAGTCACGGTCAGCACGGCCACTACGGTCGGGGGTTCGAATCCCCCCTCGGGCATGGATATTTGTGCTGTCCTAGTTCGTAAGTAGTTCATAAGTAGTTTGTAAGTTTAGGGACTGATGACCCCGTAGTTAAGTCCCATAAGCTTAACAAACATTTGATTTTCTCAGAGAATTCACACAAGGTTTGCGCCGGTGGCGACACCTATAACGTGCTGACATGAAGAAAGTTTCCAGCCGATTTCTCATACACAAACAGCAGTTGACCGCCGTTGCCTGGTGAAACGTTCTTGTAATGCCTCGTGTAAGAAGGAGAAATGCGTACCATCAAGTTTCCGACTTTGATAAAGGTCGGATTGTAGTCTTTCGCGATTGCGGTTTATCGTATCGCGACATTGTTGCTAGCGTTGGTCGCGATCCAATGACTGTTAGCAGAATATGGAATCGGTGGGTTCAGGAGGGCAATAAGGAACGCCGTGCTGGATCTCAACGACCTCGTATCACCAGCAGTCGAGATAACAGGCATATTATGCCAATGGCTGTAACGTCTCGATTCCTTAGTCAACAGATGAGGAGATTTGTAAGACAGCAACCATCTGCACGAACAGTTCGACTACAAATTTGCAGCAGCATGGACTATCATCTCGGAGACCATGGCTGCGGTTACCCTTGACGCTGCTTTACAGGAGCGCCTGCCATGATGTACGCAACGACGAACCTGGGTGGCAAAACGTCATTTTCTCTGATGAATCCAACTTTTATTTACAGCATCATGATGGTCGCATCCGTGTTTGGCGACATCGCGATGAACGCACATTGGAAGCATGTATTCGTCATCGCCATACTTGCATATCACCCGGCGTGATGGTATGGGGTGACACTGGTTACACGTCTCGGTCACGTCTTGTTCCCATCGACCGCACTTTGGATAGTGTCCGTTACATTTCAGATGTGTTACGACCCGTGCCTCTAACCTTTATTCGATCCCTGCGAAAACCTACATTTCAGGAGGATAATGCACTACCGCATGTTGCAGGTCCTGTACGGGCCTTTCTGGATACGGAAAATGTTCGACTGCTACCCTGGCCAGCACATTCGCCAAATCTCTCACCAATTGAAAACGTGTGGTCAATGGTGGCCGAGAAACTGGCTCGTCACAATACGCTAGTCACTACTCTTATGCCGGCCGCGGTGACCGAGGAGACTGAGGCGCTTCAGTAACGGTCTGCACGGCCACTACGGTCGGGAGTTCGAATCCCCCCTCGGGCATGGATATTGTGCCGTCCTAGGTTGTAAGTAGTTCATAAGTAGTTTGTAAGTTTAAGGACTGATGACCCCGTAGATAAGTCCCATAAGATTTACAAACATTTGAACTACTCTTGATAAACTGTCGTTATTTGGATACGCCATCCAAGCTCTGTTTGATTCAATGCCCAGGCGCATCAAGGCCGTTATTACGGCCAGAGGTGCGTGTTCTGGGTATTGATTTCTCAGGATCTATGCACCCAAATTGCCTGAAAATGTAATCACATGTCAGTTCTAGTATATTTATCCAAGGAATGCTCTTTTATCATCTGCAATTCTTCTTGGTGTAGCTATTTTAATGACCAGTTGTGTATAATATAGGGGCACTGTAATTTTTTCAGAGACAGCAAAGGACCTGAAAGAGCAATTAGCGGAATGCACAGTGTGTTGGAAAGAAGTATGCAAGATGAAATGTAAGAAGAGAGAAGCAAAAGTAATGGAATGCAGCCCAAGACAATCAGGCGATGCTGAATAAATTGGATTAGGTAACGGAAGGTGTTACATGAATTTGTTGCTTGGGCAGTAAAATAACATATGGTGGTCGCAGTACGGAGGATAAAAAATGCAGAACGGCCATGGGAAGAAAAGCATTTTTTAAACAGGGAAACCTGTTAACATCAAATATTAGTTCAAGTTTAACCCAGTTTTTTTTTTTTTTTCTGATAGCATTTGTGTGGAGTGCCACCTCATACGTAAGTGAAACATGGACGATAAATAGTTCAGATAGAAAGACGATAGAAGCTTCTGAAATGTGAAGCTACAGAACAATGCAGAAGATTAGACGGGTAGATCACGTAACTAATGAGGAGGTACTGAACAGAACTGGGGACAAAATGCATCTTTGCATGCCTTGCCTAAAAGAAGGGATCTATTGGTAGTATACATTCTTAGACATCAAGGAATCTTGAAGTAGCGTTGGAGAGAAGTATGGGGTTTAGAAGTCGTAGAGTGAAATCGAGACACGTATGCAGTAAACATATTCAAATGGGTGTAAGTTGCCGCTCTTACGATGAGATGACAGGTTTGCTCAGGACAGAGTAGCGTGGAGACCTGCATCAAACTATTCTCCGAACTTACGTTCAAAACATCAACAACACGGCAATATGAAGCGTTTCAGAAATTCTCAACGTGCGTTTGACCGTTCACCAGTAAGATGGGAGGACGCCACCTACATCACAATGGAGGGGGCAGCTCTTTTCGGTACAGAGATGATGACGCCATATTGGCCGTGAATGGACGCTCGCATTTGATGAGTTTCGTATATGCAGAGTGTTCCAGACCACCAGTAGACCCCTTCCGAAATTGAGGGAGTCGTATGAAATGTAAAGCACAATACCTCCTAGTAGTCAGTGTACGATTCCGGAAAGATTGGTGCCATTTGCCACTTCCGATTCCCATCGAAAGTGGGCTATTCAGACCAGAAGTTGATTCTTTAAATGGAATGGCATACTTTTTCTTACTTATTTCGATTCTATGCGGAAAACGAATAATTCTCAGTATATTTTTTTTTCTATGCCATCATTGTCCACTCTAAAATATCTTCTGTAGTGTGATGCCCATTTGGAAAGTGGCATGATTACATAACTTCATATGGTTATATTCTAAAGCCAAGTAAGTTACACACATCTAATTATGTACCGTGTTATTAAGGTGCCTACAGTTTAGTACCTTAAAACGGAAGGCAATCGACCGTGCAGTGATATGTACCCACTCGGATTCTAAGTAGTGTACGGACAAATAAACACACACTCGCGAATGTAAACTAGGCTGAATCTGATCAAGGAATAATCTCATTCATGTCCCTGCTAGTAGTGTGCTTTTGTGTGACTTCTCAAGATTCATCTACATTTCGAAAGGGATTTATAAGTGGAGAAAGACGATTTCGAATCTTTTCTTTTTGTAATAAAGCATTTTCCATTTTCGGCATAGGATCGAAATCAATAAGAAAATGTACACGATTTCTTAAAAAAAAAAAAAAATCGTCTTCGAGTCTAAACAGCCCACTTCCGAAGGGAAGCAGAAATTGAAAATACCACCATTCCATCCGGCTTAATATGCTTACTACCAGGACGTACTGCATTTTAAATTTCACGAGACTCCCAAGAGTTTGTAAGAAGTAGACGGGTGGTGTAAAACCTGTATAACCTGAGTCTTAAGAATGCCGGCCGCGGTGGCCGAGGTGACTGAGGCGCTCCAGTCCCGGTCAGCACGGCCGCTACGGTCGGGGATTCGAATCCCCCCTCGGACATGGATATTTGTGCCGTCCTAGTTCGTAAGTAGTTCATAAGTAGTTTGTAAGTTTAGGGACTGATGACCCCGTAGTTAAGTCCCATAAGCTTAACAAACATTTAAACATCTTAAGAATGTAGGTCACTTCAAAGCTTTGGATGTAAGGATTTAAACTCAGAAGGACCGGTCATTGTAGATACTATTTAACGTATTAAAATAACTGGAAACCTCTTATATGCGATTAATTTCGGTATTATGAAAATTTGCCATTACTAAAGGCAACGGCGCACTGAAGATTAGTCAAAGCGCATTTTTCATTATATGATTTGCTGTAATCGTAAGTCAGTAAACGACCTATCTACAACGCCGTGACACGAATGTTGGAGATATGTTTTCTAATTGACTAGAGTAGCGTAGTTAGTAGGGTCGCGAATTTGAAACCGAATTGACGATAGGTGGCGCTGGAACATGTCTCGCTGTATGCAATTTTTTCCTTATTTTCTGCTTTTCTGATAGGTTCGAAGTATTTCTTATTAATTTGATAGAATTGTACTGCATAATTTTCGATGCTAGAGAAAGATTAGTGCACATCCTCTAAGGGGGGGGGGGGCTGTACAATTGTTTTTATGAACAGGACAATTCGCATCTTACTTAGAGTAAAACATCCACTTTGTTCTTTCACGTCTTGTATTTTACACTTTCTAAAAAGTCTACTACTGAGTAGTTACAGTGATCGAAGAAAAATGACCTAAAACTCAAGACAGATGCACTAATGTTATTTAGAGGTCTATTCTATCTTTATATCCCACAGTTAGACTTGAATTTCATACAAGTCGCTGCCCTTATTGACTTCACATGTAACTTTCTAAATACCCTTATTTTCACAGATACTGAACTTAATTATGTAGACATGTTTCAAATACAGAACAACTTGACTAGCATGTGCAAAAGAGCGTTGTAAATGTTCAAATGTTTGTATAGTTTATGGGACTTAACTACGGGGTCATCAGTCCCTAAACTTACAAAATACTTATGAACTACTTACGAACTAGGACGGCACAAATATCCATGCCCGAGGGGGGATTCGAACCCCCGACCGTAGTGGCCGTGCAGACCGTGACTGGAGCGCCTCAGTCTCCTCGGCCACCGCGGCCGGCAGTTAGGCTTGCAATGCATACAAGTCGCTGCCCTTATTGGCTTCACATGTAACTTTCTAAATACTCTTATGTTCACAGATTCTGAACTTATTTATGTAGACATGTTTCATATACAGAACAGCTTGACTAGCATGTGCAAAAGAGTGGATATGTGCGTTTCAGTAGAGCTAAAGCAGGAATCTCACTCCTTTCAGTTCATAAACACTCTGATTCTAGGACCGGATACAGCCAACAGCTGTCGCTGGAGCGCGATGGAATCGCGTGTAGCACGTTGAAGCATACGTTTATTATACAAAAATGTGCCGTCTCTGGGGGTTCAGCCGCACGGTGGATTCAGCATGTTGACCTCACACATTCAGAAACGCGATCCGTGTGCTGAAGGTCTTAGGTGAATCTTTCTTGCTATCGAAAAATTGTAAGTGCACAATTGGAAACTGCCACTCTAAACAGGGTACCAGTGCTGACCAACTCAAATCAATACCCTGTAAGGAAGCATCGGAATGATGACAAATTTATCGTATCCGTTTTCGGCGACGAAGAATAGGCCGGAGTGGCATTTAAAAAGCGAAATCACTGGAGCAAGGGCGTACATATGGACGTACGGCAATCTTTATAACATGGTTTCTTTTTTCTTCATAGGCAACTTGAGAATGCGTCGTACATTAGAAGACCATCTTCAATTAGCGTTTCTGTAGCTAATGAGGAACAAGAGTTGCCTAGAGTGATTGCAGAAATGATCATTCAGAAATATCTGTGAACGTGTCAGACATAACCAATTCCTGTATTCAGGACGGAACAACGGAAGGATGGGACCAGATTGCAACTTCAGAGCACGCTTCGAAAGCCGACGGAAAAACAATAGGGAATTAGCCAAGGAAGCCGTGTAACGTCCCGTTGTCAACGTGGTCATTAGCGACGGATATAACGCTAGAGTTTCAAACTTACAATCTTGCAACTTTCCATAAGGGTTGAGGCGATGACCCACTTTCCTGAAGTTGGCATGTAGATTTGCTGCAGAGCATTCGTGGTGGACGTCATGACCAACTGATTTTTAAAGTATATCTTCCAGGACTTTCGTCCATCCCATCTTCTTTTACGGCATGATTTTGAAGTAAACTGTCCGTCTTCTTACTTGAGCTCATAAATAACTGGATCTGAATTTACAGCTTCAAGCAATACATAGAATAGTTATCCTGTTCCCCTGGAGCAAACAGACTTCGCTACTCTAATTGTAAAACTTTAATTTCGACTAAAAGTGGTCTATCAATTTATATGAGTTATTATCTGGAAAAAATACTGAAAGTTATTTCTTCCGCACCGTTTTCTCGATCGGTACTTACAGCTGTTAATGTACTCTAAATTCATTGGGAGGAAGGAGGTTTCACACAATAAGTGGTACATCGTAATCAGTTTAGCCAAAAGCTATTCTGGTGAGTTAAACAAGGTGGTTAACTAAAGATGATGCTCGTCGTATACAATGCTACTTGTCAAACTTGGTCCATATCCTACTAATCAGTAATGCATTATTTTATTAAAGGCCGTACATATGATCAACCAGCCGCAGTTAAGCTATGGTTTACTGTACCGAGTAAGCCATTTCGTGTTCATCCATTGATTTTATGGCACTGTTAATCTTCTTTTCAGGTGCCCTTACCTGTTGTGAGACGATAGACGCACCCACAATCACACCAAAAGCAATTAAAAAAAATGCAAACCAGCTGAAGATGTTAAAGCGGGAAACCGGTAACAGCGCTTTTACAATAAACCAGAAATGTAATTGTGGCTTGTTGCTGCGGTACTTCATGAAAGTCAGCTATCTCATAACAGCCCCGTTACCATTTTACATAACAGTCCCTTTTGTGGCGAAACTGTCGTTATCCAGCATTCGCAGAATAAATAGAATCTATCGTTTGCTTTAACCGCCGTTGAAACCATGTTATCTGCTGCTAATTACCCCGCAAAGGCCACATCCAGGTATTTGTATGACTGCAGTTTTGATTCATATTGAAAACCGAAGCACGAATGTTGTTTTACAATTTATATAGGACGTACCATTACATTTTACTACATAAATAACGAACAGCCATTCTCCACATCAATCTTTTATTACTACAATATGTGAATTTATATTCGATGGTACAATGACCGTAAGGAATTTAAATTTGCTTGTTCAAAGCCTAACTGATTCCCACCACTATTATCATCAGCTGTATTATAATCCCATTGGGTACATCAAGTGGTTTGAACATATGTAACTCTTAAAACACTTGTATCTGCGACAATGTCTTCACACTCTTTCAGTAAACCATTATCTAAAACGTTCACACTGGAAAAATAAGCTGCACCTTTAGTTTTCTTTGTTGAGTAATTTTTAGAAATTAATGCTTATTGAATCTCCATACAATCTACGACACTCAAATATGTCAACCTGTGATACGTTTCCGTTACGTCTAAGGAACTCAGTACATCTTGCTGCTATACTTTGACACCACCGAAGTATCAGACAAAGGACTCAATGAAAAGCAGCTGGAAACTTGACAAAATTACCTTACTGCCTGTGATACGTATTATTATTTACTAACTAGCTGAAAATCCAGCGTTGGCAGGGGAATTTATTTATAACATTCTTTACCACACCGTCTTCTCTACAAACCCCTCCCCCTCCATACCTTCTTCTCCCGTATATTTACCCTCACCGTTAGGCCCTCTCTTGGCCCATCTTATCAGCACCCACCTCCATACTCCTCCTCATCATTTTAACCGTTCACTTGGTCTCTTCCTCCTCTATTCACGAAAACATTTATCAGTGAACTTTCGTGATTTTCCGTGAAACACCGTAAAAAATTTATTAGAAGGAACCTTTGACATACTCCATGAAAACAGACCAACTTTTTAGTAATCAGTAAAATGGCGTGCAACATTGTTGTTAAGGTACCCTCTTGCTTTGTCTGTCAAGTGTAAAAATTACTCGCAACATCAGAATAAAACTGTAGGTTTGTGTTAAAGTCTGTTAGTAAAGTACTCGCCGTCATCCACCATACGGAATTCCATACAGACAATGACCTTCCTGTTCTGACGCTCAGGTGTGCAGAATTTCATCAAAATCGAAATAAATGTGAACAATTGCATTAATTATGAATGTTCAAATGTTTGTAAATATATCGGACTCCACTGCGTGGTCATTAGTCCGTAGCTTACAAACTACTTAAACTGATGAAAAACAACCTAGGACAGCACAAACACCCATGCCCGAGGGTGGGACTCCCGTCGGCGGTCGGCCGCGCGCACCGCAGCACGGCACCCCAGTATGCACGGCTAATCCGCCGCGGCATAAATTATGAACAAACTAAGAAACACACAATGTGACATTGTTGATACATAAGATTAAAAGTCGATACTTCAGTTATGGTGAATTCATGTAATGCATCAAAGGGTAACAAACAAGTGCCCCTATTTCTTCCTACGTCTTCATGCTCCAAAAGGTAAATTATGTTGGGTTGTTAAAAAAAATGTTCAAATGTTTGTAAATCTATCGGACCAAACTGCGTGGTCATCGGTCCGTAGCTTACAAACTACTTAAACCTAGGTAAACTAACCAAAGGACAAACACACAAACCCATGCCCCAGGGAGGACTCGAACCTCCACGGCGATACGGCAATTGGGTTGTTAATCGAGTATACAGTAAGCGCCCCCCCTCCTTTTTTAAGATAAAAATATTGAAATCGGCCAACGCATTTCAGAGTTAGTGAGACTAACGCACAGCTTTCCAGTATTTTTGTACATATCGAGTTATATTCCCATGTGCCACTTATCTATTTTGTTTCTTGTAATAACAATGGAAATAGTAGCTTCGTCGACACACACACACACACACACACACACACACACACACACACACAGACAGACACACGCACTCACAGGGTGGTGTACATAATGTCCGTCATAGAACACTTCCAATTATTTATTGCACAGATATCATACATTTGGCGATAGTCAGCGCTAGTCGCAAACATGGCGAGTTCAGGTGCTACAGTAGCCATGGAGCGGCTCCTGTCGACACTCATGGCACAGTGGTGGGCCGGAAAACACATTCAAGGGGCAGCAACCTGTCCAAGTAGAAATATCCAGTTACCGTGCTCTCGGCGAAGAAGAATGGCCCATACAGTTTTCGACGTCACAAGATACAAAGATATTTACCTTTGGCGAATCACGCTCAAAATCAATACAAGGGCACCTTCTACCTTGAACTCTAGGAACCGTACGAAACCATGCTTAGAATAACAAGCAATCATAAACGAAACAGTGATGTGAGTCATTCATATGCAAAACGCCGCACTTGTCTGTTAGCGCAACTACATTGTGGCATGCTGTGGCTGCACTAAAGAGTCCTTCAGTTGCGTGAGTGGTATAGCTGAAACACGTATTTGTCTCTCGGAGTCTCCGCAAGCGAGTTACTGTGTAAACTGTGTACAGTGCAGTGATATCACGAAGAGAATTGATGCTACATATGTGGTCCAAATATTAGGGATAAAGTTGCGACGTGCTGAATACAGACATCGGGATCGAGGATATGGAGTTGAAGGATATATTACATAACATAATAATTCAGAAATACACGGCGTTACTTTGGATAGATATACGGAATTTGAAGGACAGGAGGAACCTGAATCTAAAAGTTGTTCTTCAAGCAGTACACGACATATCCAGAGCAACAGGTGTAGTCAAGTTACAGTCAGTACGAAACCCGCCACACATGGCGAGTTGTGTTAAAATATCTTGATGACGGTGTACTAGACATCATTTATGAGGATTATTAAATCGTGGCTTCAATTCCGATAGCAAACTAAGTAAGCACTGTGAGACATTTAGAATATCCGAAGATATAATAATATTGTTATTGCTCGTAAACTAGAATGGTCGTGTGAATAAAATCATCACGGAGTGGTCTGAGAGAAAGAGCGATAACTTTGTGTTGGTACTTACGGAAAGACTGTAATTAGTCCTTTTCTTATAAATACGCCGAAATTTCTACATCTACAATCAATGAAAAGAAAAAAAATGTTCATTTGGCACGTAGGTGTAAAAAGTTACATGTATCCATAATACTGAAATTGTGGGGTTTAAATTATAACTGTTTTGAAAGCGACAACTATATGTAGACAGATGTAGGTACAGAGCTGTTCAAAAATAAATAGGAAAGTGTAAGTACACGCAATGGTCCATGTTGGATTCTCTTTGGTATGCACTTTGATCTAACAGTCACCTAGTGTCATTTAAGTAGAAATATGATGTGTCTTTATCTGTTGACTGTGTGGACTGTTGTATGACATTTCAATCATTTAAAACTGTTCAATGCCAATGTATTAATTATAAGGTAAGGTATTCTTTTAGTTCATATACAGTAAGTTCGTGATCAACCTTCGGACCTATAACTTATGTGCAAAATTCCATACGATGTGGTGCCTCTATACACTTTGTAATACGACCTGGTAGGAAGAAATGTTTTCTTGGTCAACACGTTAATTACTCATACTTTTAGTCTGCAAAGTGAACACCTTTCTTAATACATATCTACATATGTAGCTCTCGTTCAAAAACATGTACAACATAATGTAAACCCTACAATTTCATTATTATGGGTATATGTAACTTTTTACTTCTTTGGACAATATGAAAAAAGTCTATTTCTGTAGATGAATAACTGAGGAAGGGAATATTTGCGATACGCTTAATAAAAAAAGTCTTACTGAAGTATTACCCTCAATTACTGCGACCTATTAATCGTCTCCGCAGTACAACCGACTGAGCAAATAACACTCGTTAAATGTGGACTGACAATTCCGTTTAGTCTTCGACACACTGTGACAAATAACGCATATTCTACAACTACATCTACGCCCTTGAAATCTCTTCACTGTGTTCGGTAGTTGTTACTTCGTGTACCATTGTTGCTTCCTCTTTTTCCTGTTGCAGTTGCGTCAGGTCGAGGGGAAAATAATGACTGCTGGTAAGCCTATGTATAAAGTCTAATATCTCTAATTATCGGTGTTTTCGTGATATGTATAGGTAGAAGGAATGCAGTATACTGGCGGACTCTTCCAGAAGACTACGTTCTTCCTCGATGCAGAATGACTTACTTGCTGTATATGACACAGGAGTTGACCGGCCATCTCCTTGGTGCTTTCAGCTTTAATTAATTCAGATTCGTAAAACGAAAGAGCGCACCTACAGTTACATTCATCAACATCCCCAGGCTACAACTGAACCGGTCATTGCAGAAAGGACATGAGTCAACGTTTTTATGAAAATGAGTTATACACTGGAAAAATGCGTGGAAGGTAGCCGCATTCATACGTACAAGAAGGGCAATAGTCACCAATCAAATGGCGTCACTATCGAACCTTGAAATCATCAGCCCTTGCGACAAGGTCATGCGTCATTGACTTACGCCGTTATTGTAATGACTATTCGGAGGTGTATTTAATCGAACACAGAAGCTGTCGGCGGCCTTGTGCTGCTCTCCCGTATATTTTTTTCCCCTGAGGTTTTAATCGCAACATCAGTCCATTGTCATGTTTAGAGCATTTTAGGTTCAAATAGTAGCATGCAGAAGCCACTTATTTACAGAGGTGTATTTATGTCTGCTTATTCTTCGGACTTCGAAAGGCTTCCTGCAGGCAAGGAAAGGACGAAAAATGCTGATAAATACAAAAGGAATGTTATTCGTGATTCTAAAGTGAAGGGAGTGGAATGCATGAATTGGAAAGGAGACCAAATTCATTCAAGGAGTACAGTAATTGACTTCACGTGCGTAAAATTCGTAAACTTCATTTCTGTGTGGAAGTAAATGCATATATATCCATGGCTGCAGTTTAAGCAATATAGTAATTGATATACTTTCAACCTCAGATTTGGGCGCCCGCAAGTCGATGTTTGTAGTCCATGTCAAGAACAACTAAAATACGCAGCCCTCATCTCTCAGACTCTGTGAAGCGATTTCAGATAGAAGAATTAATGGTTAATGCAGAAGGTAAAAAAATTGTTACAGTGAAATTAAATAAATTTCTGAACGCTGTGAAAAGGAAAATAATGTCTTTGCGCTGACTTTTGGCTACACGCAAAATTTACCATTACCAAACAATCTTGTTCAGGATATTTTTTATTTGAGACAGCTATAGGTCAATGTTTTGGTATATATAATATGTTAACAAAGCCGTCACACCTTTATGTGTAATATAAAGAAGAAAGGTGCAAATGAGGTCCTCTATTTCTGAAACATTATATCGAGAAATATATCTCAAAAGATGTGAATGAGCTTCACCTGTTCTCTGATGAGTGTGCTGGTCAAAACAAAATTCAACCCAATGATTCGCTTTTGTTTAATACTTGTATCAACTTGGAGTCTTAGCAAGATGAAACATGACTTCCCCATGCATTGGCATTGTTTTCTCCCAAATGATAGAGATTTTAGTACTAGAAAAAAGTTAGTAAGTCATCACGTCAAGACCTACTTACCTGAAGAGTATGGCATAATGTTAAAAAAAGGCATCAAGTAAATTCTCAGTGGAAACTTTTGACAATGCTGCTGTATTAGCCTTTAAAACCCTTTAGCCTGACTGTTTAGAAAAGTCGAGCCTCACTGAACCAAATGCTCAAATGTTTGTAAAGCTTATGGGACATAACTACGGGGTTATCAATTTCTCAACTTACAAACTACTTATGTTGTAACCTATACTAAAGACAACACAAACAGCCATGCCCGATGGAGGATTCGAACCTCCGACACGGGAGGCCACGCTATCCGCAACGAGGCGCTCCATGCCGATCGGCTACTCCGGCGCGGCTCTCTGAACCAAAAGTGGGAAAAATTCCCAAGGAACATAAACTTTCTTTCTCTCCTAAATGTACGAGTTTTGAGTGTGATGCACAATATCCTGGGCAAGTGAAAACATGGCAGTTCTTCAGTGATTTAATCTAAGAGACTTTCCATCTCCTTCATAGCCTCAATAAATCAACCTGTAGTAAGTGGCCACATCCTGAAAAAGGAGTGCTGATGAAAGTCAAAAAACACAATGTTTATTTAAAGTGAAAAAGTATATTTCACCAGAGGAATTTCCACGTTTAATTTTATAATACAAATACAAGAACGCCAACAGAGGGGGAAACATACAATAAAAATGATGGTCAGAAGATTAACTTGTTTCATTGTATTCTGCTTTCATATTGTTATAACAAAGCACAGCTATTGCAAAAAATATAAAAAAGAAAGTAATAGTCATAGTTAATTATAATACTATTTTGTCAAAAACTGACATTTTGATCCCGTGGTTGAGTATGAAATACAGGATTAATCTTATAATAAAGGAGACAGTAACCAAACACCTTTGATTATGCTATTTCTTAACTAAATGGCGCCGTTACCGGTTTCGAACCTTTCAGGTCATCTTCAGACGGCTGTTCACGTCCACACAAATGTCACTTACATTTTTTCTTTTATGCAGATAATTTTTCTTGTGGCGAAAAGTCTTTGGTTGTACGGTGCCCTACAATACAAAACCTGATTATAATGACTTTCTCCAGCGTAAATGTGACTCATGATGCCGACAAATATTGTGAACAAACTTTTATGATTGAATTTTTATTGTTAACTTTTATAATAGCATTTTTCTTGTTAACAAGAAAAATTCTATCATAATAGCTTATTCGCGATATTTGTCGGTATCATGAGGCACATTTACGCTCGACAAAGTCGTTATAATCAGATTTTGTATTGTAGAGCACCACACAACCAAAGACTTTTCACCACAAGAAAAATTACCTCCATAAAAGAAAAATGTAAATGACGTAAGTGTGGACGTAAACAACCGTCTGAAGATGAACTGAAAAGTTATAAACCGGTAACGGCGCTATTTAGTTAATAAATAGCATAATCAAAAGTGGTTGGTTGCTGTCTTCTTTATTATAAGAATAACCCTGTATATTTAAGTTTGCCTTGTACAATAATAACTGGTCTCTGTAATAAAATGAGCAAGTATTTGCAAATATTGCTATAATTTGTTGCAACACACCGTATTTCAAATGTTCAAATGTTTGTATAGTCTTTGGGACTTAACTACGGGGTCATCAGTCCCTAAACTTAAAAACTACTTATGACCTAGCTAACACTAAGAACGGCACAAATATCCATGCCCGAGAGGGGATTCGAACCCCCGACCGTAGTGGCCGTGCAGACCGTGACTGGAGCGCCTCAGTCCCCTCGGCCATCGTGGCCGGCAGGCGGGGATACGAACCGTCGACCGTAATGGCCGTGCAGACCGTGACTAGAGCGCCTCAGTCCCCTGGGCCACCGCGGCCGGCACACCCTAGTTCATTGAGAAAAAAAATCATGAGTCAGCGATTTTTGAATTAATTGTACGGTTAAACTATAAATTACAAAACAAACATACACAGTTCTACAATACAGTAAGGAAAGTGATGGTTGATGGAGTAGAAAATTTTTCCTTCTCCTATAGAATTTTACTTTAGTGACTAATAACTTTTTTTGAAATGATGGATTCTTTAATGTATTTAAAACTTTTATGCCGTTGTAAAATAAACCCATTAGCTTGGGTCAGAACTTGTGTCTGCCGCTAAATTAATCACTTTCCATTCTAGGGGTAGGCGTCTGATGTTTGCAGCATCTTTCCATCTGTTTCATGTTGAGTGCACGGAGTCCCTAAGGCAGGAGCCGTTACTCTCTCTGTATGCGCGTGGAAAGGGAAGAACGTGGCAAAGGAAAATGAGCGGGACCCAATCAGCAGTAACTACGCCAACAAGCCGGCCGCCGTGAATGCTGCCATACTCCCGAGGTCGTGGCGATAACGGCCCGGGTCGTAGGGGTCGGCGGTGGAGGGGCTTTGTAGATGGCGCTGGCGGCTGGGAAGAGTGCGAGGGGGCAGGTGGCGGTGCTCTGCGGACGGTGGCCGACTTTCAAGCACCCTTCCGCCGCCATTTTGGTGCTGGGCCGCACGGTCCAGCTGTAAATCAGGGACACCACAACTCCCTCCCTTTCTCTCTACCCCCTCCATCTCTCTCTCTCTCTCTCTCTCTCTCTCTCTCTCTCTCTCTACACGAAGCCATCATTCGCAGCCGTTCATCTTGGCTCGGCCAACACCCCCAACCTCCAGATTCGTTTTTTTCCCTTTATGAGTCCCCATTCTCACTGCTTACCGTGCAATGACGCAGAACGTGATTAATTTTTCTGTTCTCACGCATTTTCCAAGAGACGCCGAACTGCCGCCGTCAGAGGGCTCCATCGACACGTAGCGAGGGTACAGTGAGGTGGGTCGACTCACCCCCGTACATCCCTGAGAAGATCTTTCATTTGCGTCTGTGTACACATTCCGCTGGCCACCACATAGAGCGTAATGGACCTTACCTCGTAACACCACCAATTTCCTATCTACGAGCTAGCAGGTCGTCCTTACGAAAAATTTTTGGTACCAAAAGTGAACTTGAAATATCAATATAAAAAATGGAAATTTACAAACCCTGAGACTGTTTTTCGTCTCGAATATGTCAAAGGCATTTTGATAAATGTGAAGCATTGCATTAAACTTCGTGATGTGGCCGGGAATCGAACCCGGACCTCCATGCTTATTACGTAGGCTGGCCGCGATGGCCGAGGGGACAGAAGCGCTCCAGTCACGGTCTGCACGGCCACTACGGTCGGGGATTCCAATCCCCCAGCGGCATGGATATTTGTGCCGTCCTTAGTATAAGTTAGTTCATAAGTAGTTTGTAAGTTTAGGGACTGATGACCCCGTACTTAAGTCTCATAAGCTATAAAAACATTTGAACATTTTTTTATTACGCAGACGTCTTACCACTAGACCATCGCACCAGTGGTCTAGTGGTATGTATTCCCGCATCAGGATATCGAGACACAATTAATTGTCGTTAGGAGCCCAGCCTCGGCTTGTATACAATTATATATTAAAAGAAAAGTGGTAAGACGTCTCGCTAGTAAGCATGGTTCGATTCCCAGCTGCATTACAAATTTTAATTTAATACTTCACCTTTATATTTAATGTCCTTGAACTTCAAATGTTGGAATTAAACAGCGTTTCTCGAGAAGAACGTCCAAGGATAACCATTTGAGTTTCCGAAGTATCTGTAAGTGACATGCATTGCTCGGAGCTATCAGAAACAAACATAGCAGGGCGTCCCTCAATAGTTTCGACGTCTTCCTTGATAAAAGCGATTTCCAACATGTGGTCTGCAGATCACAACTAGTTCGCAAGAGGTAAAGTGCGGTCTTCAAACGTTATAAAATTTCAAAATTTTATTAAAGTATCGCAGCCGTTCATCTTCGCTCGGTAAACACCCCGAACCTCCCGATTCGTTTTTTCCCTTTATGAGTCCCCGTTCTCACTGCTTACCGTGCAATGACGCAGAACGTGGTTCCCTTTATGAGTCCCCGTTCTCACTGCTTACCGTGCAATGACGCAGAACGTGATTAATTTTTCTGTTCTCGCGCATTTTCCAAGAGACGCCGAACTGCCGCCGTAAGAGGGCTCCACCGACTCGTAGGGAAGGTACAGTGAGGTGGGTCGACTCACCCCCGTACATCTCTGAGAAGATCCTTCACTTGCATCTGTATACATATTCCGCTAGCCACCACACGGTGCGTAATGGATCTTACATCGTAACACTACCAATTTTCTATCTCCGAGCTAGAAGGTCGTACTTACGATAAATTTTTGGCGGCAAAAGTGAACTTCAAACATCATTATAAATGGAAATTTACAGACCTTGAGACTGTTTTTCGTCTCGAATATGTCAAAGACATTAAAAATAAAGGTAAAGCATTGAATTAAAGTTCGTGATGCAGCTGGGAATCGAACCCGGACTTCCATGTTTATGAGGCAGATGTCTTACCACTAGACAACCGCACCAGTAGTAATTAGAGCGCCTTAGAATAGTCTTAAGTACGACTTCCCTCCACGTCACAAACAATCACCTTCTGTGTTCCAAGAGAAACAGCATTTCTAAATTTCCATTTATAATGGTATTTATACCACCTTAGCATAATTTTAAAGGCAGGAATGTTCCACTATATCCATTGCCGAGGTGCTGTTCAGCTGCATGGAGAGCCTTGGAAATTGTGGCAATATTTCTTGGAACACAGAAACTGAATTAGTGTTTGTGACGTGGAGGGAAGTCGTACTTAGACTATTCCAAGGCGCCTTATTCACTAGTGGTGCGGTGGTCTAGTGGTAGCCGGGCGCCGTGGCTCAGCGCGCCCGGTCAGGGGGCTGAACGCCCTCTGTAAAAAAAAAAAAAAAAAGCTGAGCCAACCATTCAACGAACAACCACCAACAAGCTGAACGAACGACCGCAAACCATAGATCTACCAGATTGAAAAAAAAGAGTGGAAAAAAGAAGTGGTAATACGTCTCGCTACTAGGCATGGGGGTACGGGTTCAATTCCCGGCTGCATCAAAAATTTTTCATTACTTTTCATTACTTCACCTTTATTTTTAATGTCTTTGAACTTCAAATGTTTTCATTAAGCAGCGTTCCCGAGACGAATGTTACCACTGTCCATTTGAGTTTCCGAAGTATCTCTGTGTAACAGGCATTGATTGAAGCTATCAAACATAGCAGGGCGTCCCTCAATAGTTATGATCTCCTTCATAAAATCGATTTCCAACATGTGGTCTGCAGATCACAAGTGGTTCTCAAGAGGTAAGGTGTGGTCTTCAAACGATAAAAAGTTTCAAAAATTTATACTTATTAAAGTATAAAATTGTCGTTAAGCAGTCGGTTAATCGCGCCGTGTGGCAACGGTAACGTGATAACTTCACACCTGATTACACACGGGAATAATATCCGTTATACATATACCACTACTGAGAACGTTTATTAATTTCAAAATGATGGAAACTCAAAGAAAGCTTCTGATCCTGCATTACGTTGTTTTATGATTTTATTCGTGATTTACTTAGATGAACTAAGGTTTCCTGCTTTAAAAATGTAGCAAACACGTAGTAGTCCACCACATCCCTCAGTTCCTTTTAAGTGATATATGGTAAACTGTTTATTATTATGTCTGTTCCAAGGGAACAGACGTTGGCGGTGATCCGCAGCAGAGATAAATATATCTATGTATATGCTTCGCAACTCGCGAAATTTTCCGACGTCTGCTGCTCTTGTAAGATGGACAAACGATCTGCACAGTGCACCGGGTTCGAGTCCCGGTCCGGCACAAATTTTCATGTGGTACAGATCGTTTGTCCATCTTACAGGAGCAGCAGACGTCGGTAAATTTCGCGATTTGCGAAGTATATACATGGATATATTTATTTCTGCTGCGGATCACCGCCAACGTATGTTCCCTTGGAACAGACAAAATAATAATAAACAGTTTACCATATACCACTTAAAATGAATTGAGTGGTGTGATGGACTATTACTTGTTTCAATAAAACAGAGTCACACAGTCCTAGTTTGTGAGAGAGGGTGGAGAAGAGGATGCCTTGCCGTGGATAGGAGGTGCGTGTTACGCGGAGCTGCCGGGCGGACAGGGGCGATCAATTGGGGGTGGGCGTGCTGTGGTAGTTAAGCGACGGGCTCGCCACGCCCTGGCGGAATGTGGCTGCGGACTGCCGCCCCCAGGAAGGGGCGGCCCGAGGAAGCGCCGCCACTTTGGCGCGATCAGCGGGGCACGCGATCCGGGCTGCCCACCTGTAAGGGGCCGCCGGACACAGTGCTTCCCGCGCGCCTGTCTCGACACCTCTTCAATCCCTTAAAGCTTACGCCATGAAGACATTTAAAAAGTAATTACACATTTTAAGAGAGAAGGCTGTAAAGCTTCACTTACTCTGAGGAATACCTGTTTAAGATAATATAGAAAAAAAGAAAAAAAAAAAAGGTAGGGAAAATCAGAATTATAGGGGTCAAAATTTTAGAACTACACTTAAGAGATGATAAATTAGTTTTCAAAAGATATAGATTGGCTAGCCAGTACTTACCTTTGTGCTGTACCGCCGATAGTGACACAAATGAATAAAAAGAAAAAAAGGGACGAAAAAGGACAAGCTTTCGAAACATTCTTCAGGTGTTGCTCAAACACCACCCTCGTGAGCTAGGTCGTGAATTACCTTTCCCTTCCTTTCCCATACTTATTTCTTCCCTTCTCTCCCACCTGAAGGAGGAACTGTGTTCCGAAAGCTTGACCTTTTTCGTAACTTTTTTCTCATTTCTGTCACTATCGGCGGTACAGCACAAAGGTAAGTACTGGCCAGCCAATCTATCTCTTTTGAAAAAGAACTACACTTTAATAAGTCATGACTGCAAAATTCTGATACGAATAATTTATTATTATAAAAAAACAACCGGTACAATTCGACCTGAAATACGTTTGATTTATAAGAAATTTACGAACACGGCTCAGCATAGAAGATTGGTTAAAGAAATGGAAATCTACGTTTACTGCTCTTGAAGATTTGGATAAAGCTTTTCATAATGTTGACTGTAGTACACTCTCTCTTGGCTGTAGGGGTAAAATATAGAGAACGGAAAATGTATACTATGACGTATACAAAAACCATACAGAAGTTAAGAATTGAAAGAACCTTAATAGGACGGAGTGGTTTGGAAGGGAGTAAAACAGAATTGTAGCCTTCCCCCTTGTTATTCAATCTCTAAAATGAAAAAAGTTGTAAAGCAATGTAAGGAGAAATGTGAAGAGCCAATTAGAGTTCGCTGCGGCGGAGTGACCTAGCATTCTAAGGCGCCTTGCTGCGGAGTGCGCCGTTGCTCGCTGTCGAATGTTCGAGTCCTCCCTCGAAATGGGTGTCTGTATTTGTCCATAGGTTAAATTAATTTAAGTAATTTGTAAGCGTAGGGACTGATGACAGAGTAGTTAAGCCCCATAGATTTTCAAACATTTTGAAATTAAATAAGAAGGAAAAGAAATAAAATTCTGCAGTTTGTCAAAGATATGTTTGAAATGATTGTAAATATATTGAACCCAACTGCTATATTCGGTAAGTCCGTAGACTTACAAACTACTATATAAGGACAAGACACACACCATTACTTTATTTAGCAACTAATTAAGAAAATTTGATTTACTGTGCTCAGCTATGCTACTTAAAAACTCTAGTAAGAAAATAACTGAACTTTCTAAATGTTGCCCAAACTCATACATGGTTACATGTAGCTAACCACTTTGCCATCCTCTTTATCTTACTATGTGATTTGTTTAGTTTAGTTTCAATGATATTGTTATTGAATAGAGCGCGTTTTTGGGATTTTTTTGAAACGTTGTAGTTTTTGGAGCAACGATGCAAAGATAACGTCATGTGATAGTTGTAAAAACTGTTTCAGAAACAGTAACATTTGGAAATAAACTTTCGAAGTCCTTGGCTGTAAAGAGGCAAATTAATATTCTTTAAGTTCCGCAGCGAGCCTTCATACTCATCCCTACGACATCCACGTATCCGTGACTGGACTCCTACCCAAATGATCGTAGAAGAAGTCATCAACTTTCGTCTTGCTTAGAAACCATTGAGATGCTTACGTCAGGTGACTTACGGAATGAAACATTGGTACCAATAAAGGATATATTCTCTTGAATATGATTTGCAAGTTTGTCACAAATTCGAGATATAAATCTCCTTTTCCTAAATATTACGGTTTGACATTTTAAATATCAATGTTCTGTCAACTGATGAACAAAATTCTGCTATACTAAATTATTTTCATCGGAGTCTGTATATCTGATAATCCAGAACATTATACCGGACGTCAGATATTTTCTAAAATTCAAAGCAAAATTATATGTGCCCTAAAGAAGTAAAAATAATCTAGATATATGGCAATATTACTCAGAGAAACTAATAACTACAAATGATTCTTCCAGAATGAATCTTTCACTCTGCAGCGGAGTGTGCGCTGAAATGAAACTTCCTGGCAGATTAAAATTGTGTGCCGGAACCGGGACTCGAACCTGCGACCTTTGCCTTTCGCGGGCATGCGCACTACCAACTGTGCTATCCCGACACGACTCACGATGCCGCCTCACAGCTTTACTTCCGCCAGTACCTCGCCTGGAAGTACCTGCCAGGAAGTTTCATATCAGCGCACACTCAGCTGCAGAGTGAAAGATTCATTCTGGAAACATCCCTTAGGCTGTGGCTAAGCCATGTCTCCACCATATGTTTTCTTCCAGGAGTGCTAGTCTTGCATGGTTCGCAGGAGAGCTTCTGTGAAGTTTGGAAAGTAGGAGGCGAGGTACTGGCGGAAATAAAGTTGTGAGGCGCCATCGTGAGTCGTGTCGGGATAGCATAGTTGGTAGTGCGCTTGCCCGCGAAAGGCAAATGTGCCAGGTTCGAGTCCCGGATGCGGCACACAATTTTTATCTGCCAGGAAGTTTCACAAATGATTCTTATTTCGGAATTATGGTATATATGAATGAGTAGATTTTCTAAGAAAATAGAAAACCTGATAATCAGTTTTTATATAGTTAATAATAAAACTCATTATTTACTCATTATTTAGCCATGGCAACAATAAGTTACTTGATAAAATTGGTGCAGTTCACGTTTAAGGAGCGATTTATATGTTAACAGAAGAAAAAGGGAACAAATATCTCTAACACAGAATCTTGTGCAGTGAGTTCCTTTTGTGCGTAGATGATGAGTGAATCCAGTTATAAATCACGTAAATATCCGTAAAGCCATACGCTGTCCTCCAAAACACTGTCTTCTCACCAGAGGCACATAGGCAGCGAGAACAGAGTACCGATATTTTACCAGTAAGAGATGAGTACAATGAGGGAGTCCACACTGCAACGTTAAATTAACTCGGGCACGTAATAAATAATGAATAAGACACTATTACTGAGAGTTAAATTTATCTCGTAAACTGATTATTGCGTATTCGAGTTGCAAAAATACACCAACGAATTTGTTAGCTATCCACATCGATACCGGTGACATTTACGTTCATAGGTGATATATTAACACAGTTCTCGATCATTCCATGACAGTTCTCTAAAATTGGTTAGTTATCAATTGAAGAGCCAATAAGGTGAATGGCATTGCAAACGTTATTTCAGAGTAATGGTTGGTCGAGTCTCTGCTTATATATCAATAGCAATGAATATCCGCTTTGCGTTAAAACTATGTGCGTAGCTTCCAAAAGTTGGTTGTCGGTTGGCCTTAGTGCGAAGTTCTGTACATTCTGACTCATATATAACTCAGTGACTATAAAATGTCATAGTTTTGTTTGCCAAAGAAGAAAAAAGAGGTAGATAAAACTAATTCAGGTCTAATTTGTATATCTGAGGGATTTATCGAATTGTTAGAAGTAGAAAAGCGTGATGGGATCAATCAAAATACATTGATTTCAATGTAGAAGAGATTCCTCTCACAATGAGACATACATTACGACTGTCAGCACCATATTACAGACACTTCTTAAGACGTAGCTTTTAACTCCTGTATAATATAAGATTGCAGTAGAAGGAAACACTCCAGCCTAATTTGGAGGACTTGCAAATGTTCACTGATATATTTCTTGGAATCCCGCAAATAGTGAACCATCTGTTATAACGGGCATTTAGTGCTTACTGAAGCAGGGTATTCCGTGATACCACTATTATCCTGATTCTTGGTTCCGCAATGTGCCACAGCGATGCCTTGCTTTCTAAAGCATCCAACATATACCGCAGATTGAGTGCCTTCCAGTTCTATGCACTCCCCGCGCTCTGCGAGAAGGAAAAGAACAACACGGTAGTTGCAGTGAACATTGGTCAAACGCTCGAGAATGCTGTACTTTGCTACCGCTGCTTAAGTAATAATGATTTGACAGATAAATATCAACGATAAAACGTTAGAAATGCTTCGTAACATAGATAAAGATATAGAGAATAATTGCATTTCTGTATTATAATAAAGTCGTACTTACACAGTCCTGTAACACTTTTCCCGTTTCATGTCTTGTTTCGAAATTTTGTACAGCATGGCCTCTTACTTGAAAAGGACTACCATCAGAATCATACATGAAATATGGTACATTTCATGAAAGGGATGTTGTGCGTACACATGTTATGTGGAAAGTGAAAAAATATACAATTTTCATTAAGTATTATAATGGCGGAAGTATTTCTAATTCAACATTATTTTGCCGTGATGAGTAAAACACTTTTTATATTTCTTCTTATAATATTATGCGAATAAGAATATGGAGTAATTTCTATATTTTTGCTTGTAGTTTTGTTCCGCTGCCGTAATGGAAAAACTCAACAATCAGATAAAACGCGGAAAGCAATCGATCATATCGTATAATGAAAGGATGCTTGAACTATCCGTAAGGAAGGTTTTACAGCAATACTTCTCAGTTTACAAATCATCTAAATTTTATTCAGTACCTTGTACCACTTCAAAGAAACTCTGCCGGCCGCGGTGGCCGAGGGGACTGAGGCGTTCCAGTCACGGCCTGCACGGCCACTACGGTCGGGGGTTCGATTCCCGGCTCGGGCATGGATATTTGTGCCGTACTTAGTATTAGCTAGTTTATAAGTAGTTTGTAAGCTTAGGGACTGATAACCCCGCAGTTAAGTCCCATAAGCTATACAAACATCTGAACATTTTTTTGAAAGAAAATCTCATGAAAGCTACTGAACACTTTAACTGCAACACAGACATATGGCCTTTTCTTTCTAATCTGGGAATTAGGATACCACTCATGGAGTTAGGATACCACTCATGGCGTTAGAATACCACTATCACGGATTTAAGAACCTTGACACGCATTTAGGAGCCTCTGTCACTTTATTTTTATACTTTTTGTTGTATGTGTACAGATTGACAATAACGAGAAAAAGGTTACAGAGTACTGAAACTGTCAACATGACATGTTATTTACATGACTTATTTTCATTTATTGGTACTGTGCAACACACTCCGAAAAGTATCACGGAATTAGGCATCCTGACTCTATTTTCAGAGTGCAAACGGTTTACCCGTCTAATTTTTGTTCCCAGTGCATTTTTACTGACAAGAACGAGGAAATATGAGCACTGATATGGCAAAGTTAAAGTAAATTTACACCTAACTATTGACCTAAACAACCTCCGGGAAAACTGTAATCTCTTAACAGAGAAAAGGCTACTGGACCCGATGGGATACCAATTCGATTGTACACGTAGTACTGCCCCACCACAACCCCTCCTCCGCTCAGTTGCAGAATTATAGCGATGGTCTCTACAGGAGCAAAGCGTTCCTAAGAATTTGAAAAAAAAAAAAGAGTACATGTATTTTCCTATTTCAAGAAGTCTCGTCAATCCGATTAACGAAATTATAAACCTAGATTCTTTGACCAGTGACAGAATTTTGGAATACGGTTTATATTCAAGTATTATGTCATTTCTGAATACTGGTCATCTCTATTGCAGAAACCAACATGGTTTACGAACGCAACGATCTTGTGAAATACAGCTCGCGCTATTCACCTGCTAGACACAAAGGGCAATAGATACAGGACCTCAAAATAGATTCCGCAAGGAGTGCGACACCTTTCCTCATTTCAGCCTAAAGAAAAAAGTGCGAGCATAAGAAGTATCTGAACAACTGTGTGACTGCACTGAGGCATTTCTAGCTAACATAACACAGCAAGTCCTTCGCGGTGGAAGAAAGTCTTCAGACATTAGTTTTAAACGTTGTCCCAAGGGAGTGTAATAGGACTGCTGCTTCCCACAATACATATATTTGATGTCGTAGCTAACATCAAAAGTTTAATGTTGCTTTTTTCGGATGATGCTGTAGTTTTGCGAGAAGTCGAAGTACTGGAAAAGGATGGCGAATTGTACAATCATCCACAGCGTATTCCCGCATGGTGCTGAGAATGACAGTTGACCCTCAACATAAACAAATGTAAATTGCCATGATTACATAGAAGTGCAATGTGTATGGTTGTGCAATCAGCATTGTAGTTACTGTATGTTACTGTTTAGAATGGCTGGATTCAAGACAAAAGCGGTTTGAGAATTTTCTACACTTTACCAGAAGATGTAAAAGATTAAGATGTCGATGCTGACTCTGGTGAAGATTTTGAGTCACCAAACACTTCGCGGATTTTGAACAAAAGATGGAAGCAGAAGTGAAGTATTCTGTCCATTGGCTGTGGAAGAGTGCAATAAAATAATGGGAAGGGTAGATCGATTTTATCTACTGCGAGAACGGTTTGCTGTAGATCGTCGTTCAAGGAAGTGGTGACACAAACTCTTCTTCATTCTTGTATATTTGGCAGTTGCCAATGTCTAAATTATGTGGAAGTTACAGAAGCAGATCAGCTAACCTTTAGAATACATTTGGCAAGGCAGCTCATCTCCGCTTCTCAAGTCGTAAGCGAAGAGGAAGGCCCGTTCATTTTCAGACACCAAAAAGAGGCGTGTGTGGAGTTCCAGATGAAGTTCGTCTGGTGAAAGTTGGAACAAAAGGTACTGCAAGCAGAAGGTGCCGCCAAAGAAGCACCATAAAACCAAGAAAAAAAAAATAGGACAAAAATAATTTGGAGCAACTGTTGCGTACCTTTGTGTGTAGCACCATGCTTCTCTAAGTTCCACAGTGCGTCATCTTAGTGAACTCAATGGACTTTATGAACTAATACAAAAGTAAATCATATGTTTAATATGCTTTTTCTATTAAAATCAAGGATATCCATTTTTTTAATTATCAGTTCCAGTTAGTACAAAGTTCGTTAGGAAGAATAGTTCCCCAAAAAATTTTTACACCCGTATTCTAAATACTCACTTTCAAGATTTAAACTATGATTTTATGTATGTCTTCTTAGCCAAATATAGTATTCATAAAAAGTCTACAATTTCTAGAAATAATTTGGTCATTAAAGGGTTCGTATATATAGATAAATAGCTGCCCCATCGCCGTAAAACCGAGCCTAATACCTTCCCCGGGTAGACATTAGTTAACTGTACAAATATTTAGCTCTTTATGTCTTGTGGTTCAGACGTGATAAATGTACACCGAACAGACATTCACATTTATTGATGATATCTCTCCCGATCCCCTGGTTGGTTTGAGCAGGTTACTTCCACTAGACCATAGTGTCATCGCACCTCACACCTAGCACCTCGGTCTAGCAGCGCGTTATCCCTGCCGACACGCGCTTTATTTTATTTATTTGGTTATTTACCCTGACCAGATTAGGGCCATAGGGCCCTCTCTTACATCTGATCAGGAACAACATAAACAAAGGATTTCATTACAAAAACCACTGCATTAATAATATTAAATAATAACAATATATGATAGTACTAATAATAATAATGATAATAATAACACAAAAATGAAAGTAATACTAATAATAACAAGAGATATTCACATTTGAATTAAGTTTAAAATAAACAGAAGAGAGAAAATGGTTAGTGAAAAAGGAGAAGATTGAAAAATGACAGTGCTAATGGATGTGAGGAAGTGGAGACATATATGAATGGAGATCTCTGCTGGCGAAAGGAAAGGGAAACATTTATGGGGGGAGGAGGAATTGACAACAGTGGGCTACAGACTGGTAAGTGGAGAAAAAGATGGCTATTGTGACAGAAGGTGAACACTTAGTTGTCTTTTAAAGTTTTGAATTGGTTCTATTTCTCTTAACTTTTGAGGAAGATTGTTCCACAGACGTGTTCCCGAAACAGAAAATGATTTGGAGAAGATTGCAGTGTTATGTGAAGGTAGAGAGAGAGTTTTATTTTGGTAAGAGCGTGTGTTTCTGCCGTGCTGTTCAGATAGTAATATCGTCGTTGAGGATAAGTATGAAGGTTTGCAATGATTGAGAAAGCGATGCAGCAAACATAGTGTACGATAGCTTCCACGCTTATCTGCACGTAGCCAAGATAACTGTGGTATGCGGGACTGACATGGTCGTAGAAATGTAAGTTGCAAATGTATCGGATACAAGAATTCATCGCCAGCTCCAGCCTACGTGAGTTTTCGTGTGATAGTCCTTGCAGAATAGCATCACTCTGTCGGGACGCGTAACTGCGTCTCCTCCGTTCATCGGCCAAAGTGTTGCTCTGCCGCTGACGGCTGCGAACGCCCGACAGCAGCATCCTGCCGTCTGCGCCAGATTAATTTCGTCCCACGAGTCGCGCGCATCTGCCCGCGCGCGGAGCACTGCTCGCGCGTCATTACGCTGAGCGTAGTCTCCCCTACGCTACGCGCCAGTGGCAGCTGCGAAGTGCTCATAAATTACAAATATTGGCTTTAGGCTGTCGGCCGGCGGGCGGCTCGTCTCCGCTCAACAGATTAGCGACCATCGACCGCTGACGATACGTGTAAACAGCGACGCCCGGGCCTTCGATAAACACGGCCCCAATTCGCGATCCAAGTGGTCCGGAACTACCGGGGATGCAGCCGACGCCGCCGCCGGCACGTATAATTTAACCCCCGCCGGAGCTCGCGCACCTGTGAAGTTTGGTTTTCAAGTGAACGGCCGCTTTAGAATACAGAAATTCCCGTCTCTAATTGGAATTAGGTTCGCCGCGCCGGCAGCAGCTTAAATTTAATTGCCAACCTTTGACATTCACTGGAACGTTAAACTTGCTTCGCTAATTAGCTGCAAATTAGCGTGCGTCGTTTACATGTGTTACACACAGCTACACTTCTTTAGTGTACGCGCAATTAACTCTCAAGCGTTTCTGTACTGGCGCCAGTAAAGCAACGAATATTTCCGGATCCTTGCTGACGTGAATATTGGTTAATATTTTATTTTTCTTTGTTCGTGCAGTTCTTCAGCCATTTGGTGCCACTGCATTTTGTCCTTTTTTGTTTGTCGTCTATGAATTATTTTTCGTCAGCTTTTATTTGCACTGTTATGAACCGGGACTGTTAATTTGTCAGGTACTCGATCTGTGCATTGTCAATGTTAATAAGTATGGAGTGCGAAATACAGGAAAACACCTCTTCGAAGACACCGTGTTATACGAATTTATCCGAATACCAAGTGCCACAGAAGCTGCAAGGAAAAAAATTCGCACTGACGTGTTTTACGGCCCACTTTAGATATGTAGTTTGAATGTTTTTGCAAACATTTTGGACAAAAATAATGTAAACAAAAAAAAAATTAATAAGAGTGTCTGAAACCCTTTTAGGAAAAAAAATTTGGGAGTGGCGGGTTTTCAACCACTGACCTTCAGCGTCACAGCCGAACGCAATGTCAAAAAAAAAAAAAATGTTCAAATGTTTGTATAGTCTATGGGACTTAACTACGGGGTCATCAGTCCCTAAACTTACAAACTACTTACGAACTAGGACGGCACAAATATCCATGCCCGAGGGGGGATTCGAACCCCCGACCGCAGTGGCCGTGCAGACCATGACTGGAGTGCCTCAGTCTCCTCGGCCACCGCGGCCGGCAACGCAATGTCCACTACGCTACGGCCAACAGTTGGATGTTGCGTATAAAGTTTCGTACTATTCATGTCCGTTGTTTTTAACTGATGCTAATATGGAATGTGTAGACACTAGATTATCACGTATCGTACGAAGCACGACGTGTTTTTGTTAATTCTGCAGTGCGCCATTGCTTTGAAATGAAAACGTGCAAGTTAAAATAAGAAAATCATCAAATACGCAACGCAAGATGGCTTATGCCAGAGAGAGTTCTGGGCGATGAATGTCACGTGACATCTGCGAACGGCTGGTTTTCGTTAATTCAGTGGAGGGTGTCAAAAGTCTGTTATTTTTGCAAATATCTCTCAAACGATACCAGATAAGAAAAAAACACATAAGGGAAAAAAGCTGTAGAGAATCTTCTCCTCTACAAATTAGGTTATTCAATTTTAGCGTCAGATGAACGGTTTATATGCAATTAAAATTACATTACAATCGGCCTTTTTATGGTATTAGTAACTTATTTCTTGTCCGAAATATTTGAAAAAGCGAGGTTTTAGTCTTTGGAAGCCAAAAATTTTGTCTGTAAAATTTGGTGCCGATCGGTTGAACAGTTCGACCTAAAAAGTGGGAAGATGTTGCAGCCAGACAGACATCGTCAATCACCATTATTTTTGCAAATATCTCTGCAACGATACAAGACATGAAAAAAAAACATAATAGAGCGAAGTTGTAGAGAATTTTCCATTCTACCAATTAGGTTATTCAATTTTCGTGTCAGATGAACGGTTCGTTTGCAATTACAATTATATTACAAACGGCTATTTTTGGCGTTACTACCGTATTTTTTGTCCGAAAAATTTGAATAAGGGATGTTCTGGTCTTTGTCGGCCTACAATTATGTGTGTAAAATTTGATGCTGATCGGTTGAACGGTTCGTCTTAAAAACGGGAACACGTTACGGACAGACAGACAGACGGACGGACGAACAGACAGACAGACAGACATACATCCCAAAATCGCCGTTATTTTTTGCAAATATCTCTGAAACTATACGAGATATGAAAAAAAAACTTAACAGAGCAAAGTTGCAGAGAATTTTCTCCTCTACAAATTCGGTTATTCAATTTTCGTGTCAGGTGAATGGTTAAGCCGTTATCTTTATTTAAATTTCGAGCTGTCAAAAAACGATCGCAAAGGCCCACTTTTAGTGTTACTACCGTAACCTAAAGTGGACAAAAAAGTTTTTCTGGAGTTAGGCAATTACGAAAGGAAAGCCACGAAAATGTTTTCCTCGTCTCCAAGAAAACAAATTAGATTGTGTTGATGCGTACCTGCATAATTACTGGCCACTTCGCGTAATTTCTACTGCAATCACTCATAACACATCGGTATTAATAACAGAAAAATTGCTAGGTTAGTTCAAGTCTGAATCGAGTCATTATTTGATGATCAAAAATAGAATTTATTTATGCAAAAACACAGACATTATTTCCATGGCTTGCGGCAGAACACATATTTTACTTATATAGCTTAAGGCAGATCACATATTTAACTTCCATAGCTGAAGGCAGAATACAGAAGGAAGAAAACAGACAGATTGACTGAGGTACAATGACTCAAATGTTCAAATGTTTGTAGAGCTTGTGGGACTTAACTACGGGGTCATCAGTCCCTAAACTTACAAACTACTTATGAACTAGCTAAGGACGGAACAATTAATTACCCATGCCCGAGGGGGATTCGAGCCCCCGACCGTAGTGGCCGTGCAGACTGTGACTGACGCGCTTCAGAACGCTCGGCCACCGCGGCCGGCGTTCGGTAACTGTTTCACCCCGTCTGCTGTACTGTCATACGTATTTATATATGCAGAGAAGAGAGATTAGTGTTTAACGCCCCGTCGACAGCGTGGTCATTAGAGACGGATCTTATGCTTGGGTTGTTTGGGTAAGGATGGTGAAGGGAATCGGTCGTGCCCTTTGAAAGGAACCGTCCCGGCATTTGCCTGGAGTGATTTAGGGACATCACAGAAAACCTAAATCTGGACGGACGGAGATGGATTTAAAGCACCATACGTATTTATAACGTTACAGGTCGATCATGTGACCTCTTCATATAAAATCAAATGTTCAAATGATTGTAAATCTATAAGACCAAACTGCGTGGTCATCAGTCCGTAGCTTACAAACTAGTTAAAGCTAAGTAAACTAACCTAAGGACAAAAACACACACCCATGCCCCAGGGAGGACTCCAACCTCCATGGCGAGCAACCGCGCGCTCCGCAGCGAGACGCATCTTAAAGTTTTAGAACAACTAACATATCATATAACTTAAAAGTTAATATTTTATCAATATTTGATGAATAATAATAATAATAAACTTTTCAGCAAAAATAGTCAAAAAACGTAATGGAATTCTCAGTTGACGAGCGGTCGACATATGATCTCAACTGTTATATTTTCCAAAGTTCTTTGAGTTTCGCGTACAAACATTAACAGCATGTGTGGGTTCTCGCCCGAAATTCAAATCTTTACATAAGATTTCATATAATACCTGGCATGAATCCTACGATATCTGTAAGTACAAGTGTATCTTATTTGTTTATGGAATTAAATATTTAAAAAAAATGGTCGGAAACATAATTATGGATCGTCACAGTGTGATGAACCACGTATAGAACGCCATTTTCGATTATTAGCGCTTAGCCCCTTCATGCGTAATGTAGTTGATCACATAAATACCTTATTTTTTCGATTATCTCTCAAACGGATCAACATCTGACCACAAATTCATTTGCAGCTGCTTACAAATAAAGGTATCTCGTCCTAGAAATTATAAAGTGCATAGTGCTACTGAATCAGTTAGGTGCACTGAGTTACTCTTAACATATGCGTTTGTTTTCTTTGGTATTCCTCCTTTGCCACGCAAAAATAGTCAATCACATACTACTCCTGAATTATGTGTTACTTTCTCGAAAGTTTAGAGGCATAATAGTGAATTTCACTGCATCGGGTACATCATGGAAGCACTATATAGCTAACCAGCTACGAACATTTTGTTACTCGTAGTGCATAATAATTTCAGTATTTTTTCAATGTTTTTTTTTTCAATATATACGCACTATACAGTAATTGCTATAGTTTTTATAGCTTCAAATAAAAAGTCATGCAATAAAGGGTTAAAGCTGTTAGATGACAATGATCTAAAACTATTTTTTCATTCATGGATGCACTTGTAAAACTTGCTTTTCATTAGACCTTCATATTCTTCATCTGTTTTGCTGTTACGATGGCAAAACTACTTCCCTTCGTGGATTGTTCCATTCTGCTTACAGAGCAGAAAAAGTCACAGATTGGCGCGTCCGCCGAATATGGTTGCCGGGGAAACATGAGGTTTGTTCTGACGAGAAAAGTTACGAACCAATATTGAGTAGCGAGCGGGCTGTAATGGTGATCCACGCGTGATCATTCTGATCGTACTGCTTGACGGAAACGAAGCGCGTAGCATTCAGTTAGTATTGAAAAATGACGATAAGGATACAACACAAACTATTGATGCACCATCACATTGGAACAGAAGCAAGCAGAAGAACATCTGATACAGCTTGTAAATTATTTTTTTTTTTTTCCGTTCATGACACTCCGGCCAGTTTCCTACCGGATGAGTTAGCCTTGGTTTAGACGTCGTACCCGTATGTGCGTGCTTTGTCACCTGGTATAGCCCTTCTGAGAAGTTCCAGATCGATGAAATATGAATATTCAAACATCTCGGCTGTTTCAGGACATTGAATTACATGAATTGCGGAAGTCGAAAATTTGCGTCCGCTCGCGATCGAAACCGGATCTCTCTCTTTGGGTCACCGGTCGCCTTTACTGATTAGAATTCAGGACACGCTATTCACCCTATCAAACTTTTCAATTTATTGCAGACTATAACTGAAGTACCCTCCTATTCATTCTTTCCACTACTTCGCATCGTGTCTGCTTTCTTGCTTGTGGTCGGACATATCTGTGCGCAACTACGGGAATTATTTGCCTGATTGGATGTAATATGCAATTACGTACACGGTGTCTCTTCTTTCGGGGTCGTTTCAAATTATTATAATTAAGTACAATTTACTGTAATTGTCTGTAAGTTGTAAATAGTAGTCGACTTCCTGAGCGACAGAAAAATGATCAAATCTTTGTTAACTTATGAGACTCAACTGCAGAGCTCATCAATCCCAAATTTTAGAATCTCCTAAAACTAACTTATCCTAAGAACAATATACACACCCATGCCTGAGGGATGACTCGAACCTGAACTTGGTCTTCTCGACACTCTGTACACCTCACAAACTTTTTTCGTAAAAGTTAGAGACAATTTTTAAGAATTCATAAAATGCGTTCTTGAAAACAAAGTGCTTATTAATGACAGAAATCACAGATCACACAACCTTCCCTACGGATTTTTTTCGTTCTTATGACAATTTCACTGTTCCAGCCTGGATAAGAATCTGAAATTAAAGATCTTGTTCATCTTTACTAATAAGACCTATAAAATATGCCGGAATTGTTATTGATCATCTTGACAAATGAGTTCAAAACGCCTAGAACTAAATGGACTAAGCTGTCCGACAGAATTTGCTGATATTGGGTTATCTTAGTAATTGATGTGCTTCGATCTGTTTTGTTTAGAAGTTTTGACTGCATTCCATCCCTAATGTTCAGGATGACATACACCTCTCCTTCTCATTAAGGATACATTTGGTTTCAGACTCAGCTTCACTCATATTGATATACGGTAACATGAGGACGCAGCATTGCATACGACGCCTTGTTCTACAACAGTTTTGCAACCTTTCCGAATGTGCGACCCCCTTCCGAGTAAAAGTATTCCAGAGACTCCCTCCCAAATAAAAAATATTCTATCGTTCCCCACCCCTCCTCCCTTCTAACGAACCGTAGCAAAACTCTTATCTCCAAGGAAACAAATGTAATAATTTTCTACATCTTTATTTTAAATTGCTGGACAATGTTAGTTTTGTCTATGTTTCTGTATGCAGCATAGTATCCTACTTTTACAAGATTTCCGACAGAAATTTTTTTTTCTTAACCAGTGTTAAGCAACTCAGACGCAAGACTCAGACGGGAATTAAGCTGTATAGAGAATTTCTAACGAAGTAGATCGAATTTTTAAGAATTACTTATTTATTAAGTTACCAATCAATTGGTTCGTGAAAACTGTTTTCAGGTTTTGCGCTTATTCAACATTAACTTACTGTATAAATCTAGCAAAAACTGGAACTCTTTGGGATATCCAGAATCAAACACTAAAATAGTTCGACACTGTACGGGGGACATTGTCTGGTTCACTGACGGGTCGAAATCAGACCAAGGCGTTGGGACCAAGGTATACGGGGTGCAGCCAAGACTGGAGGGTGTCATCTCTCTAGGAAAACTGGCCTCAGTATTCCAGGCCGAAATCACTGCCATCATAGTGCGTGTGGAGGAGAATTTGCGTAGGTGCTACAAAGACCGTAGCATCTACATCTATTCGGACAGCTAGGCAGCCCTGAGATCACTGGCAGATCCTGCAACAAGATCTAGAATTGTTGCAGAATGTCACAGGGTTTTGGTGGAGCTAGGGGAAAACAATAGGGTAAACGTATTGTGGGTTCGTGGCCACTCGGGGCTCAGTGGCAACGAACATGCCGGCAGATTAGCCAGGATGGTGGTAGAGACTCCATTTATTGGACCGGAACCTGTCCTGACAATCACCAAGGCAATGATAAAATTGGAGCTACGTAACTGGCTCAGAAGACAGCGCGCAGAATATTAGACCAAGGGCTGTAAACAAAAACATGGCAAGGTAATGGTGTCAAAGCCATGTTTTAAAAGAAGCTCTGTAATCCTGGGCTTGAACAGGAGACAGATTAGGCTCATGGTGGGACTGCTGAAAGGCCATAGGAATTTCAAAACAAAAACACCTACATACAATGGGAATAACAGAACAGGACCCTAAATGTAGGATCTGTGATGATGGTGATGAAACTGCATCACATCTAATCTTCGCATGCATTGCACTGGAAAGCCAAAGGCATAGAACATTTGGGACAACAAGACCCGAAGAAATTGTGTCTAATAAAGAACTGGTAAAGGGAATCCTTGCACTGTTCAAGGGCATTGGTTGACTTTAGTAGATATACAGGGAGCGATACCGCACAATAAACGTAGTTTCGGTGCGGGCTGTGGCGGGTTGGACCAAAACTGTTTTGGCTTCCTTGACAAAATCAACCAATCAATCAACTTATTGTAGTCTAATAAAATAACATATTTAATTAATTATCAATGTCACACAAAATTCCGTAATTTTAACATTAAATAATTTTCACTACGCATGCGGTTTTGTGTTTCTCAACCCGTAGGAAGTTCCTCCTGTGACGGCGACCCCCTCCCTCCCCCCCTTGCAAGACAATGCTACATCCCTGAGGGTCGCGACCCATTGGTTGAAAAACACTCTTCTACAACCGTAAATGTATTATAGCGATCTCGCGCATTTTCTGATAGTAGAAGAACCTCAATAAAGTGCGTGCAGTTATTGTTCAGAATTGTTGAGAGCTAAAGTGCGTTACGTTCTGGACCTGGAGCACTTTCGAAATCAACGATAATTTATCCGCTCTATATTTCGGGTATTTGATAAAAAGCGAACGCTCGTTCTGCATTCAACAGTGTTCAAAATGTACAAATGTTTGTATAGTCTATGGGACTCAACTACGGGGTCATCAGTCCCTAAACTTACAAACTACTTATGAACTACTTACGAACTAGGACGGCACAAATATCCATGTCCGAGGGGAGATTCGAACCCCCGTGCAGTGACCGTGCAGACCGTGACTGGAAGCGCCTCAGTCCTCTCGGCCACCGCGGCCGGCCATTCAACAGTGAGTCGACTCCTAAAGAACACAGTAATGTGGATACCGCAGAGGTCAAAAAAGTGGATTCGGGCGCTTCTGAACACAAGCGATTCAGCTACCTTTTTCGGGCACTTAACGATATCACACTACACTTGGGTGACCAGACTCCCGTATTTTAAAGCTCCTTTCCTTATTTAGCCGAAGTGTGCCGACAAAATTAATACGGTGCGTATACTGTCTTATTTTTTTACTAACCGTCCAATAAATTTCGTAATAACATGGTTCTAAAGAATGTAAAGGTTCACATTCCTTAAAAACATGTTATTTCAAATCTTCGGTGTCCATATGCGTTTGGTGTTTTGATTTTAGAAATCTGGTCATTCTACACCAGTGTTTTTCAAGTTGTGACAGGCGACACCCTGGGCGGCCGAAATATCTTGTTCGGCACGCGGTCGCATGAGGACGGAGTAGCAGCATGTACGATAGCAAAGTTACAATTCGTGATGTTTAACTAATATGGCAGAAGTGCTACACGGAAGAGGCAGGGTTTTATGTAAGTCGCTGAATTAGCAAGTCATCCGTAGTTGGAATATTGACTTTGTTGTAACACGTTTCTGATGCCCCTAATCAAACACCAAAAGTGTTACAGGTAAAAAATGTTATGACACTTTTGATTTCTGAGGAGGGTCGAGCGAAACGCGGAACAGTGAAGACATTTTTCCACCTCCTGACGAATTGTTAATTTAGCGACTTAACAGCGTTTGTGCACTAATGCTACAAATATTTACAATGTTCACAATCCTCTTGTTTGATTTTGTCACATGTTCAAATACTGTTATGTCAGAAAAACAAATAATCACCAACTTAACACTATTTTAGTCAACACTAACCATACCTTTTTACTAAAAGATCATAGTAATTAGCTGCTGTGAACGATTTTCAATGCAGCATTAGGCCTACCTATAATGAACTAATAAGAATACCATTTGTTTACTGGATCACAGTATAATGTTGCTGGTTAAGGGTTTTCAGTATTCTTCCGAAGAAATCGAAAGTTTATGAGCATCGATGAATTATTAAGAAGAGATGCATCAGCTTTGACGGTTTCATACTCGCCAGTGGCGTATATTGTGTTTCCTTGTCGCAACATAACTACGAGTGCTTCCGAAATGTGCCGAATGGACACGGCTTGCTCTTGGCGAACTCCGCATCAATTTAAAGCAACAAAGAGCCTATTTGTGTGATTGTTACGTTTCACAACTGCTGTATTGGTGTACTTTGACAGTTATTGGTGCTCATTCTTCAAAATGGCTGGGCAATGTGTAATTAAACAGTTATTTGGATTGTTCGTACTAAATATGTAACTTTTGTATAAAACATTTGGGGGGGGGGTCATGATAAATGGCGCTATAACAGGCAAAACTAAAAATGTGGAGATTGTTGATAAACGGTAATACCTCAGACAAATGCACGTCAGATCAAGAAAATCACAGAACAGTTTTTTATGTTTCTGTTAATGCTATCTCGTGACATCTCCCACAGTCAAACGAAATGTTGAAACGTTTCTAAAACCTATGGGACTTAACAGCGTGGTCATCAGTCTCTAAACTGACAAACTACTTATGAACTAACTTATACTAAGAACTACACAAACATCCGTGATCGATGGAGGATTCGAACCTCCACGTGGGAGGCCGCGCGATCCGCAACATGACACTCCAGACTGCTCGGCTACTCTCGCGTGGCACAATCGAATGAAACACAAATTGTGATTATGCTATGAATCCACGGCCAGATAATTTGTGGTACTTCAGTGATCCGGACTGTACCCACCTCTACGGAAATGTCCCCGATGTTAACGACTGCATAGACAGAGAGAGAGAGAGAGAGACAGAGAGAGAGAGAGAGAGATTATTTCCTGGTACTATGAGAACCACAGAAATGCTGAAGAAGCTTGGCACAGGTATGCTATACTTTCATTATTGCCGATTACAATGCTATTTATCATGAAACGAAAAAAAAAATATGTTTCAAACGAAAGTTACATATTTTTTCACGAAGAATCCAACTCTGCAATAAAAAGTAGGCGTTCCTACAAAAGATTTGAAAGTTTCCTCCCACCACCTCAGCACGGGTTTCGGTAATTGAGGGGGGAGAGGGGGGGCAGTGTAGCGTCATTGGATGTTCGCCTCAATGCTTTAATATATGCCGGTTACCGTTTTTTCGTTTGATGCAAATTTCTTGAGATATTTGGTACGGTCACTATCAATATCTCCGAAACAGGGCAAGATTTCGATTGTTTTTTCTTAGCATTTCTTTCTCGATACAACCTTAGAATGTAAAATAGTAGTGATAGCCCAAGCTACAAGCACTGACACTCGCACATAACAACACGTCACCACATATTACAAACTCAAATTTGTTATTTATGACAGCAAAATCATACATCAAATACCTGTAGTTATTGTTACCTGAGAATGGCCTAAGAAGCCGAAAGCCGGGTTGTAACCACATAAATAATTTTGCAGAACATCAGGAATTTTTCCTTTTTCATAATAAAGTCTCTTTTTCCAGTCTCAGATCTTTTCCACTGCTTCAACTTTCACCAGACGCAAATCTTAAATACACCTCTAAGAAATACAATTAAATACTTGTCGTTACTGCACACAAAAATCACGTCGCAGCAGAGTGTGCTATTGGTAGTCACAACCACCATTATCATTGCTCTTGAGTTCATAAATAATCTCTCGAATAATGATACAACTGCAGTAATTCACACCGACAGAAGGATTACTTTGAACTTTTTGCGAAATCCAAAGAACCACAACTTCTTGATTGAAGAAATAAGATGTAAAATCAGAAGGTTGCAGACACACAACTGGCTGGTGCATTTCGAATGGGTGAAGGTTGTGTTTGTAGAGCTTATGAAACTTAACTACGGGGTCATCAGTCCCTAAACTTACAAACTACTTATGAACTAGCTAATACTAAGGACGGCACAAATATCCATGCCCGAGGGGGGATTCGAACCCCCGACCGTAGTGGCCATGCAGAACGTGAGTGGTGCGCCGCAGACGGCTCGGCCAGTGCGGCCGGCTATGGGTGAAGGCACATCGAGCGATATGGGGAAAGGAACTAGCTGATAACCTTGCTAAAAGAGCAGCTCGATCACGACAATCAGTACGTTACAACAAAATACCTGCAAGTGCCGTAAAGGAGAAACTTCGAGAAGAATTTAAGAACAAACAGGATATTGAGTGGCAAAGAACATAAATCTGGAGAAGCACTAAACCGTATTATCCTACGATCCGATAACGTTTAATGATTAGTCCCAATATCTACGAATTTTACAGCTATGTTAACAGATCATGTGAAACTGAAAACTTATTATCAGCGGTTCAAAATAATTTAAGACGGAACGTGCATATGTAACAGAGCTGTCCAAGCTATTGACCACGTGAATGTTGAACAGATGGGACATAACAGCTTTTAAATAATTGCAGAAAGACATATTGACCATAGCTGTTTATTTTTTCTCAGTACTACCGGTTTCGTTGATTTACCATTGAGTCTGTAACAGTCAGCCACTGTGATACTATCAATGACTAGAACAATGACAGCAAATACTTATGTAATAATTTTGAATTCTTGTACAACGACATGTTAAGCTATTAGCCAATGTCTGCTATCGCTAATGGTAAATGACCGAAACCGGTAGCACTGAGAAAAATAAACAGCTATAGTCAGTATGTCGTTCTGCAGTTATTGACCACGTGCCTTTTGACTGCTGCAATTAATTGAAAGAGAGGGGTCATCTCAGGAAAAAATAGCTGCCAACGGGCGAGGATTGCCCGTCGGTAAATATCATTTGGTACCTAAATTCACTAAAGACGTTTACAATTTTTGTAATTCAGTAAGATTTCCTGGTGTATAAAATTATTTCGTTCTTTGTAAACCCTGCCAACTTATGTACTGGTGTTAGCAAAAATACCTGATGTAACCGCCTGAATCTAACCATCAAACATGTAATACTAGCTGAAAACCCGGCGTTGCCTGGGTACTTATTTATTTATTCGAACCTTGAGTTAGTACTTTTCCTATCCACTCTCTCTCTCTGTCCATCTCCTTATTTCTTAAAACATCTTACATTTATCAGAGTATATATAAGAGATCACAGGTAAAAATGCACTCGTTTTGAAGAATCCAATCACGAAATTCAACAATAATGATTGTAATAATATGACAGATCGATCACTTGCTGCAATGCGCGAAACGTCAAATGGATTCTTTTAAAGAGATGTATTAAAAAATTCTTTTTTACTGCTTTATTTATTTATTCTTATATTTCCTTATTCGTATGCTTAACCTTACAGAGAAAGAGCTGAAGACATTGTAACACGCGTAGACCAAAGATATGGTCTGTGGCATCACGTTTCGCTGTACGTAACCTCCTTGCTATAGAGTCGCAAACGTCATCGGTAGCCTTCAGTCCGAATTTTTTTATAATTTGACGACTTTCAAACACCATATCTTCCACCCCCTTATAGCTGTCGGCATGGGACTGCTATGATGTACAACGGGAGACTTCGGACAACAATTACACACACTCACCATTCGTTCGCGTTCTGTAGTTTTCGCTGCAGAGCGAAATATTAACATACACACACGTAGAATTTTATATACATCGATATCTTTCAAATGTTTGTAAATGTATCGGGCCAAACTGCGTGGTCATCAGTCCGTAGCTTACAAACTACATAAACCTAGGTAAACTAACCTAAGGACAAACACACACCCATGCCCCAGAGAGGACTCGAAACTCCACGGCGAGCAACCGCGCGCTCCGTAGTGAGACGATTTAGGCAGCTCGGGTACTCCACCGCGGCCTTATAACTTTCCATTCCAATATACTCCGCCATTTTATCATTATCAACCCTCAAGCAACAATGCAAGCAATAAAACCATTTTCAAAGAGTAAATATAATTTTCAAAGAGTAATTATTGTTCCGCATTTCGCGTTATATTCTTCAAACTACTAATTATCAATCAGATCGCTATAAAGCCGTGCGTAAAACCTTCCTCGGGTAGAAATTAGTAACTGTACAAATTTTGAGCTCTTTATGTCATATGGTTCAGACGTGATAAACGTACACCGAACAGACATTCACATTTATAGATATAGAAGATGACGCCAAAACCATGCATCAAACACTTGTAGTCATTGTTACTTGATGATGGCCTAAGAAGCTGAAAGCCAGATTATAACCGAATAAATAATTTTGTAGAACACCAGAAATTTTTCCTTTTTCATAATATTTTGTTTCCAAAGTTTCATTTCTTTTCCACTGCTGCAACTTTCACCAGACGCAAATCTTAAATATCGTACATCTAAAAAATACAATTAAATACTTTGCCTTTACTGTGCTATTGGTAGCTACAACCACCCCAAACGACCTCGAATGGAAACTCATTAAGAAAGCGATTTGCGGAGCTGGTGAAAGCGGGACCCGGAGGCGGCTGCCCTTTAGCGAACACTTGTCGCCTCAGCGGGGTATCGCCGGCAGCCCGTGGCCTGGGCAGTCCAGCGCCGCTGCCGCAGATGCCGTTTGCGGCAGCCTGGCCGGCGATTGTCCACCGCGGTCCGCAGGCGAGATAGCGCCACTCGGCTTCGCAGACAAACTGCGCAACTCTTCCCCCTCTCGCGTCTGGCCGGGAACAATTTCCCGCGCAGTTACTTACGCCCGATTTGCGCAAGACAATGGCCGCCCCCGGCTTAATTAGGCGTGAATGTAGGCTGGGCGGCGCGCTTTGCCACGCACACTTCCGCAGGGCTGCCCACACCCTTCCCCCCTCCACTACCCCTCCCCCTCCACTACCCCTTCCCAGCACCACCACCACCGCACTGACAACACAGCGTCTCTGCGGCCTCCGGTTATCTGCCTTGTCAGTAATTACGTAAATTAAATTGTTTGTGTAGCGCCGCGGCTCTATTTCGGCGGCCTTTTTCGCCCTTTAAAGCGGGTGTCCAATCAGACTTTCGAGACTTTCCTCACAAAGGATATAGCCTAACGAACGATAAGGCCCAACTTTAATCTAGAATATAATCTCGGATCCTCGTCCACCCCCCACCCTGTTCCCCTTTTTACCCCCACCCTGCTCCTCTGTCCTCTCTTCCAGAGCCTCGGCGGCAGTTGTGGCTACTGCAAACTTGTGTCCGCGTCGAAATAAATGGCTGCATCAGTGCAAAAGTGCTCGTTCGTCTGTTAAATAAATGGCACTAAGTTCATTTAATTCTCGGTCCTCTCTTTAGCAATTTTCGAAAGTTGCGCCATTGTCATCTGATGGGCCCAGAGGGAATAAGGGAAAGTCTCTGAAGGCCTTGCGGAACAGGGCGCCTTACGCGGCATCTGCCGCAAGCCAGAAACCGCCTCTAAATAATTGCCTTAATTTTAAAGTTGTCCAGTCGCCACTGGGCATTTCGTAAGCGCGCTTTAAAAAAATGACTGTGGGAAAAAAGGTGACGCGGAATAGCGATTACAAGGTAATTTTCACGGTTCCTCCTACTTGCCGACGTTGATTATAAATTTATGCGTCCACTGTTTCTCACGGCGTTACAACCCTGTTAACCACAGAATACGATTACATACGGCTTCATGCATCTTTTCCGTCAATAAAAACCACACTACAGACTGCTAACGAAGATACGACCTTATGGAATAGGTTCACAGATTTGTGACTGGCTGGAAGACTTCCTAAGTAATAGATCGCAGTACGTTGTTCTCGACTGCGAGTGTTCAGCAGAGACGGGGGGAGTGTGATAGGACCGCTATTATTTTCTATCTATGTACATGAACTGATACCGGCCGCGATGGCCGAGGGGACTGAGGCGCTTCAGTCACGGTCTGCACGGCCACTACGGTCGGGGGTTCGAATCCCCCCTCGGGCATGGATATTTGTGTCGTCCTTAGTAGTTTGTAAGTTTAGGGACTGATGACCCCGTAGTTAAGTCTCATAAGCTTTACAAACATTTTTTTTTATCTGATGGACAGACTAACTCGTAATTTGCGGCTGTTTGCTGATGATGCTGTGATGTATGGGAGGGTGTCGTCTTTAACTGACTGTAATAGCATACAGGATGACTTTGACAAAATTTCTAGTTGGTGCGAAGAATGGCAGCTAGCCCTCAATGTAGAAAAATGGAAGGTGATGCGCATGAGCAGAAAAAACAATCCCATAATGTTCGAATACAGCATTAGTAGTGAGCTTCTTGATGCTGTCGCGTCGTTCAAATATCTAGGCGTAACATTGCAGAGCGATATGAAATGGAATGAGCATGTAAGGACAGTTGTGAGTAAGGCGGACCGCCGATTTCGGTTTATTGGGAGAATTTTGGGAAGATGTACTTCACCTGTAAAAGAGACCGCGTACAAAACGCTTGTACGACCACGTCTTGAGTATTGCTCAAGTGTTTCGGACCCGCTGCAGGTCAGTTTAAAGGAAGACATAGAGGCGGTTCAGAGAAGAGCAGCTAGATTTGTTACCGGTAGGTTCGACCAATGCGCGAGTGTCACGGAAATGCTCCGGCAACTCAATTGGGGATCGCTGGAAGAAAGACGACGTTCTTTTCGTCAATTTGTGTTAAGTAAATTTAGAGGGCCGGGATTTGAAGCTGAGTGTAGTAAGATCTTGCTGCCGCCTACTTACATTTCGCGTAAAGATCACAAAGACAAGATAAGAGAAATTAGGGCTTGTACGGAGGAATATAGGCATTCTTTTTTTTTCCTCGTTCAATTTGGGAGTGGAATAGGAAAGGAAATGCCTAGTAGAGATACAGTGTACCCTCCGCCACGCACCTTACGGTGAACTGCGGAGTATGTATGTAGATGTAGATGTAGTATGTGATTATATGTAAAAAAAATTAAAAAAATGTTTGTAAATCCGTCGGACTCAGCTGCTTGGTTATTAGTCGATAGCTAACAAACTACTTAAGGAACAGTAACCTAAGGACAACACAGACACCCATGCCGCGACGGCGAAAGTCAGCGCGCACCGCAGCATGGTGCCTCAGTGGCACGGCTATTCCGGAGCAGCGTGATTATATAGAATCTACTTAAAGGATACTACTGCTGCCGTCGGTGTGGTAGGTCTTTGACGATGACTTCCCAGGAAACATGCACACTGGCTCGCACCACACTATATAAGGTGGACGGGAGGGCTTTGCCATCAGTCTTCAGACTCGCTCCGAGAACGGCTGGATGGTTTGCAGCCGAAATATCGGCACAGAAAATATAGGGTTACGAGTGAAATCCCGAAATTTTATGGACCAAGATATACGCCATGAAAATATAAATATTCACAAAACTATTACAATATTTATAGTCTAGTGACCATTTCAATACATCATATCTGCTAAATGATCATGAAAATTGGGTTGTGCATTCCACACTCCTTCCCGTAGTCTTTTTACCTAAATTCCCCCATAGCTTTGTCTGTTTCTTACCTTGTTTGTCCTCCTAGGTCTCCATCTGTAACAGGTAGCTGTAAGCCAGGTGTTGCTCAGATATTTATGCAAACCACTAATCTGTTACAACATATAGTCCTCCCTCCTCATTATCCATCTATTTGTCCATCTCTTTTCCCTCCGCTGTCAGCCTGTTACGCCGCCTCTTCCTTTCCTCTTCCCAATTCCACCTACCAATGCATCCACTGTCTCTATCATTAATTCCCCCACATTTCTACTAATTACCGTCTCATTTTTCTGTTCTTCTCGTCCTCTCTCCATGTCTAGAAAATTATGTACGTCAACAGTCAACAAAAGGCTGATCCCATGACAGCCCTGTGATCCACTATAGCCCATAATCGTGGGGAGAAGTGGGTGTAAAAATTATTACCTGAAAAAAAAAAAAAAAAAAAAGAAAAAAAAAACAAGCATTACGGAAATTAAATTTCAAATAGCGTTTCTATTAAATGACACTCGAGTCGAAATGGCGAAATTTGACAAAAAATAAAATAAGAAATAAAAAACTCTCAAAGTGAAAAAACGTTTTTTTCCTTAATTAAATAAAAAAAAACATAACTGCAACAGGGAAATGTTAACGAAGAAAGTTATAGGCCTTAATATTATCTAGCGATTTCTTTTTTGTACGCGTCTATAGCTTTGTTACATTTCCTGATATAACTAAACGAACACTTTAAAGCTTTTGGAAACTATATTCCTTATAACTCGTCAACATCCATGTTTCCAAACTTATTATTTTCTGTAAGTATCACACGAGATAAGTAAAAAGTACTTTTTGGATAAAAATAAAAAATACCAAGTATTTTTCGAGATATATAGTTTTTTTATTTTTATTTTTTTTAATTATAGACCCTATCAGAAATTGATTAGAGTTACCACATTGCGGATTCTTTGGAAAATTTAGCCATCTCGGCTCGAGTGTCTTTAAATAGAAACTCTATTTGAACGTTAATCCCCTTAACGCTCACATTGTTTGTTTTCAGGTAATAATTTTTGCAAATTTCACATTGCACCGCCACAGAATGCTTGGACCATAGGTCAGCGCATACATTAAAAGCTGATGTATGGTCGTCCTTGTGACGACGAGCTGAATGCACAATTTCGACCTTGACGTGTTACAGTTTGAGCAATGTGCAAACGTCAAGATTTGCAAGAAATTGGGCAAAACCGCTGCCTAAGCGTTTGAAATAATGCGCCAGGACGCACTTAATACCAGTGCTGTTGTTAGGTGGCAACGACGATTTGTGCAAGGACGGGGCAGTTGATAAGATGATGCGCGTACTGGTCGGCCACGAACAACTGCAAAGGAAAGCAAGATCCAGGAAGTTCCTTCGTTGATGCGTGATAACCGCTCCCAGTTGGCAGACGCTCTCGCAGCAGCAGCAGGGGTCAGCCATGCTACTTGCCATAAAATTCCGACGGACGACATCAACATGTCTCTTGTTATCCAGCGCAGTGCACCACGAAATCTGTCGCAAAACCAGCATGACGATATATGGTTTCCTCAATCACTTGTGCGCACGACTTTTTTTTAACACTTTAATAACTGGAGACGAAACATGGTGCTCCCTTTACGACCCGAAACTGAAACGACAACCAGGCACCTGAAATGCGACAGCATGTGCAACGTACAGAGTTGTGTGGGTGCCAACACTCCAGGCATCAAGTCTCAGAACTTACTGACAGTACCACATGTGCATGGTGTCTAGAAAACGACTCCCTGATTTCAAAATTAAATATCACTAAAACAAAGATCGATAGAGGAATGCAGTAAACGGTATGTTTATTGTGAAAGCTGTAAGATGTTTATACAGAAGTTTGAAATAATAGTTACAAAAGCTGCTAACAGATGACGCTGTAATCGCCATACGTAATGCCTAGTATAAATAGTGATCCGAAGCCTAGAGCTATCAGTTCCACTATTGAAACCTAAACGCAGGTTAGCATACCATAGAAAGAGATTGAAACCATGTACTCCATTGAACAACGCGTTTTTCTGGTGCTAGATTACCACAGGTTAAGCGAGAGTCCTACGGCAACAAGGCGAAGTTTTCAAGAACGACTTAATGTTCCAAAAGGACCAGATTCGAAAACCATTCGTACGCTCTTCGCAAAATTTCAACGAACAGGCAGCGTAACTGATGAACTAATGGGGTATATTGACCGCAAGCAAACCGCAGTTGCGCCTGAAAATACCGCCACAGTTTCTGGAATTATTCAGCGAAATCCAATGTCATCCGTCCGTATAATAGCATCAGATTCTGGTTTGAAGCGTTCCAGCACGCAGAAAATACTGAAAAAGAGCCTACACATGTTTCCATTCAAAATCAAACGCACCAGGCCATACCCGTACGAGCAGTGCAACAAAGAGTTTCCTTTGCTAATCAGATGCTCACAATGATTGATAGTGACGGCTTTGATGTTGGCTGCATCTGGTTCACAGATGAACCACAGTTACACCTGAATGGATACGTGAATCAGCAGAACTGACAATTTTGGGGTTCCGAAAAGCCATATTGGTGTGAAGCGAAACCCCTGTATTCTCCTTAACTTACTGTGTGGGCTGCAGTATGCAGCAGAGGCATTATTGGCCCGTTTTTCATTCGAGAAACGGTCACTGGTGCACGTTACGTTACAATTTTGGAACAATTTGTCGCCACACAGCAAGCGTTAGAGGATCGACGAGGTACTGAATGGTTTATGCAAGATGGAGCCCGACCACATCGGACCGAACAAGTGTTTCGCTTTCTTGAGGAATACTTCGGGAATCGAGTCATTGCTCTGGAATATCCCAAATTAACTGGTGCAGGCATGGGTTGGACTCCATATTCCCCTGATTTGACTCCCTGCGACTTTTTTTTGTGGGGCACAGTGAAAGACATGGTCTACCCGAAGCATCCCGCCACGCTGGACGAGCTTGAATCGGCGATCTCTGTGGCATGTGAAACCATTTCGGTTGAGGCACTACGAAATTTGATGGCGAATTTCATTCTTCGTTTGCGCCGCCTCTGTAGTGCCATTAGTGAACATTTTGAAAACATTGGGATGTGATTGTTTGCAAAGAGTGTTTTCATACGATTATTTCACTTATGTATGCTGATCTGAGCTGTACAGCGTACAGCGCCATCTCTTAACAGCTTTTGTAACTATTACTTCAATCTGCTGTATAAACTTCTTACAGCTTTCACAATAAACACACCGTTTACTGCATTCCTCTATCGATCTTTGTTTTCGAGATATTTAATTTTGAAATCAGAGAGACCTTTTCTGGACACCCTGTATCTGCCATATTTCATGGTTATGGGTCAAATTCAAAATTGTTCAAATGTTTGCAGAGCTTATGGGACTCAACTACGGGATCATCAGTCCATAAACCGTTTACTGCATTCCTCTATCGATCTTTGTTTTCGAGATATTTAATTTTGAAATCAGGGAGACCTTTTCTGGACACCCTGTATCTGCCATATTTCATGGTTATGGGTCAAATTCAAAATTGTTCAAATGTTTGCAGAGCTTATGGGACTCAACTACGGGATCATCAGTCCATAAACTTACAAACTATTTATGAACTAGCTAAGACTACAGACGGCAGAAATATCCATGCCCGAGAGGGGATTCGAACCCCCGACCGTAGTGGCCGTGCAGACCGCGACTGAAACGCCTCAGTCGCCTCGGCCACCGCGGCCGGCAATTATGGATCAACTGGTTCTAAAATCGTGACCAAAGCACTCCTCAACGTGCACCATTTAAAATATTATGTAAACAAATGTTTCTCTTGTTGTGAACATCACGCTCGGGATAAATTGTAGACTGAAATCGTAATCATTCTTAAAATTACTACCGCATACATCGTTCGAAGTATGGAAGTAATATGTAATTTCTCCAAAATAATGCAATGTGACGAAAAAGTTCCGTATTTCGAGTTTATAGATTTTTCAGAGCATCCTACCGAATCCAGTTATGCATTTAAACCATTCAGCGTTCCACTCAAAAACATATTAAAAAATTTCTTCAAATTGGTTCAGTGGTTTAGACGGTGTTCAGTGCCATATACGCTTACAGAAGATTGAATGGATAAGAGAAAAATGGCTTTTACGTTTTTCAGTCAGTTTTTGCAGTTTATCTATTAATAATAAGCTTAATCGAACATTGATGAATATTTGGAAAAAATTCTTGAATTACATCAACAGTCCTTAATTTTGGGCTTTGGAACGTAGCCATTCACTTTTATAGGTTTCGGATACTATCTCATCTCCAATGGGTCATTTAAATAGATTCAGTATCTGTTAAAACACAGGTTGTCTAAAATCGCTTCAAACATTGTTCGTCAGATATAGGCTGCCGTCATCAGACATTAGGACTGATGGCCATCGCAGTTTAGTCTCTTATAATCACAAACTAATTATCAAACCAACCGTAAGATATTGCATTTTACTGAATGTTCACAACTCACAGTTCGACCACTGGTTATGCGTCCTATTGTAGTAGTAGTGCCAAGAGTAAAACAGCGTCAAAAATGTTATGCTGGAACATCACCAAATGTTACACATTTTCTTCTTGCTGATGTTCTCAATATCCTGGTGTTATAATAGGATGCATACTGGTTGACCTATGAGGCACTAAACCTTTATTAAAATCTTAAACCGGCCGCTACTAACTGCAGATAATACTAAAACTCCCACCTCATCGTTGTACTTGTTTTGTAATAGTTTTATGATTGTCACATATCTATTTACCAACTGATTCCCATTTTTTACACAAGTCAATATAATTATTGCATGTGACCTTTTTCGCAAACTAACAATGTAATTAATGTTTTGTCGAATGTTAAAAAAAATGTTTATTGAATAATCAGGGTTTGTGGGTCCATAAGAGCAGAAAGTCAAGTTCATGTGTAGAAGGATAAGAGTGGAGAAGATTCAAGACAAGGAAATTAAACAGAAATACATAGCAATGATCTCGGAAAAGTACCAGTTAGTTGAATCTAATGATTTACAGTCACTGGAAGCGGAATGGTCAAGATACAGGGACACATTACTGGAAGCAGCCAGAGAATGTCTTGGAACAGTAGTGTGTAGAGGTAGAAAGAAGCAGACAGCCTTGTGGAATGACACGGTCAAGGCAGCCTGTAAAAAGAAAAAGAAAGCATTTCAAAAATGCCTCCATACTAGGAATCAGGCAGACAAAGAAAGTTATGTTGAAGAAAGAATGAAAGCCAAACGGATAATTGCAGACTCCAAGCAGAAATCATGGGAAGACTTTGGAAATAAACTAGAAACGCTGGGTCAAGCCGCGGGAAAACCATTTTGGAGCGTAATTACCAATCTTCGAAAGGGAGGGAAGAAGGAATTAACAAGTGTTTTGGACAGGTCAGGAAAGCTGCTAGTCAATTCTGTGGATTCCTTGAGCAGATGGAGGGAATATTTTGAAGAATTGCTCAACGTACGTGAAACGTTCAATAATGTGTCAGATTTTCAGGTAGAATGGGATAGGAACGACTATGGAAACAGGATCTCATTTGAGGAATTGGACAAAATGGTGAGTAGATTACAGTGCAATAAAGCGGCTGGGGTGGATGAAATTAAGCCCGAACTTGTCAAATACAGTGGAATATCAGGTCTCAAATGGTTTCACAGGATAACTGAGAAGGCGTGGGAATCGGGACAGGTTCCGTGTGACTGGACGAAAGCGGTAATCACGCCAATTTTCAGGCATGGAAACAGAAAATATTGTAACAACTATTGTTTTCAAACAGGGCCGGCTGTCGTATGTTCACTTACTTTTGTAACAGTTATCATGTAATTAATTCTTTCATATTGTCGCATATCTTTCTTAGCCACTTCGCACAATATTTAATAATTTCGCAACAGTTATTTGTATACCTGTGTACAGAACATTCATCTTCTGGTAGTTTAAGTAATCCTTTGCCATACATTTTGTACAATCTTTGACTTAACATTTGTTTATAGAAATCTTTGTACTTGATGATGGTGTAACAGCCGGAAACTAGTTTGAATAAATCAAAAAAAATATTGTAGTATATTACACCAGTATCGTGCGTGTTTTAGTTATCATGTATCAAGTATTCTTCCAACCACCAACGGAACATTCAGTCAATGACAACGATGAAATACTTACAAAGTGGTTAGACACTCACTAATGTGGCTATAATAACATAAAATGATTAACAACAACAGTACATTTACTGTTTAAGTGACACATTACTAATAGAGCATGATCTATGAATGCTATGTAAGCACGTCTCTCAATGCCGCAGTACATGAAGTAACGAATGATTGTGGCAAAGTCAATATGGAGCATCTGGAAATGTGTGGAACAGTTTGAAGAATGTAAGTTCTGCAAACAAATCGTCGTTCCACAATACTTGAAAAAGCCATGTTGGGGATGGAGATAAGGGGGGGGGGGGGTGGAGGAGATGGATCACACTCCAACAAAACACACATGAATGTGAGATTGACATTGTGATGTTTAGAGAAGCCGTAGAGAACTCAAACAATGACTACAATTGCGACAGTGGTAACAAAAACAAACTTGATGTTTGCAGACTCCGCGATGCAAGGGCCAAAGAAGCAAACAGCAAAACCTGGCTCGTGGAGAATGTAAACATTTCTCAAGAATCCACTCGGCAGTACCACACCAAGAGTGTTTGCTTCCCTTGTGTTTTGGTAACATTCTCCGAGCTTAAATTGATTGTTCCGTTCCAGCGACGGTAGTCTGCCTATATGAGCTTGAAGAATGTTCACAAAATATTTTTCTTCTGTTCAGCAAAAGAGATGCCGAGTGCTCTCTTACACACAGAAGCGACGCTGGGCTCTGGCGTCACGAGCCACTTGTAAACAACAGTACACTCTTCAAATGACCTGATGAGAGTAGGGGAAACGCAAACTGAAAAAGCAGAACAGGAGTAACCAACAAACAAATGTTTGAAGAGCTTATAGGACTTAACTACGGGGTCATAAGTCCCTAAACTTACAAACTACTTATGAATTAGCTTACACTAAAGACAACATGAACATCCATGCCCGAGGGGGGATTCGAACCCACGACCGCTGCGGCCGTACAGACCGCGAGTGGCACGCCGCAGACCGCTCGGCCACTGCGGCCGGCTGAACAGGAGTATGTTACCGAAAAGATTTTACGTTTCATTAATCGGGGCAATCAGCTTCTGATCTGAGGTTCTTAATGAAAGATAAATATCATCGAATTCTTTTGTAAGACGCGTTCTCTACGTTACCAATTCTTCGTAATGGAGCGTGATACGCTGTAAATAGTCATAAAATTCTTTCCTTCTGTAAGCGCAGCATTAGTTTACACCTAAGTGTAGAAACCGTCCTAATTACAGTTCTCCTAACACTCCCCTTGCATGCCTCAGTCCCTTACTTATAGAGATGCCGCCTTCTACCACCAAGCATTACGCATGTTTCAGCTGCAGGTAGTTCAAAATTTGTTCACAAGACGAAAAATACCTATGAAAATAAAGCGATAGACTTTTCTTATAGACTTGATAGCACTATCTTTAACAAATTCAAATGTTCAAATGTTTGTTAAGCTTAACTACGGGATCATCAGTCCCTAAACTTTCAAACTACTTATGAACTACCTTATACTAAAGACGGCACAAATATCCATGCCCGAGGGGGGATTCGGACCCCCGACTGTAGTGGCCGTGCAGACCGTGACTGAAGCGCCTCAGTCTCTTCGGCCACCGCAGCCGGCTATCTTTAACAACCCAAGATATACAGGGTGTCCCACTCAACTGTTTCGCCCCAGATATCTCTGAAACTATAAGAGATTTTGAAAAAGGACTTTTACGGTCATGAAACGTACGGTAGGGGCTTATGGACGTAGGTACTATGAGCCACTCCAAAACGGGAAGAAATATTATTTTCAACATAAACTTATGTATTTTTTCAATACCCAATATTATTTCTTAAGCAATCGATACAATGAAAAATCACAAAAAGAATGGCGTTGGTTGCATCACGATGCGTCAATTACTTCCGGCGAAACTGCGAAGCGAAGTTGAAGTTTGAGCCTTGGACATGCGCTGGCACCACGCCTCATGTATTTCAAACGTCGACTTCGCTTCGCAGTTTCTCCGGATGTAATTGACGCAGCGCTATACAACCGACACCATTCTTTTTGTGATTTTTCATCCTATCGATAGCTTAAGAAATAATATGAGTTAACCATTAAAAAAGTACATACCTTTGTGTTGAAAATAATATTCTTTCACGTTTTAGAGTGTCTCATAGTACCTACTTTCATAAGCTCCTGCCGTACGTTCATGACCGTGAAAGTGGTTTTCCAGTATCTCTTGTAGTTTCAGAGATATCAAGAGTGAAACAGTTGAGTGGGACACCCTGTATAATTGTTTAAGTCGGTTATCACAGATATTGTTATGTGGGATATTTTGTAGGAAATTGCATGCGAGGGAACTGCGGAAAGAGAATGTAATTACCTGTGTCAGTTTTGATCAGTTTAATTGCAGTCATTGGGGAGAAAAATATACCTACATTATGGAAATTAATGCTTTCTGTGGATATCAAGAAAAGATTTATTCTCTTAACTAGCTTCGCTGGGACTTCATCTTGTCGTACATCTAATTATATCTGTAAATAACATATATGAACATTACTTTTCTTTGCAAACTACACTATTCACTTGTTCTTATTTTCCCTAATCCGTATTTCGCCATACTGAAAATCAATTGAAGAACGTATATAAACTTCTCGCTATTAACTTCTCCTCCCTGCAACCACGGACACCACTGACAGCGGCTTACCCCATCACACATTTTCGTAAAAGGAAAATGTATAATCGCTGTAGGCAAACATCGTAGCGCGGTCAAATTCTGAAACGTACTTCAAAGTGTGACACACGGAAGTTGCTTAGTAGCACGGAAGTACGACTTCATTAATTCTACACGGCCAAATGGTGCCCATTATATAGCGCTTGGAGACAGTAATACTGGCGCCTGTTTATTGCACACGCGCAGAAATGTTCAAATGTTTGAAAATCTGTGGGATTTAACTACGTTGGTCATTAGTCCCTAGGCTTACAAACTAATTAAACTAACTTAAAGTAACTTACTCTAAGGACAACAAAAGCACCCAAGCCCGAGGAATATAGTCGTAAGCTGTGTAACTTTCTAGTCTTTGGCTAAGGGACGTTCGCTGAGCGAACGATTGTAAATGATAATTAAGTATGGGGTTATTGCATCACCAACAGGGCTGGCGCTAGGCACGTGCGAAACGTGCGGCCGCACGGGGCGGCACTTTCCGAGGGGCGGCAAATCTGCTCCCCCTTTTTATTTATTTATTTAGGACAAACTCATCATTCATGCCCAAGAGGGGATTTGAAACCAAACCTCGGAAGGAGTGGCTTCGGGAACTGTGGCATGGCGCCTCGACGACATGCCGGCCGCCCCTGTTTACAAGGGTAGGGAGGAGGACCAATTTCTTGCTCGCCACTGTGGCAGCACCGTCGTGTTTACGCCGGAGGAACAGAAAGTGGAAGCAGGGTGGCGTACATGTTTATCGCTCCAGTATTCTTTTAGGGGAGCGCTGCCAGCTTGTTACGCGCCGTGCGTTTACTTACAGCTAATTTTGCGGAAGAGGAAATTTAATTTTGAAAATTCGAATGCAATGTTCGATACTGCGCTTACATGTTAAGCCCTTCAATGGTAGATTCCGAGAGTTTTATTCTTCTCGCATTGTAGAAAAAAAAATCGTTCAACATTACTACAGTCTAACATGTCCAACACCTACAATGGCTAGAATTATTCCGAATGGGTAAATACGCTGCGAGTAATTACAAGGGATAAAGACATTGGTAGTAAGCCTAGCGCAAGTTGGGTTTCGACGCATTTTTCAAAATGTTTGCTATCCGTTTCTGAATGATAGTCAGACGTTATGGTTTCTGAGCCATGAAAGACGTCTCCGCCTGCATGTACAGCAATTGAACTCTGACCCGCAATTTTGCTTGACTATAGTACTCGCTCACTATCACTTTGGCAATATTTTTTTACTAACGATTGACAACCATTGAAAAATGTTTATTTACGTTAATTGTATGTTCATGCCACGCGGGATTAGCCGAGCGGCTAATGCGCTGCAGTCGTGGACTATGCGACTGATTCCGGCGGAGGCTCGAGTCCTCCCTCAGGCATGGGTGTGTGTGTTTGTCCTTAGGGTAATTTAGGTTGAGTAGTGTGTAAGCTTAGGGACTGATGACCTTAGCAGTTGAGTCCCATAAGATTTCACACACATTTGAACATTTTCGTAAATTCACAAGGCTTATTAAAATTAGCTAGATTTCTTTCATCAGGTTTGACTCCATTTTTGAGCTGGTGCGTAGCGATTGTTTTGTACAAATCTGTAGAGAATGTCACCAATCATTGTTTTTTTATTTTCCAGATCTACATAGATTTCGGGCGCAGTGTGGCTATCCTCAATGCTTTGAGTTATGTTTACATCTATATCGTCATGCTGAACGTAACTGTCAACATGACGGTTCAGATGTAAGCAGATATAAAAATTGCGTTTGATTGCTGACATTTCCTTTGTTAAAAAAACGGGGGGGGGGGGGCGCGGCAATTTAGCAGCTCGCATGGGGCGGCACTTCAGCTTGCGTTGGCCCTGATCACCAAACCTTAATTGGTATACAATCTGGATTAGAAGACTCTGCCACCCAGCTGGAATCCCGATAACTCTTCATTAGCCTTCAAGAGCTGTTATGAAGTGTGCCTCTTAATACAGAAATAGTTCGTATATAGCACGGTTTAGTTTGCGGCTAGAGAGTTGCTGCGGATCATCAACAAATACACCCGACTAATCCCGACGCGTATTTGCCAGCAAACCGCTGGTTCCTGGAAAGTCCGACAGCTGCAAGTTTGCGACGTCTGAAGGGCGAAACAGGAGCTGGGGCCAGCGCCACGAGTAGACTGCTGTTCCGCCACGGACTGGTGTTACGCTGCAGACGGCGGTATCAGCAGCGCACAACGGCCGCTGCCGGCTGCCCTTTCGCTGCCGCACTCTGCGGGCTGCCAACACGCGATTACCAGCTGCCGCAGGATTACGCGGCCGCTACCACGGGCTAAACACCTCGCATCTCCTGCCGAGGCCGTTCCGTTTCGTGTGTACGACGCAACTACACTGTTCGCTATCCAAAAAGGAACACCAAGAAGTACCGTCAGAATGGGTGAAGTCGATCAGGTGGGTGGAAGTCGACCGGTAATACAGCATTATAATTTACACTACTTCCGGAAACTTCACGCTATACATACTTGTTGGAAGCCAATGAGTTGCAGAGTAGTGTTTGCCTGTAGAATTCTCTCTGAGTATCCGTTCAGCGGCATTTTGGTGGCCTGTGAATGAAGCAAGACTAAACCTGTCACAATACTACTTAATAGTCATATAATTCTGCTGTTTTTGGATGTTTGTTTGTTTGTAAATCTATCGGACCAAACTGCGTGTTCATCAGTACGTAGCTTACGAACTACTTAAATCTAGGTAAACTAACCTAAGGACAAACACACACACACCCATGCCCCAGGGAGGACTCGAACCTCCACGGCGAGCAACCGCGCGCTCCGCATCTAGATGCTTTAGATCGCTCGGCTACGCCACCGCGGCCTGTTTTTGGACTGTTAGTAAGTGAACTCATTGCCATGTGACTTACGTATTTGCAACAGCAGACGTTTGTTGTATGGACGAGTAGTGATCTAAAAATTGAATTGTCGTATTTTGTAAGGTGAAGTCGATCATGCCGCGAAATAACATGAAGAAGGTGGGAAGAGAGGGAAAATGCCCTTCAGGAAGTAAAGAAAGGGGAGTTGAACATTAGTAAAGCATCTGAGGGTTACGGTGAAATGAGAGGGCGAAGGGCAGACGTAGATATAAATATGGTGGCCAGCCTGTTCTTAGTTCAGTACACTAAGAATGTTTAGTTCGCGGTTTGATCATGTGTGCAGAGATTGGTTTTTCCTTTGAAACGACAAGATATGGGAAATGTTGTTCTGGATATTCCTGATGTACAAAAGACTCCCTTCACACAAATTGTAACAAAAATGAAGCCTAAGGGCATTGGTCGAGGACGCTACAGTTTCCCAGATTTTGACATTTAGTACATTGAGTGAAAATTCTTTATGATGCAAGATAATTTTATGTACAGTGGTTATTTTTTTAAGGAAAATACAATGTTCTAACCATGAAATAGTTAATTTTAATAGATTTTTGTCCCTGAGGAAGACCCTGTACTGTTTTAAAACTTCTTATAAACGTAGCCTACCATACCTTGGAAGATATTTCAATATAAACGACGATCGCTTTTAGTGAAGCTGTATTAACAGAATGGGAAATGTGCTAGTTCAGTGTTACGATCCTATCGCCGTAAGAAGGAGATTCGAACGGGTAAAAGTCCGTTGAATAATGCAGCTGTGCCGAGAATGATTTCGAAGTTCGTAGCCACGGGTTTTAGATGATAGACCCGTAGTGGCCGACCGAGCACAAGGCGTAATCCAGCTGAGACAGTTCGTCTATGCACGGGGAAGTCAGCGCTCTTTCAGTTGCACGTCGCACCGGCATTCCACACACTACTATTTGATTGGCAGTTTGGCGTACCCTCAGATGCTATCCTTACAAAAGCCATCGGCATCATTAACTGTTACCTGGTGATTTAGTGAAGCAGATGGCATTTGAGGTAGACGTTTCAAAAGCTGGCGGTAGATGACGATTGGTTGATTAAAGTGTTGTGGACCGAGGTAGCTCATTTTACTCTCCGAGGGTCTGTCATCTCCTACAACTGCAGAATTTGGGCTACCGAAAATCCTATAACTGCCGTGGAAACTCCATTGGAAGACGAGAATGTCAAGGTATGGGATTTACCACATCTACCGTTATCGGGCCTTTTTTCTTCGAGGAACTGCGTGATTCTGGTTTTATAACTGCTACCGTGACGGGTAAGAGGTACGCCGATACCTTTCAGAATCGCATCATCCTCAGCCTGCGTAATAAACACTTGCTGGAACGTACGATTTTTATGCAGGATGGCACTCATCCCCATATTGCTAGACGCATGAATGATCTCTTGCGCCCGTCGTTTGGTGATGATCGTGTGTTCAGCCGCCACTTCCGTCATGCTTGGCCTCCCAGGTTTCCAGACCTCAGTCCGTGCGATTATTGGCTTTGGGTTTACCTGAAGTTGCAAGTGTATCGTGATCGACCGACATCTCTAGGGATGCTGAAACACAACATCCGACGCCAATGCCTCAGCATAGCTCCGGAAAGGCTATAGAGTGCTGTTCACAACATTATTCCACGACTACAGCTATTGTTGAGGAATGATGGTGAGCATATTGAGCAACATCTTTACTTTTTCATAATTTGTTATGCTAATTATTGCTTTTCCGAGCAGATGAAACGCCATCTGTCGGACATTCTTTGAACTTTTTTTTTGTTATAATAAAACCCCATGTCTTTCCAAGCATTTGTGTCAATTTTTACTTCTCTGTCCACATTATTCCGTGATTTATTAAGTTTTCATATTAATAATGACTTTTTGATCACCCGATACATTCGGTCAATTCCCTCAGGTTCTGGCACGTTGTTCACCAGTGCATCTCTGTGGGTAAGTTGCATATCGTCCACCAGAAGAGAACCTATCTGCAATGGCACCAGCGTAGCGCACAACAAAAGTCGAAGAATTTCGTCCCTATACTTCTGACAAGGGAACCTTCCCATCGTAGCCCCTCAGATTTAGTTAATAAGTTGGCGCAATGGAAAGGCTGTGAAACACTGCACTGGCTAACTCCTGTGAAACTATGAATATATATAGAAATTGAGCAGACCATGCGAAAGGTAACCAACGGCGAGCAAGTAGTGAACACAGGAGCGTGACTAGTGTTTCATTTAGATCCTTTTGCTTCAATTACTTAAGAAGATGTTTCGTTTCACATTACCTCACCTCGACGGAGAGGGGTTGAGTTACCTTTCTTTTTTTAATCTGTTTTTTTTTTTTCTTTTTTTTTCACCAGAAATTCATTTGTAGTACTTGGTGAAACAAAAAGGAACTTCATATCCCTGCGCATCAACAGGACATGAGCGACTTCCGGCGACTGTCGCACTCAGGTCTATGAGACGACAATCTGAGAGAACGCAGGAGGACAAATGGGAAACGAGGAAAACGAGACCATGCATACTGCGTGGGGAAACATAATAAAGAAAATATGGAGAAACGAGCCTTGAGTGCTGTCGAGGTGCTGAATTCAAGTATGGGGAAAATAAAAGGAACACAAAATCAATCAGTCAATTAAGAGGTATTGAGGGAAAACGTTTCAAAGCTTCTTTTCCGAAGAAACTTTAATTTTTTTTTTTTTTTTTTTTTTTTTTTTTTTTTTTTAGGCCACTAAGCTCCTACGCTTACAATATGATCGACGTTGCCTATCTCGCATGGACCTTTCAGTTTTTACACTTTGCTTATTTTCTCATTTTGACTGCTGGGTCATCAATCCCTAAACTTACAAACTACTTATGTACCTGACGGGGAACGGCCTCGCGCATCACAGCATAGCGCTTCAATGCGCTCGGCCACTCCGCCGCTGTCAGAGTTCCACACAACTTCTTTCTGTTTTCTCGATTTATCCGTGTTCAGTTTTTCGCGGCATATCCACTGCGCCAACTTATAACTAAATCTGAGGGGAATGCGATGGGGAGGTTCCCTTGTGAGCAGTCAAAAGACCATTATGAACTATGAAATGCATTTTACACATAGCTGCCATGTAAGATTTGTTTATCATGCAACTAGTTTCGGGAATCTCCCATCATCACGGCATTTAAAATTGCATAAACAGTTCCGTTTCTTCCATTTCCTTAATTAACCATAAAATAGGGTTTTTTGTCATACTGATAAAAACACAGCATGTCGTTCTGCACTTAACCTTAATTTTATTTAGGTTAAGTGTAGAATGACAGGCAAATGACGATTTCAGTGCTGGTGTCCATGTAAGATGCCTTTCGGGAATAAAGTCTATTATATATGCAAGTTTATTAATGAGGGTTCGAACCCAGGTACGGCAAATATTTTCAAATAAACGTTTCAATTTAGTGTTCTGAAACTGATAACATCTTGTAATACGTCTAATTCATTATGGAGAATAATTATTATTTTCTTGCGTAGTGTCATGATTCGATTACTTACATCTGCATTTCCGTCTACACAGAATGTCAAAGAAGGAATGGACATCATTCAGCGATAAGACACGAACTACCACTAGAATGACTCAGTCAAAAGGAAGCGCAATGCTTACTTTTAATGGTACTAGCATTTCTTCACATTGGCTTGTGTGAAGAAAAGCTCTTACTTTATTAATTTTTGGAAGAACTACCACTAGAATAACTCAGTGAAAAGGAAGTGCGATGCTTACTTTTAATGGTACTAGCAATTCTTCACATTGGCTTGTGTGAAGAAAAGCTCTTAGTTTATTAATTTTTGGAAGAAATTTTTACAATGTCGGTTTGGAGCTCAGAATTCTATGATACTAATTCAGGGGCAGAACTGTAACAGCGGAGAATTGACCGTTTTGAGGTGTGAACCTAGTAAACATATTAGAAAATCAGACGATTAGGGCATAAACTACACTGCACTAGAGGAATCTATAGAGGGTTAGAAGTCTATGCGGGAATAGTGATCGGAATACATCCAGCAAACAACTGAAGAGGAAAGCGCAGGATCTACTAGATGTGGGTGAAGAGAGAAAGACATGAGAAATTTACATGGTAGTCAACACGTAAACAAAATTAAAGTACTATCAATAATAATAAATACTTAATTAGTTTTTATAACCTCGAAATTCAAAAATTTGCATAGCAGTCCTTGTATGAGCCAAGCAACTCCACAAGGTATGACAGTCACAAACGTAGAGTATAGCCAGGGGGAACAAGTATAGCTCTCACAATAAAAGCTTGGTCTTCCAGAAAGCAGGCAGGCGATTAAGGAAGAAGGGCGTAGAGCACAACTGCTGCTCGCAGAGCCAGACGGATCATTAATCTTATTGATCGCGGCCCACGATCTTGACGGAGAGGTGGGCCTGACGTCTTGCATAATGCAGTGGGCTGGACTTTGATCCCGGACACATCGCTCAGGCAGCTAATAATCAGGCAGCTGTCGCTGTCAGACGTCGGCAGAGCCCGTCCGAAGGGTTGCGCACCCCTGACCCCGCAACAGGTGATCCCCGCCGGCTGACCGCCCTCGCACAATTCGCCACTCTGGCATCACGTACACAATGGTCGAGGGGAGTGCAGTTCATGTGCGCTGGAACAGTCGATTCTTCCTTTATATTATACTTCAAGAGTAGATTGTTGTTCCAATTTGATTTAATCGATCTTCAACCCTGACCATTCCACTACAAAGGAATTTAAAAAAAAACTCCATTCAGAGTAATAAGGGGGAAAAAAATTAAATGTGCACTGCAATGTTCTTGTGCTAGATATTAGAAGAATAAAGCTGTTCAAAAGAAATACTGCAAAAGTTCAAAGTCTAATAAGCACTTCCGTTAAATAATCTAAAAAAAATGTCTTGTTGAAAATTCCTAACATAATCTTCTTCCATCTCAGATATTGCTCACTGAATCCGACGTAAAATATATCGATTAATGAAAGTTATTTCACTGTCTTCCTGTTAAATAAATTATTTCTGAGTCTCTACGACCCTGACCAATCCACTACAATGGAATTAAAAAAAACTCCATTCAGAGTAATAAGAAAAAAAAATATTTTAAATGTGCACTGCAAGGTTCTTGTGCTAGATATTAAAATGAATGAAACTGTTCAAAAGAAATACTGCAAAAGTTCAAAGTCTAATAAGCACTTCCGTTAAATAATCTAAAAAAAATTATTGTTGAAAATTCCTAAGATACTCTTCTTCTATCACAGATATTGCTCACTGAATCCGACGTAAAATATATCGATTAATGAAAGTTATTGCACTGTCTTCCAGTTAAATAAATTATTTCTGCGTCCCTACATGGTATAAATCGGAGATATTCTTTCAAAAGTTCTAAAATTATAAATTCATTTCAATATATAGATATCTTCCTTCCTTATTGGATGTAATAATTAATTTTCACACACTGGTACTTGAAGTAAAAGTTTAGGTTTTATTATGAAAGTTATAAGTACATCTAATACAACACATATAATCAGATCGTTCTAGTAGGAGCTCAACAACAAGACTCACTTTCTTTACTGAACAACTTATGACAATACATTTTTTCTTTTATTTCCAATTATTTTAATGTAGAATGATATAAAAAAGCCAAGATCGCTGCTTATCAATTTTTATTTACGACGACCGGTTTCGCTGAACTATCTCAGCATCATCTGGTCAAATAAAATATTTCACAAGGCCATAATCTTGTAATGTCAATCAGTTGTTATATAACAATTTACAGTGCATAGGTGCACTATGTCATTATAATAATCAGTTTGCTATTGTCACTCACTGTGATAATTATGTTTTATTATGACATAGTGCACCTATGCACTGTAAATTGTTATATAACAAATGATTGACATTACAAGATTATGGCCTTGTAAAATATTTTATTTGACCAGATGATGCTGACATAGTTCAGCGAAACCGGTCGGGGGGGGGTGGGTGTTCGAATCCCCCCTCGGGCATGGATATTTGTGCCGTCCTTAGTATTAGTTACTTCATAAGTGTTATAGTCGACATAGTCGATTGGAGAATGTCCGCAACTGCACTATGTTATTTTAAATGTGTTTATTTCAGTCAACAGTTGCTATAAAATTGTTTAATTACATGTTCCAAGAGATCGAAACATGTAATTAAACAATTTTATAGCAACTGTTGACTGAAATAAACACATAAAAAAAAACTTCATAAGTAGTTTGTAAGTTTAGGGACTGTTGACCCCGTAGTTAAGTCCCATAAGCTATACAAACATTTGAACAATTGAAACAGGTCACCGTAAATAAATATTGATAAGCAGCGATCTTGCCTTTTTTATATCTTTCTACATTATCATAATTGGATCGCCTCCTGGAATGTAAACCAACTCATTCTATTTATTTCATTGTAACGGTTGGCAAAGGAGGTCTTCAAAGAGGATCTTCTCTGAGCATGTGGCTGTCGACCCGCAACGTTTGGTGGCCAGGTACCTCCACTTGGCTCCAGCAGAGAAGATACTATTTTTGTAGGTTGCTCCGTTGTCACCGCACATGAAACATAAAAAAACAACACACATTTCTTTTAAGAATGAAATAAACTTATTAAGACTCAACATTATTAACAACAACATATATAAACATGTCCTTTTATCTGCGAAACTAAGCTGACGTAAATGTCGTAGCAGGGAATAATATTTTGTCACACTAAATATGACAAGCCAGTATATAAATTTTTTTATATTTGTTTGGTATTGTATTATTCTGTGTCTTTTTTGTATACGTTTTTAATCTCCTGATGATGCCTGACAGAGCAGAAACGTAGCATAAAATACAGCTCGAAGTATGATTTATTCAGTGATCATCAACTTTCTGTCAATTTCTCAATGGCATGCGCACTGTGACTGGAGTCAATGACTAAGTAGGAACCAAACGTACAATGAATGAAGGCGGCTGTTTGCAGACACCGCGCACGGAAGCCAGTGGCTGTAGGTTGGCCTTGTTGGGAGTCAAGTGTCTTGTGTTGGCTGCAATGGCATCCAGATGCGGTTACTGTCACGAATATAAAGTACTTTTCACCACTGTTCGACCAAATCGGTTCTTCTTTTTTGTAATTCTATAAATTGAAACGCAGCCATGGCCAACCTATACTGCACAAATTTGGCAGGTCGCTTTGGTACAACCTGAAACGAGAGATATAATTAATATAATTACTGGGAATAACGCAGCGTTCGTTAGCAATAAATCTGTTTATTACTCGCAGATCGATTTCGGCTATTCTCGAGATATATTGGCACAAAACCTCCCGCCCCCTCCAGTTTTAGAGAAAGTCACCCCTAAAGGTTATGATGAGCGATTGATTCAAAATTGACGGGATGGTAAGATGACTCGAAATAGAATATTTTGATATGTATGGGGTTGACGAAGGGGATCGGAGAGTCGGAGTGCCGGCCAGTCCGTTTGTCGTTTTCAGGCGGTTTTACAGGCTGGTACCCAAGTCCTGCCTCAGTTGCACGTTTCGCAAACATTTCGTAACACTTAACACCTATATAACTCTATATACAGACATTTGGGGTACAAATTTCCTCCTGTGGGGCTTGGGGTGACAACAGGAAGGGCATCCGGCCACCCCGTAAATATTAACACGTCAAATCCGAATTCACAAAGCCGACCCTGCATGTGAGGGACTATGGCTAAAGAGAAGGGAGAATATATATTGGGTTTGCGAATGCATACTTCTCCAGAAATAGAAGAAAGAAACTCTTAGAACTACCACTCTCGTACACACGTGGTAAAAGCTTTTCGCTACTGTCCAATGTAACTTCTTGCGAAGTGAAAACCACAGGTACGAATTTTGAGGAAAATATACAGTTTCCTTTCTTTTAATTGTATTTTTTCGTATCAGGAATCTTAGCCATTGAGAGTTAATAAGATACGAAATTCAACACGTAATAATAATATGGTAGGCAACCAAATTTTCCAATGATGTGAATTGGCATAGAATTAAATTTTAAAGACTCGTGACATGAAAATCCCAAGTAGGACTGCTGTGAATTTCTCCCGAGGGATCGCAGAGAGTGCAATAGATTTAGTCTTTGGGAACCCATTTGTTTCGTTAAATGTAGATCCGGATATCATTTTTGTTCACGTATGTAACAGTAGAAGGACTATTTACAGCTATTGTTATATTTACAGGTTACTGCAATGTACATTATATTACGACAATACTTTGTCATCCCATTAACTTTGCTGTCCGGACCATTCTATCAAATTACTTCCGTCTCTAAAAGTTTCGTATTAGTAATGAATCATAGCACTGTGCACTTGTTTATACTATTATATGGATTTTCTTACTAAAATTTCCTGATGTTGTTTGAAATATCATTTTGTGGTAGGACTTTGCTGTTGTCTTAAGATCAACAATTTTTAATTATGCAAACAAACCAATACTGCTCTAATCGTAATTTTCATGCACATCTAATTTCTACTTTCCTTTTTATATCAATATCTTTAAAAATAATTTTTATTTATAATGAGTCATCTGTTTTGCCTATTATTTGTGGAAATTGTACATTAACGTTGCGTAAAATGAATTAGGTAACTAAATTGTATCAAATTGTATCAACACTCTAGAAACCAAGACTGCTTACATTTGCGCGTGCGACACAGTCATGGATGTAATCAATATTTATATTTGATGCAACCTATAATAAATAATGATTACAAGACATAAGCAAGCTGGGCGATGGCGTGGCTGACGACTTTCAGGAGATGTGATATGCCAATTTTAAGTAGTCGTGCCACTTTCTGTATTATAATTTAATCACTTTACAATACCATTCCTAACGGCACATCTTTGAGGCACGGAACAGAATGAGCTCTCCGAGAAAAGCGTTTGCGATGTGGATACATACGCAGCAGATGAAAAAAATTTCTTTCCTCGATTTCAGGACAAGTATATGAAACTTACTCCATTAGAATTAGGTATTGATACTGTCCATTTTTTAGTCGACTGCTTGTCATAACATTTAGAGGTGAACCAAAATATCTTACAGTCCTTCGTTTTCGGTTGCACGCAAACGATCTGCCTATTTTGAGTTTAATCGGTTGACGGTATCTGAGACCTTCCCGTTGTTAACCATCTACTACCAGATGAATGCCCCGTAATGGAGTTTTATGGTATTCGACCTGGAATGAAACTACTTCGACTGGAAAAAAAGGGTAGGTAATTCGCTATCTGTATATCAAATTTCGTAGAGGGTACTTCAGTTCACTCTGCAGATATAGTTCTTAGAACCCTGTATAGCATGACTCTTGGAGTGGCTTACCCATGAGGGTAGTTCACCTTCGTTTCCCAACTCAGTAAATTAATTTTCATGACAGCCTTGTTTATAATGCACGAAATGTGCACAGTTAACATGGTTTCACACCAGTGAAAAAATAACATTAATCGAACATTTTCAGCTGTCACTCCTTTTTTATCCCGTTGATTATATATAATTACCGGTAATCTGATTTGGTCCTCGCTGGTGTAGCGCAGTCTTCCGTAACGCTTCCCGTATAATTTCGTTACAGCGCGTTTTGTTTTATATGATTTCATTCGATGTCAATAAAAGTGCAGCGCTTTTACTGGAACAACGAAGTCGTTGTGACAGGTGCTGGCTATGTGGTTTAATTCTCTTCGTATTTACTATTAATAGAGTTATTGCTAGTAAAAGTTTGAGGTATCTTACGTAATGAAATATATTTGCTAGTATTAAAGAAACATCAAACATTGCATATACAATATTTCTACTCAAAAATTTGTGAAGCTTTCTCTTTTACCGAAATATTTCCTTGCTAAAAATACGGGATTCAGCAGTTCTTCAATTCTGTATAAATTATCCGTGTTGTGGAACACATACAGGTGAGTGAATACTACGCCACATTGAATAATTCAATCACAGCTTTTCGGCTCTGTTTCATGATAAAATGCAGTTGATAATAGAGAGTTAAATATTTTACTAGTAACCTTCTCGAGCACTTTCTTTTGATGCCCGATGACTTCAAAATATTCCTGGTCAACGTGTCACTAAAAGCAGTATGGTGACGGCATGACATTTCCAGGTTCATTACTTTATTATTACGTTATCATAATTTCACCTTGACATCCAATCATCACAAAGAGCTGAGATCCTCTCTGTCTGACGTATAAAACCAGTCCTTAACGTCAGAAAGAAATAGTGCAGAAACACTGTCGTGCGTTATGCATCGCCATCTGCCTGATGAACTTGCTAATTTTCATTTCATTAGGTCAGCGGACACATACTGTTGAGTAATTACTTCCTGTTTTCCTTGATGGATATTCCTTTCTTAAGAAACCCATAATGACGTGATATCAGAGTCATCTGTATTTTTACTTTGGTAGCACTCAAAGTGGTTGTGAATATGTACATGTAATGTGAATGCACTGTCATCGTATAGCTCAATACGAAAAGGATGAATTTCTGTGTTGCTCAGGAGGTTTCTGCGTTCAAATACTTAGATAAACGCAACTTTACAGCAAATAAATAATTCCAAATCTCGTTTGTACGTCGATGTTCTTTGCTGAAGACTATCTCGAAACATATCGATCGAGATGGCGCAGTGGTAACACGCCTGCGGCTATCTTGATTTAGGTTTTCTATAAATGACCCAAATAATTCCAGGCAAATTCCGGGGTGGTTCCTGTCTTAGTCCACGGACGCTTTCCTTGCCTATCCTTGATACAAACTGTAAGGGTGTGTGTTCCGTCTCTAATGATGACGTTTTCGACGGGACGTTAAACCGAGATCTTCGTTCTTCCTTTCTTTTACAAGCTATATTATTTTCAACTGTTAGCATAGTTTTCAGTGGATCCTTCTCCTTTCATCACATATCAACTTGTGAGACTTCCTTTACCTACAGCGATTACTTTTTCTTAACCCACAACCGAAATATTCTTCAAATATACCTACAAACCATTCTGAAGTAGATTAAATAAGTGTCATTTTCACCGTGATGAAGGTATTCCGATAGCGCCAGTAGCTAGTAACAAAGATATACACTCTCATCTATATCTATAAATGTGAATGTCTGTTCGGTGTACATTTATCACGTCTGAACCACAAGACATAAAGAGCTGAAAATTTGTACAGTTACTAATTTATACCCGAGGAAGGCTTTAGGCACGGTTTTATGGCGAACGGATAGCTATATATATATATTAATGTGAGTGTCTGTTCGGTGTCCGCTTATCACGTTAATACCTGAGGAAGGTTTTATGCACGGTTTAGTAGCGATCTGATAGATATTTAGTAATTTGAAGAATATAACGCGAAATGCGTAACAATAATTACTCTTTGAAAATTATATTTACTCTTTGAAAATGGTTTTATTGGTTGCACTGTTGCTTGAGGGTTGATAATGATAAAAGGGTGGAGCTTATTGGGATGGAAAGTTATCAGTGTATATAAAATTCTACGCGTGTGTTACTATCTCGCTCTGCAGCAAAAACTAAAGAACGCAAACGACTGGTCAGTGTGCAATTATTGTCCGAAGTCTCCCTTTGCACACCATAGCAGTTCCATGCCGGTAGCTATAAGAGGGTGGTAGATATGGTGGTTGAAAGTCAACAAACTATAAAAAAATTCGGACTGAAGGCCAGCGATGACGTTTGCGACTCTATAGCAAGGAGGTTACATACAGCGAAACGTCATGCCACAGATCATATCTTTGGTCTATGCGTGCTACATTGTCTTCAGCTCTTTCTCTGTAAGGATAAGCATACGAATAAAGAAATATGGGAATAAATAAATAAAGCAGTAAAAAAGAAAAATCTTTTACTACATCTCTTTAAAAAAATCGATTTTACGTTTCGCACATTACATCAAGTGATCGATCTGTGATATTATTACAATCACTATTGTTGAATTTCGAGATTGGATTCTTCTTAACTAGTGCATTTTCACGTGTGATTTCTTATTTCATATATATTGTCTGATAAATGTAACATGTTTTTAGAAAAAAAAAAAAAAAGGAGATGGACAGAGAGAGAGAGAGAGAGAGACAAAAATGTTCAAATGTTTGTTAAGCTTATGGGACTTAACTACGGGGTCATCAGTCCCTAAACTTACAAACTACTTATCAACTACCTTATACTAACGACGGCACAAATATCCATGCCCGAGGGGGGATTCGAACCCCCGACCGTAGTGGCCGTGCAGAGCGTGACTGGAGCTCCTCAGTCTCCTCGGCCACCGCGGCCAACGGAGAGAGAGACCGGATAGGAAAATTCCTAACTCAAGGCTCGAATAAATAAATAAATCCACGGGCAACGCTGGGTTTTCTGCTAGTATGAAATAAATAGAAAAGGAAATACTGTCACTCACATGAACATAGAATCACCGAGAGAATGCTTCAATCATATTAATATCGTTCGTTCGTTAGGGTCCAGTAGCTATGTAAAACGAAAGTATAGTCTGTAAAACGAAATGTTAGTTTCACATATACTCATTATTTTAAACACTTAAGTTCGATTTCTTTTTTTATCGTTCGTTTTGTCCACAAACATATACATCAGTTTACCAACTCTGAACCACCTTAGTAAAAACCTATTGTTTTCTACAAACATTAGGAATGTCATCCCGCAAGGAGGAAAACATAAAGCGTCTGTTTTCTCTCACCATATTGTCCATTTCCTGCACCAAACTTTCATTAAGGGCCGCAGCGGAGCGGCCGAGCGCATTGAGGCGCTATGCCAAGATGCGCGAGGCCGTTCCCCGTCGGGGGTTCGAATCCCCCTACGGGCATTGATGATTCTTCCGTCGTTAGTATAAGGTACTTCATAAGTAGTTTATAAGTTTAGGGACTGATGACCCCGCAGTTAAGTCCCATAAGCTTTACGAACACATTTCATTAACGACTGAAGAAAGCCCACTCCGTTGTTCATCATGCACATTTGCGCGGCCATCTTTAAATGCTCTCACCCACTTTCTTACCATTTTATCACTCGTAATGTTTTCTCCGTATACTGCACAGATTTCACGATGAATATCGATTGCTTTTAGCCCTTTAGCACTAAGAAATCTTATAACAGCTAGTACTTTACAGTCGGCGGGACTCACGATTATCAGAGGCACCTTAAACACTCAGTACTCAACGTAAACAAGAAAAAATCAGACTGTAATGGCGTCAGTGCGTTGACAACACATGTAGGTACCCAGTGCGCATAAAACATTTTAAATTTCAAAACTCATCTTTCTTTAAGAAAACGCCTCGTATATGTGTGGAACAGCAACGGAATAGGGCAGACGTGTGGAGGCTTGCTCAGATTAGACAAACGTGCAGAGATGCTTCAGACATACCTTCGGACTAACCAATAACCAGTGGCGGATTAAGGCTGTTGGAAGCCCAGGGCGGCGGCGAAAAAAAAAAAAAAAAGAAAAAAAAATTGCTTTCGAGACATTTGGAGACCCCCTATGACCGGAGGCCCGGGGCGGTCCGCTCCCTCTGCCCCCCTCCCCCTTCCCTTAGTCCGCCACTGCCAATACGAAACAGGAATCCGGACAATGACGATTGTTGTGGGTTCACGTAGAGAATATACTGATTTGTAACCTTTTTAGGCAGAGATTAAATCTGAGAAGTCGTTTCTCTTGAAAATTTAGATTTATAGATCGTAAATGACACCTGTGTCTGCGAGTTGTTGCACTGGAGGTAGGCAAACCGCAGCTTTGTAGCCTTCGCACGACCGCCGCCACTAGCGAACTGAAAACTATTGGCCTGCACTCGGAAATTTACTCCTCGGCGTCTTTTACGGCGCGGCGCGGCCCGCATCGCTTGTCGCGCCACTATAATCTTTCAGAGCCGAAGCCGTTCACGGCGAAGCTCCAACGAGCGTAAGCTTTCACGATATTTGCTTGCCGGGTTGAAAGGGGGGCTGGGGGTGGCTTGAGAGGGTTGGAGGGGGAGGGATTGGAGTAACGGTGGGGGACCCCGCCGGCTGCCGTCGTTTGCGGCGCGTGAGGAGGTGGCGCCGGCGCTACAATAAACTGTGACAATCTGTCGAAGTGCTGCGCCAGCCACCCTGATAAACGCAGCAGCCAGCAGCGCGCCGTCGCGTGGGTTTGCGCATGCGCGCTGCCTCGCGTGCTACAACCCTCCTCCCTTCACGTCCGCTCGCGCTGTCAGGACCAGATGTGGCCCCCATCGTGCAGTCGAGTTTCTCATAACCGGGCTCGGGGTCGCACTGCTACGGAGATCACTCGTGCGCTGCGTTACACTGACTGCATTTTGCAATATTTCTGCAATCACCCCTCTGTCTAGGGTTGCAAGACTGAACTAGGGGCAAGACCGGAGACCGTACAACTGCGTCACGGATATTTATAATTTTGGTGCATACATTTTTCATCTACGTATACATAAATGCTCACAGAATGTTCATCTAGCCGGTTTTGTGATTTCATAATCATAAACTAAGCTGTATTGGCCAAACACAACATACATGTATTGGGCTATGTATGGCTCTGTTAAGGAAATGCGGCTTGATGTAGTCACAGGGTCAAACTGTTCTCGTTTGTTTTCATGCCCAGAAATTTCAATAGCTACAAATAGTACCTTATACCTGTGATTCTACAAACACTTCACGCATAGGCTAACATTTGCAAAACAATAATGAAATATAAACTAAATATACATGTTTTATTAATAAAAGAGGTTTTATTCTAATGTTTGCAAATGATGTAGGTAATGCCAAATAACTCAGTTGAATAATGTTCATTCAAACACATATATTGATCTATTGGAAGTGGTCCTTCACGAACAAAGTAATAAATAGAAATGAACATTATAAAATTAGCAGAATAGATGTGTTAACTGTTTTATGAGAATGGTAGAAATATCACCAACTATGTAATCATCGATGATGCTTAGCACAGATAAGATTCTCATCCTACATGTAGGACACTGAACATACCTTTGTTTAGAATTCTACTGTGTGGCAGGATTATGTGATCAGCAGTTGATACCTACTGTAAGCCATTGTTAGAAGTTTAAATTGAAGTCAACAATCAAAATCGTATAGTATTGGTTTGTATTTGTGATCGGAAAGGTGTTTCACTGTACCTGTTCTTGGGAAAAAAGAAGAACACTGTCACATTGTCTATGAAAAGTTTGTGTAATATGAATTATATTTATTTGTAAGTTCTAGTATTATAGCTGTAACTCAAAAACAATGCAATTTTTCATACCACGGTGTGATACCAGTGTTATATCGATTTAGCCACGCCCCTCACTCCTTTTTTCATCCTCTTCGATTCTTCATACGATTTTATCCCCATCTCTCCTTTGATATTATTAAAATACGTTGCTCTTGGCCTTCCTCTTGGTTTTGTGGTGTCGCACAAGTATGAAGTGCACGCCACGTACTTTCGCCGCGCGCCGCCATGCACGCACGGCGCGGCGTTCTTACGACGTCAGCCACGAGCGCCCTCTGCTGCAACTCCGCTCGTGGCCACGACTGCTGCATCGGCCACTTGGGAATCAGATAGGCACCAGCTAAGACTTGGGATTAGGACAGGCACGAGGACTCATCAGTAGGCAGGCCTATCTAGTCAACTATGTATCAGCATTCTGCAGTATTATCTTATTTCTACGAAATATACAACTTGTTCCAATTCAGCCTAGTGTTTCTAGTTTCTGCTGTCCCACTGGCTGGTCACATCCGTACTGCACAAGCGTGAATCCTATTTTCCAGCGTCGGTCTCTCTCTACTCGGCCACCGAAACCCACGACAACCGGCGGAAACGAGACACAAAAGGTTTTTTCCCTAAAACTTTACCGAGCGAGGTGGCGCAGTGGTAACACACTGGACTCGCATTCGGAAGGATGGTGGTTCAAATCCACCTCCGGCCATCCAGATTTAGGTTTTCCGTGATTTCCCTAAATCACTCCAGGCATATTCCGGGATGGTTCCTTTCAAAGGGCACGGCCGACTTCCTTCCACATCCTTACCCAAATACTCCGAGCGTAAGCTCCGTCTCTAATGACCACGCTGTCGACGGGACGTTGAACTCCAAGCTTCCTTCCTTCCTTCCCTAAAACGTTTCCTTCTAATACATTCTTTGGGAACTGGTTGTGTCTCGCTTTGTGCCCTATCATTTTTGATTTTCTTCCTCCTATATAATTTAGCAGAGATCTGTTCTCATTCACTTCTCTTAAGACACGTTCATTACTTTTCCTATATACCCAGCTTGTTTTCGTCATTCTCCATATCCACATTACCATTGCTTCCAGGCTCTTTATCTCCGCCTTTCCCAGAGTCCACGCGTCATTTTGTGTTTTTTCTCTACCAAATTAATAAATAATTTAATAAGAGGTTTTCAGCCAAGATCGCTTTCTTCGTTTAATTACATAACCGGTTTCGGCGCACTCGATGCCATCTTCAGACCTAATACACCAAGGTTTCTTTTTTCATTTTTTTTCAAAATAAGCTGCATTACATATAGCCAAAAAATCTTTTCTATCTACAATTACATAGTTACATACATGTAGTAATTTTTTACATGACTTCACTATCTACCACGCAAAGGGTAGAATGTGGTTAGCACATTCTATGCAGTTTGTTTCCTTTTCACATGGAAACTATTTTTCAGGGCATATTAATTTATATGTAATCTGTTTTTATTCACAGCTTTAAAAAAGTTGTAATATAACAATTTTAAATTCCTTGTATTTCAACTGACATGGCACTTACTTCTATATTTGATACCTGACAAAGCTTACCATACTCTGTGTTTCATAGAATTGTACTTTACACAAATTATTTATGTATGACATGCAATGTACAAGAAATGGTATTTAATGTAATCATGCAATTGGTGTATATACGATATTTAATGTATATTAAAAAAATTGCCTCAGACGCAAAGACAATATGTAATATATATTATATTGTACATGGAACATCTTTGTATATGGTTTCCCGCCTAATAGTCAATATTGTGCATCTCTTCAGTCAGTATTGAGGTTTGATTTTGAAGTGCCTCTGACTTAGACCTCGAGAAAAATTGGTTCAGACATTTTAATATTGACGTCTAAATTTTATTTAGAAGACGCGTCAATGTGGATGTAGACCATTTTGCTGTGTTAAATATTGTTGTAATAACAGTGAAGTAATGTAAAAAAAATACTACAGGTATGTAACTATGTAATTGTAGGTAGATAAGATTTTTTTGGCTGTAAGTAATGCAGCTCATTTTGTAAAATATCTTGGTGTATTAGGTCTGAAGATGGCGTCTAGCACGCCGATACCGCTAATGTAATTAAACGAAGAAAGCGATCTGGGCTGAAAACCTCTTATTAAACAATTCTAGATCGCACCAATAATGTGTTCCTTATATAAGTTAATAAATGTTTGTAAGCCTAAGGGACTTAACTTCTGCAGTTATCAGTCCATAGCAAGATGACTTAGAGCGCTCGGCCACTATTTCTCTGCCGTCCCATTCTCAGTGTTTTTCAACCTTTTGGTCGCGACCACCAAGGGGATCTTGACTTTACTAAACTACAAATAACAGCATCATCCTCAATCTAAGAGAGCTGCTCATATTGTCATCCTAATTCTCTAATAAAGATAACGGCAGTTGTCCTATAACACTTCCCTTGGGAAAGCGAGATATAACTTCTGTTTTACTGAGTGACTTTCCTTCATATAGCCGGCCGCAGTGGCCGAGGGGACTGAGGTGCGCCAGTCACGGTCTGCACAGCTACTACGGTCGGGGGTTCGAATCCCTCCCTCGGGCATGGATATTTGTGCCTTCCTTAGAATTAGCTAGTACATAAGTAGTTTGTAAGTAGGGACTGTTGACCCGTAGTCAAGTTCCATAAGCTCTACAAACATTTGAACATTTTTTCCTTTATATATATAAACAGTCTATAGAGAGAAAATTTTATTTTATTCGACTAGTTTCGGCGATCTTTTTTTGTACCATTTTCAGGAATTGTAACTCCATTGATGTCGTGGAGCTGGCAGGTAACTGGGAGCCTTCCAGTATGAAAGGCAGAGGTTCCATTTTGAAATCCTTGTTCCGGCACATAATTTTAATCTGCCATTAAATACTGTATTACTTTTGGTTTTCAAGTGATGGAAAGCTTTTTGTGTGCGCATGGCGGGCGTTAATACATTGCGTTGTTATCGAGTTTATAACCGCAAAAAACGTGAATGCAGTTGAAGTCCAAAGAACATCTCTGTGGTGCGATGATTTGTATCGACATCAGTAAAGTGCAAGGGTTGGTTATTTTCGTTCTCGTAATGAACAGAACTGTGGTGCTAACATCACGAATGTGTGCAGAGCATGTAGCGGACGACCGCGAGACTGGTCTTTATCGGGTTGATAAACTCACCAGAGAAAACCGCAGGATAGCACAAACACAGCTCTCAGGAAAGTGTGGAATATCACGGCTTGTGTGTACAGGCCATAATTGCAGAACTGTGGAACTGGAAACTGTGTACACGGTAGACACCTCTTGACATTAAACACAGGAGACTCGACGTTTGTCAACAGTTTGTTTTACGTTTGTCTACTACGAGTTCTATCACACGACTGTTTCCTTCATGACGACCACGAACAATCAGTCGCTGCACATTACTGATGTTGACACAATAATCACTAAAACAATTTCATTAGTCTCCAGTAATACTTTCTCACAAAAAGTTTTATAAACTGGAAATTCCCATTTTCCAGATTAAGAAACATGTTTGCGATTTTTCCGGTCAAAGATTTTTGCCTTTCCTTCAAATATGACCGAGTAAAATAAAAATGTAATATATGAAAGTTGCAGCAGGATACTATGACCAAAGCATATACCAGGAGCAGGGAAGATAATTTGCAAAAAGATATCAAATGTTTGTAATCCTAATGGAGCCGACTGCTTAGGTCATCGGTCCCTAGATTTACAAACTACTTAAACTAACTGAAACTAATTTACGCTAAGAACAACGCACACAAATCCATACCCGAGGGTGTATTTGAATCAGGCAAAGGAGCGACCACGCAATCCTTGGAATGGCACCTTAGACCACGAAGTCATTTCCACATGGCCAACATAGTCCGCTTAGGATTACTGCCATACACTAGAAACCTGTTTCCAGAGTCCACAAGCACTGGAGTATTTCGTCAACTAACACACAACTACGCAACTGTCCATAACACATTTTTTTATCAATGTACATCCTATTAAACAACGAAACTCGCGGAATACAACGAGTGTAAAATTTCTATAGTACTGTGTTAAATACATGAGGTTTCGATGGTATACAAGAAAATATTTATTGGATAATTACTTTGGCAAATGAAGTGTACTGAAGTCTAGTTTCCCATTGTCGACACAATAGTGGAAGGACATAGGCTCCAACTACGCACTGAAACAACTCATTATTTGTTTCTCAAACGAATTACTAAAACGATCGCAGATTTATCGCTGAAAAGCTTCACTACGCGGTGGTCAGAATAATGCTCGTTTCGTTGTTGCAAAAAACATTAATGAACAAAGTAGTACGTAATACTGTATGGGAGTCATTCGCATCTGTTTTTCTCGCGTAAAAGCACGACTTAGCCCTCCCAGTTCTTACAGAGGAGATTACTTTATATCCATCTTCTTAAATATTATAAGCTTCTTAGGTATATTAAGTATTCAACGTCAGAAGAGAAAATTTATTTTTGTTCTCTTTTGTAGTTCACACATGTTGAATAACCTTTATTTATTCTAACTATGAAAGTTTTAAATTTTATTAGCAAACTCAGCTTTGAGATTGAATTGCATATTTAAATGTTCAGCATGCTAATTACACATAATTATTTCTCTAGAAGGTATATCGTGAATAAAAGACAACATAATGTTACTTTGAAATCGCTTCAAATGTTTGTAAATCTAAAGGACTGAACTGCTGTGTTTATCAGTCACTAGGCTGACAAACAACTTAAAATATTTTATGATAACAACAACATACACTTCCATGTCCAAGGGAGGACTCGAACCTCCGACGGCAAGCCACCGCGCGCTCCGCAACAAGCACCTTAGAGCGCTCGGCCAATCCAACGCGGCGGAAATTTCTTCTCTAAGTCGTAAGATACCATCCTATTGGTAATAACCGTTATTGTATGATGGTACTACAGCGACTGTGGAAGAAGATATTTTACAAAATGTTCAAATGTTTGTAACGCTTATGGGACTTAACTACGGGGTCATCAGTCCCTAAACTTACAAACTACTTATGAACTACTTACGAACTAGGACGGCACAAATATCCATGCCCGAGGGGGGATTCGAACCCCCGACCGTAGTGGCCGTGCAGACCGTGACTGAAGCGCCTCAGTCTCCTCGGCCACCGCGGCCGGCGATATTTTACATTATAGGCCCTACTGACGCATCATTATATCTTTACAATATATGTTGTTACGATAACAAAACAACAGTTAACAAAATAAAGATTCCTTCAAATTTCTCTAGCTTAAGCATGAAGTCCGCCTGACCCTGTAATTGAAAATACGTTCCTACAGCGAGGATTGAAATTTGTAATAGAAATCGAAATCGTTACAGTTTTTCTGCTCGGGCAGTGTAGCGTTTCTTCTTTTCTTTCCAATCCCCAGAACGTAGCAGCGGAAAGTCGTTGCTCCCAAGGTCACGGACACAGGTCGTTGCTCACGTGAAGGAAATGGCGTGCCTCACGCAGTCCATAACCACCACACTCCATCGCCTTGACGGTAGCCTTTCCTCTTTTTAATTGCTTAGGGCTCGCTATCCCACGCCAGTCACGTATGTCAGCCGAAATAACATACAAGTCGGGGCACTCAGATTGTGAGCGAATGTAGAACGCCATTGTTCAAACGCCAGGTGTAATCTAAATTAAAGATAAACGAAAAGGGGAAAAATCAGCGCATCTAGCTTCAAAGTGGCCATCAGTATTTACAAACATACTGTGATTTAGACAGAAAGGCCCAATTTAGCCTGAATTACAGTGCTGGCCATTAAAATTGCTACACCAAGAAGAAAAGCAGATGATTAACGGGTATTCATAGGATAAATATGTTATACTAGAACTGACACGTGATTACATTTTCGCGCAATTTGGGTGCATAGATCCTGAGAAATCAGTACACAGAACAACCACTTCTGGCAGTATTCTTTGTACGCCTGGGCATTGAGTCAAACAGAGCTTGGATGGCGTGTACAGGTACAGATAACGATATAGCTTCAACATGATACCACAGTTCATCAAGAGTAGTGACTGGCGTATTGTGACGAGCCGGTTGCTCGGCCACCATTGATCAGACGTTTTCAGTTAGATCTGGAGAATGTGCTGGCCAGGGCAGCAGTGGAATATTTTCCGTATCCAGAAAGGCCCGTACAGGACCTGCAACATGCAGTCGTTCATTATCCTGCTGAAATGTAGGGTTTCGCAGGGATCGAATGAAGGGTAGAGCCCCGGGTCGTAACACATTTGAAATGTAACGGCCACTGTTCAAAGTGTCGTCGATGCGAACAAGAGGTGACGGAGACGTGTAACCAATCGAACCCCATACCACCACTCCGGGTGATAAGCCAGTATGACGATGACGAATACACGCTTCCAATGTGCGTTCACTGCGATGACGCCAAACACGAATGCGACTATTGTGATGCTGTAAACAGAACCTTTATTCATCGGAAAACATGATGTCTTGCCATTCGTGCACCCACGTTCGTCATTACGTACACCATCGTAGGCACTCCTGTCTGTGATGCAGCGTCAAGGGAACCGCAGCCGTGGCCTCCGAGCTGACAGTCCAAGCTGCTGCAAACGTCGTCGAACTGTTCGTGCAGATGGTTTTTGTCTTGAAAACGTCCCCATCTGTTGACTTAGGGATCAAGACGTGCCTACACGATTCGTTACAGCCATGCGGATAAGATACCTGTCACCTCGACTGACAGTTCTACCAAGCCGTTGGGATCCAGCACAGCGTTCCGTATTGCCCTTCTGAACCCACCGATTCCATAGTCTGCTAACAGTCATTGGATCACAACCTCCTTACAAGAGGCATCACAACGACGTTTCACCAGGCAACGCCGGTCAACTTCTGCTTGTGTATGAGAAATCGGTTGGTAACTTTCCTCATGTCAGCAAGTAGTAGGTGTCACCACCGGCGCAAAACTTGTGTGAATGCTCAGGTAAGCATATCACAGCATCTTCTTCTTGTCGGTTAAATTTCGTGTCATCTTCGTGGTGCAGCAATTATAATGGCCAGGAGTGTATAAAAAGACTTGCCTTTGTAAACGGCGATGCACTGTTATTAATTTATTGAAATCTTCTCGTGTTACCTTCCCTTCCTCTGTTCGTTCTCCCCTCCCCTTTTATATATGTGCTGCCCGTCTAAAAGTCCTAAACACCACCAAATACTCCTCTTAACCCATTCAACCTCTCTGTCTATTCCCTCTTTCTCTGTCTCGCAGCGCCGCGGTAGAGTGGCCGAGCGTTTTAACACGCCTCACTGCGGATCGTGCTGTTGCTCGCCGTCGGTTTTCGAGTCCTCCCCGGGGCAAGGGCGTGTGTGTGTGTGTGTGTGTGTGTGTGTATGTTGTCATTAGGTTAGTTTACTTTAGTTTAAGTAGTTTGGAAGCTACGGACTAATGACCACGCAGTTTGGTCCGATAGATTTACAAACATTTGAACATTTTCTTTTTGACAAAGTCTGTCTTGCTCCATCTGTTTCTCCACCTCCCTCAGTCTACATTCACCTTCACCTATAAAATTACGTACATCCCCTAATATTAATTCCAAGATTTTCTCCTCCATGCTCGGTTTGAAATCGTATTACAGGATGAATCACCTAACGCTTGCACCGCAAATATTGCCGAATCGGAAAGGAGAATTGATGTGCGGTTTTCACATAATGGATTTGTAGTCAGAGGCTTGTATTTTTAGCCAAAAAACTGATTGTAATATTACTTAGAAAGTGTATTTCTTATGCAAACATACAGATTTTCTAATGGAACAATGCTTTTAGACATTAAGAAACTAAAAGTAGTGTGCACTAAAATATCAGTAGTGTTTGTTGCAGGATTCTAGTGCAAGTCGTTTACCAGATATCGTCTTTTGAAACGTTCCCACACCGACACTTGTAGAATACCTGTGGTAACACACACTAAAGAACAAGAGAAGTGCATACACTAGTTATGTTGATTCCAACCAGTAACGCGACAAATGACCATCACAGCAGAAACACGCGCTGTCAGTCTGGTATGGAACGACCGCTGCACACGTGCTAGCATTTCAGCGGATACGTCCGAGCAGGCTGCAGCAATACGTCGTTGCATATCATGGGGTGTGCTTGGTATGTCTTTGTAGACACCATCTTTCAGCTTTCCCCACAGAAAAAAGTCTACGGACGCCAAATACGGGGAACGTGCGGAGCAAGGTACAGGTCCTCTGCATCCAATACATCGATATGGAAACAATTCATGAAGACATCCTGTAATCATTCGTGCACTATGGGCTGGACAGCCATCTTAGATTCCTCCTACTCTGCAGAGGAACGTCTTCTAGCATCTGTGGAAGATAGTCTATTAGAAGGCTGCGACACTTGTACGCGGTCAGTGTTCCGTGTATGAAATACGGGCCTATGAGTTGCTGGTTCACTATCCCACACCATACATGGATACTGACGGTCCACCTGTCGAAGGCAAGAGGGATTGTCAGCCGACCAATAGTGCATGTTTCTGCGGTTTACCTGGTCGTGGTTGGTAAATGTGGCTTCATCACTGAAGAAGATACATGATACATCTGGAGTATCCTGACGTAGAGCCCATCTACAGAACCTAACACAATTCACTAAATCGTTTCCATGCAGCTCTTGATGGCGAGAGATCTGATAGGTATGGAACCTATGTCGACGGAGAATGCACATGACACTTACCTGACTCATGCCACTTCCTCATGCGATTGCGCGAGAGCTGACATGCGGATGAACTGCAACAGCAGCAAGTACATCAATTTCCCCCTCGTCTGTCGTCACTTGTTTTCTACTGTTACGTTATCTCGGTCTTTCATGTAACTGATTGAAGAGGTTGAAGAATAATTCCCGAGATTGGTGACATCTATTGGGATATCTTGCCGCAATACACCATACAAGAACGAACGGCATTCTTCCTACACTCTCCACACACCATGATCATGTCGGCTTTTTCTGCATTGTTATAACCCATCGTACACTCACGACCTACCGCTTGGACTGTTACACGCTGACTAGCAAGTAGCAGTGCACCCAAGGAACACAGAAGCACGCTGTAAGCAAACATAACATCATCGTACTTTGCAAATATGCGGGTTGACTGGCACAAGCAAATGTCGGTGTGGGAACGTTTTAAAAGATGATATCTCGTAAACACACTAGAATCCGGCAACAAACACTACTGATATTCTAGTACACCCTACTTTTTGTATCTTAATGTCTACAGGCATTGTTCCATTTAAAAAATTGTATGTTTCGTTAAAAATACACTTTTTAAGTAATATTACAATTTGTTTGTTTGCTAAAAATACGAGCCCCTGACTACCAATCCACACTGTGAAAATCGCACATCAATCGCACTTTCCTTTCCTACATTATTTGCGGTGCAAGTGTTAGGTGATTCATCCTGTATAGTGATCCTCCTCCTTGTTTTGAAGGTCAGTACTGCAAATGTTTAGCATCATCTTAATAAAACTGTAGAGCTATGCATTTATATCTTTCTAATCTATGTGGGTTTCATCTTTTTGCATATGTCGTTTGTCAGTAAAGTGTGATGGGCGAAAACGCGCCAAGAGTTTTAAGACTTCTCTGTTTTGTTATTACGCATCTTTAATCAAGTCAGAATGACTAAACCGTGAAAGCATGGTATTACGTCAGATTAATGAAATGATAAAATCAGTTTCACGTGTAAAGTTCGTAAGATACAGAGCGTATATAATTTTCCTAATGTAGCCGTTGCGATTTTCATTACTCGTCAAAACAAAAGAAAAATTTGAGGTGTCAGAATTGGAATCCTGGCTTACCCCTGCTCCGCATATAACAGGTTGTCTCACCTGAGAATCTTCTGCTTCACGACCGTTTCCAGCAACAGAAAGCCTTTCATGTGTCAGGCTTTTCTGTTTTATTAATTACTAGCTGTACACATGGCGTTGCCTGGGTATTTATTTATTCCACACTCTCGTAGTCCACCTCGCCTTCCCTCCTCTCTCTGGATCCATCTCTTTCTCTCCCATCTTTGTGTTCGTTTCCACCTTTCCCTCTCTCGGCAAAGTATTCTCCAAGGTACTCTTGTGGCACCAATATCTTGAGCTACCTAACTACTGAAGAAAGGCAGATGCAAATGACAGTTAATCCAGCCCTGTGACAAAGGGAGAGTGCCGCAATAAAATTAATCCCGTGAGTTTGGCAGCAGATTCGGCCCTTACGTGAAATTTCGAATAGAATGATATCGGTCCCTGTCTGATCGGCCCAGTACTTTATAAGTAGTATAAATTAACTGCCAATTTAATCGCATAAAGTGAATTTTCCCCGACAAATAGGAACCTACAGGGGCTTGGCTGACACCTTGATTCCCTACTGGTGGGAGATTTATAATTTTATCGAGTCCCATTTAATTAATTCAGGAATGCAGTAATATGGCGTACTCTTGAAAGGCCTATTTTCCCGTTAGTTTAAATTCGCTTCTTCCTCAACAACGGCGGAAGGACACACGCCTTCGCGCCGTTTGACTGAAGAACCGCTAGTCCAGGTGTGTCAACAGCCCATGGCGCCGACCCTGCCCGCACGGGCCGGTGCAAGAACGCAGTAGGCGCGTTGTCAGGTTGGCTGCAGAGCCCTACTTCTTCTCGCCGGAGCGATACAGTGTCCTGGAGTGACGGAAATAAAAATGACGGGAGGCGCTCCCTACGCCCCAGTCGTGTGCAGTTCTACGCCAGTGCTAGTTGAGCCAGCAGTCGTCCGCTATTTATCGGTTATGTTTCCGCCGGGACGAGTAAACGCGTTCGCCAACCAACGGGTGAATGTGTACGGAGTGTTCGTAATGTTACCGATAGGACTGTAGCCTTTGCCCCTGCCTAGGCTGTTCCGTTAACTCTCAAATACACGTAATGTTTCTCAGCGCTCTTTCTCTTTACTAGGGATTGGGCTATTTCAGTTTGAGTGATTTTATTGAATTGAATTTGATAGTGTCTTGGTCCTGCAGCGAGACTAGTTATTATTTCTGTATTTGATTGAAGAAGTAACCGTCTTTAATCTGTAACAGGCTGCCTCACATTCCTCTTGCTTAAATGGACAATACAGACAATTATACCAGGTGAACCTGTTTGCTTACTTAGTCTGTAACTTCTCCACTGCTGTCCTATTACTGTCAATAGCACTGTAACCCTTCTAGAAGAGACGGAGTTCGATGCCAGCCACGGTCAGGCAGCAGCAAAAGTTCAGGTTAGATCTTGATCAGCATTTCTCCAGGGGGAGCAAGTAGCAAGCAGCCATTCCATAGAATTTAACATTTCCACCCTCTGTCATGTACCACACAACCATTTATGTACCCAGCGATCTTCCTCTTGGTTTAAAGGCAATGTGTGCAAAAATTCATAAAGATTGGAGCAAATCTATGCTTTTATTAAAATTCCGTAAGTTAAGGACCTCCACCATGTACCGAACGAAATTTTATACAGACAGTGACATTGCTCTTGTTTTTAAGGTAGAGTGTGCAAAATTTCATCAATATCGGAAAAAAATTAGATTTCCATGCAATAGAAACGCAGGGTCACATTGAAAAACGCACTTTGTAGTTCACACATATTCCAGTTTTATTTCATATAACCCTTGTTCTGAGAATAACGAAAACAAAAGAAAAAAGATCTGTGAAATCGGTCGAGCCATTCTCAAGTTAAGGCACGGCAAAGGTATTTAAGGATCCATTTTTATGTTGCAAAGTACCCTCCCCCATGCACCGTATGAAACTTAAGGTAGACGGTGACCTTCCTCTTGTTTTGAAGATCAAGCGTGTGAAATTTCGTGAAGATCGAAATGAAACTGCAGATTTAGTGAGTCTGTAGGAGAAGTATGCTTCGCCATGCACCTATCATAAAATACTTTCTTCAAAAAATGTTTCAAATGTTTGTATAGTCTATGGGACTTAACTACGGGGTCATCAGTCCCTAAACTTACAAACTACTTATGAACTACTCACGAACTAGGACGGCACAAATATCCATGCACGAGGGAGGATTCGAACCCCCGACCGTAGTGGCCGTGTAGACCGTGACTGGAGCGCCTTAGTCCCCTCGGCCACCGCGGCCGGCAATACTTTCTTAGCTGATGTTTCCTACTTATGAACTATATCCCTACCAAATTTCAGGTTCATAAGTGAAGTAGTTTTCGAGATTTCGTGTTTAGTCAGTGAGTGTCCTTTCGCTTCTATATAGACAGAGATTAAAAACATTGCTTAATTTGGATGCTAGAGAATTAAGGGAGACTTGCAGACATAAATAAATAGTAGCACGCAAATTTGTAATAGTTAACTTTATTTAATACAAGGTCACGCCTGATACGACAGTTTTACGGCGTCTACTGCGAAACATTTTTGAGCGGTAGACTTCTTTTCGTTTCATCATTTATTGTGTGTGTGTGGGGAGAGGGGGATCAGTTACAAAACGCTTCATAAATGTCCAAAATTATATGCAAACTTTGTTGCAGGTCCCTAACTACTCTCATTTTTCCAATCATTGACGCATAAATCTGGGTATTTTCACGCGGTGCCCTCTCGTTATTTATGTTGTCATATCCCCTGAGCTATGTGTCGTGCTCCTTTGTTTTTGGGTCAGGAACCTTCGTGGGCGCATATATATAAATAAAAATGTTTGTCTGTATGTCCTCTATGTACTGATAAACCATTCATTCGATTGCAATGCAACTTTGGAAGACTAGAGACCAGAACTCTGAGAGTTCAGTTAAAAATACATATTGAAAGGTGAGGTAGGCTATTACACTCGGTAACACAAACAAATAAATAAATAAAATAAAATAAAAATCGACTTGACACTCAAAGCGTCTTACAGCAGAACAAGATAAAGATGGGAACAAATATTTACGTAAATGAGGCCTCTATTAATCCGCCAAGAACTTAATGAGAGGTGTGTACGTAGATATAATATTGAAGTTAGTATTTAGCTAAGAGAACGAACATCTGATCCCAAGCAGTGCGAGCACAACTGCTGCAGCGAAAGTATGTTTATAAAGTGGCCGTAACGTTCGGTACGCAAAGCGTGCGGTCGCGGTCGCTGTACTTATATCGCAATAATGTGCTTTTTGGGACGGTGAGGTTCACGGCTACTACAGTGAGTCAGCACCGACTAAAATTGCAATAACTTCCGCCCGAGAGTGGTTCATGCACCAATACTTTGAAGGACTAGCGAGCATCAAGGACGGAGAGGCCACTGTCGTTGGTTCTGCTATCGCGTGCTTAGAACTGAAGTAGGACATGTAGCCAATCTCTCCAGAGGAACCGTTATCGTTGGTTCTGGCCTGTGCGGCCTGGTTACACACTTTTTAGGTTTTTGACCTTCGAGTGTCAGCAAATGGTCGAAGTAGGAACAGCCCATTGGTGTACTTCCGCCTGAAAGTAGCCGTGCGAAAGATTCAAAATAAAGCCTGGAACAGCCTTTGTAGCAGGTCGCCATATTGCCAAATTATCGGGTTCATTAATTTAGAAGCCTAAAAATAAATCCGCCCTCTCCGGTTACGCAAGCATACTGTGACATTAGATTGCTGGGGAAAATTAGTTCCGTGTGGTTTAATAGCCAGTAAATATTCTCGAATTACTCTGCTTTAATCAGCCAGAATTTATTCAGATATTAATAGAGCCGTGATTTGGCTTACTGTTAGAGTCCATGATAGGAAAGTTAATATATACACGGCTCAGAACAGGGGGCCAGCTGCGATATCATAAATGTGGTAACGTATTTTATTCAGGTATTGGTTACAAATGTAATTTGTGTGGCAAAGTTCAATATATTGCTGTTTCAAGTCTTTATTTGAGGTTTACATAGCGTCTTGCATACAGAAATGCACTATGGGGCTAACATAATAGTGAAAAAGTCACTCTAGTTTCTCTCCAATATAGTGTGTGATCACCTCGGACGGCCAGTGCCAGATTAAGGGGCGTTTAGGCGCCTAGATAGTACATATCTTAGGTCTCACACCAAAATCGTCTCTTAATACATTAATAATACCATAATGATTTTTTCACTCTGCAGTGTGTGCTGATAGGAAACTTCCTGGAAGATTAAAATTTGTGCCTGAACCGGGATTCGAACCTGGGAACTTGTCCTTTCGCGGACAATCACTCTACCCCAATCTCTCCACCCGTAGAGCGTTTGTCTACGAAGGGCAAAGGTTCTATGTTCGAATCCCGGTTCCGGTAAACAATTTTAATCTGCCAGGAAGTTTCACATTAAAATGTTCACCAATAACAACAATATATTTAAAATAATAATTATAATAAGATCGTGGTATGGTACAACGAAAGCATTCGGTTATCGTATATCTTCAAACGAGAAATACTTATATATAAAATCGCTGTCTCGGCAACGGCTCTGACGATTTAGATGAAATTTTGTGTTTACACTTTATTTTATTTCACCTACATAGTCGTATTTTTCGTAAAAACGCATCTTTCATATATATATATATATATATATATATATATATATATATATATATATATATATATATATATATATATCGGATGAGGAAAGATATGTTAGCCTCGAAAACGGTGTGACTAGCACTATGTACCATCACAATGTAACAGAAAATAAAAAATCCCCAGCAACGCTTGGTCACCCGATATTAGAAGTTAATATGTCCAACCGTCATGTAATATATGGACATATGGGCTGAATAAACTCACATTATAGCAAAGTTTCCATTTTCAATACATACTGGTATGTACTCTAGGTTTCCTCGAGTCCTTAACGCCTCACTTTACACAGATGATGCAACACCTGAAGGGATTTATGTGCTACAACTTTTGTGTGTGTGTGTGTGTGTGTTGACAACTGCCGCTGAAGAAAAAGCAGGGCCCCAATTCTCCGTTTTATACTCCTTAAACTCTTGTGAAGTATCCCCATCAGTTTGTCACATTATTTTCTTTCAGTTACTTGCAGAGGAAGAATAATAAGGCAACAAGTTTTTATTTAAAACTAAAAATTCTTTCTAAAAGTTACACAGGTCGACATGGGTTCTGGGGTTTGGAAAGTAAGTGGTGTTCTTTACTAAATTTGCACCCCTGAATATGAAAATCATATCAGTTTTTTTCCATCACCCTCAGTTTTTTCTGCACAGTTACCCCCCCCCCCTCCAAATCTACCGTTGGCTGCGAAATCTATGTTATGCAGTGTCCACAACTACAGAAATGTAGAAACGCTGCATTTTTTGTGTAAAGGTGAGGCAGAGTGGGCTAATGAGCTTGAAGCTGACGTTCCATTATCGCCACAGAAATCAGTGAGTGAGTGCTACAGCTACAAGAAGGTGCTTTCGCGCTTTGTTGTGAGTGGTGATATTTCACTGAAGGTATGTTAAAAATGTCAGGAAGGCAGTGTGTGATTAGCCCAGATACATTTTGTGATATCTGTGGAAATTATGTAATACGTGAAAGACGTCGACAAATAACAAAATTTGTGCAGAAGTCATATTTTGCATATTTCCGCATGAAGCTCGGCGATCAGGACAAGTCATTCGCTCCACACATTGCGTGCCATACATGTGTGGAGCAGTTAAGGAAATGGAGTGAAGGTAAAATCAAGTGCTTGAACTTCGCAATTCCTATGGTATGGCGTGAACAGAAGAATCATGTTGATGACTGTTACTTCTGTATGACGGATGTAACGGGATACAACAGAAGAAACATGAAAAACATATCGTATCCAAACTTAGATTCAGCAATTAGACCTATTCCTCATGGCCAAGGGCTACCAATCCCCTCTCCACCAACATCAGTGGATTATCTGAATCAGATGTAAGTCAAGAAAGCAGTGAATCCGACTATTCTGAGTGTGGTACCGATAGTAGTCCAAAACTTCTTACTCAAACAGAACTTGACAATTTGGTGAAAGACTAAGGACTCTCAAACGATGCAGCACAACTACTGTGATCACGTCTCAGTGAAAATAACTTACTTGCACACTGTACATCATATTCATTGTACAGAAATCGCGATAAAGATTTCAGGGAATTTTTTGTTGAAGATTGTTTAATGATGTTCTGCAAAGACATCGCCGGATTAGTGATGAAAATGGGAGCTCAGAAGTATGAGAGTAAGGAATGGAGATTGTTTATAGATTCTTCAAAGCGAAGTTTGAAAGCAGTGTTGCTACATATTGGATATGACCTAGGATCAATTCCAATTGCGTATTCAGTACATTTAAAAGAGACATACAATACCATGAAAAAATACTTCTACAAAATGTGAAGTACGAAGAACACAGTGGCTTGTGTGTGATGACTTTAAAGTGATTGGCATTCTTCTTGGCCAGCAAGCAGGGTTCACTAAGATGCCTTGCTATATGTGTGAATGGGACAGTAGAGCTCATTATGAGCATTGGAGTAGGAGAGAGTGGCCTAAGAGGCAAAATCTGACAGTGGGATCAAAGAACATAGTGAATGATCATTTGGTTAATCCAGATCATATTTTATTGCCTCCACTGCACTTCAAATTAGGACTCATAAAGCAGTATGTTAAAGCACTGGACAAAGCAGGAAACTGTTTTCAATACCTGTGTAGGCAATTCCCAAATCTATTGGCTGCAAAGTTGAAAGAAGGGATATTTGTTGGACCAGATATAAGGAAGTTGATGTCTGATGAGCGCTTTGACAGTTCTATGACGGAAATAGAACTTCAAGCTTGGAGAAGTTTAAAAAATGTTGTGCATCGTTTCCTTGGCCAGAATAAGCAACCTGATTACAAGGAAATAGTTGAAGACATGCTACAGTCCTTTAAACAGTTAGGTTGCAAGGTCTCTCTAAAACTACATTTTCAATGTCACACTTAGAGTTTTCAAGAAAATTTCGCTGATACATCAGACAAACATGGTGAACGATTTCTATGATGGCTGACTACTGTTGGTGCATCACGCGTGAAGGAGAAGTTACACACAAGAGGAAGGATATCAAGCGTTCATTCACAGGCAAACGAAAACGGAAGTAATACCGCTACCTGGTAAGTGCCCACCATAATATTTGCTTCTTATAATTCATATGCCTGCCTTGCAATTCTTTTTTAACCACTTTACTGTTACATTTCGTTTCCATTATCCCGTAATTGCTTCCCAATTTCCAATTTCATTGGGCGCAGAGTTAGACAATGGTGAATATGATGATGATAGTGGTGGTGCAAAAACCTGACGTGCAACAGAGAAACAGACTGCAGATTTGTGATCAGCAGGGTCAATTTAGTCAGAAATTCATATTTCCATACAAACCCCAGACAGAAAGTCAAAATTTGTCGACCTGTGTTATCGTTGTTTCGGTGCACAAGGGGCCCCTAGGCTGCTGCTTACTCTGCCTTGTAGGTAATCCGGCACTGGTCAGTAATATTACACAGCTGCATGGCATGGAAAGTATGAGGATATCAATATGCTCTTGAGGGATAGTTGGTCATTCTTCATAACTACATTATCCAGCTCTGGAACCGTTGTGGGAGATTCTAGTTTAGATATAAATCGTTGCCAAGTGAATCCAGACATTCTCTAACGCGTTTATGAACTGTGAATAAGTTGGCCACTAAATCTGTTCAATTCCCTCAGCTTCAAGTATGTTGTCCACCAGTGCAGCTCTGTGTAGACGAGCGTAATCGTCCACCAGAAGGAACCTATTTCATATGACACCAGCGTAGGGCACAACAAAAGGTCTAAAGCCGTCGGCACACGGAGCGTGTATCTGAAGGAGTGTGGCCAAAGTGGCGAGTTTCTGACATCACAACGTGCGAACTGCACGTTGGCGAGGCTTTTCCAACGTGTCCGGCAGTATCACGTATGCTAGATATTCTCAACGTGCGTCTGAACGATCACCAATATGGTGGGAGGACGCCACCGACGTCACAAAACGTGGCTATCCGGGGAGTGGTAAAGCTCTTTTCGGTAGAGAGATGAAGGCACCATGTTGGCCGTCGTATTTCATCGGTTTTATGTGTATAACATATGTCTTATGGATGTATGACATTTCAAAGCAAGTAAAAGTAACTGATTAAACTGAGAATCTCTCGAAAACCATTCATTAGAGGTACTATTTATTGGAATAAATGACTGGAAACGTCTTATATTTGTTACTGAATAGTAGCAATGAGCGTGAAAGAATGACCTTTAAGTTTTACTAAAAGCGAGACTTCTACAATAATGTTTGCTTTATGTGAAGGCCTTTTCTAATTTTATGACGCACAGTTTTTCATGAAACTTTTACAATTCGTTGCACTTATTGACATAACATACAACTTTTATAAGAGTCTTGTGTCCATTAATACTCCGTTGTTACTTCTGTAGGCCGATATCACGAAACATAACTAACATACACACAATCGCGGAAATAAGCGGTTTAATAGAAGCAGGAATTCCACTCTTATGATTTCGTAAACAGTGTGATTCCAGAACATGATGCCGCCGAAAACTGTCGCTGAAGCGCGCTGCGGTTGCGTGTAGCTCGTCGAGGCAAACGTCTCCTATTCCCAAGCCGCACGGTGGACTCGGCACGTTGACCGCACACGTTCAGACACACTCCCCGTGTGCCGACTGCTTAAGGATCTCGTCTCTATACCTCTCACCACTCAGAGCACCATTCTGAACGACAGAGAGGTCCGTACACTCACCAATACTGTATCTTGCCCATTCGTTGACCACAACGATATGGTGATGTTCCGATTTCCACGACGATTGTCTGGTTGAACACAAAATATTAACTCATCTGTGAAGAGAATGCGGCGTCATTCGTTACAGCTCCACACTTCATGTTCTTCCGCCCAGTTTCCGCAGGGTGAACGGGGTCGTAGTTTTAATGGGACACACACACCATAGGCGGCCGTGCATGGAGTCAACATTTCAGAAGCCAATTTCGTACTGCCTGGATGCAAAGCATCTCACTTGCATTCAGCCTCCTGTTTCGTGTGCTGTTAAACGGGAATAACGGTCACCTCGTGCTAATATTACTCGATGACCTTGGCCTTGCCTTCTTTTAACGGTTCCTGTTGCCTGGAATCGTGTCCATGTCCTGGAAGTTACACTTCGGGACAATCGAATAGCTGCAGCCACCTCTCTCTAGTCTGACCCGTTTCCAACCTTGCTATGCTGTCCATGCCATAGCTTCAGCCAAGTTGTTGTTGCATTGCAGTACTTGCTTACCACGACACCTGAACCCATCTGGTTGCGTAATTCATTTGGTAAAGTAACAACTTTCTGTTGTTACTACTATCTAGGTTTGCCGTAATGTTGTTGCCTCTATGCCGTAGAACCGTGAGAAAGGCGTCGAATCATTTTAGTTCATTCTACTAATGGCAATTCTTAAGAATTACTGATCCCCTAATTATTTCTAATTATTTGACCAGTGTATTTCATTTCCTCGAACTCTCTGTCTTAAAGACTACAAGGGGTCACACTGGGTCACACTGGCACTGTAGTGTTCGACTGGGAAAGTCTTAGCTATGCAGCTGTGGCAGACTAATTTTACTTACTTACATATCGTAACTGACGATGTCACTCACTTGCTAAGCTTTTAAAAAAGGGTGAAGAAGTCAACAATCCGAAGATTGGTTGGAACACCACAGTGCTTTACTAGGCATGGTCCTGTTTGGAGGTGGTATGCTGTTGCCTTCCTCCGACCTTTGAATTGACTTACCCAGCCAGTTATAGGGGGACCTACAGTTTTACGTGGGTTTCGAACCACGGTGCTACTCGGTATTTTTCACATGAGCAATACTGCCAGTGGTGAAAGAAGTGGAAAATGACAGATAAAAATCGTAGTATCTGTCGGGAATCGAACCCGCGACCTTTGGAATTGTGGTCTGGCACTCTACAACTGTGCAACCGAGGCGCATTGCTAAGCGTTTATCACTTGTAATTATCGCCTTTTTTCTGCCTCAATCGTGACCTACTTTCCTTCACGCTCAACAACCAATATAACTGCGGTAATTAGGCAGAGGAATGCGAATTACATTTCGCCGCAGATATCTCCTTTTTCACGCAGGACCGTATCTGTCCACGCAGACTGGGTTTTATCGCTTAAAAAAGGTTGCGTTTCGGTGGCCAGAGATAACGCTCGCAACGCTGTTTCACTTTTTTTCCGCAATAAACATGGAAGAGCGCGGTGTCCTTTTTGCCCCTTTCTCCCCCTCCGCCCTCCTTGCCCGAAGTTTTACGGCCACGGCAGGGGCGGAGTCCCAAGACAGTCCACAACTGCAACCAGCTGGCTGCGACAGCTGGCAGCGGGAGAGATAATGCGGCACATGAATACGCGCGATACAGGCGAGCACGTGGTCGACATCTGCCCGTCCGCATTATGAATTCACGACCACATTTTTCCGGATCCCCCCCAACACGCAACTGGCCCTTTTCTGCCCGCTCGGGCTCGCTACTCACCCACGCCGGCAGGGGGTGCAGCAGGCTTAAATACAAAAAACTCACCACCACCCTTTTCCAGCCGGTGGCGGAGCCATACGGTAGCTGGTGGAGGAGGCTCCTGGGGTGAGCTTCGCGCTGCCCCTGGGCCGTGGAAATCCCCCGTGTGGGTCGCTTAGGCAGGGCCGACACACAACCCCCCTCCCTCCCTCCCTCGGCCACATTATGAACGAGAATTTTAACCGGCGAGGCCGGTAATGAAAATTGCAAAATTCGCACTGCGGTGCGTCTGTGGGCGAGGTCATAGCAGATACGCCGACGGGGGGTGTGTGGAGCTCGGCGGAACCCCCGCGCTTCCTCCCTCGCACCCCCTCTTTTCCGCGCTACCCCCACACCCCCTCCCGCGCCACCTCTTGCCCGTTTCTACGACAGAAAGCCGCGCGGGATTCGCGAGCCGTAAATCATGGGATTTACTCCTCAAAGAGGGCCGCGGCGGCGGGCAGAGTCGAAATAAAATACGGCGCCTCGTGCTCGGCCTTTTGTTGTCTACCGCTTTCACATGCCCGCAGCCGATCGTACGTTTTATCCCCCTCTCCCGCCCCTCCTTCTCCCCTCCACATCTCTCTCTCTCTCCCTCTCTCTCTCTCTCTCTCTCTCTCTCTCTCTCTGTCCGACCGTTCGCTCTTTTCCGCGCAACGTATTTTAGAATGTAGGAAGCTCGCGGCTCATGTCTTCGTTGTCGGACCTCACAGGAAAGGAAAGAAAAAAAAAGAATAAAAAAAGCCTTTAGCGGCTTTTGCGGTGCTCTCGTGTATCGCGGAACGACTCTCGATTACTGTCCTTTTCGTAGCATTACCGGTCGCTCCTGGGAATTACAACCGCGCTTGTACACTGAGCGCCAATTTTTTTCATAAATTGCTTGTAAAATAAATCCTTCGCTTCTGTAGCAGAAGTTGCGAGTTTCAGAAGGCCTGTCTACTGCCTTGAAATGGCGCCTTTCGGACCACATCTCGAACGCAGATCGTTAACGTTCCGGTGAAATGCGAACCATCCTAGAAGGTGTCATGTTCCAGAGGTCTCTTTCTGGTTTCTATGCTTGCTCGAAGTGGAGGATATACAGGTGACAGGTAGGTAGGTGTCAATGCCGTCGCTTAGCACGCTACGAGCAACTGCATTAGATCTTCCTCGTGCTTTTTTCGAGTTTACCATGCTGGAAGTGATCTATAGTATATTCCGAGGAAGGGATAATTCTGCGAGTTTCATTCCTTAAAAATATTTCAAAGCATATGAGATTATGCCACAACTTTTTATAAACATTTACTTTAAAAAGAAAAAAATTCTTTTCATCAAAAAAGTAAGTTTTCACTTCGCGTGATGTTTTTCTTAAATTCAACAATTTTTCTCAGTAATCCCTTGAAAACTACAGCTTAAGAAATCTTCAAAATTGAATTAAGGTCACAGGCGACAACTGTAAGGTAGTTCAGGAGAAGCATATTACCAGTTATCATCCGTTTATTATAGTAATAATTTCGACTCGTTTAAAAAATTCGAATTATTCCAAATGCAATTTACAAATACCGTAGGTCGATTAAATCCTTAAATACTAATGCTATTACTTTCTTTTTAATTTAGGCGATATTGCAAGCTGTGGAAAGACTATAAATATTAGTTGTAATTTTTAAAAGCCGATCTCTTCAAGGAAAAGCAGTTTATAGCTTTTACCTTCTTGTATGCATACAACCTGACAAACGGTCAGAAAGAGTCAATTAAGTACTTTTTTAATATACCTTGATCATCGGCTGGAACTTGGGTCATCCACATTGGAAGCGAACACGGCACCACCTATACTATACGACTGCTTCACTGCATCACAGATTTCAATGACGGGTATTAAACTTATGTATGTTTGCAAGTTATTTATACAGGAGAGGAAGGAGAGAATTGACAGTGGCTGCTGTAGGACACTGAAATGAAACAATGGCGACAAGTGAAAATTTGAGCCGGGCCAGGAATGGAACCCGGTCTCCCACTTCGGGCCAACGGTCGCCTTAACACTTGGCTACCCATGCGCACCCCCCGTCCGTCTCAAATTCCCACAAGTCACATGCTATTACTGTAGCGCCACTATACGTCCATGCCCTCTTACACTGGCCATTACGGATTGCCTTGCGAGACCGAATGTATAACCGCATCTGTGGTGAAGTAATTTAAGCTAACGCCGTCTTCGCGTGTAAATACTTATTAAATTAGTGTGGTGTCTGTTCTTTCGGACATGTTTGCTTGGTTTATTTCACTGCAGAAGCGGTCATACTTTCGGACTCGCACGGCAGTCCGTAACGGCAAATGTAAGAGGGACGATAGAGGCGCTACAGCCATAGCGTACGACTTGTGGAAGTTTGAGACGGATGGAAGGCGAGCACGGGTAACCAAGTGGTTAAGGCGACCGCTGGCCCGAAGAGGGAGACCCGGGTTCGATTCCCGGCCCCCCTCACATTTTCACTTGTCGCCATTGTTTCCATGCCCTAAAGCAGCCACTGTCAATCCTTTCCTTCCTAATCCTTCTTCCTTCCTCTCCTTTATCAATAATTTGCATTTTCAATATGGCTGCGAAGCAGCACCAATATAATAAGTAGGCCCCTACTTATATATGTTCCGCGTTCAATACTGTAGAGTCTATTTGCTTGGAATTTTATGGAGAATGGATTTTAGGACTTCTATGACAGGAGACCCTTGATGTATACTATTATCCTGTGAATTCCATCTCAATCTCAGTTTTTGAGACCGAAAGGTTTCCGTGTTACTTAACTAAACCGAGTTCACTCACGTAACTAAAGGTGCATCCACTGCAGTGACAGCGCAGTTGGAGTTATCAGCTCATATTCACGAGACGATGCTGTCGTAATGCTACAAGCATTTCATCTCCATTGCGTGTCAGTAGCATCGTTTAACAGCTTCCTAGATGCAATATTTTTAACACCACCATATTGCTCTATCAAGTGTTCAAATGTTTGTAAAGGTATTGGAACAACTGCTATGGTCATCAGTTCATAGACTTAAAAGTTACTTAAACCAAACTACACTAAACTGGATATATACCACAGTGATTAGACCCAGGATCACCTATGCGGCGGTCGTGTGGTGGAAGAAGGTAGAACAGCAGGTTGCTAAGGAGCTTGGTAAGGTGCAGAGATTAGCCTACTTAGCCATAAAAGGCGGAATTAGCAGCACACCAACTGCTGTGATGGAAACCATGCTGGATATGCCCCCATTACACCTTTGGGTCAAGATGGAGGCAGTGGCTGGTGTATACAGACTCAAATCTGGCAACAACTGGAACTCTTTGGGATATCCAGAATCACACACTAAAATAGTGAGTGAGGTAAATATAGGAAAGGTTGGGGAAATGCCAGCCGACTATATTATAAACTCATACTGCTTCAACAAGCCTTTCAATATAACAATTGGAAGTAGGGAGCAGTGGGAGAAAATAGTTCGACACCGTACGGGGGATATTGTCTGGTTCACTGACGGGTCAAAATCGGACCAAGGTGTTTGGGCCGGGGTATATGGAGTGCAGCCAAGACTGGAGGGTGTCATCTCTCTAGGAAAATTGGCCTCAGTATTCCAGGCCGAAATCACTGCCATTAGGGCGTGTGTGGAGGAGAATTTGCGTAGGTGCTACAAAGATCGTAGCATCTATATCTATTCAGACTGCCAGGCAGCCCTAAGATCACTGGCAGCTCCAGCAACAAGGTCTAAAATTGTTACAGAATGTCACAGGGTTCTGGTGGAGCTAGGGGAAAGCAATAGAGTAAACCTATTGTGGGTCCCTGGCCACTCGGGGATCAGTGGCAACGAATATACCGACCGATTGGCCAGGATGGGGCCAGAGGAGCATTTATTGGACCGGAACCTGTCCTAATAATCACCAAGGCAATGATCAAATTCGAGCTACGTTACTGGCTCAGAAGACAGCACGTAGAATATTGGACCAAAGTCCATCAACAAAAACATGGCAAGGTAATGATGACAAAGCCATCTGCAATCCTGGGTCTGGACAGGAGAGAGATTAGACTCATGGTTGGATTGCTGACAGGCCATGGGAATTTCAAAAAGCACGTAAGTACAATGGGAATAACAGAAGAGGACCCTAAATGTAGAATCTGTGATGACGGTGATGAAAGTCCATCACATCTAATCTTCGAATGCATTGCATTGGAGAATAAAAGGCACAGACCATTTGGGACAACCAGACCCGAAGAAATTGTGTCTAATAAAGAATTGGTAAAGGAACTCCTTGCACTGTTCAAGGGCATTGGTTGTCTTTACTAGATATACAGGGAGCGATCCCGCACAATAAACTTAGTTTCGGTGCGGGCAGTGGCGGGTTGGTCCAAAACTGTTTTGGCTTCCCTGGAAAAATCAATCAATCAACCTACAGTAAGGAACACACACACACACACACACGCGCGCGCGCGCCCGAGGGAGGAATAGAACCTCCGGCGGGAACGTCCACCCATTCCGTAGCATGACGCATTGGACCACGCGGCATTTCCGCGTGGGCGTCCAGCAGAAATTATAGTGAAATAACTGCCGTTGTGCCCCACTCCATTGCAATATCTTTTGATAATCCTGCTGTAAAAGCAGTGGTGGTATATAAACATAATGTTCAACTCATCAAAAGAAATGTGTAAAGTTTGTAGTTTGAGAAATTAACCAGTGTGTAAATTGTGATTTGTACCTGAAAATCAGTCCCCCCAGTGCTGAAAAAATAAAACTTTAGGTACCGTATTGTAAATGCCAACTTTCACAGAAACTATAAAATACCAAAATCTAACTTACATTACTGTTTTTTGGTGGTTTGGTGGTTTAAAATATCAGACAAGAACGGCGTTTGTTTGTCCCCAAATTCAAATGTTCAACTGTTTGTTAAGCTTATAGGTCTTAACTGCGGGGTCATCAGTCCCTAAACTTACAAACTACTTATGAACTGACTTATACTAAAGACAGCACAAACATTAGTGCCCGAGGGGGAAACTCGAACTCCTGACAGGGAACGGCTACGTGCATCGGAGCATAGAGCTTCAATGCGATCCGCCGCGGCTTTTGTCCTCAAGAAAGTTTAAAAGCATCGTAGCTTTTTACCAATGGCTAGCAAAAACTCTAACTAGTTTAACAATAATGCAAGGAAGAGCTATATATATATTCTGTTATATATGGACTTTACCGTGCTTGTGAAAACGCGTGCCACTTTGGGGAGGATAAGAGCTGTAGGCGCCTTGCTGTAGAGCACGCGGTTGTTGGCTGTCGGAGGTTCGAGTCCTCCCTCGGGCATGTGTGTGTGTGTGTGTGTGTGTGTGTGTGTGTGTGTGTGTGTGTGTGTGTGTGTGTGTGTGTTGTGTGTGGTGTGCTATCCTTAGCATAAGTTAGTTTAAGTAATTTGTGAGTCTAGGGACTGATAACCGCAGCAGTGAAGTCCCTTATAAACATTTTTTTGAAAATGCATCAATTGATTCATGTTGTACGCTAGCACGTTTGGTCATTCAGACCTAAATAACGATCAGTGGCCTGTGGAATATGACATTCGTCTATCTTTAGAACGTGATAAGCACAATGCTCAAAGGGGAACAGAAAGTTCGGAAAATAGACAACTCTGTCCACGAAATGACCGTATTTGTACATACACGCAATTTCCGTACACATTTAGCAATTTCGAAGTCTTGCTGTTTGCTGGTATATTATACAATATGTTCCCCCTATTGTATTAATGTGTAAAAACCATGTTCGGATAAAGTACTTCCATTTGCTACAACGTTAACATCCGCCCATTTGATGTGATTTTAGGTCATAGTGTGAACTGCGTAAGGACGTGGATGTGGCATGTTGTGCAGGATTCCCATTCGTCCTTATTTTTCCAGGAAAGTCCCGATTTTTAACAAAATGTCCCAGTGTCTCCAAAGCCTCCTTGGGTACAGTAAAATGTCCCGGATTTTCATATAATGTTGCCTTTTTTCTGTTCTTTTTTCTCAACTGTCCAAACTAATTCAAAATTTGTAGAAAGCTGGGAATATAATGATTTGTCAAAACTGTAATTGGTAATAACCTATCAACAATTCCACATTTACGTTGCACGTGTGAGTTTGTTGAAGTAGAGTGACTGAAACTTTCAGATCATAGTAAAATAAGATGGTTATCACTTCTCCCAGCTGTTGAAAAAGTAATTACTGATTTTCCAGTATTGATATCTAACTTCCTGTTCGTTGACAAGTTTCCTACAACCCTGAAGAATGATTTTTTTCCATAATATCACCCTTCAGCTCCTTTCAGGACAGTCAAGTGTATTCACTAATTGGATTCTCAACTGAAGAAGAAAGGGTAACTGTAAATGAAGTTGTTGACAAAAATAAAAATATTTTTCTTAATAAACCAGAAGCTAGAAAATTAGAAAGATTTTTGAATTCTGCAATAAAACAGTTGTTACATGAGTTGGAATGTGAGGGACTAGTGACAGCTGATCAGTTCAAAAATATCATTACAGCTTTCTATGATCCGTGCTTAGGATATATTCGTGAATGGTGTGAGCTATTTCTGGAACCTCTTCGGCCAATTGAGTGGATTGTCCTGAATAAAGCTATCAGCTGTATTAATGATCAGCAATTGTACAGTTTTGTAAAATCTAGTGTTACGAACGTCACCGTGGATGAGAGAGAATTGTTTGATGAGTACTGTTGTGGAAGTACATACTGTGAAAGAAATCTCCTGGACTGCAACATCAAATTTGATGTTAGTAAAAATAGTAGGAAATTGTTTCTCATTTTGATAATGAATGAGTGTTTCTAAACCATATTAGTTCAGTTGAATTTTCCGTTATTATTCCAGGTTCTAATGCATCTAATGAAAGTGTGTTCTCACAGATGAAAAAAACAGACTCAATTTAGAAATAATAAAAGCTCTGACAGTGATAAAAACCATATTAGTTAGCTTTCCTTGTATGGAGTTACACAATTTGATCGCACATGAAATTGAACTTCTAGATCTAAATTACCAGTTAGCCTATAGCATCAACATCATTACAAAGTATAAGTAATTTGTGTACTGCTTTACATCCAAATTGTGTACGTATAACTATTGTTAACCTATCATCTGTGATACGGTAGATTGTGTGGAAATAAATTATTATTTTGTCTATATTGACATTCTTTTTAATGTGTTCCGATTTCATTAAAAATAATATGGGAACCCTAATTTTGTGTGAACAATATATCACCATGCCACAGCAGAGAGTCAAGAGTTCAGTCGTCTTCTTAGTTGTGCGTGTGTGAAAGCGTTTGTGCTAGATACCGGCATGTTGCACACTGTAATCGGAACCTCGCCAAGGGCAAAGAGTTACTACGTAATCAGGAATATCGGGGTGGTCGGCCGAGGAACATACTTGACATGTAAAACCTAAATCTATATCGATATTGGAAGAGAGTGTTCACAAACTTTACTTTCAGCATGTTCAAATGGTTGCAGAGATTATGGGACTTAACTACGGGGTCATCAGTCCGTATACTTACAAACCACTTATGAACTAGCTAATGATAAAGACGGCACAAATATCCATGCCCAAAGAGGGATTCGAACCACCGACCGTAGTAGCCGCGCAGTGACTGGCGCGCAGCAGACAGCCGGCCTCAGCATGTTATCCTGACTGCGAGTTACTTTCGTCTCAGCACTTACAAAAACGGTGACGGCCCCTCTTCCGTGATCCCTTTCTCTCTTCTTTCTCGTCAGTTATCGCAATCGGTACGCGCCTGTCCTACCACGGGCCAGAGTTACCAACCTAACAGCAGCTCACTATGCTCCCTTCTACCACCCGTATGTCTTGCCTGTTTTATTATTGTTGTAAACGCGATAGGAGATCCAGCGACTTTTAGAAACAGTAAAAGTTAAAATAGACAAACAGTCTTGATCGCATACAATACTTGAGCATTTTCGATCCCTTACAGCCTCCTCCTCAGATTTACGGCTTACAGCAGGTATCGTTCACTGGCCATGATCAACAGCAACATTTTCTTTCGTGCTAAGGGCCATAGGTCAGGGGAGGGATCTGTAAATTATCGAAAATACTCACTTATCAATAAACTAATGTGTAATCTAGATTGTTTCCCAACTACTGTTCCCTCCTTTCACTGGATGTCACAAATGTCTCTAGAAACGTGAACGAATCGCCCACTTCACTTCATACACCTCACGGTATTGCTTGCTATATCCACGTGCTCACTATTATTCTTGTCTGGAAACCATAACTGTTACCTGTTTTGACATCTGTCAAAATTTATGTAAATAGCTTCGTATTTTTCGGAGTCGCTGTGGTTGAGGGAAAAGAACGGGTTTTCTTTATATGCTCCTTTTTTCTATACTTACTAATACATTTCCAAGTAACGTAATATTTTCGTTCATGAATTTTATCGCATTTGGGTGTTCTTATCACCATGTTCATTTCCAAATATAACACTGGTATTGTGGCTTCTAAAAATTCGCTTAGACTTTTTCCAATATTTATCAGGATATTCTTATACTACTTTAGATATGCAACTGATTCTTTGAAAGTTTTATACTACATATTTGCATGCATATGTCATACTGCATCTTAGTGAATACAATTTTTAAGCGTGAGTCAGAAGTGTATAACACTTGCTGGCTATATAACCTAAAATGACAAAGCCCTGGCGTAGTGGCCGAACGGATTGGGACGCCATGCTCCGATGCGCGAGGCCGCTCCCCGTCGGGGGTTCGAATCCCCACGCGGGCATGGCTGTTTTGCTGTCTTTAGTATAAGGTATATTATAAGTAGTTCGTAAATTTAGGGACTGACGACCCCGCAGTTAAGTCCCATAAGCTTGACAAACATTTTAAAATGACATCACTGTTTTGAGTGTGTAGTGTGTATTTCACTGAACAGAAAAATCAGCATGATGTCAGTTCCCGTCTGACGGGTGAATTGGTTCAACCATAATTATCCTTTCCTACAAGATGTTTTTTCTTCACCGGGATCCGTCGGTATTCTAGAAAAATGTGTGGAAACCGTGGAAACCGTAAAATTAAATGAATTTTACGAAATATTGCCTAAAAATCGCACTGACGTGATTTACGCACAAGAAGAGGTTTTCCTGTAGTTTTAGGATTTAAAAAAAAAGAAAAGAAAGAAATTTCGGACAAATATAATAAAAATATAAGTAATGCTAAATTAAATAAAACAATGCGACAAGGACGTTTATACGGATATTTAATACGTAGTCCCCAAGAATGTAAAAATGGAGTATACATTGGCAAGAAATCCACTAAAAATAAAAAAACTCATGAAATTTAGCGCCGATTTAATCATATGAAATCCTTCTGAAAAAGTCAGGCTGTAAATCATTTCTGTTCTTAAAACTTTCGTGGACGATATGATTACGGCTCTACTATTGTATTAACACCTATGCACTCAACAAGTAATGTTCTCTCTGGTCGTATTTCAACACACAGCCAAATTATTTTAATATTTCCTTTCCCCCTCCTCTCCTTTCGTATCCTCACTTTTCCCCTCTCCACTGGGGGACTGAAAACCTTCGCAGTTTAGTCATCCTATCCCAATTAAACAACTCCTACAACCTGAACCTAACACATATTTGATTCGTTATAAAGTATGATTTGTCTTAATCATACATTTGAAACCGACCGATTTGTCAACCGACCAACGAACCAACCAAATGCGTAGCAGCCTGCAGACGTTCCAACTAACTGCACGCAGCGATTGCAGCGCTTCTCTGTTCTGTGGTGTGCATTTGTTGATCTGTTTTTGTTTTCGCTGTGCAGACAGCAGACTATCCCAGGCAGTAAGTTGGTCGGGTAGCGCTAAACACGCACAATTTGTCGATTGGAGTGGTGGTGGAGGGGGAGATGTCGGACGGCCAGGTTTGACCAACAACCCGACTTACTTAACAGCCATATACAACCGTTCTCTCAAAGAAGGATCTGTACCAAAAGATTGGAAAGTTGCACAGGTCACACCTATATTCAAGAAAGGCAGTAGGAGTAACCCACTAATTTACAGGCCTATTTCATTGACGTCAATTTGCAATAGGGTTTTGGAACATACCCTGTATTCAAATACTATGAATTATCTCGAACAGAATGATCTATTGACCCAAGTTCAACACGGCTGTAGAAAATATCGTTCATGCGAAACACAAATAGCTCTTCATTCACACGAAGTGATGGGCGCTATCGGCAAGGGTTCGCAAATAGATTCCGTATTTCTTGATTTCCAGAAGGCTTTTGATACCGTCCCTCACATTGCGTGGTTATGGTATATTGCCCCAAATTTGCGATTGAATAGGGGATTTCCTATCAGAGAGGACACAGTTCGTAGTAATCAATGGTAAGGCATCAACTAAGACAGAGGCGATATCGGGTGTTCCACAGGGTAGTGTTATTGGTCCTCTGCTATCATTATTTACATAAACGATTTATGGGGAAATCTAAGTAGCTTCCTTAGGATGTTTACAGATGACGTCGTAATTTACCGTCTAGTGAAATCATCTGAAGGTAAAAACCAATTGGAGAACGATCTGAATAAGATATCAGTATGGTGTAGAAATAGGCAATTACCTCTAAATAATGAGGAGTGTGAATTCGTCCACATGAGTATGAAAAGAAATCCGTTAAACTTTGTTTACAAGATAAATCAATCAAAAGTGAAGGCCGTAAACTCCACAAAATACCTAGGAATAACTATTACTTCAGACTTAAACTGGAAGAAACACGTAGATAATATCGTGGGAAAGGCGAACCAGAGACTGCGTTTTATTGGCAGAACCCTTAAAAGATGCAACAGAACTACAAAAGAAATTGCATACACTACACTGGTCCGTCCATTATTGGAGTATTGCTGCCCAGTGTTGGATCCTTATCAGGTGGGTATGACGGAGGACATGGAAAGAGTCCAAAGAAGGGCAGCTCGTTTCGTATTGTCATGATACAGGGGAGACAGCCTTACGGAAATGTTACAGGATCTGTGGCGGGAGTATTTACAACAACGGCGCTTATCGCTGCGGCGTGGGCTACTTACGAAACTCAAATCGCCAACATTCTCCTCCGTATGTGAAAATGTATTGTTGACTCCCACTTACATAGGTAGATATGACCAGCAGAATAAAATACGGGAAATCAGAGCTCGAATGGTGAGATTCAGGTGTTCTTTCTTACCGCGCGCTATTCTAGAATGGAATAGGAGATGCCGGCCGCGGTGGCCGAGAGGACTGAGGCGCTCCAGTCACGGAGTCACGGTCTGCACGGCCACTACGGTCGGGGGTTCGAATCCCCCATCGGGCATGGCTATTTGTGCCGTCCTTAGTCGTAGCTAGTTCTTAAGTAGTTTGTAAGTTTAGGGACTGATGACCCCGTAGTTAAGTCCCATAAGCTATACAAACAAACATTTCAATGGGAGATAAATAGTATAATGGTGGTTCGATGAATCCTCTGCCAGGCGCTTAAATGTGATTTCCAGAGTATCCCGTGTAGATGTAGCTGTAGAAGCGAGGTTGGGCGGCAAACGCCTCCACACGTCCAATTTATCGGACGGCCGATAAGCCGGCCGCGGTGGCCGAGGGGAATGAGGCGCTCCAGTCACGGTCTGCACGGCCGCTACGGTCGGGGGCTCGAATCCCCCTCGGGCATGGATATTTGTGCCGTCCTTAGGATAAGCTAGTTGATAAGTAGTTTGTAAGTTTAGGGACTGATGACCCCGTACTTAAGGTAGTTATAGACAGCAAATTTTACTGTACAGAAGCGGTGGAGTGGCCGAGCGCTTTATGTCGCCTTGCTGCGGAGCACGCGGTTGCTCGCCGCCGGAGGTTCGAGACTCCCGATGGCATACACCTACAGGTTTCATTTCTTTTCAAGTTGTCTTCCCGCATCCAACGCACATTTCCTCTTCGTCAGGAAGACCGTCACGTGAGTCGTCTTTGTACTGGAAGTGATCTGACAAATCTGAACTGCCAAAAGGTTCTTTAACCTTTCATAACCGAACATTTTCCACTTCCAGAATGAAACTTTCACTACCGGAGTGTGCGCTGATATGATACTTGCTGGCAGTCCGGCCGCGGTGGCGGAATGGACTGAGGCGCGCCAGTCACGGTCTGCACGGCCACTACGGTCGGGGGTTCGAATCCCCCCTTGGGCATGGATATTTGTGCCGTCCTTAGGATAAGCTAGTTGATAAGTAGTTTGTGAGTTTAGTGACTGATGACCCCATAGTTAAGTCCCATAAGCTGTACAAATATTTGAACATTTGATTTGAACGGCCGATAAATAAGTCCCGACAAATCGGAACGCGTGTAGGGGCCTTTAACTTTTGGGCTTCTAATTTATAGGCTGAATCCAACCGATAAAGCAAGAACATTAATATCCATCACCCTACTTGGAGGACTTCTGTATGCTATTCTACTTGGCAAGTTGAGTAAATGCTGCCTAGGGTTGCCGGTTTTGGGGAGGCCGCGATCCCTTGGACAATGGCGCAGTAATTGGAGGGAACTGGGGTGGTTGCGCGGCGCCGCTGCTGCGTCGGCAGCCGCCAGCAGCCAGCAGCAGCCAGTGGCAGCCAGCGCGCTGTCGACAGCCGCGCAGTCCTCCTGCCTCGCCGAGCGTGTCGGACATGTTCAGCGGCTCGCCACACTCGCGGGACACACCGAGACCGCCCGGCCAGCTCCACTGCGTGCAAGTGGTGTCCGCGCGGTGCATTGCGCTACACGCGTTTGCAGAGCTGTTCACCCTGCCCCCACTCCTGTCCGCCACCGTGTTTCAGTTATGGACACTGGTCGGCATTCGCGACTGCAGCAAGTGTTCGATTATCATATACAGTGTGTTAGAAAATGGTACAGCCAAACTTTCAGGAAACATTCCTCACACACAAAGAAAGAAAATATGTGTACATGTGTCCTGAAACGCTTAATTTCCATTATTATTTCTCTTCAAATCACATTAATCATGGATTGCAAACACACAGCAACAGAATGTACCAGTGTGACTTCAAACACTTTGTTAGTCAGCCGCGGTGGCCGAGGGGTCTGAGGCGCTTCAGTCACGGTCTGCACGGCCACTAGGGTCGGGGGTTCGAATTTGTGGTGTCGCACAAGTCCAGAGTGCGCGCCACCTACTTTCGCCGCGCGCCGCCATGCACGCACGGCGCGGCGTTCTTACGACATCAGCCACGAGCGCCCTATGCTACAACTCCGCTCGTGGACACCACTGAACGACATCGTTCACTTCGGACTGAGATAGGAACCAGTTAACACTTCGGAATCAGATAGGCACCAGTGAAGACTTGCCTATCGGATAGGCACTAGGCAGGCCTCTAGCTCAACTATGTATCAGCATTCTGCAGTACTGAGCAATGTAAAAGTTAAGTATTGTATAAATTCTGTGCAATATATATCTCGTTCTAATTTACTCTAGTGTTTCTAGTTTCTGCTGTCCCGCTGGCTGGTCACCTCCCACCTGCACAAGCGTGCATCCTTTATTCCTGGCCGGCAGCGGTGGCCGAGGGGATTGAGGCGCTCCAGTCACGGTCCACACGGCCACTACGGTCGGGGGTTCGAATCCCCCCTCGGGCATGGATATTTGTGCCGTCCTTAGTTGTAAGTAGTTCATAAGTAGTTCGTAAGTTTAGGGACTGATGACCCCGTAGTTAAGGCCCTTAAGCTTAACAAACATTTGAACACTTTGTTACAGGAAATGTTCAAAATGTTCTACGTTAGCGACGATACATGCATCCACTCTCCGTCACATGGAATCCCTGATGCGCTGATGCAACCCTGGAGAATGGCGTATTGTATCACAGCCGTCCACAATACGAGCACGAAGAGTCTCTACATTTGGTACCGGGGTTGCGTAGACAAGAGCTTTCAAATGCCCCCATAAATTAAAGTCAAGAGGGTTGAGGTCAGGAGAGCGTGGAGGCCATGGAATTGGTCCGCCTCTACCAATTCATCGGTCACCGAATCTGTTGTTGTCAAGCGTACGAACACGTCGACTGAAATGTGCAGGAGCTCCATCGTGCATGAACCACAAGTTGTGTCGTACTTGTAAAGGCATATGTCCTAGCAGCACAGGAGGAGTATCCCGTATGAAATCATGATAACGTGCTCCAGTGAGCGTAGGTGGAAGAACAGGAGGCCCAATCAATACATCACCAACAATTCCTGCCCAAACGTTCACAGATAATCTGTTTTGATGACGTGATTGCACAATTGCGTGCGGATTCTCGTCAGCACACACATGTTGATTGTGAACATTTACAATTTGATAACGTTGGAATGAAGCCTCATCACATTTAAAGAGAAATACTAAAATGAGCTCTAACTTGGAAATTCAGCGTTTTCGGACACATGTCCACATAACATATTTTCTTTCTTTGTGTGTGAGGAATGTTTCCTGGTAGTTTGGCCGTACCTTTTTGTAACACCCTGTATACATTTTGAATACCGTTAGCGCTATGTTGCACCACACGCTGGCGTTCATTCAGTACAGTGTCTGTGCTTATTCGCCTCCTAAGTGACACACAATAAATAACAAACCACCATTGCCATCACTGTATCAGTAATTTATATTATCTGATTCTTGTATGCGTAGCTGTTGTCACAGTCAAAGAAATTCTACAGGGCAGGTAACTGCATTATCAATATGTAATCTTGGTTTTCAAAATACAAACGAGCAGTAGCAGTTAAACTTGTTATATTACAAACTATTTCTATCACTTTGTGGCCTTCTTCAGGTACCTGTACAGGAATAGAGCCACACATTATCATAATAATAGAGGACTTTTCCAATGATCTGTTTGCCCACTTTACGTTACGGTAGTAATACTAAAAGTGAGCTGTTAAGATCGCCTTTTGACAGCTCGATATTTAAAAAAAATATACCGACTTAACAATTCATCTGACAAGGAAAGTACATGTGCTCGAACAAACACATCTGTATGAACGTTTGGTTACAGGATCTCTACGTTCACCTCAATGTGCTGGTGGGTGTCGTCTTTCTGCAAAGCTCTGCAACCATGGTCTAGATAGCACTGTAGATGTAATTGTAGACGCCATACGTAATGCAGATATCTTAACTATAAGTTATGTAATAATCATCGTTCATGTTCTCCAGAGAATTGTCATCAAAAGCCGTGATGATAGTTGCAACTTTAACCTTCTTCCCGAAAGACTGTTGGTATTCACTGCCACTGCTTCCATCGCCTCTTCCCGCACTTACCGTAGCACTACCACTTACAATGAGTTGTTCGTCATTATCGTCCCTATTATCATTATTATGAGTTTGTAACAACAGTATCTAACTTATGCTCATATTTCTGTACCGTAACAGATACGAGAAACCATGCAAATGATTCATCTTCTACACTAATACCATATTCACGAAGAAGGGTTCTTCGTAACTTCATCTCAACTAATCGCAATATATTATCAGGATTGATTAGCAATTGCCGCCCCATCTGACGCTTCACCACACAAATAACATCACAAAACGCAACTTCGGAGGCACACTGCACCGTCTCTACTGGCGAACCGACAGGTCAAAGTGCAATGCGGCATGGCACACGCAGAGGCCTCTAACGGACGACTGCAGAGTTTTGAAGATGTGGGAGTATCACTAGCGCAATAAGGGATCTTTAAATTATATCTCATACGATTTTGGTCTATATGTGATTGTTCGAGCCCAAGTATTTTCCTTTCGAGAAGAAAACTGAATAAAAGAGTTTGTAGAGGAGAAAATTCTCTACAACTTTGCTCGGTATATAATTTCCGTAAATAGCACCGTTTCATATTTATTTGGAATAATTAGATTTTTTATTAAATCTATAAATAATAAGCTTTAATAAGACAATGCGTTAATAACTAAATCTGAGAAAGATTGTTTCATGGGTATTGTTAGCAATTCTTAATATGTTTCTAAAACCTTAGAATTTTTTGATGAAAATAATATTTCGGAACTGCACGAGGACTCGATCGCTGAATTACAAAATTAAGTCAGGTCGGCCGTCAGTGAGGCAAAATATTTGCTCAAGCCATTTCATTACAGAAACTTTCGTTAACATGAACCCTCTACCGCCTGAATTTCGTTGAGGGAACTAGTAGAGCCAACATTTTAATCTGGCCGAAGAAGGAAACGTTCAGGGATGGCTCAAAAGACAGATGATGGAGGATGAATGGGATAATTGGATGTGAAGGGGGACGGGGGAAACACATCATTCAGCAGGAGGAGAAGAAAATTGTAAATTTCAAAATGAACGAAGAAGAATGATTTATCAAGATATGCAAGACTTTCAGAAATGAAATTGTGCTCACAAGTTGTAAATACAAATAATTTACAATACTTTTTGTGGACTAATAACTTAGATGTTTAGTTTCCTTAAATCTCGCAATAACCAACTACCTATACTATTGCCGCCTTACAGGAAATAATCTTCTAACCATAGAAATCTGCATCACTTTTTTCTGTAATCTCTCGTACGTTTTCAATAATTTCCTTTCATATCGCCATATTGATTCCAGAATTCATAAACATTAATATCCGTCAACGAAATCCTATAAAACCTTACTTTGCAGCAGAAGGAACTAATCTGTATTTCACAAATCCTTTATTCAGTTTCATCGAAGCAGGCAGTGTGTTACGTGAAAGTAACATGTCGTGGATGAAAAACATTATGGTAAATATACATTATAAAAGTGTTAAGAAGGGTATCTGGGGGTGACAGCGGTGCTTGGAAATTTCACACAAGGTGGCAATATTCGTCGAGTCCGTCATGGGTATATCTACTACCAACTGACATTTCACGTAACGTTAATGTGTATATGAAAAATTGCAGCTCTTTGGGGAGCATAGAGTCTACATTTCTATTCTCGCTTTATATCGGAATGGAAGAGACAACTATTGGAAGGGGGCAAGCTCCATACGGTGGCTTGTGAAATATTTTTATAGACGTAGGGAAGGTGTAGCGCCTCTTGGAGAAACGATATTAACATTAAGTGGCACCGTCTTGTATTCTAATCAAAAACATAAGTGCAGTGATGTCAAAGATGTTACCAAGGACGTCAATGAACTGTTTTTTTACAACAAAGAAATTTTTATATCATCGGGAACGTTATCTCAGCTCTTTGTTCGAGCACTATTTAAACAATTATACAATATGTTATCTGGCTTGTTTTGTTCTGGAACGTGTCAGGTCGTGATTTGAAAGGACGATATTAACATAATTTTGTGAGAGTCGCTGTTAGATTGTTTTATCTCAACAATAGTGATAAAAGTCTGTTAAATGATTGTAAAATGTCGGATATGATCTTCAATAGGAATGTTAAACAGTATATCGTTTTCTTCATAGTAACAGAACCCACACAAAATTTTAAGTATTTTCACGATTTTAGCTCTAATTGCAGCATCTTCAACATCGTCCGCTCAACTGCAGTCACCAGCCGCAATTTCATAGTTAATTCTATTAAATAATTATTAAATGATTCAGCGAGGGATGTTGAAATAAAATGGGAGTTTTAAGAATTAGTTTGCAGCTTGGACGGCGATCCAGGACGGTGCTAGAATAAATTGTAATGACTGAGATCTAATGAAATTTACGTAAGTAGATACAGAGCGAGGTGGTGCAGTGGAAACTCACTTGTCTTGCATTCGGGAGGACGGTGGTTCAAATCCCTCCGGCGATTCAGATTTAGGTTATCCGTGATTTCCCTGAATCACTCCAGGCCAGTGCCGGGATGGTTTCTTTCAAAAGGTACGGCCGATTTCCTTCCACGTCCTTACCCAAACCTCCGAGCCTTAGATCCAATGATTAAGCTGTCCACGTTACGTTAAACCTTAAGCTTCCTTCCTTTCAGAAGTAGGTCTACGGACCAAACTGGAGCTATTCATAGAAATGTTTTTTCTGTATTGTGGCGTGGACAGATTTTGTGTAAACAACAATTATAATACTCATAGGCAATTCCCATGCTTAAAATTATTACAGACTGAGTCCAGCCAGTTATTAGTTGAACCTACAAATCCTCGAAACCGGCAACAGTTTATTCCAAAAACTAACAATGGAAGAAAATTATCACATCCAAAAAGCAATAGCTCAAGGTAAGAAATTACAAAATGAATACACACACACACACACACACACACACACACACACACACACACACACACAACAAAAACATACACAAATATACACCCACAAAACAATGCCAGTATCAAAGCCATCAAAATTCAAAAATCGCGCTCCAAATCACAGACACGCTACATAAACAAATGCAACACAATACAGCCACCACAACAAGAAAAATGGCGATGTGAACAGTGCTGTTTCACAGCAAAAATCGCACTGAACACCATAAAACATAACAACATGCTACAAACAAACAAGCAGCAACACCACAGCTCAAATGTAAGTAAGCCGAAACAGCCACATAGAAATAATTTCATGCAACACCATACAGCCACCACAACAAGAAAAATGGTGGTGTAAACAATGCTGTTTCACAGCAAAAATCTCACTGACCGTAAAACATAACAACACGCCACAAACAAACAAGCAGCAACACCACAGCTCAAATGTAAGCCAAAACAGCCACATAGAAATAATTTTAATTTGATTTCGAGGCTAATGTAGGCCTACAATAAATCAGTTTCCGTAAACAAAAACGTCTTCTTGTTTACAGATGACAGGCTGTCAAAAGTTGTCAATCCACAATTAATGCACATGCAAATCCTGCGAATGACACAATGTAAGTATCTTGAATAAATTAGGCCTAAAACATCTAACAAAATTGTCAAACCAAATAACTTGTGCAAACAATTGTATATCCAAAATATGAAACAAGTTATTACAGAAAATAAACACCAGAAACAAAAAAAAAATTCAAATGTTTTTAGAGTCTATGGGACTTAACTACGGGGTCATCAGTCCCTAAACTTACAAATTACTTAAGAACTTGCTACGACTAAGGACGTCACAAATATCCATGCCCGAGGGAGGGGGGGGGGGGGATTCGAACCCCCGACCGTAGTGGCCGTGCAGACCGTGACTGGAGCGCCTCAGTCCCGTCTGCTACCGCGGCCGGCAACACCAGAAACCTACGGAAGATGGCACAATAAGTGCCGAAATTAGTCTGGGTATTAAAACAAAAACAAAAAAAGTGTCTTGCATAAGGCGGAATCAACCACAAATCTTTAATTTTACTTTTTTTAATAGGCTGTTTCATCAAGTTTTTACGTAATACTTACGAAAAAGTAAGCCTTAAGTATTTTTATTAAAATAAGTTGTTTGGCTAATGCACTCTATTTGCAATAAAAAGTATTTCATATTGCGGTACTTAATAGTTCAGCAATTTTCAGTTCAATTATATTTATTTATTTTTCTTATTTTTTGCTAGAACACCACAAAGTACACTACTAATTATCTTCACCAACCCTTTCAACCACAATGTGCGCGCTGTATCTGACGATCGTCGACGGGACGTGAAATCTTCATTTTATTCCTTCCCGCCTCCCTCCGTTCCACTTGCTAACGGTGCTCTGCGCACGTGGCTTTTCTATCCTCCCCATTTTTGTCAAGTAAATAACGAACGTTTCACGGCAAGGTATTTTTGTAGCTGCAGTCTCGCTTTAAGTCGGAAAAATTTGCGTAGGTGTTGGTGGCAGGTCTGGGGCGGGTGCAGAAAAGGAGAAAGAAATGCCGGGTGTAAGCTTAGCCTGGGCTGCGGGCGACAGCTCCGCAGAGTCGCGCCTGGCGGGCCCGCTACCCGCGGCGCAGGCTGCCTCGTAAACATCCGCCCCACGGCTTTACTGCAGCGCCGTTCGATCGCTAAAAAATAGGCTTATCCGATCAGCATCAGCAGCGCGCGGCCCTGCATTCCTCGCTACCCCAAACTTCGTTCTCCACTTTGCACATGGCGAAAATGTGTTGAGCAGGGAAAAAAGATAAGCACGACGACGTCACACGTGCATCATGCTGCGTTGAAAATTGGCGCATTCGTGATTTTCCCTCTTCTGGAAGAAAAGCCATATGTAACCGAGTGACTCAGTGCTACAGGTTATATTGGTTTCTGTCGTACATCGATAGTGAACTCAAAAACATATCTGTGGAGCACACACAGTCTTCTGTTCAGGCAATAAGTATCAGTTATTAAAATTAAATCTGCCCAGATAGCATACATAGCTTTTTTCCCTACCTTTTTCGGTCAAGGCAGACTAATCTCGGGCAAAGACGGCGATGATTGCCGGTGGAGCAGATGGACGGAGGAGGTCGCAAAAATGTCAATATTATTCAAAAACGTTTGGAAAGTAGCACAGTTCAATATTTCCTACCCGTTATTACTCATCCCCAAAACAATTCTGCCAAACGCAAACAGTTGTAGAACGTATATCGCCCTCTCATTTCACAAATTGATAAAATAGATTTGTTTTTCTTGAAATGAAGGTTTATCGTTGTTAAAAGTTTTTAATTATTGCCTACTACATACAGTTAGTAAACTTAAGATTTAAACTGCGTATAGCATAAAATCCTCTCACAATTTCATACAAATCGGCAAACATCTTACAACCTACATGTGACGTTCATAGATCTTAAATTACCAATTGCTTTAATCCATTATGTGTGAGGAAGAGAGCGACTATGATGAAAGAAATGTATTTAAAAATAAACACCCACTCGGCACCGTTTATTTAGAGTGTTTTATTAATTTTGTTCCCCTTTGTCGGTTTAGATGTGTCTGGAATAGCATCATCAGAGGGTAAAACGGTTTTTATATTATTTTCGGTGCAGAGTGTTAGAAATTATACATAAATCACACCCTACATCATGTGTAAACTTAGAATATAAAACCGTTTTCCCATATGATAACGACATACAGGCACATCTATACAGGAAATGGAAACAAAAGATTAAAAAACGTTCTACATAAAAGGGAACTTGTTGCTGCTTTTTCAAGACACTTGTAATTATACTTATTTAAAATTTTATAAATATTTTGTAATAGGAATGTTCCTATGAAGAGCCAAGATCATATTTCATTATTGACCGTTCCCCGCATTTAATTACTGACATCTTAAAGTCTATTAAAATATTAAAAAGTGACATAGAATTTTTTTGTCATATTTATTTTCTGGATATGGGAATATCGAAAATAAAACATTATTTGTGTCTATGATAAAATATATTGCACTCGTATTGCAAGCCCGTCACTTGGAACGCCTCTTTGTAAACAGAAGTCTGTTTGTAAAGAGACGTTCTGATTGCAACTGTTTTATCATAAACACAATTATTTTTACTTTCAACCTACCCATATGCAAGAACAGAAAAGCATACATGCGATATTTAAATTTTAATAGACTTTTAGGTTTCAACAAAGAATTAACGAATACAGTCAATAAAGGAATTAGCGATGATTGCTCCTCTGTTTATGCATATTTCTGTTACTAGATATTAGATCGCATCTCAGGCTTGAATTATATCACGCACATAAACTATAAATATTTTAATGACCTGTCAGTAAAATTGAAAACGCTATATTAACGTCTCTTTGTTCTATATTATAAACCTAGAGCTTATGTGTAACGTCATAATAATCTTTGCAGTTTTATAGTCGCATTTCCAGCTTTGGCAGCTCTAACATGGTCTGAAGATGATCTCACGTAACGTCAAAACTGTAACGAAGAGAGAATTAAATGCGATCTAGATTGGATTTAAATTATTTCTCCTCACTGAATTTACTTCAGTGCCTACAACAACGTCACTGGCGTCCTCGAGTGTACAATACAAGATTATTAATCAAAGATAACAACTTAAGTTTCCGATTGTGAACATTAATTACCAACGGGTAAGCCAGTGCCATCAAAGCCATAGGTAACCTATCTAAATATCGGCGGTTGTGGAAGATATCTGCTGGCTACATGCTCGTAGTGCTTTTGTGCATGTTATACGCCAAGAGTAACTAAGGTCACGTTTGCCGGTCGCGGTTACCGAGGGGACTGAGGCGCTCCAGTCACGGTCTGCACGGCCACTACGGTCGGGGTTCGAATCCCCCCTCGGGCATGGATGTTTGTGCCGTCCTTAGTATAAGGTAGTTGATAAGTAGTTTGTAAGTTTAGGGACTGATGACCCCATAGTTAAGTCCCATAAGCTTAACAAACATTTTTAAGGTCACGTTTAATGTGACCAGTCTTAGGTAGGTTCGTGATTAAAAATCTAACACATCTTTGACTAACTGGAATTTTAAGGGATTCAGTGGCTATCCAGTGGGGGGGGGGGGGAGGGGGAGGCTGCCGGCTTCAGCCCCCCCCCCCCCCATTGCGGACCCTCTTGGAGCCGACCCTTCCCCACAGACCTTGCTCTGCAGACTCCAACTCCCCTAGAGAGAGAAAAAAAGAAAACAAGGAATCTTTTTTTTTTTTTTTCTTTTGTCTGTGTGTGTGTGTGTCTGAAATCACATCAGCCTGGTGATTGACCTCCACCAGCCCCAGACCACGATCCTGGATTCACCACTTAATGGATTGCTTTCAAAACTGAGTTGAGTTTTCTGTATTCGTAAATACGTTGAGAGAGCATTCTGCCATAGATTCCAAAATTTACCGTGTCCTTGGATTTGCAGGAAATAGTGCCTGCTACCGAACAGTCCATCAGGGTCGTAACACAGCACTGCTCACTGTCCTCGGTGCGGTGGCCGTAACTTAGATAAAGAAAGGGAAAAGAAGTGGCACACTTTCGCTTTTCGTGTCCGGGCTGCACTTGGCCGCTTCTGACTCGCACATTTCGCAGTTTGTCACCACGGTCGATGGGGCTACCAATGGCCGACACGGAAATTCTTTCTTTCTCTGGACGTCACGCCAGGAGCCACCTTTCTCTGTGGACGTCGGAAATATAACCTTCCTTATGGGTGGCGTCCACGCAACGAATTCAGTCACGGACGGGAAACTTTTCTCAGAACTCCTAACCAGTTCCCTGCTTTCTCGAACGCACGACTGGCAGAGAAATTACATTTGTTTTCAACATTTCAACAGAATCTTATCTTGTAATCCTCAAAACCGAGCGAAATGACGCATGTAGTTAGTGACGTGGGCTCGCTTTCCTGAGTACAACTTTTCAGATCATCGTCTATCAATACAGATTTCACTTTTCTGTCATTTCCTTTCCTGCTGTGATATCATATCCTATTGGTGAATTTCTGGATGGTTCCTGGGACAGGATAAGGGCGGTTTCGTTCCCCATCCTTGAAAAAATCTGAATATCTGTAACGCCTCTAATGAGCTCGACTTCAATCTTAGTATTATTTTGCACGTAATCAACCTGCAGTTCTCTGAAACTAAGCCTTTAGTTAAAGCAGTAGTCACACACGAGGAATGACCTGTACATCCTCCACTTCAAGCTCACTTACATTTTTCTTTATTGTGTGTCTTCTATGTCGTAATGAAATTATTTTCTTCTAAAATTAATATATGTTATTAATTACATACAGAAACATTCTTTCTATTTAAGTATGTAATTAATCTTCTTGTATACTCAGCACATTGTTCAATACAAGATATCTATTTTACGTATAGTTAATGAATGTTCAGCATAACGTACTACGCGTTTTCATGTAATGAGTCACTTATATCAAATGGTGGAATACACTCATGTTCATAAATTAAGGATAATTCTGATAAATTGTGAAACAACGCTCTGGTGGCCGGTTTCTGGCTGTAAATCACCTCTGAGTATGACCATGCGGTGCATTTGCCCTGCGGTCGTAGCACGCTGGCACTGGCAGCAGTCCACATACGCAGAGGTGTGCTGGTGCATGTCCGAGTACAGAGCAGCGAGTAAGTGTTTAGAAGTTTTCAGACGTGCTAATAGTGATTTTGTGTTGAAAATGGTTCAAATAACACATATTTATGACGTTATGGGTAGAAAACTAGGGCTACTGGAGGCTGGTCAAACACAGCAGGTCGTAGCACTGGCCCTGCATGTTCCACAGAGTGTGATCTCAAGATTATGGCAACGATTCCAGCATACAGGAAGACTGTCCAGGTGCTGCATTACATAACTTCCACAATGTACAACAGCAGAAGAAGACTGATATCTCATCACCAGTGCCCGTAGACGGCCATGGAATACTGCTGGTAGCCTTGCTCGGGACCTTGCCGCAGCCACTGGAACAGTTGTCTCCAGACACACAGTCTACAGACGACTGAACAGACCTGGTGCATTCCACTGGCCCGTGGTCACAGGAGAGCCCCTATAGACTGGTGTTAAGAACACAGTACATGGTCATTGGAACGGTGGTCCCAGATTATGTTCACGGACGAGTCCAGGTATAGTCTCAACAGTGATTTTCGCCGGGTTTTCATCCCTCGTATGCCAGGAACTAGATACCAACCCCGTAATGTCCTTGAAAGGGACCTGTATGGAGGTAGTGCTGTGATAGCGTGGGGTGGGATTTTGATTGGTGCACGTATACCCCTACATGTCTCTGACAGAGGAACTGTAACAGGTAAGCTGTAACGGAACATCATTTTGAAACAGTATGGCCGCCTTTTCAGGGATGCAGTGGGTCCCACCTTCCTTCCGTGGATGATAACGCACGGCTCCATCGAGCTGCCATCATGGAGGAGTACCTTAAAGCGGAAGATATCAGGTGAATGGAGTGGCCTGCGTGATCTCCAGACTTAAACCTCTTTGAGCACGTGTGGGATGCTCTTGGTCGTACGCACTTTAACATGGAATCTCAGTTGACTGAAATTACTTTCATATAAGTTATTAGTTCTGAGGGAGTATTTGTCGACATTTATAAAAACTGGCCGATAAGCAGAACTTCGAAACAGTTCCACTTACTACAGGTACATTAGAGATAGTGTCGTTCACCGAAGTATACCTATACAATCTTCACTTGATACATACACGGAGGTAATCATGAAAAATACTAGCTTTGCAGGTAGTGGAATCTGAAGAAGGCAGTGGCGGCTCGTGCGAAATCTCTCCAGTCTTTATAATAATACAGAAATAAAAATATTGTCTTTTACAATGTTTACTTTTTATATCAAAAGCAGTAATCGTAACTAAAAATAATATATTAATATGGTTAAATTGAATAGTTCGAAACATTTAAATTTTTAAGAAATAGTTTTACACTGTGAGAAATAGAATTAAAGCTATTGTAGCACCGCGAATCGAATCCATGTCTACAACGTGGAAATCTGTGAATTTCACCATTACATCACACCGTCGATTCGATACATCTTACTTTAAAACAGTACATACTCTCTTTGTAAAAGCATTTGACCATCATATACAAGCCTTAATTGCTAAATATTCTACGTACTTTAATGAGGATTCCAACTGTTTCTACTAACGTAGTTTGAGCGAAAATACTGAGCCCCTTCCTACGTTCTCCTTTTGTAAGATTTAAATTTGAAGTAAGTTACCTGCTCTGTATTTTTTCTTTATCCTCGAAGTATCTACTAGAAAAGGGCCTCTTTGGGAAATCATTCACAGAGTTCGCGTATTGCTTGCACAGTATTTCACGGACACTTTCAGAGAAACAAAATACACCGTAACGCGAACAAACAGCACTCTGCAGTAGCGCTAGACTGAGGTGGAGCAGATAGGAAAGTAGAAAAGTTACTGTCGTCAGGGCTGACGTCACATCTGAGTATGTGTAGTGGAACGTAAACAGTGGATTAATTTTAAAGTTACTGAAATGACGTCAATTTCATGGAGTTTACATTTAACGCCGAAAATTCATAACGAAATATCTTTTCATCCGTTGTGTTTGCACACCAGTGTAAACGCGAAGATATACAACATAATTTTAGCGTGATTTACTGCTGCAATTACGGGGCACATCGCACATTTAAGGGCGATATTTTTATTGTACTATATCACATTAGCACCTGATCACCGCCCGCTACTGGAAGAAGGAGATTGTGTGTGTGTGTGTGTGTGTGTGTGTGTGTGTGTGTTTGTGCATTGTACATGTATAACTATTTTGTGTCTCGTTTTCGTCGATTGTCTTTGGTGTCGGAGGCCGAGTGGAAAGAGATCGACACCGGAATAAAAGATGCACGCTTCTGCGGTATGAAGGTGACCAGCCAGTGGGAGAGTAGAAACTAGAACACTAGAGTAAATTAGAACGAGATATATATTTCTTACTTACTAATACTTAACTTTTACATAGTTCTTGACTGCAGAATGCTGATACGTAGATCAGATAGATAGAGGCCTGCCTACTGACGATTCCTAGTGCCTATCCGATAGCCAAGTCTTAACTGGTGCCCATCTGATTCCCAGGTGTTAACTGGTTCCTATCTCAGTCCCAAGTGAACGATGTAGTCCAGTGGTGGCCACGAGCGGAGTTGTAGCAGAGGACGCTCGTGGCTCACGTCGTAAGAACGCCGCGCCGTGCGTGCATGGCGGCGCGCGGCGTAAGTACGTGGCGCGCACTTCATACTTGTGCGACACCACAAACTATGTAAAGAAATATACTCGCTGTAACGATGATGGCTTGCTGCTGATTGCAAATAATAACCAACAGTTAAGTGTAATTGATGAAAGGAGAGTCATTAAGTTGCTGCGAGAAAAAGAGGCGTACGCCGTCGAAGCAGAGAAAATAATTTATCGACTAGTTGATAATGGATTACAGATGACTGCGACATCGGTCACTAGCGGGAGGACTAATTTAACAGGTGTACTCCGTAATTACCCGTCCAATACGCGTATTTCCGTTCATCTTATAAAAACTGACCAAGACTAGTCGAAAATAGAGACGTTCGACAACTTACAATAAAAACAGCCGTTGCATGCCTATGTTCCATTCGTGACTGCTCACCCCGATTAATCTTGCGTGTAGCAACTGTTTCAGGGACACGTAACCCATGCAGTGCGTACGAAGGCGAAGATCTGTTAATGCACCGAGATGCAGGTAAGGTGGGTACGAACACATGCGCATGACTGCGGACGCAACACGCGAACCACTTCTCGCACGCTATAATGAAATAATTGCGAGTTCTCGTTCTGCTCTGCAAGGCCAAGCAGTAAAGTGGATCCTGGTACTTTTCCCTCTTACATGCTTCACAAGAATTTGAAGGGAGATAGAAATTATCATTTCGTCTACACTGGTTCTCCCGTACTGTTTATGGCGGGAAGCTCTATCAACATAGTAAATGGGAACACGACATGAAGTAAGCGATGTCAGATACTTTTACGAAAATAAACAATTGTTTGTTAATTTTGGACAAATTGCATAAGACATCATTACTATATTTCAATGCCAAAAGGGCCTGGTTGGCTAGTGGACATTTGAAATCTACGTTTAATCCTCTTTTATCTCATATTCAAAATTCAAACAGGTGGTACTAATTATAAATTTAAAAAACAACTGAAAGAGGCCGGTAGTCACATATCGTGAAAGTCTGTGTTTCACGAAGACATTCGACGTATTATATTATTTCTCAGTAGATCAATTACGGCACTTATGTTGAAAAAGACAACACCTCGAATCTCATGCAAAAGACTGGATATTCCGTAAATCATACTTTTTTACAGAACGTAAAGTCAGGCCCGGTGGTCACGGGGTAAAACGCTGCACTGGAAAACAAAGGGTCGCCGGCTCGAAACCCGGTCGGACCCGGGATTTCTTCAGTCTGCGTTTTAACCCAGCCTTCACCTCTCAACCATGTGAGGAGTCGAGAGAAACGACACGTGATTCAAATTCCAGGTTAAACTGGAGATCTTCTTTCCACGATTCGATAACTGGGGTAGGTTAGGGACACGCAATTGGCAGAATTGGCGTCCAACTCAAAGACTTTCATCAGGCCAATGACCCACACGAAATTACAATTGCTGGCCGCGGTGGCCGAGGGTCTGAGGCGCGTCAGTCACGGTCTGCACGGCCACTACGGTCGGGGGTTCGAATCCCCCCTCCGGCATGGATATTTGTGCCGTCCTTAGTGTTAGCTAGTTCATAAGTAGTTTGTAAGTTTAGGGATTGATGACGCCGTAGTTAAGTCCCATAAGCTATACAAACATTTGAACATTTTTTTTTTTTTTTTTTTTTTTTTTTTGAAATTACAATTCTTAAATACAGATAAAAAAATCAGTATAGTAGAAAATGGATGATTATAGTTTTACTATGTGGAATTATTTAAACTACCATCACACGATATTTAAAACTGGAATAATTTATTCATGTTCAAATGTTTGTTAAGCTTAAGGGAGTAACTGCGGGTTCATCAGTCCCTAAACTTACAAACGACTTACGAACTACCTTAGACTAAAGTAGACACATACATCCATGCCCGAGAGGGGATTCGAACCCCCGACGGGGAACGGCCTCGCGCATCGTAGCATAGCGCCTCAATGCGCTCTGCCGCGGAATTTTATTCATGTACCACATACCTTATTTATTAGCAAATGTCATGTTTTTTTACGTGTTTACACTATCAGGGACAATGGAGCACCGATTGTATAATAGCGTCAGTTACTAGAATGTGCCTCAGTGGTTTTGTTAGTTTTTCTCATCTCTTCTACTATGCTTTTAATGAATTTACAGAAAATATACTTTAACGAATTCACTGTTCCCGTAACTTCCAGTTAATTTTTGTTATGAGAGTAGTAAAATAAAGAAGTGTGTCTTGAGAAAAGAGAGAAGTGTTGTTGAACTGTGTAACCTATAAGTGGCGACTTTGCAGTCTCATAAGTCGATTGTACAAATGAAATATCCAAATCCAAGACACATTACTTGAAAAACTTTGTATTTACCTGTGAAAAAAGAGTGAAAATGTCTTGACAGATTCAGTAGCAGTAATTAGTAAAATTCTTGAATATCCGTCTCCAGATCACTTATATTTTCTAAAACATGACCGGTTTCGGGACAGCTGCCCATCTTCAGATCAAAATTTTGAAGTTACAGAGTAACCTGCCCTGTAATGAACGAATGTTCACAGTCGTTACAGTAATTATTGTCTGTGCATATTTCCATATAATTTAAGTTAGGAGATGTATATTTTATACTTTCAAATCATGTACTACATAATCTGATGATGCGCGATATTTCACGGACAGTTTATTGTACAGAATCAGTGTGTTTTGTAAACAAAGGTACAATAATACAGTAACGTGTCAGCACGTTTGTTTGTGTAATTCTCTCTCTTTTTTCTTTAGTCGCCACACGTTCGGTGCTTTACAGTCCTCAAGTAAAGGTACAATTTTCTCATGGAATTCGAAATTCCGTGATTTGTCCTAGCTGATAGCAAAAATATACGGTAAGTGCGTTACATTTTAGGCAAATGTTTGTCAACACAAAAGATTTTGAGGACTGACTTCCAGTGCCAAGGTTTGTATTCAACAGAGCGTTTCAAAAATCTGGTGAATGTGTGATGATGTCTTGAGCTGTACGTAGACCGATGATTTCCGTAAGCTATACCTGCTGCTCAAAAGGTGCACAACATCCAGATATTATTTATCTATATAGCTAGTCACAGTTACTCCAGACAACTGCAGCCTGTTTACGCAGGTGAAACAGAAAATTTTAATTAAGCTTTGGAAGCTCAATGTTGATTTTCATACGTGTTTGTTGAAATGTTTTTCCGCCTCTGATACAACTTTCAACATAATAATTATTCCTTATTAAGTAGAGAAAGAAGTTGTGAATCGAAACCCTATGAACTGATATAGATTCGGTAATCACATATATAGGATTCCTTCAGATGTACCCAGAAAGAAGATGATGCCGAAATATTTGCGCGCACACACACACACACACACACACACACACATACCCGATGAAGGAGTCGAACCTCCGTTGAGAGCGGCAGCGCAATCCGATGCATGACACTTTAGACTATTTGGCCATTGCGTGGCGGCGAAAGAAGATATAATAATAATAAGCAAACTCAGTTGTCAGGAAATAATTGTAATACACCTGGGCACTTTCATTACTCAAACATAGGTGTATATAAATCATATTACAAGTTTGCGGAAGGTGTTTACTCGTGCGTAATGCGTAGAAATCAGAATATCTGAATAATTACTTAAACCGCGATTTTCTTAAATATTTCCTTCTTCATACAACCTTTCCTTGTTATTGTTAGTTAGCTGTCAGTCTGTAAAATGCCTCCAAAAGCCTTAAAACTGAATTCAAATAACTGGAGAGCTGTTTCATCTACACTAAAACTAATCAATGTCTTTTCTATAACCAATAGTAACATTTCTTTTCATATAACTGCAAAAGACATTATTGATGTAGTGACTAATTTTTCACTGTATAGGCAACATTTTGAAACTATGTCATTGGATTTTATGGTTGGTGGAAGCTGAAAATAATGAAGAGAGCAAACGAAAAGTACCTTGTACAAGCGGTACGTATTTGTATTTCATTTCAGTTCTGCTACGCTATTACATGAGGCAAGAAACCTGTAGCTGAACACCAAACCGAAGTTCTGAGTTTTAGTGGGAATTGGCTACAAACCACATAATACGTCCGAACAAAGCTCTCGAATCCTGCAATTATCTACTTCTTCCTTACTTTTAATTGCATTCACTGACCGGGAAGTTAATTCTGTTGAAATGTAATATCTCTCCGGACAGCTAACATTGTCAAGCTCCTCTTTGAGAGGAGATTGAATACTGCTGCCGTTCTGACAAATGAATGACATCCACTTTTCACATAAAAACAAGGTATGTAACTGAAACTTTGGAAAATGAAAACATCATCATTATGGCTCACTAACTCGCCAAGTTAGGCCAAAGATTGGTTGAGTACCACGTTCCCTATCCAGGATGCGTGACGGCCATCAGTAATGGATCCATATTTCCGAATCTAGACAGAAATCAAATAGTGGCGCTGAACTGGCCTCCTCCTCCCCAAGCTCACTCCACAAATTACTTTGGCTTTGAGACAGTTTGGTGCTTTTTCAATAGAGTCGTCCGGGTCAGTTACCACAGTTTGCCCACCCCCCTCCACACTCTCACGCCACTGATCGAATCCGCTTGGTGGGTTCATCTGCAAGTGCGCCTGGACTGGGTTTTAGGGCATTCATTATAACAACTGTGATATTTCTCAGGATTGGCTACTAATAGAGGTACCATATTTAAAACACGCGCCTACTTATTTGTGAATGCTTGATAGACACGACAACAATCTAGCGGCAGCTCGACGGTTAGGACCGAAAGTTTTCGTTTTCATGCTGGGCTACCGTCTGAAATTCATCGCCAGTTAAGAGACACAGCCGCGGTGGAATGGCCGAGCGCTCTAACGCGCCTCGCTGCGGAGCGCGCTTCGGTTAGAACCGCATCTGATTACATTCCATTGGACACGTCGTAATTTTGGATAAGAACAAATATTTTTGACGTCATGTAAGTACTCGCTCCGAAGAAACGCGCCTTAGGTCGACCAGCCATTCCACAGCGACACAAAATTTTTCGAAAAAAAAAAAATAAATAAATAAAAAATAAAAAAAAAAATGGAATGTCACAGTGTTTTCAGTATGAACATGTTGGTCTTTTTTAACCTGATACCGTACTTCTTTTGGCTGTTCTCTGATGGGAGACATTTAAAGATGTATGTAAAAACAGTTTAGAGTCCAATGAATTCTATTTACATCAACTAGTTTCGGTCCTTTTCTGAACCATTTTCAGGATTGCAAGTCTATTGATGTAGTGCAGCTGGTCAGGTGCTTGGGAGCCTTCCAGTGCGTCACTGCCAGTAGGCTCGCAAGCACCCGCCCAGCTCCATGACATCAGTGAAGATGCAATCCTGAAAATGGTTCGAAAAAGAGCCGAAACTAGTAAAAAAAAAAAAAAAAATATTTACTGCACACAAGACTGTTTCTTATGTATACGAGGCGCGTCGAGAAAGTAAGTTCCGTTTGGTAATAAAATGAAATTGTACACAGGTAGAGAAAACATATTTATTGTACAGAATTCTACAACTCTTAAACTACTTTTCCACATAACTGCCGAAATTTTGCAGGCATTTGTCATAGCGTGGCACCAGGTTTTGTACACCTCCTTCATAGAAATCTGCCGCCTTTGTATTCAAACAGTGAAATTTGGGAGAGTCCATAGAGAGAGCACTAATTGTAAACCTACGGTTTTCCTGGATATTGTCATCAATCGCGTGAACCAGGTCTTCTGTAACCAAAGGTAGACGCACACTTCGTTCTTCATCGTGTACATCACTGCGCCCGCCATTGAACTGTCGGACCCATCTTTTTAGCATCGAATCACTCATCGCATTTGGTCCGTACAGATCACAAATTTGCCGATAAATTTCACTTGGTTTCACTTTTCTTTTATTCAGAAACCGAATTACCGACCTGATTTCACAAGCGGCGGGATTTTCAATCAACGCTGACATTTCAAACAAGCACGACAAAACGTACGTAACTGACAGCGATCTGCAAATGGCGCACGTTCTTCTCCTCGATACACATCGTCTACAGTGCATTTGCGGAACTGCAGCAGCAGCGCTGCAGTGGAGATAAATTGAAACGGAACTTACTTTCTGGACGCACCTCGTAAATTTAAATAAAAGTGTACTGTTATCCTAAAAGTGGATCAACAATGTTTCCAAAAATATTCGTTTAAAGAAAATGTAGAGGAAGATCCATACAACACAGACCAAATCAGTGGGAGAGTGTCTTGTCTTTAAAACACTCACGACGTAAGAATTTCCAGAGACCCACACACGCGATACTAATTGCCAGCGGCCAACTCGCAAGGACAGGCCTGCTGCGTAATTACACGACACCGCTTCGGCACTACTTCGCCTCCATTACGCGCGCTTAGCGAACTCGGCAGGCGCGCTGGAGCAGGGAGAGGAAGGTATTTTCGTGACAAAGAGCTGGTAGGTCTACTGTGCGGCGGAGACACGCGCCGACTGCGCTATCTGGCGGCCGATCGCCACATCAAAGAGCGCCCCGACTCTCTCGGCGAGACGTGCGGCCGCGGCAGCGGCAGACGACGTCCGGAAGACAATCTTAATTACTGCCAGCGCTATCTGGCGCTGTCGCGCGAGACACGCGAACGTCGGGCCTCTTCTTCTCGCGAGGAGAGCGCTGATACGGACGAGGCCGCGCGCCGCCTAGCGGATATAACGACTGTGCTGCGCACGCGACAAATGTTTGCCTTTTCTCGTCGGAGAAACGTTGATAAGGTCTTTATTCTGTGGTGTAAGGAAGAAAAGTGTGACACTAACGTGACTCACACTTACGAACGGTCTGAAATCTTTCCATTCCTATTCTTTTTTCTCCTTCTTTTGATTTAGCTTTAGCTTTAGTTTGCCTGAACAGGGTCAATGACAATCATTTGAGGAATCCCGAAAGTCACCTCATGCAGTGTCTCGAACACATCCGGGTCTTGTAAACGAACCGAAAAAATGATTCCTGTAACTGAGACCGGCCTTAATCATCCAAGTCGTCCACTTGGATCCCTTTCTTGGATCAACAGCGAACTTGGCAGTGCTTTCCAACAGGGTATTTTACTGATCATAGAACGAAGGCTTTATGGCAGGTATCGTCATTACTTAAAGCTACCAGGATGAGATGACGTGTTCCATACATAAAAATTTCCCCTGACGATTCTCCACGTCTGCGGAAGGCATCCTCGGAGGTAAAGCGGCGTACTGCAACGAGAGCGCGAGTAAGCGTCGTGTATATATAGGCAAAACAGAGGGCGTTGCTGTCAGTCACGTGGTGTCAGCTGTGCGTGTCTCTGCTATTGCCAACCTCCTCGATTGAAATTAATCGATTGTCATGCTGTTGCTGCAGTGTTGACGTCCATATCTTATCAAGTTTGAGACCTTCATCTTTTTTGTTAAAATTATTTCGATGTTTAGAAATCTCAATGGCCTCTCTGTACAAACGCGCATAACAATGCGACTTCTTTGCTATGACGGACGTCTCGTTAAATTTTATTTCGTGGTTAACTTCTTGATACTCGTGTTCCGCTACAGCCAATTTATCAGTATGTCCGAGGCGGCAGTTCCTTTTGTGCGCGCCCAGACGAGTGTTGACACTTCTTTTACTTGTACCTATATAACTAAAAGGAACTGCCGCCTCGGACATACTGATAAATCGGCTGTAGCGGAACACGTGTATCAAGAAGTTAACCACGAAATAAAATTTAACGAGACGTCCGTCATTGAAAAGACGTCGCATTATTATGCGCGTTTGTACAAAGAGGCCATTGAGATTTTTAAACATCGAAATAATTTTAACAAAAAAGAGGAAGGTCTCAAACTTGATAAGCTAATGGATGTCAACACTGCAGCATTTCAATCGAGGAGGTTGGCAATAACAGAGACCACAGCACAGCCGACACCACCTGACTGACAGCAGCGCCCTATGTTTTGCCTATATATACGACGCTTACTCGCGCTCTCGTTGCAGTACGCCGCTTTACCTCCGAGGATGCCTTCCGCAGACGAGGGGAAACGTCAGGGGAAAGTTTTATGTATGGACCACGGCATCTCAGCCCGGAAACTTTAAGTAATGAGGGTATTTTACTGTTTTCTAGAAATCGTCAAAATGGTTAATTTTGTCACCTTTTGCCCATAACATGGTTATTTCTTTGTGAATTTGAATATTTAACAGCCGATGACATTGTAATTCTATCAAAGACAGCAAAGAGAATGGGAAAACAGTTGAACGAAATGCAGTGTTTCGAAAGATGTGTATAAGATGAGCATTAACTAGGGCGAAACAAGGGTAATTGAGTGCAGTCTAAGAAAATCAGGCGATGCTGAAGAAATTAGATTAGGTAACAAAACAATAAAGGCTGTAGATGGCTTTTGTTACAGAGGCAGTGAAACAACACATGATGGTCTCAGTACAGAGGATATAAAGTATAGAATGACAATAGGAAGAAAATCGTTTTTGAAAAAGAAAATTTTGTTAACATCGAATATTAATTTAGGTGTAAGGAAGTCCTTTCTGAAAGCATTTGTGTGTAGTGTCGCCTTGTATGGGAGTGAGCCGGCCACGGTGGCCGAGGGGACTGAGACGCTCCAGTAACGGTCTGCACGGACACTACTGTCGGGGGTTCGAATCCCCCCTTCTGCATGGATATTCTGCCGTAGTTTGTAAGTTTGGGGACTGATGACCCCGTAGTTAAGTCCCATAAGCTCTACAAACATTGAAATTATGGGAGTGAAACATGGGCCATAAACAGTGTGGACAGGAAGAGGATAGAAGCTTTTGAAATGTGGTACTAAGAAGAATGCTGTAGATTGGGTGGGTGGATCGAGTAACTAATAAAAAGGTAGTGAACAGAATTGGGTAGAAAAGGAAATTTTGGCATACCTTGACTAAAAGAAGGGATTGATTGGTAGGACACATTTTTAGACATCAAGGAATCGTGACGTAGGAGGGAGGTGTGTGGGGTAAAATTCGCAGAGGGAGACCAAGATATGAATTCAGTAAGCAGAATCAAATGGATGTACTTTGCAGGTCTTTTGAGATGAAGAGGCTTGCTCAGGATGAAGTAGGGTGGAGATCTGCATCAAACCAGTCTTCGGACTGAAGACCACAACAACAACAACAACAAAAACATATATAAAAAATAACGGAAATGAAGTCCATTTATTTACTCTCTAAAACCCTCCATTTGTGTCTCATGTTGCCTGTGGCGTCACTGTGGAACGTGCTGCTGGCGCCGACCTAACTTTCAGTATAGCAGACATGAACTATTTTGGCATTCACGTTTGGGAACATGGTCAAAAAATAATTCGTAGTACCGCACTGTACAAATACATTCATACAATCTCCAGAACACATGTTCCAAACAACGAAAAGAGAAGTAAAGGATGTTCAGATGTTTGTAAAGATTATGGTACTTATCTGCGGTGTCATCAGTCCCTAAACTTACAAACAACCTATGAACTACATTATACTAAAGACAGCACAAACATCCATGCCCGAGGGGGATTCTAACTCTCGAAGGGGAAGCATAGCGCCTCGTTGCGCTCGGCCGCTCCGCCGCGGCAAAAGAGAAGTAAAAAGGGGTTGAAACACGCTTCATTCTCAGCACTCAATGAGGGCAAACTGGTCAGTCTTGTTCCCCAGTTGCAACAGTCACTGGTATTAACAGAATACGCAACGTCATCCAGACGTTGGGATGTAACTCTTGAATATTATGTTTAAGGATTCATTTGGCGTTGCGAGACAATATTGCAGGCCTAAAATTTTGTCGAAAAACTAATCGCCATCAACACATGATTTCGTTTTTGCAGTTAACTCTCTTTTATAATTTAGAACAATATATTACTTCTTCTTTATTTTCGTTCTTTTAAAGTGCTAACAAGATACTCCATGTAGCAGAAACGTATTGCATCTGTTCGAGTCTTTCTTTCATAGATACGTACATGGTGTGCAAAAGTGTACTGAAAAACTACAGATTTCTTATTTGGGTCAGTTACTTGATCATCCACAGCCTATTCCCCCGGAATGCAGTTAACATGTCTTAATCGCTATTGTGGTTTAAATAATGGCCAAGCATCAAGAACTGACGCCAATCCAGTTGCTGTAACAACAGCTTGTTCGAACCTGTTTGTATGTTTCCAAATAAGAGCAACTTTTGTCAAGGATTTCCATAAACTGTTGCATCGGAGCTTCTTCGTTGCAGGTCTTGAAACGAGTAAAAGGACGGTGAGGTATTCTCGGCTCCTATTTGTTCGCTTATGACGTCAGACAAAGCTCAAGTGGAACATGGATGAATGCAGTCAGTAGGACCAGACTTGCGTTGGCGCCCCTGAGCCCCCGGGCCCTGGACGACTGCCCGGGTCGCCCCATTGTAAAGCCGGCGCTGCCTGTAACCCCCTGGTTTACTCCATCCTCACCAGTCCCGGGCCTCTGCCACGCCTTCATCACTGCATCCCTCCTTCCATTCACCAACCCAATCTCCACATCCTTTCCCAGGCCAACTTCTGCCACCTCCCTATCCCTGATGACGCCCTCCGTTCTGAAATCTATCCCTCCTACAAGCCCTGATCCCCACCCTGCGGTTGCAACGCCCCGTTTTCCCCTCGTCTCTTCCACCGCTTAGCAATCCCCCAGGGGTGTCCTTCCACTCCCCCCTTCTACACCCTCCTCCCGCGCTTCATACTCTCCCCATCCTTTCCCTATGGGGTCCTGAGCACCGTCGTTGAAATCAAGTGCGTCGTTCAGCGTCTGCAAGTCTCAAGTGCGTCAGTGTATTTCATCAGTGCGTCCACCGCTCACAAACAAGTGTTGCATCTGTACAGATTGTTCCAATGTTTGTAAATCTATGGGACTTAACCTCTTGGTTATTAGTACATAGCTTACAAACTACTTAAAATAAGTTAAACTAACCTAAAGATAACACAGATGTATCCATGCCAGAGCGAGGATTCGAACCTCCGACGGTGGAGGCCTCGTGATCCGTACGTGGCGCTCCAGACCACTCGGCTACTCCCGTGCGGCTTGCTTCGTTATTTTAACCAATACCTACGAGTGCTTTAGCCGTACCAGTGTCTTGCTATCTAATGGTGTTTTTAACGCCACCGTGGTACAAGGTTTTTCATTTGCTACATTTTTTTTTTTCCATTTATCTACTCTGTGTCCGCCAATAACTTCTGGTTGCCAAAGGTTTAATTCTCAATATTTTCTCTCCGTGTCACTCTTTTATATTCATGATGTTCATGGTTTACTCTGTCTCACCGCCGAAGAGGGGCGTCCATGCTGGTGCCAGCTTGATGACTTGTACGTAGTTTGCATAAAAATAACAATAAAGGGAAAAAAATAAATCCTGAACGACTACAGCCGAAATATCATACCAGGAGGTCGGCGTTATCCGGCTGCAATCCCGAAACATGGTCGAGTTTTCTACTGTTGCCTCTGCACATTTTTCTCTCTACAGTAGCTTTGTAAAATGTAAACTTTCACGGCCGGAATGGTAAAAATTATTAAAAATTTCCGGGCTATTAAGCCGTGGTCTTGTGGATTTATTATGGCAACCCATCGTTTCGTCCCCGAGGACATTTTCAAGGGGGATCGTGGCACTTTTGAATGTCCCATGCACACCCTGGCTCGCTACAGTAGCTTTGTCGCACAGGGATAGCTGTGCAGTCCTAGGCAGCATGTCAGCTACTGTGCGACCGCCCCGGTGGATTAGCCGAGCGGGCTTAAGTCAGTCTGCCTCGGGCAGTGAAACGGCGCGGAAGGTACTGTTTACCTCCTCGACGTAGCGCGTGTTCCGCGGTTTTTTACCTTCGCCGCGCTTGTCGCTTGTATTACGATCAAAACTAGAATGGCCAACTCGTACCTCAAAACCACACTGAAGTTCACCTTCTCGAACGAATATGTACGACAAAAAGCACTGGAAATCGAACAATTCCTACGTGAGGAAGTGAAGATCCCCTGTGAGGACATGATTGGAATCCACTTCTCGATCGTTAGCAGTGTAGTGTACGTCAAATTGACATCCGATGCAGCCTGCGACAGAATACTTACACGGACAAAAGATGGCCTTAAATTCCGGCATTCGGACGGACACATCGGCCCAGTAGCAGTTGAACATGTCGGCCTAGGTTTACGCACGGTCCGAGTATTCGAACTTCCGTTCGAAATGCCAGCAGAAGAAGTGATGGCGGCGCTCCGCCCTTACGGTACTGTACACGGACACGTAGCAGAGAAATGGATACATTCCAGTACGTATCCAGTCCTGAACGGCGTGCGGCAAGTGAGCATCGAGCTAAAGAAACACGTCCCGTCCTACCTCTACATCGGAGGCTGCCGGGCCATTGTTATATATGACGGGCAGCCGAAGACCTGTTCCGGATGCGGTAAAGAGGGACACGTGAGAAACGAATGTCCCCAACGCAGGATTCCACAACTTCGGAGCGATGATGTCACACTTCCGCAGCCCATAACAACCCTGCCACTAACCTATGCAGCGGCAATGAGACCGGAAGAACTTCAGACGCCAGTTCAAGATCTAGCTCAAGAACTCCCACAAGACCTTTCACAACCTGCAACGACTGGACGAGATGAGGCCGGCGAGCACCAACGACAACCGATCCCTCGCTCGGAGGTTCCGATACGGGACGAAGATGTCGACAAACGAGACACTGGCATGGAAATTGACGCCATGGTCGTGCCCACAGCCGCTTTCGTCCCTGAACGTCGCAACTCCATTACGTCATCTGATTCAGAACTACATCCTCGGAAACAGAAGTCGCCACAACGACGCAAGAAGAGGAGGAAAACATCGGCAACAGAGTCGAAATCGCGACTACAGGACGAATCTGTCCCGCTCGCACCAGAGGATTCCCAAGACGATGTCTCCAGCGCAGCTGACAGTGCCCACCACGTGCAGGACGATTTATCGAGTGCCTCTGGAACACAACAGCGTTCTGAAGACCGGGATGCCGATGTTTCTCGAGAAGCCAAAAAGGATACCGGGATGAGAGCAGCTACTCGCGTATCGACTATGACTGGATCTGCCCCCGTTTCCTGGGGAGACGAAGTACCACCGGATGAAGAAATGCCACAGAATGGCCAGGAAAACCGGGCATGAGTAATAAGCAGAAAACACGCAGCGCCCAGCGACTTCTGTTCCTACGCACATGAACGTGCGGGACAACGTACAAGCATACAGGATCGTCACAATTAATTTGAATACCATTGGCTCCCATCCAAAACTTCAGTTGTTACGCGACACACTACGAGCTGCGGACGTTGACATTGCGCTGTTCCAAGAGTTACGGACGGACACCTGGCCCGATTTATATGGTTATACCGTATATGTAACCCCAACTATCAACAGAGAGGCGGGAGCTGCGATCGTCGTTCGGGATGGCATGGCAGTCGAAGACATCACTTACCTGCCGTCCTCACGAGGGCTGGGACTAACAGTACACGGAATCAGGCTGGTCAATATCTACGCGCCCTCCGGTACAGGAAAACAACGTGAACGATCCCAGCTTTATTCGGAAGCGATTACACCGCTTTTTCTAGGACGTTATGAGAACATCATTGTTGGCGGAGATTTCAACTGTGTTCTGTCGAAGAAGGACCAATATCCTAATTTTACCACCTGTCCCGAATTCCGAGACTTGGTGCAAAGGCTCAGTCTTGCAGATACCTGGGAAGTGGTGCATGGACAACGTCCGGGATTTACGCATGTCACGAGTCACTCGGCCAGTCGATTGGATCGCATCTACGTGTCTTCTCCGCTCACTTCGGACGTCTTAAACGCCGAAAGTTGACCTGCAGCCTTCTCAGACCATAGTGTTTTCGTGTGCACGATAAACCTTCGACGTCAAACAATATGGCGCAGTCGGGGCCAATGGAAACTAAACATCGCCTATTTAAAGGAACCGGAATGTCGAGACAGGGTGAAGGATACGTGGGAATCCTGCGAAAGACGCCGCACTCTCCTCCGGTATGGCAAGGAACGTATGCAGTGGCACCGACATACGACAGAATTTTATTAAAGGATCCTGCGGGACCTTATGGAACATCCGCCGTCGCCAGAACGTCATGTCGAAGCCCAACGTGTCAAGGCAAAGATTTTGGCCCTCACTCGGCGCCAATTGGAGGGTGTCGTGGTACGAGCGCGCTGTCAGGACAACATCAATGACGAAACACCCTCCATGAATCACGTTGTCACAAACCTCAGACGCCGTCGACAAGCGCTGATATCCTCTTTAGATTTACCTGACGGTCGCCGACTGAACTCACAGGCGGACATTGCAAAGGCCTTCGCGGCTCATTACCGCCACTTCTATCGTGAAGAAGAACCTAACGCTGTGGCATTGAGAGAGGTACCACGGACGATCCATCGTAGCCTTGATGTTCAGGCGGCGGAATCTCTTTTAGACAACATTTCTACTGAAGATGTCACTGATGCACTCGCCAAGGGAGCTCTTAACCGATCGCCAGGACCAGACGGACTGCCTTTATAATTCTACAGAACCTTTCAAGACTTGATGCTCCCACGGTGGAGAGAGATGTATCAGGAGATACTGTCCAATACAACCTCACCACCGCCAGAATTTCTGGAAGGCATCATTATTCCGATACCAAAACCCGCCGGAGGCAGACGACCTGACAGCTATCGGCCGATCACGTTACTCAACTCCGATTTTAAAATTTTTTCACGGATACTCGCGATGCGACTCAGGCGAGGCCTGTATCAAGTCCTTTCACCCGCACAGACGTCCTTGGGTGGAGACACCAACATACAAACAAAACTATCAGACTACAGAGACATCATCGCCACGGCAACAGTCTGTCGACTGCAGGGAGCCATGATTTCTATCGACTTCGACCACGCCTACAATCGCGTGGACCACAATTTCCTCGCAAAGGTCATGGAACGGATAGCTTTTCCTCCCGCCTTTGTCCTCGTAATTATGCGCCTCCTTCGTGGAGCTTCGTCGACGCTGATGGTCAATGGACGAACGTCAGAACCAGTACCAATCGCACGATCAGTACGACAGGGTTGTTCTCTGTCAACGATCCTGTATGCCATCGCATTAGAACCCCTTCTCTGTGGCTTGCAAAGTCTGTTACCAGGGATCACCCTGCGGGGACATACATTCAATTGCCGCGCGTACGCAGACGATCTCGTCTTCATCGTGCGTACCAAAGAGGAGGTACAGGAGGCGACGCGATTGATCGAGAAATATGGCAGCGGAGCGGGTAGCCATATGAATATAGCCAAATCCTGCGCGATGAACATTGGACATGGACTCCCAGATGGAAGCGTAGCCCCATTCAGAACTACAGAGACTCTCCGCTGCCTGAGAATAATTTTCACTCCAGACATCCGTCGTACCACAGCCATGAACTTTCGGCGACTACTTCAGAAAATCAGGACTGGAGTTCGAAGTCAGTTGTTGCGAGCGATGTACATGATACAGAAGGTGAAATTCATAAATATCTATATGGCATCCCGTATAACACACATTGCACAGATTTGACCAATTCCTAGAGCGATGGCACGACAGATCCAAGCAGCCTTTGGTTACTTTGTCAGTAACGGTCACATCTTCAAGGTCAAGTACGACACCCTCACACTCCCTAAGCGGAGAGGGGGCCTAGCCTTGGTCAACGTCCTAGCACGCGCGACGGCGCTTTATATGCGTACAATCGTTAAGCTCTGGAATCACAGACTCCACAATATAACGGGTCTGTTGGTCGACGAACTTGCACCTACTTCACGCCACCCGCCGATCTTCCTAGCCCTTAGTACCAGCGCTCTCACATTTCAAATTCTTTTTGCTTGAATATAGTTATATTCATCACGACTTTCCTCATACCAGAGCTCCCGCTACGCGCGATATTTATCAACTGTTAATGAGAACACATTCATGGAACGCCGCCGAAGGCCGCCAACCAGAGGTTACGTGGACGACGGTATGGCGCTCAGTGCACCAACCATACTTCACCGCAGAAACGAGCAGCATTTGGTATACCTTTGTCAATGGTAAATATCCGACGCGTCACAGACTCCACGCCATCTCCCTGGTGGACTCCCCGCTCTGCCTGAGGTGCAACGAAGACGACACCGACGAATACCGTCTGCTCTGCGGCGAGGCGGCGGCCGTATGGCACCTAGTCCAACAGATATTAGCCCTTTATCTCCGGGTACCAACAAACATGATTATCACGATGATACTCCATCCGGATGCGACTTATTTCCCATCATCGAAGATGCATGCAGTCACTTGGATAAAGGACATGGCCATACATTACCTTTTGCGAGACGGACCCAAGGACGTGATAGATTTCTGGACGTTCTTACTGACACGACACGACATTATGAGACGGCACGCAAAGTACCGGTCTGTCTTTGCAAACTACTTAGGAAGCATTTTTACCAATCCGCCCCACAGTTGGAACCTTCCTGGAAATAGGAGCTGAAAGGTGCGGAGCCCAGTCTCCTACATGGATCTAGAAGTTATTTAACATATTCCTATTGCTAACCAAGTAGTTTTTCTATCACTCTCGACACGACGTATAAAGCAACACGATCAAATCAATGAAACGAACGCAGAACAGGACCAATCACCAGACCTTGCCAAATACTTACGCAACACATCAAGGTGCCCCCCGTAACTGGGTCGATACGGGTAAGAGAAGACAATTAAAACGAACAATAATTCGGACCAAAATCGAACATGGAGGAAGAATTATTTACGCGAAGACATACCCGGGTCCCCGTTGCGGAGAGTCGGACCCGAAGAATGCTTATTTCCGATATCTGAAGAGGACATCACTCTTCTGTCATCCTTCCAGAAGTATATGTTAAGTTCGATTTATTATATTTCGTATTTTTTGAATTATATTTTATTTAAATGTTCCAAAGAAAATACAATATGTTGGCCATGTGAATCCAATGACTTGAAGGAAGGCAAAACAAATAAATGAAATTAATTCCTCACCTAAAATTCATTTATATAATCCTGGTGGGAGACAGTATTAAGGATGGTATTTTTTTCTTACTTTATTTTAAAAAAATAAAAATAAAAACAATAAAAAATATAAGAAAAATAGCACCTCGCTGCGGAACCCGCGGTTGCTCGCCGTGTAGGTTAGAGTACTCCCTGGGGCATGGGTGTGTTTGTCCTTAGGTTAGTTTAGCTAGGTTTCAGTAGTTTGTAAGCTACGGACTGATGACCATGCAGTTTGGTCCGATAGATTTACAGATGTTTGAACATTTTGAACTGTGAGGCCGCTCCCGCCAAAGATCTAGTCCTCCCTCAAGAATGGATTGTTCATAAGTTAGTTTAAGTTGGGTTAAGTAGGTTCTAAGTTTAGGGGCCGATGACCACTGCAGTAAGGTCACGTAATCTTATGAACATCTGACACTCAGCTTCTTCCTGAAATTATTATATGTTTCCTCTGGATGCGTTCAGTTCACGAATTTCTTCTTTCAGTCAAATTGACCGTACATTGCGTTTCTTTCATTTCAGTTCACCACCACGAAATGATTCAACTTACCTATTTTCAGCTCCCTGGTATTTCATTTCTATGACGCAAATTTGAGAATTAATATAGTTGAATTTAACAACAAATCTCTTTAACCACATATGGGGATTAACATATGTGCGACCGCTGGGCCAATAATGAGCCTCCTGCGACCCTACAAGGTCGTCTGGAGAAGCTCACCTCCACTACACACCTGTTAAGGTTATCGACCACCCGACGCGGGCGGTCTGAAAGGGCTGACAAGCATTACACTGCGCTGTCAGCCCATGCAAATGCTAATGTTAGATTTACCTCCCGGGCAGAATGAATGGCCACCGCTACCTCCATCAGTAGCGCTTACAATCGATAACATTAGTAGCAATCCAGTTACACTAATATCTAATGATCAAGACGTACCTTCCTTTAATAAATGTTGAAATGTTTGTAAACCAATTGGATCAAAATGCTTGGACATTACTTAAACTAACTTGCACTAAGGACAATACACGCACATGCACGTACGCACACACACACACACACACACACACACAGACATACACACACACACACACACACACACACACACACGGTCGATGGAGGACTTGAACCTCCGGCGAGACATCTTAGACCGCAAGGCCATTCCGTGTGTTCCCCAACAATAAAAGAATATACAGGGCCTTCCAAGCATTCGCCGAAAATACCTCTGCAATTACAATGAATATTGAGAAACAGCATAAGCTTATGAAGGTAAGTACGACAAGACACTCTAACACGTAAAGTAATATGATTTTCAACACAAAATTATGTTTTGGTCCACTTTACTTTACAGTAGAAATTGGGCCTTTCCGATCGCCTTTTGACAGCTCCAAATTTAAATGAAAATAATGTTGTAACCGTTCATCTGACACGAAACTGAATGCACGACTTTGTAAAGGAGAAAATTCTCTAAAACTTTACTCTGTAACTTTTTTTATATCTCGCACCCTTTCACTGATATTTGCAAAAATAACGGCGATTTGACGATGCTGTCGATCCGTAACGTGTTCCCACTTATATGTCGAATCGTTCAACCGATCAGCACCAAATTCTACGCACACAATTGTTGGCCGCCAGCAAACAGAACCTCCCTTTTTCAAATTCTTCGGAGGAAAAAAGGCCGTTTGTGATGGCCTTTTGAAAGCAGAAAAATTTAATTTCAAATAAACCGTTCAACTCATAAGACAATTGAATACACCAATTTGTAGAGAAGAAAACTCTCTACAACTTTCTTCTCTTATGGTTTTTGTTTTCATCTCTCGCACCGTCACATAGAAATTTGGAAAAAGAACAGCGATTTGACGCCTTCACTTGATTTTACGAAAATGTCATGTGACTTTCCTGGCCCAGAACTATCTCTGGGATACGCCATCATGCTTTCTGCATTTTATGATTTTCTTATTATAACTTACGCTTTTTTATTTCAAAACAATGGCGTCCTAATGAATTAACAAAAACACGTCGTTTTTAGTACAAGAATTTGTAATCAACTGTCTAAAAATTTAGTAGTTAACAACTGTTATAAATACTACGAGAATTAAGGAACAGTTTCATAATTGTTCGCCGTTAGGAAACGCGTTAGGTTTTGATGCACATGGCCGGTAGTTAGAAACTCACCGCTACGATTTTCGTTTTCGCCTTGGCTCTTAAAAGGATTTCAGGCACTCTTATTAATCAAATAGAGCTATGTTCTGAAATGTGTAAAGTTTGTACGAATGTAATGTGAGGTTTTTTCTATTTCTTGAAGATGCCGTGAAATGTGTAACTACGAATTAAACAATGGTTTACTGAATCATATAAACAGGGAGGATACTGTAATAACGAATACTCTAAACAACGTGCTGATACTAGTACTTTTATATATAAAGGAAGTCTTCGATTTCTGTGGCAACTGTCGTTCCTTAATGAAACGGAAGTAAAGAGTATACATTGCAACAAATTACCACTTTTTTAAAGCAGTTATTCACTGTTTATGGGACAGGTTGAAAGTAATTCAATAAAATCAATGAGGCTACCAAAATGTTTGACATGGTTGCTATGGATTGTAGATTGTATTAGACCTACATTTTCTGTAGTTGAGATATGACGTTGTTAATGTTACGTTGTTCTACACTAAAATAAAGAGCAAGTATTCAGTTTCAAACCATGACTACGTTTACTTTTACAGCTAAAATAACAAACGGAGTAAGTGTGGCAATACTGAATTCCATATAACTCTAGTACTTAACTTGTATACAATTACGTCATTTTGCAACAGTCACTGTAACAGTATATCTCCAGTTTGTGTAAATGTGATAACGAAGTCTATGTTTGTAATTCGTTGATATGTATTTCATGGTATTTTCACAAATTCAGTTTTTAGAGAAAGCGCTGTTACCTTTGAACAACTCGAAAAATTGCAGAATATAGTTGTGTCAATTCACAAGTCTCTGCGTAAACCTTTTAGGAAGCATGATGAAAAAAAAAAAGGTCAGTGGTGGTTTTCCTTTATTTATTTATTGTTCTTCAATTAGATAGATGCTTTGCGGTCGTTTCTTCATATTCGTTCATTGTTGTTCTGTAGTTTTTATTACAGATGGCGTTCAGCCCTCTTTCGTTTCCTCTCTTTTCATTGATTATTAGGTCTGATCTGTTCTTTGTGGACGTTGGATTCTTTTGTTTAATTTTGATCGTATCGTCGTTGACTCAGTTTTTATCGTTACAGACGACGTCGACCCCTCTGACCGAGTGCGATGAGCTACCACGCCGGCAACCCTCTGATCGAGGGTAATTTTTCAGTATATGTCATGTATTAATGTACATAAATTTTATAATGGGCAGAAACAATATACATACAGTTTTTATATAATATATTCAAAAAATATGTACCTTCCCGCATTCCAATACAATGTTGTGTCAATTTTTTCAAAGCAACCTGTCAAGAACTTTCGGAGAGTAACACCTATACGTAAACCAACAGAATTTTTTTTATGTACAGTGATTACAGCCGGCCGCGGTGGCCGAGGGGACTGAGGCGCTCCAGTCACGGTCTGCACGGCCACTACGGTCGCGGGTTCGAATACTCCCTCGGGCATGGATATTTGTGCCGTCCTTAGTGTAGGTCAGTTCGTAGGTAGTTTGTAAGTTTAGGAACTAATGACCCCGTAGTTAAGTCCCATAAGCTATACAAACAATTGAACAATTGAATTGATTACAGTCAGCAATGCTGGCGAGGGGGTAGTAAGTGGGAAAGGGGTGGGGGAGGGAGGGTAACTATTGAACAGCTACTCACTCTTAAATTATGAACCGCAGAACCTGACAGCGGATGACGTGTTACGACGCAAATCTCAGTTAGATAACGTTATGAAAAACTATTCTGTCTTTAACGAACCCAAAATAAATATGAAAATAGTATAAACCAACCACTAAGAACCCGGAAAAGCTGGCTGATTAACTTGCAGCGCTGCAAATGAGCGGGAGACAAACTTACGTCGTGTTACCGGAAGTCTATATTAGTGGGGGCGGCTGTGCATCAGTTTAAATAGTCGCTCCGTACCTCGAAATATGGTAAATACACTGAAACCGCCTTGTAAGCATCCAGTGATGTTTGAAGCGCCTCTCATGTTGAGCCAAGCGCTGCCGGGATCTGTAGCGTCTCACGGAGCACTACCTGGCTACAGAAGTGTGTGTAGGTAAATGTAGACGAAAATATCGCTCGACTTCCGGCCTTCCTGTTTGTAAACGGCTGGGCTGTTGTGATCAGAGCAGCGTTTGTTTACTAGCTTCCGCACATACAAGACTTGAGAGGTCGTACCGCGTGTGTGTTGTGTAGTCAGCCTGTCATGGGCGGCCCCTGGATTTACGCACGTGACAGGTGTAAAAGGTGCGTCTGAAAAGTTCAGTTAATGGTCTCAGAAAATATATTACGAGTGGAAAAAAAAGAAAAACTTTACTGACCTTGAAAGTAATGGTCAGTGGCTGCAATACACTTCTGACATCGGTTGTACAGCTGTTGGACACTGTCAGCTAACGCTTCTTGTGGAATCTCTCGAAGCACTGAGGTCAATCGTTGTTGGATCTCCGCAATCGTTCTTGATCTTCAACTTTTATGCTATCATATTGTCTGCGATTCCGATTGTGGGCGGTCGTCCCAAAAGTGACTTATCCTTGACACCTTCCTTTCTGACTCTAAAGCGTTTAAACCACTCAGACACACACTTCTTACTCACACCATACACTTGCACTAACATCTCATGACTCGACGTCGCCGTTTCGCCTAATTTGAAACAAAAATTAAGGTTAACGCGGTGTTCCATTTTGCGCTCCATGTTGCAATGATACGAGTTCTTCCAGTGACAATGTTAGCTGGATCGCAGTGCGTACCACTACTTCACTGCAGTGTTCCGTAAGATACCGGACGATTTTTCACATGTCCCTCAATGTGTATGCACATTATCCTCGCCAGCGCGATGTATGGGCCGGCCGCAGTGGCTGAGTGGTCTGCGGCACGCCAGTCACAGTCTACAAGGCCGGGGATTCGAATCTTCCCTCGGGCATGGATGTTCGTGTCGTCTTTGGTGTAAGGTAGTTCATAATTAGTTTGTAAGTTTAGGGACTGATGGCCCCGCATTTAAGTCCCTTAAGCTTTACGAACATTTGTAAAGTATGGGACCATGCAGCGAACTTTCCAGACGCACCTTGTAACCCTGTTCACATTTCATTTGTCTCTTTTACCTTCTTTTTTCTGTCCTGAGCTCTTTTGCGTCTTCATGTTTCCATCACAGACAACTTTCGGCACTTTTCACTTTTATTTAATTCTTTATTTTATACTATTACTATTTATAAGAGCAGTATACGAAATGCCGGCCTTCCTGGGATATTTTTATTGCATACTATCGCAGTCCATGTCCCATCTAATCTTCCTTTCTCTCTCTCTCTCACCGCCCCACTCTCTCCCTCCCTCTCTATCCACCTCTTCCTTCCCTTCTCTCTGCTCATCCATCTGCGCCTTCCTCATCCTCCTACATCATCCTGTCCTCTCTCTTTCTGTTCAATCCTCCTTTTCAGTTCATTTCCTCCTCCCCATGTGAAAACACACATATATCTGCCATCTTTTGTCGTGATTAGTGCTACACTTTTAAAGTTTACTGCAAGGTATCCTTTGCCAAGCACCTTACACTGACTTTCGGTTTATAAAATCCCTGTCCTTAAAACATTCGTAAGTAAGAAAACTCTGTCATAATGAGTAAAATGATGTCAAATCTGTCGTGACGTATCCTCTTGTTTTGCAGTTTTAAAAAAGTTCAATCTTTGCGTAACTAATGGAGCTAAGTGCCAGCGTCATCGGTCCCTAAGCTTACACACTACTTTAAACGAACTTAAACTCATAATAAGGACAACATACACATCCAAGACGGAGGTAGAACTGGAGCTTTCGGCGGTAGCGGCCGCGCAATTCGTGAAATGGAGCCTTAGACCACTCTACCACTCCCTCGAGGTGAATATCAAGCGTGCAACAATTTTTTTTCTTAATGATCTGAATGAAATTGTAAGTATGTGCCGAAGTCTGTAAGTAACCTGCTCCCGCAGTGGCCTTCCTCTTGTTATATTGCTCAAGTGTGCAGAATTACATTACACATCGCAATAACAGATGTGTATGAATTACAAACAAACACACAAAGGGATACTATTCTTTATAATCGGTACTCCAACATACATTTCCAGTCAGATGCAGCAAAGAATCAGCAGTCTGCCGTGATATCGTACGGCGACTTCAGCTCCCAAGCAGTTGCGTTTCACGGCATGCCTTCTGACAGGTTAATAGGCGTCGGATTTTAGTTTTCTTCCGATTTTTTTATCTGTTCCTTTCAGTGTGTCATGTTCTTTTTTCATATTATCCTTGTATTAAAGCGAAAAGAAAACACGGAACATTATGCAATCGACCAAGTAATTTGGCGAGACTGAAAAACAGCTAGTCTTCATTCCAGTCAAAATTGTCGAAAGCTTTCTGTATAATTAACAAAATTAGTAAATGCAGGTGTTCCTTTGTTTCTTCCTCTGGTAATAGGTACAGCGATTATTATTGGCCTTACTTATTCCTACATTTCTATGGATCTAAAAGTAGTTTTCTCTTCATTTTTTTTTTCTCACAACCGGTTCATCTCTGCAACCACTTTCTACATCTTTTCGTATCTTTTAGCATACACTGCCAGATTCAGTTCTAACCTCTTGCGATCAACTGCTCCCTGGTGTTTTAGAGCGCGTTTTATCGCCCCTTACTTCTCGTCTCAAGACGAGACCATTAAAGCTCTCTTCTGACTGATTATATTCAGCACGAAATAACTAGTTCTCCCTACCGACGTATTTCGTGTTCTGTATTCTCCTGAATCATCTTATTTGAGTAGATACTGGCCTCGTTAAAGCGTTAGTTAACTGTGATTAATTTTCGTTTCGATATGAAATAATATTTTCACAGAAGAGATACTATTCCTTAATTTTTCATGATACAATATTTCTTCTTGTCAGGATGATCTTCCGTTAATTACATTGGTCTTAAATTTAAATTGTCTTTGACTCTGACGAAGTCATTTGCTCTGTCTTCTAGTAGAGAGAAAAGTGGTCTGCTTCTTAAAAAGCTTAATTTCCAAAACCACGACTGATTTGATTCTAATACGGTCCAATAATATCGTTCCTCGAAGATTTGACATTAAACAATCTATACCGTTCACCTGATGATAGACTGGCAACATATTTGCCAGAATTTCAGAGCCATGTTGCACCATAGTTCTTACTCCTTGCATTCTTTTCAAAACTTCTTCCTTTTATTTACTCCGTCCTATGCTTGAAAATTAATTTACGAATTATTTTATTCCAATTTTCGCGGTACCTAATCGAGAAGACAGTTGCAATTACAGTATCATTCATCATTAGTCGTTCTACTGATTGCTGAGAGTCGTGACCTCATTTCCTCATTGTTATTTAGTTGAAACTTCAGTCAGATGTTTCCATCCAAAGCGATCTTCAGCCTTTCTTAATAGCATGTGAAGACGTAGGCTGGTGATCTTCTTCACTTGATCTAACCAATTGCTTGCTGCTCTCCTTCATGGTCTTCTGCATGCAATTTTTCCCTGCAAGATGATATTCTCTTCATTGTCCCCTTTATATCTCAAGATGGCCCAAGGAATCTTAAGGTATTTTTAGTTAACACGAGAAGATAACCTTCTGGTGATGTGTAGATCTCTTATTGAAGCATTTGTTCTTCTTTATAGCTATGGTACACGCAGCATCTTCCTGCAACACCACATCTCGAAGGCATCAGTCACTGCTTTTCACGGTCCAGATTTCTCATCCGTATAGGAAAACAGAAAACACCAACGTTCCCAACAAGCGCATGTTTGTTGTCTTAGATATTGCCCGATTCTGCCAGATCTTGGTGGGTCTGAGCATTGCGGCTTGGCCAAGAATCAGAGAGCCTAGATATAGATAGTCACTGAGTATTTCAAGATCCTTTAAACATCTTGTTAGTTGGAGTTGATCCAAGCCTTAGCGATTTATAGCCATCAGTTTAGTTTTTTAATATCTATAGTTTTCAAAATCAAAACCCAAGTTCGCACATTAATAATTTATTAAATGACGACCGGTTTCGGTGCACTGTGTCACCGTCATCTGGTCTCAATATGTTATAAGCTGGTCATCTTGTTAAAAAAAATTGGGTATAAAATAACAAGTGCAATGGTGCACTAGTTATTTTATACTTAATTGTTTTAACAAGATGACCAGCTTATAAAATATTGAGACCAGATGTTGGTGACACAGTGCACCGAAACCGGTCGTCATTTAGTAAATTATTAATGTGCGATTTGGCTTTTTATTTTGAAAACTATAAAACGATCAGATCGCCTACAAACCAGACTATGTCAGGTACTCTTTTTGCATTTTTAGTTCCTTTTGCCCTGTTTTTCCCACAGTTGCAATATTATAATATTATAGTGTAGGTATTTCGGTTATCTGTCGATGCAACTGATTTAATGTTTTATTGCCATATGCATTTCGCCTTTATTTGCAAGTTATCATCAGTGGCCTGTAATATGTACATGATTATGTTTTACAGTATTTAATATTTACATTTCTCAGTATTTTTAGGTTAAGAACAGTTCTGATCCGTTATTTTAGTATAGCTGTTAAGTGCTGGAACAACAAACACAGCAAAATGAACAGAACTGAAGCAGAACAGCTGGAAGCCACCAATGAGCACTACATGTAAAGCAATATCCATGAAGTATTGTACGTACAACATCCAGATATCAATACTATACTAAAATAAGCATCAGAACTGTTCATAACCTAAAAATACAAAGAAACGTAAATATCAAATATTGTAAAACATAATCATGTATATATTACAGGCCACTGATGATGGCTTCCAATTAAAGGCGAAATGCATATGGCAATAAAATATTTTATTAAATCTTTTTCCATATTTATCCCCATCGCAGTACATCTATCCTATAATTCCCTCCCTCCTTCGCCACTTTCTCTCTCTCTCTCTCTTTATTCCTCTCCCAGCTCTTTGCCCGTCTCCTCCTCCTCCTCTCTACGCCCATACAATGCCCCCCGCCCCCCACCACAACTGCCTGCACCCCTCTGTTCATTCTGCATGTTCAGTTCACCACCTCGCCCCCCTATCTATGGAAACTCACACGTATATCACACTTTCATGCCAGTGAAATTCGTATTGCAATACATATCGTTGTTCCAAAGGTACATGGTGTGATAAGTGTGAGACACCCTTTACGTCACCGATTTCCAGTTTTTTTGAACACACGACCGCCGGCCGCGGTGGCCGAGCGTTCTGCGGCGCGCCAGTCACAGTCTGCACGGCCACTACGATCCGGGGTACGAATCCCCCCTCGGGCATGGATATTTGTGCCGTCGTTAGTATTAGCTAGTTCATAAGTAGTTTGTAAGTATAGGGACTGATGACCCCGTAGTTAAGTCCCATAAGCTCTACAAACATTTGAACATTTTGAACACACGCCCCCTTTTGTGTCCCAGCCTCGTCGCCGCTTTTGTGTCTCGTTTCCGTCGTAGGTGTCGGTGGCCGAGTAGAAAGACTGACACAGGAATAGAGGATGCACGCTTGTGCAGGTAGGAGGTCACCAGCCAGTGGGACAGCAGAAACTAGAAACACTAGAGTAAATTAGAACGAGATCTATATTTCTTAGGGACTTAGTAATACATAACTTTTACATAGCTCAGTACTGCTATGCTGATAGACAGTTGAGCTAGAGTGTCTAGTGCCTCGTACCTGTCCGATAGCCAAGTCTTCACTGGTGCCTATCCGATTCCGAAGTGTTGACTGGTTCCTATCTCAGTCCCAAGTGAACGATGTCGTTCAGAGGTGGCCACGAGAGGGATAGCAGCAGAGCAGCTGACGTCGTAAGAACGCCGCGCCGTGCGTGCATGGCGGCGCGCGGCGAAAGTAAGTGGCGCGCACTTCATACTTGTGCGACACCACAACCCCCTTCCTAATAAATATACTTTGGCAACCCCTACCTCCTTCACGGACCATAACACAACTATGTGCATAATTTGGAAGACAACGAATGAAAGCCGCGGTAGAGTGGCCGAACGTTCCAAGGCGCCTAGCTCCGACACTCAAAGAAGTGAAACCCCAGTCACGTGAAGCACCATCCGCCACTGTGGGGTTCAGCGATGCTGTCGGGGACCAGGCAATTCCTGCGGGCTGTCCGGTCAGGAGCCGCTGGGGCGCCATCTGGCGCTAACCTGAGCCGCACCGCCGCCGGCGGTCGATGGCTTCCGCGTTTGTCATAACAATAAAGAGCGCCCACTGTCAATACAGCGGCGCGCCTAATGATTACAAATGGCGGCGATAGCCGAGGCGATTTACGGCCGCCGCTCCGCGGCTGTTTCGCTCTAATGTCCGAATATTCGCCCCTAATGGTTTCGGTAATTTACCATTACGCAGACGTTTATTTCGTGTCGGCTACTCTGCCGCCAGCATCCGTCACGCTGCCCGACAGCAAAGAGGGACGCGTCAGCTGCAGCATTCGTGTCCGAGCTGTGTGCCGTGTCGTTACAACATCGCTGTCCCAAAACCGAAAATGGCTCCTGTCGTAAACGTGCATTTCATTGTTACTTTTCTTCACGCAGTTTCGAACTGCTTAGTTCGCCGCTTACCAGGAACACAGCGAAGCGTCCGACATTCGATAACCCAGTCACAGAGGCACATTCTTCTTAACAGATACATTGTCTTTGTCCCATACAGCCGGCCGCGGTGGCCGAGGGGACGGAGGCGCTTCAGTCACGGTCTGCACGGCCACTACGGTCGGGGTTTAGAATCCCCCCTCGGGCATGGATATTTGTGCCGTCCTAGTTCGTAAGTAGTTCCTAAGTAGTTTGTAAGTTTAGGGACTGATGACCCCGTAGTTAAGTCCCATAAGATTTACAAACATTTGTCCCATACATTGCTAGTTTCCACATAATGTGCGGTGGTTTTCTTAAGGTACGTACGTAGCGTAAGAATCCTATACGTGGCCATTTCTTTGCGATTAGGACACTAATGGAGTGTTTCTCTGCTCTTGGAAAAACAGCCAAGTACTCAAAGTATAATTCTTCTTCTGAAATATGTAGATATTTACTTACGAATGTACAACACTCGTATTTATCCGACGCTTGCCACTATAATGGCGCCCCGCCGAAGGTTCAAATTATCTAACGACAGCAGCGCAGTTAGTGAGTCTAGTTATTTTTTTTTTTTTACAAGGTCTTTTGGCGGGAGCAATTGCACACAGCGCAAAATGACCCTCCAGAACGCACGGCCATTCCCGCGCGAGAACCGTCTGTACTGGACTGCTTGAAACTAGGTAATGATGGTCCGGCGCACCATCAATTTTGGCGCGAAGCGCACTTTCTAGAACATCTACGTTCAATCTTTTCTTAAAACTAGAGCTGAATTACATAAACAAAACAGACTACAATAAAGCTTCTTGTAAACACATTAATTTCACAAAATCACGTTAAATTCTATGCAATATTTTATCTAATATTTGTAATTAAAGAATTATAGAGGGGTCTTACACAGGGATTGTGGTAGCTAATTAGAATACACCTTGACAGTATTGGCTCAATTTCTCAAGGTAATGCAGTACTTTACACTATATGTCATTTTTTCCCACCATTCTACCTATGAGGTGATCTATTATCTTTGTAATTTTTTAGCATATTAATACCTATAGTGATGAGCCAGCCATTCCATACCGTTTCAGACGTAAAGTACAAATGTAACCAATATCGCAATAAAATACGTTACCAATTGTATATTATGTGTGATATCTCACTTGATCCCCGAATTCAATATTTTCAAACATTTCGAATATGCGACTCCCTTTGAATCAAACATTTTATGGTGAATCCCTTGAAAATAAAAATATTCTACCGATCCCCTTCCCTTCCTCACGAACAGTACCAAAACTATGCTATCTTGAAGGACACACATGCTTTCTCCCTTCAATAACTTCAGCATTCTTTTACATAGTTGGCCGAAGTTTTTTTATGTTTTTCGGAATGGTACACATTTAAGATATTTGTACAGGATTTACTACAGAATAATATTTTTTTCGTTATCATTGCTTTACACCTCCGTCAGGATCCAGAAACCAATTAAGCTTATTAAGGTAGGTCCCTCCATTTAGACAATTTGTAAAGAAGTAAATCTTTTTTCGAACATTTCAGAATTACTTATTGTATCAAGTTGTTTTACATTCATTTATTTCCTGAAAACAGATTTTGCTCTTATTAATCATTTAAACACTGTATTATAACATAATTTACCATCAATTCATAATTAATGTTGCACAAGGAACTCCCTCTCACATAGGCATACGGCTTTGTATTACTGGCACCTTTGCCTTTCTCGGGCAAGCGCTCTACCACTTCTCAGAATTTCTCCTGCGGACTTGTAGGACTAACACTCCTGGAAGAAAGGATATGTTTCCAAAATGTAACTTTCACTCTGCAGCGGAGTGTGCGCTGATATGAAACTTCCTGGCAGATTAAAATTGTGTGCCGTAACCGGACTTCGAACCTGGGTCACTTTCAACCTGCCAGGAAGTTTCATATCAGCGCACACTCCGCTGCAGAGCTAAAGTTGCATTCTTTTCATAAAAGAGGCGTTTATATTGGCCCACTTTAGGTTACGGTAGTATCACTAAAAGTGGGCCTTTGCGATCGTCTTTTGACAGCTCGAAATTTACATGAAAATAACGGCTTAACCATGCGTCTGACACGAAAATTGAACAACTGGATTTGTAGAGGAGAAAATTCTCTACAACTTTGCTCTCTTATATATATTTTTTTCATATCTCGTATTGTTTTAGAGATATTTGCAAAAATAACGGCGATTTCGGGATGAATGTATGTCTGTCCGTAACGTGTTCCCTGTTTTTAAGACGAACTGTTCAGTCGATCAGCATCAAATTTTGCACACATAATTGTAGGCCGCCAGACGCCAGAACCTCCCCTTTTTAAATTTTTCGGACGAAAAATACGGCAGTAATACAAAAAAAGCCATTTGTAATGTAATTTTAATTCCAAATAAACCGTTCATCTGAAGCGAAAATTGAATAAACGAATTTGTAGAGGAGAAAATTCTCTACAACTTTGTTCCCATATGTTTCTTTCATATTTCGTATCGTTTGAGAGATATTTGCAAAAATAACGAATTGAATTAACGAAACCCAGCCGTTCTCAGATGTCACGTGACATTCCTCACCCAGAACTCTCTGTGGCATACGCCATCTTGCGGTGCGTATTTGATGGTTTTGTTATTGTAACTTACACGTTGTCATTTCAAAGCAATGGCGCACTGAAGAATTAACAAAAACACGTCATCCTTCATACGATAAAGGATAATCTAGTGTCTACAAATGCCATATTATCATCAGTTAACAACGACTATCAATAGTATAAGATTAGTGAACACAACTCGTAACTGCCAGCTGTAGCGTAATGGGCAATGGTTCGACACCCGCTGCTCCGTAAAAAAAAAAAAAAAAAAAAAAAAAATCCTAATAGGGTTTCAGACACTCTTATTTATTAATTTTTTATTATTTAGCTCCAAAATGTTTACAAAAACTTATAAAACTACAAATCTAAAGTGGGTTGTAAAACACCTCAGTGCGATTTTTTTTTTCTTTGAAACGAGTTCAGATACTCTCAAAGTAAAGCTAGACGCTGTGTTTATTGTGTAAACCGATGCCTTGCAAAATAACTAGCAAATCAAAATATTCACTACTAACAACCGCAATAAAACTCTACAAAAGCCTCAAATTGAATTTCCCCTTGCATATCGTCGACACTTTGTATGTAAATGCAGTAGAACCGACCGATCGCTCGCCGGGCTGCCGCACAGTAGCGCAGTTTCCCGCCGCCGCCGCCAGACTGCGCGCGCGTCGGCCGCGCTCCGCTCCGATGCGCTCCGGCGGTGGCGGTGTGCGCACAATGCACCCTCGCGGCTTAAACACTTGTCACTCGCCGGCGACAAATTATCGGAATTCGATTCCTGCAAACAAAGGCGGCAGGCACGCCTGAGCCCGCCTGCGGCGCCCTCCCAGGCCTCCAAGCGCCTCAGCATGGCTTGCTCTGCGACTTACTTCGTCCCAAACTTACCGCAGATGCTAGGCAAGCTTACAACGATCCCGGTAGCACACTGCCGGTGCTACTCTCAGAAACGGTACAAAATGCCATTTACTACTTCGCTTGAAGGACGGAAAGACGATCCTAATGACAGTTCCTTCACTTTAGCCATAATTCTTCGCTCTGTTGTGTGTATACTGATCCAGTGGTTGAATTGAACATACTACAGTAGACTCTCCATTATACGATCTAAACCAGCTGCGGCAAGGCCGTATAAGCGGGAAAGTCAGATAACACGGAAAATAATACAAAAGACCATTAAATATTAGAAAACTTTATTTGAACATAGAAAACTTATTAATCACGTGAACAAGCACTGGATACAATGTTCAGATACATTAGACGACGCATAAAGAAAAGTGAGCCGTATAAGAAATGTTCAAATGTTTGTAAAACTATCGGACCAAACTGCGTAGTCATCAGTCCGTAGCTTACAAACTACTTAAACCTAGGTAAACTAACATAAGGACAACACACACACCCATGCCCCAGGGAGGACTCGAACCTCCACGGCGAGCAACCGCGCGCTCCGCAGCGAGAGGCTTTAGACCGCTCGGCTGCTCCACCGCGGCGGCCGTATAAGAGGGGAGCGATTTGGTCAACCTGTTGAATAATCGAGACATACCATAATGAAAATATTGGCTTCTAATTCTACAATTACGAAGACGATAAATGGAGAAGAATTTTCACTAAAAATGTTTGTGATGTGTTTCGATGATTTTTCCAATGGAATATTCTTGATTTGAAGTGATGGATGCCGTATTTCAAACAAAATTTTAATTTTTTCTTCAGCTTCAAAATATTTTGAGATGAAGAGTATTAATAGCTGAAGTTTTTTATTATGCCTTTATTTCATCAGCTTTCAGTTTAGACATTTAAGAATTTGTACATTTTGTAGTAAAATTTAATAAAGTTGCTACACTATAAACGATGTCAAAGCGAAAACTGAAAGTGTGGGTTAGTTGCGCAGTTCTCGTACTGGCGACCAGGACCGTTTCGAAGAAGTTGGGGAATTCTTGGGTTGAGCAGGTAAAAGTTGCAGAGTTCGTGTGAGCCGAACCATGTTTGTACATGACGTCATAATTTAGTCGGTACTACGATTTATATGATAATGCACATGAATAGTGATTCCACGCTGTGACAGTTTTCTGGGGTGCTGAACCATCGCCAAATCTGTTACCTTCGTTACGTATTATTTGTTCTATAAAATTTCATACAGAAGTTTGTGAAAAAATAAGGCTTTTCATCAATTAATTCACTAAAAGGTATTACTGTTAGTAACCTCTCTATAACATTAAGCATTAAGACATAGTTATGAGCCGCAAGATTTTTTTTTTTTGCGTTTCTTCGTGGGATTCTTTGAGAAATCACATTTAAGTTCCTGGCAGAGGGTTCATCGAACCATCTTTATACTATTCATCTACTATTCCTTTCTAGCATCTCGCGCTGGAAGAAAGAACATCTGAATCTCTTCGTTCGAGCTCTGATTTCTCGTATTTTATTCTGATGATCAGTTCTACCTGTTTAGATTGGAGTCAATAGTACAGCTTTGCATTCGGAGGAGAATGTTGCCCAATGGAGTTTCGACGTAGACCACGCCGCAGCGATTCCCATCCCCAAATGCTGTATAGTTTCCGTGACGCTGTCTCCCCTGTATCGTGACAATAAAAAACGGGCTGCCCTTCTTTGGACTCTTTCGATGGCTTCGTCAAACCCACTTGATAAGTACGCCACACTGGGCAGCAATACTCCAAATGAGGACGAAAAGTCGTGGTGTATGCAGTCTCTGTTGTAATTCTTTTCAATGTTCTGCCAATAAAACGCAGTCTCTGGTTCGACTGTCCTATGACATAATCTACGTGTTATTTCTAGTTTAAGTCTGATGTAATAGTAATTCCAAGGTATATAGTGGAGTTTACGGCCTTCACATTTGATTGTTTACAAGATAAATCAAAGTCTAAGGGATTTTTTCGTACTCATGTAGACGACTTCACACTTCTCATTATTTAGAGTCAACTGCCAATTTTTACACCATACTGATATCTTATTTAGACCTTTTTGCAGTTGGGTTTGATCTTCAGATGAATTTACTAGACGATAAATGACGGTGTCACCTGCAAACAATGTAAGAAAGCTGCTCAGATTTTCTCCCAAGTCGTTTATGTAGATAAGGAACAATAGAGGACCAATAACACTACCGCGTGGAACGCCGGATATCACCTTTGTTTTAGTCGATGTCTTACCATCGATTACTAAAAACTATCCAGTCACAAAAGTATATTTGATTAAAATGTGTTGCTGAAAATGAGAAGAGTTGAAGACTTACAAAAAGAAAATTATACGGGCGGACTAAGGAGTTATATTTTACACTAGATAGGCTGTTCGTGTAAATATATTGCGTGCGGAAAATAGACGAGCAGTGAATTCCTGGCACACAATAAATCGTTTATCGATGTCAGTAAATGTTCAGTGATCACAGACCCAGCAAAATACGCGCTGCATAAAGAAACTGCCTCAGTTCCTTCCTGTTTTGTACTCACTCAAAAATGGAAGGCAGGACGATTAGGGTTTCTGCGTCCCGTCCACAACGTGGTCAAGTACTCAGTCAGAATTGATGATTACGACGTGGAGGAAATTGAGCAATTCTGCTGCCTTTGAAGTAAAATAACCAACGGCGGAGGAAGCAGGGAGGACATAAAAAGTAGACTGGCACAGACTAAGAGGGCATTCACGGCCAAGAAGAGCATACTGACGTCAAATATTGACCTTAATGTAAGTTTCTGAGAGTGTACGTTTTCAGCACAGCTTTCAATGGAAGTCAAACATGGACATTGGTGAAACCGGAACAGAGGAGGACAGAAGCAAGAGATATGGCGCTACAAACGAATGTTGAAAACTATATGGACAGGTAAGAATATGAGAAGCGGAGATGAAAACGCTGATAGGTAAAAAGGGACGGAATGATACGACGTATTAGAAGACGTCATCGAAATAGCCACCTGGCACCAGAAACAGTTGCAGAGGATACAGTACGTAGTGGAAGCCAAACAAGAGAAGAATACAACCAGCAAATAAACCAATACGTAGCGTGCACATGCTCCCCTGAAATGAAGGGTATCGAGTAGGACGATATTTCTTGGTACGTCATGTGAAACTAACCACATCACTCAAAAGTGTTCAAATGTTTGTATAGCTTATGGGACTTAACTACGGGGTCATCAGTCCCTAAACTTACAAACTACTTATGAACTAGCTAACACTAAGGACGGCACAAATATCCATGCCCGAGGGGGGATTCGAACCCCCGACAGTAGTGGCCGTGTAGACCGTGACTGGAGCGCCTCAGTCCCCTCGGCCACCGCGGCCGACCTAACCACATCACTGATGACTTTAAAAACAATCTAATTCCTTCAGGTGTCTTCAATCTACAAGAATTTGGTGTCTTCCTGATGTAATACACGAATTTCATTTTAATATGACTATGCTCTTGTTACTGCTGAATTAACATCACAAGTATTTAATATTACTAAAAAGTTTCGGGCTATTATACCGTGGTCTTATGGATTTTTTATTCATATCCAACGCTTCGTCCCCAACTGCAGAGAACATTTTCAAGGGGGATCGTGGCACTTTTGTATGTCCGATGTACACCCTGGAGCGCTATTGACTGAACCCAAACTCCGTTTACAAGGGCTCGCGCGCAGACGTATGACATCAGATGTTTTGGATATGCGCGCGCAATTCGTCGTTGCCGATTGCCGTCGTCCGTTGTTAATATAGTCCCGTAGTGGAAGACTACTACATTTCTTCTTCATCACAGGAATCCAGATTTCATTTAGTTTCACGCCCTCCTCCATCTTATTGAAATTATTGGGGTGTTTTACAATTTCTATAGCCTTCCTGTACAGTCTTTCCTGGTTTCCATTTGTGGCTGCTAAATACCTGAGTCCTAACGGAATAAGGTGGTACCCTGGTTGAAAAACATCTTCATTAACAGCTGATCTGTCAACCTCTCCCGTTCTACAGTTATCCTTGTGCTCTTCTAGTAGTTTTTTGACTGTTGTTTTAGTGTTACCCACGTATACGTCTCCACAGCTACACGGAATCCTATAAATTCCTGCTTCTTCCAGCGTTTTGAGAGCATTCTTCGCCGATTTCAGGTGATCCTGTATTTTCCGAGTAGGTTTGTAAATAACTGCAATATTCCGTTTCGTCAAAATTTTACGAATGGGTTCGGTGACGTCTTAATAAATAGCAGAAAGACATTAGATTTCACAGGAACCTTTGCATCGTTTTCAATTCTACTTGTCGGTCTCAACGCTCTCCTTATCTCTGTGGTCGAATAGCCATTCTTAAGCAAAACATTACTTAGTATTTCAATTCGGCGTCGAGTAATTCCGGTTCGCAGATGTTCCTTGCTCTGTCCGCCAAATGTCTTTATAATGCCCCGTTTTTGCTGTGGGTGGTTGTTTTAATTGCGGTGCAGATAACGGTGTATGTGTGTGGTCCTCTGATAAACTGTACGGCCAAATTTGCCATTCCCCTTTCAGAAAACTGTCAAGAAAATTCAGTTTTTCGTCTGCCTCCTTGTCCATGGTAAACTGAATTCTAGAATTAATTCCGTTGAGGTGTTGAAGACAACGATATGGTTCCTCTTTACCGTGCCTCCACAAAACAAACGTATCGTCTACATTTTTGGTAATACTGACCTTTCCGGCCCTGAAAGTTTACATTTTACATCGCAAGTATTGCAACTGCTCAACTATTTAGAAGCTTTTCAAGTTTCAGCTACCACACTAAAGGGACTGAGCGTAAAATATATGTTACTTATAGTAACAAATCATCGCAGCCTGCATTTTGAAGAATATCGTTATTACCTTACCGACCTACTGATTTAAAATTCATAAGTTACCGTAGTGACTGCTGCTCGCTTAATGTTTTCAACGCAAGGCCATTCCAGACACGTGGCGTGTTAAACACTTCGTTACGCTCAAGAAAGATCACCAGGTTCTTAAAATACGTACCTCGCGTACCTGACGTCTGGTAATAAATTTCTCACTGTCACCGTCGTACGTTGTCGCATTACATTGTTAATTTAGTGGAATCAGCCGTTGCTAACGATGTTTTTTCATGCACTCTTTGCTCCACGCTTCACTGCTGTGTACATGTTTCTATTAAGCACAGGTTGTAGTGCGTGCTCCACTTGTGTGTTTCATAAATTACTTCACTGTTACGTCGTTTCTCACATTTATGTAGCTCTTTGCTACACTGGGTGACTAGGAACTGCTTGTTAACGTAGACGGACAAAGACGAATGATTACACGATTGAAGTGTAACATGATTTGTGGCCGAAACGGTAACCGAAACTTGTGTAGTATTTAAGTCAAAATGTCTGAATATTTACTTTACAATATAAATCACTATTTTTTCCAAATTTTTCAAAATCTCCTCTTTGTATTAAGCCATATTCAGTGTGTGTAGCCGCGGTAGAGTAGCCGAACGATCTAAAGCACCTCGCTGCGGAGCGCGCGGTTGCTCGCCGTGGAGGTTCGAGACCTCCCTGGGGCATGGGTGTGTGTGTTTGTCCGTAGGTTAGTGTACCTAGGTTTAAGTAGTTTGTAAACTACGGACTGATGGCCACGCAGTTTGGTCCGATAGATTTACAGACAAATGTTCAAATGTTTTTAGAGTCTATGAGACTTAACTACGGGGTCATCAGTCCCTAAACTTACAAACTACTTATGAACTACTTACAACTAAGGACGGCACAAATATCCATGCCCGAGGGGGGATTCGAACCCCCGACCGTAGTGGTCGTGCGGACCGTGACTGGAGCGCCTCAATCCCCTCGGCCACCGCGGCCGGCGATTTACAGACATTTGAACATTTTCAGTGTGTGTAAACCTAACCAGGAGTTCGTAGAAAGATGACACAGAAGGCGTACCGGTTTAGACAGATCGATTGTGCTTTTATTAAAGAACTTTCAAATTGAATTCTTTCTTCCTCTTTGTGACATTTTCTACCTAAAAAAAAAATGTAAAGGTAGTTAGTAAGTAAACTGAACTCGATACAGTAGAGTCTCGATACTTTGAGTCTCGGAGTGACGAGATTTCCATAAATACGTCGTAAAACAGAAAAACAACTGCGGATACACTCTGTCTTCACAGACAGAGGCACTCCACCATTATAACGGGAAGTAAATAGTGAAAAGACTTTCAAACCTTTAGGCTGACAGTGTAAATGACTATATGACTATTTAAAAACTTTGTTTTAAAAAATGACATATTATTTTTACACGTATTATTTTCAAGGTCGTTTTTATTCTTCTTCAGGCGTAAATTTATGTGAGCCCGGTCCCGTTAACCTCGAACTAACTAGGGTACTCTATAGCTACCACATTTTACACAGTCATGCATACCTTCTTGTAAGAAGATAGTCCTAGTCTTTAGTAAAAAACAAACATTTTGGCATCCCCCAAGACATAGCTTCAATCAGTGCTGCAGAAAGTATTTCGAAATATATAGTCACATTTTCGACTAACAATATGATTGTTATGAAAACCATTTATTTTTTATTTTTTCGTCACAGTTGCACAATTTAGAAGTTGATTACCAAATTCGGACTTATTCGACCAATATCAAACCGTATTCCAACCGTAACAATACACTTCATGAAGCAAATGACTGATAGAATCTGTACATTGTCCACTGTTAATACATGATTACATTGAAATAGGTTAAAATAGATTATGCGTTCACGGGCCTCCGGCTTCTCGCCGGGCTGCAGTGGTTATGTTGGCACGAATGGTAATCACGGCAACTCAGATGACCAACAAATGTTTTTTCGTGACAGCTTCAATTAAAACGAAAATAATTTTTTTTTTCTGAACGGACAAGGGTATATACAAGAACCTGTCAACCATAGAGCAGGTACAGTATTAATTTTGCTGCGAGTGAAACAAGCAGAAATGACATTTACTCTGTAGCTCGTGAAAAATATTAACGCAAATCTACACTTCATAGTTCATTTGTTGCCAAGCACTGGAGCCCGGCGAGAAGCGTCGTAAAATTTTACAAGTGTCATATTTTGGAGTGTGTTATGCGACCGTAAGAGAATCTTCGACCTTATATATAAGTAATTGTGTAAAGTATTATTCAGTATGTTGAAAACTACGTATAAATGCACCAGAATAAATATTCCTATCCACTTTGAAAACTGCGAAAAACTTCATTAAGTCTCAAACATTCTGCAACGAACCGCTCCAGCATCATTGACAGGGAGAAGTAATGCAATTGTACATAACTGACATGTTTATAGCTACATTTATTACATATACTTATAACACATAATTGAGCGCCAGGCCCTGGTTCCCAGTTGCTTCTGCGAGAATTTATAGCCCATCTTTTTCTTCGTACTGGATTGCTGAGAAATTTGAACATGCGCAATCCTTTCCTGCACTAATTTGTGCACTTCACAGCTGAGCAGCCACCCATATTTTCCACAAATTCTTCAGTAAACTCGATTATAAACTCCCTTTCCGGTCGCGACTCGTATATACCTACATACAACTGTCCTGCATTTTGGGGCTAAAATGGCGAATAGTTCTGCTCGGATTATAGGAGCCTTAATGGAAACTATGACGTCACATGTCGTACCGATATAATGCCACAGCCGGCCGCGGTGGGCGAGGGGACTGCGGCGAGCCAGTCACGATCTGCACGCCCACTACGGTCGGGGTTTCTAATCTCCCCTCGGGCATCGATATTTGTGCCGTTCTTAGTGTTAGCTAGTTGATAAGTAGTTTGTAAGTTTAGGGACTGATGACCCCGTAGTTAAGTCCCAATCTTACTAACATTTGAACATTTCATAATTCCACACAGTGAGATCTACCGCAACTGTAGGCTAGACTCCACACCATTACTTTATATCTGATCGGGGTTCAACAGTGGAATAACTGCATGGTAAAAATGGTAGAAATATCTTTAGTATTCTCGTAGTATTAATAATTTTAATGCTACAGCCATCTCTCACACTATGTCACTTACGCAGAACCTCTTTTGTTTCAGGAAGCGATTACTGGCCTAGCAAGACGGCAACTTCGTCTTAGGTATGTATGGCAAACATCAAATGTTATTTTTAATAAAACGCCCACGTATAATTACGTGTACAGGTAAGTACTGCAAATTTAGTTACACAAATCATGTATAGTAATATATATTCCCGGGATTGCTGTAAAATGCTAATAGTTTTCGTACTGTTGATGTAATGTGAAAACATTTGGTGGTTATTGGGGTAGTTCGCATAGTCAATTGAGGACACAGCAGTCTGTGACATTATGTTTTTTTTTTTTTTCCTGTAAGTACGAGTTTTAGTATCCCTAGGTTAGTTTGACCAAGACAGTTCATATGTAGTTAGTGCTAAATTTCTAAGGGCCACACACAAAGAAAGGAAGGGACATTTCAGCTTTTCGAAAGTACGAATATTGTTCACGCACCAGACATATATAAAACTTTAAAGCCTGATAGTGAAGATCGCAGGAACTTTATTTGAATTTATGTGACTTACGATCTAAAAATTTTATATACATCGGAATATAGCATGATTCAACAGCTTACGTGATAGATACCGTAATTTTCAATTAGACCTTTTTTATATACATAAAATGTTCGAAAATATATAAATGGCTCCACGATACATACCATTATAATACGTTCGTTGCCATCATTAATGATTTGGTACACAGATTAAAAGAACTTTTACACGATAACATCCATAAACTGTACAGTTTACCACCCCCTACTGTTAAAAGTCAAGTCTCTGAAATATATATACAAAAATATTAAGAAACAATGAAAACCATATCTATAAAATTAAATCGTTTGATCAATTGGAAATACATGTTGAAGGCATCACTTTACATAAAAGGAAACCAGAAGTGTATATACTGTCCAAAGCAGCGCTTGCAGAAGATGTCAAGCATTTTGGAAAATGGTGCAAGCACTAGTAATATTTTTAAATTGTGGGAAAACATGACCATAACAGACATGACAACATGTGTTTCCATGTAGCAGTTAGGTAAGACCTGACATCCATTAAGTGTAACTAGTTACATTCAGCCAGCAACCGCCAAAGTGCACTGGTAATATAACTACTGATTATTAAGCCAAAATACCTAATGTACTCTATATTATAAACAAATTACTGTGGTGTAATACATTATTATGACAGAAAAGCTCTACGGAGATTATGCTTATATTTAATGATACATATTACCATGGTATTTCCCAGTAATTTACCAGCTTAAAAACAATCTCCGGACTTAGTGCTTGCCTTCTTTTGACAAATAATGAATCGTTACAGAAATTATAACAATGCACGTTACATACGTGTTATGACGTATATAAAAATTTATAAATAAGAAGATTGCTCGAATGGAGCCAAACCTGGACATCTAATAGAAATAAATACTTTGTCGTCTTCACTGTGAAGTTTTACAACTTTACATGTATTTGGTACTTAAACAATATTCTTACTTTTGATAAGCTGAAATATCTTTCACTTTTCTTGTACGTGGCTGTAAGAAATTTAAAGGCAACTCAAAATAAACTGTCTTCCATCAAGTTAACATGGGAAATCTAATACTCGTGCATATCGACAAACAAACGTAATGCTAAATTTAACACTTTTACTTATATAGACGCTATGAAAATAAATAAATACAACTGATGCGCTCATATTGAACCTAAAATGAGTCGCTGTCACAGTGGTATTGCGACGTAGGTCACTGAAGATTACTGGAAAGATTCATAGTCCAACATGATTTATTTAGAAAATTGTTCAAAGGAAAATTAGACTAACCACATAGAGAACCTACCCATGGTACATTACTCGTTGAATTTCCGAAGACGAAATTACTGAAGTTTACGTGCCATTTCGACGGCATCTTCGAAAATTTGTCAATAAAAATGTGACAAAAGACAACCGTTCCAACTTAGTGACGCATCTCTTTATACGTTACTTCCTTCAATTGTATGATAGCACTATGCCGATTTTGTCATCAATATAGTAAAAAAAAAAAAAAAAAAATTCTGTTGAACTTCGTCGTTCTTGTAGAAAGTGTTCTCGATAGCTTGCATTCCGTCTGAATATTTTAGTCAATTTATCTTTGTGTGTGTTCTGCACAAGGCGGGATTTCGACGGTACGTCATGGGTCTCTCGTTTCGAAACAAGCGTTTCCATCCACTCATGTGAAATTATACTGTAAACAGTACTATTCAAAACACTTTTCGTCCTGAAACTGTCATTCATTACTACTAATGGATTGTATTTATTTATGGTTTATTCTTTCCCCTGGAGTGTCAGTTACATTTATTGGTGATAAGCTGGCCGATAACTCATCTCGCATATAGGTTGGTTAAATACTATGCTGCCGCTATGCTGAGTACTTGATTTTGCAGCGACGGCTGACACACATAAATACTTTGAACGTATACTTAGGCGCCTACAACAAATTTTCTCGTGTTACATTTTTCAGATACTGATCTACACTATTAAAAGTGTAGTGCAAAACCTTTAAACTTCATATGGTCTTGAATGATTGCTTTTAAATGTTGACAGAACGTTTTACTCTCATTCCTGAAGATTTCGACGCATCAATTTTTATTGCATGAAATGAACTTTATGTATACTTATTTTAATGTATGACATAACGTATATATAGGGGACTGATAACCCAGCAGTTGAGTCCCCTTTAAACACCCAACAACAACAACAACAACATAACGTATATTTAGTATTTTTTGTGATTTTTCGGTAAAACGTTTCCTCATTTCAAAATTTATATAAATTAAAATATGACACTAATTTAATAAACAGACACATGCACGTGTCAAAATTTCAAAGCATTCGATGAAGAACTTTAGTATATATGTTTTTGAACATAAAACTAAAGAAGACTACGCAAGACAGATGAGGCAGAGGAGATATAGAAGGGGAGAGGGAGAAGGTGGACAGGGACAGTGTGGCAAATAGATGGACTGGGAGAAGGAAAAGGTGAAGATGTACACAACAGGATGGGAAAGAAAATGACAGGGTGTAAAGAACATACACACACACACACACACAAACACACTCAAATGCCCGAGGGAGGACTCAAACCTACGACGACGAGCAACCGCCGTGTAATCCGCAGCAAGGCGCCTTAGGGCGCTAGGCCACTCCACGGCGATGATAAAATGAGCCCCTAATAAACCTTATACATTTCGTCGTTAATTCATCCTGAATAAATTGTAGGTAGAATTTAGATGCAAATCTCTTTTACCTTACGTGTTTGATTACTCCAAGTTCACTGAATTACTTTCTGCAATGTCTCGTACTTAAAGGGGCAGGGTGCTAAGAAACTGGGGAGTGATCAACGATCTTTCATAATCTGAAATACTCTATAGGTTTTTACCTGTTATTTAATAATCGAATAAAGCTTTCAAAGAATCTCAAATAAGTAAAAACGACGCATAACTGCATATTACCATGTACCCTTGAGTATACTTTCTAACTTCCCCTTATAAGAGAAGAAATACCTCTGACATCTCGGGCGGTGTCGTGACTTGTATACTTCATATAAATTAAGCACCAGGTTGATTTCCTCGTGCGACTGGTTGAAAGAATTGCTTCGTTACACGAACTCAAAGTTGCGGGACATATAATAGAACGTAATGATTGACTTCGAACTTTATAACTGGGACGTATTACTTTATTGAACGACATTCAAAATCGGTGGACGCCTAAACTGATGTGAATTATCTGGCTGCATGTAAGCAGCCAGTAATGTCATAATGAATACCTGAACTCTTATAACAGAATTTAATGATCCTCTGTAGATACAAGACTAATGTCAACTCGACCATTAAATCTCGAAAAACAGCCATAAAGTTTGCGACTAGAATATCATTCTGCTGTGCCGTCTGTTAACATTTTACCCAGTCCCATTTAGGAACGGAGTGCAGGAAAATAAATGCAGTGAAGCAGGTACGCTAGCTACTCATAGTCCAATTTTGTCTTCGAGTTATTTGTATTGATAGTGCGTAAGGAATGAGGACTATCGGCCATGAAACTGAATTTTTGTAATTTTCCTCACATATTTCGTGATCAATTAAGAATGTGTGTTGCATTACGCTTGGTTGCATTACACACCACGTAAGGTACTAGAGCGGTACTATTACCCTCCTAAATGTCGTTGACTTGTAAGGACGATGTCTATCGATATAGCAAACTTTTGTTTAATAAAAGGAGAATAATTCATTTGATTTACAAAATCAGCATTACGTGTGGAACATTGACTAGTTACACTTTATTAACCATAATTTCCTTACCGTACAAAAAATTTATCACAGTCATAGCACCGATGGTTCTATGTCATTGACGCAACATTCAAGTATTTTAAGGCAGTGTTGGTGAAATTATGCAATAGCTAGTAAGCTAACATTTTAATATATCAGGATGTCCTGCACCTTATCAACAAATATCGGAAATAAGAGGGATAAAATTCTGTAACATATTTCATTTGTCGATACGTGAAAGTGATTCATAAAACAAACTTTTTTTTTTAACATTGCATTATTAATTTCAGAAATTTTAATTCCCAAAATTTATTTGTCATGCTGAGTATGATAACGTGAAAAATATGGGAACGTTTCATAAGCGATACAGGCGATATGGAAATTTTACCAAATAAAAGGTTAGTCATCCATTCATAAGTGAGGCAAAATATCGTCAGATTAAAAAAAAAAAAAAAAAAAAAAAAAAAACAATTGTAGAAGTTCCAGATGGAATCAAATCAGGTGCCGATAGGTGTGAAGATAATCGAACTTACTGTTTAGTAAGTCAGACTTGAGAAACAGCAGCTCCATTCATTTAAAGGAGAATACAGAAACTTGTAAAATGTAATCTCCGGGAAAATCAATTTGAACTCAGGAGAAATGTAGGTAGTTGGGAGGCAATACTGAACCTACTACGTAATTAAGTGCTATAAATAGATTTGAAGAAACCTTAAGGTAAATCGACTACTATTCTTAGAACTCTGAAGGTAAAAGTATTATGACACATTGTTCGAAAGTTTATATACAACCTGTAGAGAGACCAGACATTTCTCAGAATTCAGTTCTATGAAAGAGAAGCAATTATTGAGAAAGGAGTGAGACTTTGTTGTAACGTGTTGCCGATGTTACTCAATCTCCAAACTGAACAAGAAGGAATTAAAATTTAGGGAGAAGAAGAAAAATATTTAAGGATTGGTGATGAGAATGTAATTCTACTAGAAGCAGCAGACGGAAGAGTTGTAGAATGGGGTGGACAATAACTTCAAAGGATGATATAAGTGAGCACCAAAGAAACATAACCGAATGTAATGGAATGTATTCGAACGAGATCAGGCAACAAAGTAAAGTAACATATGAGTTTTGTCATTTGGTCAAGAAAAGTTGAAATAAAACCAGTATCTAGATTAAATGTAGGCTGGTAACGGCAGGAAAACGATATATTTCACGGCCGCGAACAAAATCTAGGACCCCCCCCTATAGTTTTGCTCTTCCCTCAAGATCTGACATTGAAACCGTTCATTTGGAATACATCAAAGGATTACATTTAGAGATCATACTCCAAGCGTGCCAGTTCACGGTTGCTTTCGTCAGAGATTCAAGTCCTCTCTCGGCCACGGGTGAGTGTGTTGTCCTTAGCAAAAGTTAGTACAATCGGAGTTAGAACGGAAATCTTTCTTCACATTCATCTCTATCTATATAAAAGCGAAAGGATACTCATTTACTCACTCACTCACTGACTAAACACGAAATCACGAAAACTACTCCACCTATGAAGCTGAATTTGGCAGGAATGTAGTTTATTGGTAGAAGACGTCAGCTAAGAAAGGATTTTGCGATAGAGCCAATAGTTCAAGAGATATGATGTGGTAAACTATGAAAACTTCCCCGTATTGCGGCACGGGATAGTGTGACTTTATCAGTCCACTATCTGAGAAAGTGAGCACTTAGCGACATGGAATAAACTTTAAGCATAATTTCAAACCTTTAGGAAACTTTTTCTCGCTAACAACCCCAAGAAAATGATGAAACGAAGAAAGTTTGTGGCTTACTACTTTTTCGGCGTTCATGCAGTAAAATTACGGCATTTGGCATGAGGCTACAATTTATTACTGGTACACTATTAACTCAGTTCCCGAGAAATGTTACAGACTGTATACCCACATATCACTGAACGTATGTTCGAGTTTTGTCATAGTACGAGACACAGTTCATGAGATATGAAGTCATAAACAATTCGGTTTATGAAAAACCGCTTCATCACGCATGACGTTTTGATTTTTTTACGTCTACTAATTCTATTTTGCAGATATTTTACATGTACACCACTGGATGTCCCTTCGAAATAATATCGTATTACGACACATAGTTCAGGTGGTACGACGCCAGAGACAGTAAGCTGCATGAAAATTCGCCCTAATAAGCGTGAGGTTGTAATTTACTACGTCTTTACTACGAACTCCATTTACAATACATTTCACAGACAGTTTCGTAATATTCCAATCTACTAACGTGGTAAATAATGTTTATGTAGGACACATAATTCAGGAGATATTACGTCATAAACGTGACATCCGTAAGTAGGTACTGCATTATCTTTGATATTTTGTCCAATCTTTATTAATCTGTTTGCAGCACATTCCGCAAACAGTATCAAAATATACCATTGAAAAAAGCTATAATATTATATCACGGAACGCCACATTAATCAGCAGATACAACTTCATCACTACTGAAACCACAGGGCGAATTTCGCTGTAGATTCAAGCAGCGAAACGTGTGCACAAACACCGCAGATTTCTTCATGATAGCGATGATGGCGCTCAAGGCGAACGTCTACTACCCGAGCGACCTCAATGGCTGCAGCGTCGCAGGCTGCTTCATCCTATGTGAGTCTCTAAAACTCATTCAGTTTCACGATTTTAATGAATTATACAGCACAACATAAATAAACAAACATGAAATGTTAATAGTATCCTGGAGAAACGTAGGTTTCTAGAGATAAAAGGAGCCCATACGAAAAGTATTAACTCAAGCCAGGGATAAATAAATATCCGGCTATCGCTGGGTTTTCAGCTGGTCTCATTATCAATTTTGCAGTTTTCGAATAGGATTATATATATCTGCGTTTGCTCAGCCCAACATTCACGGTGTGTGCCTATTCAGGAAGAGCAAGAAGAATAATTAGCTGCTATCTTTCACAACTCCTTTGGTTACAAGAAGTAAATTCGCAACAGCGAATAGAAGGCAGCACCTTCTGTTTAATTTAACAGTGACATATGAAAATCTGTGCCGGACAGGGACTCGAACGTGGATTTTCCACTTTACGCAAACTGTGGCGTAGACAATACGCTACCGAGCACGCAGCGTCTGTTTCTTGAGACATGTATCGATAACCATTGATAAACACAGGTACTGCACATCTTATTTAAATAAGCCACAGAAAGGCTAGCAAAAATTTAAAAAACTTTTTTCCTGCGTCCGAATTACGTCACAGAATGAGCAGTAGCCAATGTTTGGTATATGGAGGTTTGGATCGGTCTGGGAGATGTCAGCAGGTAGCGTAACGGTAACTCAGCAACTTGCGAAAAGCAAGAAACCCGGGTTCAAGTCACAGGTCGGTACAAATTTTCATATGTGACCATTAAATTATATAGCTGGTGCTAATCCATAGTCATATTTTCGAATACCTTTCTTGTATTTAATTTGACAGCTATAGTCGTTGTAGAGTCAGTTCTTGCTTAGTTCTATCGCATGACGTTGACACTGCACGTCGCATTGCAATTGGTGTTTTTGTTATTAGAAAATATAAAGATATCAGGTGTTAGAAGATACTAGCTGATAACCCGGTGTTGTCCAGGTATTTATTTATTTATTGGGTTAGTACTTTTCCTATCCACTCTCTGTCTGGCCATCTTTTTTCTAAAAACATGTAACATTAATCAGGGACTATATAAGAAATAAGAAATCACACGTAAAAATGCACTCGTTTTGAAGAATCCAATCACGAAATTCAACAATAATGACTGTAATAATGTCACAGATCGATCACTTGATGTAATGCGCGAAACGTCAAATCCATTTTTTTAAAGAGATAACTTAAAAGAAATTTCTTATTTACTGCTTTATTTATTCTTGTATTTCCTTATTCGTATGCTTGTCCTTACAGAGAAAGAGCTGAAGACATTGTAGCACGCATAGACCAAAGAGATAGTCTGTGGCATCACGTTTCGCTGTATGTAACCTCCTTGCTATAGAGTCGCAAATGTCATCGCTGGCCTTCAGTCCGAATTTTTTTATAATTTGACGACTTTCAACCACGATATCTTTCACCCCCTTATAGTTATCGGCATGGAACTGCTATGCTGTACAACGGGAGACGTCGGACAACAATTACACACACACCATTCATTTGCGTTCTGTAGTTTTCGCTGCAGAGCGAAATATTAACACACACACACACACACACACACACACACACACACACATAGGATTTTATATACACCGATAACTTTTCATCGCAATATACTCCACCCTTTTATCATTATCAACCCTCAAGCAACAATGCAACCAATAAAAACATTTTGAAACGGTAATGATTGTTCCGCATTTCGCGTTATATTCTTCAAATTACTTAATATCAATCAGATCGCTATAAAACCGTGCCTAAAACCTTCTTCAGGTATAAATTAGTAAATGTACAAATATTTAAGTCTCTGTGCCTTGTCGTTCGGATGTGATATGCGTACACCGAACAGACATTCACATTAATTTATATATAGATAAATAGCTATCCGATCGCCATAAAACCGTGCCTAAAGCCTTCCCCGAGTAGACATTAGTAACTGTACAAATTTTTAGCTCTGTATGTCTTGTGGTTCAGACGTGATAAACGTACACTGAACAGACATTCACATTTATAGATATAGATTATTGGCGCAGTGTTACATGAACATGAAACCAACTGCTCACAGCAGATAATGTCACAAATGATGATACTGATGTATGGAAACCTAAAAATTGGATCATCGACTGTGAAACTTGTGAGCAGGAGTGTACTTCGTTACTGGCATTAGCACATGGAACGTACTATCGAAGATCCCAAGCCTAATTTACTGTATTTATGCACCTACATAGTGTCTTTAATAAATTAAAGTACATCCGAGGATAGCTTGAAATTTTGTAAAATGTGAAACTTTATCAAATGAATCTAATGCTGCTGTTGTCAAACTATTCTGACGACGTAATACGAGGCGTGTTTTTTAAGTAAGGTCCGTTTTGTTGTAGACACTAGTAGTTGGCGCGCATACCGCAACGAGCACGTTTGTCGTGTACCGGCATGCCTCTGGAACAACTGTGCTCAGTTGTACTGTTTTGGTCTGTGCTTTCAAAAAGTTTAAGACTATGAACTCGGCCGCCCCGTGTGAGGTTCGTTCAGTGATAGAATTCTTGTCAGTAAGGAACCAGTCTGCTGCAGAAATTCATCGACAGATTTGCGAAGTGTACGGTGATACTTTTACGAGTGAAAGCCAATGGCATAAGCGGGTACAAGAATTCAAAGATGGCCATGACAACGTCCATAATGAGGACCGCTCCGATAGCACATCTTCGATTACAGAGTATTTGGTGGCTTCTGTTGAAGTGAGAATTCGCGAGAACAGACGCTGCACCTCAAACAACACCTCAGTGGCAACCGTTACAACGATGACGACGATGTGAAAACGGCAGTAAACTCTTGGTTATCGGAGTATTTATGAAGAGGGTACTTTAAAATTGGTTTAGAGGTATGACAAGTGTTTGAACAAACTTGGCAGCTACGTCGGAAAAGAGAGTAAAGTATATACCTTCTGATATTTAATTTGCTCAACGTTGGTCAAACTACAGCTATAGCAGACGGACACACTATTCTACGAGCCATATTTTAAATCCATAGACACAGTCACTCACTGTTGCATGCAAATCGGGACTGACAGGAATTAACATAGGGATATGTGTTTGGCATATTACAGAGTAAAGGTACAAAAAAAGTATTGTGTCATATGTATCAGATTAAAATTAATGAAGCACACATATTGTCTGCATCATGACGTTGCAAAAGGTAAACTGTAAATGTTACTGCTCAGTCTCCACTCATGTCATGTTCCAAGCCTGCACAAAGAGGCATCGGTATCAGTGGCATATATTTGTAAACCTATAGGACTCAACTGCTTTTTTTACTAGACTATGGACTTACAAACTACTTAAATAAAATTAATCTAACCTAAGGATAACACATACACCGTTCCCCGAGGGAAGACTCGAACTTCCGACAGCGGGCAACCGCGAAGCTCCGCAGCAAAGCGCCTTAGAACGCTCGGCCACTCCACCGCGACTGCCAATTGCAATGCGAGTAGCCAAAGAACGTGGCAGAACTGCCATGAATCGGTCGATAAAGAGACGTTTCAACTAGTATATCCTACTTATCGATTCTGTTCATAACATATAGTCACGGTGGTCAAACATTCATTTTGAAATCGAAGCTGATTCTTTACGAAGTGGTTTTCCAAGGCTGTCGATTGGTTAGTAGCAACAATAAGCAACGCCAAAAGTGGAACACTACTCTTCGTTTTTGGAAAATTGGAGGCGGAAATTCCCTTCCGAGAGCACCAGAGTAGACTTCGATCCTTCCTCATTGCCTCCGGAGGTCGGCGACCCGCCCCGTGGCGTTGCGTACATAGACGCCGCGGGCCACAATTAGTCGCCAGCTGGTGTGGCCGGCCGCGGGGTGTGTCGTCATCGCTCTGTGTAACGCGATAAGCTTGCCGCCAACTAAGTTGGTCCCTGCCAGCGTATGGGCTGCTTCCGACATGGATAGCCCTTCCTGCCGCTTAGTGGCGATTCATGTTCGACGGTGGTTCACTGAACGGCCGGATCACATACTCTGTTTTTAATGCACTTACGAGAATAGCGCGCTCTACTGGAGCGTGCCAACAATGACTCTCCCGTTCACTCCGGTGGTTTCATGTGTCGAAATACAGGGTGGCACCAAACTCATTGCACACTTAGAGAATAAAGAAACAACTGCAAGCCTTAGTACATTAGGAGGCTTCAATACTGTTACCAAATTCCGATAATTACGTCTTCCCAAGTTGGTACACAATACAATAAAAAAACCAAAGAAACAATACACTCGAAAGCATCAGTTGTTGAAAGCCTGATTTGTGAGACATGTTTTCCGAAGTGTTTTAATGTTAACGAGAGAAGAAAGAATTTTCGTGTCAAAAATCTTTATATATAAAGTGTCCGTATGTTTGTGTGTTTGTTTGTGACTGCGTATTGCATACTATAATAGGACTAATACCAATGCCTATTAATATAATACTATTTAAAATCGCTGAAATATACGGCATCTCAAATTTGAATAGCTATAAACTTATAAAAGTTACTCACCTTTATAGCGTGATCTCCGTATGGTGTGTTGCTTCAGGGAACAATCGCCAAATAAATAATCCAGTAATAAGTTTGCTTAACTTTAATTCCTCCCAGATACAATTTTCACATATACCGTAACTTAAAAAAAAATCTATCGGACGAAACTGTGTGGTCATCAATCCGTATCTTACAAACTACTTAAACTAAGGTAAAATCACCTAAGGACAACACACACACCCATGCCCCAGGGACATACCATAACTCGTAACGTAACACATTCGAAAAAAGCTCAATAATAGCAGAACTGAACTGACTGACTACCCCCTGGTATGTACCGGTATAGCTACAGTGACAATTGCCACAGAAGAGTCATTGTTTACGATAATCACAGAATACAGTTAAAAGTTATAAACTGAAATAATCATATATACGTCAAATGTTACTATATACATTGCTGAGATATTATACACAACAGAATGAATAGTAACTTTCATACATAATTGACAAACACGTAAAATGACACGAACTGACAATAAGAATAACATTCCTTTAATTGATCAGTTAAGGAAGTTATTTCTAACGCTGCTAATATTTGTATGAAGTCTATTTACAAGATTCAGTGGGAACACATTGTCCATATAATTTAATGTACAGGAATTTATGTAATTACGTAAAGTATCATGCTATTTGTCTTTCAATATTAACTGATTTCTTCACTACTATACATATAATGAATGAATGAGGTATGTGACAAGCTTAATTGAAAACGTCTCTCCTCATATCCTACCGATATTTGTTCTACTCAATTTCCTAATTACAATTATTTAACATGGAAACATGTCGAACATTCTAGAAATATGTTCTTCATGTTGCTAATTGTCATCCAAGATCTTTTCTAACCATTCAGACTGGCGTAATATTTACATCGGACACGGTTTCGCTGTTTAATAACTGTAGCACTGGTTTAGCGTTAACGAAATTTATTAACTTATTGACGAGCTCGTAATGTGTCAGTAATTATGACAAATAATTAATACGCAATCCGTTACACGGTTTGGCATTCTACAAGTCGTCCCTTTGTCATAATTTGTCCTGCTCTACTTCACAAAGCCATACTACGTGCTGACCGATGATTCCTTAATATACATCACAGCACACTCTGTTCTGTGGAATCGGGTGGTGGTATCGAGTTATCGCATTGACGGAGGTCTTCTGTACTTTTATATGATGAGGGTTCTAGTATTGTCACAATACTAATCTAAGTTTTCTTCCAGTCTTTATGAAATTTTGCACACGTAAGCTTCAATCCATGAGGACGTTCACCGTAACTGTAAGCATATCGCAATACCCATAGTTTTGGAGATATAACGTCATAAGCAATGAATACACGAAAAACTGCTGCTTCAAGCGAGACTGTTGCAGATTTATTCCTGGACCGATTTCAACCAACTTTGAAACACATATTCCTTACTTTACCTATTCCGTCCCATCAAGCATCACGTTTTAAATTATTACTTCTTTACGACTAATTGTATTCGAAACCAATTTTCCTGTCGCAGCACTTTTACAAATGAATATAAAGGTAAAGCAGTCAACAATCCGAAGATTGTTTTGAACACCTCAGTGCTTTACTAGGCATGGTCATGTTCGGTGGTGGTATGCCGTTGCCTTCCTCCGACCTTCGATCAGACTTACCTAGTCAGTTATAGGAGGACGGACAGTTTCATGTGTGTAGCGAACCACGGTGCTACTCGATACTTTTCATATCAATAACACTGCCAGAGGTGAAAGAAGTGAACCCTGACAAATAAGAATCCTAGGACATGGCGAGGATTGAACCCTCGTCCTTTGGATTCATAGTCTGGCACTCTACCACTTTGCTACCGGACCACACTTATATACCTACTAAATTATACAGTTCTACAACATATAGTTCAACCAAGGTCATGTATCTGCTACGGGTAAAACCCTGTCACACCATGCAACACGTTTTAATACATTTGAATGTTTACTGCTAACACACTTCTGTATTCCAGTTAATTTAAGGAAATTCCTGAAAGCTGTTAAAGCTGTAGACAACTTTGAACCAATTGTGAATTGTGAAGTGCATATGGCTGTAGGCGAAACAGTAGACTTCCATAGTGCTAAAAGGAAAAGGAAGAGATTGAAACAGTGTACATCCAACGAATACCCATTATTTCTGACAGATTTACCTTTTAACTTCCAGAGATTGTAATTTACAGTAAGACTTGCATTTTCTCGAACGATTTATAAATCACAGGATAATCTATTCAGTACTGTGGAGTGGATTTGAAATCTCAATGTTTCTCACACGGACAACATTATGGCCTTCGCTCAGGAGTGAACATGTCCGGAAGAACAGACACCACATATATATAACAATAATATATACAGAAAAACATTTGAATATTTATCTTCTAACAAATATCTTATTTGCGCTTTATCCCTAAAAATTCTGAATTCATACACGACTAGTGTCGCGACGTTTAGTTCCACCTGCTATCTATGCCGTCGATGACGATTTTGTCTCACAGTGGTCTAAATGCTTTAACAGTTCTGGCGTTTACAAAAGAAAACATGAACATACAGCTTTCCATCAGTCTCGGTTTAATTTACCTGCTCTTTCCAGAAGCCCCTTCAACCATTCATCATTCAAAATTCTGTACATATGATTTGAACACCTCAGTGCTTTACTAGGCATGGTCCTGTTCGGTGGTAGTATGGCGTTGCCTTCCTCCGACCTTTGCACTGACTTACCAAGTCAGTTATAGGCGGGCCGACAGTTTAAACCAGAGACAGCTGCAATACATGATGAGCCGTTTGGTTGAAATGGGAAGAAAATTCGAAATGGAAATCAATATCGAAAAATCAAAAGTGATGCAAATATCAAAACGTGAGAAGCATTTGGAGATAATTGTTGAAAATCCGGAATTGGAAAAAGTGAATCGGTTCAAGAACCTGGGATGTTTCATCACAAAGGATGCCCACTGCACTAGCGAATTCCGAGCAAGAATCGCCATGGCCAAAGCTACTTTCAACAAGGACTCTGCTCACTAGCAAGCTGAGGTTGGCATTATGGAAGAAATTGGTAAACTGCTATATTTGGAGCATTGCACTACGAGAAAGAAGAAGAAAAAATACTTAGAGAGCTTTTGAAATGTGGTGCTGGAGGATAATGGAAAAGATCAAATGTACAGATCGCATGAAAAATAATGATGTACTGAGAAGAATAGGAGAGAAGTATTCTGCGTACAATTCTACAGAGAAAGGCCAACTGGACTGGACACGTACTTAGACACAAGGGATTCCTACACGATGCCATTGAAGGAAAAATCAGAGGAAACACAGGACGAAGAAGAAAAAGAATTCAACATTTGGACGACATGAAAGATGGAAGCAGATACAACAGACTGAAGGAAGAAGTTGAAGACAGGGGACAAAGGAATCAGAAGTTCTCTGTACGAAGAAATTGACTTGCCACTAGGCAGAATACTATATAATAACATAAAATGGTTCAACACGAACTGCGATCATCCACGAATTCCTCTCTGCTTCAGAGTAACACTTTAATCCTACGTTCTCAATTATTTTCTTTATGTATATCAGTATTCTAGAGTTTTTACCCTCAATAGTTCCGTCAAAGTCCACGGGTGTTATTTCCTGATGCCTTATCACATGACCTACCATCTTGTCACTTTGCTTTACCAGATGTTCTTTTCTTCAACCTTTCTACGGAGAATATCGTCGTTTCTCATCTTACGGTCCATCAAATTTTCAACCTTATTCTGAAACATTATATTTACAATCCTTCGATAATGGTTTGTTACGCTTTTTTACTGTCCATGTCTGACGCTCACACAAAGCTATACTTAAAAAAAAAAAAAAAAAAAAAAAAAAAAAAAAAAAAAAAAAAAAAACAGCGCTCTATACTCCCATCTTCTTGTTTACAAAAAAAAAAAAAAAAATACCATTTCTACATCCCCATATAATTCATTGAGCCAATTAATTTTCCTTTCCACATATTCCAGCTTCTCTGTTGTATTCAGACTTCTAACATCCCATGTTCCAACTCGTAAAATGTCATCGTTCCACTGATTATTCAATCTTTCTCCCATGACGACCTCTCCGCTGACAGTCCTCACCGAAAACTGGGAACTACTCCAGAATCTTTTATTTCATCGACATGCACATTTGTCGGTTAATCCTTGAAAGTTTTTTTCGATTTTTGGAGGCAGATTCGCACCGAATGGGCACGATTAGCAGCCCGGACTTCTATCATTTTCTTCGCCCTCTTCGACGAGGCCGTTGCCACAGTGAGGTAGACTTCTTATTCCAGAAGTTTCCGGAATTGACCTTTCTAATGAGTCATATTATATTTGCATGTAATTTTTTTGTAACTTGCTTTTGATTCTGTCGATGCTTGGATTCATTTGAAGCAAGACAACAAAAATCGGGTTTAGATTCTCAATCACAGTCAAAAGGTATGGTTACAAGCAAACTACGTGGCTCTATTATCCTGCAGCAGTGAAAAACCTCAGTGAAATGAGAAGTAATAACAGTTTTTCATGGCATACAGTATCAACAAATGATTTATCACGTCATATCGCAAAAACATTACAGAGCACCTCGTGGAAATGCCATAACCCGACAAGGTCTATTTCACACAAATTGATCAGAATGTAAGGTAGTGTCATTTTGGCGAATAACATTATGTGACCTTCAGTTCATTTAACTCCGATATTGGCATCGGTAAAGAGAGGCCAGCAGAGCGTGCGTGGCGTTTTACGCCACGCTGTTGAAACGCATTTGTGTGAAGCGTGATATTAAGTTTTCGCATGACGGGATTTCGATCACGGTTACCCGGACGCCATAAGCATAAATGTTTGCGGAGAGCAGCGGCATTGAGAATCACTTGCTCTGTATAAACAAGACGAAGTAAAAATTTATACCGCGCGTCCGTGTGCGCGGTGGCTGCTGTATTAATGCCACGTGGTCAACACGTACCAGAAAACTAATGTACATTAGTAACAGTCGACAGGTTATGTTTATGTGGACGCCGCACTTCCGCATATATCAGAAATAATTTCAGTGCTTTTTTTTTCTCCGACATTTTTTAGCGATGGCACTAGAAAATATATTACCGTTGCATATCAGTAAATGCAAATGCAGAATTTTTATCCGTTATGGGCCAAATATTGTCAGTATTGATGCAAAACAAAGAGGACCGGCGTTCCTGTTGTTATGATATACACTTTACTCATTCTTTGTAACAGGTTATTCCTTATATTTATATATATGTATATACCGTATATATATATATATATATATATATATATATATATATATATATATATATATAAAGTATTCCGCAGAAAGAGAACAATTATTTTTTCAGAATTTAAGTGTTGACTTCTTGTTGCAGCATTTGCCCTACTTTGGTACATTTTGAATTGAAATATGTTAGATTTTATATTTTATCGGGCTGAAAAATTTGGACATTGTTCTTTTTTCGTCATTTCCGACACATTTATCTGCCGCCGTGGAGTGGCCGATCATTCAAAGGTGCCTTGTTGCGTATCGGGCGGTTGCTCACCGTCGTAGATTTGAGTCCTCCCTCGGGCATGGGTGTGTGTGTGTGTGTGTGTCTGCCTGTCTGTCTGTCTGTGTGTATGTATGTGTGTGTTGCCCTTAGGTTAGTTTAAGCAATCCGGGATACAATGGACTGTCGGTTTCATATAAAAATAAATACAGATAACAAAAAACAAATTTCAAATATTTTTAATGTAAGGACTAAGGTGGTTATCAGTCCACAGGCATACAAACTACTTAAACTAACCTAAGGACAACATACACACACTACACACACACACACACACACACACACACACACACACATATATATATATACATATATATATATATATATATATCCCAGCCTCAAAATAAGTTATACTCGATCAGTTGGTCGTAGAAATTCATAATCCTGTTCGCAACACGAGTGAGGGAAATGCTTCTCACGGCGTTTCTTTAAAGCGACGATACTTGCGAAGAGGAGTAACAATACAGCTGTTAATGCAGCTAGGATCCGAACGATAAACATATTTTAGGCTGCCCTAGATCGAGTAGCGACATTTTAATTGTAACCAACTTCTCCGAAAAGAGCTACTGTGTTGTATTTCAAACGCTGTGCAGATCTCACGTTAACTTTTACCCCGATAGTGTTTACAAGGGGTGTACAAAATAATTTCAACACTTAACTTAGAAATAACATTTTCACCACAGGCTTTCAAAACAGCTGAAATTCTTCGAGGAATATTATGATATCTATTCCGTATCAAAGCACCCCCTAATTACGTTGCCGGCCGCGGTCGCCAAAGTGAATGAGTTGCGTCAGTCACGGTCTGCACAGCCAGTACGGTCGGGGATTCGAATCCCCCCTTGGGCATCGATGTTTGTGCCTTCATTAGTTTAAGCTAGTTCATAAGTAGTTTGTAAGTTTAGGGACTGATGACCCCGTAGTTAATTCCCATAAGCGATACAAATATTTAAACATTTTTATATTTTAACGACAGAAGAAAAAAAGAAAGACTGGAATAAAAGCTAGATTGTTGTGTTTTTAGCGCTCTCCTTAAGGGGAATGTACGAAAATAATAATAATAATAATTTGAACGACTGAGGTACCAACGGAATGATCAAAGGTTCTACAATTGAAGAGCGAAATCCACAGCCTTATACGTGTAATTTTTCTGAAGTGTGAAGACTTAAATGTTTAAAAATCGCAAGTTGCGTAATTTTCCTGGGCGCACATATAATTTTGAAAATGAAATAAAAGTACTTCCTTATGGAATTTCTTAATACATTAAGCACGTTTGTAAGCAGAAAATTACAATTTTAGAAGCTTAGAAACGGAATATGTTTTTTTTTTTTTTTTTTTCGGTTATCGAAATCCCCTTAAATGGAAATACCACCACTGACTCAATGAAGGTAACATTTGAATTGTGTTTTTCAAAATATGCTGTAACTTCAAGCACGACCTAGGTTAACTAACAAAATTTTGACGGATCCTATGAAATTACCCTGTGTGTTTCGAATTACACTACGAAGCAACTACATTTATGGAAACCCGCGTCCGTATCCACTGGTATCTGATACATATGTGACTTTAGGCCCATAGGAAATAATCAAGAGGATTCAGGTCAGCTGCAGTGGAATGACCGAGAGCTCTAAGGCGCCTTGCTGCTGGACGCGTGGTTGCTCCCCGTCGGAGTTTCGCCTCCTCGCTCGGGCATGGGTGTGTGTGTCCTCCTTAGTTTAAGTAGTCTGTAAGCCTAGGGAAGTGACAACCTTAATAGTTAAGTCTCATAGGCTTAGAAACATTTGAACATTTGATTTGATTCAGGTCAGATCACCTCGCAGGCCATGAAATAGAATTTCCCAATCCAATGCAACGACTAGGTACAAAAGAGCTTTGTGACTTCCTTGTAATAAGGCTCGTCGTCCTTTTTTCCTTGAGTAAATAAGGAATGTACGCGTAACAGCCGTGGCGGATTAACCGTGCGTACTGGAGCGCCGTTCGCCGTCGGGGGTTCGAATCCCCTTTCGGGCATGGGTATTTGTGTTGTCCTTAGGTTACTTTACCTTAGTTTAAGTAGTTTATAAGCTACGCACTGATAACCTAGCAGTTAAGTCCGATATATTTACAAATATTTGAATGTTTTGAACGTGTAAATAAACAGCACTTTACCTATAAACTTGTAAGGACGTTGGTTTTAAATAATCAGGAAAAAAAGAAGTGGACAAAAAGTGGTGTCAATCCTTAATCCGTCATTTCCGATCCCAAGATCCATACCTGAAATTGTTCTGGGTGGCGTCCTCTGTGTCCTGCTAAAGTTTTAAACGCTCTTGCGAAAACACCTTATAGATAGCCGAATCATAACGTAGCCTGAGCCTCTCTCACGCTTGACTGAAGGAATGAGGTACGTGTTAACGTATGTTTCTTTTGGAGTTTCGATACATAAACCCGTTTGCTTCTAGGAAACGATGAATCATCATACCTTACCACATCTAGTGTCTACGTCGTGCCTTGGTAGAGTGGCCGAGAGCTCTAAGGCGCCTACCTGCGGATCGCGTGTCTCCTCTCCGTCGGAGGCTCCAGTCCTCCCTCGGTAATGGGTGTATGTGTGTTGTCCTTAACATAAGTTAGTGTAATTAGTCTATAAGCCTAGTGACTGATCACCGCAGCAGTAAAGTCTCTTAGATTTACAAAAAATGGTTCAAATGGTTGTTAAGCTTATGGGACTTAACTACGGGGTCATCAGTCGCTAAACTTACCAACTACTTATGAACTACTTACGAACTAGGACGGCACAAATATCCATGCCCGAGGGGGGATTCGAACCCCCGACCGTAGTGGCCGTGCTGACCGTGACTGGAGCGCCTCAGTCACCTCGGCCACCGCGGCCGGCTTAGATTTACAAGCATTTGAAAACTGTCAACCAGGTCTGTATGTTTGTGGCACTACATCTTTTGTAGCTTCACGTTGGCTTCCGTCATTAATGGTTTAACACAACAGTGTCTCGATATTAAGCTCCAGTCTTACCGTATTTAGCGAAATATCATTACTGAGATTGAAAGTTGTTAATATTAAAAATATTGAAATGATTGATATTGATCAAAATAAATCTATAATGATTGGTATTGTAATTAAAATAGTACTGTTTAGCATTGTACTCGTAGGCTTTCAATAAAAATTGCTTGACTATACTTTAGTGACTTCTCAAATGTGTTGTGTTTAGTTGTGTGTGTATGGGTAGCTGTAAATAAATCTGCACTTGAACACAAACTGACTGAAACCCAAAATCTGACTGAGTACTTTATCCAATTAGTTAGGAATTTAAACAAAAACGAATTCTGACGTTGTGACTATTAATACAATGAGCAATTTGATCTCCGTAAGAAAATAATGTTCCGTTAAAGAATGTAATTGTTTGAACAATAGGACATCAGCTTACTGCAGAAGTGACTGATTATCTCGCTCAAGGATTTACACTGTGCTCAAGGAAACGTGTGCGACTGCCCTAAGAATTACTGCCACAAATGCTACAGCTGCAAGGTCAAAAACTAACTACAGAATTCGCAGGACTGCAATGCGAATCCACTAACTACACAAATACTAATTTTGTCCATCTCTGTAGTATTTAAAACAGATAATTAATTGGGTTTAGGGATGAATGACTACCACGAAACAGACCTGACGTTGAAGTTTAAACTTAAGCACTTTATATATATATAAACAGAACTTGAACTTAAACAATTCTGCGCAAAAATGGTGACTACGACTTGGGAATATCTTACACAAGTCTTTTCAAGAAGCCATTTACTTCTACTGTCATTTTCAACAAAAGAAAAACCAGCTAGTACTTTATACAATGGAAATAAAAAATTCGAAAATGTCTACATCACAATCCGTTTTTTGTACAGTAAAAACATACTAAATTCCAGCATTATACCTTTAATTATTTTAAATAATGGACATAAAAGACGAAAATTAAACCCTTCATGTTGAATGTCTGTTAGAGATGGACTACAATTACGTGAATCATCTAATAATGAAAAGATGACTCTCCTTGCCTTTATTCCTCATAAACTCAGGACACTTTCATATTCAAATATTTCACAACATTATAACACATAAAAAGATTCATATGATTCAAGCTCACACTGCAATCTGCTTGCACCACACTACCATTGTTCACTTGTCGTAGGCTGGCAACCGAACTGAGTAATCTCAAACGCGGGACAGGGCACACGAAAGATTGTCTTTGCGGAGCCAAAGATATTGTTTTACAGACATTCAACTTTATTATCATTGCATACCTACGTTTCAAGACTACTGTTTACTGTTTCAGTCGCTTTTGTCGTGGTTTTTTTTTATGTTGTGTGGCCACAATCGTTCTTAACGCTCGTCGGTAACTGTCAATCAACTTCGGATTTCACCCACTATTCCTCTTAGTCAACGGCGTTTTACGTTGGTTTTGTGTACACTGTCATTACCTCTTTGGACGTCTGGGAGTACATGAATTGCACCGATCATTTATTTTGACCGTTGCAGAAAAATACATATAACACACTGCAGTGTAACGTTCCAGACTTCGTTCGTCAGTTATGCACTGTAGTCTTGTCACTGTGTTAACAGCTGCGAAGGAGTGGCCAAGCGCATTGAGGAGCTATGCTCCGATGCGTGAGGGCTTTCCCCGTTGGGGCTTCGAATCCCCCATCGGGCATGGATATTTGTGCTGTCTTTAGTGTAAGGTAGTTCATAAGTAGTTTGTAAGTTTAGGAACTGATGACCCCGTAGACAAGTCCCATAAGCTTCACAAACATTTTTGTTATCTTATAGGCAGTGGTTCCAAATTCCAACAAGATGAAGCGTACTGCACGGTGTTCACATTAATCTCTCCACCAGCCGTGCTTTACTGCAATTTTTCCCAACCTTTTTTGAATAAGCGACCCCTCGCAAACTAAAAAAATTTTGGCGACCCGCATCCCCTTCCCGTACCATAACACAACTACATGTGTAATTTCCAAGGCAAAGAATTTAATTTTATTCTGTTGATACAACTTTCTTGTAAAATAAATAAATAAATTCAGTATTGTATATTGTAGGATATATTTTAGTCATTTTTTCGGAGTGGTTGTTGTGTTCTTCAGTCCGGAGACTAGTTTGGCCGGCCGCGGTGGCCGAGGGGACTGAGGCGCTCCAGTCACGGTCTGCACGGCCACTACGGTCGGCGGCACGAATCCCCCCTCGGGAATGGATATTTGTGCCGTCCTTAGTCTTAGCTAGTTCATAAGAATTTTGTAAGCTTAGGGACTGATGCCCACGTAGTTAAGTCCGATAAATTCTACAAACATTTGAACATTTGAGACTGGTTTCATGCAGCTCTCCACCCTACTCTACCCTGAGCAAGCCTCTTCATCTCCTTATAAGAACGGCAACCCACATCCATTTGAATATGCTTACTGATTAATCTCTTGGTCTTCCTCTGCGATTTTTACCCCCACAAAATATCTTGCAAGGCTAAATTCACGATTATGTGATGTCTAAGAATTTGTCCTAAATTCACCATTCTTTGATGTCTAAGAATTTGTCGTACTAATCGTTTCCTTGTTTTAGTCAACTTACGTCAGAAATTCCTTTTGCTCCTCAGTTCTCTTCAGTACCTCCTCACTAATTACGCGATCCTCGCACCTTATCTTCAGCACTCTTCTGAAGCACCACATTTCAAAATCCTTTATCCTCTTCCTGGCCGCACTATTTATCGTATTATGTTTCACTCTAATACAACACAACACTTCACACAAATGCCTTCTGAAAGGACTCTCTCTCACTTAAATTAATGTTCGATGTTACAAAACCGCTTTTCTCCTCATTGCCATTCTGCATTTTATATCATCCGTATCGTGAGCATCACACGTTATTTTAGTACCCGAGTAACAAAACTCATCTACCACCTTTATTGTTTCCTTGCCTAATCTGGTTCCTTCAGCATAGCCTGATTTTCATAGACTGCACTCCATTTCCATTGTTTGGCTCTGGTTAATTTCAGTTTATACGCACCTTTCAACACACTGTCCATTCCGTTCAACTGCTCCTCAAGGACCTTTGTTGTTTCTTTGGAGTGAACACATCCTATTTTATATGAATTCAGACAGTAAAATATATGTTGTATAACGAGGTTTCGCATTGCAGGTGAAGCTCAGAAGCGAATTACGCTCGTTGATCAAGGTCATACTATGTAGTCAAAATGTAATCAATCCATTTTCTCAAACTTACTTATTGTGTGGTGCAAATATAGCTATCGCCTGGTACCTCAAAACGGGTTACTGGCTTTTCGTTTATTCATTGATAACACGGTATATTTGTTATAAAACAATCTTTCTTCTATTCAATAGAGAATCGATGATTAATTTTATTGCATAATGCATTTCACTTTTCTTAAGCATACGTTTTTGCATTACGGAGCACCTCGTATTACGACATGCTCTGGTCTCGTTGTTTAACAGTAAAACTACTTCCTGCTGTACGGTGACCCTCCGAACAAGACTTCGCCAATCCCCGTGGAGGCGCGACCCACAGGTTGAGAAACCATGCGGTAGTGGATATATGGGTTCCTCCTAAATCACTTACATTGGCACTGGCGGGTTGGTTAGCACTCGTATTTATCGCCTCCCGGATCTGCAAAGTTCTGTTAGAAAGCTTGTTCCACTCAGCCCTTGTGATGCTAACTGAGGTATTAGCAGCACCGCTGAGACAACGGCCGTGAATGTGGGTCGCTGACCACGTCATCCTCCATACTGCGGCCATTGATGTCTTCGGGTAGAGGTTGACATGGTGGCCGGTCGGTACTATTTGGGCCTTTCGAGGCTTGTTAGACGAAATTTAGTTATATTGTTCCTCCTCTGTATTTCCGTATTTAGTGATTTAATTCTGTCTCCACAAACATTTCTGAGCACCTTTTTGAATTTGAATAACCTTTAAATTTCTTCCATTTTGTATGTAAATAATACACGAGACTCCACAGTTGAAATATTTACTTGGTAGCTGGTGCCACCGACATGAAGGAGCCACCCAGTCTCATTTACATACCACCCTCCGTTCCCCCGCGCCTACAGTGGATCAGCTCGTCCTGGGGTGCTGTTCCCCCACAGTGTTAAGTCTCTCCGAGTGAAAAGCCGGCAACCGTAACGGGCCCATTAAATCTCCTGGAGACACCCTGGAGTTCACCGCTACTTTCTTGGACAAGATCTAAGGAATTACTTTCATGTCAGCCTGGATTTCTAGCATGCAGCCCGCTACGTGTACTGCTGTGACAAACGTCACAGCTACAGATAGCGGTAGTAAGACTTGCGTAAGGGATACAAGAACGATGAATAGCCAGAAATGTCATTTGTATCTAGGGACTATGCGTGACAAGTGTGCAGGACGATAATTAGCAGATCTTAATCTTGGATATTCTTAGGGAGTTCGATAGAAATCGTCTGTGATAAGTGTGTGTGGAGAGCAGCAAATTTTAGGCACTACCTCTCGCCATTCAAATGTTCAAATGTTTGTTTATCTTATGGGAGTTAACTGCTAGGTCATCAGTCCCTAAACTAAAAAACTACTTATAAACTACCTTATACTAAAGACAGCACAAACATCCGTGCCCGAGGGGGTATTCGAACCCCCAACGGGGAAAGGCCTAGCGCATCGGAGCAAAGCGCCTCGTTGCGCTCGCTCACTCCGCCGCTGCCCTCTCGCCATGGACAACTAACAGTCAGACTGTCTGCAGTTAATGACCGAGTGGTTGCATTTGCGTGGAGGTGGCACTGATAAAGAGCAGGCAAAGCAGCGTAAATTAACCGTATAATTTAATATGGGACGTACGTCAAACACGGACAGTGCGGCGTAATTTGGCATTAGTGTGCTACAGTAGCACACGGTCTAATAGAGTGTCTTTGCTAAGAGTACTAAATGGTCTGCAGTACTTCTCCTGAATTCGTGACGATTATGATTGGATCGTAATGGACAGGAAATCCGTGATTTAGCCAGATAAACCAAGATTTCAGTTGGGACGAGCTGATGACAGGGTTCGAGTGTTGCGCAGGAGCGAAATTAACGCAAGGCACTGTGCACGCTTGTAGTGGCAGGACTGGGTAATCTGATACAACCGATGAGAGCATTGACTAAATGTGTTATGTTCGGTTACTTACAAGACTTTTGCAGCCTTCCATTTACTTCACGTCCGAAAACAATTTTTACACATGACAGTGTACCTTGTCATCAGGCCACAGTCATTCGCTATTGGTTTGAAGAACATTCTGGACCTTTGCGGCGGTTGACGTGACCAACCAGACCAGCCGACATCAATCCCATTAAATAATACTGAGACGTAATCGAGAAATAACTTCGATCCCAAACTTTTGCTCCGGCAAAATTTCCACAGGTATGTACCGCTACATTCCTGCAGGGGTCTTCCAACATCAATTTAAGCCCTTGACACTTCCGTTGGAAGTTCACCCCCCAAAGAACGTTCGACCCCGAATTACGAGGCATACCTTGAGTTTTGTCTTCTCATTGTATACTCTACAGCAGTGGTTCTCAATAATATTTTATAGTGTGACACATAATTCTTAAGCAAATAATTCGCTACTCAGTACCAATTACAGGTCCAAAGACCACTATTTTTTGCAATAAAAATTCATTTATTCACCCTCGATATTAACAATACTTTCATATCTAGGTTTTAACTTGCTTGTTTTGGGTGTAAACAATTTTCTACGCAGCTTATGAATTTTAGGAAAAGAAAAAAAAACTGGACAACACGCGCCTGCACAAGTAAGAGTAAGTGTGAAGCCCATAATTTCGTTCAAATCTAAATATAAATTTGGTATCATTCGATACCATCCTGTTTTCTGATTTAAAAGGAGATTACACTCGAGTCGACAAAGAAACACATGATAGGTCCATTATGGAGTATTATCCAGATGTTGATAGTTTCAGCTTCTCAGAGTTGTCCTCACAAACGGGTTCTTAGCAATAAATATGCATAAGGAATTCTTGAAAAGCAAATACTAAAACAAAAACCACTTTTAAGCAATAATACTATGCATCTGAAATTTGACTGGGCTTAACCTGAAAATATCGGTTCATAAAACTTATAAACCTCTAAAACGTATCAATATTTGTCATTTTAAATTAAAAAAATAATAAAATAGAATAAAAAACCGCACGATTTGGTAGTTTCCTTTATGAAATAAAGAATAATGTAATGAGACCAATAGGTCTTATAAAGGACACTATGCCTTCAGTCCGCAAGATAACTTGAATTTATATTTTAAAGTGGTCTGGCGACCCACCTGAATGAATAACGTGAGCCACACTTTGGGAACCATTGCACTAGGAGCTTTCATACTTACCTTCAGAGGCGTTCTTTTACTACTATTTACCTGTCTACTATTGATGTCTTACCATAAGTCTATACCTTCCCCCCAATGACAGTTCCTCATACACCTATCCTACCCCTGGTATTCTTCATTTAGTAAGTAAATGTATTAGTTCCAAACAATTAACTATTGACCAGATGTTAATTAAATATTTATTGTGATAACGAGCAGTCACTCGAAGAATCGGCAGTTGAGTCTTGTTTTGGGCATATATTTTCTGCTTCGTTGTTACTATCTATGGCTGGAATCAGCACAAACCAGACGTCTCTCTTTACGCTTGTGTGCGACGGCAAATGTCGACGGCAAGGGTATCACCAGTAATTTGGGGTGTTATTTGGTGACATGAAGTAGGTAGACTTTAACAGAAAAATCAAACAATTTTTCTAATACATGTGAAATTTATTACAAAACTCAATTATAGCGCGTAGATGCACTAAGACATAATGACGAAGTTCAAATATCGCGTGTTAATACTTTTTTAGTTCACTGTAGTCGATATAATCATTTGTGAGAGTCAGCAACTACACTAACATTTGAAACAGTTTATTATCTATCAGCCAACAGTTGCAATTATTTTATTTACATTAGCATGTTTCCATCCTTGTGGATCATCTTCGGAATTTTGTAGTTGCGTCTGTAACCCGTTTCGTCTATGTTGTGACAGTACTTTCACAACATAGATAAGGAATTCTAAATATCAGTACGTGAATAAATCATGAAGCACTGGTTCTCGTAGTGGATACTTTGTCCTGAATCGTAGAACTCGGTCTGCTGGATCGTAACACTTCCGACTCTATACACTCACTGGCTGAATACGGTAATCGTCGACTATTTAACTAACCTTCAGCCAGTCTGGTATTTCGGACGCGATACTGTTCATATCAAAGCTTTCTCTCACGTCAACAAAGCATGTGGTAGTACCAACTTCTGGTATTATTCCCGTGTCCCTATTGATAGCGGTGTACTAGTCTCTGCTTGCCACATAATACGCGATACAACAGGCGGAATACCAGTACTGTATATCAAGGTTCAGATGGCAGAGATATGCGTAATTCTTAACCGATGGAAGTCAGTAAACTTCGGTAGTCTTTGCTCGGCAGCCGACATCACTAGCAGGCTGTACTGTGTGGGTAGCCTTTGTCCAGTGTCCCTATTTTGCATGCTCTTTTGTGCAATACACTATTAAAACGACTCGCGATTCAGTTGCTAGTTCATCTCTGGACTAGCCTACATTTCAGTTCGTTTAGGAACAACGTTTAAATCGGCGTGCTTGATTCCTGCTTTCGCGGAAGCTGACGCGCAGTTTGTGTTGCCAGCACTGCCTGTGAAAACACGATATTCCCTTCGGCGAACTTCTCTTTTATTTCTGTGTTCCACTCTGGTCAGTGATAATCACATATTGCACACCCAGTCTCAGGCTAGAAAACAGGCGAAGATCTTCATACTTTTATGCTCGACTCTCTCATTTTAGTACTTGACCCGCTCGGTTAGACGAGCGGTCTAACGCACCGCTTTCCGAGACGGGGAGGTGTACCAGCCCAGGTTCGAATAAGCCCGGCGGATTAACAAAATGGGTCGGAGTGCAAGGCAGCCTGGACGTGATTTTTAGGCGGTTTTCCACATCTCCCTAGGTGAATACAGGACTCGTCCCCATGTTCCGCCTCAGTTACACGAGTCCCAAACATTTCGTACTACTTCACTCTTTCACACATATAAAACTATACGCTGACATTTGCGGTTCACATTTCTTCCTGGGTGGAATGGGGTGACGACGGGAATGGCATACGGCTCCCCATCAATATTAAACAAGCCAAATCCGAACCTGCATGTGCGGAAACAGGGAGAAAGAGAAAGTCTCTCATTTTAGTCCTTCTATTATGATGAAGCAAGACATTTATGTTCCTGATAGACATCTGTGCCAAAAATGTATGCAAGATTCAGCTTATTATATCACTTTCAATTCTCTATTTACTTATTTAAATTCCCATTTACTATACAGTCCCAGGTATTGTCTATTTATAAGTTATATACAGGGTCGTCCATTGATAGTGACTGGGCCAAATATCTCACGAAATAAACATCAAACTATCAAAACTACAAACAACAAAACTTTTCTAGCTTGAAGGTTGAAAACATAGGGCGCTATTTTCTTTAAATAAGTACCCCCCATTTTTATTACATATTCGTCTAGTAAGTAGATAAATATGAATGATTTATTTTGAACACTTTTGTCGCTTTGTGATAGATGACGCTGTAATATTCACAATTTTAGACGGACAGTGGGAAACAATAGCTTTTTTAAATTAAAACCAGAACGTAGGTACGTCAGTACTTTATTTAGGTTGTTCTAATGTGATATATGTACTTTTGTGATATTATCATACATTATTAGGACGCATGACTTCAATAAATGCTCAAACTCCTGTCCTTCAACTTCAATGCATTTGGCAAGACGCGAAACGAAATTCTTCTTAACTGCGAATAGTTCGCCTTCACTAATGTTCTCAGATGCATTGTCAATGCGCTGACGCATGTTTTCAGGAGTTGTCGGTGAATCACGATAACAAATATCGTTCTATTTTTCCTACATACAGAAATCCTGGGATTAAAATCCGGTGAACGTGCGTTTCATGGTATGATACCTCTAAGCCCAATCCAGCTGTCATTAATTATTCCATTTAAGAAATGTTCAAATGTTTGTAAATCTATCGGACCAAACTGCATGGTCAACAGTCCGTAGCTTACAAACTACTTAAAACTGGGTAAACTAACATAAAGACAAACACACACACACACACCCATGCCCCAGGGAGGACTCGAACCTCCACGGCGAGCAACCTCGCGCTCCGCAGCGAGACGCTTTAGACCGCTCGGCTACTCCACCGCGGCTCCATTTAAGACCGCTTCAACTGCACGCGAGCCATGTGCCGGACATCCATCATGTTGAAAGTACATCGCCATTCTGTCATGCAGTGAAACATCTTGTAGGAAAATCGATAGAGCAGTACGTAAGAAATCAGCATACACCGCACCATTTAGATTGCCATCGATAAAATAGGGGCCAATTATCCTTCATATAATGTCTGTATTGCTTATGGGACTTAACTACGGGGTCACCAGTCCCTAAACTTACAAACCACTTATCAATTAGCTTATCCTAAGGACGGCACAAATATCCATGCCCGAGGGGGGATTCGAACCCCCGACCATAGTGGCCTTGCAGACCGTGACTGGAGCGCCTCATTCCACTCGGCCACCGCGGCCGGCAATTATCCTTCCTCTCATAATGCCGCACCATGCATTAACCCGCGAAGGTCGCTGATGTTACACTTGTCGCAGCCATCGTGGTTTTTTCGTTGGCCAGTAGTGAATATTATGTCGGTTTACGTTACCTCTGTTCGTGAATGACGTTAAATAGATCGCTAGAAAAAATCTGTTATACTCCCGTAATTTATTTTGTGTCCAGCAGAAAAACCATACAAGACATTCAAAGTCTTCGCCATGCAAATCCTGTTGTATAGAAATATGGTATGGGTGAACTTTATGTTGATGTAGAATTCTCAACACCGACGTTTTTGAGATTCCCTATTCTCGCTCAAATTGTCTGCTACTGATAGGCGCATTAGCCGAAACTGCAGCTAAAACACCTACTTGGGCATTATCATTTGTTGCAGGTCGTGGTTGACGTTTCAATTGTGGCTGAACACTTCCTGTCTCTTTTAAACAACGTAATTATCTGACGCAAGATCCGGACACTTGGATGATGTCTTCGAGAATAACGATAAACATACATAGCACAGGGCCGTTGGACATTATGACCATAATAGCTATATATAAATACCATATCGACCATTTCTACAATTGGTAAACGGTCCATTTTAAGACGAGTAATGTATCACGAAGCAATTACCGTCCGCACTGGTGAAATGTTACGCGATACCACGTACTTATACTAACTATCTCTTTGGCACTTCTCTCGCACACGCAGTGTCGACACTGTGTTAAACTCGGATTTGGCAAGTTTTAATATTTGCAGGGTGGCCGGATGCCCTTCCTGCCGCCACCTGTCCCCCCCCCCCCCCCCCCCGCCAGGGTGGAGATGTGTACCCCAAATGTCTGCGTATAGTTTAAGATGTGTGAAAGTGTAAAGTGTTACGAAATGTTTACGAATCGTGTAACTGAGGTGGGACTTGTGGAGCAGCCCAGTATTCACATAGGGGGATATGAAAAACCGCCTAAAAACCACATCTAGGGTGACCGGCACTCCGACCCCTTTCGTTAATCCGCCGGGTGGATTCTAACCGGGCCGGTACGCCTCCCCGTCCTGAAAAGCGGTGCGTTAGACCACACGGCTAACCGGGCGGTTCATACCACGTACTTATACGTTTGTGACTATTACAGCGCCATCTATCACAAAGCGAAAAAGAGTTCCAAATTAAACATTTATATTTAGTTACGTACTGAATTTGTAATAAAAATACGTTTTACATATTTTAAAAAATGCAGTTTATATCCGTTTGACCTATGGCAGCGCCATATAATGGCCCAACGATAGCGCCAACGGACAACACACACACACACACACATATATATATATATATATATATATATATATATATATATATATATATATATATCGATGACTGGCAATGATTCTTTCTTCAGTACGGAGGCACTCCAAATCCGTTATTCATAAAAACTACGGTTTCGAGTAATAGACGGCAGGGTGAAGTCGAGAGTTTGTATGTTGTATGTAGTAGGGGGTGGGGGTTTCACTCATGGAAAAATTCCTGTAGTAGTTGGTGTTAGGGCTGCACCTTTTTTAGACTGAAGACAGGTGATAGATATTCCTGCTTAAAGGAAGTCCCTCTAAGAAATGAACCACCTTTGACAAAGTCTAAGAATATAAGTAATAAGGGAATTACTGTTTTTCATCAAAATATACAGGGTATCAGAGATAAAGTTAATGAAATGCTTATTGATACTGATTCTGACATTATTGGTATTTCAGAGCACTTTTTAAGTGGTGTGACAATTCAGAGACTTCCTTTGCCAGGATACAGGTTAGCTGCCTTTTACTCTAGGAGTTCCTTGCAGTCTGGGGGAGTGGCCATGTATGTAAAAAACGATTTTTCATCGGAGTCAATCGATTTTTCTAAACACTGCACAGAACAGATATTTGAATGTTGTGCAGGAATTGTTAATGTTAATGGAACTAAACTAGTAATAGTTGTTATTTATAGATCCCCTGACTCAGATTTTAAAATGTTTCTGCCCAAGCTGGAATTGGTTCTGGGTTCACTGTATAGGAAGTATAAAAATTTTATTGTGTGTGGAGATTTCAACATTAATTGTGTAGGTGATAGCTCAAGGAAACGTCAGCTGTTAGATCTATTTAATTCCTATAACATGATGCAAACAGTATTTTTTCCAACGAGAGTGCAAGGAAATAGCAGTTCTACCATTGACAATATTTTTGTTCATTCTTCATTATTAGAGGGGCACTCTGTCAGCAGAATAGTAAATGGCCTATCAGACCACGATGCCCAACTTTTAATTCTAAAAAGTATTTGTTCTCAAACAAATGTTAAACATAAATATCAACTACTCAGAAAAGTTAATCCAGTTGCAATTGAGACCTTTTTAAGCCTAATTAAGGAACAAGAATGGCAGGATGTTTATAGTGCTGATAATGCAGATGATAAATATAATGCTTTTCTGAACACATTTATTATGCTATTTGAAAGTTGCTTTCCACTAGAACGCTCAAAACAGGGTACTTTCAGTAACAGACAGCCAGGGTGGATGACAAAGGGGATAAGAGTATCATGTAGAACTAAGCGGGAGTTGTATCAAAATGTTAGAAGCAGTCAGAATGAAGATGCAGTAGCTCATTACAAACAGTACTGTAAGGTTCTGAAAAATGTCATTAAGAATGCAAAAAGTATGTGGTACGCAAAAAGAATAGCAAACTCTCGGGATAAAATTAAAACTATCTGGTCAGTCGTGAAGGAAGTGTCTGGTCAGGAGCAGCAGGTAGAAGATATAACGTCAGTGCGTAGTAGGAATGTTTCTGTTACTGACAAGTTAGATATATGTGCAATATTCAATAATCACTTTCTGAATATAGTAGAGGAACTAAACAAAACTCTAGTTTCTACAGGTAATCATATAACGTTTTTAGAAAATGCGTTTCCGAGGCTGTTGCCTGAAATGATCCTTCATGATACTTCCATAGGTGAGATTGAGTCAATAATTAAATCACTAAAGACTAAGGACTCTTGTGGATATGATGGGGTATCTAGCAGAATTCTAAAGTACTGTTCTCCATATGTTAGCCCAGTACTAAGCCATATTTGTAATTTTTCCTTTCGGAATGGTCAGTTTCCTAACAGATTAAAGTACTCAATAGTGAAACCGCTTTATAAAAAAGGTGAAAGGGATAATGTAGACAACTATAGACCTATTTCTATGCCATCGGTTTTTTCCAAAGTTATTGAAAAGGCTGTATATTCAAGTTTAATTGATCATTTCAGTTCACATAATTTCCTGTCAAACGTACAGTTTGGTTTTAGAAGTGGTTTAACGACCGAAAACGCTATATTTTCGTTTCTCTGTGAGGCACTTGATGGGTTAAATAAGAGGCTACGGACATTAGGCGTCTTCTTTGATTTAACAAAAGCGTTTGATTGTGTTGATCACAAAATATTGTTGCAGAAGTTGGAACATTATGGAATACGGGGAGTAGCCCACAACTGGTTCACCTCTTACTTTAATAATAGACAACAGAAGGTAATTCTCCGCAATGTAGAAAATGGCTATGACGTGCAATCCCAATGGGGCACAATTAAGTATGGGGTGCCCCAGGGGTCTGTTTTGGGACCATTGCTGTTTCTTATTTATATAAATGATATGCCTTCGAGTATAACAGGTGATTGTAAAATATTTTTGTTTGCTGATGATACCAGCTTGGTAGTGAAGGATGTTGCTCGTAATATTGACACAGTATCAAATAATGCAGTTCAAGAGATAAGTTCATGGCTAATAGAAAACAAGTTGATGTTAAATCACAGTAAAACTCAGTTCTTACAATTTCTAACACATAATTTGACGAAATCTGACATTATGATTACACATAATGGGCATGTGATAAGTGAGACTGAACAGTTCAAATTTCTAGGTGTTCATATAGACAGCAAGCTGTCATGGAAAGCCCATGTTCAGGATCTTGTTCCAAAACTAAATTCTGCTATATTTACCATTAGAACAATATCTGAGATAAGTGATTTTTCAACACGAAAAGTAGTCTATTTCGCTTACTTTCACTCACTTATGACGTACGGCATTGTTTTTTGGGGTAACTCGCCTGATGCAAAAAGGATATTTCTGGCTCAAAAACGGGCGGTTCGAGCAATATCTGGTGTAAGTTCGCGAACGTCATGTCGACCCCTTTTCAGTAGTCTGGGAATTTTGACTCTGGCGTCACAATATGTTTTTTCTTTAATGTCGTTTGTTGTTAATAATATCAGCTTATTCCCATGAGTTAGTAGCTTTCACTCGGTGAATACTAGACAGATGTCTAATCTACATTTGCACCGCACCACCTTAACACTTGTGCAGAAAGGGGTGCAGTATTCTGCGGCATCCATTTTCAATAAGCTGCCACAAGAACTTAAGAATCTTAGCACTAATCCACATGCTTTCAAATCTAAATTGAAGAGTTACCTCGTGGCTCACTCCTTTTATTCTGTCGAGGAACTCCTAGAAAAGTTAAACAATTAAGCTAATTTATTTTTTCTTTATTGATTCTTTTCACTTTTTCTATTGCCATTATTGTGTAACAATTAATGTATTGACTTGTTCCATGACCATGGAGTCTTACTCCTGAAGTGGGTCCTATGGAACAGAATAAATAAATAAATATGTATGTTGGAGGCGTGCTTAGGTAATCCGTGCAGCTGTAGTGATCGCTGCGTCCTCATTGGTGTAGGGGTCAGCGTTGCTTAGAAAGCAGGAGACACTGGTTAGATTCCTGGCTGGGTACACATTTTCAACTTGACCCATTTGCAGTTAATATACATTCCATGAATGTTCCATATATTAATATGTAGATGTGATTTGCAAGTCAGTTTGCGAATTTCGTTTTGTGCCGCAATTACCAATGAAATTAATCATTCCTTTTGTAATCTACTCTCATATTGGAAATTTCCATAGAAGCTGCTGTCTTTCTGCCGTTTTTATCAAGTCCGATTTTTCATGTATGAGCAAGTGTTACGCTCCATGGTCACGATTTTAATCTCACGTAACACGCGGTCAATAGCATCAACCCTAGCTGCGATTCAACAGGGATCTGATTTCAAAATCAGAAATTTCAATAAGATTTCTCCTTTACTTTTCACCGTTTTAGAAGCAAACCCAGCATCTGTCCACAAGAGCTACGACTATATGCTTCTACCAGTAGGAACATTCCTACCGTTTTATAACTTTATCTTCCCTCCTTTTCAAAATTTCCCTCTTATTCTCAGATTATTTCTATCAGATCACAGATTCAGTTTCTTTTTGTCACTCAGTTGCAAAATCAGCAATCAATTCCTGTTCAAACCATACTTTTACACTGTTAAATTACGCGAGAATATCATTAAACACTAACAATTGTCCCATCCCTCTGAAGTAGTCAGAGAGTTTACGAGACACAGGCAAAGCGTGGCTCCCCACCCTTCTTACCGTTTTCCCCACAACCCTCACCTTTCTCGGTCATTTAGTACAGAACGTCAGTCACATCGTTGGTGAGAGGCAGTACGTTAAATTTTCTAACATGGGCACACGCTGAACACTGCGAATATCGGAATATTGAATTCTCTAACGATTTCCGAAATGAAATTTCTCTTTCGCGTTGCTCCAACTACCAATCTTCGTTAAAATCACATAATTCCTGTCGTGCAGCTATTATCACGTCAGAACTCTTCGCACACGAATCAATGAATTACCTGTGCGCAAATAACACCTCCACCGTTGCACCACCATTTTATTTTATGCCTTTTGTACGTGATACTTTGACAATCTATATCTGTGCATATTGCTATCCGATGACGCTCTTTTACAACTCTTTTTCACAACTACATTGTTCTCAGCTAACGTTTGATTGTAACCTGTGTCAAATGTTCATATAGCTTTTGAGACTTAACTACGGGGTCATCAGTCCCCAAACTTACAAACGACTTATGAACTAGCTACAACTAAGGACGGCACAAATATCCATGCCCGAGGGGGGGATTCGAACCCCCGACCGCAGTGGCCGTGCAGACCGTGACTGAAGCGCCTCAGTCCCCTCGGCCACCGCGGCCGGCCAACTTGTGTCCTTTCAAATCCTGCCTCTATTTGTGGTGGCCCCTCCTATATTCTGAAGGGAGCAATGGCGCTCCTTTGTATTTTTATACCACAATACGCATAGCTAATTTTTTCGTCAAGTATTTGCAGTTAGTGGCATAACAGAAATGTAATTTGAATTTTGAATCGTTTCTATCACGTTAGTGAGTAGCGTAGTTTGGTGTGTTCGCAATACAAAAGAAATAAAAAAAAAGTTCAAATGTTTGCTAAGCTTATGGGACTTAAATTGCGGGGTCATCACTCCCTTAACTTACAAACTACGTATGAACTACCTTATACTAAAGATAGCACAAGATCCATGGCCGAGGGAGGATTCAACCCCGGCCTCGCGCATCGGAGCATAGCGCCTCAATGGGCTCGGATGGTCTGCCGCGGCTATGTTCGCAACCTGACGCGGTTAGAAATGTAGTTAAGCCACTTATAATTCCAGCATTGTTTTACGTACTGCTGTTTTGTAAATTTTCTAGATAACTGTTCCATTTCTCCTCCGTGTTTGTTACAGTACAGATTAGACATTATTAATACGTCTGTAATTGGGCCGAAGAACGAACCAGGAAATAGAGCTGCACTGTATGCTTTAATCATGTACAGGTACACAGGATGATTTCTTTCAACCGTGTACAAACGCTACGGATTGATTAATGAGAGGATAGGAACACACAGGGTTTAATGAACGAATGCCCGGAAAAGCACGCTTTCCAAGTACGATACCTATTATCAAATCATACTTCGTTACAGAGGCTGCAGTCCAGTAACAGACATAGTTACACTATGCATGGTGTCCATTTAGACGACAGTACTTTTTCTCATACGTCGTGCCCTACGATCGTCTCCTGCCATAGAAATTCGTAATATCCCGTCCGACGTACTTCTCTCGCTGACTCAGCTTTGTACACAATGGCCCAGTATTTGAATCTACGGCTTGCCGACACGGTGTTTACTTAGGGAAGGGAATACGTCAACGGGCGGCTGCAGATGACCGTATACTGAGCTTACTAGCTTCAGAGTTTCCAATTAGGAAGCAGTTTCGTAACCGGATCATTCCGCGATTTGTGTCATGGATCCTATTCACAAACGGAGTGGTATCTTTAAAGTTCATAACAGTCAATTTGATGATGGTATACATAATTATCATGATATGGTGACAGCGAATCATCACCATCAGTGCAGCCGTGTGTGTGGGCCAGTAAAATTAGCGACCGTATTTTGGGACCTGTTTTGTTTCTACGTTGCCTGTTTTTGAGCTACATATTAATTGTTCTTTAGGTAACTGAAGTCCCCGTTAGATGTCGGATCATTGGTCACGAACACGAGACCGTGAATCTTGTATTTTTTCGATCCTTACATTCTGTTTAATTGTTTTGTTTGTATGTATTTTCAAGGATCAGACTCGAAAGTAACCGTTTTCTTTACATCCTGTGTAGGATATGATGGGTCATACCTTTTTTGTCAAATGTCGAGTGTCTGGCCGATTACTGCAACTTCATTGATCACGCAATGCAAAACTTCGTTGCTGTCCAGTTAAAATTGCAAAGAGGGCGGTAAAACGATGTATAACCCCTGATAGTTCAGTCACAAATAGCAGTTACTCAACGGGTCTATAGCGCGTATTCTGCGCGCAGTAGAGCCAGGGCCAAATCGGTACTGTCACGATAACTTTACTCCTAAGCATAATTATTCGACGTTACTCTTTTAACTATGTCCATTTTGAACCATTAACAGAAGATGCCTATTAACATGGTGAAAGAGTTCATCATTTTTTAGAAATTATTAAAGGGATGATTGACTATTGTCCTAGTTACTCTATATATATGAATGTCTGTATATCCTGTATGTGCTCATAAACCATTCATTCGTTTGCAATGAAACTTTGGTGAACTATTCACCGTACGCCCAGGAAGGTTCCTGACCCAAAAACAAACTCGTAGTTTTTTGAAACTCTTACAGGAATTAGTTTAAAAAATTGCGAATTTGATTACAGAGGGCAGGGTAGAGCTGGGAATTTGTATCTGACGGGAGGCGTGCTTAGGTAGTCCTTGTAGGTGCGGTGATCACTGTGTCCCCAGTGGTCTAGTGGTCAGCGCAACTACCTAGAAAGCGGGAGACCCTGGTTCTAATCCCGGTTGGGTACACATTTTCAGCTTTGCCCATTCGCAGTTGATATCATATATTCTGTAAATATGAGAGAATAACAATTGCGTGATCAAAAATGACGTCTGTTCTTTCGAAACAGATCCCACCACATGTATATAAAACTACATTTGTTATCTCGAAGGCGAGTACTTCCTCGTGTAACGACGATGACACCACCCCCCCTGAGCAGGACAGGACTTTGAGAGTCCCTGGGGGGGGGGGGGGGGGGTAAAGATTCACAGGTTGAAACGCACAGTCCTACATAAATACGTATCAACACTGCCAGAGCTCTTCATTAGCGGAGTAGCAACCCAGAAATGAACGGTAATGTCTCTGGATATTGATTTATTATTATCACCTGTGTCTGAGGTACACGGCAGAATCGTTCCCATTTACGTTCATTTCTTAGATGCTATTCCGCTAGTGGTAGAGCCTTAGCAACGTTAATACATACTTATATAGGGGATCATGAGGCAGAATTGAAGTTTAAGATGTGGAGGGTGACATGCTTTAAGACAGTCTTTGCATCGTATCCACAGGTGGCTTAGTGGTTATAGTGCGTGCCTTGTAAGTCCGAGGTCCTGGGTTTAATTATTTTCTGTCCTCTATTTCTATAAACACAATACTTTATTCACCGGGCAACCACAGTCGAATTCACCGCTACGACTATTAAAATAATAATGGGAATCAGCTAATATAGAGTCAAAGTAACATATGGTTAAGATTTGAAAGAAATAAGCACCTGATGATGCAAATTCAATTTGCGAAACCGGTCGTGAGTTCTTGGTAAAGAATTTTTAACGGTCGCAGCGGTGCGCAATTAAAAAAAAGACTCTATTTCTATACCTGGCGACATATAAGAAGGCGCTCTCGCACACAGAGGCGGAGCGATAGGTGAGGAAGGGAGCTACGACCCGAGCGCCTGCGGGAAAAACATTGCGTAACTCGCAGCCAGCCACGCGCCGAAAGAATGAACATTATTGGCTGTCATTGCGGTAATGGAGGGGTTGCGCAACCGGCTGAAAACTGGGCCGCCTTCGTAGGTGACGCCGACTCTATATGTTTGACATACGAGGCGCGTCCAGAAAGTAAGTTCCGTTTAAATTTATCTCCACTGCAGCGCTGCGACTGCGGTTTCGCAGATGCGCTGTTGACGATGTGTATCAAGAAGAAGAACGTACGACATTTGGAGATCGCTGTCAGTTACGTACGCTTTGTTGTGCTTGTTTGAAATGTCGGCGTTCATTGAAAATCCCGCCGCCTGTGAAATCAGGTCGGTGATTCGGTTTCTGAATGCGAGGAAAGGGAAACAAAGTGAAATTTATCGGCTAGTTTGCGATGTTTACGGATAGAATGCGACGAGTGATTCGATGGTGAGAAGATTGATCCGACAGTTCAATTGCGGGCGTAGTGATGTACACGATGAAGAACGAAGTTGGCGTCCACCTTTGGTTACAGAAGACCTGGTTCACGCGATTGATGACAAGATCCATCTGAAGTCTTTCCTTGGCGGTCATCACTTCTCCAATGACGACGAGCTGAAAGAAACTGTTTCCAACTGGTTGAAGACACAGGCGGCAGATTTCTATGAAGAAGGTGTACAAAAACTAGTGCCACGCTATGACAAATGCCTGCAAAATTTCGGCAGTTATGTGGAAAAGTAGTTTCAGAGTTGTAGAATTTTGTGAAATGAAAATTTCTTCTGTATCAGTGTACAATTTCATTTTATTACCAAACGGAACTGACTTTCTACATGTACATCTACATAGATACTCTGCAAATCACATTCAAGTGCCTGGCAGAGGATTCATTAACCACTATCATATCTTTTCTCTACCGTTCCATTCTCCAAAAGCGCGCGGGAAGAAAGAACACCTAAATCGTTCCGTTTTCGATCTGATGTCTCTTATTTTATTGGGATGGTCATGTCTCCCTAAGTAGGTGGGTGCTAGCAAAATATTTTCACATTCAGAACTAAAAGAGTCGGTGATTGAAACTTCGCAAACAGATCACGTCGCAATGAATAACGTCTTTCTTTTAATGATTTCCACCCCAATTCTTGCAACATTTCCGTGACACTTTCCCCCCCGTATCGTGATAAAACAAAACGAGCTGCCCTTCTCTGAACCTTCTCAATGTCTTCCGTCAGTCCCACCTGGTGAGGGTCCCACAAGAGGCAACAGTACTCCAGGGGAGGACGCACAAGTGTGATGTAGGCAGTCTCTTTGGTGGATCTGGTGCATCTTCGAAGCGTTCTGCGGATGAAACGTAACCTTTGGTTCGCCTTCCCCACAATATTTTCTATGTGTTCTCTCCAGTCAAAGTTGTTCGTAATTGTAACGCCTAGGTATTTGGTAGATTCTACGACCTTAAGGTTTGACTGATTTATCGCGTAATTAAAGTTCAGCGGATTTCTTTTAGTAGTCATGTGTATTACTTCACACTTTTTTATTTAGTGTCAACTGCCAATTTTCGCACCATGCAGAAATTTTGTCTAAATCGCTTTGCAGTTGCTTTTGATCCTCTGTTGATTTCACTAACCGATAAACGACAGCATCATCCGCGAACTGTCTAAGGGAGCTGTTCAGATTGTCTCCTAAATCATTTATAAACACGAGGAAGAGTAGGGACCTATAACGCGTCCCTGTGGAACGCCATATATCACTTCTGTTTTACTCGATGACTTACCGTGAATTACAACGAACTGTGTTCTTTCTGATAGGAAATCGTGAATCCAATCGCACAATTTGGGGGGGGGGGGATATTCCATAAGCACGCAATTTCATAAGAAGCCGCTTGTGGGGTACAGTGACTAAAGCCTTCCTGAAATCCAGAAATATGGAATCGATTTGAGATCCCTTGTCGATGGCACTTGACACTTCATGTGAATAAAGGGCAAGCTGTGTTTCGCAAGAGTAGTACTTTCTGAATCCGTGTTGACTACTGGTTAATAGGTCGTTCTCTTCGAGGTAGTTCGTAATATTCGAACAAAGCATATGTTCAAAAATCCTACTGCAAATCGACGTCAATGAGATAGGCCTTGCCTTTCTTGAATATTGGAGTAACTTGGGCAACTTTCCAGTCTTTGGGTACGGATCTTAGTGTCAATTGCCAATTTTCGCACCATGCAGAAATTTTGTCTAAATCGCTTTGCAGTTGCTTTTGATCCTCAATTGACTTCACTAACCGATACACAACAGCATCATCCGAGCCTCTGGACGCGCCTCGTATATCGAGACTGAATATATCTCAGGACATTGATTTATTATTTTCTATTTTTATAATCGATTAACGCGGTAGTTAGCTGATATAGTAATTAAGAAGCAATAAATGGTGGCCTCTCTCCAGGCTATCCGGTAATAAATTTTCTATCTCCATTATATTATTGACATCCAAGCCGTCACTTTCATGATGAGATTTCGTAACGGAGATGAACAGCGGTGGCGTCGCTACTGGCACCCGGTCTCCCACCCTGCACTGTGACGCAGCCGATCGGACGTCGCTGGCCCGGGGCGCACAGTGGCCGGTCGGTTGCCCCGGCTTATAGACTACCCGCGGCGCACGGCGGCCCCGGAACGGCCCATTTCCAATCAGTGCGCGGCCGGCGGCTCGCTGTGATTGGTTCGGCTCCAGCGGCGGCAGATTGCCGGGCCAGGTGCGGATTGGCTGCGGGAATTGAAATCTGAAATATTCAGCAGTCGGCGGCGGCCGGAAGTAGGCAACTGTGCCCACCGGACCCCGGCCGGCGCATTAATACTTCACACTTCCCCGCGGACGCCGCCAATCATTCTCGGAGGCGAAAAATTAATGGCGCGCATCGAACGAGCCAAGCTGCTCCCTTTTATTTTTACTGCCTTTCTCCTCGCTTTCTATCGGTGGGCGCTACTGGGTTTGAAGTCAGAGCTCTGCACATAGCGAGAATGCAGTTCATTTAACTAGTATCAGTTCTACATCTACATGGGATACTCTGCAAATCACATTTAAGTGCCTGGCAGCGAGTTCATCGAACCACAATTATACTATTTATCTCCCACTCCATTCTCGAATAGCGCGTGGGAAGAATGAACACCTGAATCTCTATGTTCGAGCTCTGATTTCTCGTATTTTATTCTGATGATCATTTCTACCTATGTAAGTGCGAGTCAACAATATATTTTCGCATTCGGAGGAGAATGTTGGCGATTGGAGTTTCGTAAGTAGCACACGCCGCAGCGATAAGCGCCGTTGTTGTAATGATTCCCATCCCAGATCCTGTATCATTTCCGTAACGCTGTCTCCCATGTATCGTGACAACACGAAACGAGCTGCCCTTCTTTGGACTCTTTCGATGTCCTTTAAGGACAAACACACACACACCCATGCCCCAGGGAGGACTCGAACCTCCACGGCGAGTAAATGTTCAAATGTTCAAATGTTTGTTAAGCTTATGGGACTTAACTACGGGGTCATCAGTCCCTAAACTTACAAACTACTTATGAACTAGCTAAGACTAAGGACGGCACAAATATCCATGCCCGAGGGGGGGATTCGAACCCCCAACCGTAGTGGCCGTACAGACCGTGACTGGAGCGCCGCAGACCCCTCGGCCACCGCGGCCGGCGTATTATTATTCTTCGCTGTATGTTCTGAAGGCTTTTACAGTTGATGCCTCTTTAATTTATAGTTATAAGATATTTTACCAAATATACATTATTGATTAATGTTCAATGCTCAGAAAGATAACATGAAGCGTGGATTATGCCTTCATGGAGAATTTACAAATGCGCAAGAAGAGGTGCGCAGTAGCTTCATTGTCTTCCTTCGGGACCATTCGTGCGTAACCGCCAGGGTTCGAGTAGGCAGGAGCTGGTGTCTCTACCAGCTCCAACGCTAATGTCAAAAGCGGCGTTTTCCCTCGCCCCTTGCCCCTCCTTGCCGCGGGAGCGCCCTCCAGAGGGTTCATAAGAGAATTTGAATCGCAGCCGCGCATGCGCATTGCAACGCTGTAGCCACTGCCGCGTACATTAAGTGGTCGCGCTATGACTCGTATACGTGCTGTCTCCGCGACGTGAATCGTTTCTATATGATTAAATGTACGTATAAAAAGATCTGATAAAAAAACGAAACGAAGAATGATAGTTTAAAAACACTTAAATTTTATTTTTACTTTTTTTTTTTTTTTTTTCGCAAAACGCTTTTTTTTGGAGGTACCCTGAACCAGTGAACACACAGGTCCAACCGCCATTGTTAAGGCGTTGCCCCAGCATTGGCTTTGAGAACTGCTGCTCCTGTTTGATGGACACATTCGCAAACTGGCTTTGTAGTTTACAACAGAAAATTATCCGTTGTTATAATACAGTTCTACATTGTTGTAGCTGTAAATCTGTATTTCACTCTCTGCTCTAAATCCATACCGATTCATTTCTAATGAGATGTGGCGTTTGCGATGACTGGGGGGAGATTTTTGAGAACTTCGTGAAGCTAACAATACTAAGCAGTGTAACAATTTTACAAAATGGTTGAAAAATTTCACCTAAACAACTTTCTATCTATATCTAAGTAGCAGATTTTCCTCAAGTTATCGAAGAGGCTATATATTCGAGGTCTTTTAGTCATTTCAGTTCCCATAGCATGCTTTGAAATGTACATTTTGGTTTGAAAAGGTGTTTAACAAATAATCATGCCTCATTATCTTCTCCCTGTGAAACACCTGAAGGATTAAATAAGACAGCAGAAAGTGATCCTCTACAGCGTTGAAAATAGCTTTGGTGTGCACTCTCAATAGGGTTCAATTACGTGTGGTTCAGTATGCCCTAGGGTTCTGTTCTGGTGCCACTGTTGTGTCTCATTTACATAAATGATATACCTTCAAGTACAACAAGTAATTCTATGGTATTTCTGATTGCTGTTGCCAGTATCTTGATTGTGAAATATGTTGTTGGCAATATTGATGCAGTAGAATATAACAAAGTTAAATAAGTTCGAGAACTCAAGAAAACAAATTGATGCTACATCACAGTAAAGCTTCTACAGTTTTTAACGCACAATAATAATAATAATAATAATAATAATAATAATAATAATAATAATAATAATAATAATAATAATAAAAGAAAAAATCAGAATGGGCACATAAGTTCAAAAGAACTGTTAAAATTTCTAACCGTTCGAACAATGTTCAAATACTTATAAACTACTTAAACTAACCTAACAGACACACACACACACACACACACACACACACACACACCAAGGAAGAGGGAAGATTCGAACGTCCGACGGGGAGTTACCGAGCGCTCCATAGCAAAGCGCCTTATACCTCTCGGCCACCCACCGCGATCTAGGCGTTGAGATATATAGTAACCTGTCATGGAAAGCTCATGTTCAAGATCTTGTGCAAAAACCAAATGCTGTGTTGTTTACCATTAGAATTGCTTCTGAAGTAATGGACAGCTCAACACAAAAAGTTTTCTACTTTCCTTATTTGCATTCGCTTACGACGTATAGTGTTACAATATAGTAATTTTAAAAAAGTTATTACTCAGAAATGGGCAGTTAGAGCAATATGTTGGTTAAGTTCGTGTACCTCTGTTTAGCAGCTTGTGAAATCTGACATTGGCCTCTCAGTACATATTTCCTTGTATGTCGTTTGTTGTTGATAGTATTTTCTTATTCCCAAGAGTAAGCAATTCATTCACTAAATACTACACAGAAATCGAATCTACATTTGCATCACACTACTTTGATCTTTATGCAGAAAGGTGTGCAGTATTCTGCCGCATCCATTCTTAATAAGTTGCCACAAGAATTCAACGTGTTTATTAGTAACCCACGCACTTTCAAGATTAAACTTAAAAACATTACTCGTGGATCATTGTTTTTACACTGTCGAGTAATTCCTGAACGAATTATAAAATTAATATAATTTCTGTGTTACGTTGTTTCTTCTTTTTTTTTTTTCCTTCTTTTACACGTAGACCTGTAGTGTGCTTATGAATGCTATACATTTCACTTTATAAATTAGTATTACATTTCTGACTCACTCCTTGACCATGGAGGCTTCTTCCTCAGTTCGGAACAGCGATACATGAAGCCTAAAACTGATTCGCTATGCGGGTTGGCACATTATAATTTTGATGTATGGCACAGTTTGTTAACGAGGTATTATAGTGCGTGTCACATAGGAAGGCTCTCCAGTTTGCAGCCGTTCTCCGCATCCCCCTCCATTACCGCACAGGCAGCCAAAAATATTCATTCTCTATGTGTGTTATGCAGTGTTTCTCCCGCAGACTCCACTGTTGGCGCTCGGCCTTATTTCCTCCCTTGAACGCTCCCCCTATCGCTCCGCCTCTATGCGCGGAAGCACCTTCCTAGATGAAGCCAACTATAGCCATAGTAAGCAGTTTGCTGCAGAAGATGGTAAGATATTCACAGTTAAGTGTAATGATAGAAATAGTTGAATATCATAATACGCCTAATTCATAGTGGAACATCCTCCGCCGCCCGCGGTGGCCGAGGGGACTGAGGCGCTCCAGTCACGGTCTGCACGGCCACTACGGTCGGGGGTTCGAATCCCCCCTCGGGCATGGATATTTGTGCCGTCCTTAGTATAAGGTAGTTGATAAGTAGTTTGTAAGTTTAGGGACTGATGACCCCGTAGTTAAGTTCAATAAGCTATACAAACATTTGAACATTTTGAACATTTGAATATCCTCCAGGCTTGACTGTTGGATGTATGCATGCCGTATCGTAAGTTTCTTATGAGGTTTTCGGTACATAAATCAGATAGTTTGTAGCAAGGAATCTAAAATAAGATTCATCGCACCATACCACATATTTGATTCCTCAAGTGTCCATATCCTATGATGGTTGTTCAACGTCCTTAAAAGCTTTAGTTGGCTTCCGTTATTAAGGATTTAACAACTGCAGTCTTTTAATGAATGTTAACCCTAGGAGCTTAAAGGAATTTTAGGTTACATGGAGCACCAACTAAGGGCAACTGTTGCCCGTGGTCAAATGAGATGTAAATCCTCTAAATAGCAAGTAAATTGCACATAATTTTGTTTCCAATGTAAGATGGCAACCGAAAACCCAAGGACCAGCCCAGACCCCTCTCCACCTTTCCCTTATGATGTAGTCAAAGATAGGGTCTACCGAGAACTTTGAATTTTTCATTTTCCTCGAATGCACTTGGCCACCAGCTCAATTTGTTTTGGTGGGAAAACCTTGTTATTTTCAGCACTAGATGTCAGCCTCACAACAACCTCCGTTCCCCTCCCCAATTGTGAAGACGCCCACTACAGCAGCAAAATAAAATGTTTGTATAGTTTATGGGACTTAGCTACGGGGTCATCAGTCCCTAAACTTACAAACTACTTATGAACTAACTACCACTAAGGACGGCACAAATATCCATGCCCGAGGGGGGATTCGAACCCCCGACCGTAGTGGCCGTGCAGACCGTGACTGGAGCGCCTTAGTCCTCTCGGCCACCGCGGCCGGCACTACAGCAGCAGTGCCATATTGGATGTAAGTATTGTTTATAATCATTCAAGGACAATTCAAAAATTTAAACTTCCCAGTAAACGTCATCTTGGATTATATCGTTGGGGGAGGAGGGTGGCGTTGTCTTGGACTTTCTCCGGCGGCCATTTTTTTCCGGAACCGGTAGCGATACCATCTTGATAACGCCATGGTGACTTTGCCATATTAGTACCCAGGTGGCTGAAGAGGGAGGAAGAAGAAAGCTATGTCCCATCGACAGTGTGATCATTAGACACGGAGACAGAAGAGGGGAGAGGACACCTGGCAGGACACCAGGCTGGACAGTGTCCTGTTCTTGGTTTGCTTTCCTGGTTGTTGGCAGGACAGTAAGAATTTTGGTCGCATAGAGTACCAACACATGACAAAATATGCCCATGGCTACAAAATTCCCACAGTTTAATTGCAGTTATTAACATTGTAACCATAGAAACGTAAAGTGTAATACTTTCTAAGATAAGAGACAAATAGGAAAAGTTACGTAGACAAAGAGGGATATATATATTATTATTTTTATTAAAGGAAAAATTTACGGACAATTTTTGCTCATGCTTTGAGCTTGTAGGGTTGCACCAGACGAAACCGTATTGCTGAAGTGGGTGTTTAGTTTGCAGTCGCTTTTGCCGTTATAGTTTAATGTTTTCAATCACAACTGTTCTTAGTGCGCCTCGCTCGTTGTAAGCTAACTTCGCGATTCGCCCGCTATTTTTCTTGGCCAATATTGTTTCACATTAATTTGTGTATGCTGTCTTACCGTGAATACTGTCGCTTGTGAAAAGTTCAACAATGCAGCCGGTTTATTCACTCGTGCTTCCACTAAACGTTTACCTTCGAGTTGACTTCTTTGGAAGAGCAACATGATGTACTACTCTGCAAGGTACACATATTATTTCTTCACTCCCTACAATTAAACACGTATTCTTCAGTCGCAGGTTGATTTCCGAAAGCGTGTATTTTAATGAAAAATAAGCAGTCGGAAATACGATGGTGTACCGAAAAATAAAGCCTCCAGATATTTCGTGTAAAAACTCGTAACATTTATTGGATCGTGCCCTGTTAACACGTACGCATTGATAATAACTTGCAACATGACGTGCACTACTGGCCATTAAAATTGCTTCACCAAGGAGATATGCAGGTGATAAACGGGTATTAATTGGACAAATATATTATATTAGAACTGACATGTGATTACATTTTCATGCCATTTGGGTGCATAGATCCTGAATAATCAGTGCCCACAACAACCACCTCTGTCCGTAATAACGGCCTTGATACGCCTGGGCATTGAGTCAAACAAAGCTTGGATGGCGTGTACAGGTACAGATGCCCATGTAGTTTCAACACGATACCACAGTTCATCAAGAGTGGCGTATTGTGACGAGCCAGTTGCTCGGCCACCATTGACAGACGTTTTCAATTGATGAGAGATCTGGAGAATGAGCTGGCCAGGGCAGCAGTCGAATATTTTCCGTACCCAGAAAGGCCCGTACAGTACCTGCAAAATGCGGTCGTGCATTATCCTGCTGAAGTGTAGGATTTCGCAGGGATCGAATGAAGGGTAGAGCCACGGGTAGTAACACATCTGAAATGTAATGGCCACTGTTCAAAGTGCCGTCGATGCGAACAAGAGTCAACAAGACGTGAAACCAATGGCACCCCATACCATCACGTCGATAACGAATACACGCATTCAAAGTGCATTCACCTCGATGTCGCCAAACACGGATGCGATCATCATGATGCTGTAAACAGAACCTGGATTCAACCGAAAATATGACGTTTTGCCATTCCTGCACCCAGGTTCATTGTTGCGTACACCGTCGCAGGCGCTCCTGTGTTGCAGCTTCAAGGGTAACCACAGCCATGGTCTCAGGGCTGGTAGTCCATGCTGCTGCAAAAATCGTCGAACTGTTCGTGCAGATGGTTGTTGTCTTGCAAACGTCGCCATCTGTTGACTCAGGGATTGAGACGTGGCTGCAGGATCCATTACAGCCATGCCGATAAGATGCCTGTCATCTCTACTGCTAGTGATACGAGACCGTTGGGATCCAGCACGGCGATCCGTATTGCCCTCCTGAACCCACCGATTCCATATTCTGCTAACAGTCATTGGATTGCGACCAACGCGAGTAGCAATGTCACATACGATAAACCGAAATCGTGATAGGCTACAATCCGACCTTTATCAAAGTCGGAAACATGATGGTACGCATAACTCCTCTTTAACACGAGGCATCACAAAAAGGTTTCACCATGCAAAGCCGGTCATCCGCTGTTTGTGTATGAGAAATCGGTTGGAAACTTTCATCATGTCAGCACGTTGTAGGTGTTGCCACCGACGCCAACCTTGTGTGAATGCTCTGAAAAGCTGATCATTTGCATATTACAACATCTTCTTGCTGTCGGTTAAATTTCGCGTCTGTAGAACGTCATCATCATGGTGTAGCAATTTTAATGGTCAGGAGAGTAGTACTCTGCAAGATGTACATATTGTTTTTTCATCCTTGGATGTGAACGTGATGCTGCCGTTCCAGGATAATTTTCCGAAAGCGTGTATTTCAATGTAAAGGAATCAAAACTACGATGGTGTGCCGGAAAACAAAGCTACTGGATTTTTACTGTAAATACTCATCACTCCTGTTGTATTATACAACGTTTGTAGACTAATTCTTCACGAATTCCAAATATTCAAACATTTCGACCGTTTCAGGCCATTGAAATAAATCCAGTGGCAATGATAAAAATTGTGGATGCTCGGGATTCGATGCCGGATTTCCCGCTTTGGGACAGTGGTCGCCTTAACCAATTGGGCTTTCCAGGCACATTTCCCTTCCAACCCAAATTCTCACCCTGTAGCAAAATACGACTGTAGTGCCGTTGCCCATTTGATTCCACTTGCTCGCAGCCTATACTACATTTCCGCAAGTGATCGAGCGTAACAATGCGTCAGCATTAAAACTGTCAATTGCCTGTTGGGACAGATATACAGCCGGCCGCGGTGGCCGAGGGGACTGAGGCGCTTCAGTCACAGTCTGCACGGCCACTACGGTCGGGGGTTCGAATCCCCCCCGGGCATGGATATTTGTGCCGTCCTAGTTCGTAAGTAATTCATAAGTAGTTTGTAAGTTTAGGGACTGATGACCCCGTAGTTAAGTCCCATAAGCTTTACAAACAGTTGAAGTTGACAGATATACAATTATCCGAAAAGAACAGACACCATATAAATAATTTTTCTTTTAATAAGAGGGACTTGCACCTGTTTCCTCGTCGTTCACGTACAGTGTTTCGTCGGCATGACTTAGTGTCTCTTCAGGTGGTCGCAAAGGAGTTTCGTTTTTTTTTTTTTTTTTTTTTTTTTTTTTTTTTTTTTTTTTTTTTTTTTTGAGGGGGGGAGGGGGTTGACTAAATGTACCACTTATGGTACTAGATTCTCGGTTTTTGATCTGCGCTGCGTCAAGCGTTCGGTGCTCATTCCTCGCCGCATCAAAAGCTCCCTCTGTGGTCCTCTGACGACAGTATAAAGGATAAACTGAAGAAATGGAAAGGAATCGAATGTCCAGCCGAAAATAGAATGCCTTACTTTACGTTCACTTAAGAAGACACAAAGTATATGATGACTTCACGCGAGCCGGCTGCGGTGGCCGAGGGGACTGAGGTGCTCCAGTCACGGTCTGCACGGCCACTACGGTCGGGGGTTCGAATCCCCCCTCCGGCATGGATATTTGTGCCGTCCTTAGTTGTAGCTAGTTCATAAGCAGTTTGTAAGTTAGGGTCTGATGACCCCGTAGTTAAGTCCCATAGACTCTACAAACATTTGAACATTTGAACTTAACGCGAAAGTAAATCAAAGCATTGCAATTCTCTACAATGCCGTCTCTTTTGCATGTTGTTTTCTGTGTTGACATGCTTCCTCTCTTGTGTACTTTTAATAGTGCCTGTATTTTTTTTACTTTTTCGACACCTTTCTATCCGCCTTCAGTCCGTTTGACAGCGTCATTTTCAGTGCCAGTTCCGTAACTGTAGGGTGCTTCACTGCATTTTCCGGAAAATGGCTGAATTTATCATTACTCCCTTCGTCATTACGTGAAACTTATTTTAAATTCCTTTGTTAAGCAACCATTCTGTCTGTTTCGCTGTTTTCTCTGTTTTCTTCCGAAGTCTGTAATACCAAATGCTCATTAATGTTTAAACTTAGATCACAAAATCGACGTGACAGTGTACTAAAACCGGAAACCAGGTTTAAAGTGTCAGCAAGTACTTCGCGGCCACTTCTCGAGTGCTTAAAGTGCCGCTTTCCGTTGTGCTGCTTCAGAAAATTATTCCTCCATTGCTGAACACTACTGCATATTACCTATCTTCGGTGTCATGAGTCATCCATCAGGAAGTAGGCTCTAAAATCTGATTCTGGTCGATCAGAAGCGGTTTTTCAAATTTTTTTGGGTGATAACGTCGATACAGTTGACTTTTGTAGCTAGTTATTAAAGGACAGGAAATAATTCTCCATAAAGTACGAGTGTATTACAGTAACCACACCATGGAACAAGATGATAATTAATGGTTTTTCACGTCATACTCTGCTAGTCCCGTATGTTACCTACATATTATACCAGTGGAGTACTACTGCCTCGTACAAATCTAAACCCTTTAGTTATTGTGTTCTAGCTATGTGACAAAATATTTAAACAGTGTTATTATCAATTCCATTCCATTAAATTACTTCTCGGAAATGTCTTAACCCGTCAGTGGTGTGTCCTAGAATTCTGACGCTAGTGGTGTGTGTGGTGAGGTATACCCCAGTTGTTTATTTATGTTAAATGCGGCTGAAATTATTTTAATTATCACTGAATTGTTACTAAGGTACTAATTGTTGTATATTATTAATAAACAATGTTAATACTATAGTCAAGTTTTATTTATGACATACAAGCTATAACTACTGAGTCATACAGTACTCAGATACGTGTTTAGCGACAAAATCACTTGCACTAAAATAAGTGGACGGGTAACAGTAGAAATCGACCTAAGCTTACGAGCAAAAATTGAACCGTAATTGGTGAGATAATGGTATTGGAGTTAAACATGGAGAATAACCAGTGCGGAGAGGAATAGAATAGAGGGTTTTGAAATGTGGTGCTACAAAAGAATACTGAAGATTAGGTGGGTGGATCGCGTAACTAATGAAGAGGTACAGAACAGAATTGGGGAGAAAAGGAATTTCTGGAATACCTTGACTCAAAGAAGGGATCGATTGGTAGGACACATTCTTAGACTTCAAGGAATTGGTAATTTAGCGTTGGGGGGAAGTGTGTCGGGTAAAAATCGCACAGGGAGACCAAAAGATGAATACAGGAAGCAGATTCAAATGGATATAGGTTGCAGGTGTTATGAGGAGCTGACTAGGCTTGCTCAGGATAGAATAGGGTGGAGAGCTGCATCAAAGAAGTCTCTGGACTGAAGACCACAACAACAAAGTAAATAAAGAAAGATAACAAAAAATATTAATATTACATAGAAACTAATAATTACATTGCATACATTAATTTGTTGCACATTACAAGGTTACAACAAACAAAATATGATTCAGGTGCAGACAGTTTCAAACACCCCAGTGACCTCAGTTTCGATTCAGCAGCACCTCACGAAGTACTCTTTGCGACTAAAGTTAGAAATACACAACAGCGTTATCTGCAGACATCCCGTGGCAGATACCTGGAATTAAAAAGTGGTGGGACGTGCCATCTAGTCATTAACTAGAGAAACACATCGTATGCCATCGTATGCCTTGTTAATATAACTTTCATAGCTTTCTAAGAAAAAGAAGGTACCTTTAATATTTGATAACAATTTTCAGCAACGAATAACAGTGAGACCGATGCAATTCACACCCGATTAATTATCGATAATGCGCTTTATGAAATAAGCCGGAGCCGAAATATATTAGCCATTCCATTTGAACAATACAGTAATTTGTTTCAGTTTTTGTTATGTATCCCATAACTCACTTCAGTACGCACTCGGGGATTGGAGGACACCATATTGGGGCATCGGATGTTTCATAAAATATTGAGAGCGTGATTACATTACATGGGTCACTGCAACGCAATGATTGCTTTTGAAAGCTTTACGTCCTAACAAGGTTAAAGCAATTATGACGTGTATATACACAGTAGAAACAGAATTTCGGCAGTTGGGACTCAAAAGCAAACGAGTTCGGCCAAACTTACGTTACACTGTGGAGTAGCTTCGTTAGCTTGTATGTTTAACTAACGTGGCGACGACCGCTGTTACAGTGTCTGTTGCAATGACAAATATCGAGTTTGCTAAACAGGCCACAGTAACATGACATTTCGGTAGAACAATCCTCCCGCTAGATCTCTCAGAAGTTACCTCCTACGAGGTCTACTTACTGAGTGGTAACTTGTTTGGAAACCAACTATCGTACTTTGATGGCTTTGATGCATTCCTGCTCTACAAGCAAAGATTGTCCAGAGATCGATACTTACAAATTAACTAGCATTAAAATATCAAAGCACTCACATGATAATATTCCTTTTGTAGATATTCACGAAAAAGTAGGGCAGTTTGGGGGAATTATATTAAACATAATATTCAGTTCTTTACGTCATAGAATCGGTCCACAATTTTTTTGGTAGGAGTACGAAGCAAAGTAGTAAGAGAATGTGACTTGAACACCCAATTTTTGTAAGACAAAAATCTATTATAATTTTGGCACTGTCCCATTTTCTCGGAACATGGCAGCAAAACACTTCTTCTAGTGGAGTTGTATAAAGAATAGTTCGATGTATAATTTTCTCATTCATATTGTCTTTTCTATACTTTAGTGATACTTTTCTGTGATAAAACCTTCCAATTATATTGAACCTAAAGGTATGTTTCTCTGTTAGTATAAATCACAGGAGCGGAACATTACGTCCAATGTTGAACTACTTGAGTCAAAACTTAGGAAATCCACTACTTTACGAAGCATATATAATGTAAATAATTACGGGGTGACTGAAATGTGCTTTTACAAACTCGCAGACAAATTCCTTACAACAGAGCAACAATAAATTTACGAAAACGTAAGTTCATTGATCCTTTGATTTTGAATTGTAAATGGAAGTTCACAATATCGGGGAGTTCATCAACATATGGACTCATATTAAATAATCGAAATAACCAGAACTTGCTTCTAAACACGCATGTACTCCTCTGATTATAGACTTTTACACCCTTTCAAAATCTTCCAAGCTGTTTTGAACTTATTTTCAGGCTAGCAGGATATCTCCAATAAGCGTTACCAAACGTCTTCCTGGCGGAATATCGCCAGCCATAATACTTTCATTTGTTGCAACTGATATATACACATGGGCTGTTTGGGAAGTATACTTCACGAATAAATTGATGATTTACCACATGTGAGGACCAGAAGTGATGTCTGGATCATATTTGTCAACACGAAGGAGGTAATGTTCCTGGATGGGCGTATGAAGACGAGTTCTTCGTTGATGAGCAGTCTGCGGACTCTCTCTGGGACATGCGATGATACACAGCACTGATGGTTGGACATGTGGGTGATCTTCGATCTGTAAAAATGGACGTGCAACGTCGTGCCCATCACCACTCATGCAATCACGTATAAAAGTCATATTTGCCTTTTCACGAAATGAGTATCCTACAGTGTTAATATGGAGGAGTAAAGACACTAGCATTACGCACAATAAGATACACGACTGACGAATAAGATCTTGATTACGGTGAATAAACTTAGGTATATATAAGTGAATATAGTGAATTTCTCCCGGGTATCAATGAATCTCAATTGCCAATAACAACGCGAAAACGATGTATTTATTTATATATTGTTTTATGTCCTTTAGATCATGTTTTAGTGCATGTTACCTGACCCCAAACCCTTCAGAATTTTGGCCGCGGCGGAGTGGCCGAGTACATTGTGGTGCTGTGTTCCAGTGCGCGAGGACGTTCCTCGTCGGGATTTCGTACCGTCGCTCGGGCATGGACTTCTATGTTTAGTATAAGTTAGTTTGTAGGTAAATTAAAGGGCACACAGTTATAGTGTTCTGGCTTATGTCACTACACTGTGTTGACGGACGACGTTGAAACGATAATCAGTACACATACTATACCCCATGTGGCATCCGTCGGCATTGGATAAAACCCGACGTCTTTTCAAATGTAAACATTTTTTCCCGGCAGTGTAATTATACTGATACCCACTGAGGCTATGTACTGTTTCCGTCCTGTACGTTCTACGTGTATGGCGCGACTCCAACTCCACCTCTCGGAGAGTTCCCTTGTGTAGACAACGAACATACGACGAGCTCAATTGCGGAAGATGTATACCGTATGATGTTAACAAACATTGCTATCAATGGCGGCTTGCAAACCACACATTCGTAATTATCTCGCAAATGGCTCGTTTATGGACCCATATTTACTGGGACATTTTCTCTTCTACTATCGTGTACTTTAAACCGGTAAAGTTTGCGACATCCTTTGTGATACAAACTTGTATATAATTAAGACGATCGTATGATAGTTCCTTAAGTGCGACTGCACACGACTCCGAACTTGTGTGGGAGACGGCGAAATGTCCCGAGTAAAGAGTGGTAACTGACAAGGTCAGTACCGCAAATATGTGTTTGTAATTTGAGAAATTTGTCTAACTGGGAGAGCGCTGCTTTAGCATTCTCTTTCGCACAATTCACGCCGTGATATCAACATCTACATCTACATGGGATACTCTGCAAAACACATTTAAGTGCCAGGCAGAGGGCTCATGGAACCACCTTTATACTACTCATCTCCCATTCCACTCTAGAATAGCGCGCGGAAAGAAAGAACATCTGAATCTCTCCGTTCGAGCCCTGATTTCTCGTATTTTATTCTGATGATAATTTCTACCTATGTACGGGGGAGTTAACAATATATTTTTTGCATTCGGAGGAGACTGTTGGTGACTGGAGTTTCGTAAGTAGCCCACGACGCAGCGATAAGCGCCGTTGTTGTAATGATTCCCATCCAAAATCCTGTATCATTTCCGTAACGCTGTCTCCTCTGTAACGTGACAATGCGAAACGAGCTGCCCTTCTTTGGACTCTGTCGATGTCCTCCGTCAAACCCACCTGATAGGGATCCCACACTGGGCAGCAATACTTTAAAAAAGGTCGGTCAAGTATAGTGTATGCTGTAACTTTAGTAGTTATGTTGCATCTTTTAAGGGTTCTTTCAATAAAACGCAGTCTCTGGTTCGCCTTTTCCACGACATTATCTACGAGTTCTTTCCAACTTAAATCTGAAGTAACAGTAATTCCTAGGTATTTTGTGGATTGATTGATTTATCTTTTAAACAAAGAGTAATAGATTTCTTTTCGTACTCAAATGTTTGTAAATCTATCGGACCAAGCTGCGTGGTCATCAGTCCGTAGCTTACAAACTTCTTAAACGTAGGTAAACTAACCTACTGACAAACACACACACCCATGCCCCAGGGAGGACTCGAACCTCCACAGCGAGCAACCGCGCGCTCCGCAGCGAAACGCTTTAGACCGCTCGGCTACTCCACCGTGGCTCTTTTCGTACTCATGTGGACGACTTCACACTTCGCATTTTTAGAGTGAATTGCCAATTTTACACCAAAGTGATATCTTATTTAGATCTTTCTGTAGTTGGTTTTGATCTTCAGATGATTTTTCTAGACTGTGAATGACGGCGTCATCTGCAAACAACATAAGGGAGCTACTTAGATTTTCTCCCAAACCGTTTACGTAAATAAGGAACAGCAGAGGAACTATGACGCTACCCTGCGGAACGCCGGATATCACCTCTGTTTTAGTCGATGCCTTAACTGACTCGGGGGATATTCCTGCCCCCCTAGTTGTTCTCCACTCAGGCTCTTTTACGCTTAACACCTTTTGTTGTGATGCCTAACGTTGGAATGGGGGACTGATGACCTCCGTAGTTTTGTCCCCCTAAAACATCCAAACAACAACAACAACTTAGCATAGATTACTACAGACGGTGTCCCCTGACAGGAAAACCCCTATCCAGTCGCAGTGCGAGTGCCTAGAAAGCTGAAGGACCGGTCTGGAATCCCGGCTGGGCACAATTTTTTAATGCAGTGAAGGCTTTCACGACCAGCTGAAATAGTTGCTGTTGCATCGCCCGGGTTGTATGGTCGTGGTAGCCGAAGAAACATTTCTGCTCCTGACGTTTCGTCCAGAGCTGCGCTGGACATCTTCACAGGAGCTTGCGATAGCAGTAGACTTGCGCGTAATAGTTCGCGATCGGAAGCACGCACTTTAGTTCACGGTGTTGTTTTAGTTCGTCCACTCCCAGTGACGGCTGAGCAGCGTGGTATGCGCATGCAGGTGGAGGGGGAAGTTCCCCCACCTAGCTGCTTCATGCGCTTGCTGCTTGAGCCGCTAACGATATCACGCAAACCAAAAGAAAAAGTTGTGGATAATTTCTCGCGTTTAAGTTTAGAGTTATCTCTATATCTTGCCATTAGTCAGATATTGCGGAGGACAGAATACTTCTAAACAGAAATTTTGTAACACTGAACTACGTAATCTAACAGGCAGATGGTAACCTCAAAATGGCTCTCATCAGCAGAAGGCCAACACGTGATTTTTAATTCTGTTCGCGATCTATCGAGGATAGCTTAGTTCGCAACCTATCACGCATATTTCAGTTCGGGACCTACCACGCATATTTTAGTTCGCGACCGGTAGCTCTCGTTTTAGTTCGCAGCTCGGCGGCGAAGTAGGTCGCTCTCTTTAGTTCGTCCGCTCGTTTTGGCTTTTGCTACCTGTACTAAAACTACAGCTGAGCTGCATATCAGCTCGAAATGACGGCGACTGGCTGAAGGCAATTATGCGTTTCTGGGCGGTCTCGCGACCACTCGCTGTTACCTGTCAGTCTTCGGAAAAGCAGCTGACGAACTAAGAAGCGAGGGATTTGCGTACTAGTTCGCGTAGTTCGCCTGGGTGAGCGCTCTTCCGAACTAGTTCGCCAACTACACAAGACTAGATAGCAGCCTGTCTGTGCGACGTGACTCGGACTTGGTGTGAGGCCTTGTATCTAGACTGTGTTCAAATGTTCAAATGTTTGTAAATCTATCGGACCAAACTGCGTGGTCATCAGTCCGTAGCTTACAAACTACTTAAACCTAGGTAAACTAACCTAAAGGATAATTTACACGGCGATACTACGTTTCATGAAACTGGGCTGGGAAAAAGTATCGATGGGTTGACGATTAATGAATTGCAGACTAAAATATCTTCAATTCGAAATACCTATACAAACGAACTATGGCAACTGAGGATTTCGGGACATGGTACAGGTACTGTGCATACGAATATCTACTTGACAAGAAACGTAATGCAATTAAATTAATTTCAGTTCTGGTAACAATGTTTCACGCTTGACAGTATCTTGATTCTTTATTGCATTACGAACTCTGTTTAAAAGGAACGTGAACTGCTCTGGTGATGTTCTAAGTTGATTAAAATTACTTCTAGTGTCTTCAATCAGAATTTCTTGCAGCTAGGTCGCTTACCAAACGAGTTGACGTCTTTTTCTATTCCAGTGACGAATCCGAAACATGTTTCTCATTCTCTTTATGTTTAGTCTTATACAGCGACTTCACACAGCGAAGCAATAGCTCCGCCACAACCGTTATGGTTACCAAAACTTACTTTCTACGGCGACTACGGCACTCACAAAACAACGAAACTGAAGTGTATAGTAATGGCGCCGTGTCTACAGACACACACGAAACCAGTTGCGCGCAATTCATTTCCTGAAACGAGCGTCGCAACCTAGTGTCGTCGTGTAGACTAGCCATTAAGGACAAACACACACACCAATGCCCCAGGGAGGACTCGAACCTCCACGACGAGCAACCGCGCGCTCCGCAGCGAGACGCTTTAGACCGCTCGGCCACTCCACAGCGGCCAGACTGTGTTGGGAAAGCCTAGGCGCCGGCCGCGGTGGCCGAGGGGCTGAAGCGCTCCAGTCACGGTCTGCACGGCCACTGCGGTCGGGGGTTCGAATCCCCCCTCGGGCATGGATATTTGTGCCGTCCTTAGTCTTAACTAGTTCGTAAGTAGTTTGTAAGTTTCGGGACTGATGACCCCGTAGTTAAGTCCCAAAAGCTATACAAACATTTCAACATTTGAACCTATCGCGCGCCGCGAGCGGTCTAAAGCGTCTCGCTGCGGAGCACGCGGCTGCTAGCCGTGGAGGTTCGAGTCCTCCCTGGGGCATGGGTGTCTGTGTTTGTCCATAGGTTAGTTTACCTAGGTTTAAGTAGTTTATAATCTACGGACTGTTGACCATGCAGTTTGGTCCGATAGATTTAGAAACATTTGAACATTTCTTGAACTATGAGGCGAGAGATCTGAGCACTAGTTCGCGTAGGGAGCGCTCTTCTGAACTAGTTCGTCCGCCAACTACACTAGACTAGATAGCAGCCTGTCGGTGCGACGTGACTCGGATTTGTTGTGAGGCATTGTATCTAGACGGTGTTTGGAAAGCCTCGCCACCGTGCGGTTCGCTCGTTGTGACGTCAGAAACTCGCCACGTTGGCCAGACTCATTGAAATGCACGCTCCGTGTGACGACGGCTTTGGCACGACGCTGCGTGCGCTGTGTGGGCGGTAGGAGGAAAGAGTAGAAGGTCAGACGTCAAAAATGAACCGACACGTGCCCCACAGGGCAAAGTGTTAATTCCGACTTTTAACGAGCTTCGACGAGTTTTACCGGGAAATACGTCCCCGACGGGATTTAACAGTAGGTGACGAGAACAGCGGCAGAAACGCTGTTGTGACGTGTGTACCGCAGAGGCAGTGGCCGGCCAGAGCGCACGCGAACTGCAAATGAGTAGAGCTGTCGGCTGTCAGCCGCGGCCGGCAGAGACAAGTGTTTCGGCGGCCTTATTTGCATCAGAGGGCGACAGCGGCGTTAACTGCCGGCCAGCCCTGCCCGGCCTCTGTTTGAGCCGGCTAATTGCGTCCACCCCGGCCGCCGCCGCCCCGCCCCGCGGGCTGCGGCCGCGCCGCCAAACGCCGGTGTTTGCCTGCGGTCTGCCGTGCCGCCGCCTGCCGCCTGCTGCTGGCAGGTAACACGCGACAGCCGCGCAAGTGCTCGCTCACCACTGCCGCCGCCGCCACCACCGGCCAGAGGCGCTTAACGACTCTTCCGCGAAGTCGTGTAAGCGGCAAACCAGTACATCAGCTACTGCCGCCTCAGTGGTTGACCTCTGCGTGCATGCTATAACTCGCGTATGGCGATGCTTAATCCAGTAAAGTGGGTAATGCTTTAAAAGTGTGAAACAACTGAATGTAAGTTCTTTTCGCTTTTGTGGTGTCGCACAACTCCAAAGTGCGCGCCACCTACTTTCACTGCGCGCCGCCATGCACGCACGGCGCGGCGTTCTTACGACGTCAGCTTTGTTTGGTTTCGTTTGGTTTTATTTTTGAAGGGACTAAACGGCTATGGTTATCAGTCCCTACGACGTCAGCCACGAGCGCCCTCTGTTACAATTCCGCTCGTGGTCACCACTGAACGACATCGTTCACTTGGAACTGAGATAGGAACTTTGGTGTCGCACAAGTCCAAAGTGCGCGCCACTTACTTTCGCCGCACGCCGCCATGCACGCACGGCGCGACGTTCTTACGACGTCAGCCACGAGCGCCCTCTGCTACAACTCCGCTCGTAGCCACCACTGAACGACATCGTTCACTTGGAACTGAGATAGGAACCAGTTAACACTTAGGAATCAGATAGGCACCAGTGAAGACTTGGCTATCGCACGGGCACTATGCAGGCCTCTAGCTCTACTATGTATCAGCATTCTGCAGTACTGAGCAATGTAAAAGTTAAGTATTATATACATTCTGTGCAATATATATCTCGTTCTAATTTACTCTAGTGTTTCTAGTTTCTGGCTGCTCCCCTCCGTACCTGCACCAGCGTGCTATCTTTATTCCTGTGTCGGTCTCCTGCTACTCGACCACCGACACCTACTACGGAACGAGACACAAAAGCGGCGACGAGGCTGGGACACAAAAGGAACCAGTTAACACTTAGGAATCAGATAGGCACCAGTGAAGACTTGGCTATCGGACAGGCACTAGGCAGGCCTCTAGCTCAACTATGTATCAGCATTCTGCAGTACTGAGCTATGTAAAAGTTAAGTATTGTATAAATTCTGTGCAATATATATCTCGTTCTAATTCACTTTAGTGTTTCTGGTTTCTGCTGCCCCAATGGCTGCTCACCTTCGTACCTGCACAAGCGTGCTTCCTTTATTCCTGTGTCGGTCTCTTTCTGCTCGGCCACCGACACCTACGACGGAAACGAGACACAAAAGCGGCGACGAGGCTGGGACACAAAAGCTTTGTTGAAAGAAACATTTATATTTTCCATTTTGTGGGGCCAACAGCATTTATGACTTTCAAATACGATATTTTGTATTAAATTATTCCTGGTAGCTGTAATTATTATTATTATTAATTTTGTTTGTTTTTTATTAATTTACGCAAGAAGCTTGTATTGCCATTTTCAAGTGCATGTCAAGGCGTTCGTGACATACATATAACATCTGGTTAGTAGCTTTCACTCGGTGAATACTAGACAGAAGTCGAATCTACATTTTCAAATGATAAAGGAAGGGAAGGAAGAAGGATAGGAAAGAAAGGATTGAATTAGCCGCATTTGGGCATTGATATTAAGCAATGGCGACAAATGAAAATGTGAGCCGGACCGGGAATCGAAACCGGGTCTCCCGCTTCGGTCCAGCGGTCGCCTTAACCACTTGGCCACCCATGCTCGCCTCCCGTCCGTCTCAAATTCTCACATGTCGCACGCTATGTTTGTAGCGCCCCTATCGTCCATGCCCTCTTACACTCGCCATAACGGATTCTCCAGAGAGGTCAGACGTATGACCGCATCTGCGGTGAAATAACTGAAGCTAACGCCGTCGTCGCGTTTAATACATATTGTATTGGTGTGGTGCCTGTTCTTTCGGACGTCCGAAACAACAGACACCACACCAATACAATAAGAATCTACATTTGCATCACACTACCTTGACACCTGTGCAGAAAGGTGTACAGTATTCTGCGGCATCCATTTTCAATGATCTGCCACAAGAACGAAAGAATATTAGCACTAATCCACACGCTTTCAAATCTAAATTGAAGAGTTACCTCATGGCTCAGTCCTTTTATTCTGTCGAGGAACTCCTAGAAAAGTTAAACAATTAAGCTAATTAATTTTTCTTTATTGATTCTTTTCACTTTCTCTTAAGATTGTCGTGTGCAAAGGACTACTTGAAAAAATTTCTATTACCATTCTTGTGTCACAATTAATAAATTGACTTGTTCCATGCCCATGGAGCCTCACTCCTCAATTGAGCCCTATGGATCAGAAAAAAACAATAAATAAGTAAATAAGACTACTGTCATCTGTCTGTTCTTCTATAATAATTACACTGACAAATTTTTGAGTAATTCGTTGAAATTTGACGAACTTTTCTATTTTGACAGTTGGAGCATTTGTTGAAATTTGACGTACTTTTGTATTTTGACAGTTGGAGCACGGATTTCAGCGAATGCTCCAACTGTCAAATTACGACAGTACGTGAAATTTCATCGATTGCTCCAACTGTCAAACTACAGAAGTACGTCAAATTTCAACGATTTTCCGTCAAAATACGAAAGTACGTCAAATTTCAACAAATGCTCCAACTGTCAAACTGCGAAAGTTCGTCAAATCTCAACCAAAGCTCCAACTGTTAAAGTACGAAAGTACGTCAAATTTCAACCAATGCTCCAACTGTCAAACTACGAAAGTACGTCAAATTTCAACCCATTTTCCAAACGTCGTAATACGAAAGTGCGTCAAATTTCGACAAATGCGCCAACTGTCAAACTACGAAAGTTCGACAAATTTCAAGGAATGCTCCAAGTGTCAAACTACGAAAGCGCCTCAGATAACGAATGCTCCGTCAAAATACGAAAATACGTCAAATTTCAACGAATAACTTAGAAATTCGTTAGTAAAATTATTATATAAGGACAAACAGTTGACAGTTGTCTTTTTTTTTTTTTTTTTTTTTTTTTTTAATTAACTGTACCACCTCTGTGAGGACTGGAAAACAATGCTTCCTCAAATAAAAACAGAAAACGAGACTTCTTCTTACGTCTGCATTAGTGAATCTTCTAGAGCTAGTGATTGTTCTTCATGTTAGTTGAACTAAGGAGTTGTCATTACGGAGTAAAATAATAATAATAATAGAAATAATAATAACAAAAAATGGTATATTGATTCTTCTGTTCCATTTTGTTATTGGTAAAACATTATTTATCTCATGGAGTTCAACTGGTTGTATTTCTCTAGCGTAACATATTTTATCCTATACCTTCCTTTCGGAACACTATTTGCAGCATGTTACCGAAATCCTTCTTGAAATTTCTATTCTTTAATAGTTTGTAATATTCCATTGCCATATAGCTACTATAATCCTCAGCGTCGTTCTGGCAACTTCGATGAATTACGAAGTGCACAAAATGTCCGAATATCCACATTATTGTATTGTTTTTTTGTCGTGGGAAGTATGTCTTATCCGGTATCAGTAATTCTTCTGTGGTGATGAATCGGCCGTCATTTCTTTGGAGGAACGCCACCTGCTGCTTCACTTTTGTCCATAGGTCACTGTAGCCCGAGCAGGTAAATCTGTGGAGTAACGTATCTACATGTCCACAGGTGGTGCATAAACTGGAATTAGCCTTGCCTATAACACTCAGTCTCTCGTTCGTTGCTATAGTTGCATTGACAACCTGATACCACGTGGAACGTACCTCCGATGTTAAAAGTTTGTTGCTAATATTCCTCCAGACAGAGCACCAGTCTTTTGTAGGATATTTCTTCTCCATTCTGTTTCTAACAGCACTCGTCCGTGGTTTGTCATGATGACATGGCCTATTACTATGTTCTCCTGTTGTCTGACTGTTCTTCTTGTAACTAACCTCAATGAAGTACTCCCTGACATGGTTCAGCTTGTAATTAATGGGGGCCACATTGACGGGGGCAGCTAAACTCTTTGGCTCTGTCATTTTGAAGAGTAGAGCCGTAATACTCTCAGGGTTGTTACGGAGAATATCTTGTGTCCTCTTGATAAATAAATTCATCGTTTTCTGCCGAATATCTGTAAGACCGAGGCCACCATCACCATATGGTAAGGTCACTGTGTTAGCTGCAACTCTGAATATGCATCCCTGCCAAATCACTTGACACACGGCTCTTGTAATGTTTTTTGCTATACCTAATGGGACAGGCAGTATTTGACCTAAATATAATGCTTTAGACAGGATAATGCAGTTGATGAATTGAACCCTCTGAACCAAATTTAGATTCCTGTTTCTATTTTCCCTTGTTAAACCTCTGATTTTTGCTAGCATTTCTTTCCAGTTGGCAGAAGTCATCCGGAGTGGACAGTTATAAAATATGACGCCAAGGGTCTTATGGTGGTCGGTAGTAGTAATCCAGTCTAAATCATTTCCTTCAAAGCCATTTAAACTGAGCAGCGAACTTTTCGTTTTATTGACGACCGCGCCAGTGGCACTGGAGTACATCTGAATCGCGTCGCTTAGATGTTGAACGTCTTCACTACTCCGGACAATGACTCCTAAATCATCAGCATACACATTGGTTACTTTCTTGGCAGACATTATTGTTATTCCTTCAAGGTCATTATTTATTTTTCGGACAAGAGGTTCTATCGATATGATATACAGTAGCATTGAGAGCGGACTGCCTTGCGGAAATCCCCTGAGAATATCAATGTTCTTCGTACGTTGTCCATTTACAAGAATTTTCGCTGTCATTCCCGTGATCATATGTTTTAATGATTGTAAGAATGAGTTGCCAAATCCCATAGTTGTCATCGTTTTAAAAAGGTAACGGTGGTCAACCCTATCAAACGCATTGGCAAAGTCAATAAAAAACAAAGATCCCTTAACTTTAGTCGCCGAAAAGATGGAAATAATGTCACGATATTCACTGACGGTTTTCACTATACTCCTATGAGGTAAAGCCGTCTGATCGCTTCCAATGACTCTTTTTAGAACAACTGTCAAGCGGGCTTTCAATGCACGAGCAGCGAGTTTATAGTCAGTGTTCAGTAGACACAGCGGCCGCAGTTTGTGCACGTCTTTCATCCCCTGCCCTTTCGGAACCACCACCATAACGCCTTCTTTAAATTCGGGCGGTAAGACGACACCAGTAAGAACTTCGTTTACAACGTCAGTAAAAGCGACGCCAATCATATTCCAATACTTTTTATAAAATTCCACTGGTATTCCATCAGGACCAGGAGTCTTATTCAGTGGAGAAGTTTTTATGATGTCCAGCAGTTCGTCGCTAGAAAAGGTTGTTCGTAAGCCTCTATTGTCATCAGATGTGACAATAGCGTCTGTACTGTCCAGCAATGTTGCTGCAGATGCCTCATTGAAATCAGTAGCTGTGTATAGGTCCTGAAAAAATCGGTGAATTTCATCCATTATTGCTCGTTGTTCAGATAGGACATCACCGTTTGCAGCTCGCAGCTTCTCCAAAAAAGTCTTCCTTCTGTTTTTTGTTTGTCTGATGATGTGGTACAGAGAAGCAGTTTCCTCTGCTATAGTTGACTGCGACCTAGACCTTACCTTCAAACCATCGAGTTGTTTCCTTTTCAGTTGTGTTAAAATTGCCTTGATTTTCTTTATTTGCATGAAGTGCTCGTCAGATAAAACAGGACGATCATAAAGTTCTCTGAGACAGGTATAATAAAATTCTATAGTGTCCTTAAAATATGTGGCCTTTTCTTTCGCATACTGAATCAACGTCATTCGTAGTTTCTTTTTAGCATGTTTCGTCCACCATTCAATTGCTGAACCGTATCTTGGTCGTGCCCTGAGGCACGCTACCCAAGTCAGTCGTACACATTCATCTAGTTCTGTGTCGTTAAGAACACTCACATTCAGTTTCCATAAACCCCGTCCCCAGAACGTTTTTTGCCGGACGAGATTGATGCTGCAACGTACCCCACTGTGATCAGAAAAACTAGCAGGTATCGCGTCGATGGAAGTTATACACTGCCTTAGGCTGTCAGAAACATACAGTCTGTCAATTCTACTAGCAGTGACATTGGTAACGTGCGTAAATTTTACCATTGTTGGGTATAGCACTTCCCAAGCATCGTTTAGACGTAAATCACGGACACAATCATTCAGTTCTTTGGAGAAATTAAAGTTTGGGGTTTGATCCTTGGGGTTCAAGACACAGTTCCAATCTCCTGCAATAATTAGATTTTCTGGATTATCTTTTAGTAGGTGAACGATTTCGGTCATGAAAAAGCTAGCTCTAGCAGTTCTGGCATTGTTGCCAGAGGGTGCGTAGATATTTACTACCGTTGTTTCAAAAATTTTACAGGATATTCCCCTGCCGGATTCTAAGAGACACAGAGTTTCTACAGGTATTCCATTTTTAACTAAAATTGCCGTTCCACACTCATTCTCTAACGCCACATTTACAATTTCGATATAGCCTGGAAATTGAAATTCATGGACGAGTACTTCTTGCAACAGTGCAATGTCAGTGTCAGATTGGTATAAATAATCTTTCAAGGCCGATAATTTTAATGGATTCGAGATCCTGTTGATATTGAGGGTCAATATATTATACGTTTGTGTCGTTCTCTGCAATCGGTGTGCCATAATCAAGGACCACAAAGGCTAGTCATAAACACGAGTATGATGTCAAACTTCAGATTCATCAAGTAACAATGAACACAGAACTGCCATCGATTGCGACTTATCGCAATGATTCTAGGTGAAGTTCTTGGAGTCCTTCTGCATTTGTGTTCCCAGAGAACACAGGAAGATTAACACTAGTAGTTGACGCCGGACGTTTATTCTCTTGTTCCATTTCAGTCACCCAGTCCATTGTAGCCGTCGAGTCACCTTTCTCCGGGTTCTCAGACATCCGTACCCGTTGACCAAAATCGGTGGCTGTTGCGATGTCTACACTTTTTCGTCGAGCACGCGGTCTGTGAGAACCAGCTTTACTGTTATCTTCTTTGTCCTGACTATACGCAGAACTATCGGACAATTCCTTATTTTCGTCTGTTCCGTCATTTCTCCTCTTCTTGTGTTTCTTCTTGATTTCCTTAAGTTTCTCCCGAGTTTTGGGAGCTTCAGTTTCCGCTTCCGGGTGTGCAATCCTTTTCTTTTCGTTTTTCTTCGGAGGAGAACTACAGGGTACGGATACAATGTGTTCAACTTCCATGTTTTGTACAACGTCATGGGTCGTCAAAGGACTGGAAGCCGTTTCCATAGCGGTTTCGTACACTTGCTGTGACGGTTGTTGGTCAACCACAGCCTGGTGAGAAACAGTCGCATCCGCGGGGGTGACGTGTTCTTCCTGTTGCACCTGTGGTAATTCAGCCTCGCTCCGGGTAGAGTCGGTGGAGTTAACTTGAAGCACGGCCTGTGTAGCGTCTTCGGTGGCCGAGTCCTGCACGACACTTGTTGTCACGGGAGGCGGCGCCGGCACCGCAGCGGCAGCCGCCGCATACGACAGGGGCATGTTTACAACGCCAGGCGCGCGCGTCACCGCGTCGCCGGGAGGCAGCTGAGCCACCCGACGGCGCGAGCACTCCGCCCGGTAGTGCTCCGTCGAATTACAAATGGCGCACGTCCTGGGCTGTCCGTCGTATATCACAAGTGCACGATAGCCTGACACACTGATAAAGGACGGTATGTGCTTCATCAAATCAATTTTTACTTGACGCACGCCATTCAGTACGGGGCACGGAAAGTTGTTCCCCCACTTTTCCTCATGAACAGACAGAACACGGCCGTAGGCACTCAGAACATCGCCTACGTGCTCGCTAGGAATTTCAAATGGTAGTTCAAATACGCGCACAGTGCGCAAACCCATACCGCCAAAGGAAACTTCTACATCAATCACACTACCATCAGAACGCAGAAATTTCATCGTCCCTCCACTTTCTTCTACAATACGCAGACACAGATCAACATTCAAAAGTTTTACAAAAAATACAGGCGCTAGCTGAGACAGATTAATTCCGTAAAGTTCGTCTAATGGAATCTTAACTTGTTCAATAAGGAATCTATGAACTTCATATGCAGCAGGTTTCACAATTCCACGATCAAAAGTAAACTTCAAAGTATATCTCCTTAAAATCGTAGCCATATTCAAAACAAATTCATATAATAAACAAAACGACCAAATCCCAGCCACAAGCACCAGACGAAGACGTTAGTAGAGAATATATCACCCAGTAACACGAAGATACAAGATTCCGCTGTCAGAATAAACAGTAAACTTGCCTTGACGTGAGCAGCGACGGAGCACAGCGTAAGCACAACCGCCCTCCACGACGGCCCAAGCCGGAATGTCCCCTCGGCCACCGCCACCGGCTCGTATTTACATATGTAAAAGAACTGTTGTTGTTATTTCTTTGCTAGGATCGTGAGAATATCTGGTCTTATTGGTAAGTCAAGAGTATGTTTCTACATTTTTGTATGAAAGTGATTGGCCATATATAAGTTTGAGCAATTAATTCTGGTGTAATTTAATTTTTGTGGATCGTAGTAATTTATGACGTTTTAGTCGTAATTATATGCTTTTCCGTGATTATTACGATCCATAAACTCTAAATAACACCAGAATTAATTGCACAATCTAATATATCGCTAATACATTTCATACAAGTGCAGAAACATACTCTTCACTTACCAATAAGACCAGATATTCTGCCGGCCACGTTGGCCCAGGGGACTGAGGCGCTCCAGTCACGGTCTGCACGGCCACTACGGTTGGGGGTTCGAATCCCCCTCGGGCATGAATATTTGTGCCGTCCTTAGTATAAGGTAGTTGATAAGTAGTTTGTAGGTTTAGGACTGATGACGCCGTAGTTAAGTCCCATAAGCTTAACAAACATTTGAACCAGATATTCTCTCGATACTAGCAAATAAATATTTGAATTGTAATCTTGTAATATCGCTGACTTATTTTTTAAGATTACTGTCACACATCAATAATATAAGAATTATAGCCTATATATATTTACGTAATGAGCTACAACAACAACAGTTCTATTACATATGTAAATAACAAACGAAACATAAGATAAACAGCGATCTTACAAGGATAAGAAGAGCTACCAATGTATGTAGGCTGCATATTTCTGAGTTGCAGTTATTCTGTTACATTATATAGTATACTATACATTTCACATTACACCTGGCTTAAAAGTTATAATCGATTCCGTCGTTCAGCCACAATCGATCGTCAAAAATCGCCATTTTTCACCAACTTCATAGAAAAGTGAGTTATGCCCATGTTTCAATGCACGTAACTCAAAAATGTCTACTCAAAATGTCAGGTATCAAAGTCGTAGAGCATTGAATTCTGCGAGAACAGAGTTTCTGATTTTTAAAATTTGCTCTCTCCAATAGATAAAATCGTTATGCTAAAATCTAATTAAGTACCATGACATTTCGTTGTTTCTCGGTTTTCAAAACTCATGCAGAAGCCAGAAACCGTTGCAAAGTCATATTACTGTTATTCGGGATGAATGACATCAATTTATTTTCAGCTTGTTCTTATTTTTAGCCAATAAGATCTTTTCTCGGGCTAATTTCTCTGGAATAATATATATTCACATTAAAAATTAAATTATCCATATGAAATACATAATGACCTCACCGACCAGAGATAGCTGTAAAAACTGGAGAAAGTTAAATGGCCCCTGGTGACACAGTCGGAGACACTGTAATATATATATATATATATATATATATATATATATATATATATATATATATATATATATATATATATATATATATGGTAAAGCAGTCAATAATGCAAAGGTTGGTTTGAACACCACAGTGCTTTACTAGGCATGGTCCTGTTTGGAGATGTTGTGCTGTTACCTTCCTCCGACATTCGAACTGAATTACCCAGTCAGATTTAGGGGATTCCGAAACCCAGGACTACATGATATTTTACACATCAGTGCCAGAGGTGAAAGAAGTGAAAAGTCTCAGATAAGCATCCTAGGACCTGGTGGGGCTCGGAATCGGAACCTTCTATCACTGTAATACCGAGTTAATATGTACATACCGAGTAATATGTCCATCTTAAAAGGCAGAATGCCTTTTATTTTGATTATTGACAGTATATTTAATTTCAAATTTAATATAGTTAATTAGGTTAGCTAAATATCCAGTTCAAGCACAATGTTTCAGTTTTGAGGCTGGGCTTGCGGCAAAGCGCTTGGCAACAGGACATGCATTGGAAATATTCATTCTACATAGGATGTAATATGTGTCCATTTTTACTGAGTCCAGAAATACACTGTATGTATGTAATACACACAAACCTAAAGCAAAGGTAAATGAGGTATTTCAAAAATTTTACCGTCAACTTCAGTGCACTTTGGACTTCTGGCGAACACTTCATGTTGCTCTTCTGAGGTCTTTGCGTTAGGCCTAGATAATGTGTCACTTGGCGATAGGAATGTGCAGCATCTCCGTAACACTAGAACATACATAAACATTCTTGCAGCCAAAGAAATTCCTTCAAACTTTGCTATAAGATTATTTTCAAGAAAGTATAGCTAACGGTGTCCCGTATGACACTATAGCACAACGGGCGCAATAAAATGATTGCCTATCAAACTATACCACACATTTACAGAGAGACATCTTGAAAATGTGTCTCCACAACGCCATGTGGGACTTCTGCAAATCACTGATATGAATTGCGAGTACTATTGATGCCGTCAGGAGTGAAAGTAGCTTGATGAGTCAGGAGTAAATCAGGGTGCACTTGGTGATTTGCTAGTATCGTTTTCTCCCTGTCGAGGTTCACGTCGTCCCTCAGGCATGGGTGTGTGTGTTGTGCTTAGTGAAAATTAGTTTAAGCAGTTTTTTAAGTCTAGAGATTGATGACGTCTGCAATTATGTAGAAGAAAATCTGTAATTTGCGTCCTACTGGATGTAACAGATGTTTAAAAGCTAATGTCATTACATATAGGTACTTTAGAACTTTCATCTTTGCTTTACTATGTTGAGCTGTTTATATACGTATACTACAAACGGAACAATATTGAAAAGATTTTGCAAGGGAGGAAATATGCATTTAATAAGAGATAAGAAGGTAATTTCACATGCGTTTATTGTTATAAATAAACTGCGTGACTAGTGAGCCAGTGGATCATGCTCCATGTGATGTTCCAGCACGTTTCTGAGACACATTTCCGTGCCGTGTCTCCGATTAACGCCGAGTGCCTCCGCAGAGCTCACTGCTATTGTTTCGCAGCCAACTTAGAGAACTGATACAGCAGGAAGGCTATCAACTACAGAGACAAAGGCCGTGTAAATTAATGGCAGGCTCTTAGCCGAGGCAGATTTCCAACATAGTAAGCTGGACAGTTTTGCCTCCTTTGACTGGTTACTGTGCATACCTTGCCTGAACCTTTATTGCCACATATGTCCAAACTGTATCCCTTTCACGCCTGACTTTTTTTCTGTACGAAGGAAACTACTTTTTATTCTGTAATCATCTCATGTTACATTGTTAATGATCTTAGAAGCAAGATTTATGCAATTGTATGCACCCATTTTCATACCAAAAATTACGTATGATGAAAAACAAGACTTTTTATGGGCTAAAATAACTAAATTTTTACTAACTACCAAATAAACTGGCCATTCAGTACTACCACCCAAAATAACAAATACTACTTGCAGTTATATAGTGGAAAACGAGCAACCCACAACTTCGTTGAAGCTCACAAACTGCTGCATAGTGCAACAATCAGTTGTTGATATTTTTATAGTTATCTTCCACAGTTGGCAGTCTGTGTGTAAGGTGGAAAGATTGAACACTCTCAGTCATATACGTATGGTATCCATTCAGAAAAAAATATTTTTGATCCATTCTACACTCTCTAAAAGTTATGAACATAAATGTAGCCAATGAGTCTGAAAGGGATATGTATGTGTAATCGATAGCTACTTTTAAATTAAGGAGCATTCACGATAATATTTTCACATTTACAGCAAAAATTGTTAGAACCTGTTTATCCTCCATGACTGTAGTGGTACTGTAGTTGCATTGGTGGTTGTGAATTATACCACCTGTTGTTTTGCATGAACACATTTACATCATATTGCATGTTTATAGTTTGGGATTCCAGACGTTTCAATTTACCCAATGCCAAAAGTACGTGTTTCCTACTTTCGTATTTCACCTAACTGTCTAGGAAAAAATCTGGTATTTGAAACTACCTACGATCACTTACAGAAGTTGATAAATTTTTCATGTTCACAGAGATTTCGTGTTTTGTAACTTCATAAAATAAGAAAACTAACTATACAGGGTGTTACAAAAAGGTACGGCCAATCTTTCAGGAAACATTCCTGACACACAAAGAAAGAAAATATCTTATGTGGTCATGTGTCGGGAAACGCTTAATTTCCATATCAGAGCTCATTTTATTACTTCTCTTCAAATCATATTAATCATGGAATGGAAGCACACTGCAACAGAACGTACCAGCGTGACTTTAAGCACTTTTTTTACAGGAAATGTACGCTGATGGCGGTGGCCGAGAGGACTGATGCGCTCCAGTCACGGTCTGCACGGCCACTACGGTCGGGAGTTCGAATCCCCCCTTGGGCATGGATATTTGTGCCGTCCTTAGTCTTAGATAGTTCATAAGTAGTTTGTAAGTTTATGGACTGATGCCCCCGTAGTTAAGTCCCATAATCTATACAAACATTTGAACAGGAAATGTTCAAAATGTCCTCCGTTAGCGAAGATACATGCATCCATTCTCCGTCGCATGGAATCCCTAATGCTCTGATGCAGCCCTGGAGAATGGCGTATCGTATCACAGCCGTCCACAATACGAGCACGAAGAGTCTCTACATTTGGTACCGGGGTTGCGTAGACAAGAGGTTTCAAATGCCCCCATACATGAAAGTCGAGAGGGTTGAAGTCAGAAGAGCGTGGAGGCCATTGAATTGGTCCGCCTCTATCAATCCATCTGTCACCGAATCTGTTGTTGAGAAGCGTACGAACACGTCGACTGAAATGTGCAGGAGCTCCATCGTGCATGAACCACATGTTGTGTCGTACTTGTAAAGGCACATATTCTAGCAGCACAGGTAGAGTATCCCGTATGAAATCATGGTAACGTACTCCAGTGAGTGTAGGTGGAAGAACATGAGGCCCAGTCAAGACATCACCAACGATTCCAGCCCAAACGTTCACAGAAAATCTGTGTTGATGACGTGATTGCACAATTGCGTGCGGATTATCGTCAGCCCACACATGTTGATTGTGAAAATTTACAATTTGATCATTTTGGAATGAAGCCTCATCCGTTAATACTAAATTGAGCTCTAACATGGAAATTAAGCGTTTCCGGACACATGTCCACATAATATATTTTCTTTCTTTGTGTGTAAGGAATGTTTTCTGAAAGTGTGTCCGTACCTTTTCGTAACACCCTGTATATTTTCTCAGACGTTGTGATGCAAGCGGACGTCGAACAGTATCGATAATGCTATTCTGGATGATCTCCTGTCTTTTCAAAATGGTAAAAAAACATTTTTGTGAAGTGATGGGGGGAAAACTGGGCTGATATAGTAAAGCTGTATCGTAACTGTCAAAAAGTGGAACTTCAGAATGGTGGATGGTATCGTAAGTCAGAGTGCTTATTTCAAATGGTCAGTAACCCGCGAAGCCAGGCTAGTACTTGCCACAACTCGGAAGCCAGGGCGAGGCGATCTTCACCCTGCAATGTGTCAAGTCGCCACTAGCCCACCCGAAGACTGCGTTGCAACAATTTGAGCATGGCTGACCAGATTGCAGTGTGGTAACCACGAACTCAGCAGGGAAGAAGCATACTTAAGGGCACTACACCAATTGGGACGGGGGGTAATATTCAATGCAGTAACCAGCATGACCGTGTGCAGGCAGAGGCCGCAGCTCAACTGTGGTCAAACCCAGCTGCATGATACAAGCACTGAGCACCAAATACGGCGTCCTCCATCAACATGGCACAGCAACGCCACCGGACACTGCAGACCGTCATCGAGCTCCAACCACAGGGTTCACTCGCAGATACCAGAAGGCATGGTGCTGTAGGCCAGTCCATCCTCGGAAGGGTCAAAGCACCACATTTATAAAAAGTGAGCAAGCATACTCGTCTGTGTCTAGTGTCGTGCCTGCACCAGCCGATCAACGCAGTATCTGCGAGAAATCCGAGTTGAGCCTTGTATGGCAACCATACTCGTCTGTTTCTAGCATAGTGCCTGCACCAGGTGGTCAACGCCAGTCTTGCCGGTCGATGCGGTATTAGTGGGAAATCCGATGGGGCTTTTTATAGGTAGTAGGTGGCAGAAAGTGGCCAAGTATACTCTTCTATGTCTAGCACATAGCCGCACCAACTGGTCGACGCCATTCCTGCCGGTCGATTTGGTATCAGAGAGAAATCCAAATGGGATTTTGTTAGGGTCGAAGGTGGCAGCAAATAACCAAGAATACTCATCTGTATTCAGCGTGGTGTCCACACCAGTTGGTCGACGCCACTCCTGCCGGTCGATGCGGTAACGAGTGAAAAATTTGATGGCCTTTTTAAGGGTAGAAGGTGGCAGCAAGTGGCCAATCATACTCGTTTGTTTCTATCATGATGCACACAACAGCTGTTCTATGCCACTCCTGCTGGTCGATGTGGTACCAACCAGAAATCTGAATGGGGCTCGTAAAGGTAGAAGGGGGCAGCACATAACCAAGCATACTCGTCTGTCAAGCGTAGTGCCAGCAGTAGGTGGTCGACGCAACTCCTGCCGATTGGTGAGGTATCAGCATTATCTGAAAAGAACTGCAGTTTGCAACTCTGTCCGTCGTGTCAGATATATAGACAGAAATTAATAGCTAACCTACCACACTTTCCTGGGGCACCCCTGACGATACCCTAATGAAAACTTGCCGTCAAAGTCAACGTACTGGGTTCTCTTGCTTAAATTTCGAGCCATTCACATATTTAGGAACCAATTTCTTAAGCTCGTATCTTCGTTAGCAGTATGTAACGTGGTAACATGTCAAACACCTTTCGAAAATCTAGAAATACGCAGTCTGCCCGTTGGCCTTCATCCATACATAGACGGTTGTCGTGAGAGAAAAAGACCAGCTGAGTTTCGCATGATCGATGCTTCCTACAGCCATGCTGATACATGGACAGAAGCTTTTTCGTCTCTAGGAACTTTAATATATTAAACCTGAGAATATGTTCAACAATTTTACAGCAAACTTACGTTAATGATATAGACGTATAATTATGTGGGTTCGTTCTTTTGCCCTTTTTTATATGTGAGATTCACCTGCGCGTTTTTACAGTAGCTTGAAACTTTGCCAGATCAAAGATTTGCGATAAATGCAAGCTGAGCAGGGGACAATTCAGTAGAGTAACCATGTAAAACCTAATTTGTACTCCATCTGGACATGGATACTTCTTTGCTTTCAACTCTCTCAACATACCTATTACTAAGTCCTCTATTTGGGAGATAGTGCGATCATCAGATGAAGGTATGATTGCATGATCCTCCTATATGAATGATTTCTTAAATCTTAAATTTAAAACTTCGGCTATCATCACTCCAGAATGATCAACGAGCGACCAGCTCACCGATTTTATCTAAGGCCAGAATTTTCTCGGGTTCTCGGCAAGATCTTTTGCCAGTGCCAATGTACACGCTCTCTGATAAGACCTAATGAATCGGCTTGCTTACAAGGATCTTATGGCAAGAGAGCATTTCAAGGAACTTCATGATAACAAAAGTACTCAATAACAAAGAAAGGAAACATCCAAGATCACAGAAATCTGTGAAGTTTTCTACAAAGTGGGCGATATAAGTCCACTACTGTATAAACCTGGAATGCATCTCAGCATTGATGAGATGATCAGTTTGTTTAGAGGACGTTGTCCATTCAAAGCATTTATGAAAGGTAAACAGCGCATGTATGGCGTACTTAGAACCATGATGTCACGCACATTAGCTCATGAATATGGAATACTATGCAGATAAAGTACGAGCTCACCCAGGGAAGAACGAGGTTCAGCAGCTGTCGTTAAACGTCTGGTAGCTCATGTGAAAAATACTGGTCGAAGTATTATTACTGAGCTATACTGCACACCAGTGGATTTAGCCCATGAGTTATGCCTTGGCTACAAAGTTACTACACTAGGAACTCGCCAGTCAAACAGAAAGCATATTTCAGACATAATGAATATTCGACAAAGTTCTTGTTCACATTTCAATCAATAGGCAGGCCATTTGGTGTACTATATACTAAAAATGAATCCAATTGAAAACTTATAGATAATATCAACAATTCACTAAGATAAAGGCAATCTGTGGGAAAGAAAAATGAAACCGAGATCAACGCATAACTCCACTAAAGGTGGAAATAATTCCATTGATCAAATAGCTCGTATGTTCAGCAGCAGGAAGGGAATAAAGAGATGGCCTCTAGCAGTATTTTACCTCTTGTCGATAAAAAAGAAGTGTAATAATTTTTTTTTCTGGAAGCTGGTCTGCAACTAAAAAAACCGCAGATAGCAGAAAGAAATACCAAGGCAAAAGGTTTATTTAATCATATCGTTCAGTCAATGGAAAATATCGTATACAACCAAATCAGATAAGCCCCCTGCAGAAATGGATCGGTGCCATATTTGCTTAAACAAGTAAGGAGAAAAAAAAGTACAACAACGTAAGTACACCAAACAAGTGTTGTGGACAGTGTCATAGTTCCCTGTCGGGGGTTCCAATCCGCCCTCGGGCATGGAGGTTTGTGCTGTCTTTAGGTAGTCATAAGTAATTTGTAAGTTTAGGGACTGATGACCCCGCAGTTAAATCCCATAAGCTTCACAAACATTTGTACTTTTTGACAGTTCCATAAACATGTATGTAACACACGTTGAGGAACAGTTATGAAGTGTGTCTCCTGTCTGGGAACTGAGAAAGTAGTTCGTGCTATATAACAATAAATTAGTATTTTGTGTGGTAATATGCCAATTTATTATTATTGATTCAATCAAATATTTATAACAACTATCAATGATTATAAGTCGCTGCCCTAGTTCAAGTACATAAATCTTATAGAAAGTTGTAATTTTAACAATAATCTTATTCAATACCTGTGGAGTAGCCGAGCCGTCTTACGCGTTTCGTTGCGGAGCGCGCGGTTGCTAGCCGTTGAGGTTCGAGTCCTCCCTGGGGCATGGGTGTGTGTGTTGTCCTTAGATTAGTTTACCTAGGTTTAAGTAGTTTGTAAGCTACGGACTGATGACCACGCAGTTTGGTCCGATAGATTTACAAACATTTGAACATTTGATTTTTGCATCCATGTTACAAAAATAGATTAGGGAATTATAGGGATAAGATTCCAAGGCATAATAAAAATAAAAAAAAATATTTACACTACAATCTGGAAATCAAAACAAAAATTATCTACAGTTCTGATTGAAATATTGGAAGTGGCCGCATACTTTCGTCTTACACAGTCATTTGATCTTTTCCGGAAACACGTTCATTGTAAATGTAGCATAAAGGAGTAATTTGTTTGCGTTTAATTAAGCTTCATTATCTAGTTTAATATTACACAAATGCGTACCCGTCGTATTCGCATACAAACGACTCATACGTAAGTTACAGTAAACAAGCAGATAGCAAACAATCCCTTTTCACATAATACACGAATAGAGTATGTAATTTGTGCCAAATCTAATTATCTGCCCAATTAATAAATTAAATTGATTAGTGCAGTCATCAAATCGTAAATCGTCGTGTACAAGTAAGTAAAATTCTAGTTTTACTGACTTACTTCAGAACTTCGCTTCTCATGAAAGAACTATTTACCATTTATTTTACCTATTCCCGTACAAACATTTTCCGTTGAGCACTCGTCGTCTACAAAGTATTCAGTCTTGCAAAACTATAAATTACGTTAGCCACATTTCTATAGTAAACGTATGGTCCAAAATTGGCAGTTAAAGTGGTTAAGGCAATGTGATAAGTGATACTGAAATCTGCCTTGTACTACAGAAATATAGATTCTCTAATGTTGCCTTATATCACAATCAGTTCCTTCTCTAGAAAAAAAGTTACAAAACTTCAGTTTCTGAGTCATATATTCCCAGTTCGTTCACCGTCTGTTCCCTGAAACGAACCATTCTTATGGTTAATCTCGAAGCGATGGGGATACCGCCATATTCATTCGTTTTTGAAAACGAGAGTTTTTAATAACGTGCAACCTACTTTAGAATATACCTTGCGGACACCTCTGAAAATTGTGAATGGAAAATATTCATCCCTGGTTCCATTTTCGCTTTTCAGGAAGTAAGTCCTTCACATCAGACAAGACCTTTTAAATTATTACACTTTTCAGCTCCACTATTTGCAGACAGTATTCACATGTATCGCTGAAAGCACTTACAACATATTTCGTTCTACGACGCTAATTTCGAAGATATTACCTCATAAACGTGGAGTGGTGTGAAAGCTTAACTGTGAGTCAAACTGGTTAGAGATACAGATGAAATTTGTGTTTACTCCGTTCACCGAAACAAGAAACGGACTGTAAACACACTGAGGCACGTGACCAGGGGTTGACAAAACATGGGCGCTTGCTTATTGTCGCCCATCCGCTTCAGTTGTGAAGCCGTTGTGTCTATTGTATGGCGGTGATATTAGATGATCTGACTCTTCCACCAGGAAGGTTCATTTCCAGAACCACCAAATGTATGTATGTAAGGTGATAGTTCCCAGTTGTCAGGAGCAGTGTTACTCAACTGCGGCGATTGCTATTTCCCACATTGTTGCACCTCTGCGGTCAAGAGCGTATTCTGTCCGTCTTTATGTGATATGGTGACGTGTATACATTTGGAATCACTGTAAACTTCACTCTTCTTGTTTTTATTCTATAGAAAAGGAATAATTAATGAGTAGCTCAGAGTTCAAAAGGTCTTCCACGTAATTCGATACCTTATATTTTAAATTATAATCAAGCAATTTGTGAGAATTCTAAAGGATAATGAGTCAGTAACAACACTCCATGCTAAAATAGCCGGCCGCGGTGGCCGAGGAGACTGAGACACTTCAGTCACGATCTGCACGGCCACTACGGTCGGGGTTTCGAATCCCCCCTCGGGCATGGATATTTGTGCCGTCCTAGTTCGTAAGTAGTTAATAAGTAGTTTGTAAGTTTAGGGACTGATGACCCCGTAGTTAAGTCCCATAACCTTTACAAACATTTGATTTTTTTTTGCTAAAATATCCTCAAATGTAAAAAAAAAAAAAAAAAAAAAAAAAAAAAAAAAAAAAAAAAAATGTTCTAATATTTGTTGAGCTTATGGGACTTAACTACGGGGTCAACAGTCGCTAAACTTACAAACTACTTATTGACTAGCTATTACTAAATACGGCACAAATATCCTTGCCCGAGGGAGGATTTGAACCCCCTACCGTAGTGGCCGTGCAGAACGTTACTCGCGCGTCGCAGACCGCTCGGCCACCACGGCCTGCAAAATATTCTCAGCTTTGTGATTATTAGTCCGTAGCTTACGAACTACTTCAACGAAGGTAAACTAACCATTGGACAATATAACACCTATGTCCGAGTGGGGACTAGAACCCCCGACGGAGAACGGCCGAGCGCACTTCAGCAACGCGCCCCTGTGAGCAAAGTTAACCCACCGCGGCCATTGTTATAGCTCCACATTCTATTGTTTGCATAATATCTAAAACTGTTGTTCAAAATTAACGTTCAAAATTAATATTTGTCCTTTAAATACGTTTAGAAGTTCACTGGATGTTCAGAAATTATGTTATTCAAATAACCGTCAACCTACTTGGACCCAAATTGCCATCAAATGGCATTTTCTATGGGAATTACAGTCTGGGTTCAAGTAACCCAACCGTAAGGTTAACTAGAGCCCAAATAAAACAGAAAAACAAAAATATTTACTACGTCACAACAATGCTACTACTCGTTAAAATATCCATAATAAACTGTAGTTTAATCATATAACGTGAGTACGTCGGTAAAAAAAAATCTGTTGTGCTCATATTCAAACATAATGTTACAAGTTTCGAAATCGGGGCTCAAGTAGCCTGCGTTTACGATACGGCTACTGATTTCGAAATCCTTGTTTGAAAAATATTGACAATGATTCTTCAAATGTTTGTAAATCTATGCGACTTAACTACTGTAGTTATCAGTCCATATTCTTGAAACTACTTAAACTAACCTAAGGAAAACACATTCACACATGAAGGAGGGAGGACTCTTACCTCCGACAAGTAGCAACCGATCGCTCCGTGTCATGGTGCCTTAGAGCCCTAAGCCATTCCATCGCTGGATGACAATGTTTATTAAGATTCTCGATGTAATGTAGTTCTATAACATTTCAAAAAATCTTATAAAATTGTTCAAGAAATGGATCTCCTGTGCAAACAGGGTTTAATTTGTCTCATATTGCTTTGCATGAAGGAGATACATAAGGTAACAAGTCATGGGGTACGTTCTAATTTCGTGTTGCTTCCCTCTTAGTCCGTCGAATTTTAAGAACTTGATGTTGCGTGGAACCAAAAATTCGTCGCGAGTTCTCTGTGGAATATTGAGGTATGCTGCCCCCTATCGTCGTCCACCATTCCGAAAATACTACTGGCCTAAAACGGGAGACCTGGGTTTGAATGTCAGCCCGCCTCACATTTTCACTTGTCGGCACTGAAAAATTATAATACCCTAGTGCAGCTAAATCATTCCTTTCCCTCCTCATCCTACTTCCTTTCTATAAAATATACGTACGTGTGTACGTGTTGCATACAAAGCTACAGTTTTGTTCCAATATTTATGAAATTTTGTACACGTAAGCTTCAATCCATGAGGACGGTCGCCGTAAGTGTAATAATCACATACGATATATCGTTCACGAGATACGACGTCATAAACAATGAGATGCGCGAAAAACTGCTGGATTTTGCGACAATGCTGCTCATTTTCTCTTAAACCATTGGACCGATTTCAACCAAATTTGGAACACACATTCCTTACCGTGATGTAACAATTGCTGCATGGTTAAGATTCACACACGGCACATGGTTCAAAAGTTATTACGTCATAAACAATTGAAATCGCTAAAAATGCCAAATAATGCGGCGAGACTTTCGAAATACACTGTATAAGAATGACAGTACTTAGCGACTCGCAACAAACTTTAAACATAATTCCAAACATTTATTAAACTTTTTCTCGCTGACAACCATAGCAAAATATTGAAAGGAAAAATTGTTCTCGATTACTACTTTTCCGCTGTTTATGGAGCAAAACTACGGCATATGGTATGACGTTACAATTTATAATTCGTACACTACAAATTGTAGCCGCAGGAAATTTTACAGGCGGTATACACGCATGTAGTTGAGTGTACCACTTAAATTGTATGACAATACGATACGTAGTTCATGAGATATGAGCACATAAACAGTAACTTTCCACTGTTCATGGACTAAAACTACGGCATTCATTATGAGGTTACAATTTTTAATTGCTACACTACAAATTGTAGCCGCAGGAATTTTACACCGTACACACGCATATAGTTGAGTGTACCCTCTAAATTGTATCACAGTATGACACATAGTTCATGAGATATGAGCACATAAACACTAACGTTCATGGAAAACCGCCCAATCACACACCAAGTTGTAATCTATTACTTCTTTACTATTAATTGCATTCCCAAGAAATTTACAAACATACAGCTCTTATACAAATGAATCTATACCTGAAAAATGGCAGGAATAAATAAATAAATAAATACCGGGGTAACGCCGGGTTTTCAGCTAGTCGTTAATAAAATATTAACTAGAAGTAGAAACCTGGTCCTCCTCTTTGCTACAAGTTAACGAACTAGCAGAACGCGTGCTATTATGCCATTACGTAATTGAACGGCACGGAGTTAACTAGGCAGCCTGTTGAATCCAATTCCGCGAACAGAGCTATAACTGACCAATATGCTGCGGCGTGCCGAAGAGCCCTGAAGTATGTGCAATGCAGCTGCCACTGGCCGGCACACAAAGGGCACAATTAGCATTCGCAGTCGGCTCATTACATACTTTCAATCGCTTAAATTCCGAAACTGGGCCTGTTGTACCAAAAACATTGGTGTTTCCCTGTAATTACACAAAATCTCCACTTAACATCGTCACCGCAACATAATTATCACGAACAGCAAAAACACGACAAACTTTTTCTATGTAACACTGTAATTTCATCATAGGTCAAATTATTAGATTGTTGTGAAGAGAAATTAGGGTTTTACGATTGTCGGGACGTAAATTGCGTGAACTCCAAAATAAATAAATATAGTCTGATATTCGCTGAATAACACAAGACCCAATCAAACCGAAAATACTTGTGGTAGGAAGATGATATGAGCGCTGCAGCCCTATTGCTAGTCTAATGTTAATAGACACTATAAGTTACATATAAGTGGCGTCCGTTCTTTCGGACAAAAAAGAATAAAAGAAAAAAGAACACAGAAAATCACACATTTAACTTACACAATAAGTCGATGATGGGCAACGATGCTGTCTTCAGTTCGGAGGCGCTCCTACGCCCTTTTACGGGAATCAGTTTACAAAAACTATGAGTCTGAGTTCTAGTGGGCAGGGTAAAGTTGAGGATTTGTATCTGATGGGAGGCGTACTTGAGTAATTTCATGTATGTGTAGTGATCGCTGTGTCCCCAGTGGTGTAGGGGTTAGCGCAACTGCCTAGAAATCAGGAGTCCCGGTTTGAATCCCGGCTGGGTACGCCTTTTCAACCTTACCCATTCGCAGTTAATGTCTTACTTTCCGTGAATGTTGATAGGCACTGTCTCGTTGTACTTCATCCCGAAAATACCACCGATTCGATTAGCAAGATGTCTTGCTTCGTAACAATCTTATGGCGTTCGCTACGGTTCTGCACTATCGTATTAGGAACAAAGTACGAGCGTTTGTAAAATCCGATCGTATGTGTGACCGCATTGAGTAGTTTCTAGAGGACAGGTCACAGAATAGGATTCGTATTTAAATGATATATCTGCATGATGCCAAAATACCTAACTACCCGAAATTAAAGTGTGAAATCATTCATATGACAACTAAAAGAAATCTAGTAAATGTAATTGAAAGCATAAACCATAGAAATGTACATGCCGTAAATTCAGCTCAATGCCTAGGTATTACAATTACGAACAGCTTTAATTTAAAAGAACACACAAGAAATATCGTAGGGAAGACGGACCAATTGCTACGTTTCATTGGCTGAGCAGTTGGATAATGCAACAGTTCTACTAAAGAAACTGCCTATTCTACACTTGTCCGTCCTATTTCGAGTACAGTTGCGCGTTGTGGGATCCCCGAGAAGCAGGACTGACGGAGGATATAGAGAAAGTTCAGAGAAAGGATAGTTTGTTTTGTATTCTCGTGATACAGAGAAGACAATGTCACGAACATATGCTCGAGTTAGGGTGGAAACCGTTAAAAGAAAGGCGTTATTCGTTATGGCGAATTGTAATTGCCAAATTTCGAATGCGAACTTATTTTGTTACAATCCACCTACTAAGGGAAACATGATCTTCATAATAACTGAAATAAGATGAAAACCAGTAAAACCTACGTCTTCATTCTGCCTGTGTGCTATTAAATAAAAGAACGGTAGCGAAATATTATAAAAGTTGAAACTTCCTGGCAGATTAAAATTGTTGCCGGAACAGGGACTCGAACCTGGGACCTTTGCTTTTCACGGGCAAGTGCTCGAACGACTGAGCTATCCCGACACGACTCACGGTGCCGCCCCACAACTTCAATTCTGCCAGTACCTCGTCTCCTACTTTCCAAACTCCACAGAAGTTCTCCTGCGAAACTTGCAAGACTAGCACTTCTGGAAGAAAGGATATGGTGAATACATGGCTTAGCTATAGTCTAAGGGGTGCTTCCAGAATGAAAGCTTCACTCTGATATGAAACTTCCTGGCAGATTTCACTCTGCAGCAGTGTGCGCTGATATGAAACTTCCTGACAGATTTTAATCTGCCAGGAAGTTTCATATCAGCGCACACTCCACTGCAGAGTGAAAGTTTCTTTATGGAAACATCCCTTAGGCTATGGCTTATTCAAGAACAGGCTCCAAATGCGACCTCCACTGATAACCGTTACTGTAGGTTAAACTTCAAACGGCCGTTAAAGTTTATAAGCGTATTTGCTGGTCTTTCCATTAGCTTCTCGCATATTATCATCACCAAAGAACTTCCACTACAAGCGTGAATAAAGAGCGGAAAAATTATGTAAACGTCAGCAAATGCACATTTAACCGTGTTCAGCCGTTAGAAGATGAAACTGTCGGCTTATACCGGTAACGGTACAATTTGAGTGAGTAAACAGCATTACAACAGTGACTGGTTGTTGTTGTTTCCTTCTTTGCAACAATATTCTGGTATAATACAGAATTTATAATCTCAACGTGAAATAGCAGCATGTGACGCACGACATTATATACTACTTCTTGTAACAGCTAATTCGTTTCCTGTATAAACGACTTTAGAAACATTGCAAAGTAGGAATAATACAATTATTTCAAGCAATAATCAGAGCGTTCCATGACAGCTTGGCCATTGGCTTGGAGTAGCGATCCCAAAGGAGTCTCTTTAAAATACAATTAGTCGAAAATTAGCGCCCGTCGAATCTTGTACTGAAATAGTGTGAAATCATGAAGCATACTGAACGCTACGACTTAGCATGTACATTAAGTGAGATACAACTAAACGTTTACAAGTGTTCCCTAAATGGTACTTACTAAGTCGTTATTCACTAGTCCATCAAAAATCAAAATCGGTTATTCTTCGACGTTAATGCCCATAAGTGTTATTCAGTGTAATTGGCGCATTTATAAGTCAATGGAGTTTGCGCGACTTTAGCTTCTAGTGCTAATCATTGAAGGAGTCTAAAACAAATCACTAGAGATCAAAAGACGGCTAGGTATTTAAATATTGCGCGATTTTAATCGCCGTTGTTGTGTCTTGCCGCTCCAAAGTTTCAAGTGGAGGAAAATGCCTCTACTGCCTCCCCCCCCCCCCCCAGCGGTTGATCCGCCATTGGCTGTTGATGATGGAGTAACTGGACTACGGAATAAGTAAATAGAGTATGGAATCAATAGATACCCGCGCAACACCAGGTTTTCAGCTAGCTAGTACCTAATATTTCATTCTCATATTTGTTAAGGCAACACCTTCAAATGGACCTTCTTCGCAATTCGCATCTTCTTTTTATTTTTCCTCCCTCGGTGATGGATGTTTGTGCTGTCTTTAGTATAAGTTAGTTTATAAGTAGTTTGCAGTGATCATCGGTCCCTAACTTTTTTATTTTGTCCCTTCATGCGTCCATCGTGGTTGCGAACAGCCCAGCCATGCATTAACTAAAAATGTCACTCCTCACTGCGTGACAGGTAATGAACAATGTATATTGGCTCGAGTATTCACAACTAAATGGAAGACGGACCGTTTCGTCTTTTTCCTCACTTGGGTTGGGGGTGGGAGGGGAGGGGAATCGTGAAGAAGTGACAAACTTGCACTGGGAAACACCCTCACTAACGAGCGTCTATTCCCGGCCGCTTTTTGTTCGCAGCAGAATATCGTCTAAGTCCTAAACAAATTCTCGAAGGAATGCCGAATTTCTTCTGATATCAGGTGAATATACAGGGTGTCCCACTCGACTGCTTCAGATATCTCTGAAACTACAAGAGATATTGAAAAACCACTTTCACGGTCATGAACGTACGGCAGGGGCTTATGTCATTAGGTAATATGAGACACTCTAAAACGTGTTCGAGGCTCAAGCGAGACTCACGGTTGAGTCTCGGACACGCGCTAGCAGCGTGCCTCTTGTATTTCAAACGTCAAGTTCGCTTCGCAGTTTCTCCGGGTGTAATTGACGCATCGCGATGCAACCGACGCCATTCTTTTTGTGATTTTTCATTCTATCGACTGCTTAAAGAATAATATGGGGCATCCATTAAAAAAAAGACGTTTGTGTTTTCAATAATATTTCTTCGCGTTTTAGAGTGTCTCATAGTACCTACTTGCATAAGCCCCTGCCACACGTTCATGACCGTAAAGGTCGTTTTTCAATATCTCTTGTAGTTTCAGAGTAGGATACCCTGTATATTTCACAGCAACGAAAGCCAGTACGGAGGTGTTGATGTGATGGTACCACATATAAGGAGCATTGTACTATTCACCTGAAACTCTATCAGGATGATACAGCAATTGTTCATCCACTCTGGAGCATAGTATTCAGCATTTGAAAAAATCCATCGCTGTTGACGATAGGAGAACTAGAGTATGGAATAAATCAATACCCGGTAAACACCAGGTCTTCAGGTACTTAGTAGCTAATATTTTATCCGTCGTAACTGTTAACACAACACTTTCACATGAACGATATTCGACATTCGTACCTAAGGAGTACCGTGTAAGTCCCCTCAAGCGTCCATCGTGGTGGCGAACAGCCTAGCCGTACGGTAACTAAAAATATCACTCCCCACTGCATGCCAGCTAATGAATAATGTATCTTGGCTCGAGCATTCACAACGAAATCGAAGACGAACGTCTTCGTCTCTGTCCCCACTTGGTAGGGTAACGCGAAGAAGTGACAAACTTGCACCTGGAAATACCCTTACTTACGAGCGTCTATTCTTCGCTGCAAGTGACAGCAGAATACCGTTTAAGTCCGAAAGAAATTCTCGAAGCAATGTCAAAGTTCTTCTGATAGCAGGTGAATATATATTACACAGCAACGGAAGCCCTTAAGCAGGTGTAGATCTGATGGTACTACACATAAGGAGCATAGCATTGTATTATTCACCTGAAACTCTATCAGGTTGGTACAGCAATTGTTCATCAGCGCTGGATCACATTATTCAGCAGTTGAAGAAACCATCGCTGCTGACGATAGGAGGAGTATGAAATAAATAAATATCCGGAAAACACCAGGTATTCAGGTACTTAGTAGCTAAAACATTTTATCCGTCATAAACGTTAATATAACACCTTCAAATGAATGTTATTCGAGATTCGTACCTAAGGAGTGCCATGTAAGTCCCCTCAAGCGTCCATCGTGGTGGCGAACAGCCTAGCCGTACGTTAACTAAAAATATCACTCCCCACTGCATGCCAGCTAATGAACAATGTATCATGGATCGAGCATTCACAACGAAATCGAAGATGAACCTCTCCGTGTCCCTCACCACTTGGTAGGGTAACGCGAAGAAGTGACCAACCTGCACCTGGAAATACCCTTACTTACGAGCGTCTATCCCCGGTTACTTTTTCTTCGCTGTGAGTGACAGCAGAATACCGTTTAAGTCCTAAACAAATTCTCGAAGCAATGCCAAAGTTCTTCTGATAGCAGGGGAATATATATTACACAGCAACGAAAGACAGTATGCAGGTGTTGATCTGATGGTACTACATATAAGGAGAATTATACTATTAAGCTGAAACTCTACCAGGTTGATACAGCAGTTGTTCATCCACACTGGAGCACAGTATTCAGCAATTGAAAAAAACAGTTGCTGTTGACGATACCCGGTAACACCAGGTCTTCAAGTATTTAGTAGCTATTATTCTATCCGTCATAAGTGTTAACACAACACCTTCAAATGAATGTTATTCGAGATTCGTACCTATGGAGTACCGTGTAAGTCCCCTCAAGCGTCCATCGTGGCGGCGAACAGCCCAGCCGTACGTTAACTAAAAATATCACTCCCCACTGCATGCCAGCTAATGAACAATGTATCTTGGCTCGAGCATTCACAATGAAATCGAAGACGAACCTTTTCGTCTCGCTCCCCACTTGGGAGGGTAGCGCGAAGAAGTGACAAACCTGCGCTCGGAAATACCCTCACTTACGAGCGTCTATTCCCGGACGCTTTTTGTTTCGCTGCGAGTGACAGCAGAATGTCGACTAACTGCTAAACAAAATAAAGAACGCGCGAGTAGTAGTAGTAGTATTCTGTTTGCCGCCCGCGACGCCACAACAATAGCAGCGCGCCGTGACGGTCCATCGGACGCGAGGCGCGGGCAGGACAATGCAGGTTGTGGCGCGGGCGTCCGTCTTGTGCTCGCGGCGTGCCGTGCGGTGCCGTGCTCATCCGCCGTCCATTTGGGCGCCGGCCAGAGGGTTATCAGCTGCTGCGGCGGACGAATGCGCCGCTCTGTTTGGCCGTGTTGCGCGTATCTGCCTGCGCGCTTTTATTTAGGGCCCCGCTAATTGGCCGGCCTTAATGAGATGCGTCGTGCTTCACGCCTGATTTAGGCGAGGCGTCTGGCGCGGAGCGCGCCGGGCCGGGCGCTGAGATATTTGCCGCTCTAATGGTCGAACCAGGTAAGAAACGGCGCACCGCGCTCCTATCGATTGCTCAGATAGCGGCTAATTTGCAAGCGGGTAAGCACTCTGCCGGTCGCCCAGAATGCAGCGCCCCGGAGGTATACGGTGCAACTTTGCAGCATGCGTCTGTAGCCCTTTATTTATTGCATTGTCTAAGACTCGTTACCTTGTGTTTAAAACGGATCGCGTTAATTACGCTTTGTTTTGCAGCTCCTTTTATTGGTTTATTTTTAATTGTAACCGGGTATTTTCAAAAGAAATAAAATAAAATAATGAGGAATTGAAGTATAAAGGCCGCGCGGAGTCGCAGCATGGTCTAAGGCGCCATGCTACTGCTGGGCGACCGTTCCCCCCGGAGGATCCACTCTCGTCCCTCGGCATCAACGGAGGTTAGAGTCCTCCATTGGGCTTTTATGTGTGTGTGTGTTCTTTTATGTTTTCTATTTTATTATTTTTTATAAGTTAGTTTAAATACTTTGTAAATTTAGGGACTGATGACCACTGCAGTTAGGTCCGATAACTTTACAAACATTTGAATCCATCGGCATGGGCCTGTGTGTTGTTCTTACAAGGAAAGTACATGGGCTCGAACAAACATATCTGTATGAAGGTTTGGTTACAGGATCTCCACGTACACCTCAATGTGCTGGTGGGTGTCGTTTTTATGCAAAACTTTGCAATCGTGCTCTAGATACCACTGTAGATGTAATTGTAGACGCCATACATAATGCAGATATCTTAATTGTAACTTATGTAATAATCGTCGCACATGTTCTCTAGCGTGCTGTCATCAAAAGCCGTGATGATAGTTGCAACTTTAACCTACTTCTCGGAGGACTATTGGTATTCACTGCCACTGCTTCCATCGCCTCTTCCCGCACTTACCGTAGCACTACCGCTTGCAATGAGTTCTTCGTTATTATCATCCCTATTATCATCATTATGTGTTAGTGTAACAACAGTATCTACCTTATGATCATATTTTTGTACCATAACAGATACGAGAAAGCATGCGAATGATTCATCTTCTACACTAATACCATTTTCACGAAGAAGGGTTCTTTGTAACTTCATTTCAACTAATCGCAATACATTAGCAGGATTAATTACTAATCCCCGTCCCATCTGATGCTTCACCACACAAATAACATCACAAAATGCAACTTCGGAGGCCCACTGTACGGTCTCTACTGGCGAACCGAACCGACAGGTCAAAGTGCAATGCGGCATGGCACACGCAGAGGCATCTAACGGACGAGGGACTTAACTACGGGGTGATCAGTCCCTAAACTTACAAACTACTTATAAACTAGCTATTACTAAGGACGGCACAAATATCCATGCCCGAGGGGGGATTCGAACCCCCGACCGTAGTGGCCACGCAGACCGCGACTGGCGCGCCGCAGACCTCTTGGCCACCGCGGCCGGCGCAGAGTTTTGCAGATGCGGGAGTATCACTAGTGCAATAAGGGATCTTTTCATTATCTCCCATACTATTTTGGTGTATATGTGTTCGTTCGAGTCCAAGTACTTTCCTTGTTAGTGTTGAAATGTTTCTTAAGCTTATGGGACTTACCTGCGGGGTCATCACTCCATAACTTACAAATTACTTATATTCTAAGTTACACTAAAGACACCACAAACATTCGTGCCTGAGGGAGGATTCGAACCCCTGATGGGGAACGGCCTCGCGCATTGAAACACAGCGCCTCAATGCGCTCAGCCACTCCGCCGCTGCTGTTCTTAATGTAAGGTAGTTTCAATAATTGTAAGTCTAGGGAGTCATGACCATAGGGCTATGGTCCAATAAGTTTACAAACAATTCATCATGCTAAAGTAAACTTTATCTATTCCTCTAGGACCAACAATTTCTCCAAAGATTATAAAAAGAGCACTTTCCACATTTCATACTTCGAGGAATCAGTCATCATTAACCTAAAATGTATTCGCGATTCGGTTGTGTTGCTTGGTGTCAACGTTAGAGTATAAGCAGCAAGACATTCAAAATATTATATCAAGATAAACGATCAAAGTTATTTGAGAATTTCGTCAGTAAATGATTGTGAATTAGTAGCTGCGGTGGAGTGGCCGAGCGCTCTGGTACCCTTTGTCGCGGTCAGCGCGGTTGATAGCCATCGTAATTTCGAGTCCTCCCTCGGGTATGAGTGCGTTTGACGTCCTTACCATAAATTCGTTCAAGTATTTTGTGTAACCGCAGCAATTATATCTTTTACATTTACAAACATTTGAACATTTTGTATAAATTAGTAACAAACAGTTTCAAAATTCTGTTCGTTGCGGTGAAGTAAACATATCATGCCAATGGTGCTATTTTTATTAATCCGAAATCTGTCTCCAAAAATTAAAAATTCTAACAACTGTATATTAGTCCAATGATCATATACGAAACTACACGATTTTTTCACAAATTAATATATTTTTGGCTGGAATGGGAAAAAGAATGTAACAGACAGAAACTTAGGGAATTTTCTAAAAAAAAAGCACCAACAATTTGCAGTCTTTTTCTTCTGTTTATAAATTTAGGGCACTCAGTGACCTTCTTTAGACATATTTACAGAAAAAGCCACAAATTGCAAATTAATCATATTTATCTCTTTTCTTCCCTCTGGATAAATTACTACAGTTATGATGTATAAGGAGCATGAACGATGCTCGATCGACGCCCCCCCAGAAGGGTATTTATGACTTCATATGAGTAAATGCCTTCATTACTAAACACAGTTATCTGAAGCTTACGGCTGTATAGTTTTTCTCTTCCTCCCAATATCACTTTCAAACTTCGCTCTTGGTAAGTTGTGTAAGATACTTCTAGTGGGATGTCTCCAACAAGAAAACTAATTTATTATTGTACAGGTAACATCCACTTCAGATGCACGTTGCACACTTGCTCATTGTCTTACATACGGCCCGTTTCGTGTATGTTACATCCCGTCTACGGGTTTCTAAACAAGTCAACAATCGCACACACTTCCACCGGGATGTATTCGAATCTACTTGCGGAAAAATTTGGCAATAGTCGATAGTGACAGAAGCTTTTCAGTACATTCTTCCGGTCCTACATACTGCTCTATACCAGTACCATTCTTACAGTAATGATCGTAGGTGATAGGGGATGAAGCAGGGTATAATCCGGATACCATGAGTGAGGAGGGGCATCATACGTCCTATTCCAGACCTATTCAAACACCAACTAATTGCGACCGAGTATTGGGGTGACAAGGGAGTCATTCTCGTTAACTTTCTGGAACATAGTTGGACCGTGAACAGCTACATTAGAACACTGAGGACGGCTGGGGAAGCTATAAGGTAGAAGAGACCAAACGCTAATTAGAAACCAATCCAAATTCATCACGACGGTGCGAAAACCCACACGATTTTGGCGAAAAGCAAGGACACAGGCAAATTGGGCCCTCGCCTGCTATACATTGCAAATGTAGCATCTTTTTTCTACGTCTCTGACTATTTAAGACACAGTTTTGTGCCTGCGCAACTCATGTGCCACACCTCACAGAGATGCAGGAGGTGGGTCATACAGACAGAATCATAGAGTGCCCCTGATAGCTAGTAAACAAAGAATCGCTTCTGGGTCTTTGGTATTCACTTATTATTCAAGGTCACGCTTTATTTCTAAAATACAATGTATAATCTACATTAAACGTAATTCCTCGCAAACGCCAGAACCATTAGCTCAAATATATACACCAGCATGTAGATCTAACTTGCGCCTGTTGCAAGTCCTTACAATAAAGGGCAGTTTACAATATTATAATAAGAAGGAATACCGCAACCAATCGCCTTTCTTATGCATTTATTCACCACGACCGGTTTCGAACTGCCTGGTGGTTCATCATTAGGTGGTATACATATTTATAGGTTGTTCACAACATTGTGGAACTCGTTTGACTGTAGTGAGATAAAAATGATGTGTGAGCTTTGTGTTTGGCGCTAAATTATAATATTTACATGTTTCAATCGTATTCTAAATATATCCAAATCAGCAAATTTTAAATCCTGTGCCATAGTAAAATTCTCTACTAACATACCAATACTTGTAACACTTCAGATGATCAAAGATAATCAACTTCGGCACAAAAAGTTAAGCAGCATAGAAATCTATGAACAAATGGACCTGCTTGAAATGGCGCTCTTCCACAATTACTTTTCCTTCAATGGCAAAATTTGTATTAAAAAAGATGGGTTAGCAATGGACAGTAGCTCAGCTGGTCTACTATCAGACATTTACATCAATAATCTAAAAACAGATTTTTTTAAAGCAAGCCAAACAGTAAAAGATCAAATCATCTTTTATAAACGCTATGTTCATGACACCCTGGTACTATACAAAGGCACAAAAACAGATATAAAACTTAGCTAAGAAACTAAATGAAGTACACACCAAAATAAAATTCTGAGTTGAACATCAAACACAGCAAGGTATTAATTTCCTTTACCTTAACATAACACATCACAATAACAAACATAAATTCCAAATTTATAGAAAACCGACAACTTCAGATGTAATTATAAATAACTCCTCTTGCCATCGACAACGAACACAAACTTGCATTTTTTAAATCAGCATTGAACCGTATAAATAAAACTGATGCTGAATCTGCTACCAAAGCAAGAGAGATAAACATTCTAAAAACTATAGCCTAAAACAATGATTAGGACCCAACCATAGTTGACAAATTAGAAAAAAAACTGAAAAAGAACCATACAGTGCCTATAAACCAAACCTACAGAAGCAGAACACTCGAAATATATCTCTACGCCCTTTGTCGGAAAAATATAATATCAACTTCGAAAACTCTATAAACAAAACAATGTCAAAATATGTTTCCACACGAACAATAAAATACAAAACAAAGTAGTTCACAACACTAAATCAATCAACAACCCTTATCAAATATCTGACATATACAAATCGACATATGACTGCTGCTCATGCTACTATATAGGACAAACAGGAAGGTATTTGAAATACAATACGAAGAACATACTGATGCACTCCGTTTAAAAAATATTTAAACAAGTCGAGCTTTGCAGCCCATCTGGCTGGAAACAGCCATCCCATCACATACATAAAAACCAATCTCCAAATACTACACACTGCAGACAAAAGAATAAAGGTGGACCTTTTAGAACAATTAGAAAGCTTTTTTCCATAACAATAAAGCGCCCCACACCATCTGAAATGAACAAACAGAACTAGCAAACAACTCCTACAGACATTTTAAAGACTCTTTAAGCCTGATAAATACAAACACACATACATATACACATACTTAGATTACACAACACCTACCCCCCCCCCCATGCCCCTCCAAAAAGACTCACTTCCTTACAAATTGTTAAAATAAAATAAATGAATAAATAAATATAAAAATCGTAACTTATACTCATTTTAAATAGCAAAATAAATGGTCACCCATGTAATGTACGTCAATATATACACCATATATGTTTAATGTCATAAAGGCAACAATCGATATTTCTCTTCAAATATAAGAATAGTGCTGCCATTTTGTTCATTAAAGTATTAAGCAATAAGAAAGCCGCCACTGTGAGAGAATGATGTAAATAGAAATGTATGAACACGTTAACTATTCGAAGTGTAACTGGTAAATAAGTTTAAAATAATATCTGTGCATCAACTGTGACCTTTGACAAATAGCTGTAAATACCTCTGTACTGTTTACATTTGTACAACATGTGCTGTGGTGAAGTGTGTGTTGTGGTAAGCTTTTGTGCACTTCGTAATATCTGAAATGCCTGAAAACCACCGATCATCGAACAGTGGTGTGTAAGTAGCTGTTTAGAATACGATTTAAGCTTGTTAATATCGTAATTTAGCACCAAACACAAAGCTCACACATCATTTTCTATCTTACTACAGTCAAAAGAGGTCCACAGTGTTGTGGACAACCCATAAAAATGTATACCACCTGATGATGAACAGCCAGGCAGTTTTAAACATAAGAAAGGGGATTTTCCATTCAGAGTTCCAACACGAACTATTGTTGCAGACAGCCATTCACAATTTGCATGAGCATTCACATTCTTCTTTGTAGTAAAATGCAAAGCAGGGCATTGATCCAATGAAGGACATTCTTTGTGGACGACACCTTCATGACAAAGGTGATGTGAAAGTGGTAGTAAAGTAGTACGTTCGACAGTGCAAATATGAAGTTTTGCAAAGATAATTAGAGTGTTTGATTCAAAGATGACGTTAATGCATCGTTAGTTGAATAGTGCCATTGTGTAAAGGAACGTTATGCCTTGTATCATGAACTTACTCGCCTGTATGAATACTCCAAGTTCGTATTCAGAAGATCCGAAATCCTGTAACTTCCATATCGTACTAAACTACTCAAAACAATTAGGGGATCAGGTGAGATATCATACACAGTATGCCTATGGTATTTTATTCAGATATTGTTTAGAATTGTAATTTGAGTTTGAAAAAGTATGATACTTTGCTGTCTCCATGCGAATACCATAATCGTAAATAATAATAATAAACATATATTTGTAAATTTAACTACTATGGTTGTCAGTTTTTAGGCGTTCAAACTAGGAGAGCTCACATACCCAAACTCAATAGAGGACTCAAATCTCCCACGTGAGGCAACCGCGCGCTCCACAGCAAGGCGCCTTACAGCGCTCGGCTATTCCATCGCGGCACCATAATGCTGAAAAAGTCATTCTCGTTGCCCTCTAATATAGTCTTTGATATCTCGGACGGCCAGTACAGTTGCACACCTGCATGGCATTGACAGTATGAGGTTATCAATTAGCTCTTCAGTGATATCTGCCCATTGTTCCATTAGTGCAATATAAATCTCTGCAACCGTTGAGGGAGCTGCTGGTTTGGCTGCAATCCGTCTGCCAAGTGCATACCAGACATACTCAATCAGGTTCAAGTCCGATGAACAAGCTGGCCACTCCATTCGTTCAATTGTATCTTCAAGCATGATGTCGACCAGTGTAGCTATGTGCAGATTAGCATTATCGTCCACCAGAAGGAACCTATCTCCTGTTGCACCAGCGTAGGGCACAACGAAATGCAGAAGAATCTCGTCTTTATAACTCTGAGCAGGTTCGTACGTCCGCCAATACTGCCTCCTTGCCACACCATTCTTCCGCCACCATGATATGCTGACGCTAGCTGCAAATAATCATGATTGTTGCGAGATGTAAATTCTCTCCAGATAAGGAAACGATGAGTGTCCGGCTGAACACAACATCTTGAATCACCATTCGTTAAGACTGCAATCCTGATGATCCTCCGCCCAGTTCCTGCAGAATAAACGGTGTCGTGGTTTTAATGGGACGCACACCATAGTACTCCGTGTGCAGAAGCCACTTCCTTCAAGGCCATTTCGGGCTGCTTGTGCTGATATTGCTCGTCATGTTGCTGCCTGGAGGATGCGTTGCAGCTGAGTTGCGTTCAGCGTCCTGCCTTGGCGGGTGGTTAAACGGATATAGCGGTCATGTTTTGTTGATGTTACCTGTAGACGGCCTTGTTTTTTCCTTTCTTTAAAGTTTCCTGTTTTCTGAAATTGTGTCCTGGTCCTGGGAATTGCACTTACGACACTCCAGTAGCTGCAGCCACGTCCCTCTGTGTCTGTTCAGCTTCCAACATTCCTGTGGTTCTCTATGTCATAGCTTTGAAGTCATGTTGTTGTATTGCACTACCTAGTCACTACAATTTCTGAATCCAACTGGTTGTGTAATTCGTTTGGTAAACACAAATTAATACCAACCCACTATGCAGAAACTCTCTGTCATTACTACTATTTCGGTTGATGTACTGTTGTGTGCACTCCATAGAACCGACAAAAAGACGTCGATCCATTTTAGTTCATTCCGCCGATGACAGTATGAAACTAGGCATCCATAGGCTGAAGTTCATTATTTATGGATTTTTAGCTTTATTTTTGTGAATCTGAACGTGTACCCGCCTTGTAGCTTTATTTTGTATGTGTAAGTAATCCATGATTGATAATCTCAGTCCATGTTTGTAACTACTGCACATCATAATGTCTTTGCAACTGCGATGTAGCATCTGCGCTACAGTAGCTTCTTTGACCGCTGAGGCGAGCAGTAGCGAGTGAGCCGTTGAGCAGACGAGTCGATTGTAGGCTAGGCTAGCTGACAGACGTATGGTGACTGTGTTGTGTTCTAAGGTTAAATTGGTCAGCAATGATCGTATTGAGTTTGATTTATTTCATTCTATGAATACAAACGTATTACATTAGACAGTGGATTCTGTATCAAGAGGAAGAGAATATTTGTATGGAACGAAATTGTACAAAACCATTGAATTATATTGAAGACTCAACAATGTTTCTTTAATTCAATAAATAACTTAATTATTTCAATTTCTTCTTATTTCAGCTCAACCTCGTCCCTAATTTTCCTGATTCTGGAATTTTTTTACGTGTTGAGTTTTTTTAGAAAAAGATTTACTTTTAAATGTAAATGTTCACGTGCCAGTAAAGTAATCATTCCTTACATGCCACTGTATCTGTCAGAAATAATGTTCACAAAAGTACAGATTTTTTGACTTACAGGACCTAATTTTGTTTATTAAATCCGTTGCGTACATATTATTAGAGTAGCTCCTTGATTTAAATAGAAAGACCTAATAAGAATAGGAAACTTTCACTTAAGAACTTTCATCAAGCTCTCACTTTCACTTAATAAACTTACAACAAGAAGGTTTCAAGTACTTCAGAAATTAAACATCGCAACTGATTCCTTAACTGTTTTGACCGGTGTAGTTGCTGGTAAGAACTCTTGAGAACATTCTTAGGGATTGACTCGATTGGATTTGCACATGAATGAAAAAATTAATTGGTCCACAATTAGATCAGACGAGAGTGAAACAAGAAATTGGGAAGGCGCTACGGAGATCGAAAGCAATTCTGCGTGCTACACCAGTCCTCAAGGCCGCTGATTAAAACGGCGAAAGCGATTGACAGGAACGGAATGGGATTGGAGGTAGTAAGCAGCGGAGATCGAGAGCGGAAATGTGATGTGTGGACAGAGAGAGAGAGTGAGGATGAGAGAGGGAGAGATAGAGAGTGGGGATGAGAGAGAGAGAGAGAGAGAGGCGGATTAATTTTGGAAATGAAGTCGAGAAGAGGGCCGGCAGAGCGCTGGCAGAGGGCTCTGCCGGCCGGCATTGTCCACGCGCGAGTGGCTCGCCTCTGGAGGCGGCGCCGCTTCATTTCACGGTGTTTGGACGTTGGGGAGGGGCGCCGGCGTAACCGAATTAGCACAGCCGCTGGGGAGTAACTACATCAGAGCGCGGCAAAGCAGAGCGCGCGGCAGAGCGGCCTTAAATACGCCACCGACTGGCCGCCGCCACGGCGCAAGGATCTCGCCGACACCGACGCCTGACAGCGACAGACATACACAGGCGCGATACTCACTGCTGGGAGAGTTGTAAACCGGCTAACAGTCGGAAAGACACTAGCGCTCCTGGCGGTGAGTGAGACGCCAGAAGAGTACTGTTTGTTTATATCACAGTCTAAAGGATGCAAAAGCTGCTAGAAGGCGACCTCGGGGAAGATCAGTTGGGGTTCAGGAGAAATGTAGGGACACGGAAGGCAATACTCACTTTACGGATTATCATAGAAGATAGATTAAGAATAGGCAAACCTACATATTTATCTTTTGAGGATTTGGAGAAGGCTTTTGACAATGTTGATTGGAATATACTCTTTCAAGATCTGAAGCAAGCAGGAGTAAAATACATGGAGCGCAAGGTTATTTACAACTTGTTCAAAAACCAGATAGCTGTTGTCAGAGTTGAAGGGCATGAAAGGGATGCAGTGGTTGGGAAGGGAGTACGAAAGGGATGAAGCCTTTCTCCAATGTTATTCAATTTGTACATTGAGAAAGCTATAAAGGAAAGCAAGGAGACATTTAGAGAAGGAATTAAAGTTCAGGGAGAAGAATTAAAAACACTGCGTTTTACCGACGACATATTAATTCTTTCAGAGACAGCAAAGGACCTGGAAGAGCAGGTGAACGAAATGGGCTGTGTGCTGAAAGATGCATATAAGATTAACATTAACAAGAGCAAAACTAGGGAAATGGAGTGCAGTCTAAGAAAATCAGGTGAAGCTGAAGGAATTAGATTAGGTAACGAAGCAATAAAGGAGGTATATGAGTTTTGTTACTTGGGCAGTAAAATAACAATGATGATCGCAGTACAGAGGATATAAAATGCAGAATAACAATGGGTAGAAAAGCCTTCTTGAAAAAGAGAAATTTGTTTACATTGAATATTGATTTAACTCTAAGGAAGTCCTTTATGAAGGCATTTGTGTGGAGTGTTGCCGTGTATGGGAGTGAAACATGGACGATAAACAGTGTGGACAGGAAGAAGATAGAGGCTTTTGAAATGTGGTGCTATAGAAGAACGCTGAAGATTAGGCAGGTGGGTCACGTAACTAATCAGGAGGTACTGAACAGAATTGGGGAGAAAAGGAATTTCTGGTATACATTGATTAAAAGAAGAGTTGATTGGTAGGACACATTCTTAGACTTCAAGGGATTGTAAATTCAGCGTTAGAGGGAAGTGTGTGGGATAAACTGCAGAGGAAGACCCACAGATGGAAACAGTAAGCAGATTTAGACATATGTAGGTTGCCGTTCTTGTGAGGAGTTGAAGAGGCTTGCTCAGGATAGAGTAGGCTGGAGAGCTGCATCAAACCAGTCTCTGGATTGAAAACCACAACAACAACAAAGGTAAGTTTACACTAGGACTTGTATCGACACATGTGTGCGCTGCCATACATATGCGACTTCGGAACATCTATCGCGACTAGTATGAGCTAGAGAGCCTGTATAGGGAGAGTGTGGACATGCGTGATACCGCTCCTGATTGGCTAACTGCCCAGATTTGGCGTGCCTTGTATATGTGTGAATAGCTAGTGTGCTTTTATGTACTGTGCAGCGTCTTAAGAACTTCTGACAGCGATTTCACTGTACGGATACATACAGTTTGAATTACTGCAGGCATTGATCCACTTTTGCACGTCTTGTGTCGGTTCTGTTACGTAAATTAACATGTTGTTCCTCGATCTTTGACGATGACTTTAGAACTACGCGGCAGTTATTTAGATTAAATGTTGATTTAAAGTGATTTACTGAGTGTAATTAATAATGTGTATTACATAATCATTAAGGATAGTCAAAAGGAATACCTCAGCCGCAGTGGAGTAGCCGAGCGGTCTAAGGCGTCTCGCTGTGGGGCGCGCGTTTGCTCGCTGTCGGAGGTTCGAGTCCTCCCTGGGGCATGGGTGTGTGTCTGTGTGTGTGTGTCTGTGTGTCTGTTGTCCTCAGGTTAGTTTACCTTAGTTTAAGTTGTTTGTAAGCTAAGAACTAATGACCATGCAGTTTGGTCCGATAGACTTACAAACATTTTTTTGGAATGCCTCATTGATCCTTTGTTGGCTGTAAAAACCGAAGTGAAGCAGAGCGCGCCGGCCGCGGCCTTAAATACGCCACCGACTGGCCACCGCCACAGTGCAAGGATCGCGCCGACACCGCCGCCTGTTAGCGACAGACTGACATATACAGGCGCTGACACTCACTGCTGGGGGAGCTGTAAACCAGATGACAGTCGGAAAGCCACTAGCGTTCCTGGCGGTGAGTGAGCCGCCAGAAGAGTACTGTTTGTTTATAGCACAGGCTAAAGGTACGTTTACACTGGGAGTTGTATCGTCACATGTGTGCGCTTCCATGTATACGCGACTTCGAGACATGTATCGCGACTTGTATGCGCTAGAGAGACTGTATAGAGAGTGCGTGATGCCGCTCCTGATTGACTAACAGCCCAGGACGCCATGTTTTTACCAGATTTGGAGGGCTTTGTATACGTGTGAATAGCTACATTCATGGGCGATTCTTTTCCGGGTCTATCCCGGAAATCCGGGATTTTTTAATTATGGTCCCGGATAGTTCCGCGCCTTACAGACCGTGTAAAATATTTCTCAGGAAATCAGTAACTTTCAATACACGAAACATTTTATTTATTTATTTATTTATTTATTTTTTTTGCTCTTGGTATAGCCTCAGCGTGTGATCTATAATGTATTCATCCGCCTTTTGGCTTAGCCTACATGGGCGACAAAAGAGAGCGACAGCTACAAGCGACAAATCATAACCGCACGTACTGCTATCAGTCTGTCCTACGTGGACGACATTTGTAGGGCTACGCGTGAAACGCGATAACGAGCTAAGTTCCATCAAAGGAACCACTGTAGAAACAGTTTGTACATAACTTAATAAAAAGTTGGTCGTTTTATCAGTCGACATTACACAATGCCAAGTCATCAGATTCACCGAGGCCTACTTCTAATGGAGAAAGTTCTACACATGAGTTGCAGGATAAACCGTCAAGTTCTAAAATATATTGCTCAGTTGGCAAAAACTCTACACGTGAATTAGTGCTATCTACAATTTCTTCTTCATTCTCTGTGCGAACCAATTCCATTGATCCACAGATTTATACAAACGTAGAAAAGGAGGTAGATGAGACTGGCGAAATGCCCTCAGACTTTAAGAAAAATGTAATAATCCCCATTCCAAAGAAATCAGGCGCAGACAGGTGTGAAAATTACAGAACCATCAGTTTGATATGTCATGGTTGCAAAATATTAACACGAATTATATACAGAAGGATGAAAAAGCTGGTAGAAGCCGACTTTGGGGAAGATCAGTTTGGGTTCAGGAGAAATGTAGGGACACGGGTGGCAATATTCACTTTACGGGTTATCCTAGAAGACAGATTAAGAAAAGGGCAAACCTACATATCTATCTTTTGTAGATTTGGAGAAGGCTTTTGACAATGTTGATTGGAATAAACTCTTTCATGTTCTGAAGGAAGCAGGAGTAAAATATAGGGAGCGCAAGGTTATTTACAACTTGTACAAAAACAAGATAGCGGTTGTCAGAGTTTAAGGGCATGAAAGAAATACAGTGGTTGGGAAGGGAGTACGAAAGGGTTGTAGCCTCTCTCCAATGTTATTCAATTTGAACATTGAGCAAGCTATAAAGGAAAGCGAGGAGACTTTTGGAGAAGGAATTAAAGTTAAGGGTGAAGAATTAAAAACACTGCGTTTTACCGACGACATATTAATTCTGTCAGAGACAGCAAAGGACCTGGAAGAGCAGGTGAACTAAATGGGCTGTGTGCTGAAAGATGCATATAAGATTAACATTAACAAGAGCAAAACTAGGGAAATGGAGTGCAGTCTAAGAAAATCGGGTGATGCTGAAGGAACTAGATTATGTAAAGAATCAGTAAAGGAGGTAGATAGGTTTTGTTACTTGGGAAGTAAAATAACAATGATCGTCGCAGTACAGAGGATATAAAATGCAAAATAGCAATGGGCGTTCTTGAAAAAGATAAATTTGTTAACATCGAATATTGATTTAAGACTAAGGAACTCCTTTCTGAAGGCATTTGTATGGAGTGTTGCCTTCTATGGGAGTGAAACATGAACGATAAACAGTGTGGACAGGAAGAAGATAGAGGCTTTTGAAATGTGGTGCTACAGAAGAATGCTGAAGGTTACGTAGGTGGATCACGTAACTAATGAGGAGTTACTGAACACAATTGGGGAGAAAAGGAATTTCTGGTATACCTCGATTAAAAGAAGAGACGATTGGTGGGACACATTCTTAGACATCAAGGAATTGTAAATTTAGCGATGGAGGGAAGTGCGTGGGGTAAAAACCGCAGAGGAAGACCAAGACATGGATACAGTAAGCAGATTCAGACATATGTAGGTTGCCGTTCTTATGTGGAGTTGAAGAGGCTTGCTCAGGATAGAGCATGGTGGAGAGCTGCATCAAACCAGTTTCTGGATTGAAGACCACAACAATAACAACAAAGGTACGTTTACACTGGGACTTGTATCGACACATATGTGCGCTGCCATACATATGCGACTTCGGAACATCTATCGCGACTAGTATGAGCTACAGAGCCTGTATAGGGAGAGTGTGGACATGCGTGATACCACTCCTGATTGGCTAACTGCCCAGATTTGGCGGGCCTTGTATATGTGTGAATAGCTACAGTGTGCTTTTATGTACTGTGCAGTGTCTTAAGAGCTTCTGATCTCGATTTCACTGTACAGTTTGTATTACTGTAGGCATTGCTCCACTTTTGCACGACTTGTATCGGTTGTGTAACGTAAATTAACATGTTGTTCATCATTCGTTGACGATAACTTTAGAACTACACAGCGATTTTTAACATTAATTGTTGATTTGAAGTGATTTACTGAGTGTAATTAATAATGTGTATTACATAATCATTACGGAAAGTCAAAAGGAATGCCTCATTGTTCCTCTGTTGGCTGTAATAATCGAAGTGAAGCTTGCTATATGATAGTTGTTCTAGCAAGGTGTGAAGTAAATATTTTCTGATGCCCTCCCCCCTCTCCCTTCGGTAATATATAAGAAAGGCGTTGATAAAAATGGTAATAGAACTACTGCCTGTGCCATTACCACGTAGTGTAGTGGTTGCTTACTGAATTCGTGATGTGAAGGTCGCGGTTAAGACTCCAGTGAGAGATTTTTTTAAACAGTATTTTGTAACTTATTGTTTATCAAGGTTTTGAGTTTTGGCAAGTCATGCTAAAAGGTATGTTTCAACAACGCTACGGCACCTCCTCCTTGGCTGTGTATTATTGACTATTAAAATCCTATAATTGGAACGGGATGTAATACGGCGGGGCTGGTTAAGAAACTACGTTTTTGTTAAATCTGTCTGGTTGTTTAAACCTTGTGTGCATAACGACATCTCCCTTTATTCTAACCTCCTTGGCGTGTTTGTTCGCTCCGTTGCAGCTTATTTGGTCGATGGGAGAGTAGCAAATGAATGAAATGAAATGTTTGTAACTCTATCGGACCAAACTGCGTGGTCATCAGTCCGTAGCTTACAAACTACTTAAACCTAGGTAAACTAACCTACGGACAAACACACACATCCATGCCCTAGGGAGGACTCGAACCTCCACGGCGAGCAACCGCGCTCTCCGCAGCGAGGTGCTTTAGACCGCTCGGCTACTCCACCGCGGCGCAAATGAAAAAGCTGTTTTTTGGAGAATAGAGAAAATGATCCCAGCTGGAAGCTTACTTTCAGGGTTTTTTTTTTCCCAATATTTTCCAGTAGGTTTCCCAAAAATTTTATTTTATACAAACCTGGTCCTGAGAATTACTAACAGAACAAAGAAAACATCAGCCAAGTCGGTGAAGCCTTTCTAAATTGATGCGCTTTCATACATGTGGCAATTCACTTTTATTAATATAGACACATTCCGTTTTATTTTGATACTTTTATAAGAACTGTTTCAGTAGCATGACATGAAGGACTTTCTCGGTTTATGAAGCTGATATTGCTTCATACGAGGGATGGAACTTAAATACTGTCAACACTGCTGTGGAGACACTATACATTGGAATCTACTATTGTCGCTGATAGTACACGTTTACCTACCTGACCTCAGAGCAAATGGACTCGCCCCTCACACGTCCGCACAATCTAGGGAAAGATAGTGTGTCTTGCCACATTACGCCCACCAAAAGCATCAGAATACTTTCCGTTTTGAATACAAGCTTTGTTACATGGAATTTAAACCCTAGTGCACGGATCAGCTAATACGTTACGTTTGTACATAATTATTCACAACTATAAATTCTTTCATAAAAAACAATTGTAATAAACATTTTTGTGTTAATACGGTGAAAAAATAAAAACTGATTTCGTAACTGATTGACTAAATAATGTAATGTTACGGACATTACACTACACAGATTAAGGATCGGTAAATTAATACTGAAAATATTCTACACAGTAAATAAATAAGATGCTTTTGACCTACAGTGTTCAAAATGTTCAAATGTTTGTAGAGCTCATGGGACTTAACTACGGGGTCATCAGTCCCTAAACTTACAAACTACTTATGAACTAGCTACTACTAAGGACGGCACAAATATCCATGCCCGAGGGGGATTCGAACCCCCGACCGTAGTGGCCGTGCAGACTATGACTGAAGCGCCTCAGTACGCTCGGCCACCGCGGCCGGCACCTACAGTGTAACAAGAGGCTTTCTTACGCCGTTCCTTAGCACTGGATGAGACATGGGCCACATCGTAGGAACCAAAACTAAAACGCCAATCCAACGAATTGTGTCATTTGGGTAGCCGCGAAAATCTAAAGTGTGTCAGAGCCCCAGTATGGTGAAAGATATTGTGATTCCCGTGTACGACTGTGACGGTGTTGCGTTTCTCCACGACAGATCGTCAGCGCACAGTATTACCGTTATTTTTGGGACATCACCTGCGACCAGTGTTGCGAAAGAGGTGGCAACACTTTCTAAGCTACCTACCCATCATATTGCAGGAGAATTCGCTGGCGCATACAGCGCAAGCTGTGGCCGCTCCGTTCGGTTGATGGGACTGTGTCGTACTGTACCATCCACCATACTCCTTGGACTTGATTCCTTGTGACTTTGATTTGCATCCGAAGATGAAGGAACGACTTCGTGGCATTCACTTCATAAGTGTTCCAGAGATTCGACAGGCAGTAGACCATTCCATTCACACCACCAGCAGAACAGGCTCTACTAACGGTATACTACGCCTCCCACATCGCTGGCAACGGGTTCTGCACAACGCTAGGTAATTACTTTGAAGGACAGTAACAGGTGCAAACATGTAATGCTTTTGTACCGGTTGTGAATAAATTGTTGCCACTTTTTAAGTTCCAACATTCGAACTTTTATAAGATTTCAGTTGCACAACATGAAGTGAAATAAAGAATGTTTTTCGATATGTGAAGCTGATATCTAATATATAAAGCAGAGTGTCCGTATATTTGTACGTGTTGCATACAAATCTACAGTTTTGTTCCAGTCTTTATGAAATTTTGTACACGTAAGCTTCAGTCCATGAGGACGGATGCCGTAAGTGTAAGAATCACACACGATATATAGTTCACGAGATATGACGTCATAAACAATAGGGTGCGCAAAAAACTGCTGTGAAAATGCTGATTTTCTCCTAAACCACTGGACCGATTTCAACCAAATTTAAGACACACATTTCCTACCGTGAGGTAACTATTGCTGCAGCGTTAAGAATCACATAGGACACATTGTTCAGAAGATACGACATCATAAACAATAAGACTCGCAAGAAACTGCCACATAATGTGGCGAGATTTTATAAATATACTATATGAGACTGAGAGTATTTAGTGACTTGCAACAAACTGTAAACATAATTTCAAACCTTTATTAAACTTTTCTCGCTGACAACCATAGCAAAATAATCAAAGGAAAAAAGTTCCTCGCTTACTACTTTTCCGTTGTTTATGGAGTAAAACTACGGCGTTCGGTATGACGTTACAGATTATAATTTGTACACTACAAATTGTAGCCGCAGGAAATTTTACAGACAATATACACGCATATAGCTGAGTGTACCTTCTAAATTGTATCACAGTACGACACGTAGTTTATGAGATATGAGCACATAAACAGTAATGTTCATGGAAAACCGCCCCACCACGCACAAAGTTTTAATCTATTACTTGTTTACTACTCCTTGTATTCCCAAGAGATTTCACAGACATACAGCCCTTATACAGAAAAATATATACCTGAAAAATGGCAGGAATAAATATATAAATACCCGGGTAACGCCGGGTTTCCAGCTAGTTGCTTGATATTTATCACGTTTACTATGTCACCCACTTCGCGGAGCAACTTACTTCCGTCCACGATGCGTTACTGATTATTAAGTACCAAGCGTTACCGTATAAAAGGCAATGTTGGCGTTTTGAAGCAGAACGGCGGCCGTCAAGAGGAGATGTAGAGTGGGCGTTCGCTCATCAAGCCGGCTGCAGAGGCCGTCGCCAGCGATACCGCCCGCCCTTACTCCCGCATTATCGCCGCTGGCTGAAGTCACCCCTTTGGAATTTTACATCGCTCGCACGCTTTCCTCGCAACGCCGTCGGCTTCGGGCGATCGCAGAGCCGTGATTTCCGCTCAAACGGGCCTCCAGTGGTCCGGAGCTAACTGCAAGTAAAAGCGGCAACAGCTATCGTTCCGAAATGTGGGCGCGTGCCTTGGGGAGGGAGGGGGCGGGCCCCGGCCTCAGAACTCGGCAGGGAAATGAGATGGCCCGCAACCTGACCGCCGTAAACTGGAGCCCGCGGCGGCGGCGGCCGTATCTCCTGCCTGGCCTCACCACGCCATTAACCCTAATGGACAGTGAAACGGCGCCGCTTAAGTGAGTAGTTATGGATGATGCGCGGAAGCAAATGTGTGCTTGGCTTATTTCGTGTTTGGTACAGGGTGCACAGCACCGAGGAAGGTACAAGAACGTTGCAAACGTGATTCGCTAAGGTTTCCTCTTTTATGTAGAAGTACCGAAAATATAAGTAAAAAAAACTTGCAAACTACACTATCTCTCCTGTCAAAAAAGACACAGTCCGTAATAATCGATGGTAAGGCATCGACTAAACCAGAGGTGATATCGAGCCTTTCACAGGGTAGTGTTAGTGCTGTTCCTTATTTACATAAACGATTTAGGGGAAAATCTAAGTAGCTCTCTTAGGTTGTTTGCAGATGACGCCGTCATTGCCGGCCGAGGTGACTTAGGCGCTCCAGTCACGGTCAGCACGGCCACTACGGTCTGGGGTTAGAATCCCCCCTCGGGCATGGATATTTGTGCCGTCCTAGTTTGTAAGTAGTTCATAAGTAGTTTGTAAGTTTAGGGACTGATGACCCCGTAGTTAAGTCCCATAAGCTTAACAAACATTTGAACATTTTTTGACGCCGTCATTTACAGTCTAATAGTATCATCTGAAGATCAAAACCAACTGCAGAACGATTTGAATAAGATATCACTATGGTGTAAAAATTTGCAATTGACTCTAAACCATGAGAACTGTGAAGTCGTCCACATGAGTAAGAAAAGAAATCCGTTAAACTTTGTTTACAAGATAAATCAATTAAAAGTGAAGGACGTAAACTACACAAAATACCTAGTAATTACTATTACTTCAAACGTAAACGGCTAATAACACGTAGATAATATCGTGGGAAAGGCGAACCAGAGACTGCGTTTTATTGGCGGAACCCTTAAAACATGCAACAGAACTACGAAAGAAACTGCATACACTACGTTTGTCCGTCCTTTTTTGGAGTATTGCTGCCCAGTATGGGATCCTTATCAGGTGGGTTTGACGGAGGACATCGAAAGAGTCCAAAGAAGGGCACCTCGTTTTATACTGTCACAATACAGGGGAGACAGCGTTACGGAAATGATACAGGATCTGGGATGGGATTCATTACAACACCGGTGCTTATCGCTGGGCTTGGGCTGCTTACGAAACTCCAATCGCCAGCATTCTCCTCCGAATGCGAAAACATATTGTTGACTCCCACTTACATAGGTAGAAATGATCATCAGAATAAAATACGAGAAATCAGAGCTAGAACGGAGAGATTCAAGCGTTCTTTCTTCCCGCGCGCTATTCGAGAATGGATTATGAGATAAATAATATAATGGTGGTTCGATGAACCCTCTGCCAGGCACTTAAATGGGATTTGCAGAGTATTCTATGTAGATAGATGTAGAAGGAGTTGTGGGAAGTGAATAAAAAGCTACACATGATAGATCATATCACCCTCTTGGCATGATAGCAATTGCGATTATACTGATGAGATTTCAACTAAAGCAAAATTGCTAATCGCAGCTTACCAAAATTGCTTCACTGAAGTAGAGGAAACAAATATTTCTGAACTCAAGAACAGTAATTAGAGGATAGGATTGCGGGAGAGGTGGGTAGTTAGTTAAGTAAAGCAAGTGTAGTAACCGTGACGAGTGACAGGTACGCCGATATGTTACAAAATCGCACCCCCAGCCTGGCTGAAAACGCCTGCTGGAACGTACGATTATTATGCAGGATGGCGCTCCACCCCATATCTCTAGACGCGTGAAAGATCTCTTGCGCCCGTCGTTTGGTGAAGATCGTGTGCTCAGCCGCCACTTTCGTCATGCTTGGCCTCCCAGGTCCCCAGACCTCAGTCCGTGCGATTATTGGCTTTGGGGTTACCTGAAGCCCCAAGTGTATCGTGATCGACCGACATCTCTATGGATACTGAAAAATAACATCCGACGCCAATGCCTCACCATAACTCCGGACATGCTTTATAGTGCTGTTCACAACATTATTCCTTGACTACAGCTATTGTTGAGGAGTGACGATGAACATATTGAGCATTTCCTCTAAAGAACATCTTTGCTTTGTCTTCATTTGTTATGTTAATCATTGCTTTTCTGATCAGACGAAGCGCCGTCTGTCGGACATTTTTTTAACCTTTTATTTTATTTACTTATTTTTATTTTTTATTTTATTTTTATTTGCATTTTTCGCGTTTTATTTATTTTTTGTTGTTGTAATAAAGTTCCATATGTATCAATTTTTACCCCTCTATCTACACTATTCCGTGATTTATTAAGTTATCAAGTTTATACTGACCGTTTGTTCATCCTGTACATTAATATCTGCGATCTCATTTTCTAAGTATTTATTGTATTTCCTGTTTTCTGACATGTTCTACATCCAAAAAGATCGAATCAATTTTTTATCAATTACAACTCACAGTACATGTAATCTAATCTAATCTCAAGCTGCTTCCAGAAACGACGATTGTCCGGTTGAAGGCCACTGGATGCCAATTCTGACGAGTCCATTCAGCATAATATTGGGTTCACATGTATAAAGAGGATACTCGTTATTTATCTACGTAATAAATACTTGATTATGGGTAGCAGCCTAAAACAGATTCATCGTACGATAAAGTTGCTATACAATATTACGAAACAGTCCTGTTTCATTCAAAATGTATTAAATACTCTACCACGATGCAGCGGAACAGTCAGTAAATAACTGGATAGTCAATATACTATTTCATAGCGTAATACGTTATGAACCCCTACAATCGTAGTGGTACATTATTTTTAAAAAAAATGTTCAAATGTTTGTAGATCTTATGAGACATAACTACGGGGTCATCAGTCCATAAGCTTACAAACTACTTAGAGACTAGAATGAAACTTTCACTCTGCAGCGGAGTGTGCGCTGATATAAAACTTCCTGGCAGATTAAAATTGTGTGCCGGAACCGGGACTCGAATCTGGGACCTTTGCCTTTCGCGGGCAAGCGCACTACCGACTGTGCTATCCCGACACGACTCACGATGCCGCCTCACAACTTTACTTCCGCCAGTACCTCACCTCCTACTTTCCAAACTTCACAGAAGCTCTCTTGCAAACACGCAAGACTAGCACTCCTGGAAGAAAGGATATAGTGGAGACATGGCTTAGCCACAGCCTAAGGGATGTTTCCAGAATGAAACTTTCACTCTGCAGCGGAGTGTGCGCTGATATGAAACTTCCTTGCAGATTAAAATTGTGTGCCGGAACCGGGACTCGAATCTGGGACCTTTGCCTTTCGCGGGCAAGCGCACTACCGACTGTGCTATCCCGACACGACTCACGATGCCGCCTCACAACTTTACTTCCGCCAGTACCTCGCCTCCTACTTTCCAAACTTCACAGAAGCTCTCTTGCAAACACACAAGACTAGCACTCCTGGAAGAAAGGATATGGTGGAGACATGGCTTAGCCACAGCCTAAGGGATGTTTCCAGAATGAAACTTTCACTCTGCAGCGGAGTGTGCGCTGATATGAAACTTCCTGGCACATTAAAATTGTGTGCCGGAACCGGGACTCGAATCTGGGACCTTTGCCTTTCGCGGGCAAGCGCACTACCGGAGAGACTAGCTAAGACGAAGGACGGCCCAAATATCCATGCCCAAGGGGGAATTCGGACCCCCGACCCTAGTGGCCGTGCAGACCGTGACTGGAGCGCCTCAGTCCCCTCGGCCACCGCGGCCGACCATTATTTTTACATGAGTATTATAGCGGCCGCACAGTATCAAATGTTCAAATGTTGGTAATCCTATGGGACCAAACTACGTTGGTCATCAGTTCCTAGTCCAGGGCTGTCCAAAATACGGCCCGAGGGCCTCAATGTGGCCTGCGACGCTGTGAAATCCGGCCCGGCATACCCTGACGAAGTTGTCAGCTTTTTTTTTTTTTCTTTGCTTTTCTTTATTTAATTTTTTTTTATTTTCAGCCAAAGTGTTAAGTGAGGACAATGATTTGAAATTAACCTGCATCGTCACTGGACTCGAGCGTCAACTTACAGTGCGGTCGTACACGAGCCTGAATTGCTCGGCTTATGTTACCAATATTTCCGAGTTTTTTCGGAAGTTGATTGAACACTGTAATCGAATATAAATGAAAAATGTAAAATCCAACACGAGATCTTCGATAACGGATGGCCATTTGAGTGGAATTCTACGAATTTCTACAACGGACATAATCTTCAAATACCGAGGAACTCTCCAAGGAAAAAAAAAAAAAAAAAAAAAATTAAAAAAAAAAAAAAAAAAATGAAAAAATAAAAAAAAAATTCTCATTAGTTTTACTTCTTCATTAATAAAGAAACAGTGTTTAATTTCCACTGGTTTAGTAATTGATGCCTTTGCAAATTTCTTTTGTCTGTTTCGCCACAGTGATAAAGTTGATAATGTGGTCCGTGTCGAAATATAGTTGGACACCCCTGCCCTAGTCTTACAAACTACTTAAACTAAGTTAAACAATCCTAGGGACAACACACACATCCATGCCCGACTGAGGATTCGAACCACCGACACGGAACGCCGCGCGGTCTGTGACTGGCGCTCCAGACCTCTCGGATACTCCCGCGCGGCGCCCCACAGTAATAACAGCTGATGCCAAGTGCTGTTACTGTACCTAAAACAGCACCGAGAGCTGATGCGGGACATTGGCTGGAGCGTCACGCGGCTCTGTGCATTTTGTAACCACGCCTCGTCCAACCAGCCGTCTTCTAGGGTGCACACCACTAATGTAAATAAGGGCTGTGGATAGCAGGCGGGAAGGGGGCGCGGGGGCGGGTGCCGCGCTGACCTCCCCGTATCGTAGAGAGTATTTCACCGCAACGGCTTTTTTTAATTGTCGATTTTCTCGACAACGGTTTAGAAGTGCATCTTGGAGCTTTGCCAAATTACACCTCTGGCCATGAACTTTCATTATGCGCAGTATGAATCGAATCTGAATTTCACAATTGGCGGCCTCCCCTTGTTAGCATCAGAGAAGCCGTTTGCACACACATCCATGCCCGAGGGAGCATTCGAACCTCCGACACGGGAGGCAGCGCGAACCGTAACGTGGCGCTCCAGAGCGCTCGGCGCCGGCCGCGGTGGCCGAGGGGACTGACCCGCTCCGGTCACTGTCCTCACGGCCACTACGGTCGGGGGTTCGAATCTCCCCTCGGGCATGGATATTTGTGCCGTCCTTAGTCTTAGCTAGTTCATAAGTAGATTGTAAGCTTAGGGACTGATGACCCCGTAGATAAGTCCCATAAGTTCTACAAACATTTGAATTTTGAGCGCTCGGCCAATCCCACGCGGCGCCACACAGTAGTAACAGCTGATGCAAAGTGCTGTTACTGTACCTAAAACAGCACCTATAGCCGACTGGGGACATTGGCTGGAGCGTCACGCGGCACTGTGCATCTCGTAACCACGCCTCGTCCAACCAGCCGTCTTCTAGGGTGCACACCACTACACTCAAGACTCGCTTCAGAAGCGCGCATCACTGATCTCGGAGTGAAGTCCGTCAACAGGCTTCCGGAACTTTTGTGCTAACGAGCGTTCGGTTAGCTGACTTTATAAGTGGAATTTAAATGCACCTGGGTTGAGCGTTTCCTCGGTAAGAGTGCGTGTGCTCTTGTGTGTGTGTGTGTGTGTGTGTTTGGATTGGAGAGAGGCAGCGTTCGCCGGGTGCCGTATTCCACGACACGGGAGCTACGTTACGGCAGTCGATAACAGCGCGAAGTGTTGCGGGGCTGGGTGGAGCGCCTGGAATGTAAATAAGGGCTGTGGATAGCGGGCGGGAAGGGCGGCGCGGCGCGGGGGCGGGTCCCGCGCTGAGCTCCCCGGTGGCCCCGGGGGGGTCATTAGACATTCAGCCGGCGCGCCCGTGGCGAAAATATCGCCGGGGGGAGCCGGGGTCGGCCGCGCTAAGTGGAGTACCAAACGCTGTTCCCAGCGAACCGTGCCCGCGTATTCAGCCGCGCCGCCGCCGCCAGGAAGTGCCTTGCGGTGTTTGGCAGGTAGGCGGCCGCCGAGCGCGAGGTGAGCGCGCCGAGTAAACGGAATAGAATCGGAACACGATTTGCATCACCTGTGTACATCTACATCTACGTGGGATACTCTGCAAATCACATTTAAGTGCCTGGCAGAGGGTTCATCGAAACCACCGTTATACTATTTTATCTCCCATTCCATTCTCGAATAGCGCGGGGGAAGAATGAACACCTGAAGCTCTCCGTTTGAGAGACGACTCTGTTTCAACAGTAACAAAAACTGACAAATTATTTCATTTTTACTTGCGTCCACGTCATTGTTTTTGTCCTAGTCCAAGGACCGCAACCATTCTCATATTTCCTCTTCAGTCACCAGATATCATATATGGTACCTCGAGGATTTATTTTAGTATTTTTTCCTTGGGCGTCCACCCAGCTAAACGTTTTCTGGTCGGGTTTTTTTTTTTTTTTTTTTTTTTAAAAATTACGTGACTTAACGCCGGCCGCGGTGGCCGAGGGGACTGAGGCGCTCCAGTCACGGCCACTACGGTCGGGGGTTCGAATCCCCCCTCGGGCATGGATATTTGTGCCGTCCTTAGTGTAAGGTAAGTAGTTTGTAAGTGTAGGGACTGATGACCGCATAGTTAAGTCCTATAAGTTTAACAAACATTAGAACATTTTTCGGGACTTAACTACGGGATCATCAGTCCCTAAACTTACAAACTACTTACCTTACACTAAGGACGGCACAAATATCCATGCCCGAGGGGGGATTCGAACACCCGACCGTAGTGGCCGTGCAGACCGTGACTGGAGCGCCTCAATGCCCTCCGCCACCGCGGCCGGCTGGTCTGTGGTATCATGCATTGTAGACTTCGCACTTGCTGCGGCTCATTTGTTCGTCCTTATCCTGAATTCTGTGACAGCACCGTCTGAAAACTTCAGATTTCTTCATCTACATTGGGTACTCTGCAAATCACATTTAAGTGCCTGAGAGAGGGTTCATCGAACCACCGTTATACCATTTCATCTCCAATTCCATTCTCGAATAGCGCGCGGGAAGAATGAACACCTGAATCTCTCCGTTCGAGCTCTGATTTCTATTATTTTTATTCTGATGATCATTTCTACCTATGTAAGTGGGAGTCAACAAGCGCTGCGAGTACACGCAGCTCTCCACCAGTGGCAGCCATTTCTGTAATATTCGCCGTAATAAACAACGCGAGTAAACGCCGACTGTACTCTGCCGTTTGATTATTTCGGTGCAAACTGCGCACTGCTCAAACAGGTCTGCATTCGTAATACCGCGACGTAAAGTTAAAAAAAGTTTTTACGTTTTTGTTTGTATGGCCGTCAGACGCAGTGAATGTTAAAATTAATTACAATAGTTTTACAGTCTCTGGGAGAGAGAACCATGACAAAACTATTCCACCTGCTGCGAAATATGTATGAGACAGGGGAAATACCCACAGACTTTAAGAAAAAAATGTAATAATCCCCTTTCCAAAGAGAGCAGGTGCAACAGATGTAAAAATTACAGAACCATTAGTTTAATAAGTCATGGTTGCAAAATTTTAACACGTATTATTTACAGAAGAATGGGAAAGATGGTAGAAGCCAACCTTGGGACCTTGGGAAAGATTAGTTTGGATTCAGGAAAAGTGTAGGAACACGGAAGGCAATTCTCCCTTTACGGCTTCTTAGAATATAGATCAAGGAAAGGCAAATATATATTTGTAGAAAATGTTCAAATGTTTGTATAGCTTATGGGACTTAACTACGGGGTCATCAGTCCCTAAACGGCCGGCCGCGGTGGCCGAGGTGACTGAGGCGCTACAGTCACGGTCAGCACGGCCACTACGGTCGGGGGTTCGAATCCCCCCTCGGGCATGGATATTTGTGCCGTCCTAGTTTGTAAGTAGTTCATAAGTAGTTTGTAAGTTTAGGGACTGATGACCCCGTAGTTAAGTCCCATAAGCTTAACAAACATTTGAACATTTGAAGTCCCTAAACTTACAAACTACTTACGAACTAGCTAACACTAAGGACGGCACAAATATCCATGCCCGAGGGGGGATTCGAACCCCCGACCGTACTGGCCGTGCAGACCGTGACTGGAGAGCCTCAGTCCCCTCGGCCACCGCGGCCGGCTACATTTGTAGCTTTTATACATCTACATCTACATGGGTACTCTGCAAATCACATTTAAGTTCCTGTCAGAGGGTTCATCGAACCACCGTTATACTATTTTATCTCCCATTCCATTCTCGAATAGCGCGCTGGAAGAATGAACACCTGAATCTCTCCGTTAGAGCTCTGATTTCCCGTATTTTATTCTGATGGTCATTTTTACCTATGTAGGTGGGAGTTAACAATTTATTTTCGCAATCGGAGGAGAATCATGGCGATTGGAGTTTCGAAAGTAGCCACGCCTCAGCGATAAGCGTCGTTGTTGTAATGATTCCCATCCCAGATCCTGTATCATTTCCGTAACGCTGTCTCCCTTGTATCGTGACAATATGGAACGAGGTGCCTTTCTTTGGACTCTTTCGATATCCTCCGTCAGACCCACCTGATAAGGATCCTACACTGGGCATCAATACTCCAAAATTGGTCCAACAAGCGTAGAGTATGCAGTTTCTTTTGTAGTTCTGTTGCATGTTTTAAGGGTTCTGCCAATAAAACGCAGCCTCTGTTTCGCCTTTCCCACGACATTATCTACGTATTCTTTCCAATTTAAGTCAGAAGTAATTGTAATTCCTAGGTATTTTGTAGAGTTTACGGCCTTCACATTTGATTGATTTATGATGTAAACAAAGTTTAACGGATTTCTTTTGGTACTCATGTGAACGACTTCACACTACTCATTATTTAGAGTCAACTGCCAATTTTTACGCCATACAGATATCTTATTCAAATCGTTCTGCAGTTGGTTTCGATCTTCAGATGATTTTAATAGACGGCAAATGACGGCGTCATCTGCAACAACGTAAAAGAGCTACATAGATTTTCCCCTAAATCGTTTATGTACATAAGGAACAGCAGAGGAACAATAACACTACCCTGTGGAAGATACTTTCTGGATCTACGTTGGTATGATTCGGCAAGCAAATGTCATGAAATGTCAATAAAATTTCTTGTCGCACCGTCATTCTGTCATGGCATATTTTGCGATTTCTATTGGTTATGACGTAATATCTTTTGAACCATGTGCCGTATGTGATTCTTAACCATGCAACATTTATTACCTCACGGTAAGGAATGTGTGTACCAAATTTGGTTGAAATCGGTCCAATGGTTTAGGAGAAAATGAGCAGCATTGTCGCAAAATGCAGCAGTTTTTCGTGCCTCTCATTGTTGATGACGTCATATCTCGTGAACTATATATCGTATGTGATTCTTACACTTAGGGCGACCCTCGTCATGGATTGAAACCTACGTGTACAAAATTTCATAAAGACTGGAACAAAACTGTAGATTTGTATGCAACACGTACAAATGTACGGACACTCTGCTTTATATGTTAGTCACTCCCTCTTGAAGCAGTGAGAGTACTGCTGATCCAGAGAGGAATGTCTGCCGGGCTGGTAGTTCTCGTATCGCTGGCGGCCCTGCCGTGACGAGGAGAGGAATGCGGCGGTAGGGCGTGTTTCCAGAGCTGGCGCCAGTTATGACAAGATTACGCTGTCGAGCCTGAAGTGCCGCCAGCAGGCTGTCGCACAAGTTGGCGCAACTGCCTGGAGGCGGAGCGGGGGCGGGGCGACCGCGAAACCGCCGCCTAACAAGTGGCAGCGCCGGGGATTACGGCCGGATCGCAAGCGCCGCGTGTTCGGCGCGCCAACCGAAACCGCTGGCCGAGCCGGCTACCGAGCGACAAGTGTGAGTGCGAGGGCGTCGCCGAGCCTACCGCTGCTGAGCCATTACTCGCTACAGCCGCGGATGTGGCGCTGGGCGATATCACGTTACGCTCTGGATAAACCGCGAAGCACGCTACACTGCTAAAAATTGGAAGGAACACGTAGATAATGTCGTGGGATGGCGAACCAGAGACTGCGTTTTATTGGCAGAACCCATAAAGGGCGCAACAAATGTTGAAAAATTTCAAATGTTTGTTAAGCTTATTGGACTTAACTACGGGGTCATCAGTCCCTAAACTTACCAACTACTTATCAACTACCTTATACTATGGACGGCACAAATATATATGCCCGAGGGAGGATTCGAACCCCCGACCGTAGAGGCCGTGCAGACCGTGACTGAAGCGCCTCAGTCCCCTCGGCCACCGCGGCCGGCAAAGGGTGCAACAGAACTACTAAAGGAACTGCTCTTGTCAGTCCATTTTTGGAGTATTGCTGCCCAGTGTGGGATCCTTATCAGGTGGGTTTGTCAGAGGACATCAAAAGAGTCCAAACAAGGGCAGCTCGTTTCGTATTGTCACGCTACAGGGGAGACAGCGCTACGGAAATGATACAGGATCTGGAATGGGAATAATTAAAACATCAGTGTTTATCGCTGCGCCGTGGGCTACTTACGAAACTCCAATCGCCAACATTTCCTCCGAATGCGAAAATATATTGTTGACTCGCAATTACTTAGGTACAAATGATTATCAGAATAAAATACGAGAAATCAGAGTGGAACGGAGAGATTCAGGTGATCTTTCTTCCCGCGCGCTATTCGAGAATAGAATGGGAGGTAAATAGTATAATGGTGGTCCGATGTACCCTCTGTCAGGCACTTATATGTGGTTTGCAGAGTATCCCGTGTAGATGTAGAAAACAAATATGGAATCTGGTGAGATGTCGTACACAATACACATGTGGCATCCTGAATGTGGCGGGTAAAACATATGGAGCGAAGAGATATATTCAACTACTAAAAAAAATGGTTGGGAAGGGAGTAAGACAGAGTTGTAGCCTTTCCGCAATGTTGTTCAATCTGTACATTGAGCGAGCTGTGAAGCAATGCAAGGAGAAATCTGGAGAGGGAATTAAAGTCCAGGGAGAGGAAATAAAAACCTTTCGGTATGCTGACGACATAGTAATTCTGTCAGAGACAGAAAAATACTTGGAAGAGCAACTAAACGGAATGGACAGTGTCTTGAAAGGACGGTATAAAAGATTAGATTAGTTGGTTCGTTCCATAGATACGTGTTGAGCTGATCCTCGTGGATGAGGAACATGTCAAGAGTAAAACAAAGGTAATGGAATGTAGTCTCAGAAAAATCAGGTGATGCTGAAGGAATTAGATTAGGCAATGAGACAATAAAAGTTGTAGATGAGTTTTGTTACTGAGGTAACAAGGTAACATCTGAAGATCGAAGTAAAGAAGATATAAAATGCAGAGTGGCTATGGGAAGAAAAGCGTTTCAGAAAAAGCGAAATTTGTTGACATCCAATATTAGTTTAAGTGTTGGGAAGTCCTTTCTGAGGTTGTTAGTCTGGTGTGTAGCATTGTATGGGAGTGAAACGTAAAGGAGTTGAGACAAAAAGAGGATAGAAGCTTTCGAAATGTGGTACTACAAACGAAGATCACGTAACTAATGAGGAGGTGCTCAACATAATTGGGGAGAAAAGGAGTTTGTGACATATCCTAAGAGAAGGGAGAGGTTGGTGGGACACATTCTGAGACATGAAGGAATCGTGAAGTTAGCATTAGAAGGAATTGTGTGGGGTAAGAATCGCAGAGGGGGACCGAGGGACGAATACACTAAGCATATTCAAAAGGATGTAGGTTGCCGTACATATTCTCAGGAGGCTTGCACAGGACAGGGTAGCGTAGAGAGCTGCATCAAACCAGTCTGTAAACTGAAGACCACAACAACAATAACGTATTTTATTCAGGTACTAGCTGGTATCCGGCTCGTTGATGCCGCAAAAGAAGTTATTGTGCCAATAACGTTTCAAAGTGTAAGCTTGAAAGTGTAAGCTTGTTTAGTTACTGTAATATGTCGTTAATATTCTCTTAAGAGCAAGAGGGAAGTTGACGAAGTGTGATCGCAATTAAATGAACGTTATTGCAGCCCATAAAATACAAACAAATGAACAAATTCGTATTAAGTTTCCAATCATCCTTTAGCCCATCTCCTCCTTTCCCTTCTCTTTGTTCATCTGCTGCCCCCCCCCCCCCCCCCCGTCTCCTCCGGTCCCTTTCTCTGTCCATTTCCTCCTCCTCCTGTTCATCTCCTTTCACCTGTCACCACTTCCCCTCTCTCTTTCTCCTCCTCTACCCTATCTATCCGTCTCTCTCTGTACTTCTCCCTTCACTTATTGTCCGTCTCCTCCTCCACCTACTCCGCTCCTATATTTGAAAAAATACAGGTATGCGAAAAGTTTCATGGTGACTAGTCAAACGGTGTTAAAGTCCCAAGGTATCTTCCGCCATGCTTAATTCACTGGCTTGCAGATTATAAAAATCTCCTTCGTGATAACATATATTTATGCGCTGACTTTTATGGTGACCAGTCAAACAATTTGAATATTTGTTGTAACGTACCCTCTGTCATACATCTTTGGAGGGTTACGAAAGGTAGCCCATGTATAAGCTGTCTTCATGCCATATTTCATTTAATTCCGTCCAGGCGTTTCAGCGCGAAGAGTAACAAACCTGTTAATCCATTGTAAGATACCCTCCGCCACGCACCGTACGATTTCTCTTGTCTCATCTCTTGAAGTTTACTCGGCGTTTACTTCGAGCAAGGCACCATGGGGCTACAATAATATGAAGAAGTCATTCTCGTTGCCATCTAGTATGGCATACAATCACTTCGGACGGCCAGTACAGTCTAACACATTCGTACGCAACACACGAGAAAAATCCAGAAAATAGTACTAATGAGTCGAGTACAGTACATATATTTCTTACGGTTTTGAAGAAAGAATTTTTTCAATTACATTGACAAAGGGGGCTTCAGATGTGCTGAGATGGTCTTAATGAATCAAGGAAAGGCTTCACGGGAAGAAGTAGTTTAAGGCAGCATAAAAATTAATCAAAAGAAGTCACAAACCAGAAGCGATTTGAATCCAGAAAAGATCCATTTACTGCGTATCATGACATAAATGAGTGGAGAAGGAATTTCAAAGGTGCAGTATACGAGAGAGGTTTGTTCAAATGTTTGTAAATCTATGGTGCTTAACTATTCAGGTTATTAGTCGCTAAGCTTACAAACTACTTATACTAAGTTAAGCTAACCTAGTGACAACTCACACATCCATGCCCGAGGGATGACACGAGCCTACGACATCTACATCTAAATCTACATGGGATACTCTGCAAATCACATTTAAGTGCCTGGCAGGCGTACAGGAACTGCGCCTCAGCAGCAAGACGCCTTAGAGTGCTCGTCCATTCCACCGCGGCAGAGGGTTGTCTAAGACATTTTGGGGTCAGTTCAGAAATATGTACTTACACAATATTTTCACCTCTGTTACACCTTTAGATTCAAAATTCAAATGTTTTTTAAGCTTATGGGACTTAACTACGGGGTCATCAGTCCCTAAACTTACATACTTATCAGCTACCTTATACTAAGGACGGCACAAATATCCATGCCCGAGGGGGGATTCGAACCCCCGACCGTAGTGGCCATGCAGACCGTGACTGGAGCGCCTCAGTCCTCTCGGCCACCGCGGCCGGCCACCTTTAGAGATATTAAGATTAAAAAATATATTTTAAATTGAAACAAATAGATCTAACAGAAAAGATGCGGCCACCAAAAATGTCTTCAATGCGAGAACTCATTAAGTCTTAAATTTAAAATCTTCAGTAGTTATGTGGAGTAAAAGGCAAGTTAGCGAATTTGAATTTTTTGAAACACGTTGCACTTCATTTATTGCGCCTGAACGGTACTTCTGGTACTTCTAATTACCACAATTAAAAACTACTGAAAAAATACAAAGTAACAAAGATCCTTTTGAGGTCAGAATAGAACAAGTACAACAAATAAAAAGTAAAAAGTAAACTTTTTCTTAAGTCTTGATATAAGTGCTTATCATTCTGGTAGACTCCTAATAAAATTTCATTGAAACATTTTCAAGAAATTATTTCTCGGCTTCGAGTAATAATTACTTTCTTTTCTCTTATCGTACTACACATTCAACCATATTCTGGCTGAATTGCTATGTTTACTTAATTTGTCACTGATGAGCGTTTTTCATGTTTTCGCTACTTGTTTTACTGGATTCTATGACGACTTCTAAAATGTGTGCCAAGATTACATTTTTTCGCTCCTGCTCCAACAACATTTTTCATCTATAATGGCATGTCACCTATATAATTCTGCACTTTGTTTTTTCTCGACTTTTTCGTGATATTTTCGGGTGTGAAGGAAATATGATCCAAGTTTAACGATTTTGTAGCTGTAGCAATTTATATCCGCCAGTGGAACCAGTGAAATATCCATCAGCTGATGACAGCACTCTATTTTGTCACACTTTGAACCGCACGAAAAGGGGAAACATATCTTTATTGCCCTATATGGCTGTATAAATCTCTTATAAAGATCTGCTCTGATAGAGGACTGCCAACGAGTTTATCATTTTCTGGGCACTGCGGAAGCTCAACTATTATGCTGCAAGTCGGCCTCTAGCAAGTGCTTGTCGGTAAACAGATGCAGCCATTTTCGCTGTGGCCATCTGTCTAATTCCCTTATCCTTTCGGCTCATGGGATTAAACGACATGTGAGTCCCTTCTGCTTTTCCAGTGAGAAGCTTCTGCTGCAACGAGACCTTCGTATCCATTTCGAATATCACAGAGAAATCCACAACATTACAGTGAGGTGCGAATATAAAATTTAAAAAACATTGACTAAATCCGTGATTGCTTCCCACTCACTCGTGGTATCAGCGTATAAGTGTGTTCTTTAACCGGGAGATAGTATAGTATAATACATTAAAGCGAGGGAAAAGAACGTCCTATATACAAAGTACCGGGTGATCAAAAAGTCTGTATAAATTTGAAAACTTAATAAATCACGGAAAAATGAAGATAGAGAGATAAAAATTGACACACATGCTTGGAATGACACGCGGTTTTATTAGAACAAAATATATATTCTAAAAATGGCGCTGGACAGCAAAACGTCAGTGACTGCGCATGAAAATCGTGTATAAAAGGAGCTGTAATAAGAGAGAGAATCAGATGCCCCAGAAGTCGCAGCATGTTGACGGTACCTGAAAAGGCGCTTTTAGTAAAGCTGTATTATCAGAATGGGAAATGTGGAAGTTCAGGGTTACGATCGTACCGCCATAGGAAGGGGATTCCAAAAGGTAAAGGTCCGTTGACAAATGCAGCTGTGGCGGGAATGATTACGAAGTTCGCAGCCACGGGTTGTTTTGACGATAGACTCCGTAGTGGCCGACCGAACACAGAGCGTAGTGCTGCTGAGACAGTTCAGGAAGAAATGGAGACTGTAGCGGAATCGTCTATGCACGGGGAATTAAGCGCTAGTGCAGTCGCACGTCGCACCGGCATTCCATACACTACTGTTTGGTTGGCACTTAGGCGTACCGTCTGATGCTATCCTTACCAAATCCATCAGCGTCATGAACTGTTACCAAGCCGGCCGCAGTAGCCGAGCGGACTGAGGCGCGCCAGTCACATTCTGCACGGCCGCTACGGTCGGGTTTCGAATCCCCCCCCCCTCTCGGGCATGGATTTTGTGCCGTCTTTAGTCTTAGCTAGTTCATAAGTAGTTTGTAAGTTTAGGGTCTGACGACCCCGTAGTTACGTCCCATAAGCTCTACAAACATTTGAAACTGTTACCAGGCGATTTAGAGAAGCGGAGGCCATTTACGGTGTGTGCGTTTCAAAAGATGGCGGAAGATGACGATTGGTTGAGTAACATGTTTTGGACCGACGAAGCTCATTTCACGCTCTGAGGGTCTGTCAACACCCAAAACTGCAGAATTTGGGCTACCGAATATTGTGGGACTGTCGTGGAAACTCCATTGCACGACATGAAAGTCACGGTGTAGTTGGATTTACCACATCTACCGTTATCGGGCTTTTTTTCTTCGAGGAACTGATTCTGCTTTTGTAACTGCTACCGTGACGGTTGAGAGGTACGCCGATATGTTAGAGAATCGATCATCCCCAGCCTGGCTGATAAATACCTGCTGGAACGTACGATTTTTGTGCAGGATGGCGCTCCATCCCATATTGCTAGACGCGTGAAAGATGTCTTGCGCGCGTCGTTTGGTGATGATCGTGTGCTCAGCCACCACTTTCGTCATTCTTGGCCTCCCAGGTCCCCAGACCTCAGTCCGTGCGATTATTGGCTTTTGGTTTACCTGATGTCACAAGTGTATCATGATCGACTGACATATCTAGGGATGCTGAAAGAGAACAACCGACGCTAATGCCTCACCATAACTCCGGACATGCTTTACAGCGCTGTTCACAACATTATTCCTCGACCACGGCTATTTTTGAGAAATGAACATACTGAGCATTTCCTGTAAAGAACATTATCTTTGCTTTGTCTTAATTTGTTATGTAAATTATTGCTTTTCTGATCAGTTGAAGCGCCATCTGTGAGACATTTTTTGAACTTTTTTGTCCTAATAAAACCCCATGTCATTCCAAGCATGTTTGTCAATTTTTTACTTCTCTATCTATATTATTCCATGACTTATTAAGTTTTGAAAATTATACTGACTTTTTGATTACCCGGTACATGTAAATTGGGTTAAAGTCGTGAGAAGTAAACCCTGTAACAGTGTGAAACCCTATAGTATTACAACTTAGTAATTATCTTTTGTAAGGCTGTGATGCTAACATCAAACGTTCCAAATGAAATGAGCAATTTCGATGACGATCAAACCCAAAGTTTCGCTTTAGGGATAGTGTAATAATGATAAGTGTGATTTGCACACCTGTCAGTTTTCTGTTTCAGTACTATCGCTAGTTAACGCCATCAGTCTGGGAGCACAGCATTTCGCACTACTTACCGTCGTCGTCCGTAACGGGCAAAATGTATTTCAATCCGTTTTTTATTGCGTCTCTCGTGAAACTAACGTAACAGCAGCTTTAAAAATCTCACTTTAAGAGTGCTTAACGGCTGGGTCGTTATCTCTGATTATCCTATCACGTCGCCGAAATGACTCATAAAATTTTAGTGTAAGTACTTACATTAAACGCAGAAAATTCTTGAAATCTTACGAGATCGTGACTTCTTAAGACAACACTGCTTGTGACGAAATTACTTGCGGATTTCAATTTGCAGTTTTATTTCTACAAAGTGTAGTGCAGGTGGTGCATTTGGAACGGCGATGAGCACTGTAAATGATGACTCTAGTATCTCTACAGCTACTTTGACGATGTCGATAAATCACAAATTTCGTAAGCCTTCACTGCATCGTTTCATTTCAGATATTGGAAACAGCGGAACAGCGTTCGTTGGCAGACAAGGAAGCTATTTTCAAACGAATTTCTCATCAGTGTGGCTATAAATACCTGTTCATCCAGTCGAGAAACCAGATTGCTGGACATCTACAGTGAAAAAACATTTGTAATACATCATCAACACGAGACGGACGATTGAAAAAATGTTAAAACAGCAAAAAATAATTATTATAACGCTAGAGGAACCGAGGTTTTGACATAAACGTCATCTTCTAGCGACGTCAGAGTCGAAACGTTTGATATTGGAATATCTCTAGAAGATAATTGCGGCTTCCGATTAAATTACTATACTCTAATGAAGAGGCTTGTTACCAGTCACAAGCATACTGAAGAAAAGTGAAATAAATTGTCAAAATAATATTTCTTTGTTGTTTTTTCTTTTCCTCCTGTGCAAACAGTACCAATCTCAGTAAACTTTGCTGGTGCCACACAAACATAAATCAAAGTGTTATCGATATCCTTAATTACAACAAAACGATAAAGAGGAGAGAAAATTTAACACATTTTCGACGTAGGTCAGTGACAGTTCCAATGTAAACGTAATATCGCTTACAATCGCAGTATATTTCCGTACGGTGCGTAATGGTAGAACTAACGTTGAGCTACTGACATGGATCCACTGCGCTGTAGTTATCGTACTATAGCGAAACATGGCACATATTTCAATACTTTCATGGGGAAACAATTTCTGATGGGAAAAAATATTTCCAATTTCGGCCACCAAGGACAAATTTGGCGTTGTGACTCTAACGAAGACGTGTAGAAATGAGTCCACGATTTTTTAAATGTTTTTTATTTTTTATTTTTTTAAATCTAAAATGTCACATTTATGTCATGATATTATTTTCATTTTTACTCCGTTCCAGAAGTAAGGCCCATTTTGCGAAGACTAAAGGTGCACATTGCGTATAATTAATGTTACAGCATTTGAAGGATCTGATAGTGTTAGTAAGGTAAAGCAGTCCTGTTTCGAGGTGGTATGTCGTTGCATTCCTCCCATCTTCCAACTGAGGAACCCAGTCGGATATACCGTTTAACATGGATTCCGAACCACTGTGCTAGACGATGTTTTCCACACCAGGGAAAGAAGTGGGAAGTGACAGATAAAAATTCTGGTATCTGGTGGGCATCGAACCCGCGACCTTTGGATTGATAGTCTGACACTCTAGAGAAGGAAACAACACTGTGGGTATAACTGAAGATTCAATTTATTGGAAAGTAATCAGCAGAGGCTTGAAGACAATTATCCCACTGTTTAACGAGTCGAAGTATTACCTTTTCCCAGAATATCTGTGGCTGTGACAAGAGACATAGCTCTACTGCATACATCAGTTAGTCTTCAGAGTTGGAGCGCTTCCCTATGAGATTATTAGTATTGTTATAATTATAATAATAATTATTATTTAGCAAACGAAACATATGGAAGTCACAGGACGACATGTCCGGGCTGTTAGGCTGCTACCACTTGAACCTGGCCAGTACACTTTGTGTGTACCTGGAAACGAATGGACACTCGTTATTATGCAGTGGAATCACTCGCTCAGTGAGCAGATTGCTCTTGATAGACTAGCGAAGGTAACGTAGCATCTCACAGTACACGCCACTGTTTATGGTTTTCCCGTGATCGAGGAATTCTATGAGTATCCACCTCAGACGTCGAAAAAAAAAAAAAAAAAAAAAAAAAAAAAAAAAAAAAAAAAAAAAAAAATGATCATCATACTGCCTGCTGAGGGCAGTTTTATAATGTTCGCAGAGATTTGAGTTGAGAAAAAATTCTACATTAAGCTCTGATTACTTTTTGGGGGAAGTGACGCATGCTTCGCACTCGTAGATGTCGCACTACGTTATCCCTTTCATTTGAAATCCAGTTGTTTTGTAGCAACTTCATAACTTTTAAAAAGTAATTATTTGATTTCTTTTTAACCCTTTCATTCCTAGTGTTGTTCTTGGACAACAATGTATTTAAAGTTTATTTATACCGTGTTTTGTGCATCAGTCTTTAAAGTTGCATTTTTGTGGATGAACAACATGTTTCTAGTACGACATTTAGCCGTTTGGTACTGAGTGTAGCCACTTCTGAGGCATTAATCTGTCCATCTTGAAGGTTGCGCTGCGTTGCCGTCTGTACGTGGCTGAGAGTGTGAGCCTGAGTGTAGTTCCCTTTATTATATTCCAGCAGTGAATTGTCTTGTCTTTGGTGCTGTGGCGAAGATTATGCTAGCGTTATTGATCTAGCAGTGTTAACTATAAACAAAATAACGTCCAAGTAGTAAAATACCTCGATAGAAACGTCTGTGTGCGGTATGAAATACCTGACATAAAAAATCAATTGTTCGACCAACAATTTAAAACACATATTTTATTGTTTACCTCACTGTATTAATACAGAGAACACGAATTTTAAATTTTTACAAAGCTGATTTCATAATATGGGACTGAAAGAGTTAATAAGTGTTTCCATCACTGTTATTTGTAACATGCGTTCTAATTGGCAGCCACACTTCCTCACCTAGGTACTGTCATATCTTTGCTCCACCATATTCTAACGTTGTTTCCAACGAAGCTACCGAACATACCACGTTCAGAAACTGAAATACAGAGATATAAATTCTGATTATGAAAACACTCTGATATGAGTACAAATTTCACTTGCAATGGCAAACAATACACTTAGAGATGGGCACGTCACAAGTTGCAGCTCATGATGGCTTGCTGTGAGGAGTTCCACTTTACCTCGCTACTTTGCACTGGACACGCGGCCATACCAACACCGTCTAGATACAAGGCCTCACAACAAGGTCGTGTCACGTCACTCTGACAGGCTGCCCTCGCAAGCTCACTGGCTGAAGCTGCTAGGCAGTGGGCTGTGCCCCAGCGGCCAGCCAGTGAGCTTGCGAGGGCAGCCTGTCAGTGTGACATGACACGACCTTGTTGTGAGGCCTTGTATCTAGACGGTGTTGGTATGGCTGCGTGGTCCATGACGTGATGAATGGTGCGACCGCTCTTGCCAGACGTTCCTGTTCTCCCTCGGGCATGTGTGTCTGACTCTTACAGGAATCGGCGAAAGGTCGCGAGCAGCGGTTGAAGTTGGACAGTGGCATTACCTCAGTACTGTGTGGATGAGTTGAAACTGTGCGTCGGGCTAGCGGTGTGCTAGCTTAGTCTGCGCACTGATGCCGATCTCTGTGTTCCCGTGGCGTACTGGTCAGTGCAACTGCCTAGTAAGCATCAGACCTGGATTCGAATCCCTTCTGGGTTTTCCTTATCAACTGATTTAGTTCAGTGCCCATTGGAAGCTAATGTCGTAAATTCTTCGTGTTCCTACGAATATTGGTACGACGGCGTGCAAACCATCGCTTGAAATTGTTTCCAAAATGGTAAGCTCTCGAAATCGTGTTTCAGGAGCTATGTGCATTGGCCTCTTTAATTGCTCAAACTTGTACCTTCACGAAATATCAACGAAATCCTTAAAAAAAGTCACACGTCGAGTTTAGAATGTTAAAATTTCGTCACTCATTTGCGTGTCAGGAAGACGGAAAGTTCGGTGAACGCTCTGATTTGATCGTGGAAGCCCTTACCTGAGAAATATAAATTGTTACAGTTATTTCTATGGGGAACGGTAGGTCTGATGCTTAGTTCCAATGTTTCATACAAGTCACTTTTAACCCTTTCATCTCGAGAAAGAGACGTATTATCTCACGAATGCCAAAGAAAACATCTAACTAAGACATTATGCATATCTATACTAAGCCTCACTACTAGGTCGGTTGGTTCCTAGCCTTCTACATGCTCGTCACGTTTTGCGCGAAGACGTGTGTAGTGCCCTTTTTAGCAGAATTACTTCTTGTACTTTTTATCAGAATTAAATAGCCGGCCGCAGTGGCCGAGCGATCTGCGGCGCGTCAGTCACAGTGTGCACGGCCGCTACGGTCGGGGGTTCGAATGCTCCCTAGGGCATGGATGTTTGTGTCGTCTTTAGTATAAAGTAATTAATAAGTAGTTTGTAAGTTTAGGGACTCATGAACCCGCAGATAAGTCCCTTAAGCTTAACAAACATTTGCACATTTGAATTAATAACTTTTGAATACGCTTGTAAATTTGTATCAATAAATAGAAATGTAGCTTACAAGAGAAACGAAAGCGCTCTAATGAAATAATTTTAAAAAATCAAGAGAAAACAAAGAATAAATTACCGTAGCTTTAAGTGAACGCCGATTGTTATGGCCTTCCATCGCCTCCGTGTACTTCTGATAGAACAGCTGTGAGAGAGAGCGACACAAATATATACAAAATTGACCTCTCTTAATTTTCTCACAATTTTTCTTTTTTTATATATATTTTATGTTCCTTCTCCATTCTGTGTGGGTGCAGAGCACCCCCAAAAATTTCCTGGGGTGAGGAGGGGATTGTTCACAAGCACCGAAGCACCAATCGGCGCCCCTGGTGTGTTTCTCAGCGTAAGGTAGTTTAGCTGGTTTGTAAGTGTAGGGACCGACGGCATCAACAGGTCGTTTACGTTTAGAAACATTTGAACTTTGTTGTGGAAGGCGTCACAGTGCGTATCATCTAGGCTCTGTCTTGCCTGTCGTGTACATTCTTCTCAGCAGCGTACAGTGGGAACCTAGTACTCGCAAGACTGCACGTGACTCAACTTTGTCGTTGCTGGTAGCTAACGTAACTAACACAGCGTGCTCCGACGATACCACGAATGGCTCCAAGCGAGCACGACCAAATCCATTTCCTAAATAATCATATTTCGTGCCCGGGTGACCATATTCCTCTGTGTGTACATTCGCTTTATACAGTCACGACAAGGTGAAAGTATCAAACGCTCGAAATGCCGCTTTCGCGCGCTTCCACACGCTGCAGTTGTGTTTGCCCACACGCACGGACGTCAGCGGGCGCTTTTCCGAGGTTCGAAAGAGCCGGCGGGAGGGGAGATAAACACGGCGGCAGAGCTGACCGGGGATTTGCGGACTCCGCACGGCGTAAGGAATGGCGCGGCGACGCCGTAAATAAAAGCGACGCTGAAATCCGGGCCCGCGCGACGCGACGTGACGCGGAGAGGTCGCAGCGCGGAGCGGAGCGCCACGGTGAGTGATGGCGGGTGGGCGTGCGCGTAGCCACAGCGCGCTCGCCGTCTGGCCCACCGACCGTAAACACGCGGCGCGGTATGCGGCCGAATCCCAGCCCAGCCGCCGCTTAATCTCCATCTGTTGTCCCCAACACAGCCACCTGCCGGCTCACCTGCGATATTGTCTGCGCTGTCGCGCGCTCCATCTCCACTCCGGAACCTGCACGGACGCGGATTTGTTTATACTGTATTCAGCGGGAGTTATCACTTTCGCTGACAACATCACAAAGGAGAACAGTCCGTCCAGTAGCGTACGTTTTTCATATAGATATACGGTACTTGGCTTCAGAAATTATTGCAACCGATAGCCTTTTCTTGGTGAAGTTATTTATTGACCTCAACCTGTTTCGAGCTTCCTAGGAGTTTATCATCAGATGGTACATACAGGGTGTTTCACTAAGTGTGTTTGCCTCTGTAACTTATAAAATAATAGGTAACGGGAAATTTTAATGCGGTAGGTCAACACACGAAATGTTACACTTTCTGCGGAAGTATGAACAGAGTTCATTATATCATTTTCCAAAGAGTTACAACAAAAAGATATAATTTTTCAAATGGAACAATGGTTGTTTCTATCATGCACTGGAATTTTTGACACCACCTGTGTACAAAGAATTTTGAATGACATTTTTATCACGTTTAGTTTGGCAGCTACAACCATTCAAAGTTTTGGGGGCGGAGGGTACGACAGCGTAGCTGACTGGCTGGTGGTCTTGAGACAGTGGGCCGTGCCCCAGGGGCTAGCCACTCGGCCAGTCAGTTACGCTATCGCAGCCTCCGCCCCCGGAACTTTAAGGGTTGTAGCTCCCAAACGAACAGAAATAGGATTCTAGTTTAAACTGATTTGGACGCAGCTGGTTTAAACGAATCCAATACACGATAGAAAAAGTATTGTTCCATTTAAAAAATTATGTCTTTGTGGTGTAACTCTTTGGAAAATGATACAATAAACTATGTTCCGCAGAAAGTGTAACATTTCTTGTGTTGACCTACCTCATTAAAATTTCCCGTCACGTATTATTTTATAAGTTACAGAGGCAAACACACTTAGTGAAACACCCTGTACAAAACATATTACATTCAATGGGATGGACAGTGTCTTGATAGGAAGATATAAGATGAACATTAACAAGAGTAAAACGAAGGTAATGAAATGTAACGTCAGAAAATCAGGCGTTGCGAAGGAATTAGATTAGGTAATGAGACAATAAAAGTAGTAGATCAATTTTGTTATTTCGGTAGCAAGATAACTTCTGATGGCCGAAGTAAAGAAGATATAAAATGCAGAATGGCTATGGGAAGAAAAACGTTTCTAAAGAAGCGAAACTTCTTAACATTCAATATTAATTGAAATGTTAGGAAGTCCTTTCTGAAAGCAATTGTCTGGAGTGTAGTATTGTATGGGAGTGATACGTGGACGATAAGGAATTCAGATAAAAAGATGACAGAAGCTTTTGAAATGTGGTGCTACAGACGAATGATGAAAATTAGATGGGTAGATCACGTAACTAATGAGGAGGTGCTTAACAGAATCGGGGAGGAAAGGAGTTTATGGCATATCCTGACTAAGAGAAGGGATAGATTGGTGGGACACAGTCTGATACATCAAGGAATTGTCAACTTAGCATTAGAAGGAAGCGTGTGGGGGGAAAAAATCGTAGAGGGAGACCGAGGGACGAATATAGTAAGCAGATTCAAAAAGGGTGTAGGTTGCCGAACGTATTCTCAATAAAGAGACTTGCACAGGACAGGGTAGCGTGGAGAGCTGCATCAAACCAGTCTGCGGACTGAAGACAACAACAACAGTGCAATAAAATATCTTTGTGATGATTTCTGTGTATCTGTGGCAAGACACAAAATGAGAACACTACATGTGTTATGTGACACTCATTATTTGTAATATAAATTTGTCTTCAAGTTGTTACTGACAGGAGTTTCGTTATAAGCATATCCGCATGTGTGTCGCTTTAGGAAAACATTATCTGAAATGATTTCCTTGAACTGGTTTTCTGTCTTCCTACAGATACACATCAATCGTTACAAAGAAAGTGTATTGCACTAATATGCTTTGTGTGTACCATTTGATGATGAGCTGCTAGGCAGCTCCGATTGTTGTCAATAAATAACTGATACTGTCTTCTGCGTGCCTGAAGGATCATTATTTTTTTGCTCTACTAGCGTATTATTACCCGCCGTTGCTTCGGTATGTACACTGTCGAAAAAGAATTATCACACCTGGAGAAACTGTGTCGATTTTTGCACCAGAATGGCATATGCTACCTGGGGATACTAAATGTACGTTAAGTGCTTAATATGACCACATAAATAAAATAACAACCCCCATTCACACACACGCACATACGAAAATTTATTAAGAGAGCCGAGTGGTCTGGAGCGCCACGTTGCGGAACGCGCGGAGTCCCACGTCGGAGGTTCGAATCCTCCGTCGGGCATGGGTGTTTGTATTGTCTTTAGTATAAGTTAGTTCGTAAGTAGTTTGTAAGTTTAGAGACTGATGACCACGTAGTTAAGCCCCATAAGCTTTATAAACATTTCAACATTTTGTACGAGGTGCGTCCAAAAAGTAAGTTCCATTTGGTAATAAAATGAAATTGTACACAGATGAAGAAGAAATTTTTATTGCACAAAATTCTACAACTCCTAAACAACTTTTCCACATAACTACCGAAACTTTGCAGGCATTTGTCATAGCATGGCACCATATTTTGTATCCCTTTTCATAGAAATCTGCCGCCTGTGTCTTCAACCAGTTGGAAACAGTTTCTTTCAGCTCGTCGTCATTGGTGAAGTGATGACCGCCAAGGAAAGACTTGAGATGTAAGAACAGTTGAAAGTCGCTAGGAGCGAGGTCAGAGCTGTACGGAGGATGCTCAAACACGTCCCAGGTCTTTCGTCACATTTGCAGTGTGTGGTCGTGCGTTGTCGTGAAGCAAAAAAACACCTTTTGACAGCAGTCCTCGGAGCTTATTCTGAACTGCACGGCGCAATTTCCGAAGTGTCTCGCCATAAGCATCTGCTTTGATTGTTTGACCACGCGGTAAGAAGTGATGAGTAGGATGCGTTTCCAGCATCAGTGATCGTGAAATATGGGGGAAGTCCATAGCGAGAGCACTAATTGTAAACCTAGGGTTTTCCTGGATCTTGTCATCAATCGCGTGAACCAGTTCTTCTGTAACCAAAGGTCGACGCCCCCCTCGTTCTTCATCGTGCACATCACTACGCTCGCTATTGAACTGTCGGACCCATCTTCTCACCATCGAATCACTCATCGCATTTGGTCCGTAAAAATCACAAATTTGCCGATAAATTTCACTTGGTTTCACTTTCCTCGTATTCAGAAACCGAATCACCGACCTGATTTCACAGGCAGCGGGATTTTCAATCAACGCCGACATTTCAAACAAGCTCAACAAAGCATAGGTAACTGATAGCGATCTCCAAACGACGCAGTTTCTTCTCCTTGATACACATCGTCTACGGCGCATGTACGGAACTGCAATCGCAGCGCTGTAGCGGAGATCAATTGAAACGGAACTTACTTCCTGCACACGCCTCGTATAAAGAGAAAACGGCCTGCGCTGTTCCTGGCGGGACTGGTCCTCCTCTACGATATCGTTCGTCAATACGTTTACAGGGTGACAAAGTGTAATGGTCAAGTTCGAGCGGAAGCAGCTTCAGCGAGCGCCCTACAGAGCGGACATATCACCCCGCGACTTACAAGTTTTTGGACCGTTGAAAAAACATGTCGGAGGGAACACTTCAGCACGGGTGACGAACTGAAGGGCACAGTCAAGGACTGCCTTCTGTCACAGCCATGCGAATACTGGGAACAGACAATCCTTCGGCTCGTGAAACAGTGTGACATTTATCCCCAGTCCTATGATTCCTTTAAAATAAGACCACAAGTAAAGCCTCAATGTCAGACATTGTCTACGAAGAGACACAGTCGCTATATAACATAACATGTCTTTAATTTGTACAACTAGTTTCAGTGAAGCTTTGTCTCCATTTTCAAGAACTTCTGTTTCACCAGAGATATTTTTTATCTTCAAATAACTGACTCGTACTAATACAAGTGATTATAAAAAATAAAACTAATCAAAATGAAATATCCTCTCTAAAATAAGGATTCCTACGTCAGGTTGTTACATCATTCCTGTAATAAGAGAACAGGTCTGGGCTGAATTATTATAAGATTTGATCCTATGAACACTTGTTATCTTGACTGGAAATCGGTTTGTCTCATTAAAGTTTCAAAGAAGAATAGGTCTTAAATAAATTATCGGGTTATCTAATTTTGGGCGAATCTCGTACATGTTCAGTCACTCACTACATGTGGGGTCTGTACGCCCCAAACTCGAACATTGTTCACCTGTCCAATAACATGGAAAGTCCCTCCATCTCTGAACACGATGCATTGATTGAAAGTGTTATCATTGTCAATAGCATCGAGAAGCTCTTTACAAAATGCCAGACGTTTCCTTTTGTCATCAGGACGCAGAGCTTGTAACAGATGTAACTTGTACGGCTATATAACCAACCTACGTCTCAATACTCACCATATCGTTGTTTCGGGTAGTTCTAAGTCGCGATTGGCATGACGAGTAGATTTTGAAGAACTACGTTGAAAAGCAGTTTGAAATCGTACAACATTTTCTTCAGGAGGACGAGGGTGTCCAGGTCGAAAGACGTTATCGAAGGATGAATACAATATTCGATTTGTAAACTTTGGTTCATACACCAGGGCAGCATCAAGTCTGTTACCATGTATAGTTGCTCAGGAAATGAATATCTTCCCCTTTTTGAAAAGAGCAGTTTGACTTAACCCACCAACTAATTTACATGTACACAACGGACATCGTAAGAAAGAAATAGTTGTAAAATATATGGCCTGTTAAGAGTTTAGAAAAGCACCGAAGGGAAGCAGTGGTTTCGAAGGGAGTCAGACACGATTGAAAGCCTCTCTACAATGTTATTTAAACTTTACATTGAGCAAGGAAAGCAATGAGTAATCAGAAAAAGGAATTTAAAGATAACGGAGAAATTGTAGAATGTTCATGCTTCGCTGATGATATTGTATATCTGTCGGAGAGAGTAAAAGGCAGACGACTCGAATCTCCGATGGGGAGCAGTCGTGCACTGAGCAGCAAGGCGCATTAGAGCGCAAGGCCACAATCGAACAGAGGGAATGAGATGAACATATACAAGAGTAAAACAAGGTAAGTGGAAGGGAGTCGAATTACATCAGATGATGCTGAGGGGAAGGTATCAGATAAGGTATGGAAAGTAAAATAATCTGTGATAGCTGCTGTAGATGGGGTACAAAATGTAAAACAGCAAAGAAAGAGAGAGAGAGAGAGAGAGAAATGCTATGTCAAAGCAATTTCATTTCGATGATGAGAATTATCGTATTTACTCGGTTACCGTACTCACCGTCGATTATAGTACCCCCCATCCTCTCAAATTTTTAGGTCAAAATAGGAAATTTAAAAAATCTCGAATATTCCTGAATTTGTTGGTCGCATGAAATTCGGCACTAGTAATTTACTCATAATTCAGCAACACTTCCTGAGGCTGGCTCCTGGAACAATGGTATTTCTACGGCAGGATAGTAACAGTAGCTGACCCCCACTCCCAACCTTCCATGTAGATCCGCTAGGCTTGTATTTTCCCGCAGATACTGTTGAATGCAGATTCATACTGTTAACCGCATACGAAAATGAGTACCGGTGGCATCGTTTAAATTAAGAGCTGTCGGTCGAGTTTGCAACGGATAGTTTCATCCGTTCGGACAGTGCGTGAATCTTTGAAGTTTTCGCCTATAGTACATTCTCCAATTTCAGAAGTACAGAAACAAACAAACAAACAAAAAGACAGATACTACAGTCGAGTAAATACGGCAATTCTACACAGTAGAAACATTTCACGATATTACTCGTGAGTGACGCATCGCTTTTCTCGCTCTTTGACTAAGAGACCACATGGGTATCGGATTTTATATTTTTGTAATATTTATGATACGCAGTGCTCTTTCTCTGAGGGAACGCTGGGAGATGCGCACACTTAAGCGTTTTCAACTAGAAAGTAATTTTTTCACAATGTTGAGAATTTGGAAGGAAGACAAAGATTTAATTCACGGACGTAAATTTCTTATTCCATTTTTTCGTGTTGTTAATTGCAATAGGGACGATTCCAATGCCGTTTTTGGTGGGAAGAGTGATGTTATTCACTGCTTCAGCATTTCCTCTAAAACTGAATCCCTAACAGCCAGTTCAACAGGTATGTATTGCCCTCGCCCGCTGCTGGTGGGCGGTGGTAATGTTAAGCAGATATGCGTACGCTCAAACTCCGAGCTAGCAGTAGATGTCTCTACGGTCCCACAACCATTGTCCTTCGCGATTCATTGCCATCTTTGTTTTGTTGTTCTTTATTTTTTTGCGTTTGCCATTCTGTTCTTGTTGGTTGCGCGAAGTTTTACAGTGTGTCCTGTCTTTCGTTGCAACTTTTTAAGTTGGAGGTGAGAGATGAGCAGAAAAATAACAAATTATTTTACTTGCTTTCCTCCATCTAAAAAACAAAACTATCAATAATTTGTGTGCGAATGAAAATTTGGGAAGTTCAAGATCAGTGGATGCCGAAAGTGAAACTGCAAACCTGAGAACTGAACCTACGTGTGAAAACGCAATGAACGAACGTGTGCATGATAGAATATTAAATGATCGTCCAGAATGTTGGACTCTGAAACAAGAAATCGCATTTTGTGAGAAAAATGACTCGTTGATCCTTTCAACCAAAAATCTTAGACAAGTTATATTCACCGAACCACCAGGCACCGAAAGACGCGTGTTGTGGTCGTTTCAAACCCCTTCTTGTATCATTGGGTTTGATGCAGCCTGTAATATTTCTGCATATTTCGTTTAGAGAAGTGTCGACTTGTTTGGTATGGATGATCTGCACCACACAGGGGCTGCTAATTCTGCAGTGGAGTAACAGAGGGCTTCTTCTGTAGCTCTTAACGTTTTCGCGCTGGCTCCCCAATTGCTCCCACATAATTTCTTCAGGAGGAGATATCTTCTAACTTTCTGCCTGGTCGTCTGATATTTTTAAGTTAGTGATCTGTCCAAGATAACGCCCAGATACTTTGAATGGATTTCATGCTGTATAACTTTACCCTCCCACACGACATGCTGCTATCTTCTTGCTTTCTTAGTGTTTAGATGGAAAGCACGTAATTGTGTATTTAGTGTATCGACTTAAGAAAATTTTGTTTATAGTATTTTGACATACATTCAAAATCTTGTTCCAGTTTTTGTTCCACAGATTCAAATCTCTTTCCTTGAACAGCTATTGCAAGATCATAAGCGTACAGAAAATGTTCAAAGTGCTCTGGTGTCGACCATTTGTGTATATGTTAAAGCCGCGTTGGCCGAGCGGTCTGTGGCTTGCCAGTCACGGTCTGCACGGCCGCTGCGGTCAGGTTTCGAATCCCCCCTCGGGCATGGATGTTTGTGCTGTCTTTAGTATAAGCTAGTTCGTAAGTAGTTTATACGTCCACCTGAAGATGGCGAGCAGCTTTCCCGCAGAAAGATTGTGCGATTATTACAATAGTATCCGACGGTACTCCCGTGAACCATTCAAGAATATGTTACCTCGGGAAAGCCTGAAACAGCATATATTAGGATAGTAGAAGACATGTATGAAGGTGGAATAACAAAAGTTAGAGGCTGTGCAGGTGCAACAAAGGCATTTCCAGTGAAAGTAGGACTACATCAGCGATCTTCCCTCAGCCCATATATCTTTGACGTTGTCATGGATGTACTAGTGAAAGATGTGAAAAAAAGAAGCACCTTGGAGCTTGATATTTGCTAATGATGTTGGAATCTGTGACCTCACCCAGGGGGCACTCAAAGACAAACTTGAACATTGGATAAAAGCTCTAGAGGAAAGGGAAATGGGATTTAGTAGGTTGTACAAAGGATACCAGAGATCTATATACACTCATGGAAAATGAACAACATGAATTCTTCCTGCCATCAAAGGAAAATTTTGTTGACACATTCCTGAGGGTGAATACAACACATGACCATATAGACAGGGCCACACGCAAACGAGTGTTCAGAAAGTTCTGGATATGAGTCAACTCTCTGGATATTCTGCTCCAAAAATCGGATCGAATCTTTGTTTGAACTTTTCAGTTTATTTAAGTTCGGCTTCAGACAGCAAGAATCTGACCTGTGTGCTGAAACTGAGTGGGACATTATCTACTTCGAGATCTAAGGTCAATAATAAACAAAAGAACATTGTTTCACCAGTCTGAAGAATTGGTGAAATATGCGATACCTACATCAAATAGGACCATAAGCGGAGAGACTGTTAGGAACTTTCCAACTAGACAGTGTTCACATTGTCTTGCTCTCCGCCAGTGACTTTTTTTCTCCTCCTCTTGGTAAACTCTTTTATTTTCATTAGAAGAGTCATTTAAAATAAATGTCCACCAGGCATGTTGTAAGTTGCAAACTGTTTGGACGTGATTTTCTTTTCCTCCGTCTAATCAAACTGTTTGATTATTGGTACTTACATGTACTTGCAAAACTGTCTCGAGAATTTTTTGAGAGTTGCGTCGAATGGCTTTTTTGCTGACTGTTCCTTGAGTGCTGAACTTACCGTACCAGATACCCATGTGGTCTGCTCGAGAGTCCCGAGGCCACACGAAACTTTCACAGCCTTGCAACTGTATCGCGCAAGGAGTCCACGTGTGTGTGTGTGTGTGTGTGTGTGTGTTTCTTGTGGGTTCCCCGAGTATATCCGGCCGTCTGTTTTGGGCTGCGGCGCCGCTTCCTCTCGCCTCTCCACGCCTCGGCGCACCGCAGAGCCGCGCGGCCGCCGCCGCCTCCGGCCAGCGCAGCTTTTTTGTTCCCGGCGGCCTTCTTTTTTCGTCTCCCCCCCTTCCCCTCCGCCCCCGCGGCTGTCACCGCCCGCCAGACACGCCGGCACGAATAATTTCCGCGCGGCGGACTGACGGAGCGCCGCCGGACGCGCCCTGCATAGTAAAACGCGCCGCCAGCGACAGCACGGCGCATCCGGGCCAGCAGGTAGCCGGCTGTCTCCAGGGCACGACGAGTTGTCCTCTGCTGGGTGATAACCTGTGAAGGGACAGCGCTGTTTGTCACTGAGGCACACTGCCGACTACCAGAAATGCAACCCCACTGAAGCACAGACAAATATATACAGACGGGAAACCTCCGTAAGGGCCCGGTCACAGAGTAACATATACAGAGGAGAAGCCCCCCCACCCAAACCACTGGCCCCGCACAGTAAAACGCCCCGCCAGCGACAGCACGGTACATCCGGGCCAGCAGGTAGCCGGCTGTCTCCAGGGCACGACGAGTTGTCCTCTGCCGGGTGATAACCTGTGAAGGGACAGCGCTGTTTGTCACTGAGGCTCACTGCCGACCACCAGAAATGAAACGACCCTGAAGCACAGACAAATATATACAGACGGGAAACCTCCGTAAGGGCCCGGTCACAGAGGAGAAGCCCCCCCCCCCTAAACCACTGTCCTACGCTACCCTCGTAGTTCCGTAAGATGCTAGCAGGTGTCAGGCAGTTCCCTGGCTTAGGGTGCCTCTCACACATCAGAGGGTAGCGTGGAGGGGAGGCTGAGGGGAGAGCTCGTGCCGGTGGCCACGAGGCCAGGGCTGTGTCTGGCTTGCTGCCGTTTGAGGGGAGGTGGTGGAGGGGACAGCCGCTACCTGCTGCAACCAGTTTAAAGTGCTGCTTCAGACTGCAGCGCCATCATGAGACATCTTACGGAACTGCTGGAAACCCTCGCTCCCTGCACCCCTAAGCATAGAACAGGCCCTTACGGATGTTTCCCATCTGTATATATTTGTCTGTGGCCCGGTCCCACGCTCAGGGGTGTGGGGCGGGGGATGCTGAAGCAGTTCCGTAAGATGTAACATGATGGCGCTGCAGTCAGAAGCAGCCATTTAAACTGGCCAGAGCAGGCGGCAGGTAGCGGCTGCCCCACCACCACCTCCCCTCAAACGCCAGCAAGCCGGACAGAGCTGTGGCCTCGTGGCAAGCGGCACGAGCTCTCCCCTCAGCCTCCCCTCACGCTACCCTCTGATGTGCGAGGGGCACCCTCAGAAGTGCCTCTTGTGTGGTCTACCGGTACTCAAAATGTTCAAATGTTTGTATAGCCTATGAGATTTAAATACAGGGTCATCAATCCCTAAACTTACAAACTACTCATGATCTAGCTTACACTAAGTACGGCACAAATATCCATGCCCGAGGGGGGATTCTAACCCCAGACCGTAGTGGCCTTGCTGACCGTGTCTGACGCACCTGTCCCTTTTTTTTCTTTTTTCTTTTTCCTATGGGTAGTTCTCTTCGTAGTGGATGCTGATTGTTTATGTTCGGTGTGTTTTTGGCTCAGTTGTTTTATTACAGAGGGTGTTGAGCCCTCTGACTGGGTGTGCTGAGCCATGGCGCCCAGCATACCCTCAGCCACCACGGCCGGCTCTAGCGGTACTAAGCAAGGGAACCGCCTGACACCTGCTAGCATCTTACGGAACCACGAGGGGAGCGTAGGACAGTGGTTTATGGGTTTGCTTCTCTGTATATGTTACTCTGTGCCTGAAGGAAATGTCTGAGTCTGGTCAAAGTGCCGCGACATTTGCACCACAGGCACCAGTTCCTCTACCTGCAAGCGCTGTAACGGACGTTTCCGTAAAGCCTGTATGACACGACACACCGACCGTGCACATGTCAGGTTATAGAGCCTCTACAGGGAGAGAGTGGTCATGCGTGAAACCGGGCCTGATTCATCGACAGCCCTGGACGCCATATTTTTACCAGATTTCGCGGGCTTTCTATATATGTAAATAGCTACAGTGTGTGTTTCTGTACTGTGGAGTGTCTTAAAAACTTCTGACAGCGATTTCACTGTACAGTTATACACAGGTTGTATTATGGTAGTCACTACTGCACTTCTGCATGTCTTCTGTTCGTTGTATTTACGTAAATTAACGTGTTGTTCGTCGGTCGTTGACGATAAGCTTAGAACTTTGCGGCATTTTCTTTAGATTAAATGTTGATTTTATGTGATTTAATAAGTGTAATTAATAATGTGTGTTACATGATCATTAAAGACAGTGAAGATAAATCCTCGTTGTTCCTCTGTTGACTGTCAAAAGCTGAAATGTAGATTGCTGTATCATGCTTGTGTTGGCAAGGAATGAAGAAAGACAGAAACAGTTGGAGGTGAAAATTTACCGAGAAGGCGGGAATCGTAATGGCGACTTATCGAAACCAACGAATTATTCCTGCCTGTGTAAAATAAATCTTTTTTTTAACTGCCTCTCCCCGCGCAATGCAAGAAAGGCATTAATGAAAATCAATAATAGAAACTACTGCCCATGCAATTCTTGTGTGATGTAGTGGTTGTGTACTGAATTCATATCGTGATTGTCGTGACTTCGGATCCAGTAAGCAGTATATTTTTAAATGGTATTTTCTAGCTTTTTGTTAGTTTATCGTTTGGGTTTTGACATGTCATGCTACAAGGTATGTTTTAACATGGCTACGGGAACCTGACTGTTTATTATTGGCTATTCACAATCCTATAATTGGTTACGGGATGTGACGTGTGGGACTACTGACTTGTAGATATTCAGTTACCTTTTTTGAATCTGTTTCTGGTGTTTTTCCGATTTTCTGTGATACTGTGTTTTTAAAACTATGTACAGAGTGACCATTTTGGTATTCCCTAGTGTAAAAAAATGTTATATGATCGACAGGACAGCAAAGCGATAATACTATTTTCTTACAATACTTATTTGCTTACAAATTTATTTGTCCTATATAAACATAGACGAACGTCATTTCTTTAAACCAAGTACATATTAGTATGATGCCTTATTTCAATCGTCACGTGGTTACATTTCTGTCTAAATCGCAGTCTAAACGCACGTCCCGCACACAATCTGGTAAAAACATGGCGGACACTGGCCGGTTGGCCACTCTATCCCTATACAGGCTCCCTAAGTAAGTCAGGTCTGAACGGCCTGCCAACTAACGGCAGAGCGTGTGAAGCTAAGCTTTTACCAGAGATCATTGCACTATTAAAGCCGAGTAATGACTCAGACCAAACCTGCCATGTAGTTGCCGACCAATTTCCATTCTGTGCCAGACTATATGTACATGCTTATCCTACTGGGGATTCAGACACACGAGAATAACCTGCAAATTTTACTAGGAGGCCCCCTCCCAGGCAGATCATGTATATGTCAAGTTCTGGCACTAACTACTGAGAGTGCCTTCAAATAAAAATTAATAACTGGCGTGGTTTTAGTCGGTTTGTCTGTCGCCTATGATTCTGTTAATCACAGAAAACGTTTCTCCAAATTATGTCAGTCTACCATCGGACAAATGTCATAGAGTCAACACTACAAAATCGCAGCTTGTATGTTAATATTGCTGATAAAAAAAGGCAGTTGGAGGAGACAGAGAAACGGTCTCCCACAGGAACGTGTACTCGCACCTATTCAAAATTCAAAATTTTCAAATGCTTGTAGAGCTTGTGGGACTTATCTACGGAGTCACCTGAAGATGGCGAGCAGCTGTCTCGCAGAAATATTGTGCGATTATTACAATAGTATCTGATGGTACTCCCGTGAACCATTCAAGAGTATCCTAATATACTTTTCTGGCACCTATTTACTTCTCAGACATCTCCATATCTCTTGCGCCCCGGTTTGCCCCCCTCCCCTCCTTCCCCTTAGATATATGTTCGTTAAAAGTTCTGCCGACCCTGGCCTCGGTTTATTTGCGCTTGCTTCAACTCGAGCTGAGACTTCGACCTACCAAGATTCTTTATTTCACTTTTTTGTTCCAAGCTTAATGCTAAGTAATTCTGAACGTTTTCGTATTTCTTTTATAATAAACACCAATGAATATGCACATGAACACTAAAATATAGTAATCAACTGATTACAATGTTAAGTGACTGTAACAAAATTAGTTACGTTGAAGAAACAAGCTCTTCTCCTAACCTTATTGGTGCGCAAAGTCTGCTCTCCCCATGTTTTCAAACAGCTAAATATTTGTTACTTCGAAGACTATGAATGTCATTTATCCTCAAAATCTCGACATATTTGCAAAAACTTCCAAATATACGTGGCAAGTAACAATACAAAGTTCATTTTTGTTCCAGCATCTGTTCAAATGGAAATTGTTATTAAAATAAATAAATAAATATACTGCTCGCAGTTGTTCTCGACCCCACTACCTTAAACGTCGCTACGCGATTGCGCTAACCACGTGAGTTTTCTTCCCTGGTAGAAAGTAGCGACTACATTATTATTCATTATCGGATCTCTCTGAAGACTTGTACAGTTGATGCGTCTTTAATTTATAGTTATAAGATACTATACCAAATACGACCTATTTTTTATGAATCTTCAAAGCGTCAGAAACAAATATGAAGAGCGGATGTTGCCGTATAGGAGGATTTACCTATGCGCAAGGTGAGGTGCTTAGTATCCCGTCTTTAGTTCGAGACCATTCGTGCGTATCAGCTAGAGGTCGACTATCCAGGAGCTGATGTCTCTACCAGCTCCAACGCCAATGTTAAAATCGGCGTTTTCCCTCGCCCCTCCCTGCAGCCGGTGCGCCCATTTGCTGCCTCCAGGGGGTTCAGAAGAGAATTTGAACTTAAGCCGCACATGCGCATTGCAACGCTGCGGACACTGCCGCCGTCATTAAGCGGCCACGCTACGACTCCTGTACGTCCTGTCTCCGCGACGTAAGACGTTTCTCATGCGAAAAAAATTCTATGAATGTGCGTATAAAATGATCTAATAGAAGAACGAAATGAAGAACGATAGTTAAAAAATTCTCGTTATTTTATTTACTTACTTACTTTTTTCCATGAAGAGCTTTTTTCCGGGGGTTCACATAGAACACTCCGCCACTGTCAAGATCGATCTGTATTGTGTCTATCAAGAATGACATTCTAACGTGCGTAACTTTGCTGTGGTGTCATTTTGCACACACTTCCAACTGATTTTGTTGCGCTAGCTATCTTACAGTGTACCCATGGCTCCTGCGTGGAAGAGCCTAACAACAAGTCACGTAGAAATCAGAGATATGTCCTTCGCCGGATTAAGATATGTTTCTGCAACATTACTTAACCCAACGCAGATACATCACCTGTAAGAGAAACATATATCTAAACATTGGTAGTAAGGACAAACTGGGTACAAATTTGGCGTCACTAGCTACTGAAAGTAAACACGATTTCTGTGTATTTAATTTATTTAACCAAAAATTGCGTATTAAATGAATTTAAGTTTCAAAAGAATCCAGATTTGTTAGGATAGAAATCCAGTTGTTAATTGGAAGAATGAAATTAAATTGAACTTCAAGATAAAGAAAACAGCACTCGGCAAAAATGGCTAAAACACAGCGCCTAACTTGACTTTAAATTAACAAACAAAGCTGCAGATACGCTCGAGGCTGCCGTACTATGTGCGTGATCCAAGCAGAAGCAATGTACACAGTACCGTTTGCTGAACTGGCTGCAAGCTGGTGCGCTGTCGCTGGAAACAAACCTAATGTTTCTGATTGGATCAACTTCTGTCAATCGAAATATTTTCCACGTCTCAATGATGTTGAGAATACGTAGCAATTCCTAGTCCCGCTACTGGCATGGTACGCTGATTGCATAAATCAACCCACCGCGATGTCATTGCAATTCCCCACAGGTGTTAACTATCTCACTCTGTGTATTCACGTCAGACATAAAGTGGCTTACCAACTCAGTGAATATCGCACAATCTGATTACTCTTAATAAGAGGTAATTTCGGATTTGCTCTCCACAGAGCTGATCTTTTCAGTAAAGCACTGCTCTCTCTCTCTCTCATTTTCTCTCTCTCTCTCTCGCTACACACCCGAAAACGCGTTAATCTCGCCCACAGAGTTCTCGCTCACCTTCGACACAACCTGTCGCCGCCAGACCAAGGTCTGGAGTGTTTCACTGCTGGCGATGCTCACTGTAAATGTTTAATGTTGTTTTGTTTTGTATAGCTTATGGAACTTAACTATGGGGTCATCAGTCCCTAAACTTACAAACTACTTATGAACTAGGTTACACTAGGGACGGCACAAATATCCATGCCTGAGGGGGGATTCGAACCCCCGACCGTAGTGGCCGTGAAGACTGCGACTGGCGCGCCGCTGTCCCCTCGGCCACCGCGGCCTGCTCACCGTAACCACAGACAAATATATACAGACGGGAAACCTTCGTAAGAGCCCGGTCCTACGCTCGGGGGTGTGGGGAGGGAGGGTTTCCAGCAGTTCTGTAAGATGTCCCATGATGGCGCCTTTTAAACTGGCCAGAGCAGGTGGCAGGTAGCAGCTGTCCCCATCACCACATCCGCTCAAACGACAGCAAGTCGGACACAGCCGTAGCCTCGTGGCAGGCGGTACGAGCTCTCCCCTCACCCTCCCCTCCACGCTACCCTCTGACGTGCGAGAGGCACCCTAAGCCAGGGAACGGCCTGACACCTACTAGCATCTTACGGAACTACGAGGGGACTGTAGGACAGTGGTTTAGGGGGGCTACTCCTCTGTATATGTTACTCTGTGCTGTAACATACACCCCCCCCCCACCCCACTCTCGCCACGTCAGCGAACTTTCGCCTACCAGAGAAGCGCTATTGTTTGGCCTTAGGCGCGCCCACGAACCGGCCAATAATGCAAACGCTAACATCGCGTTTCGGCTCGCCTACGCTTCGAAGGTCACCTGCCGCTAACACAGAGACGCGCGCTCACGCATAACGAAGTATTGCACCGTAATTTGTAATCATCTGAAATCGTTGCCAAGTACTCTCTGCAATGGTACTTTAACTGATAGATTGGAACGAAAAATATTCCTTCACTGCCACAGTGGAGTAGCCGAGCAGTCTAAAGCATCTTGATGCGGAGCGGGCGGTTGCCCGCCGTGGAGGTTCGAGTCCTCCCTGGGGTATGGGTGGGCGTGTGTGTTTTTCCTTAGTTTAGTTTACCTAGATTTAAGTAGTTTGTAAGCTACGGACTGATGACCACGCAGTTTGGTCCGATAGAATTAAAAAAAAAAAAAAATTCTTCAGTGTATCTGTATTAACAGTTACTTGCTTCAACCTCGAGAAAAACTTTTTATCGAACTCGCCATTTAATGCCGTACATCGAATAATAATTTCTTTCCAAGCAATAAATAAAGTAATTAACATATCATGTAAGCAACAAATATCGTGTTTAAGGTCGGAATATGTAGGACAATGTGTCTAAATGACTTGACTCCTTACAACATTTGTAACCAATATCGGAATAAAATACATTACAAATGGGTGTTACGTATTACATCTCACCTGATCCCTAATTGTTTTGGACAATGTCGAAACACCGGCAAATTTGGCGTGCTCCAAGTTGAACAACACATTCCGTAATGAAACTTTCACTCTGCAGCGGAGTGTGCGCTGATATGAAACTTCCTGGCAGACTAAAATTGTGTGCCGGAACCGGGACACGAACCTGGGACCTTTGCCTTTCGCGGGCAAGCGCACTACCGACTGTGCTATCCCGACACGACTCACGAGGCCGCCTCACAACTTTACTTCCGCCAGTACCTGGCCTCCTACTTTTCCAAACTTCACAGAAGCTCTCCTGCGAACCATGCAAGACTACCACTCCTGGAAGTTGTAAGGTGGCATCGTGAGTCGTGTCGGGATAGCACAGTCGGTAGTGCGCTTGCCCGCGAAAGGCAAAGGTGCCAGGTTTGAGTCCCGGTTCCGGCACACAATTTTAATCTGCCAGGAAGTTTCATATCAGCGCACACTCCGCTGCAGAGTGAAAGTTTCATTCTGGAAAGATCCCTTAGGCTGTGGCTAAGCCATGTCTCCACCATATCCTTTCTTCCAGGAGTGCTAGTCTTGCATAGTTTGCAGGAGAGCTTCTGTGAAGTTTGGAAAAGTAGGAGGCGAGGTACTGGCGGAAGTAAAGTTGTGAGGCGGCATCGTGAGTCGTGTCGGGATAGCACATTCGGTAGTTCGCTTGCCCGCGAAAGGCAAAGGTCCCAGGTTCGAGTCCCGGTTCCGGCACACAATTTTAATCTGCCAGGAAGTTTCAACACATTCCGTGTGTGGACAGCTATACGAAGCGATTTGAAGCGCTACAGAACCAGCAGCGGTTATACTTTCCATGTACAGTGACATGTCTAGCTGAGAGGGAGGGGCCTAGAGGTGAACCCCGGGTTCAAATTTCTGGCGCGCAAGAAGAGAAACGCTGAGGTTCGGAGTGGAGCAATTAAGCTGGCCAGTGGCTGCCGCGCGGCAGTTGGGTTGCGATCGCAGTGCAGAGCGTGGCGGCGTTTCTTGCGGCGTGTTCGGCCAGCGCACGCCATCGATCGGCTGATTAAATCTCAGCCGCGGCTCGCAGTGCCTGGCTGCGATCCAGCGGTCGCAACCCCTCGCACCGCCACCCCCTCACAACCCCCCTCCCCCCCCCCCCCCCCGCACGAAACCACCTCCCTAACAGCCCGTCGCTCGGGGCACGTTTCTTGCGCTGCGCGAGGTACCGCCACCCGACTCGTGAATAGCACGGGGCATTAATCACGCTTCGAACAAGGCCGCTTCCTCAGGTAAACATTTGCGCGCTCCCCGGGATCTCATCGGCGTATCAGCGCGGCGCAACCAGTTGGCCTTTGTGCCTCGGCTGCTTTGTGTCACAGCTCTGCCTTCCAGGCCCCGACGCCGCTGCGCCTGTGTCCGACACCGGGTACGGTACTCCACTGTACAGAGCGGAACACGCAGAACGCGCTGCTCTTTCATTAATTAACTACGGTTCCGTGTCACGTCGGGCTTTGAGTGGAACGTACGTCGAGCTACAAGGAGACTTACATGCACAGTCCAGTCTAATGCCAACCTGGCAATATTAGACAGGTATTTTTTTTTTTTTTTCGTTTTTCCACGAAACAGGTAGCGAAAAAATTTCCAACATTCTATTGTTGAATCTTAGCCACAGAATTAAAAAAAAAAAAAAAAAAAAAAAAAGAAACCGGAGGAATTTCTCAATTCGACTGTATTTGTTTCCTTTTTGTTTTTTCCTTTCTTTTTTTATATATGAAAACATACATATATGCACCATGTTTCATAGTGATTGGTCAAACAGTGTCAAAATCACAAGGTACCCTTCGCCATGCTAAAATCACTGGCTTGCAGATTATAATTATCTCCTTCATGAAAACATAGATCTATATGCAGACTTTCATGGTGACCAGTTAAACAATTTGGGTGTTTGTTGTAACATACCTCCCACCATGCACGTAGCTGCCTTTCGAAATGTAACCCATGTATTAATTCGGGGTATAAACTATCTTCGTTTCATATTTCATTTAATTGCGTGAAGGGTAACCAACGTTTGAACCAATTGCAAGGTACCTTCCGCCATGCACCGTACGGTGACTTACGAAAGGTAGCCTACGTATTATTGCAAGGTATAAGCTGTCTCCATTCCTCATTCCATTCCGGTCTGTCCATCTCTTTCAGCGTGAAGGAGTAGCAAACATATTAACCCATTGTATGGTATCCTCCGCCATGCACTATACGGTGCCTTACTAAATGTGGCCAATGTATTAAACAGTGTACCAACTTTGATTCATGTCCGTCCAACCATTTCAGCGCGAAAGAGTAAGAAAGGAATTAACTAATTGTAAAGCACCCTCCACCTTGCACGATATGAATTTTAGTATGCTAATAACCTTCGCGCGAGTGCAAACAATGAGTTGACAAAGTTTCATCACAATTGGAAGTACAGTACTGCTGTGGATAAAATACGAATAAAAAGACAAACAAATATTAATTTTTATATATTAACTGACGTTGCATTTCACCTTGTTCAAAATGTTCAAATGTTTGAAATGTTTGTAGAACTTTTGGGACTTAACTATGGGGTCATAGAAAGAAGCTTTCCCGTCTCAAGGAAATTTACTATATTTGAAATGACAATATGCTCCAAAATTCTACAGGAAACTGATGTCAACGATACTGGCCTGTAATTATGGCGGCCGCAGTGCTACGCGCCAGTCACAAATGTTCAAATGTTTGTTAAGCTTATGGGACATAACTGCGGGGTCATCAGTCCCTAAGCATACAAACTACTTACGAACTAGCTAAGGCTAAGGACGGCACAAATATCCATGCCCGAGAGGGGATTCGAACCCCCGACCATAGTGGTCGTGCAGACCGTGACTGGAGCGCCTCAGTCCCCTCGGCCACCGCGGCCGGCATTTCAACTTGGGGTAGTTACGATTGGGCTGAGTATTATTTAATTTTGTGTGAAATGCTTCTAGATATACATATCTACTCTGCAAATCAGACTGTAGTGCACGGCAGAGGGTTCACAGAACTGTTTTTATGAAATTACTGTTCCATTCTCTAGTAACTTGATGATAAAAGAAACACCTACATCTTTCCGTTTACGATCTGATTTCTCTTACTTCATGACAAAGATCATCTCTCCCTGGGTACTAACAAAATATACTCGGCTTCGGAAGGGAAAGTTGGTGAAAGAAATTTGGCAGATAAATTTCGCCGAAACTAGTAACGCCTTTCTTTTAATGATTTGCACTCGAACTCGTGCACCATATCCATGATAATCCCTCCCCTGTATCGCGACAATACAAAATATCGGTCTACACATCTCTCGGGATTGGTTCCAGGAACGTGCTGGTCAGGTCCAACACTCAGATGGTCATCCCGGATATCAGATACCAGCCGTGGAGCACATCTTGGACATCTCGGAACTTAGGCTTTGAGCCTGTGCTCTGCAAACAATTTGGTATTTGCAGCGCCCAGAAAAGTACAAGGGAGCAGAACATTCGTAGGTATTTTGCATTGAGTTTGAAAAAATGATGTTGGGCGTGGTCAGGGCAAGTTGACGAGTGGGAAAAGATGAATAATCATTTAGTTTCAATCACCATTTTAGGTCGCAATATTATTTGCGTACTACTATCACTCCACACCACTAAGAAGTAAACTATAGCCCACTCACGCCGCTCGTGTCGTATCATTCCTTATTGTACTCTGATCATAAAATCTCTGTGACATACTGTAATTTTCTACATCTCTAAATTAAGACTTCACAGACTGACGTGGAAGATATTGTTTTATAATTTGTCATAGTTGAAAAACTTAAACAATGAGTTTTTCACAAAACTATGCATTTGTTTCTAATTCTTTTTTAAACTGCCAGAATAATGGAAAGTTTTAACATTTTCTTTCGGGGCAGGTTATCTGGGGCAAGTTTCCGACCTCATAATCTTGCCCCAGATGATATATCCTCTGTTTATTTCAGTTTTCTACTGGTTTTTCTTGCGTTTCGTGTAAGTCTTGACATTCATGACTCACGTAGCGTCTCTGAACATGTAGAAAGTCTACTACTTTCATAATTTATGACATCCATGTGTGCTGAGAACTTATTAAAAATGGCCGCCAGAGGCGAGTGGGACCGAAACGCTTTTATTGAAATGTTGTCTGTTCTTTCCCACACATCCGAAATAGCAGAAACCATTCGTTGACATTAATGGCCGTAATTTTACGAATTAGAAATATTGAAACGGTTTCGGGGCGCTGAAATAAATTTAAAAAAAAAGACAGACACTGTATCAATAAATGTGAAATGTGCGGCTAACATGCAATTGACAATTTCAATTCGGACGCTCGATCCCTTTCGAAAATACAGTATAGGCTGCGAGCAAGAGCAATCAAAGGGTAGTGGGCTAGAAGCTGAGAATTTGGGTTGGAAGGGAAGCGTGCCTGGGTAGCCTAATTGGTTTAGGCGACCGCTGGCCCAAAACGGAAAATCCTGTTTCGAATACCGGTCCAGAGCAAATTTTCAAATTCGCCGTTGAAGTAAATTTCAACGGCCTGAAACGGTCGAAATGTTTTGGCTGCTGAAATAACAGATGTCAAAGAAGGAAAAAAGACACACGTGAGTGCAGCAGACGTTTACAGTATCACTGAAGCAACATTACGTCGCCATATGGAAAGAAAATGAGATATGATGTAAGAATTGAATGTTTGTTTCACACCACAAGTAGTCGTCTAACTTTGTTTGTATGTGTGAGTAGGCGCATTACAGACCGTGCTGTTGCTAACGACAGTCCTGCTGAACATGGCAAACCGAGTAACTAACGTAATGACCAACCCTCAGAAAAGCTGAATGAAGGAGGACCTTCAAGAAGTGACCATCCGGATAAATCAAAATTCTGCAGAAGTATGTTTTACATTTCACCATTACCAAACATGACGAAACGTAGAATGCACAATGTGCAAATATTTCAACAAAGACGCTTATGGAACATAGATTACAGCACAAAGAAGCGCAGAGAAGCGCGAGAAATTCTAAAGTAACGAAGACGCCAGGCTTGGGATTCAACAAACAGGACTTTTACTAAGAAACTAATACTTCCCTCTTCTGAGTGGCGCCAACAAGAATGTATTACTATAATTATTTGTAAGAATAAAAATGTACCATAGCTATATTGTGATTTTGTCCCGTGGTCTAAGTCATCTTATCCCAGTACTGGGGCATTATTGTCTAAAATTCCTGACTGAAGTAGCATGTTTTGATTTACGATTTATGTACTATTGGATTTGTTTTTCTATACTGAAGATACATTTTAAATGTTGTATTTGCTTAGAGAGCTACGACAACTCTTGCTTTAAGTTACTCATTGGTTTGACAGAGGGCGCACTTGGCCTGTTTTCTGTATTCTGTTTTTCTTAATGTAAGGAATATTACTCCTTTTACACATCATTTCTCCTACTTATGTCTTTCTGTTGTTATATACTTTTTGTAATTTTTACTCTTTAAGTTGTGAAAACGGAACGATTTAGGTGTTCTTTCTTACCGCGCGCGCTATTAGAGAATGGAACGGTAGAGAAAAGTTATGAAAGTCAGGCACTTGAATGTGATTTGCAGAGTATCTATGTAGATGTAGTTGTAGATAATGTTGTACAGGGCAACACTATTAACTGTAAATCTTTCAAAATTTAATATAGATTGCATTTTAGGATTTGTTTTGTACGCTACCATGTATTAAAAAAATTATTCCTTTGCTGACAGGGCGGAAAGCTGCGTTATATCAGTCACCAGTGTGAAGACCCAAACAACAACATGAATAAAAATATGAATTATCAATATTTATAAAAGGAAACAAGCCTAGGGTTTAACGTCCCGTCGACAGCGTGGTCATTAAAGACGGTAAGAATGGGGAAAACATTAACGTGCAATTTCAAAGGAAACATCCTATCATTTGCCTGGAATGATTTAGGAAAATTACGAAAACCCTAAATGTGGATAACCGGAGGTAGATTTGAACCACCATCCTGGCGAATGTGTGCAAGTGTGTTACCATTGCGCTACGTCACTGGTAGGAAATAGTTCTTCATTCCGGCTGTTTCGGGGCGATGACTTAAATTCAACGAAGAAGATGAAAATTTTTGGCGGTCCGGGACTCGAACCCTTATTTTCCGCTTTGGACCACCAGTTGCCAGTACCACTGGTATATCCGGATAATAATTCAGTTCCGCCCAAAATATCTTGCTATCTCTACTAGTGCACTATTTGTCTTGCTTGCAGCTTTGCGTGTATTGCTGAAATGCAGTTATGTACACCTGGAACACAATAATGGAAATTTCAGTGCGGATCCGATCCCATGTAGGAAAAGAGGTAACGCCGCAGCCAAATGGAATGACGAACAGGGAACACTAAAAGCGTTAAGAATTTAAGAACGACAGGTGTGTTCGAGTAGCGAAATGATTGAAGGTATAATTTGCCCAAAAGCGGAAATCCGGCTCCGAGTCCCGGCCTGGCAATAATTTCGCAATTGAACTTATAATTCGTACTTTGTTATCTGACCTCGTAGGAACGGTGTTGTACCTGTGTAGTCAACTGCCGGAATTGGCTTAAGCCATACATGGCGAAACTTCATGCATTTACGAGCAAATTTATTTCCAGAATATGCATTTCATTTATCCAAGATGTGATCCGGATTTTTTTTTATACGTCTTGGGTAACGGGATGTCTGCGTGTGTTTGTGTATGTGTGTCTGTGTGTGTGTGTGTGTGTTGTCCTTAGGTTAGTGTAAGTATTTTTGAGCCTAGGGACTGATAACCAGAATAGTCTATCCAGATATTTAAATTTAAAAAAAAAAATGTAAAAACATATGAAACCACATACTTTTTCCGTCTGAAATTGTAAAATGATTGCAAATATAGGTAAATCACCAAATGAACTACTTCCTGGAGGAAGAGTAATGGCACACGTGCTAACTCGTTCCTCAAAACAAAAACAAAATATTTGTAGAGCTTATGGCACTTCACTATGGGGACATTAGTCCCTAAACTTAACATACCACTTTCGAACTAGCTTATACTAAAGACGGCACAAACATCCATGCCCGAGGGGGGATTCGAATCCCCGACGGGAAACGGCCTCGCACGTCGTAGCACAGCGCCTCAGTGCTCTCGGCCGCGGCACTTGTTCTCCATCCCTGACTTAAGCTATTTCCCGACAACATAATAAAATCAGGGTAAAATTTAGTAGTTATTGTAACTGCTGAGTAACAAGCTGTAGATGTTGTAGTGGGTCAGATATGCAATCATCCAATATTGTCCTCATAAAACTCAGTTTCGCGGTTATTCATTGATCGATAAACGAGTGTAGTGTTTTGAATGTCATTAATGTTTGGGAACACACATTTGTGTGAATTCTGTTTACCTTCGTTTGTTTCATGTGTTACGACGGTGCGGCAACAGTACGCCGTGACGGGTTCTCCGCCGACGTCAGCGAGATAATACTTGTCGCTATCGCTCACCAGCCGAAGGTCGGCGCGCTGAACTTGAAAACACTGCCTGCTGTTGAACACCGCGATTGACTATTTTTTTTAAACAACGACAATGCTTATAAAAATGTAAATGAGAGATATTTTAGAAAATGTATAGTCTGTATGGAGACGTGGTCTCGATGCGAATTGATGATTATGCGATCTTTCATACGTCACACTTATTTAAATAAAAAGTTGAAAAAGAAGTCTTCGCAGTGTTTAAAGATCTCTAAATACTGATTCAAGATGTTTAACTGATTTTTTTAAAGTGCTGATTATTATAAAGTGAACTTTGAATGTGATCGGAACGACTTAAAAGGATAGTCGCGTGTCGCTAAAGTTGTCCGATTACTCGTAGTGGTGCGATATCGATTGATGTTATAGAAGAGCTGTGGAACAAAAATCTCGTAAGTTGGAGCATGGAAAACTAAACCTTGTATATTGAACGTAATGAAATATTAATCAGAGTCTGCCAATTTGTTGAAAATACTTAACGAACTCAGTTTTGAATTAATTTATTCAACAATCTGTGGAAAAATATGAGAATCTACATTATCGTTAAATATAATTTTTGTTGCTGGGGTGCTAGTTAACTTCCGGTTCGAAGTCACGGTCATTCAAGAAGCTGATTGGATGTTATATCAGAAGACACTTTATCTAGTATCAGCACAATGTCGGCTCTGTATAATAAGTAACCGTCAAGTTTTGGAAACGTTATTAGGGATTTTTGATGATATTGAAAGATAACTAAAATCCCTTCTACTGTGGCGAATGTTTTAAGAGATACCTCTACATTTACATCTACATACATACTCCGAAATCCATCAAGAAGCTCACTACTAATGCTGTATTCGAACATTATGGGATTGTTTTTCCTACTCATACGCATCACATTACATTTTTCTACATTGAGAGCTAGCTGCCATTCTACGCACCAAGTAGAAATTTTGTCTAAGTCATCCTGTATGCTATTACAGTCAGTTAAAGACGACACCCTCCCATACAGCACAGCATCATCAACAAACAGCCGAAAATTACCAGTTACTCTGTCCATCAGATCACTTATATAGATAGAAAATAATAGCGGTCCTATTACGCTTCCCTGGGGAACGCCTGACGATACACTCGTCCCTGATGAACACTCGCCGTCGAGGACAACGTACTGCGTTCTATTACTTAGGAAGTCTTCCAGCCAGTCACAAATCTGTGAACCTATTACATAAGCTCGTAACTTCGTTAGCAGTCTGCAGTGTGGCACCGCGTCAAACGCCTTTTTGAAGTCGAGAAAAACACAATCCGCCTGTTGCCCTTCATCCATGGCTTGCTAGATGTCATGTGAGATAATGGCAAGCTGAGTTTCACATGGACGATGTTTCCTGAACTCATGCTGGTTCATAGAAAGAAGCTTTTCCGTCTCAAGGAAATTTACTATATTCGAAATGAGAATATGCTCCAAAAATTTACAGGAAACTGATGTCAACGATATTGGCCTTTAATTATGTGCCCGAGCGGTATGCTACGCGCCACTCACAGTCTGCACGGCTGCTACGGTCGGGGTTTCGAATCTCCTTGCGGGCATGGATGTTTGTGTCGTCCTTAGTATAGGGTAGTTCATAAGTAGTTTGTAAATTTAGGGGCTGATGACCCCGCAGATAAGTCCCTTAAGCTTAACAAGCATTTGAACATTTTTAATTATGTGGGTCAGTTCTCTTTCCTTTCTTATAGACGGGAGTCTCCTGCGCTTTTTTTCCAGTCACTAGGAACTTTGCGCTGATTTAAGGATTCGGGATAAATGGAAGCTAAGTAAGGAGCCAATGGCGCAGAATACTCTTTGTAAAACCGAACTGGTATTGCATCCGGACCAGCAGAAAGTTCGTATTTAGCTCTCGCAGCTGCTTCTCTACACTGGAAATACCTATTATTATGTCCATTTCGAAATTCATGGTCGGACGCAGAGGATACCGTGCTCACGGGTGCGGTTGCTCTAGGGAGATGCTTGTCCACTGTTGGTCGAGCTGATCTCTACGAGTTTACGAGAGTAACTCGGGCGTCCGATCCATGACTGTCGTGAGTGCACTCGTGCTCTCCCGATAATCCGTTTTTCATCTGGGGCAACGTCCCAGACATAAATTAAATTGGTCCCAATCCCCCCGGTTCCGACCAAGGTTTTCGGGAGGTTTCCCTTGGTTGTAAGGCGTATGCCGGAACTGGTATCCTCCCACATATTCCCAATTGGGATCCCCTCTTCGCCCCATTATCAGCTTGTTTGTTTGTAAATCTATCGGACCAAACTGCGTGGTCATCAGTCCGTAGCTTACAAACTACTGAAACCTAGGTAAACTAACCTACGGACAAACACACACACCCATGCCCCAGGGAGGACTCGAACCTCCACGGCGAGCAACCGTGCGCTCCGCAGCAAAGCGCTTTCCACTCCACCGCGGCACACTATCAGCTTGTCTGATAATTGGCTGAATAGAACCGCGACTCTTTATGGGCCGGATCTCAAACAGCCCGCTCCACTGCTCGGAGTGGAGAATGAAAAGAATAAGGTTTTTTTTTTTTTTTTTTTTTTTTTTTTTTTTTTTTTTTTTTTTTTTTTTTTTTTTTTTTTTTTTTGGAATTTCATCAAATGACGGTATGTTTGTGCGGTCCTCCTGCGTGAAAGATTTCTTAAAGGTTAAATTTAGAACTTCAGCTTTCCGTTTGCTTTACTCTATTACTGACCCCGACTGATCAACGAGTGACTGGACAGTGGGCTTTGACCCAATATCAATGTGACTATTTCGTTTTTCGCGAGTACATTTACCCCAAAAACACCAGCAATGCAATGTCGACAAGAATCAAGGCCCGGAGGCAGAATTAGTCCCGTTGACCAGACAGGTGTAAACAGCCGCCGGTTGCAGGTCTACAGGAAAGCGCATTACCGACGCGTTGGCGAGCAAGTGCCTGCCGGCTGTCACCTTGCTACGGGAACGGCGCAACTTGAGCCGTAAGTCACCCCGGCCGCTGTTACGGAGGACGTAAGTGCGCTGCTTGGTCGCGTTAAGCGCGCTTTCATAAGCTCGTTTCCCTCACCGCCGGCTTCCCTGCCGCGCGTTCGCCATTACTCTCAATTTGCGGGGGCAATACGAGGCCGCTGTTCCTCGCGCCCCAACACCTTCTGACCGAGTCGTCTCCGCTCGCCGGCTCCGTGGCCGACGCCGGTTTGCTGTTCACTCCCACGACGTATCCGTAAAGCGGTTAACCTTTGCAACTTCTAGACGGTCAAGCGTGAATGTTCTGGCACTTGGTAGAAGCGAACTATAATATACACGGTGATTTTGTTTTCCACCAATTTAAAACTCTATGGATTGATCGAGGAGAGGATGCGTAACAGGAAGTGCCTAATGAAGTTACGACCTTACGGGGCGACGTTGATGAAATTCACCAAAAATGCCAATTTTCGAATAATTTCTCGTTTGTTAGTACAACTCATAGACAATCAGTTCCATAAGTTTCAATGTTGAAATCGCATCCGAAGCGCCTGAAAATCACTTAAAAGTGTGACGCGGCCTACCTCCCAAGCCCACGTTTTCAAGCAGCACTTCAATACCAGCTCATTAAACAACGATTCTGTCTATTACTTCCCAAACATGTGCGGGACACATCTAGAAGGCCGTGATACATACTCTTTTTTGTTTTATAGATCATCTTTGGCACTGTTACGTATCTTATAAACAATTAAAAACTAGCTGCATCGCTTATGACGAAGCAATTGTATTTTTGTTTTTTTCTTTTCGCCTTGTAATACTGACGGAGATTTATACAAGTGTTTGATTATTTCTTCATTCATTTATGCCACGATCACAAAGAATGTATAAAAAAATACTCGATAAACTGCGTTTGAATACGTTAGTGAATAAAAGACGTGAGAGAAAACGACAAACCAGCAATGAGACTAAGTAAGAATATCTGCTGAAAATGTGAACTCGTCGCCTAGCAGCGTCAAGCGAAAAATTCAAAAGCTCACGTAAATAATTCCTTACAGGAACCTAATCTTCCTAGGCCGGTGTTTCTGCAACTTTTGTATGCTGATAATTATTGTGTTATTATTAAAAATGTTGCTACTTGGAGACCTAATCTGTTTTTCTTTTGTTTCAGGTACGTACGTGACTATCTTCTGGCAGTGAAGTTCTTGGTTGTGGAGGCGAGCAACGACGAAGCTACGTCGTGTTGAACAAACAAGTTATACTGATTGTGTAAATGAATTGAATGGTGCGTGTGTAGCCTTCTCACTAAAATAACCATGTACTTATTTCTGTTTCCTGTAGTATACTTTGTTGTGGCAAAAGTCATGGAATAACTCTTTGAATACTGTGCCGTACCTCATTTTACCCGGCGAATGCCAGCAATTCTAATTTTCATGGACTGAACAAGTTGTTGTAAGTCCGTGCGGGAGTATGGCAATTCATAATGTTGCAGGTTTTATAGGGGAAACTTTTGATTACGAACTGATACTTCAACAATCTCCCAAAAACTTTCAATGTGATTCAAGTCTGGTGGCCCAATGACTGACTCAATTTTTTTAGAATGTTCATCAAACCAACCGGGATCAACTCTGTCCCCATGGCATCTCGCCTTTTCACCCATATAAATTTAACTTTTGTTTATCTGTCCAGTGGTCGCGTGGATGACAAGTCATTCACACATTTTCGAATTGCGACTGTTATTTTTTTCTGGCAACAATGGAAGGCGCCAGGAGTGTGCGAGGGACTGTTTGAGTCACATTGTAGTCAATCCTGTCAGTTAAGAAAGGCTCAAAAAAAAAGATAATGCCAAAATCGCTAATATGTCATTTTATTCCGAAAACCGGTTTCAGTGGTCTCTGCCATCATCATCTGGTCTATAAATGTTTACAAAGCCGTCATCTTGCGATGTCAACAGTTGTTATTTAAATTATGTAAAGTACAACTATGCACTTTAAATCATTTCGTTGTTTAAAATAATTTAAAGTTCATAGATGCACTATGTCACTGTAGTTAAAATTTACACGTCAGTTATTACTGAGATGTACATTTCAACTACAGTGACGTAGTGCAACTGTGCACTTAAAATCATTTTAAGCGACAACTGTTCACATCGCAAGATGACGGCTTTGTAAACATTGATAGACCAGAAGATGTTGGCAGAGACCATTGAAACAGGTCGTCGGAATAAAATGATATATCAGCGATCTTGGCATTCGTCTTACACTCCTTACGCCATGAGCATATCGAGCTTATCTGCATTGGTAAATCCCAAAGTCCACTGAGAACCTGCTTAGACTGTCACACACCTACTGATCATGTCAGAATGAACATATGGAACACAAAGTACGGTAGAAGCAAATATAACAACATATTAAAATTGGAAGAACCAGCTTTGGCCGCATTGAAATCTTTATTTTTTATATACAATACAGATCGATTTCGGTCAGTGTCTGACCATCCTCAGCGCATGAATCCAAGCCCTGTGGGCCCACAAAAACTTGGATTCATGTACTGAGGATCGTCAGACACTGACCGAAATCGATCTGTATTGTATATAAAAAAATAAAGATTTCAATTCGGCCAAAAATGGTTCTTCCAATTTTAATGATTTTAATGTGGTCGCTCTGCACCAAATTCCGGATGGAGTAGCCTACATGTAACTATAACAACGTCGTACCTAGCATTACACAGGTTACATGTGGCAAAAAAGTGTGCTATCAGAAGCTTGAAGCTTTTCACAATATAATATCTAGTGAACGAATGTCGCTATACTCCTGCAAGAAACACTGCTGACATACCAATATACCCTACTTTTATTTAGTTAATATCAATAGGCGTTGTTCCATTAAAAAAATGTACGTTCCAGGTAGGTTTACTTCATATGGAAAATGTGCCAGTTCACCACAATATTGCAATAAAAATAAGAAGTTTCCAGCTTGGTGGAAATTTCTTATTTTTATTGTATATTTTATGTATTCTTAAAACCTTTTTTTTTAATAAGAATACGAGCCTCTGACTATTAATCCACCCTATGAAAGCCGCACATAAAAATCACTTTCTATTTGCGCTGCAAGTTTTAGGTGATTCTTCCTGTATAATGGGAAATCGGAAATCCCGTACATTAAAATCAGTACTAAAATATTAAAATTTTTTGATATGATGCGGTAACGAGCCCACTAAGTGGTACAACCCATATTGACCGTTTTTAAGTAACTGTATTCTCTTTACAATTATTTTCCAGAGAGAATTTACACCTCAGTCTTTTCCTAAGACATGATTGAATTACTAGTTTGCAATTATGGTATTTTGAAATATGTGTTTGACAGAAAATTCCTTCAAATGATACGCAAACCTTCCAGAATCCTCACTTAAGATGGAAAGGTGAAAATATTTCTTTTTGGCAGTTAAAGACTTCGTTCCTAAGAAAAGAAGAAAGAAAACTTCTAGAGGCAAACGGTTAATAAAAGTTCACCGCCCTCTTCAGATGAGTTCCATTCAGACGATTTCTCTGTTTCAGTAACTTTAACCAGAGAACATAAATCTAATACGTAACTCTTAGTCCTCGTCTTGACATTGTGTGTCAGCAAACCTCCTGTTTGATGGAATCAAGGATGATCCAGTGTCCTTACGGTGACTCAACTATACTTACAAATCAACATACTCACTGAGTACATGTCTAAAACAACACGCCGAAGCCAAAAGGGCTTCATTATGCAAATTTAGTGGATAACATTGGAAAAACTCACGTCGTTTCTCACATAACAACATTTTGTGACAACGTCGGCGTTCACGTGGAATTTGGCAGAGTTCCCCGTTCACAGATCAGGTTAAGTAGCACGTGGAGGGCTAAAGCAAGCGTGATCCTATATTATTAATCATTTACGCGACGGGATAGCCTACTGCCAGAATAGATCAAAGTAATCCCTTTGTGTTCGCGTTTTATAATTGAAAAGGAACGCTTCTTTGAATGCATGATAAATTGCTGCAATTTAATACGAAGCAACGAAAGGTCTTTGATGTTAGAAGCTACGCTTTATTAATCAAACCAAAGACAGCTCGTTGTAGAGACTACGGAGGGAGGGAACATAATTTCTGCCGCCACACTGACGTCGTATTACGCGAAGCTTACGACGAGGAAATACAGTTAATCCACACTGCTTGCTCCCAACTTCGATACTGGGTCTCGAAAAGCGCTCTTCTTCGAGTAACTAAGCTGTAAGTTCCGAGAATACTATTGAATCTTTTCACTGCTACTATCTTCAATATCTGCATTAAGGTAATTTTAATTAATGTGATTGGTTTGTCCGTGCTTGTAGTATTGTGTGTATGTATGTGTATGTGAGCGTAAATGTGTGTCAGAAATTTCTCTACTCTCGAACTAAACTTCCTAACCACAAATTATTATTTTAATTGCGCAAATAATAGTAAGTGGCGTCCAAAACCAATAGACAGGGTTGCAAACTTTCCCCGATGTTATTCAGTCTGTACATTGAGCATGTTGTGAAAGAAAGAAAGAAGAATTTTGGAGAAGGTATTGAAGCAAAGAAAGAAAGAAGAAAAAACAAATCTACTATTTGCTGATGAGCAGGGACCTGGAAGAGCAACTGAAAGAAATGTACATCGTCTTGAAAGAAGGATATAATTTGGATATTAACAACAACAAAAAATGGAATTATGAAACGAGAAAATAAAGGTGGCAGATGAGGTTTATTACTTCGACAGTAAAATAACCTACCGAGGACGGAGTACAGTAGATATAAAATGCATAACGGCAACGGGAAGAATAGTGTTTCTGAAGCAGAGAATTTCGTTAACATTGCATATTCATTTATATGTTACGAAGTCTTTTCTGGAGGTATTTGTCTCGAGGGTAACCTTCTACGTGGTCGAATCGTAGACAATAAATAATTCAGAAGAGGATTGAAGCTTTTGAAATTTGGTATTACAGACGAATGCTGAAGATTTGATGGGTAAATCGCGAAACAAGCGAGAGGTACTTGACGGAGTTTACTAAAGATGAAATTTGTGTCCTATTAACTAACAATTTCGACCGAATGGAAGAGCCATTATGAGATATTAAGGAATCGTCAGTTAAGTATTAAAGGGAAGTTTGTGTGGGGGGTGGAGAGTTGGGTGAGTGGAGGTCAAAGTTGCAGGGGATGTTCTAGAGGCGAATACAGTAATCAGATTGAAATGGATGGGGTTGGCGCTCTTATTCAGAGATACAGAGGCTAGAACAAGATTCAGTAGCATGAAGACTACAAAAATGTTTGAACATTAAAGCTTAGTTTCTCACCAGCAAAGCTATTAAAACGATGATGATAGTAGGACTGAAGTTCAACTACTTCAATGAACTTTATTATAGTAGAAATGAAAATGTGTTCAATAATTCGGCAGCAGACTGACGTTAAGGATATTGCTCTGTATTTCTTTGGGTCCGTCATTTGCCTTTTCTTTCTATTCCCTTGGCACTGAAGATGTACATTAGTTCTGGAGCTCCTCCTCAAATGATATCAATAGTGGTATACTGCAATATATGCGTCCGAAGATTATGCTTCGTAAAAATCGATTTTGACATTATTAACCTAATAGATAACCACTGGCGTTATGGAAATTGGCTAAAATAGTGAAGGCTCTAGAGAGATGTAGAAATCGGGGTCGAAAGGTGGGATGAGTTCATTGCTGAAGATAAGTTTACCTGTTGTGAAATGGATCAAATATACATTAAATATAATAAATAAGAAGTGCATGGGGGGACTACTTTCCTCCGCAACCCTGCAGTAGAAACTGTGCACGGGAGCATCGATCATTGGCTGAATGTTATTTAATTTTGACAGTGTCTGTATTTCTTAAATTTTGATAGCAGGCCTCCTACATAAAAATGTCTCAGTGAATTCGAACCAGCTGAAACAACGAACGAACTAGTTTTGTCATGAAACTTAAGATGAATTTGAATCGAAAAGTAATAGATGATAATAACTGACTCATTTCTGTTTTATCGGTAACTATATACCTTGTGGCTGTAAATAAACGTTTCCTGTTTCACACGTTGTAACACAATACCAAACTTGGTAGAATTAATGCCCAGGATATTAGATGCATTCTTTCCATATGTCATAGCACCACCGTCCAGTTCCAACTATGTCCGCCAGGTGCCCTGATCAGTAATCGTGATCCGCAGTTTCACAGACCTGACCTGTGGCAGTGCACTTGTTGACGTGTCTACTTCAATCTGGACAAAAGGAGATGGGCGTTATTGGTGAAGCTTTATAACCAAAACAACAGTAACACTGCAGCTACGCTCCGAGAATTTCGCCATCTGAAATGATTACGGAAGGTTCCTCTTTCTCCACCAGCAGTGCGGAGCATGATGAAGTAATTCGAGAACTGGGTGTCTACTTTCTTCATGCGGGAGTTGTTCAGCCACACTGAAGTTGATGCAATGAATCCCCATGCGCAGCCAGATAACTTAGATAGGTTGTTGTTCCTGGTCGTTAGTTTGGTTGCGAGGCTGGAGAGATGTTTTCTGTATGACAGTCTCCGGTCCAGTGAAGGACCAAGATATTTTGGGTTCTGGTTGTACGGCAAGATGCTGCTACTGATAGTCTTATACAAGGTGGTAAGAGCCAGGATGTTTTTTTAAGATGAAAGCGATATATCTGTGTGTCCAGAGGAAAACACAACAACTACAGCGAGCATATGGGCTATGTTGGTGTAAACTAAACTAAAGCAGTCAACAATCCGAAGATTGGTTTTAACACCACAGTGCTCTACTAGGCATGGTCCTGTTTGGAGGTGGTATGCCGTTGCCTTCCTCCGACCTTCGAACTGACTTACCCAGTCAGTTATAGGTGGACCTACAGTTTAACGTGGGTTCCGAACCACGGTGCTACTCGGTATTTTTCACCAGAGGTGAAAGAAGTGGAAAGTGACAGATAAAAATTGGAGGACCTGGCGTCGATCGAACCCGCGACCTTTGGATTTGTAGTCTAGCACTCTACCACTGTGCAACCGAGGCGCATCTAAACTGTAATTATCAAGTCATATTTTGTACAGAATTCTTTTGAAACATTAATGCTAATACACTTACTTAAGTGGCGCCATACTCGGAGTACTTACTTAAGTGGCGGCATACTCGGAGTATATTTATGAATGCACCTGTCGCCTTAGAAATTCCGGTAAATACTCTTTTCTGACCAACAAAAATCCAAACGCAGTATGAGATAAAACAAACCAGTTCTATCTTGCACCAGTTCTATCGTGACACATCATAAACGCATTTCGTTTTGGGGTGGATTATTTCCCTAAACGCTTCGTTTTGTCAGTAAATAATAAAACACAATGCTCTAATTATTTGTATACTTAAGGGTCATAACTGCTGAGGACATAATGCCCTGTTTACAAACTACTTAAACGGGCTTACACTAAGGAGAACACACACACACACACAAACACACACACACACACACACACACAATGGAATCATATTATTGTAAAAAGATATAAAATAGCCAAGATCGCTTATCATCAGTTTTTATTAATGACGACCGGTTTCACTGAACTATGTCAGCATCATCATGTCAAATAAAATATTTTACAAGGCCATAATCTTGTAATGTCAAATAGTTGTTATATAAAATGATTTACAGTGCATAGGTGCACTATGTCATTATAATAAAACGTAATTAACACAGTGAGTGACAAAAGCAAACTCCAATCATATTACTTCTTGCTGCAGAAGACCCTATTATTTTATGCAAAAATTAAAAAAAAAATAATAAAATAAATAAAAAATCGGCTTAAGTTTCAAATTGGCCTGAAAATATGGCGACGCCTTGAGCAGTCTGTCTTTTTCATATAGGTATCTTTTGATAACTTTGGGCTGACCGCATACAGCTCCATACCGCCTCCAGTGACGCCACTGACTGAGGACAATATGGCGGTCGGTCGGAACTGAGTGGCATATCCAGAGCCAGAATGTAGAATTTAACCTTTTTTTTTTTTTTTTTTTTTTTTTTTTTTTTTTTTTTTTTTTTTTTTTTTTTTTGGTACTTAGTACGAAGCAGAAATGCGTAATTCATAATCAAACATAGCGCAACAACGTTGAGAAAATTGCATGTTGTGAAAATTTTACAGTATTGCTCTGTCTGTAAGAACAAAGGAGTTCGCTGAAAAGTCCCCATTCGCAGTGACACATACGTATGTGACTTTCATTGCAGCAAGCGTCAAAGTTATGTCCCTACAGATGTACCTAATAAAGAACAATGAAACTAAAATATAAATACCACTGAAGAGGAAAGCAGTTGGTTGCTGTTTACAATGCAGACACGTGAATTAGTTTCCTGTGAACTAACGGGTGTTTAATATTTGCTGTTGTATATGGCGGTATTATTCTTGCTAATGAAAATACACACTAGTTGGTAACTGTTAACATTTACTGCTGCTGCACTTAAACACACGTGCAAACATTTCATTAGTAATAATTTCTTACTCGCCTTGGAAAACTAGTCATGTTCAAAATGTTAGTTTTTTTTTTTTTTTTTTTTTTTTTTTTGGCTACTGCTTTGGAAGGTAAATGTAACTGTTTCCCTTCTCCTCTATCATCACAGTACAGGGCATGTGTACACATAAGCAAATTTTTTATGTGAAAATTATCTAATTAGAACGAACTTTATTCACCTGTTATTTTACACATTACCGTCAAAGTCGCACATGAGGTAAAGTTCGAAACCGCCAGGCACGTGGTTTAATGCGTTGATTGATTGGCCTCTACATGGTAAAGCACACGACAAATTACTACTGGATAAGCCGTACATGTAATTAGCCGCGCGGGAAATGCCGAGCCTTGTCAGTGTATACGGGGCTATTCCCGCTGGAGGTTCGAGTCCTGCCGCGGCAGTGGGTATGTGTGTTCTGAAAAAAAAAGTTCAAACATTTGTAAAACTAAGGTATTTAAATGCTGTGGTTATGTGTCCCTAGGCTTAGAAACTACTTAACTTATGCTAAGGACAACACACACACACACACACACACACACACACACACACACACACGCCTGAGGAAGCACTCGTACCTCAGACGGCGATTGCGCGCTCCGCAGCAAGGCGCCTTAGAGCACTCGGCCACTCAACCGCAGCTATTTGTGGCCATTACGTTAGTTTAATTAGTTTGTAAGCCTAGGAACAGATAACTACAGTAGTTCGTTCTATATATTTACAAATATTTGAACCAGTAATTAGAAAAAGTGGGATAAGAGAGTTCCCGTACTAATTATTATATGGGTGCTCTTGACAAACGTATGTATCTGTACCAAACGACAGCTGCCATCCATTACACCAAATTAATATTTTATCCAAGTGCTTCAGTATTTCCTTCTTGCATGCGCGAGATAGCATTGTAAATACATATATACGTAACTTCTGAGTGTACAAATTATAACTTTATAAAATCTTCAGTATTACGGTGTTGCGGCGGCTGATCGTCAGAGTTCTGTTGGCTGTTTGTGATATTACTATTCTGATGTTTTGATGTTTATGGGATAAACAAGTAACAGTAAACTCTTTTAAATCCACATTCCGTAGGCACTTTTCTCCGAGTAGTCACCTCTCCCTCTATCTTTTTACCCTTTAACACGTTTCAATTTGTCCATACAACAACTGCTCACATACATAACAATTTTTGTCGTATATTCCTAGCCATTCAATTATTGCATTCAGTCTTAGAAGGTTATGTTTCTTTCAAACTTTTCTCTTTAACTGTATTATGCTCGTAAAACGTGACACGGGGAAAATATTTTAACGTATACTATACAACAGTTTTCAATATTTAAATTCGGCGTCATGTCAGATGTATTTATGTAGACACTATTTGTTTTTCATGGTGTATATAAATAATCATAAAATACACATATTTCTGGAAAATCGTGTTTATGTAATTATGTACTCTCAGTATTGTAGTATGGCCAACCTGTCCCGCATTCACTTACCTAACGATGGCCCAAAAAGCTGAAAGCCGATTCATAACGAACTAATAAATAGGAAAACCGAAGAATACCGTCTTCTGTAAGACATATTTTATTTTTATCACTCAAACATATCTTAGCTCTTATTGGTACCATCTTATGTGAGTTTTACCTTTAATTTCTGAAATGCTACATGTTACAAATAATTTTCTGCAAAGGGCAACCACAGTTTAAATACATTTTGATAAAATTCAATACACAAACACTAGAAAATCTAAATTAAAAGTTAGCTTCAATAATATAGTCCTGGGTGCAGATTTTTTCTACACATCTGCACCCAGGACTTTATATTATTGAAGTTAACTTTCAATTTTAGATTTTCTGGTGTTTGCGTATTGAATTTTATCTATATGTTACAGTTTTTCTATTATATACAAATTCGGATAAATTATTTACATTTGAATATTACTTTGAATGAATTAAGCCTACATTGTTTTACATACTTAGATGAGGATATTGGCAGAGTTCACAACACAAAAAAATGCCGAAATAAACAGTATGAGTTTCAAACAAAAGGGTGCAAAAATTCAAGAAATACTCTCAAGAAACGTAATTACACGACACAAACAAGAGAGAAGAACACCACAGCTCAAAAGCAAGTGATGCGTTAAGTAGCCACATACGCCTGTATTTCATCCAAATATCCAGGCATAAAAAGAAAATAGATCCGTTCTGAAAATAAACGACGTTTCGTTACTGCAATTTGTCGCTCTAAAACTCGTTATTGGTTAATCAAAGCAACATTTCAACCCTGCCAATAACTGCATGTAGATATGTAAAACAGTGTAAGCCTAGTATATTAAATGTATTTTTTTAATTAAACAACTTATACGAATCTATACAATACAAAAAAACTGTAGTATGTAAAACAGTTTCAAACATCAATGGGCAAACCCACAGAAGACGGTATAACAACTGCGAAACATGTTTGGGAGACTTAGCGAAGAAAATAAAAAGAACAAAGTATCCTGCATGTGGCAGAATTCCTCTCAGTTTATTGCAGCTAGCACAGAAATAAGAAAATGTGCACCAGCAATACAACGTATACCAGATTTTCATATGTCTATGTTGCTCGAAATACCGATGGAATATTCAAGAAGTATGAACACTCATACATTGGCTTATATTCGGAGCTCTGAGGAATGTTTTTCACATTAAGGCGAGACTGTAGGCCCTATACCGACAATGTTAAATTAAGCAAATTCATGTCCCATTTTCTCAAAAACTACTGAACAGATTTGTCTGAAATTTTAACTGAAAATTAAATCATCTTTGTGCAACTCACTGAACCGCAATAGTTGTGGTATTGTAATTTATAATATTTTTATTAATTCAATTGCTATGCATTAGATTTTTTTGTTAAAAAAGTCATAAATATTTTTACAGCAGAATTACTAACGCAGTCAACATGACTGTAGTTCCACAGCTGTAACCCATTGCTATTACAATCTACGAAATTTTCATTAATGTTTCTCTGATAGTTTCTGAGAAATCGGGGCAAATGTTTCAGAATTTATAGTTTTGAAAAAAATATACATAAAATTTTACAACATATTTATTCTAGGAACAACTTACAGATCTGTCTCTAAGAAGTGGTTAGGAGCAGCCTGCATCATAATCAGGGTCCTCATTTCTTTGCGTTCATTTACCTGTTTCCATTTACTGCGTATTGGCTCTTTAAACATTAGAGAAGCAGCAAAAACAGACTTGGCAATACGAAAGCTGTCAAGTTCTCTCACAATAGTTACAATATTCTGTGCGGATGATATGCCTAACTGTACTAAATCTTTTAGTCTGTCAATGTTTCCATCGTTCCACGTTATCACAGCATCTGACACTCGTAGTTATAAAGTTCTGTAACAAACAAACTCATTTTTAGGGATGTGGGTCCACACGATGTTGTTGAAGGCCGCATTTACGTTTTGAGTTTTTCCATGCAAGCACTTCCTCACTAGATGAGGGTGGACAAGGTCTCTGTAGATTGGTTTTATTTGATCAATAATTGATTCAGGGATAGGGTGTTTGTGTGTGAATGTGTTAGGGAAACTAGATGCCCTTTGCCTTTCTAAACTTGGACTACGTGTCACGGGGTGGCGCACATAGAAAATGTATTGGCTTTTTCGTCAGTGGATATACGGTGGAAGAAAGTGGCCCACACTGCCTTCTTCATTGTCTCCAGATCTCCACAATTCTTCCTAATGGCATTCACATAATATTCCTGCAACTTATAATCTTATCTGTTCAAAATCAAACGTTTATTAAGCTTATGGGACTTCACTGCTGGGTCATCAGTCCATAAACTTAGAAATCACTTACGAACTAACTTGTATTAACAACAACACAAACATAAATGCACGAGGGAGGATTCGAACCCCCGACGGAGGGCGGCCTCGCGCATCGGACCGTTTTTTGAAAAATTTCAGCTGACAGTCTTACCTTAATAGTTACTTATGTGCTCCGCTAGCTTCATGACCGTTTTGCCTATTGCCATTCTTATACAGCAGAGTTTCAGTAGAACCAGAGCGAAAATAAATTCCTGACTGGTTTGTTTCCTTGCGTAATGACGCATCGAAGCATAGCTCTTCAATGCACTCGGCCGCTGCGCCACGGCATCTTACCTGTCAACCTATACTTCATAGACTTCCAAGAAAACTTTTGTTTGCAAGCGCACCTGCAGACATTTGACTATCGAAATGCGCTCTAGCAGGCTAACCTACATATAAACAGTACATTTATCTAAAAGCAAAAAAAAAAAAAAAAAAAAAAAAAAAAAAAAAAAAAAAAAAAAAAAAAAAAAAAAAAACTAACTCTCTAAGTTAAAAAGTGCCGGAAGTAAAATCCTTTTTACGAAAAGGGGCGTAAATTGTAACAGACTGACAAGTGTCAATCAATTAAAAAGAGTTTTCTATCTTGTGGACAGGAATAAAAAAACACTTATTTATATGTTCACAAAAGAACACAGTATCTAATTATGCAAAATACTGAAAATAGATTTTTTTTTTTTAATTTCAGCCGACCGTCTTACCTTAATAAGTGTTTATGTGCTCTGCTAGCTTCATGACCGTTTTACCTATTGCCATTCAAATACAGCAGAATTTCAGTAGAACCAGAGCGGAAGAAATTACTCACTCGCTTGTTTCCTGGCGTAATGAGACAGCACGGCGTCATGCAAACAAGGGCCGCGTCGGCCCCTCGGCTTTCTAGATTTAACGCCGCAGCGGAAGCAGCATCATTCTCTCTTGTTTTGCGACCGGCGGGAATATCCTCGGCGCCACTGCGAAAATTGAACCGGCGCCGCCCTTGTTAGGACACGACGGAGCCCGCTAGAGTCGAGGAAAGCCAGTGGCGCCGACCTCCGTAGCGTCCCTAAACATTTTCATTCCATCCGTTCTGCATCCGCAGGACGCGCTGGTGTGCACACATTCCCCAACTCTGCCTCCCTCTCTTACTTGCTCACACACACACTCACACATACCGTCTTAAATTTGTTGTTTGTGTGTGTGTGTGTGTGTGTGTGTGTGTGTGTGTGTGTGTGTGTATGAGAGAGAGAGACAGGGAGGGACTACCACCACTTTGTACTCCGTATGACAAGAAGGCAGCGGCTCATTTGTCAGCGAGAGAATTGTAGGCGTCAAGACGGGCAGGCGACACGACGTCCAGCGCACACACATGTGGAGCACGCGGCGCCCTCGTGTGTGGTCCGCTGACGTCATCGTGGCGCCAGTCCGCACGGCATGGAATTAAACGCGCGACCGCCGCGCCGGCCGCCTCCACACTGTGTGCGGCTCGCTTGGCATTTAGTTCGTTGCGCGGCGAGCGAGTCAAACGACCGGCGTTTCGCACAGATTACTCCGCGGGCCGTGCGTCGGTCCGTGCTGGCGGCGAATCTACCTCACCTTCCGGCAGTTCGCATCCGAAGTTATGCACGACGTGTGACGGTACGTGACATGAAATGACCGTACGGCTTTCTTGGCCGGGAGAACCCTTGCGGGTTTGTTCGGCCGCCTTAGTGTAAGCAGAGTCGAACATAAAGAGTCGCGAAACTCCGAGTGATTTTCTGCAACTTCGTGACTGCAGCGCTGCCAAGCGGCCGGGTCGTAAAATCACACCGCGAAGCGATTGAGTGATGAATGTCTATTTGGTCTGAAGCAGCATTTTCAAAATAACTTCGTATTTACGAGCATTTGTGACGCTATAAATTGTAGCAACTGTCAAAAATATAATTCGGAAATCTCTCATTTTCAAAGGTTGCTCAGAAGTAACAGAAAAATCTTATGATTAACAGGTGTTCGTTTACTGTGGTTAGTTATACTTTTACACATAAAAGTAAATCTTATACAATTCATTCACGTCTGAACTTCTGCTGTTAATGAGAATCGCAAATACTCGACCAATATTTCATAATATTACTGCTGCATAAAAGTAATGTATGAATGACTGCATTAGGATCGTACCTCAGCTTCACAAAAATGATAACCCTGTATACTAACATATTTTGTCGGTTACCTACTAGTCTGACAAAGTGAATATGTAGCTACAAATAAATCATATGTCCTTATATATACTGTTGATGTTAGCACGTCACATTCTTGAAGATATTCAGTTTGATACCTACCAAGAAGCTAAAAATTTGTGATAGGTCCCGTACCCGAAAGGCACAGGAGCAAGGACAAGGTGAAAAGATGGTTTAAACGACGAAGTAGAATCTAGTCCCCTACAATGTGAAAATCGTGTGTACTTTTCAAAACATTACAATGTCCGAAATCCACTAAAACAAAACTCGTGCAACATGTCAGTACGCACCAAGCACGCGAACATAATCATAATCAGTTCCTTTTATATACTTCAGCACATCAGGTTGCATTTCATTTCTGCTTTCAAAAGCTTTCAGACGCTATTAATATGACTCGGGTATTGTGAACTGTATGAATTACACTGCACTGACAGTTTGTTAAATTATAGACTGCCATTAACAGAAGCAGTGATATTACTTTAATGATATTTTCGTATTTGTATTAGAAAATTCACAGCAACGTTCAATGCCCAGGAAATATGAAAGTAACAGCATTAAAAACGGCAACTTCTCAGTTTGCATCATGCCATTCCACTGTTATTCCCAACTGGCCGCTTGGAGCGCTAGTATCGCTTCAGCTGCAATTTTTTTCCTAGAGAGTTTCGCGACTGTCTGTGATAGACTGTGGTGTAAGTCTATTATATTTGACGCCGCGTGGGCGACTTACGTTGCCAATGATGATGAGATGATGATGATTAAGACAATCCATAACACCCAGTCCTCAGCCGGGATCGAACCCGGGCCTCCTGTGTGGTAGTCAGTGACGCTACCGCTGAGCTACGGAGGAGGACGGTACGTAACAACAGCTTCGCACTGCGGATTGCAATCCAGCAAAGTGGGATCCAGCAATCGAGAGGGATGCAGCATAACTTCAGGAACTGCGGAATCACATGCGCCGGCCGCGGTGGCCGATGAGAGTGAGGCGCTCCAGTCACGGTCTGCACGGCCACTACAGTCGGGGTTTCGAATGCCCCCTGGGGCATGGATATTTGTGCCGTCCTTAGGATTAGCTAGTTCATAAGTAGTTTGTAACTTTAGGGACTGATGACCCCGTAGTTAAGTCCCATAGACTCTACAAACATTTGAAAATTTTTTTTCTTGGCTGGGAGAACCCTTGCGGGTTTGTTCGGCCGCCTTAGTGTAAGTATTTTTTATTTGACGCCGCGTGGGCGACTTACGTGCCAATGACGATGAGATGATGATGATTAGGACAACAACCAACACTCAGTCCCCTGCCGGGAATCGAACCCGGGCCTCCTGCGTGGTAATTTGCGAAACTACCGCTGAGCTACGGAGGCGGACGGTACGTGGCAACAGCTCCGCTCTGGGGATTGCAATCCAGCAAAGTGGGATCCAGCAATCGAGCGGGATGCAGCATAATTTTAGGAACTGCGGGATCCTGCAACACCCTACGGATTGGCAAGCGGATCCGCAAGCGTAAAATCGCGCAAATACTTTGAAACCTGCCGCCTTAAATTCACTTCGCAGCGCGTTGTCATAAATTCGGAACGCGTTCCGCCAAGTGAGTTGTCGTGACTTTGCCGTTCGGTCATTTGTCTTATTCTTGAATTGCGCTCACAATGTGTAAACTGAATGGTGGCGGTGCAGAGGTGGGAGCGGGAAGCAGAGGAAGCGAGGCTCGTGTGTGCTGCTAGCGCCCTGCTCGCTGTCAGTCGGCATGGAGAACACGAGTCAATCACACCAGAGTCCTGCCGGCACCTTTAACCTGCAGTCTCCACCATCGCAGGTCGACGCCCTGCGCCTTACTATCCTCGGCAGGTGATACCAAAAAGTTTACACACTGTACGTACAGTAGCTGACGTGTGCGTCAGCTGCTACACCACGCCAACCAGTTGCCATTGTCTGTTAGAGAGGACACAGTTCGTAGTAATCGATGGTAAGGCATCGACTAAAACAGAGGTGATATCGGGCGTTCCACAGGGTAGTGTTATTGATCCTCTGCTGTTCCTTATTTACAAAAACGATTTGGGAGAAAATCTAAGTAGATCTCTGAGGATGTTTGCAGATGTCGCCGTCGTTAACCATTTAGTAAAATCATCTGAAGATCAAAACCAACTGCAGAACGATCTAAATAAGATATCACTATGATCTAGAAATTGGCAATTGACTCTAAATAATGCGAAGTGTGAAGTCATCCACATGAGTACGAAAAGAAATCCGTTAAACTTTGTTTAGAAGATGAATCAATCAAACGTCAAGACCGTAAACTCCACAAAATATCTAGGAATTACTATTACTTCAAACTTAAACTGGAAAGAAGGCGTAGATATGTTGTGGTTAAGGCGAACCAGAGACTGCGTTTTATTGTCAGAACTCTTAAAATATGTGACAGAACTACTATACACTATGCTTGTTTGTCCTTTATTTTGAGTATTGCTGTCCAGTGTGGGATCCTTATCAGGTGGGTTTGACGGAGGACATCGAAAGAGTTCAAAGAAGGGCAGCTCGTTTTGTATTTTCACGATACAGGGGAGGCAGTGTTACGGAAATGAAACAGGATCTGGGATGGGAATAATTACAACAACGGCGCTTATCGCTGCGGCGTGGGCTACTTACGAAACTCCAATCGCCAACATTCTCCTCCGAATGTGAAAATATATTGTTGAATCCCACTTACATAGGTAGAAAAGATTATCAGCATAAAATACGAGAAATCAGAGCTCGAACGGAAAGATTCAAATGTTCTTCCTTCCCGCGCGCTATTCGAGAATGGCATGGGAGATAAATAGTATAATGGTGGTTCGATGAACCCTCTGGCAAGCACTTAAATGAGATTTGCACAGTATCCCACGTACATGTAGATGTAGGCGCTGCAATCGTGTGGTTTCGTTCTCAAGTCGATCCGCAAAACAATGTAACTATCATGCTTGTTACATGTCATCTAAGACTACGAAAAAATAGTAAAAAACGAAATGTCATCATCTGAAACTGATGGACAAAAAGGGAAGTATTTGACTTTGTTCCATGACTATTTATTAACCGCGGCCGGCGCCGAACTTTTCAGACGCACCTTGTATGTATAAAGAAATATACGACTATAACTAAACTAGCAAGAATTTTTTTATAAGCAACCCTTTTTCATGGTAGGGGCAGTCAATCAACAAGAACAGAAAAATGTAATTTTATGAAAACATCGCTGTAGAATCCCCCGAAAAATTATTCCATGCGTAAAATGGAAGACGTGTGTAAAAGAGAATAATTACTTACAGCTTGACTACCTCTCAAGTAGCCGACGGATATGGTAACAATTTTAACTACTGGCGTAAACAAGTTGCCATCCACATTCAGATAGAAACGTTTTGTACATCATTCCCTTACGAACACTTGTCACATTCCACGGATAGGGTAAGTTGGTACAATTTCGATTATTTCGGACAAATGTTATTGTTACTGGAAATATATTGAGAAAAGATGTAATTTTAATTATTGCACTTGTTCTTGGATGTTTAACTAATATGTAACACAAATATTAGACAATTACAAATGTCTGTATAGATACACAAAGTTACAGAATTGAGAAAAATCGATCGAAAATGTACCACACTAGGTACAATTGTGATCACTTCCTAGTAGAATTTTGACTAAGGGCATCTTCCACATAAAAAGCACTTTTTCCGTCAGGCACCATCGCATACTTCGTTGTACCAAACATTGAATTTTGGGTAGAGTATCTAGTCACCCTTAAATAGAAAATTTGGAAGAGCTCGTTAAACTAAGTAGCTTCACTTACCTCCTAACGTGAAAAAATTTACCTCCCCTTTGCACAAATTGGTATATTCTTGGAAAAGACAGGAGGAGCTGTAGAAAGCTGCTACGCTACAATGCCACACAACGAGACACTACCAGACTGACAAATGGCGCGAAAATTTATGTTGATCAGAATTGTACCTATATCGAATTTGTACCACCTTACCCTATATTCCATTAGTATAAGAATTTCGTCCAAAATGTGTAATGTGTTTGGTGTTAGGCATATAATCACCGATACCTTACCTAAAACGTTTCTTTTTGATAAACATTTTTTATGTCAACAGCTACGTAATGTGTTCGTGTGATGATGCGTTACAAGGCACAAACGCGAAATGGAACTTGGACGATGAGTTCGATAAGCACCAGGATACGGAGTTCAGGGCCGTAATACAGTTAACGCGTGGTGCTACGCCCAGAGCCTACCATGACCTGAATATCGAGCAAAGTAAATACAGCTTTGAGTAGCTTTTGGTGTTCCGCCCGCGGCTGCTTTCACTCAAACGTCGGCCTATAGGATGGTCGACCTGTTTTCCCTCACCTCACTAAAAGTGGACCTGTCGATAAAGCATTTTCCTCCCTGAGTGTTGTAGTGTTAACTATTCACAGACGTTCGCCCAGTTTGCTGGCAAGAGTTGCTGCCCTCTAGCATTGGCCTCGAGCCATATCCACCCACGTTTTCAGCAGCACCTATCCGAACCACAACGAATGTTAAAACGTGATATAATGACTGATTAAGAATAAACACGTCGAAAAAATGTTCAGTGTCCATGATTATCGATGGAATCAATGTAAATGACCTTCTGACATGTATGCTTGTCTGAAAGAACTGACACTGTGGCTAACACAGCATGGCTTGTACGTCGAAAATAAATTTTTATTTATTTTGTGGCTTGAGAATTCAAGAAAGCACCGTGGGATAATGTATCATGAATTTAACACCGTTTGCAAGTAGAGGCGTAACAGTAGTTATTGCTTATTCACAGTGAAAGGACTAGAACATGTAAATGTGCCCTTTAGGTAGCAGAGAACATCAACATGGCTTGTACGTCTAAAATAAATTTTTATTTCTTTTGTTGCTTGAGAACTCAAGAAAGCACCGTGGGAGAATGTATCATGAATTTAACACCGTTTGTAAGTAGAGGTGTAATAGTAGTTATTGCTTATTAACAGTGAAAGAACTAGTACATGTAAATGTGCCCTTTAGGTAGCAGAGAACATCAACATGAAATTAAAAAAAAAAGTAAAATAAAAATAAACGTTACTGTGCCTCATTAATTCAGTTGTATGAAGCAGACGCTGTGAAGTTTTGGTTTCCAAGTGTCTTGTCAACAGTAGATACACGATTTTATAGGTGTTGGCAAATTTCATTCAGTCCAGTCATCATGTAGTTAAACACAAAGTTCAAATGCTGCCATATGTAATGGAGATACAACTTGACATTATTTCACAGATAGCAACAACGAACAGGAATACTGATTATAAGGATCAAATATTTCTACTGATGTGGTGCACGAGAAGTAGACATAGTTGTGGAAATAGTTTTTTTCTTCTCCATATGTACAATCGCTTAAAATATTTTTGTTGTCCTTACGAAATATTTTTTAACATTTATCAGTGAAGAACAAATTCATAACGTATAAAGTACCATACATAGGGCCGGCCGCGGTGGCCGAGGGGACTGAGGCCTCCAGTCACGGTCTGCACGGCCACTGCGGTCGGGGGTTCGAATCCCCCCTCGGGCATGGATATTTGTGCCGTCCTTAGTCTTAGCTAGTTCATAAGTAGTTTGTAAGCTTAGGGACTGATGACCCCATAGTTAAGTTAACCCCGTAGTTAAGTCCCGAGAAATACTTACAGTAGGCGGCCAAACACCATACGAAAAGCCATACAATAATTTCATTTCAACCGACTATGATTGGTTAAATGCTGGAAGGACGTCTAACAGATGCAATGCAGCAAGTCAAGTAAAATAAGACTGATCTGATTAAGAACAGAACTTCGAGTATCCCGTATATACACCCAGTTGGAGAACGCCGTAAATTCTTGCTGAGTTTAGATTTTATCAGTTCTTCTTTTCTGAGAGAACATACCATACCAATGCAACAAACAAATCTGAGGTTGAAAATAAACACGGTTTTCAAAGTGAAATGTTTTTGATACCGCCAAATGAAATACATTTTCGCTTAATGCCAGTATAACAAATAATCCGACAAAAAAGTGTACCTCACAATTACTTCACATAGGAGCGCAAATTACAGGATTCACTTTTTTCCATTTTCACGGTTTCATGTTATGTGATAGCTTGGAAATTTCGACGGTCTGTACAGCACGTCACGAACATTCGCCATTAGGTACTGATGAAGTAATCTCCGTGCTGGAAATAACACGAAAGTTATACACCGATATTGACTGTTTGGAACAGTTGTTAACCGTTTACTTGAAGCAACAGAGTTACAAATAAATCGCTATACTTTTGGAAAAAGCGAACACTGTAAGTAACAGGGCGGGATCACCGGCAGAAACATGCAACCATTACTCTATTCGAATACTTACAAAGCGACAAGCCTGGTGTATATAAGTTCGTATGTGGGAAAAATGGATATTTTGCTACTTTAAGATTGTCTTAGCTGTAAATGGGCTAAATAGGGGGACTCGAGTAACAAATAAATTTTTCTCATGCTGCAGCCATCAATATTCAGCGATCCATAATAATTTCGTAGCATAACATGAATACATTGGGGACCAATTAACTAACATTCCATAGCAACCAATGCAAACAAATTCATCGTTTTTTTACAACCGTTGACAGCAACAATCTGAAACAATTGGCAGGCAAGCATAGTATCCCAATAACAATGGTGAGTACTAAAATAATAAATAATTTACAGGAGAACTGCAAGCTGAAAATTCATTAGGATTAGTTTATACTCATTGTGCTCATTACTTTTGCTGTTAGAAAACAGACAGTTAGTGACACATGACTGTTAGAAATACAACAATATTGGGTCTACGTACGACATAGGTATGGATTGGTTGACGGAATGGATGTGATATTTATTTCATGGTAATCATTCGGTCCTCCGACAATATTTCCCAATCTGACTCATTTGTTAGACGCTGCCTTTAAGTCACTGGTATACACATTTAGAGGGGTAAATGATTACAGCCCTCTACGTCATGATAGTGTGGATGTCATTACGAATTATACAGAATCTGAACAATAACATTGCAAACACAATTACCCGTTAACGGTGTTACCTGTTGTGTTTCTGCTCATAATGGCTCAAATACAAAACTTAAATAATCAGTCTCTTATTAAAGTAATGATGTTTCATATTTCTAGGATTTTGTGCCGTTTCGTTATTTAATTGATAAAATCTGGATTTAGTGTTTAAAAGTAGTTCATATCAGCAATTCCACAGTTTATGGAAAATCTGGACAAGGGGAAGGAGGATAGGTAATGGGAAAGTAATATAAAAATGACTAATATTGAAAACTTAAAGTTGGAGTGAAATTCATATTTAATTTTCTACATACCGGCTATTGAATGAACAATATTTTTATACCTCCGTATTTTATTATAATGGTTTCACTTTACGCTTTCCGTAATTTGTGCCACACTAATACTGAGCTGTATTGGGTAATTATTGTCAAGGTTTTCACACTTCGCAAAGCTTCTGTCGACTTTGCGCCTCAGGTTATCAGCTAGTTACTTGTACCATAGTGACGATTTGTTTCTAAATCGCGTCCTCGAACCAACAGTAGCCCTTAAACAAGAAAGTGTACTGAATACAGTAAAAAATGACAGTGGAAAGCGTAGATATTACTGTAACAGAAATTTAGTCTTACTACTGTTTCAAATGTTCAAATGTTTGTAAATCTATCGGACCAAAATGCGTGGTCATCAGTCCGTAGCTTACAAACTACTTAAATCTAGGTAAACTAACCTAAGGACAACACACACACCCATGCCCCAAGGAGGACTTGAACCTCCACGGCGAGCAACCGCGCGCTTCGCAGCGAGACGCTTTAGACCGTTCGGATACTCCACCGCGGCTACTACTGTTTCCCTTTGTTTTTTTTTTTTTTTTTTTTTTTTTTTTTTTTTTTTTTTTTTTTTTTTTTAAATCCCTCATTAATCTAAGCATATTTAAACATGTAATGAAAATAGTTTACCAAATCAACATTGGCACGTTATTAAGACCCGTAGATGATTTCTCATCAGTGAAACCGCTAATTGTACCTGACTTTCTATGGTGATACATTAAACGGACTCTCGTAAGGTAACAGACAAAATGCAAAAATGAATCTGAAGTTACTTTACAAAGGTATTAAATGTATATCTGAAGTCCACAGCTTCGGTCTTTCCGTTTTCCGCAAACGATTTTGGAATACGTCAAATGCTATTCAACTCAATAAATCAGCCTCGCTATTTATAATGTTATTGTTTGATTTTTATTCATCGTCTGTGGACGGAAGGGTATCATCAGACTCCCAGGGAAGAATATTTCTAAAATATTGAGAAGGCTAATCACGTAAAGGGAAGCAAGGCGGAACGTAATCTTTCGTCTCCGTGGCCGGCCCTTAATGTTCCCTCCAATTTTGAATAGACGAGCTCTCGACGTCTTTGTTCGTCCCGAGAAAAGGTTTTAAAAGGAAATTGTGTTGTCATTAAAAGAAAGCAAATGAGCAGCGCCGAGGAGCAGCCCTTCTTTGTCAGCATCCATTACGTAATTTCCGGGGGGCCGCATGCCTGTGGCCTACATTTGTCCTCGCCCTTTGATCATAACGGCACCGCTCTTCGCTCCAAATGGGCTTCTTTATTAAACTGGTAGCTCCTTCGGTGCTTCAACGTGACGATTCCAATTTTCCTCCCCACCGTATCTGAAGTTCACAAGAAATGTTCCGGAAACTTCCAGAATTTTTGTAAAAAACTATTAGTAGTCAATAGAGGGAATGTTCATTTACGCCTTTCATAAAAATCGGTCTTGGACTCGTGTGTAACTATTGGTTTCCTGTTACATTACTGGCGGTTGTAACAGAGTTAAGGAGGGTCGTACACGAAAATGACCAAATTTGTGAAAAATTTTCAATGGCTCTTTATTTACTACAGGGTATTGAAATTTCAGTTACCAAATATTAGGTTCCAATTTCGCTTCTAAATGCCAAAATAATAACAAACCAGCTTGCACAGAGCCACACCTTCTTCCTTGTTCTTAATGCTCTAGTATTATCTATTTATGTGGCGTTTTCTTTTCGATGTTGTGCAATCAGAATGCAGGGAATGTCTGTGGGACAACAGCCCTCTCAAGAAATGTATTCATGGCAAAACGCTGAATCCTAATTAGTCTCTGAAGGCCATCATCTGAAAACGTTGCCCCAAAAGTACATTTTCCTCATCCAAAGTTAATATTGCAGCTTATGATGCTGTCATTGTCTTTAATGGTGGCAGCTCAGAGAGGATAAGAGTCTTGTAGAGAATGGACTCCAAGCCCGGAGTTTTCACTCCTGACATCTTGATGGGGATTGACAACGTATACTTGCAGCCATTGTATACGTTGGAGACCTTGTAGTGCAAACAAGACAGAAGAGAATAAGCCAGAAGAGAACTCTTGAAGAAGAAAATGAGGACATTCATTAAAGATCTGGAGGCATTTGAAGGTGGGAAAGGCAACAAAAAAGTATATTTGATTTTAAAATGCATTTTCTCAAAATTACCGTTTTGACTATTCAGGTACATCTTTCTCCAAAAGAAGATTTCACTATTATTTCTGGCATGGCTTTTGCATTATATATAAGGAACATGTATACAGAGTTAATATTTAATATTATTCGTGTATGTCAAGGAAGAGAATAAAGAAAGTAGATTTCTATGTGTGGTTTTTAAATTAAAAAATAATTAAACCTAAGACTTTGTTAAATATCAATAAACTGAAATTATGCTGTTGGTTTCATTATATGATTGATGAGACTATACTGCAAAAAAATTAAGGGAATTTTGTAGAAACTTTCTTAGTAAATGGTGCCTTTGTCAATCACGAGCTCCTAAACTTCAAAGCTCCCAAAAAAATTAAAAATTGAAATTGAATTACAAAAGAATTTAAATGATGCTTTGAATTCCCATCACCCATTGAACATAATTTCCATCTATGTAACTCAAAAATACTGTATATTGAGACAGGTTATATTTGTACTTGTTTCTCGTGTACGTTCCCCTTAAGGAAATAAATGCATCGGATCAACAACCTTGAAACGTCTGTTTTTATGTTTTCCATACTCTACAGAATCAATATGTGGCAAGGCAATCCCTAATTAACTCCGATAATTGAAAGATTTGTATATACTGTAGCAGCTCAATGTGATTCGCGACTGTATTAACAGAAAAACTTAAGAGTTCGACTTTACTGGGGTTATAGACTCAAGTGTGGAGTGCTTGGTGGAACGAAGTCCATGGCAACTAGTAGGACAGACGTTATGTGAGGCCTATATCATTGACGTCGGCTTGCAGCAGGAGTTGAGAACACACACTTTCCTCAAATATTATTAACTACCTCGAAGAGAACAACCTGTTGACTCGTAGTCAACACAGATCCAAAAAATATCGTTCTTGAGAAACACAGATAGCTTTTTAGTCACTTGATTTTAGGAGTGGTATCGACAAGGGATGTCAAACAGCTTCCGATTTCCTAGATATCCGGAAGGCTTTTGACACTCTACCTCATAAGCAGCTGCTAATCAAATTGCGTTTTTATGGAATCAACGCCAATGTCTGCTCCTTTGGAACAGAAGGAAGGAAGGAAGCTTGGATTTTAACGTCCCGTCGACAGCGTGGTCATTAGAGACGCTCGGAATGTTTGGGTAAGGATGTGGAAGGAAATCGGCCGTGCCATTTGAAAGGAACCATCCCGGCATTTGCCTGGAGTGATTTAGGAAAATCCCGGAAAATCCTGGATGGCTGGAGGTGGATTTGAACCTCCATCGTTCCTTTGGAACAGACGTAATAATAAACACAACGCCATGACAGGCTTACGGTGGTAGAATTGTGTCTCTCCCTCGTGCGGGACCCACACTGTAACGTGTGCGAGCATGTGAGGGAAAGAGGCAAGTGCAACACATGGAAGTTTGGGTCTGGCCGGGGAGCGTGCACGGGTGGTCGGCTGGTTAAGGCGACCACTCGTAAGAAGCGGGAGACCCTGGTTCGAGTCCCGGTCCGGCATAAATTTTCATGTGTTGCAGATCGTTTGTCCATCTTTACAGGAGCAGCAGACGTCGCAAAATTTCGCGATTTGCGTAGTATATACAAGGATATATTTATCTCTGCAGCGAATGACCGCCAACGTCTGTTCCTTGGGAACAGACGTAAAAATAAATATCAACAGAGTTATGCGAGTATATTCGTGATTTCCTGTCAGAAAGGACACAGTACTTTGTAACTGTCCGTGAGACATCAAGTAGAATAGGATATCTGGCGTTCCCGAGGGAAGTGTTATAGGTCCCTGCTTTTCCTAATTTTTACAAACGATTTAGGAGACAATCTGAGTAGCTCTCGTAGACTGTTCGCAGATGATGCTCTCATTTATCGCTTAGTTAAGTCAGCTGAAGATCAAAAGCAACTGCAAAATGATTTAAATATTAGCATGGTGCAAAAACTGGCAATTGACCATTCATATGTCCACAAAATCAAAACCGTTAAACTTCATTTACACGATAAATCAGTCTAATCTACAGACTGTAAATTCAACCACATACCTAGGAGTAACAATTACGAACAATTTAAATTGGAAAGAACACATAGGATATATTGTATAGAAAGTGAACTATGGACTACGTTTCGTTGGCAGAACACTTAGAAGATGCAACAGTTCTGCTATAGAAACTGCCTACACTACACTTGTGCATCCTATATTTCAGTATTGTTGTGTATTGCGTAATCCGCACCAAGTGCGATTGACACAATTTAGAGGCAGTTCAGAGAACGGCAGCTCGTTTTGTATTATCACGATATAGGAGGAGGGGGGGGGGGTTGTCACGGAATTGATGCACGGATTGGGGTGGAAATCATTAGAGGAAATGCATAATTTGTTGTATCAAGATCTATTTAAGAAATTTCTTTCACCAACTTTCGCTTCCGAATGTGAACACATTTTGTTAGCATCCACCTACTAAAGTAGACATGATCATCAAAATAAAATAAGATAAATCAGATCGAAAATGGAAAGATTTAGGTGTTAATTTTTCCCGCGAGCTATTAGAGAATGGAACAGTAGAGAAATATCATAAAAGCGGTTCCATGAACCCTCTGCCATGCACTTCATTGTGACGTACAAAGTATTTGTGTAGATGTTGACATCAACGCCACTAAAATTTATCAGATTCTACTTTAAACAACAGTTCCTTTTTTTCTGTCCGTTTTCCCTTATTGTGTTACCACAACCAATGTACCTCTGTCACTTGTTGTTCTATCATTGCAGAACATGCGAGGGTCAAAGTTGTCTTCTATTGCATCAGAAGCCATGGGTTCTTTTTTTCCCTAACATGATGTCTTCTCACGTTTTGTCTCTGCGCAGATGGATGAAGCTCAGTCCCACAACCGTTTACTTCAAGTGACTGTGTAAATCGTGAAGTTCTGGGAGCTCTGACTTAAACTGATTGTACAATATAGTTTTAGGGATGCCAGCTACTTTCAATCTGTCATAGTAAAGTAACAAACTACAAATAACTGCACACGTACACAACAATTACATCATTCAGAAAAATAACTCAATATAAAAATAACAATAAACTTTCACTACATTAAACGATTTCTACACTGATGTTGTACGAGCGGCCAAAGGGGTATAACTCATTCCATGCTTGAAAGTTCTCGAGGCGCGCTCACTCGTTTCATTACTTTTTTGCCTATGAAATCGAATAAATTACTATGTCTGAAAATGTCGCATGGTAGGATTTTATTGAAAGAATTGTCGTGTGCTAACGCTATTTGGAAATAAATTATTGTTTATAAAAAATAATTAAGTAAAATTTGGAACATCCCTCACTCGGTAATGATATGGTGCAACCTCTTCCCGCAGTCGGCTTTCCCACGCCCCTGCTGACTTCATGGAAAACTGCGAGAACTGTCCAGTTAAACAGCGCCTAACAAATATTAGGAGTAGTGACAGCAAAAGCCAGAACCGTCATAAGCGTCAAGATAGTAGTTTAATTCTTCAGGTGTTCTACATATTAGTATAGTTCGAAAAGTTCTCGGACCTGAACCGATATAAACGACTTAACCTCCGTGCAACCATTTGTTTTCTGTTTCGTCTAACTGTATGCTGACGTACTTAGTTAATATTCTGCCAGGCTTCAAAAATCCCCCTTAACTAAGTTTTCAGTACTTCTTTCGAGGAGAATGTTCATCCAACGAAGAAAATTTTGAGACTGGCAAAGAGGCAGAAGACACATGTGGAAGGAAATCAAGGCTATAACAAAAATGAAACAACAATTTGTATATTCTTAAATGCCGTGGAAAGAACACGTTTGTGCAGCTATATTGGGTACTATGAATGAATTGGAGAACGTAATTTATTCTGGGAATGTCACTTTCGTTTTTTTTTTTCCTTTTTTCTATTCCCCTTCGTAAAACAATTGTTGTTGGAATGCCTCCATGTGCGATCTTATTTCTATAATTTGATCGTAGTGGTCTCAAGGTGTTATTGTAGGAGGATACTTCTTGTTTTGTGTGTAGGCAGTGCTTCCTGATTGGCAACGCACGGTTCCTAGAGATATGTTGCGTTATGGGAGTGCACATTTTGTAAAATGTATTAACAATTATAGTGTTTACTTCTGAAATAATGACCAGTTTACGTAGTATATTTTTTGTCCTCTCCACATAGATCAGTTCGACTTGCTTTTCCCAAACGCTATAAACAATTCTTGGCTGAAGGTATCCACGGTAAATTATGGAAATGATGGTTACTGAAAATTCCACGGAGATTCTGTGTAGGTCGGCGTCGGAGGTTTGAGTCCTCCCTAGGACATGGGTGTGTGTATTGTCCTTAGGTTACTTTACTTTAGTTTAACCTTCCTATTGTGTTCGAAACAGAGACACACATATTGTGTGTAAAATATATATATATTACTTCAAAATATATTTTATATATAGTTTTTTCAGGTGTAAAAACAGATATTGAAGATTACCAGCATTTATTGAACGTAATTAGTGTAAAAAATTATTACATTTTAGATTGTGAAACAATGTTCATACAAGTTTTATAAGTGAATTGTTGCATAAAAGTGCATTCTAAAGCTTAAATTTTTTCACTTATTGCAAACACTAATTAATCTAAAATTACAATAGTTAATTCTGAATAACAATATTTAGCTTCAATATATGCGTGTTGCATTAGCTTGTACAATTATTGCAGTAAACATTTGAATGATCTTGGCATAGGAATGATTGACAAAAGTTACATTTCTTCTTAGTCTTTCGATCCTTCTTCGGTCCACACTCTTTGTACTGGCCCCTTTTCTGTTCCTTTGCTCCAGAACTCGTTCCTGCAATATTTTCCAAATTTAATTTTATCTTTTTAGGCATATTTTTGGACATTCTGCTTTCTTGCATTGCTTTTGTTAGCTCTCTTAGAAAAAGGCGTCTTTTGTACAATTTGTTCCAATAGTAGCCTGGGTTAGAGTGTACATGCAACACATAAGCATTTATTGCAGCAATGTCTAGCATGTTCTAAAATAAACAGGCCATCACTTAGTACACCTTTTACACAAATACGTACTGGCGACTGTATCTGTCATGTCAACTCCTCCGTTCGTTTTGTTGTAATGCAGTATTACCTCCGGCTTCTTATGCTCTTCTGCAGACACGGTAGTCATGCTGCGTGGTAGAGAGTAATACGACAGCTTTATTCTTTTTTGGCACGTACAAATCCAGTGTTACATAATTCTGAAATCCAAAGATGGTTGAAAACACTTGTTTGTCAGCGTTTCTTTCAGAATCTCAGTTTTGTTCTTTCTGAGGATTCAACTAATGTTAGAATTTTCTGCAGAAGTTGTTTGGCCAGAGTGTAGTCCGTAAAGAAATTATCATTGGTTATGTTTCGCCCAGTTTTCTCAATTCTTTCCACAAGCCTCAATACAACATTTCTACCTTGATTTACTTCTCGTGGTCCATTTTCCGGCTTTCCTGTATAGACTTCTACTGCACAAACATACGTTGTTTTCACATCAGATAACAACCATAACTTTATGCCATATTTTCCTCTTGGTTTTGAAGTCATGTACTGACGGAAGGGACACCTTCCTCTGATTGGAACCTGTAACTCGTCCTCTGTGACTTTTCATAAGGAATGGACATTTTAGTAAACTGTTCCACAAACATTTCAAAGACAGACAGTTTATCAAGGCGTCGCCTAGCTAGTCGATCTTCTTTGTTGTCAAATCTGAGAATTCTGATTGTATAGAAACGCTGAAGTGACACTGTTACGCGAAAAACTGACCGACCATTCATGTTGTCCCGTAGCTATTGGAGAGATTCTCCAGCAGATCTCTATACACCAGCTAATATAAGAAGTCCCAAATAAGCCTTCAATTCCTGATTTATAATAGAAATTTATTATGCTCACCTTGCTTTTGACGCAGCTGGATGATTTGTAGACCACTATGTACCATTGCGCGACGTATATACATTTCCAATTACGCTGATTTCCTTAGACAACAAAACCACGCTTTCGTCTCCTTCGATCACATCACTCTCCTCACTTCTAATCGATACATTAGCAACATCACTTGAACTGTCAACAGAATCTTGATCATTGACAGTATAATCTTCTGTTTCATCTTATGACTCGTTCACAAGCCTTTCTAACTGTTCATCACTTAGAAACCGACAAACAAAATCAGACTGTACGCCTATATGCAGTCGTTATACAGAGTCCCACAACAATGTGAAATGCCTCTGAGACATTTTAGACCAATCACGAGTATTTTTAACAATTTATTCGTAGAAATGAAATAAAAATTTCCGCCTGGGTCTAAAAGACCCATTCACAATAAGCTACGTATCTCCGAAAGTATTTTAGTTTTTGAAACGAAAATTGAGGATAACATAAGTAATGAAGTATTTCAGGAATACATAATGCCATGTTGCAAAATAAATAACATTTAGGGGTTTATGTTAATTTTAGTAAACGAACTGGGTCAGTTAGACCCATTCACAATAGGAAGGTTAAGTAGTTTGTAAGCTACGAACTGATTAACACTCAGTTTGGTCCGATAGATTTACAAACATTAGATTTGATTCAGTGTAGGAAGTTTCGTAAACCTTATCGTGCCCTGGAGATTCACTGTGCATTCGAGATTTGGCCTGTTTTTCAACGCCATTTTTAAAATTACTATATGAGTCCTATAATACAGTGTCAATCATCAATATTTCTTGATGTTCCTATGTAAACGAATGAAGCTTTCTGACTAGTGAAAGAAGATAAGTACACATTTTGTTTGCTACTGACTTTTTTCACGTACCCAAAGATTTGAGTTAGGGAGTACTTCTGTGCTAATGTTTCAGAAGCTTTTGAAAACTTCACGCTCTGCCTTTCTGTTTGCCGTCCGTGCCTCCATCCGCATTTGCCTACCCCAATGATTGATTTGTCTGGTTCCTATTTTGGAGAATACGTAGATTCTTAAGTTCACTAAGTTTGTTTCTATGCCATGTCAACAACCTAGCATACAGTTCCTTGGAATGAAATAAAATATATGCAGTATTAATGTCGTTTCCAGTTACAATGACCATTCTATGAAACCTCCACGAAATCATTTGAAAATTGTGTAAATATTTGTTAGAGAGTCTTGTGTAGAATATAGTGTAATGTGATTAATGCAACATCTTTGCTGAATACCATAATGTCGCTGGTGCACGGCAGTGGTACAGACTAACTTAGTTGTTGAGAGTGGAGACTTAGGAAAAGGAAATCGTGGTAGGCAGTAGCACCCTATACATCGGTAGACTAATGAATTTATTGAATGATATGTCACAGGGTTACTGATTGGTCACAGAGTTACTGATTGGTTTGTTCTCCGAAATATGTAATTAAATGCGAGTGAAAATCTGTAATAAATTTGAATTCAGTCAAAAAGATTTAGTCAGCTACAATTACGTTTCCACTGTTGGGAGTCATCATTAGGAGCACGGTCATTATATTATCAGCAGTTAAGTTTCATGTTAGGGCCTGCTAAAAGTAGCCTTCCTATAATCAGAGTAATATGGAGGTACCTTACACAATTTCTACCGAAATAGAATATTTATGGACACCTGCCTCGATCGATGAACATGAACGGTAGGAACTTAGCTGGTCAGGTTACTAAGTAATAATAGCAGCAACTGTATTTTAATATGTATTGCATTAAGCTATCGATTTAGTTTTGCAATAGCACACACATCCGTGTGTCAAATCGTAGCCTCTATTTAAACATACATTTTCATCTGAAACTATCAATTGGATTGTGGAAGCTACGACAGTAAAATATCTCAATAACTGACACCAATGGGGAAAATGAAACTGTCCGCTTTTAAGAAGTGTCCGCTGTTAAGAAAAGGATAAAATACAAAACAGTAAACTACCGATTTTCCGAAATGATGGGAACGGCGACCGGGTCGGATGAAGAAAATCTCGGATAAACCAAAGTAACGCGTGAAACATACCGAATTACGTCAATACCGCAAAGTATGATAGCAAAACGTATGAATACCACGTCGCGTCTTGAACCGATCCAACCAGCCATCATTTACGAGGAATTCTTGCTCCTTTCCTTCAATCGGTTTATAAAAAGTCATCGCTATTTGACGAAATAGAGGACCTGAAACTGGCACCTCTTTGACTCTTATTTGTTCATGCCACAAAAATAAAGCCTCTTCTACCTGAGGATGTGAACTTGAAACCAGGATGTGACAGCCATCGAATGAAAACATTCGATACACCTATCGCCTCTCCCCAGTCCTACCCAAGCCCACGCTGCAGCACAATACTGCGTTTACTATTAAACGCTTGGCTTCGCCTGATGTAGCGATAATAGGCGGAAAGTGTTTGGTGCAGCAATTTCATTGTCCGTTTCGTCAACGCTACGTCTGCGATGCATGGAGTAGTACTGTACGTACTGTACTTCCAAAAATGTCCAATAGATGGCAATGCCATGAAACCACGCAATACCAACAATAAACACGCTAAAACTTCAACCAACACACGCTCGAATTGACGACACTCAGACTTTTGACATGCAAGAGAGCACTGATTCTTTCACTGTCCTTTATTTGGAAGTTTTGAGTGTTGTTGTTGGGAGGCATATTACAGTGTCCGTTATTGAAAATGTCCGCTATTCAGAATAATTTTAGCATAGGGGCTAATGTTGTATCGCAGGGAATTTTAAAATGACAGTTATTGAGTGGTGTCCCCTGTTGGGAAGTGTTCGTTAAGGGAAGTTGGCAACTGAAACTGATACCTTAACGTTACAACTCTTAAAATATTACTCACTAATATTGGTGCTTCTGGGTAAAAGACTATTTTTGTCGGGCAGTGTACATGAGACTTCCGTTCTGCATCAATATGTCAATTACCGTTACAACTATGTTTTAACGCTGCGGAGAGTCGAGCTGTGCAGCTGTTCTGCTCTTTACGTTTCCGGTCACTGCTATGGCATTAACATGTCCTTGGAGTTGCAATTACGCCAGTAACCTGTATCACGATTTACCAGCACAGTTCACTCCAAAGAGTGGCTTCAAAGCGACGGTCGTTCGCTTTGTCTGGCGGGATATTGTAGTACCGCATAGGTGGTGCGACCAGGCGAGAGCAGCAAGTCAAAGGCAGCAATGAGACCCCGATCCGCGGTCGGCAACGCAATTATGACCTCCCATCATCGACTGAAACCAGGTCAGCAGCGCCGTGGTTGAAAGCCGCTACACTAGTTTCTCTCAGGCATCCGTAGCTCATTCCTGTCACATTCTCGCGCGAGTTTTTGTTTTCCACCTTTCGTTTTTGTAACACTAGCATTTTACCACTGCCTTCTCCTATGGCACCATATACTGCATACACTTCCTCTTGCACACACATCCCCCACCTCACTTTGTATCCATCTCCTCCACCACCTTTTCTATCTCCATATCGTGACTTTACGGAAGTAATGGCCGTAGAGTCGCTTAATTAGTATAATAATGGTACTATTTGGAAAGATAAAAGACTGGCCCCAGTGGACAGCGACGAGAGGGTTGGCGCAGCTGCCAGACAGCCCAGGTAGTGTCAGGTTTAAGCCGAGCAGCCGGTCTTGGTGTCGTGAAAATCTGAGAAAGGCTCTTGCTTTGTGTTCAAGTACCAATAAGCATTGTTAACCGAGCGTTTCTTAATGGTGCGTCTTGCGGACGTCTCTCAGTTCCATGTTCCAGTAAATCCGAATAAAATAAAATAATCAATTAAATTATTTACCGTCAACGTTTAACACTATATGTACCACGTGGCTCATTTTGGACCCATATGGGTGTTTCGAGAGCCCTACCTGCCACCGAATTCTTTGTAGGGAGAAACCCTTTCGTGACTTTTAATCATTTATAGACTTGTATAACTCACCAAAATTTCATCCCTCTAGGCCACCTAGAAGTATGAAAAATTGATCTGTTACACCAATAGTATCGTGTGGGTCTTTTTTGACCCATTGACAGTTTAACACAATCTGATATGAGAAATGCCAGTTTTTAGACGGGAAATAATTTCTGGGCTTGTCTCGACGCTATTCACGAGACGTTTGAGTATGTTATGACACTTTAGGCCAAAAATAACGAGAAATACGAAAAATTTCTTTTTTCTGTGGACTGGTTACGTTCATATAAGGAGACTTCACGGCCAGAATTCAATATCAGAGTAGCAGATGGGCTTCCTCTCCCCTGCAAACTGAAGAGAGGAACCGAACTCCCCTTACAAGAGTTTGGCGGAAATGGCTAACATGGAAATAGAAAGCATTTTCAAAATCATGTTTCCTCTTAACAATAAAAGACAAATGAAACATCGAACTTATTTTTCAACTCCAACAAGTATATGTACAAAAGCTGCCACGCTAAAAAATTCGTCCTATGTCTGAACTGTGAGTACACCCCACCTTAGAAAATACTGTCAACTATTTGTTTCTGAAATTGTTTGTTCTTACATTTTTGTCCCTTGAATGCAATAAGTAAGAAAACATGTCCCATTTTAGACTCTTTTGCAAATACTCGGTACTTACGTTATATGTCAGTAAAGGTAAAAATACTGTTACTAGTAGCATAAAATGTGTTCTGACTCTCTTTCGATCTTGCAGTAAAAGCAAACATTGTAAAATTGTTTTTATTCGCTGTTTGAATGATTTTTGGACTTCTTCTGTAAAATGTAAAATTAAAATGACATTGATGTGTAAAACGTAACGTTTGACTATGTACTATTAATTTTTAATAACATATAATACATTTCTTGTACATTAAAGTCTTATTGAATGTAACGTCAAAATATAGAAACCCAAAATACCACCCAAATAGCAATAAAATGGTATTTTCCTAGTGTGGATCACATGGCATTACTAGAGGTACAGAAAAATCCGGTACTTCTAATGTTAAGACATCTACAATGTCGGAATAATTACGCAAATTACATGATTAAAAAAATAGTTTCAGTATCTCAAAAATTACAAATGTTTATGAATACTACATCAAAATATAGAAAAATCATCAGTAAGACAACAAACTTTCGAATGCGTCATGCAATTACAACATACTATAGATGATAGCTTATTGTCTCAAGCTATCATCTTGAAAGCGTCTCACTGGTATAAATATATTTTATAGCTGATTTCAACAGTAATACTGAACGTGCAAGCAGCATGACTTATCTCTCTTATATTTATTTTAGTGTGTCGAATTATTGTACAATTTGAAAGTGGTTAAGCTCATAAAAGCTGGTTTCTTTATTGACTTCAGACTTTATGTAATACTAATTAATAGTGCTCTGGGGACTGGAGAATATTATTATGTATATTTTAATACTGTTATATTAGTAAGGAAGTGGTTCAGATGGTGAGTTATTATTTAAAGAAGTATCTCATGTTAAGATTTATACGATTTTGGAGAGTATGGCAATCGACCATTGAGGAAGCAGCCTAGGAACAGAACTGGTGGGGAGTGGGGTTTTGGGCGAGAGAAGGTGAGCGAAGAGGAGCGGAAACCAAGAAACTCGAAGTCTAGTCTTGGCAGAAGAAGGACTCTTGTAGATGTAAGAAGTGATTCAATGGGGAGAGTGTACAGATTTGCGCAGGGATATTTATTGTTTCCTGTGTCCGAGCACGAAAACCTTAAAGAATCCACGTTTCTCTTTCTAATAAATAACGTCGAATACCGGATATTATAAATGTATAAAATTAATAAAATGTTACATAAACCGTAATTAAACCAAATCGTTAAAAATATCTGGGACGGTGTAGATATAAACCTGTTATTTGCATCTCTCTTTTTCTACACAGCTTGTGACAATGACCACAACGCTAATACGCCGTCTTAATAAGAAATAACAACGAATATCGGATAGTAAAAGAAAGAACTAAAAACAATAAGGAAACAAAAAAGGAAAAGATTAAGATTTTTTGCAAGAACGCAGACACAAACCCAACTCACTTTCCTTTTCAACGTATAGGCCTACTACAGGGCTGAATCACGTTGTAATATGTTACCTATGACATCTCATCGGAAAGACGCTCCTTTGATAGAATGGCGTTACGCCGTAGCATATGAACGATATTCTTTAAAATTAAAAACTATAACACTGATACACATTAAATATGATAACCATAAAAACTATGAAAATATAGTTTCCGGTAATTTATTTCAACAAATCATAACTGAAATGACGCGTAGTCAAAAGTTCCTCAATTTTCTGACGCTTTAAAGACATTATATTCATACATCGTATACACTACAAGAAAGAAAGCACAAAATACGTAGCTAGGTTTGCAATATGGCGGATCTAAGGTTCTGCCTGTCACGTGAAGACCAAGTCGCTTCTCACAGGCCACATTACACTCGACGAGGCAAAAGGAAAACTCTAACATGCCAGATCTTTCACTCCTCGCTTCTCAGGGTGGTGGAACGCGGCATTCCACGCTGCGACGTCATCACTACTCCCCAAGGCGTTCCCACGTCCCGTGAGAAAACGGCGTTACTACATGAAACGCACTGGAAATCATTTTTTCCGCTCGTATTGGAGCTAGAAGGTTCCAATCCCAATGGTGCTGAGTCACGTGTTCCACACCAAAGAAAAGAGTTCATATAAAGATAGTTCCACAAATGTTTAGATACTAATAATTGCTGTCTGGTTTTTGTACAACTTGAATATAACTCTTCGCTCCCTACATTTCATCCCTGCCACCTCCAGAATCTGAAAAAACTTTGTCCAGATCCACAATGCTATAACATAGGTTTCCCTGTCCTTAATCTAAGATAAGTCGTAATGTGAGTATTGCCTCGCATATTCTTACATTTCTTCTAAATCCAAATTGATCTTCCCCATGGTCGGATTCCTCCACTGTTAGTATTTTGCATCCATGACTTATTAAACTGATAGTTGTATAATTTTTACGTATGTCTGCACTTGCTTTCTTTGGAACTTGAATTACTATATTCTTCTTTGGGTCTGAGGGTATTTCCCCTGTCTTATACATCTAGCACACCAGGTTGAACAATTTCTTCATGACTGGCTCTCCTAACGATAATAGTAGTTCAGACGGGATATCTACTCCAGCGGCCTCGTTTCTACTCAATTGTTTTAGTGCTCTGTTAAATTTTTCATCTTCCTCTACTTCTTCCACTTTTAGTATACTGCCTTCAAGTTTATTTCCTTTGGAGAGGCTTTCTATATATTCCTTCCGTCTTTCAATTTTCACCTCTTTTCTTAGTACTGGTTTCCACTTGAGTTCTTGATATTCATACTGCTGCTTTTCCTGCCTCCTAATGTCTCTTTTATTTTCCTGTAGGCGGTATCTATCTTTCCCCTTCTACGGTCTTGAATTTCTCCTCAAACCACTCCTGCTTAGCCAGTCTGCACTTCCTGACAACCTCATTTTTTCAGACGTCTGTTTCACTTCATTAATATTTATATTTTGTCCTTTCATTAATTAAATTCAGTATCTCCTATTAGCCTTGTCGTTTTGCCTACATGGTCCTCTGCGGCTGTCACTACTCTATATCTCAGAGCTACCCATTCTTCTTCTACTGCATTAATTTCTCCAGTTTCAGACAATACTTGCCTAATGCTCTTTCTAAAACAACCACCTCTGGTTCCTTCAATTTGTCCAGATTCCATCTCCTTAATTTTCTACCTTTTTGCAGTCTCTTAAGTATTAATCTTCAGTTCATAATCAATAAGTTATGGTCAGAGTATACCTGCCCCTGGATATGTCTTACATTTTAGGATTTATAAACCCCAGTCCATTTTCACCTACTACATTTCCTTCTCTTCCCTTTCCAACTATCGAGTTCCAGTCCCCAATCAGAATTAAGTTTTCTTATTCTTTAACTATCTGAATAACTTCTTTTATCTCCTCAAACATTTCTTCACTCTCCTCGTCGTCGGCAGAGCTAGTTGGCATATAAGCTTGTACAACTGTGGTCGGTGTTCGCTGCGCGTCTATCTTTACAACGATAATGCGTTCACTATGCTGTTCATATTAACTTACCAAGTGATTTGGTATTTATAACCCTGTACTCACTTGACCAAAAATCCTGTTCACCCTGCCACCGAACTTCACTAATCTCCACCATATATAACTTTAAACTATCCATTTCTCTTTTCAAATTTTCTTACTTGCCTACCCGATAAAGAGTTAAAACATTCCATGCTCCGATCTGTAGAATGCCTGTTTTGTTTTTCTTGATGAGGACATCCTCCTGAGTAGTCCCCGCCGGGAGATGTGAATGGGGAATATTTTACCTCCGGAAGATTTTACCCGAGATGATGCCATCATCATATTCCATTTATCTTTTTGTTATTGATCTGGTGAATTTCCATAAATTTCAGAGAAGCAAAGATATTATTTGTAATTTATTAACTACTTGACTTTTATTATTATTATTATTATTATTATTATTTTATTTTAGAGAGTTGCACAAAGTTTTCGACAAGAGCTGTAGACGATTTACTTACGAAAAATGATTGCGTTAAAGTAAAACTGAATGTGTCAGATAATCTCCTTTTATTAATACCAAAGCACACGTGAATTCATATTAAGAAAGGCATCCCTATTTCAAACATAATCTAGAAACCAAAAGAGGTATAATGTGGTTTCACTTAATACTCTGTTTCTGTTATGTTAAAATCAAATGTTCAAATGTTTTTTAAGCTTAAGGGACTTAACTACGAGATCAACAGTCGCTAAACTTACAAACTACTTATGAACTAAATTATACTAAAGACGGCACAAACATCCATGCCCGAGGGGGATTCGAACCCCCGACAGGGAACGATTTCGCGCATCGTAGCAATGCACCTCAAGGCGCTTGGCCACTCCGCCGCGTTTTTTTTTATGTTCTTTCGCTGAACAATACAGAATAATAACTCTTTTGAAGGTTAGAAAACGACTGAAACCACTTGCTAGCCCGTGCAAACATTATTAATGGAAAGTAAACATATTTACTGGTATAATCTCTGGATTTTCTGAAAATTTGCTGTAGACACACCTCTGGGACATATTTTATTACCGGTAGGTTCCCCAGATCAATAACAACAAAATAGATGAAAATAGTGCTTTAATTTAACCCCGCACAGTTTTTCGATGGTTTCACATTAGTGAAGCTGCTATATTTCGGTAAAAAAAAAATAGTACCCGAAAATAAAATGAACAATAGAAATTGGCCGAACAAATGATTTTAACTATCAATAAAATTCTTCTGGGTATGATACCGCGTCGTCATTTTGTAAACTTTGCCGACGTTTCGGCCACTATTGCAGGCGGCCTTCATCAGGGCCTTCATCAGTCAGACACAGACCCTGATGAAGGCCGCCTGCAATAGTGGCCGAAACGTCGGCAAAGTTTACAAAATGACGACGCGGTATCATACCCAGAAGAATTTTATTGATAGTGACAACTGCCGCGGAAGCCTACGTTTGCAAATGATTTTAAGTTTAATAGGTCAAACATTTGGTACGTAGAAGGATGACAATAAACTTAATGAACCATCTGTAAATATGTAGGTAAATATTCAAATTGTTAAATTATAGTAACTGGCATAAATGTCAAATATTATATCCAAAATAAATTACAATCGGTATCTGGTAAGTAGTTCTGTGATTGGCAGGAAGTAATTAGGCTATGGATCTGGATCTTAACTACGGGGTCATCAGTCCTTAAACTTACAAACTACTTATGAACTAGCTTATTCTAAGGACGGCACAAATATCCATGCCCGAGGGGGGATTCGAACCCCCGACCGTAGTGGCCGCGCAGACCGTGACTGGAGCGCTTCAGTCCTCTCGGCCACCGCGGCGGGCGGTAGTAAATGCGGCCTAGTTAGTGAAAACGATATATTTGCAGAATATTACAGAGATATTTTGTGTGTTCCGTTCAAAATGAAGTATTCTCTCTAGTATCGACTGAACATTCAGTGAATTCACATATTAAAATATATACATATCTTCGTGAATCACCCTGTAGATGTAGTAATAGCTTTTTGTAATTGTAACTCTTATTTTTCCGGCATATTTTTCATATTATCCCTGTACCACCAATTTCAAATCAAATTTCCACCCTCCAACACTGTTGCAGAGTCAATGTCGCGATCGAAAAAAGTAGAATTAAAGAGAGAAAGGAAATTTACAACGTGGATGATACGACTACGTTAAAAAAATGGTATAGGGGTGGGTTTTGCGAGGGCAGCATAAGGCGGCATCTCCCGTCGTCAGCGTTTCGGCCACCGCCCCGCGCCGTCCTCGGGGACGGAGCAGCAATCAGCCGGTGGCGCCCTCGGCCAGCCCTTCAGCCCACCAATACCTGCAGCTTCCACCCCAGCGCGTTTGATTGCCGCGCATAATTCCGTTCTGCTCGCCTCCCCCCTGCAGCCACCAGGGAGCCTGCCTGCAGCAACGCCACGGAATAGCTGCGGGGGCTGGGGAGGGGGAGGTGCAGTCTATTTTAATCGCGACATCGCACTCCGCAGTGAAAGAGCTGAAAAAGTCCTTTTTTCGATTACAGCGCCAGTAATCAAGGATTAGCAATTAATTCTGAATGTCAGGTAAAAAAAATGTATAAGCCGTAGCGGACTGTAAGGGTGCGATTTCGTCCAATTACTCCTTACGTTGTTTCACTGGTATGAGTCAACTTGAATCAGAGTTGCTAAATTGATTAGTATGAAAAGAGATTGCTGCGCTTCATTTCCGCCTTTCAAGGCGAGATTAACTGAAAGAAAGGAGCAAATTTGAAGCAGAAGTCTCTCGAAATCGGATGGATGTAGATAAAGCAGAAGTAGGTTCAGAAGTACTATTGTGAAATTTCTTTAATTTTTAACAGCAATAGCACGGATGAAATCTGCATGTAGTGGGTGACATGAATAGAGCAATAACTGAAGTATTAACATTACCTGACATAATCGGGTTTGGAGGCGATCTGATCGTTTTATAGTTTTCAAAATGAAAAGCCAAGATCGCACATTAATAATTTATTAAATGACGACCGGTTTCGGTGCACTGTGTCACCGTCAAAAATTGGGTATAAAATAAAAAGTGCAACATGGCACTTAGTCGCTATATAAAAAATAATACACAAGTTAAAAACATGACAGCTTACAAAGTATTTTGTAAGCTGTCATGTTTTTAAGGCCGGGAAGGGTTAAAAACATGACAGCTTACAAAATATTCTGTAAGCTGTAATGTTTTTAATTTGTGTATAGTGACTAAGTGCAATGTCGCACTTATTATTTTATACCCTTTTTTTTAACAACATGACCAGCTTTTAAAATATATATGTAACCAGATGATAGTGGCACAGTTCACCGAAATTGGTCGTCCTTGAATAAATTATTAATGTGTGATCTTGGCATTTTATTTTGAAAACCATAAAACGATCAGATCGTCTCCAAACCCGACTATGTCAGGTAATCTTAACTTTATTCACTACTGGGACCCTTCTGTCACGATAACAATCCCATTTCATGTTGCTTCATACGCCGAAGTCGACGTGCTATAATATCCTCTACCATTATTCTTTTCCCTATCTTGCTTCACAGTTTCTAATTAGCACTCTAGTATCTTCCGTCTCTTTTTCCTACTACGATTCTATCCGCCGTACCTCTGAAACTGTCCTGTCCCTTAATCTATCAAGAAGTCAATGAACATCGTCTCTGCCAGTTCGGGGATACCATAAAAAGGAACCGCAGAATAAGTTATTCAGAAAGCCGACTTCGCCCTACGCGATATTACTTCCCCCCCCCCCCCTCTTCCTAACAGCCCCTGACCTGCTACATAATTCAGTATTCTCTTTACTATATTACCCTCTGCTCGAAATAACACTAAATATTGCATCGGGGTCCGCGTTCCATTACCAGTGTCGCCTTATACAGTTTGACCTGCCGACGTGCCCCGCTCCGCCGATGAACACACCCTGCGGGGCGCGCTCTTTCCGTCCGAGATTTATTGTCTTTTATAGTTGGTTTTACATGTATTCCGTGCATAAGGCGCGGTATATATTATTCTACGACTGCTCCCGGCCCGGCACTCTGGATTTTATTCCGTGTCATAAAGCCCAGTTATTCGGAGCTCCACCGTCACGTGACCGACCGTCTGCCGCTGTCTTGGGCCCTATTCCTACACGCGCTTACTGTACGGGTCGAAAAAAAAAAAATGTAATAATAAATGGGCAGTTCTCGGCAGGCCGCTGTAATGAACTATTCTTTTCGTCTGGTCACGTAACCTTTTAAGAAAAACCACCTCATACTGAACTCCCTTTGCTCTTACTTGTGGACACATTTCCTCGTAATGAGGTCGTAAATTTTTCTGAGGAACTATTTCCGATATTGCAAGTATGAAGTCTTGGAATTTTTGCTGGGCAGGAGGAAGTATTTAATTCTGGCTCCGCTTTATATGCTTGTGGTATTTCGTTTCTGCAGAACATTTGGTTTCTCTGGTACATTTCATTTATTCATTACTGCTCGTTATTGTAATCATAAATTCTAATATTTTTAGTCTCCTTGTAAATCACGTGGCTTTTATATCACCCATTTTATAAAGGGTGATTCATGAAGATATGCAAATATTTTAATGATAAGCAAATATTTTAATGTGTTGCTAGAGGACCCGTGCGAATACTTCGAACCGTTAGTTGAGTGACGAAAGCCGCGGCGGAGTAGTCGAGTGATCTAAAGCGCCTCGCTGCGGAGCGCGCGGTTGCTCGCCGTGGAGGTTCGAGTCCTCCCTGGGGCATGGGTGTGTTTTTGTCCTTAGGTTAGTTTACCTAGGTTTAAGTAGTATTCCGATATTGCAAGTATGAAGTCTTGGAAATTTTGCTGTGCAGGAGGAAGTATTTAATTCTGGCTCCGCTTTATATGTTCGTGGTATTTCGTTGCTGCAGAACATTTGGTTTCTGCGGTACATTTCATTTCTTCATTACTGCTCATTGTAATCACAAATTCTAATATTTTTTAGTCTCCTTGTAAATCACGTGGTTTTTATATCACCCATTTTATATAGGGTGATTCATGAAGATATGAAAATATTTTAATGATATACAAATATTTTAATATGTGACGAGAGGACCGTGCGAATACTTCGCACCATTAGTGGAATGACAAAAAGGTTGGGAAAAAATTGAAGTAAAGTAGAATGTTCACGCATAGCTTTCTTCAGAATTAATCAATGGAAGTGTTTACAAACGCAAATGAAAGATCTTGATCCGCTGAGTGTTTTTATGTAAAAAAGAACTGTGTACCTTAATTAGAATCGAAGATATCGTAAAACAAATCGATTAAAATATTCAGTGCAAGGACAGAAGGGTACCGCGTTTGAATAACAATAACGGATGGAGTTACTTCAGTTAATATGATACTTGATGACAAGTCTACTAATGAATACCTTTCGTTTAAAGCGAAAATGAAGGAAATCGGTCAAATAGAATGGTCTGACAGACTGACTTTTAGCTTACAGCGAGGACATCCCCATAAGAAATATACAGAAGGACATCGCGTTTTAGTACAGAAAAAGGAAGGCAAGAGTTATGTAAATTCTGGTGCTTGATGACAAATCTTTGGACGAATACCTTTCGTTTAAAAGAAAAATGAAGGAAATCGGCCGGGTAGTTTGGCCTTGCCGACTGACTTTAGTTTACGCAAATTCTTTTAATATATGAGATACTGAAAGTAAAACTGAAGAAAACAGTCTATATAATCATAGCTCGGCAAATGTTTAGTTACGGAGTTACGGAAAATAAAAGATTTTGCCTGAAATTTAGGAACGTCGATAATATGAATCAATCGCAAGACTATACGTGAATAAGTAAACCACAATTTCTCTTTATTTTGTTGTTATTGATCTTTTGAATCTAATAAAACATGTCGTAGACGTACCTGAAGCTGTTTTCCAGAAATTCCAGAAAGTAAATTGCAGAGATTAAATGAGTAAATTTCTTTACTTTCCATTAAGAATGATGGAAACCGTTACTGAGTGGCTTAAGTGGTTTCCTAACCTTGAAATGAGTTACTTCTCTGTATTTTTTAGGTATGCTATGGTATTAATGCGAGGAAATTGTCTGACACATTTCATACTATTTTAATTAACTTTTATTACCATCATTTTCCCAAACTAATTATCTACAACTTCCATTGAAAACTGCGTTACATTTCATTTCTGCATTACTGCGCATTATTGTAATCATCACACACAAATTAAAAATATTGCAAAACGACATATTGACCATAGCTGTTAATTTTTTCTCAATGCTACCGGTTTCGGTCAGTTTACCATTATCAAACGTTAGCAGGGATTAGCTAATAGATTAGCATGACGAAACACAAAAATTCAAAATTCAGTTTGTAGCATTCAGCCACTGTGATAATATCAATGATTAGAGCAATGACAACAATACTTATTTTACAATTTTGAATTTTTGTGTTACGACATGCTAAGCTATTAGTTAATCCCTGCTAACGCTTGATAATGGTAAACTGACCGAAACCGGTAGCATTGAGAAAAAATAAACAGCTATTCTCACTATGTCACTCTGCAATTATGTCAAAGCTGTTATACCCCACCTGTCCAACATCCTAAATATTAGAATATCTTTTATTCTCCTTGTAAGTCTCGTGGTTTTGAAATCATCCATTTCATACTGGATGCTTCACGAAAATATCCAAATATTTTGATGTGTTATTGTTCAAGTAAAACCGAAGAATAATGTCTCCGTTAACATAGCTCCGCAAATGTTTAGTTACAGATTTAAGGCTAATAAGAGATTTTGCCTGAAATTTCGCAACGTCGCTAGTTTGAATTCATCGCACGATTGTCGTGATTAAGTAAAGCACGATTTTACTGATATGGTGAATCTAATAAAACATGTCAGAGACTTAACTGAAGCAGTTTTTCAGTAATTTTAGAAAGTAAATTCCGGAGGTTAAAGAAGTAAAGCCGCGAGGGGGTAGCCAAGCGGTGTGGAGCGCTACGTTACGGATCGCGCTGCCTCTCGCATCAGAGGTTCGAATCCTCCCTCGGGCATGGATGTTTGTGTTGTCCTTATATTAGTTTAACTTAGTTTAAGTAGTTTGTAAGACTAGGGACTGATGACCAACGTTGTTTGGTCACATAGAATGATAAACATTTGAACATTTGAAATAAGTAAATTTGTTTACTTTGCGTTAAAAATGATGGAAACCATTATTGAGTAGCTTCAGTCGTTTCCTGACTTCGAAATGAGTTACTTCTCTGTATACTTTTGCACTGTTTACTTTTGCACGTATACTATGCGATTAATACGAGAAAATTATCTGACACCTTTATACAGGTTTAATTAACTTTATTACCATAATAATTTCGTGTGGCTCATTGGCCTGGTGCAAGACATTCAATTGGTCGCCACTTCGGCGACTTGCGTGTCCCTAGCCTACCCCAGTCATCCAACCGGGGAAAGGGGACCTACAGCTTAACGACGTGGAAATCGAACCATGTGTCGTTTCTGGCGACTCCTCACATCGTTGAGAGGTGAAGAGTGGGTTAAAGCACAGACTCAAAAAATATTAGGTCCGACCGGGTTTCGAACCCGCGATCCTTCGGTTTCTAGTCGAGCGCTTACACCAAGAACATCGGGCTCGACACTTTATTACTATCATTTTTCAAAATTAAATTCTCTACAACTTCTGTTGAAAACTACATGATTGTATGGAATTAAAAAAATGGGCCAAGTAGTTGATGAATTACAAATTTTCCCAAATTACTTCTTTCCTTCTCTGTAATTTCTGGAAAAGTACAGACGATACACTTCTGGGAAATATTTTGTTAGATTCACCAGATCTCTAACAACAAAATAAATGGAAATCGTGATTTTGTGTAGCCCCGTACTGTTTTGTTATGTCTAAAGATTATCGAGGTTGCTAAATTTCTGCCAAAATTCTTTATCGACCGTAGCTCTGTAATTAAACCTATGTTTATATAATTTCTTTTTTTCTTTTGATTTACTTGTAGAATAAAACACTAAAAGCTTTCCATATCTTCATGAATCACTTTGTATAGTGTCAATATCATTCAGTTTCCATACCGTATTGGTTATGAATTTTGTGACAAATTGAAAAAAAAAAAAAAAAATAGAAAAAGAAAAGCAATTTCTTGGAATACTGAATATCTGTTGTACACTCCTTCACAAAATTGGCGATAAAATTCGGAAAACATGTCGTGAAATGTTTCGTCCTATCGTGAATACTGTAATAAACCAAAGTGCCTCTGCTATATCGGTCGACTCCAAGGGAAGCATCACGTTGGCTAAAGCGGGATTTAGGTGACGGTCGCTCAAGGATAAGCCACTGTGCTGCGATGACGCAATGGATAGCGGGTCTGCTTACAATCCCACACTGGTACCAATTTCCATTCGCCGTTTCGGTCTGTTTCACTCATTTTCTTTTATAGTAAAAAACTTTTAAATTTATAGAGCCGGTAGAGTAAAACATTTGTTATATACATCGTGACACAATAAACGGGAACATTTGCATAATTCAATAAAAATAGGAAGTGACGAAGGAAAGCACTTTAATTCATAGTGATAAAATGTTATAAGTTTGTCATTAACGAAACACTTATGTCATATATCAGTTTTTAAAATTTTCGTCGTTTAGGTGGCGTCCTCCTGTAAGAATACATTCGTGAAATCTGCTGTGGTGATTGCTCATTCACCGCTGCAGTGTGTCAGCTGAGATACTGTGAATTTCATTCTTTAAAAAGACTTAGTAACACTTCAATTAACATTCGATGTCAACTAATTTCTCTTCTTCGGAAGTGTTCTTCTCCTCATAACCATTCTGCATTCTGAATTTTCTTTGCCGGCCGCGGTGGCCGAGGGGACTGAGGCGCTTCAGTCACGGTCTGCACGGCCACTACGGTCGGGGGTCCGAATGCCCCCTCGGGCATGGATATTTGTGCCGTCCTTACGATAAGCTAGTTGATAAGTAGTTTGTAAGTTTAGGGACTGATAACCCCGTAGTTAAGTCCCATAAGCTTAACAAACATTTGAACTTATTTTTTATTTTTTTTTATTTTCTTTACTTATGCCCTCAGAAATTTTTATGCTGTCGTAATAACATAACTCATCTCCTATTTTTACTAGTTACCTAATCTAATAACTTTAAAACTGCCTAATTTTCGTAAAGTACATTCCATTTACCTTCTTTTGATCTATTAAGTGTTCATCTTATACCCTCCCTTGAAGTCACTGTCCAGTCCGTTCAGTTGCGGTTGCAAGTCCTTTGCTGTCTCTGGCACAATTAAAATGTCAATGGGTAATCGCAAAATTCTCATTTCTTATCCTTAATCGCCAATGCCTTATCCAAATTTCTTTTTGCATTCCTTCACAGCGTGCTCAGTTCACAGATTGAATAACATTGGGGAAAGGCTACAACTGCCGGCCGCAGTGGCCGAGCGCTCTGCGGCGCGTCAGTCACAGTCTGCACAGCCACTACGGTCGGGGGTTCGAATCCCCCCTCGGGCATGGATATTTGTGCCGTCCTTAGTGTTAGCTAGTTCATGAGTGGTTTGTAAGTTTAGGGACTGACGACCCAGTAGTTAAGTCCCATAAGCTATACAAACATTTGAACATTTTTATTGTGCAAGTTCAATAACAAATTTCGTTCCCGATTTATGTAACCCCTGCGACCATCAGAATTTGATACAATGTGTTCCGGTTCACATTGTCAAAAGCATTCTCCAAACATACAAAAGCTATAAACGTAGGTTTCCTTTCCTTGACCTATCTCCTACGATAAGAAGGAGGGGCAGTATTGCCTCTAAATTACTCCTAAATCCAAGTTGAAGTAGATTATTCTTTCAAAACACAGTAATTATACTGTCTTTCAGTTTAGTGTTATGCTTCAGAGAACCACGCCCCACATTATGAGCATTTACTATAGCTACTCACACTACCTCATCCTATTAGTTACGACACCTTGGCGGTTATCAGTGTAAAAGAAACATTTTGCTCCTCTCCGAATTTTCACTGATACCGAACTGAGTAGCAACACGGGGCTGTTTTAAACTTTATCTGCGTCACTTGATTGTCTTTAACATGATCATTTCTCTTGGACAAAAGCAAATAATATTAATATCGTCATTTACACTCAGTAATTTCCTCATCCGTGACGTTGTACCAAAATATGTGGCGACGAACATTTCTCGTATATCATTTCGACGAAACACTCTGAATTTAATTTGAAGTCTATCTGTCACAGTCTTCAGTCAGTAAGTGTGGAATCGGTATTATCGTTCAGCCAGCCGCAGTGACCGAGCGGTCTGCGGCGCGCCAGTCACGTTCTGCACGGCCACTACGATCGAAGGTTTGAATCCCCCCTCAGGCATGGATATTTGTGCCGTCTTTAGTATTAGCTAGTTCATAAGTAGTTTGTAAGTTTAGGGACTGATGACCTCATAGTTACGTCCAATAAGCTCTACAAACATTTGAACTTTTTTTTTATTATTATTATCGTTCCGTCATTTACACGGTCATTCCATACGGACAACGTAGTTGGAATGGAAGAGGATGTTAAAATAGGTCGGTCGTTTCTTGGCCAACGACTCATCTAAACGATCGCCGTTAGCGACGACTTTTGGAAGTGACGAAAAATTGAATCTATGTGGGTGGAGTAGGTTTCAGATTTCACATTTTGCTAATACATATAGTGCACACCATTACAGCGCAGTAGCACTCTAATAAATATGTCTGGAATGGCCGACTGCGGGATAGCGATTTTGGCGATCACGGTACTCGCATCCCGTTTCAGCTAGGATCGTGGAGCGAATAGTATATTTTTAATTTTTTCCGTAATAGCGTCTACTTGTAGGGTGCTCAGAACAAATGTCCTACTGTAGGTACGTTACACTATAAAAGCAAAGTTCGAACGTCCAACTGGAGTTGGTGCCGAGGCAAACCACGCCAGATACCGTATTGCTAAAAGTCTCTATTGGTCTGAATTTATTGCTCACCAAATGAGAACGATTTCATATTCGGGTCTTAAGAGGAAATGAACTGTTATTAAGGAAGACTCTAGAAGCGCGCCACTTGTACCCATCGAACTATTATAAATCGGTTGAAATTTTGCCCGAAGGTAGTTTAATGAATAAAGTCCAAACGATTTCCTTTCAAATCTAGTAACCATTACCCATTATCAGCTAAATTTAGCACATGCTGAAACTTGTTAGATGTTCAAAAATGGTGGCTTTAAAATTTGATAGTATTCTGCCAGTTAACTTTTTATGTTGATTGCAATAATATTTTAAAAACGTATAGTGAAATAACCGTAAAGGCTTCACTGATTTAATTTTTCATAAAGATGAAATATACAGAGAGAAATATTTTTAGTAAGGAAATAGTTCTTTTCGTGACTTATTTACATCTCTGAACACTTTTCATTTGTTTAAAATGAAAAAGGTGTGTGGTTTGCATGTAAATGTCACGTAGGAAACATACTGGCTTCTTTATAAGAATCTGATTGAGCTGCAGACATACTATAAAGCAGAAACTTCAAAAATTTGCTCCCTCCTTGCCTAGTCTCCAAATATAGATCAACAATAAATGCCACTACATTTAATGTTCTAAAATTGAATCTGAAATACATTTATTAATGTCACTAATCAGTACATAAAGACGATATATTTGAGGTATGAGGGGTTTTCAAATGGTAACAGACGAAAAGTCTTGACAACCTGTTCAGACTTGAATATGCCGCGTTGGAATGACGTAGTGCGACATTTAGTGAAGCTAATTCAGTGTCCGGTCTGGTTGTAAAAAATACAAGCCTGTGCCCTCACCAGTCAAGGTGACGCTCACCGTCTTTTTCGACATCCGAAGTCTGATATTAATTCCTCGAGGGGGAAGAATCAAAACGTTAACATTGAGGAGTGCTGTGAGGCATTCAGTAACCTACGCAAATGCATCAAGAGCAGACGGCCTGGGCTGCTCAAAGAGGGAGTGATTATGCTCCATGATAACGTGTTTTCACATTTTTTAACAGGAGTGGAGCCCCTCCACCCTCGCACCAGCATGATGATCAACTCAATAGTTCTACTGTCACCTTTGTATGTGTTAGCATTTTTAATGTAGGAGTCACAGCAGCGGGAACTGTGATGTTTTCCGTACGTGTGGGTATGGTTACCCATTAAACCCAGGTTACAGAAGTGGTCGAAAGCTTTTGAAACAACAGCGGGTTTGAAGGGCAGAGGGAGAAAAGTGCCAAGGGAGAAAAAACCTGTGCGACTGTCGGGGTAGGATAGTATGAGCAGTAGGTGATTCTTTCTATTTGCGACAGATGTTAGTTACTGGAGATCCTGCAATCTCGTTACTATTTTTATTGCGTATTTGTCACTACTTTGTCCGTCCTGTTTGATGAGTCGCGCCAATGCAGCTGGCACTGGGATGTCTCCTGGGCTAATCTCAGTTATCTTAAGTTTCATACTAATATTAGCCACAGTTTTTCGTAGTTTTTAGAAAAATCTCCCGGGTTTTTAAACTCTATCTCCTGATTATTACGTTTCTAGTGCTGGCAGGAATACCGAATGTTGTTGTAGCGTAGGGCATGTTGGGTGATGCTGTCAGTTAAAGATGGGAAAATTACCCTTCACAGTGTCTCCGACTATCACTGTTTCCTGACAAACAGCTTATCTGCAGAACTTCTGTCCCAGGCGGTCGGACTTCGTCTCTTATAGCACGGGTTTCGGCGCGTGCTAAAAGAATTACAAAAAGGGACAGTAAGGGAAGCTACAGAAAAATGAAAGTCGGGATAGGCAGTCGAAACATATATTAAAAATCGAAGCACATAGAGGCGAGGTAGACCTGTCACAAATTTCCATAAACCCTCGCACAATGAATGCAACCAGTAGGCCAAGAGGCCAAGTCGCAAAACACATACAAGAATAAGAATATATATAACAACCAACCGTCAGTGAAAGTTTAAGACGAAAGGTAAGAAACTAGCCTTGAGTTCGTGAACGATTTCAAGAACAGGCGTCGGACGTAGGCATATAACATGCTACGTACTGAAGTGGCAGTTCCCGAAAAGACGGCGAAAATGCAGAAGTAAAGCGATCGCGTCCACGGAAGATGCGAAGTAGGTCGTATCGATTATCATGTTGAGTCCGGGTCGGAAGTCTACTACAGGCTGCTTGATCCCAAAGTAATGGGAAGTACGTGTCACTAAAATGACGGTAACTATCGCACGCTGATCTCCCGATGTCGATACCTCAAGGAACTGCAATGGAATGGGTTCGGGAGCTGCTCTCCAGTCTATTTAAAGAAGTGACCATTGCATTCCTGTGCACCTCCACAGTTGGCTAAAAGGTCTCTGTAGCCAACCTGACAGAGGAGGGGGGAATCACCGTTACCTACATACTGTTTCATTTTCAGTTGTCCATGAAAAGGAATCAGCTGCCCATCAATAGATATTTCCTTTGAGCGATGGTTTTCTAAACATCCTTTTCTGGCAGTCTCCAAAATTAGTTTGACTTTGCAAAAGAGGTTCTGCTTTTCTAGTTCACTAACAACATTGTCGTCAACTAATTTTAGATTGTTCCTGTCCCTTGAAATATTATCTGCTATTAGTGGGTACCTAGTTTTCTTCTCCCAGCCCATATTTAGTCGTGGTACACCTACAAGTGCTACAACAATACTCACACCTCAAAATTTGAGCATTTATTGTTCAGTAATATTAAGTGATGTTGCTGTTTTCTTGACAATCCAAATATTAGTAAAGTGAGACATGTCCTCAAAAAATGAACCCCGAAAGTATTTGGCAAAATATTCAAATGGCTTCTTCATTTCCTCTGTGGCGGTTGAGGTGCTGGCAATGGTGTCTGAATGAAGGTTACTAGAAGTGCCATCATCCTGAAAACTGAAAAAAAACACAAAAATTTTATAAATAAACTACCTAGTGTGAAGTAATTACTTCTTTTAAGAAAGCACTTATTCTTCTACATCTACATCTTCATCTACATAGATACTCTGCAAATCACATTCAAGTGCCTGACAGAGGGTTCATTAACCACTTTCATAACTTTTCTCTACCGTTCCATTCTCTAATAGCGCGCGGGAAGAAAGAACACCTAAATCGTTCCGTTTTCGATCTGATTTCTCTTATTTTATTGGGATGGTCATGTCTTCCTAAGTAGGTGGGTGTTAGCAAATATTTTCACATTCAGAACTAAAAGTCGGTGATTGAAACTTCGCAAACAGATCACGCCGCAATGAATAACGTCTTTCTTTTAATGATTTCCACCCCAATTCGTGCAACATTTCCGTGACGCTTTCCCCCCCGTAACGTGATAAAACAAAACGAGCTGCCCTTCTCTGAACCTTCTCAATATCTTCCGTCAGTCCCACCTGGTGAGGGTCCCACAAGGGGCAACAGTACTCCAGGAGAGGACGCACAAGTGTGATGTAGGCAGTCTCTTTCGTGGAGCTGGTGCATCTTCGAAGCGTTCTGCCGATGAAACGTAACCTTTGGTTCGCCTTCCCCACAATATTTTCTATGTGTTCTCTCCAAAGTTGTTCGTAATTGTAACTCCTAGGTATTTGGTAGAATCTACGACCTTAAGGTTTGTCTGATTTATCGCGTAATTGTAGTTCAGCGAATTTCTTTTAGTGGTCATGTGTATTACTTCTTACTTTTCTTTACTTAGTGTTAATTGCCAATTTTCGCACCATGCAGAAATTTTGTCTAAATCGCTTTACATTTGCTTTTGATCCTCAATTGACTTCACTAACCGATAAACAACAGCATCATCCGCCAACAATCTAAGGAACTATTCAGATTGTCTCCTAAATCGTTTATAAACACGAGGAAGAGTAGGGGACCTATAACGCTTCCCTGTGGAACGCCAGATATCACTTCTGTCTTACTCGATGACTTACCGTCAATTACAACGAACTTTGTCCTTTCTGATAGGAAATCGTGAGTCCAACCGCACAATTGGGGAGATATTCCATAGGCACGCAATGTCATAAGAAGCCGCTTGTGGGGTACAGTGTCAAAAACCTTCCTCAAATCCAGATATATGGAATCGATTTGAGACCCCTTGTCGATGGCACTTAACACTTCATATGAATAAAGGGCAAGCTATGTTTCGCTAGAGTGATACTTTCTGAATCCGTATTGACTACTGGTTAATAGGCCGTTCTCTTCGAGGTAGTTCATAATATTCGAACAAAGTATATGTTCCAAAATCCTGATGCAAATCGACGGCAATGAGATAGGCCTGTAATTTTGGGGATCACTCCTATTGCCTTTCTTGTATATTGGAGTAACTTGGGCAACTTCCCAGTCCTTGGGTACGGATCATCCGCTGAGTGATCGGTTGTAATTGATAGCTAAGTACGGAGCTATTGCATCAGCATACTCTGAGACGAATCTAGTTGGTATACAATCTGTCCCGGAAGATTTATTTTTGTTTAGTGACTTAAGTTGTTTTACTACTCCAGGATCATCTACTTCTAAGTTTCGCACGCTGGCAGCTGTTCTTGGATTGAATACTGGAGTGTTCACTTCGTCTTCTTTGGTGAACTAATTTCGGAAAGCTGTGTTTAGTAATTCTGCCTTAGCAGTACTGTCATCGGTAGTTTTACCATTGCTATCGCGTAGTGAAGGTATTGTTTGTGTTTTGCCGCTAGTGTACTTCACATATGACCAGAATTTCTTTGGATTTTCTGCAAGTTTACGAGACAGGATTTCGTTGTGGTAACTACTATAGGCTTCTCGCATTGAAGTCCGCGCTAGGTTGCGAGTTTCAGTAAAAGATTGCCAGTCTTGTGGATTCTGTGCCTTTTTAAATTTTTCTTGCGTTTTTCTTTGTTTGTGCAACAGTGATCTGATCTGTTTTGTGTACCACGGGGGTCAGCTCCCTCTTTTATTAATTTATTTGGTATAAATCTCTCGATTGCTACTGATATTATGTCTTTGAAAGTAAGCCACAACTGATCTACACTCGCATTTTTAGTTTTGAAAGACTGGAGATTGTCACTCAGGAAAGCGTGAAGCGAATTTTTATCTTCTTTATTGAATAAATATATTTTTCGTTTATTTTTGGTGCATTTGGGCATTTCGACATTCAGTCTCGCTACTACAACTCGATGTTCGCTAATCCCTGTATCTGTTTTGATGCTCTTTACTAGCTCAGGATTATTTGTTGCTAGGAGATCAAGGGTATTTTCGCAACCACTTACTATTCTAGTTGGTTCATGAACTAACTGTTCGAAGTACTTCTCAGAAAAAGCATTCAGAACTGGTTCGGACGATGTTTTGAATACGTAATTATGCCAACATTTTACTCGTTTGTATGCCAGAATAATGCATTTTTTTTTTTTTTTTTTAAACGTGAGGGACACTTTCCTCTCCTCATGAATTTTCTTCAGTTTGATTTTTTTTTTCATTAAAACATTATCTTCATCACCAGATTTATCAATTTCTATGTCAGAATCATCTGGATTAATTCTGTTCACCAACTCAAAGACCTCATCATCATTCAACCCTGGGAATGAAGCGAGAAAAAAATATAACCTCACTTCCAGGGACGTAAACAAGTACGGCATTGGATCCCGAGGTATCGTATGTGATATCCGAAAGTTTAAATATTTATAATCTGTTATTACATCGATTTACAGTTAGATATTAACAGAGGGATGTCTGTAAACTTTCTAAAAGATATTTAGGCATGTAAAGACACATTTAATCAGGAAAAAATATCTTTAGTATTATTCCATCGAGACATGTTGTGGAGCTGCTGTAAGAGGTCTGCTGCCCCTTACGCCTGAGCTATTACTATTGCTTGCGCCAGTCGCCGAAGTGGCGTCCAATTGAGAGACTTGTACCAGGCCAATGAGCCACATGAAATTATTATTATTATTGCTTGCGCCACCCAGGTTGAGGTAGGCTGCATATCGATAATAGTGCGCAGCGAGAGCCAGAGAAGTTCGGTAGTTGTGTGTTGGGCTCGGTGCCGAGCAGGCGAGCAGGCGAGCTGTGTGGAACGTGGCTACGCACGAAGTGCCGCGATTACGTGTCAACCGCGCCGGCCACTACAGTTGGACTGCAGTGCGGATTGTTGTGTGTGTGTGTGCTCATCCTCAAACTGCGTGTGAAGATCATTTACATTCGACCTGCGGTGTCTTTAACCGTCCTTAGATTGTGAGACGAAGAAAGAAACTGCCTCAAAATTTGTGTTTAATTCAGAATATATTCATTAACTTTCAGCAGACATTCATCGAATTATTGTAACAGCAAACCCTGACTAGTAACACCTTCCATTGTTTGCCGATCAGCCCCTTATCCACTAGAACACGGTCAAGTCATTTTATATTACAGGCGGCCGATCAGAACAGAAATATATTCGGTATAAATCGGGAGTGTTACACTGCGTAATCCGAGTTTTCAGACGGTGCTGCCACCTGTTAGAATTAAGGAGAAGGACGAACAAATGAGCTGCAGTAAGTGCGTATTCTATACTACACGATACCGCAGACCAGAAAACGTTTAGCTGGGTGGGCGCCCCAAAAAAAAAAAAAAAAAAAAAAAAAAAGTAAATAAAACCTAGAGGTACCGTATGTGGTACCTGGGGACTGAATAGGATATATGACAATGGTTGCGGTCCTCGGACTAGGGCAAAAACAATGACGTGGACGCAAGTAAAGATGAAATACGAGGTATGTCTACAAAGTAAGTTCCGTTTGGTTATATGAACCAAACGTGTACAGATACAGAAAAAATATTTATTGTATATAAATCTGCAACTGTTCAACTACTTTTCTACAAAAATTCCGAAATTTTGTAGGCACTTGTCATAGCGTGGGACAAGTTTTTGTGTGCCTTCTTCATAGAAGGTTGCCGCCTGTGTGTTCAACCATGTAGCAAACATGTTCTTTTAGGTCATCATCGTTGAAGTGTTAACCACCAAGGACATATTTTAGGTGTAAGGAGAGATGAAAGGAGTCTTCTCCTTCCCTTCACGTTGCCGCCCGACCTCATAAGGCGAATGTGACCGAACAACTCTTACGGGAATTTCACTGGGACGTGTTTAATCATCCTCCGTACAGTCTCGCTCCTAGCGACTTTCTCCTTACACCTAAAACCTGTCCATGGTGGTCAACACTTCAGCGATGATGACGAGCTGAAAGAACATGTTACACAGGCGGCAATCTTCTACGAAGAAGGCATACAAAGACTTCTGGCACGCTATGATAAATGCCTACAAAATTTCGGAAGCTATGTAGAAAAGTAGTTTAATAGTTGTATATTTTCGTACAATAAATATTTCTGTATCTGTACACGTTTGTTTAATATAACCAAACGGATCTTACTTTGTGGACATACCTCGTAATTTGTCAGTTTCCGTTACTGTTGACTCTGTGGTATTGTCTGCCTTCGTAAATTAGTCTCCTCCATTCGACGTCAGTCTGCAGCTGCATATCCGCCAGCTTGTCAGCCAGTTTCGCGATACTTGTCGCCTAAGTCGAGAGCGGGTGACGGCGAGGCTGGTCGCTGTCGGCGTCGTCGCCGTCGGCCGCTTTGTCGCGCGCGCCTCCTTAATATTCGCCTCTCACCGGCGGTAAGCTACTTTATTAGGCGCCGGCGCCTGTGTCGGCAGGAGCGTCGGCGGCTCAGCGGGGCGGGCGGCGCGTGTGATCCGCGGTATAAGCAGCTCCTTAAGCAGATTGGCGCGCGGTATCAAGGCGCCCGCCGTCTTTGTGTGTTTTCGCGAATAATCCGGCGTCACAACAGTCGCCGTCGCAAGGCAAACAGCCGAGTCTCCCCCTCCTCCCTCCACCCCTCTGGGCGCCGCTGCGAGGCCGCTAGCCCCACCCACGCGCCGGCCGTCCTTTGTTTGCCGGGTCAGCGGAGCCGGGGGTGAGGGGTAGGCGTCCTCGTTGTCCCATTACACGCAGCGTCGCTTTGTTCCGGCGACTTTTGCCCGCCGGCCTTCTATCCGATACCTCCGCTTTTAGGGGATGGCGAGGCCAAAAAGCAACAGCTGCGCGCGGCAGGGATAGCCCCGAGGCCGCGGAGGAGCCGGTCCGGTGGCGAAAGTAAGCAGTCCCCGGAATGGTCAAACTGGCTCGGGGGCGGATAACGCCAACTTTCCCGGAAACGCAGACAAACATAGGAGACCGTTGACGCGACCAGGGGTGTCGTAGGGAGCGGAATTTTCGGCAGTTCTGTCAGACGACACATGACGGCGCTCATGCGAGGAACTTGGCCAGGTAGTAGATAACCCCACCACCGATTCCTCTTAAAACGATGGCTTTGAACAGTGTAACGCACTGAATTCAGGCAACGCTAAAAGACACGTGACAAAGCCACATAATATGTCAGGCCAGTCCTCAGACAAAGGAAAAGTAATTTCTAAAAATAATACATCAAATTTAATTGTTGTTGTTATGGTCTTCAGTCCGGAGACTGGTTTGATGCAGCTATCCACCCTACTCTATCCTGAGCAAGCCTTTTCATCTCCTCATAAGAACGGCAACCCACATCCACTTGAATCTGCTTACTATACGCGTCTCTTGGTCTCCCTCTGCGATTTTTACCCCACACACTTCCCTCCAATGCTAAATTTACGATTCGTCGATATCTAAGTATGTGTCCTACCAAGCGATCCCTTCTTTTAGTCTGGGTATGACAAAAATTCCTTTTCTCACCAATTCTGTTCAGTACCTCTTCTTTAGTTATGCCATCTCCCCACCTAATATTCAGCATTCTTCCGTAACACCACATTTCGAAAGCCTCTATTCTCTTCCTGTCCGCACTGCTTATCATCCATGTTTCACTCCCGTACAAGGCAACACTCCACACAAATGCCTTCAGAAAAGACTTCCTTACACTTAAATTAATATTCGATGTTAGCAAATTTTTCTTGTTCAAAAATGCTTTTCTTCCCATTGCCATTCTGCATTTTATATCCTCTGTACTGCGACCATCGCATGTTATTTTACTACCCAAGTAACAAAACTCATCTGCCACCTTCATTGTTTCGTTACCTAATCTAATTCCTTCAGCATCGCCTGATTTTCTAAGACTGCATTCCATTTTGCAAATTCTGAATCGTGAAGAAATTGCGAGTTTATTAGCTACACACTCAGGCCGGCTAATTACTTAATTAATAATCAATAAAATGTCATTGAACGATTAAAAAACGTAAAGCAGTCAACAATCCGAAGATTGGTTTGAACACCACAGTGCTTTACTGGGCATGGTCCTGTTTGTAGGTGGTATGCCGTTGCCTTCCTCCGACCTTCGAATTGACTTACCCAGCCAGTTATAGGGGGACCTACAGTTTAACGTGGGTTCCGAACCACTGTGCTACTAGGTATTTTTTACATGGGCAATATTGCCAGAGGTGAAAGAAGTGGAAAGTGACAGATAAAAATCCTAGGACCTGGCGGGGATCTAACCCGCGACGTTTGGATTTATAGTCTGGCACTTTACCACTGTACCACTTTTTTTTTTTTATTTATTTATTTATTTATTTATTTATTTATTTATTTTTTTTTTTAGTTGTAATACGAATATGCGGCGAATGAAAATTTGTGCCCGGCCGGGATTCGAATCGGGGATCTCCTGCTTACAAGGCAGACGCGTTCACCACTCCGCAACCATCTCTTATGCGTGTCTCTTCTTTCTGGTTTTTAAAATTATCTTTCATGTTATCATACCTTCATCAGTGTATACGTTAAAATATTTTCATCGCTTAGTTAATTCTAAATTCGAATGGAGTTAAAAACAGCCTATGTTGAGATTCTCAGCAGCGGTCTTTACTTCCAGTGGAGGCAATTTAGGGATATTTCTTTGTGTTATTTTACCAACACCTGTCCCGTCAAATACAACTTTCAATGCAACCGAGGCGGACATCGAACGATTATAGGCATCAAACTAATTTTCCCAGGCCCACGACGCTACCGATGTCTTGGCTGCATAGAGGAGCGTCGGTTGGAGGGAGAAGCACTGTACATTTCTTACACATAAATAGCCAGGATGGCGAAATCTTGTTTAGTTACCCTTCGGGCGTTATTTCAAATCGTTGCTGGTGGCGGAGGGAGATGAGTTTTCACGCTCTGCGAATCCGCGCCAGTTCAGGCCACCCAACGTGACGCTTGGAACTCCGGCACTACAGGCAGCCGCAAGATAGGTGACGGTGAGTCCTCCCTCCCCTGTTAGGTTGGCTACAGGGACCTTTTCGCCAATCGTGGAGGTGCACACAAAAGCATTTGTCACTCCTTTAAATAGCCTGGAGAGCAGTTCCCGAAATTATTCCGTTACAGTTCCTGGAGGTATCGACATCGGGAGATAAGCGTGCGGCAGATATCGTAGTTTAGTAACACGTGCTTCCCATTACCTCCAAGCAGCCTGTCCTAGACTTCCGCGCCAGACTCGACATGATCACCGATACGACATACTTAGCATTTCCCGTGGTCGCGATCGCCTTACTTCTGCATTTGCGGCGTCTTTTCGGGAACTGCCACTCCGGTATGAAGCATGTTCGATGCCTAGGTCCCACGCCTTTTCTTGTAATCGTGCACGAACTGATTGCTAGTTTCTTACCTTTCATCTTAAACTCTCTCTGAGGACTGGTTCTTATTTATATTCTTACTCTTGTATGTATTTTGCTACTTGGTCTACAGCAAGTCTATTACAGGCCCAGTGGCTGCATTCATTGTATGAGGATTTATGGAAATTTGTGACAGGTCTAACTCGCCTCTATGTGCTTCGATTTTTAATATATGTTTCGACTGCCTATCCCGACTTTCATTTTTCTGTAGCTTCTTTTACTGTCCCTTTTTGTAATCATTTTACCAGGCGCTGAAACCCCTGATGTAGGAGACGACGTCTGACCGCCTGGGGCTCAAGTTCTACAGGTAAGTTGCCTGTCAGGGAACAATGATAGTCGGAGACTCTGTGAAGTGTAATTTTCCCATCTTTTTTTCATTCAGTCACAGCTACAGCTTCACCCAACATGCCCTACGCTACAACAGCGTTCGGCATTCCTGCCAGCACTAGAAACGTAGTAATCAGGAGATAGAGTTTAAAAACCGGGATATTTTTCGAAAAACTACGAAAAACGATGGCTAATTTTAGTATGAAACATAAAATAACTGAGATTAGCCTTTTCCGATGAACTGAAAGAGCGATATAATAGCTCAACATCATCGTAATTAGAGACATTATGCCTGTCAGCGTTCAGTCTGGAGCATAGTCCCCCTGATAAAATTCGATCACAATCCCCTATTCTTAAGCTTGTTACTTCAGAATCATTCTCGACTAAATCCCAGTATTTTCTACTTGGTCTAAATCTACTGCACTTACCTTTTACTGCTGCAGCCAGTAGCCTCTTATGTAACCTTGCTTCTCCCATGCATGTAACATGACCACATCATCTCAGCCTGTTTGCTCTAATTGTTCCATCTACGATGTTCATTCCCAATTTTTCTCTGATTTTCTCATTATGGACATTTTCTTGACATTGTTCTCATACGTTTGTACCTGATATCATCCTTCCTACTTCCATATCTCTAATCTCAAATTTATTAAAAAGGTAATCTGCGTCCAACCAGCTTTCACCCCCATACAACAGATTTAGTCGAAAGATAGAATGGTGTAGTACTGTTAGTCTTGGTTCTGACTTCCTTCTTCCAAAAGGTAGTAGATCGTAGCTAAGCACTGACTGCATTAGCTTTGCTAAACCTTGATTCCAGTTTCTTCAATATGTTACCCATCCGTTCTAACTCGGTTCTTCCTATTCCGCACTGAACCTCTTTAAATCTGTTTCGCGAGACATTACTCTCGTTTTTGAGATGCTGATCTTAACTGTTATACCTCTTATCCAGTTCTGAAATATTATATAGCGGTTTCATCGAATCTGCCATTACAATTAAGTCGGCCGCACATGCGAGACTGCTTATTTTTCATTTATTTTAATCTCACCCTGCCAGTCTATTGCTTTCAACACATGGTCCATAAATATTGATGACCAATTACAGCGCCGGCCGCAGTGGCCGAGCGGTCTACGCCGCACCAGTCACAGTCTGCACGGCCGCTACGGTCGGGCGGTCGGGGGTTCGAATCCCCCCTCGGGCATGGATATTTGTGTCGTCTTTAGTATAAGGTAGTTCATAAGTAGTTTGTAAGTTTAGGGACTGATGACCCCGCTGTTGAGTCCCTTAAGCTTCACAAACATTTGATAATTTTGAACCAGTTGCAGCCTCTCTTACCCCTAAAACTACCATGAACCATGAACTCAATTTACCGTCAACTCTAACTGCTGCCTGACAATCTACGTAAAGACCTCTAGCTGCCTCCAGAAGTTTGCCTCATCTTCCAACATCTTGTAGCACTGACAATAACTTCCTCCTATGAACACGAAGCCTTTTCTAGATCTATAAAACTGAGACACAATTCCCTGTTTCACTCATAGCAGTTCTCCATTATCTCCTTTAAGCTGAAGATCTGGTCCTGACAGCCTATAACATGCCTAAAATAAAATAAATTAATGTCACGTTGCAGTAATTTATATGTTGATTACACGTCTTCTTTGCAGCCAGCCAAGGCAATTTGTATCATTTTAGGATTGAAATGGAAAACTGTACAGGTCTTTTTTGTACTATACTGCTATCTGGGAACATTTTACCGAACAAGTGAAATGAATGTTCATCGCATTTAATTGGTAATTGGTGCTCTGAAATAAGCGATGTAAATTTGTTTTTTAGGAAATGCATATTATGAACCACCGGCTGTTAACTATACAGTTTTGGTTCTAAACCATCTATACGGGCTGTACGTGAAGCTGACTTATTGTATGGACACATCATGTACCACCCTGTCCATGCTTAAAGGCAAGTCAATCAAAAAAATTAGTAAGTTGTCTCATCTTAGTCTTGATGAAAATATAGAAACTCTTAGTCACTCTGTTTAGCTTACAGTCCATGAAGACCGTTTAGAACAGAAACTGGTCCAAGTTATAAGTATAATAAACACCTGCTGATGCGTAATATACATTTCCTAAACTAATTTACATCTGCCGCCAGTCATCTCTATATATAAAAGGAAGTGTTCCGACTGACTGACTGATTGACTGACTGACTGACTCCTCATCGCCCAGCCCAAACCACTGAAGATAGAAACTTGAAATTTTTGGAGGGTGTTGAACTTACTCTGTAGGCGTCATTTAAGAAGCGATTTTTCGATATTCCGTACGTAAGGGGGTGAAATAGGGGATGAAACGTATTTTGAAAATACGTAACCATTTAGGCAATTTTGAAGCTAGAACTACAAAATTTCGGATTTTAATTCAGGGTTAGAATTTAAAAGGCACGTGTTTCGGCATTTTTTGAAATTCGAAAAATACGGGGGTAAAATAGATGACGCAAAAAATTGATTTTCAAAAATTTGTTGCTGTTAACTGAAATTTTAAGCTACAACTACGAAACTTCGGATATGTTATCTTGGTCAGTATTAAAAATCTATGATTTTTACTATTTTTGGAAATTCAACAAGTAAGAGTGTTAAAAAGAGGATCAAAAATTCTTTTTGAAAACACGTTGCTATTGATACAATTTTGAAGCTAGAGCTGCAGAAACTGATATTTGTATAGTTGGTTAGACGTTACAAAATACGTGTTTCGGTATTTTAGAAAATTCAACCATCGACGGGGTAAAATTGGAGAGAGGATGTTGTTCGAAAATATGTTGCTATTTAGGCAATTTTGAAGTTAGAACTTCAAACTTTCGGATTTGGATTCTGGATTCGAATTTAAAAGACGTGTTTCGGCATTTTTTGAAATTCAACCAATAAGGGGGTAAAATCGAGGACGCAAAAAATTGATTTTCAAAAATATGTTGCTGTTAACTCAAATTTCAAGCTATAACTACGAAACTTAGTTTATGGACTCTTGATCAGGATTAAAAAGACACGTGTTTTTGTATTTTTGGAATTTCAACAACTAAGGGGCTAAAAGAGGGGATCAAAAATTCTATTCGAAAACACATTGTTGTCAAGACAATTTTGAAGCTGTAGCTACAAAAATTTGTATTTGTATTGTTCGTTAGAATTTAAAAAATACGTATTTCGGTATTTTTGGAAATTCAACCATCAAGTTAAATTGGAGAGGGGATGTTTTTCAAAAATCTTTTGCTAATAAGGCAATTTTGAAGCTACAACCACAAAAATTGGTATACGTTTCCTTGGTCAGAATTAAAAAGACACGTGTATCGGTATTTTCAGAAAATTAATCAATTAGGGGGTCAAATAGGGGATGAAACATTTTTTGAAAATACGTTGCTACTAAGCCAATTCTGGTGCTGTTAACTCAAATTTCAAGATATAACTACGAAACATTAGATATGGATTCTTCGTCAGGGTTAAAAAGAAACAAATGGTGCAGACCAAAGAGCCTACGCATGCGAAGCAGCGGGGGTTCAGCTAGTCTCAATAAAAAATTGTACTAAGCACTCGGCATATATCACACGATCACTTTCACTTTTATCGGCGAATTTTAGTTTCGTATTGCTACTCACGCTCTTCATTTTCCCTGTACTTTCGATACATCGCTTTCTCCACCATGTGATATGGAAAGATCACAGCCACAAAGAGTATAATATATAAATAACGGCCCTTTCCTGGATTCGATAACACACGAAAATTGTTCAGAAAACTGCTTCATAAAAGATATACATCTTTTTGCCGTACTGGAACACAAACTACCGAATTGATATCCAACAATCACGTAAAATAATTGTTTAGATGAAAGTTGCCTTTCTGCAATTCGCGTATGAAACTTAACAATTGTAACTATACACTCGAAAGTTCCCACCGATTATTAAAAAATCACCCCAGCCACTTTACTTACCCGCAACGACCAAAATCTGGAGATTTGGCAGGTATGACTCACTGCATGTGTAAGCAGATAACATTCCATGCTGTGCATCCTAACCACACTACAGTCAGATATATGTAGATTCGTTTTTACTCAAATGTTCAAATGTTTGTTAAACTTAAGGGACTTAACTAAGGGGTCATCAGTCCCTAAACTTACAAACTACTTATGAACTACCTACAACTAAGGACGGCACAAATATCCATGCCCGAGGTGGGATTCTAACCCCCGACCGTAGTGGCCGTGCAGACCGTGACTGAAGCGCCTCAGTCTGCTCGGCCACCGCGGCCGGCTCGTTTTTATTAAAGTATACCTGAATTACACAGGCGAAATGTCTATTCTGTTTGGGACTTGAAATTGGATTTTCCTGCTGCGATTTCTTCATTTTCTCCAGACGCGGTGGACCCTCTTCTATTTCGGGCCATAATCAGTGGATGAAAAAAGGTGAAACGCGTTTGGAGAAAATAAAGGAAATACAGCAGGAAAACAGCGTTGTCAACTCCAGAAACAAATAATACTTGAAGCGAAAGATAGCTACATAAACAAACTTATTGACCTGTCTTACATCTGCTGTAGGTTGATGGAGTAGCAACCTACGGCTGTTCGCTATTGACGCTGAGCTGTACGGGAAGGGTTCCCAATTCAATCACTGTGTAGGATGAAAATATGTAGTTGGTATGCGGAATGGTAGCTAGCCTAAATGTATAAACCATGTGTTGATGCAAATGAGAAGGAAAAACAATCTAATAATGTTAGAATGTTCGGTAATGCAATGTAGTCTAAGAGAAACCTGCAATGCTGAAGGAATTAAAGGAAATAATGAGACAATATAGGTAGTAAACGAGTTTTGTTCTTTGGGCGCAAAAAACTTCTGATAGCTGAAGTCGAGAAGACATGAACTGCACAGTATCCATCGGAAGTAAAGTATTTCAGAAAAAGAGAAATTTGTTGGCATCTTATATTGTTAGGATGCCTGTTTTTAAGGTATTAGCCTGGAGTATATTGTTTTCGTGGTTGCGAAATGTGGACGATAAAAGGTTCAGACAGAAAAATCAAAGAAGCTTGTGAACTGTGGCGTTTCAGGAGAATGCTGAAATTTAGATGTATAGATCGCCTAACTAATGAGGAAGAATATTACATTTCTGAATATCATAATTGAAAGAAGGTATCGATAGGTAGGACGCTTTCTGAGACACCACGAGAAGTTTTTCGGGAAAAAATGGAAGAGACAGGCCGAGAGATGAATGAAACATTTAGTCTCAATATATTTAAGTTACTTACATTGAAAAACATTCTAGAACACAGAATGTTACTTTATTGAACGTGTTTAGAAACCGGATCAAAAAAGTAATCTGCTAGCTACATCTGCATGAAAACAAAACTTAAATGGATAGAGAGGAGGGTGGAAAGAAATGAACGAAAAGGGAAGAAGAAGATGGGCTAACGAAACGAAGAAATTATCACAGACCAGGTCAAGTCGGGAACTAATCCTAATTATCCCATAAAATTAAGAGGTTTTACGTTTGAGTATGAAGATATTTTACAAAATTTCTTATTATTCCCAAAAAGTGTTAACAAAGGAATTTTGTCACGTTTTACAAGAAGATCTCAAAAAAGAGAGAAAAAAAAACTTTGCGGTAACATCTTTGTAATATGATTTTGAACTACAGGACCCGTCGAATACTTCGCTCCCTTAGTGGAATGATAAGAAAGTTGGGAAAAAATGGAAGTAAAGTCGAATGTTCACGTATAGCTTCCTTCAGAATCAATCAATGCAAGTGTTTAAAAGCGCTAATAACAGTGCTTGATCCGCTGAGTGTTGTTGGGTCAAAAAGAACTGCGTACCTTAATTAGAACCGAAGATAGCATTAAACAAACCGATTAAAATATTCAGTGCAAGGACAGAAGGATACCGCATTTGAATAAAAAATAATGGATGGAGAGACTTTAATGTTGATACTTGATGACAAATCTGTGAATGAATATGTTTCGTTAAAAACAAAAATGAAGGAAATCGATCGGATAGAACGGCCTGACCGACTGACTTTAGTTAACAGCAAGGACTGACCTACAAAAAATATACAGATGAAATCGCGTTTGAGTATAATGAAAGAAAGGCGACAGTTATGTAAATTCTGATACTTGATACTAAATATGTGGATTAATAACTCTCGTTTAAAACAAAAATAAAATAAGTCGTTCGGGTAGTTTGGTCTGGCCGACTGGCTTTAGTTTCCGTAGATTCTTTTAATATACAAGGTGTTATCAAGAGAAGAAGTACAACCACCATTATTTTTTTGCTGTGAGGGCGCCGATCGGATAGACTAATTGAGAGTCCACTTTCTTCCTAAATATGACACAACTACCACAGAATATTTAAATTGTCACACGAAGGGTAACAAACACACAATTCATAAACCAGAGGAAAAATATATGGAAGTGAAACTTGGACGATTAACTATTCATTCTAAAACTGACTTGGACGTTTGAAAATGCAGTACCACATAAGAATAACCTTCGGTCTCCTAGCTCAAGAAGAACCACTGAACCGAAATGGGACCAAAAGTCATTTGAGACGCAACTAACAGAACAATTCTGAGACAGGATAGGATTAGTCAGGTAACAGTTGAATGAATGGGGAGGGGTAGGGAGGAGTGGGTAGTGAGAGTTTCGGGTGAGGGGCGAGTAAAACTATTTCTCGAAATCAACTGTGGAAGATATAAGATAGAGCAGTGATGTGATAATGGAGTCACGAGGTTGAAGAAGTACCACAACCAGTCTTCTGACTGAGGACAATGGCATTAGGAAGACCCTACGAAGTTTTTGGTATTAGGAGTAAACTGACACACGCACGATAGGTCATTCACCTTTTGCCATTCATTTGCATTCCTAACGTGTCAATATATCCTACCGAAAACAATGATATGGAAACTCATTACAAAACCATCACCATGGTTCAAAGTTAAATGGCGACATTTCTCCATACATGAAGAAGTCATAAATCAAACGACAGTGTATTAACGTTTTCGGGACGGAAGGAAGAAGGCCTATGGCAAATTGTAGGTTATCCATCTTTCCAATTCGTGTTAGTTCATAAGTTCCCTTCTTGATTAACTTTTATGTTATTAGAAACTATATGTAAAAATTTTTAAAAAATTATAGAAATGTTCAAACATTTATACAAAGGATAAAAAATATTCAGTGGGTTATAATTGCGCCGTGGCATAGTAGCCGAGCGGTCTAAGGCGTCTCGCTGCGGAGCGCGCGATTGCTCGCCGTCTGAGGTTCGATTCCTCCCTAGGGCATGGGTGTGAGTGTTGTCCTTAGGTTAGTTTACCTTAGTTTATGTAGTTTGTAAGCTACGGACTGATGACCACTCAGTTTGGTCCGATAGATTTACAAACATTTGAACATTTTTTTTTTTTTTTATATAATTGCAAAACAACAGTCAATATATTTTCACTTCGTTAATGCTTCAGTACTCCATTCCAGAATTGTAGTTTTACAGTTTTATTAAGGAGCAATTCTTGGTAGTTCTTTTTTTCCGCACGAATTGAATTACTTAGCCATTTTAATAGCATACGGCATTCTTCTTCACATTATTATTTTGCTAAAAAGACTGCACCCACTGTACGTTGTTTTGTATGTGAACAAATACACCCTTTGTTTCCTTGTTTCTTTCTATTAATATTGCTTACTGTTCCAGTACCGTTACGAAAGTATAGCGCACTCAGTGCCTGGTACTGCGAGTTATTCGATTCAGTGCGCGTTGTCTGCTGAATGTGTTACACTGTGAATATCAGTTATTCTTCCATTTATTTGCACTGAAGCGTTATTCCACGTGTGTTTGCTTGTGAATGAGCTTTGCGAAGCATCAACGGAAAATACCATTAACATTTTGTATCCCCAAATATTTGCTTGTTGACCGTTTCCAACAAATTCAGCTGTGCAGCGCATTACAACTCAAATATGTGTTATTTCTATTTCACTTACCATTTCATTGGCTTGACTTGTACACATATAACTACAGTGATGTCTTCGTATAAAACGTCAACAGTCCTCTGCTTGTAACTGACTGGGTGTGTTATATTCGTCGATGTATTTAGAAGGTTTTCTTCTGACTTTAACCTTTTAGCCCTGGCGTACTACATAAAGTATATCACTTTTACACGTCCTTATTTCTTCATGAAACAGCGTGAAACAATTGAGCTCTAGTGTTTTACATAAAACATTATTTCCAATTGACATTCTGAGAGTAACAGCCGCTGCCATTTAGTATGTAGTAGCTACACACTACTCTGGTAGAAGTCAAGATGGTGCTCAGAATTGTAGCTGCCCCAGGAAAGAATATTGTTTCTATCGTATCGTATCGCTCTGATAACGGTACTAATGCTTTTCGAAAATGGTGTGCTTTAGTTTCCTATCCAGTCTTTCAAATGTAAAATTTCTGTCATTTGAACCGTCTCTAATAAGAATGAAGTGAACACTGATGGCAAATTACGCTCTCAACTACTACCCTCCACCTTTGTATGTGGCTATGTGGTTGATGGCAGTCAACCCTCATTTATTGACTTGTGCGCCAGTTGCTCTTCGTAGAATAATTACAAATGACAATTTTAGAAAGTCGCCACACTTTAATGGAATCAAATACATTTGTATACATCTGATGTACCGTACTTCTGTACCAGGCATAAAAGAGAAACACTCTTCAGGATAGATTTTCATTGTCAGGAAATATGTTTGCATTGACTGGCGGAAGAAAATTTGAGCCGGCCGCGGTGGCCGAGGGGATTGAGGCGCTCCAGTCACGGTCTGCACGGCCACTACGGTCGGGGGTTCGAATCCCCCTTCGGGCATGGATATTTGTGCCGTTTTTAGTCTTAGCTAGTTCATAAGTAGTTTGTAACTTTAGGGACTGATAACCCCGTAGTTACGTCCCATAGACTACACAAACATTTCATTTCAAGAAAATTTGAGGACGGAATGTGTGCGTGCCAAGATAACTCGGTTGGTACAGCGCTTGGTGGTGGAGTGCCCGAGCGCTTTAAGGCGCCTCACTGCGGAGAGCTTGGTTGCTCGCCGTCAAAGGTTTGAGTTCTCCATAAGGCATGGCCAACTGCGTTGTCCTTAAGTTAATTTAAGTTGTTTGTAACTCTAGGGATTGATGACCATAGCAGTTTGGTGCAATAGGTTTGCAAGCAATGGGACATTTGAATTTTTGATATAACGCTTGCTCGCGAAATGCAAAGGTCCTGGGTTCCAATTCCTTGCCGGATTGCAATTTTAAGTTGCCGGAAAGTGTCATATCAACGCACACTCCGTTGCAGAGTGACGATATCATTGTGGAAACATCCTCTAGTCTGTGGCTGAGTTATGTCTTCACAGCATCCTTTCTTCGGGGAAAGTTAGTCCTGCAAGTATCGGAAGAAAGCTTCTGTGCAGTTTGTCAGGTAGGAATAAAGGTACTGGTGGAAGGAAGGTTGTGGGGGCCAGCCTAGGGGCGTGCCTGGGTGGATCACACTGTAGAGCGCTCACCGTCTAAAGGCAAATGCTCTGGGTTCGGTAGAAGGTAGCACAATTTAAATCTGCCAGGGAAATTAACATTAACGCACTCTCCGCTGCAGAGTGTAATTATTATCCTGGAAAGAAGAGTACTTTTTCAAATTCAACCACGAGTAATAGTAAACGGTCAACAAAGTGCGATGAGAGGTAATGGACTGTGCAGAGCTGCGTCGACTGTGTACCGGACAGACAAATTTAACTTGCAATTCTGGAACTCTACAACAAGCTAGAACTATTTATTTTGTGAGGACATAGTATGAGTTTGACGGTGAAGCTGAATAAATATGCGTGCCACTTCAGGTAGAAAGTTCAGCTGACGTGTATATTTTGTTAAGTCAATATTTGAATCTGAATATTAAATATAATCTCACTACAGGTATTCCGTGAATGTTTCGAAACATTTCCTGTTTGTCAAGCTAAATTCCAGAAAATTATTGTGGACTGAAATAATTTTTATCTTTACAATTTGAGAAAATTTATTTGGAGGCTCCGGCATTTACTCCCTTCATCACGATCAAGTACTGGAGAATAATTCAGCAACTAGTTAATACAGCAGCCAGTAACTGATGGCCATGTACAGTAGGGTACAAGATAAAATTGCCGAAAGCTGTTGATAATTGATGTTATGTTAAGTGCGATGCAATATTTCCTTGGAAAGAAGTTATCATAAACAATTAAAAACTTTTTGAGAGCACAGTTATCTCTATCTGTATAAAAGCGAAAGGACACATTTTCATTCACTCACTCACTCACTGAATCATTAAACATGAAATCTCGAAAACTACTTCATCTATGAAGCTGAAATTTGGCAAGAATATAGTTTATGGGTAACAGATCTCAGCTAAGAAAGGATTTTGTGATAGGGCAGATAGTTCTAGAGATGTAACGTCCAGAGGGCTCGTTTCGTTTCAAATCTTTCAATGCTTTGTCAAATTCTACTCGCAGTATAGTATCTGATATATCATCTTCATCTACTTTTTCTTTCCTTCCTTTGCTTAAAACTAGATTTCCGTTTTTGATCTTCCCTCAGATACCATTTTTATCTCCAAACGTCGTCTTATTTTCCTGTAGGCGGTCTGTCTCTTACCCTTCCTTCCACATTCTCCTGAAAATTTTCATTCGACTTCTAGCCACTCAGCCAATTTGCTCTTGCTGTATACTCCATTTTCAGCCACCAATTTTCGTGCCCAGTGTTTTTACTATATTTTAAACCATTCAAGTCCAATGGTGCCACATAGAACGGTCATCTTTATCTGTTCGTCTAGGACCAGCCATTTATCACTGCACAAACAGTGCAGAACTTTCCAGAATTTATTGTGGTTATGTTCAGTAACATTACTCGAGAAAACAGAGACCATCAGGCTACAAAGCATTGACGAGAAATATGTATTGTTTCTGCATTTCTATGTTAGGGAGTATGCAGCACGGCTTTGAAATATTATATCAAAGAAAAGGTAAGGAATTAATTCAAAATTTCATTTATATATTATTGCCATATGTCTAATTTAGGAGTAAACAGATTGAAAGCGATTTTAGTTATGGTTAATTAAAAATATCCTGCCCAATGATGCTACAAGGAATGATCACAGCCGGCCGCGGTAGCCGAGGAGACTGAGATGCTCCAGTCACAGTCTGCACGGCCACTACGGTCGGGGCTTCGAATCCCCCCTCGGGCATGGATATTTGTGCCGTCCTTAGTCTTAGATAGTTTACAAGTAGTTTGTAAGCTTAGGGACTGATGACCCCGTAGTTAAGTCCCATAATAAATTAAAGAATCATCACAAATGTCCCCATAAAAATAGGAAAATTAAAAGATGATAACTAATGTACATTATTCCAGTCATTGCATATATAAATAACCAAAGAAATATTTTTGTTCATAAATTAATAAATTTTGTGCTGTAAAGGGTTAAAATATCCGTTCAAAAGTAACTCCTTACAATGCAGTGATAAAATGATAATTGTTCTTCGTTATGTGTAACGTACGTCAGTCTAGATAAATATAATACACGTTGTTTGTCAAGTGATATAAAATTTGATTACTCGATGTAGTACGGTAAAGTAACAAGTATTCCGTACGTTGGAACGGTGATAATTTAAAGATGTACATTCCATATACATGTGATCAGTTCTGCAGCAATGAGTTGCCCCGCGGTGTTCTTTCGGGCTTAGATCAGGTGAATTGGACAGCAAAGCTAGCAACTGGAATCTCATTAATGTTGCTCAAACCACTGCTACAAGATCCCGGTTGGACAGCAATGCCGCTATGAGTTGCCATTGTTATCAGGGAAAGATATCAATAAGACGTGAAGAGTTGTGGGTGTTGTAGCCATGTTCATGAACTCCGCAGTTGCCTTAGTAACCCCCATTACAACCCCAAGTCCCATGCAGTTCCTTGGCAATGTCGTTCATACTGACGCACTATCGCCACCGATCTGCGTTCGCGGCGCGGTGCATATTTGAAGTGGTCGTTAACCTGAACTGCCCGGACACAATCGATTTGCTACAACAAGAAACGTGATTGGTCCGATCAGATTGATCTACGGCCCGACTCGGTTAATCCTGTGCTACCTTGCAATAGTAATGTGAACAGATACGGGTCGTTCAGCTGCGCTAAGTTCAGCAGTATGCGGTGAACAATACACCTGGTCCTCTTATGTTTTAGGGTGCAAAGTGGCACTGGCACTTCTTCTACTATGTTTTAAAAATCCTGATGTAACTAAGCTCCAAAACCTTCTACTTACAATGGACTCGTGTGTCCTCGCAGTCTCGAAACCCCATGAAACCATGCGTAGCATAATTGACGATCAAAAGCTATTCTATCACGAATAAATTTATAACAGAGAAAGAACAAATTAACAGGATATAAATGCCAGAGGAGAGAAATTATGCCGGCCGCGTTGGCCGAGGGGACTGAGCCACTCCAGTCACGGTCTGCATGGCCACTACCGTCGGGGTTCGAATCCCCCCATCGGGCATAAATATTTGTGCCGTCCTTAGTCTTAGCTAGTTCATAAGTAGTTTGTACGTTTAGGGACTGATGACCCCGTAGTTAAGTCCCATAAGCTATACAAACATTTGAACAATTTTAGAGAAATTATACAATACTCATTGACGTTAATGTGCCATTACGTTGGCATTCAACAGTGCCAAAACACTCTGCAAACTGAGATTTTAACAGCGCAAGACACACTTTACATAAACATCTGATAGTGATTATAGTAGTAACCAAACAACTGGTGCTACATTTTCATCAAGTATTTGAAACGAAGTGGAAGAGAATAATCTCCACCCTTGACCAAAGTTGAAACAAATTGGAAGAGAACCACGAGCACGTCTCAATAAAGTCAATTTCGCTTTCAACGGGAACAGCATCAATAGCCACACTACTTATATTCTCAAATCATGATACGTGTACATTAATGTGATAACACACCTCCCGCCAAGCATCTTTCAATATTGGCAAGCCGCGGCAGAATAGCCGTGCGGGCTAAGGCGCCCAGCTGCTGTGCGCGCGGCCGTTCGCCATCGGGGGTTCGAATCCTCCCCCGGGCATGGGTGTTTGTGTTGTCGGTAGTATAAGTTACTTTACGTTAGCCTAAGCAGTTTGTAAGCTTAGGGAGTAATAACAAACGTAGTTAAGCCCCTTAGATGGGAAAAAAGTAAATCTATATCTATAAATGTGAATGTCTGTTCAGTGTACCTTTATCACGTAAGTTTATCACGTCTGAACCACAAGACATAAAGAGCTAAAAATTTGTACAGTTACTAATGTTTACCCAGGGAAGGCTTTAGGCTCGGTTTCATGCTGATCGGATAGCGTCTATCCGGTGTACGCTTATCGCATCCGAGCGACAACACGCAGAAACTTAACTATTTGTACAGTTACTAATCTACACCTGAGGAAGGTTGTAGGTATGGTTTTAAAGCGATCTGATAGATATTTAGTAATTTGAAGAATATAACGTGAAATGCGGAGCAATAATTACTCTTTGAAAATTATATTTACTGTTTGAAAATGGTTTTATTGGTTGCATTGTAGCTTGAGTGTTGATAATGATAAAAGGGTGGAGTATATTGGGATGGAAAGTTATAGGTGTATACGTGTGTGTTAATATTTCGCTCTGTAGCAAAAACTAGAGAACGCAAATGAATGGTCTGTGTGTAATTGTTGTCTGAAGTCTCCTATAGCTGTTGCATGCCGATAGCTATAAGGGGGTGGAAGATATGGTGGTTGAAAGTCGTCAAATTATAAAAAAATTGAAGGCCAGCGATGACGTTTGGACTCTATAACAAGGAGGTTACATACAACAAAACGTGATGCTACAGACCATATCTTTGGTCTATGCGTCCTACAATGTCTTCAGCTTTTTCTCTGTAAGGATAAGCATACGAGTAAGGAAATATAAGAATAAATAAATACAGCAGTATAAAAAAGAAATTTCTTTAAATACATCACTTTAAAAAAATCGATTTGACTTTTCGCGCATTACATTACGTGATCAATCTGTGATATTATTACAATCATTATTGTTGAATTTCGTGATTGGATTCTTCGAAACGAGTGCATTTTTACGTGTGATTTGATCTACCAACACGCGAGTGGAGCCGCGGGTTATAGTTAGTATAAAATAAAACAAAAGAATAAAAAATATTGTCATAAAACTCATTATAAATCAGAGTGTGAGTTTTAATAATAACTATCGCTAATGTAGTTCTTCCACCTTTTTTAATCACTTCATCAACTTGAACCATTGAACTTTGAGGAGTAATATATGATCTCGTGAGTAAGGTATTTGCTTTAAGACTTGGTTTTTGGCGCCATTGGTTGAAAACGGTATGGCCCTCTGACGTTATTTAAATACCTATAGCCGCGGTGGAGTAGCCGAGCGGTGTAAGGCGCCTCGCTGCGGCGCGGGCGGTTGCTCGCCGTCGGAGGTTCGAGTACTCCTTGGGGCATGTGTGTGTGTGTGTGTGTGTGTGTGTGTGTGTGTGTGTGTGTGTGTGTCTGTGTGTGTGTGTCTGTGTGTGTGTGTTGTCCTTAGGTTAGTTTGCCTTAATTTATGTAGTTTGTAAGCTACGGACTAATGACCACGCAGTTTGGTCCGATAGATTTACAAACATTTGAACATATGAATACCTATAATTCCCTCCTTTGGCATTTACAGGGCAAGTCATAAATGAGGAAAAATATTTCGTGCAAATTGTCACACACTTAGCTACAAACATAAATTCGTTTTCCGCATGTTTCTATGTCAGTAAATGACAATAAAATTTAATGGTAAAATTCGGGAAATATGTGGTGGACTTTTGGGTTTTACTATGCGCCGAACACTGGCCAAGGGGATAGATCGACAATAGGGCAACAGGGCACAAGTTCCTTTCCCTTTGCCAAGTAGCAATGATACATAATACTGGCCAGCGAAAACGATATGAGATAGTATGAGTTAGATGTGAGCGCTGTCATTGCTCGCTTGACGCATGTTGTGCCCTGTTGCCGATCTGTCCCCTTGGCCAATGTTAGCGCACAGAAACACACGAAACCAATTGCATTCTCATTTATTCACATGCTAGCATGCGGAAAACTAATTTATCTTTGTAACTCAGTGTGTAACAATTTGCACGAAATGTTTGTTAAGCTTAAGGGACTTAACTGCGGGGTCTTCAGTCCCTAAACTTATAAACTACTTATGAACTAACTTATACTAAAGGCAGCACAAACACCATGCCCGAGGGGTGATTCGCATCCCCGACAAGGAACGGCCTCGCGCATCATAGCATAACGCATCGCCGGCCGCGGTGGCCGAGTGGACTGAGGCGCTCCAGTCACGGTCTGCACGGCCACTACGGTCGGGGGTTCGAATCCCCCTTCGGGCATGGATATTTGTGCCGTCCTTAGTCTAGCTAGTTAATAAGTAGTTTGTAAGCTGAGGGACTGATGACCCCGTAGTTAAGTCCCATAAGCTATACAAACATTTGAACATTTTCATAAAGCATCAATGCGCTCGGCCAATCCGCCGCGGCTCCTGATTTATGACTCACCCTGTATATCTCGTTGTGTTCTTTCGCTCTATTTATATTATAATACTTGCCCTTATTGAATTTTGCCTGCACTACTTATAAAATAGAACGAAAATACTTCTTAAGACATGCAAGTGACATCATACTAGAGATCGACAGTTGAGCAGGAGAAATCATAGCCCAGTTAAATGAAATGGCTTATTCGTAAGGTCCGTAATGTGAAGGAGGGTTGGAAGCAACTAACGCGACGGAGTGCAATTAGGTAGGAGGTCAATTTTCGTGAATTGGGAGAGTTGGCAGCTCGTCTATGTCAATAATATCCTAGAGCCTGAGTTTGCAAACGCCGAAGGAATTCCGATGGCAGTCGCCGTGGCTACGTGGGATCGCGCGCCCTGTGGAACTCGGCAGCTAGGGATGCCTCCTGTGGCTATAACTGAATTTTCGCATCCCCCCACCACCAGGATCTGGTCTGACTGCCAACTTTATGTGGCACCTCTACTTGCTTCCTATTTTTTTCCCACCTTAGGAAATAATCGAAAAACTCTCAGGTCCTACCCTCCATTGTTTTGGTGCATTTGGTCAAATACTAGTAAAGTCCGTAATAAAAATCCGACCAGTTTTAAAATCTAATTGGAATGACATTCCCTCAGAGCTCCTGAAGTCTCTGGGAGAACCAGCAATTACAAAAGAATATCATTTGCTGAGTAAGATGTATGAGACAGCAGAAGTACCCTCAGACTTTAAGAAACATTAATAATCCCCTTTTCAAAGAATGTAAGCGCTGACAGGTGTGAAAATTACAGAACGACAAGTTTAATAAGTCATGATTACAAAATTTTAACACGAATTATTATCAGTAGGATGGGAAGGCTGATAGACGCTGACTTCGGGGAAGATAAGCTCGAATTCAAGAGAAATGTAAGGACACGGAAAGCAAAACCCACCTTTCGACTTATCTTAGATTAATGAAAGGCAAACCTACAGTTCTAGCTTTTATGTAGATCTGGAAAAAGCTTTTGATAGTGCTGAGAGTTGAAGGGCATGAAATGAAGGCAGAGGTTATTCAATTTGTACATTGAGCAAGCTATAAAGGAAAGCTAAGAGAAATCTGTAAAAGGAATTAAAGTTTAGCCTGAATAAATAAAAACATTGCGTTTTGGCGATGACATAGTAAATCTGTCAGAGACAGCAAATGACCTGGAAGAGCATTGGACGGTGAGGACACTGTGTAGAAAGATCCGTATAAGATGAACATTAACAAGAGTAGAACAAAAGTAATCGAGTGCAGTCTTAGAAAATCAGGCGATGCTGATGAAATTAGATTAGGTATCGAAACAATAAAGTTGGTAGATGAGTTCTGTTAATTGGGCAGTGAAATAACACATGATGGTCGCAGTGCAGAGGATATGAAATGCATAATTGCAAGGGGAAGAAATGCGTTTTCGAAAAATAGAAATTTGCCTCATCGAATGTTAATTTAAGTGTAAGGGATGTTGCCTTGTACGGGAGTGAAACTTGGACGGTAACTAGACAGGAGGAGGATAGAGGCTTTTCAAGTGTGGTGCTACTGAAGAATGCTGAAGTTTAGGTGGGTAGATCTCGTAACTAATAAAGAGGTAGCGAACAGAATTAGAGAAAAAAGGGAGGGATCGACTAGTAGGACACATTATTAGACATCAAGGAATCGTAAATTTAGCATTGGAGGGACGTTTTGGGGGCAATAATCGTTGGGGAAGTCCAAGAGACGAATATAGTAAGCAGATACAGATGGATGAGGATTGACATTGTTATGAGGAGACAAAGAGGCTTGCTCAGGACAGAGTAGAGTGGAGAGTTGCATCGAACCAGACTCCGAACTGTAGATCACAACAGCAACAATTGAAATTTATGGGTATGAAATTTCTTAGTTCCTTCTTGAACTCTGTGGTTCCTTTGTAATAGGGGAAGTTGGGGGTCACGGCATTTGAGAATGAAGTAATTAGGAATTAGGAACTTGTTAGAATTTTATGGTAGCACCAGTACAGGACTACAAATTTATTCTTCCGGGATAATAAGCGAAACAGCGACTCCAAGAAATATCGTTATTGTCTAGTGCCCTCTTTAGATACGAAAACATCCACTTCCTTTAACCAGTCTAGCGGCTACGCAAACACATAATTTTTGTTTCATAGACCAAAGGTCTGCATTTGGTCTCTATGCTCGCTCGTACTGGAGAATGCATGAAGTTCCGTAACAGTCCGGTAAGTGTCAATGTCGTCGCTCAGCTCACTGCGATCAAGTGCATTCGATTTTTCACGTGCTCGTTCCAGCATGTCGTAGTCGAAATGCCCAATCGTGTTTTGAGGAAAGGTTCTCCGATTTTCATGCTTTAAATTAGATTAGATTAGATTAATAATTGTTCCATAGATCATGAATACGACATTTCGTAATGATGTGGAACGTGTCAGGAGGTGTATAAGACTACGCCACAACCTATTTTTCAACAAAACGCGTCACTTTCTTTGAGAAAAACTTAAATGGTTACTTTTCATTTCGCATTCGTGTGTGTGTTAACAACATTATATACTCGATTTCGTAGAAAGTAAGCGATGAAAGATTCCATTTTTCAGTTCGTTGTGAAGTGCCGCAGTCTGTCTTGTACATACCCTTGATTGTCAAATCGTGAAGAGAAAAGGTGTTACTGTGTATAACTTGCTGAGAGCTACTATTTACGTTCTATATTACTACTAGTGAAATGTAATTAAAACTAGAGAAAAGTTTTCACAATAAATATATGTCATTCAATGGTGTTAGTATCGCATTTGCAAGTCAACAAAAGTAGAGCAAATGCAATTTACACTGTCAAACACTGAAGGAGTCTAATGCGAATTTCAAAGTATCAGTCCAGGACGTGATATCGGAAATTCGTGTGATTTTTAATGTCAGAAAATTCTAGAAATACATACAAACTTTTCACTCGGCGACGACCGATTGCGATGGAGTATCTCCTTACGGTAGCATTTACTTATATCACAGAAACATTTAATTCATACATTTCATTCCATTACATGATGGTGGTGGCGGCTGGTGCAGCTACAGTGGTGAATAATTAAATAATTCGCAATCTCTCTTGCAATACTCTTTACTATATCCAATAACGTCTTTCGCGCTGTAAGCGCGTCATCATATTGGAAACAGACAAATGTTTTATTACAGTCCGTATACTTAGCGGACAGCGAATCTAATATGGCTAAGGTGAGTAAATTTTGAAAAGTCAGAACTTACTTGGGTGGAGATAGAGCCGCTGTACTATTTATAGCTGTGGTGGAAGTAGGTTACAATTTATGTTCTGTCATTGGGCCCCTGCAAAGAGGTTAACGTACAAAGTACGTAGACTAACGGCTATTTGAAGTAGAATAACTAGGGACTAAATGGGTACAGTATGGAAATTAATAAAATGCTTTTTATATGACAAAACTCACCATAGCAGCAGAGGAGTCGCTGTCGCGGCAGGTGCACGTTTACAACTGGAAGTATTGTTAACTGCGGAACATAAATGCGGCCGTTAAACAAAGCAGTATGGGCAGAGTTACGCCTGCGAGAATGAGCGGCTTGCCAAGCGGCAGCTTAGTAATATAAGAGATGTGCATGTCGTGCAGGAAATGAAAGGTGAGGGAAGTGAGGTGGAACAATATGTCGGGAATCTTATGAAATAATACATGGTGGTAGTGAGACAATAATAAATGAATGCAAACAAAGTTATTAGGGACCTGGGGGTGGGGTGGACGAAAGATGTAAATTTTCTGATTGGGGGGCATTTTGTAAAAATATGGATAACATGATATCGTAAAAAGTTAAGATTTTTTGTAATAAGCTGTTCGTTTAGACTGAGTTCTTTGGACCATTTCACGAACTTAGTGATTTCTAATTCTTCCTGTAGTGAGAGGGATTCTTTTTCTTTTTTTTTTTTTTGGGGGGGGGGGCGATGTGAAGAATTTACAATTTGTCTAGGGGGGGGGGGGTAAGTGTGTTTGCTTCTCTTGAGGTGCTCGGAAAATGTCGAAGTACCAAATAGCTGAAGTACCATACCTCTCGAACGAATTCTGCAGTCTGCATCCAAAACTGATTTTCACCTATCAAATCATGTCACCCGACTGCTCCATCAACTACTTGGACCTAATTCTCGCCTTATGCAACAATCACATCACATTTTCGATTGACAGGAAGCCCACAGCCAGTGACGCTGTCATCCACTCAACATCCTGCCACCTGCTTTTTCTCTTCCATGATCGACCGCTTATGCGACCTCCCTTTAAACAGTGAAACAGTTGAGCAAGAACTTGCTAACCTGAAGCACATTGTTAGAACCAACGGATACCAGGCTAGCCTGGTAGGCCGATTGTTCAGCAGAATAATCTCAAAAAACCTCCCTCTCCCTAGCACCATCAGTAATGAACTCATCTATGTCTCCTTACCGTTCATAGGAAATCTTTCTTACAGACTCGCCGAACTTCTTAAAAGCACCCACGTAAATGTAGCCTTCACCACCACTGACAAGATCCAGTATCGCTTTCACCACAATGAACGGCTAGTTAAAGAACCTTTTCGACAGTCAGATGTCTATAAAATACAACGTTTGCAGTGCCCCTTATCATACATTGGCCAAATTGGACGTGCCTTCAAAATTAGGTTTGAAGAACATCTTTCAACTAAGAAAGGCGCTGCCAAAAATATTTCGGTCTTTTCCGAGAAACTCAAGAATCTTTCGGTTTTGTGAACATGTAGTACTTACGAGTATAATTAATAAACTCACCGGACAAGGTACTTCAAGAATCTGTCAACCATAGAGCAGGAACAGCATTATTTTTTTATTTATTTCGTGGAGGGCACAAAAGATTATTCCCTTCATTCTCTGTCAATGAGTTTTGGAATATCATGCACCTTTTCTGTATTCAATAAAGTAAATAATTAATGCTGTTCCAGGTCTATGGCTGACAGGTTGTTGATGTACCCTTGTCTGGTGAGTAAATTAATTATCCTCATAGGTACTGCAGTTAAATGGTCGGTATATCACTCCATTACATTAGCACCTTCCATATGTATATCGTAAAACGTAAAAATCATTGTTAGTTCGGTTTATAAATGAAATATCAATTACTTTGCCAGAAACGGGCACACACAAGCGACAATACAAAATTTTACAACAGACGTCAAATTTACTAGTCATAATAAGACGCAATCTTATTCCCTGCTTTTTATGTCTCCTACGCCTGCTAACACTGGAATTGCAAATACCGATTTGTTAAGACGATTCTGCAGTACTGTGGTGTGCTCCTCCCAGCTGAACTTATTATAAATTTGTAATCCCAAGAATTTAATACTGTAAACATCTTCTGTCTGTTCTTCTTCATACTTGATGCATATGCTAGATGGAAACCTCTTAATTATTCTGAAGTGAACGTAGTGAGTTTTCTCAATGATTAAAGTCAAGGGATTGGCCTTAAATAATTTAGTAATGTCCATGAAAATATTGTTATCAGACTTTTCTTGAAGTGTGCTTGATATGTTATTTATCGTAATACATGTATCATCTGCAAACAAAACGAAGTCTGCTTCTACCAAAATAACTGATGTGAGGTCTTTAATATACACAAGAAAAAGCAATGGCTTAAGTTGGATCCTTGTGGGACACCACATGTTATTTCTTTGCAATCTGATTACGACTAGTGGCTTAATGCACTACACTTGCACTGACACCATTTGTTTCCAGTTAAGGAGGTACCACTTGAATCATTTTGCAGTATTTCTTATGACACTACAGAATTCCATTTTACTTAAAAGGAGAAGCTAGCGCTGGTGGCTAGTCAGCAATAAAAATAAATGACAGGAGTATATAAAACAGCTGTGTCGATGCACTTTCTTTTTATAGATACTATACACGATGCAAGGTATCGCAAATATTTAAAATGTTTAAATTTTAACGGAAATTGACCAATACTGCGAACTACATACGTCCAAAACTGAACTTTTAAATGCGAACAATGTGGTGACTTCAACCACTGAGGTAAGTCTCGAAAACGTAAATTAATATGCGTAACGGACACCCGGGAAATAGGGAAAATAGAAATACTAAAATTTATGGCCCTGTTATAAGTACACGCTAAGAAAATACTAAATGAAAAAGCCATCTGATAATTTTTTATAATGGAAGGGAAACAATCTGACTGCGTCGCAATAAATGAAATTTGACTTACCTTGTATTCTCATTACAAAACTGGAAACCGGATACAGCAAGCAGGTCTCAGCATACAGGATCATTAATTTCATAAATTGTAAATGGTTCATACGTAATAATGAGGTTAAAGATTACTCAAAAACTTAAAACAGGGATGGGGAAAATAACCACAAGAAACTTGAAAAAACAAAACAAAAAATAATAAAAATAAATAAATAAAAAGAAATTAATTATAAATCGTGTATTCTAAAAGTTTAAAACAGAATAATAATAAAAATTATAATCATGAAGTACAATAAAGTCGTGTCACAACACGTACCTGATGATTCGCCGCGGCGGAGTGGCCGAGAGCATCGAGGCGCTATGCTACGATGGGCGAGCTCGTTCCCTGTCGGGGGTTCGAATCTCCCCTCGGGCATGGATTTTTGTGCCGTCTTTGGTATAAGCTAGTTCATAAGTAGTTTGTAAGTTTAGGGACTGGTGATCGCACTTTTAAGTCACATAAGCTTAACAAACACTTGAACCTGATGATTCAGTTGGTAATGTACATTATTCCGCTTATTAAGCAATATGGCAATATACATGATACATCTCCCCAAGCCGGCCGCGGTGGCCGAGGGGACTGCGGTGCGCAAGTCACGGTCTGCACGGCCAGTACGGTCGGGGGTTCGAATCTCCCCTCGGGCATGGATATTTGTGCCGTCCTTAGTGTTAGCTAGTTCATAAGTAGTTTGTAAGTTTAGGGACTGATGACTCCGTAGTTAAGTCCCATAAGCTATACAAACATTTGAACATTTTTTGAACATCTCCCCAAGTCCATAATACAGGTCACATAACAACTTCTCTCTCCATTAGATTCATTACCCAACTATTACATAACTTCTGCGTTCACCAACCGTCTCTCGTCACTGCTACTAACCAACCATGGCACGTTACAACTACTGACTGACTGGCATGCTACCGCTCGCAGTCGAAGTGATCACTCTCAAACCGATCGATAGTTCCAAGGATTACTGTGACACAATGTATATCTATGGCCAGCTCACAGCATCAACTACATTGAATATCTTTACTTTGGAATACGTACTAAATAAACTGAGCACAATGCAGAATGACAAACAGCACAGTTAGTCAGACATAATATAAATTTATAAGTACTGTGTGACCAATGTTGTGGCATAAATATTGTCGCGCTGAAATTGGAAGCAGGCTTGACTTCGAAGGCAGGGTTGTCAACTGAACACAGCACTTATACTGAAAGCAGTTTTATTGCGAAATGGATCATACACGCACCACTGACTGCCTCTCGGGCAGAGTGCTCTGCTATTTATACACAGACAGAGTGTACCAGAAATTAGAAGAATAGATGAAACTTCCTGGCAGATTAAAATTGTGTGCCGAAACCGGGACTCCAACCTGGGACCTTTGCCTTTCGCGGGCAAGTGCTCTACCGACTGAGCAATCCTGACACGACTCACGATGCCGCCTCCCGGTTCCGGCACACAATTTTAATCTGCCAGGAAGTTACATATCAGCGCACACTCCGCTGCAGAGTGAAAGTTTCATTCTGGAAACATCCCTTAGGCTGTGGCTAAGCCATGTCTCCACCATATCCTTTCTTACAGGAGTGCTAGTCTTGCATGGTTCGCAGGAGAGCTTCTGTGAAGTTTGGAAAGTAGGAGGCGAGGTACTGGCGAAAATAAAGTTGTGAGGCGGCATCATGAGTCGTGTGTCGGTAGTGCGCTTGCCCGCGACAGGCAAAGGTCCCAGGTTCGAGTCCCGGTTCCGGCACACAATTTTAATCTGCCAGGAAGTTTCATATAAGCGCACACTCCGCTGCAGAGTGAAAATTTCATTCTAGAAGAATAGTTAACATAAGAAATATGTAGAAATTACAAGAGGATATAAAAAAAACCTGTAGAACATTCTGGAAACGAAAATTACGAAGAAATAAATTTTTGTTGGTTGACGGGATTGAAGCGGCGACCTCCAGCACCGCAATCGGTGTCGCAATCCATTGCGTCACGCCGGCAGTCGGATAACTGTATGTCTTGCGGCAATATAATAGAAAATTAATTTTGTAGGGATCATCGGGACCTTACAAGGTAGCCGCTGTGGAGTAGCCGAGCGGTCTAAAGCACCTCGCTGCGGGGCGCGCGGTTGCTCGCCGTGGAGGTTCGAGTCCTCCCTGGGGCATAGGTGTGTGTGTTTTTCTCCGTAGGTTAGTTTACCCAGGATTCAGTTCAAAATGTTCAAATGTCTGTAAATCTATCGGACCAAGCTGCGTGGTCATCAGTCCGTAGCTTACAAACTACTTAAACCTAGATAAACTAACCTAAGGACAACACACACATCCTTGCTCCAGGGAGGACTCGAACCTCTACGGCGAGCAACCGCGCGCTCCGCAGCGAGACGCTTTAGACGGCTCGGCTACTCCACCGCGGCCAGGTTTAAGTAGTTTGTAAGCTTCGGACTGATGACCACGCAGTTTGGTCCGATAGCTTTACAGACATTTTGAACCTTACAAGGTATAGACGAGTCTTCAGCATACCGAATGTTAACAGAGTAAGGTTAAAAGCTGTGTGTGTGTTGTGGATGTTGAACCTATCGTTAAATCAGCCAACAAATTGTTCATTAACACAGCAATTTGGTTTAATTATGGCCCTGATATTGATGTATATACTATTAAATAAGAAACAGTGCATTAAACTGATTATGTGCGCAACGGATATTTTAAACACAAAACAACTGTGGCAAGTCACCATTTGAAACAGACACTGACTATACTCAAAATTTTGACTGCGAGAATGATATTAAAAAAAACCACAAACCACTTTCTTAATGTTTGACTGTGAGAATTTTATGCAGATCAGTTTCTGATTATTGAAATTTAGTATCATAGTCAATTAACTATCATTTATTATGGCACCGCCGGCCGCGGTGGCCGAGGGGACTGAGGCGCTTCAGTCACGGTCTGCACGGCCACTACGGTCGGGGGTTCGAATCGCCCCTCGGGCATGGATATTTGTGCCGTCTGTAGTCTTAGAGTCTTAGCTAGTTCATAAGTAGTTTGTAAGTTTATGGACTAATGACCCCGTAGTTAAGTCCCATAAGCTATAAAAACATTTGAACATTTATTATGGCACCAATAACGAAATCTGTTCAACAATATTATCAAAATCAGTACTGCACTTTAAATCCACTAATAACTAATTATGGAATGAAGGAAGTAGGTTAATCGTCTAACTACGTAAATGAAACAGGAAAGAAAGTTCAACTTTGTTACTTATTATTAATAATCATCATTACATTACCTACATAATACAACTTCTTCCTAATGACATCAAATGCAATTACCTTCATTCCAACGGTGTTACAATACAATACAATACAATATATATTCCAAATACAATCAAATCGACTTGCTGGCACAGCAGCCTCTGCTCTACATCGGAGCCATACCCACAACTCAACCGCTCTCTAAGCGAGCTGAACCACAAGAGCTTCTCTCTCTCTCAGCGCGAGCTACAATGCTATGCAATACATGATCTTTGCCAAAGATGAATCTTCACAGAGTTAAGTACACATATCGATACACACAGTAGAAGCGATATTATACATTTTCTTGCAAGCAAATTACTCGACACAAAACAGGAGGTACAGAATTAGACATTTTCTTTATGGACATGTTTCAAGGTGAAAATATGTTAAATATTTGCCCTCTTCGTGGGAGAGTGTTTGCCCGGTGCTCGCCCCCAGCCCTACAGCAGATATGCCACTCCGCGGCCGCCGTCCGCAGTGCGCACTCGGCAGCCCTCGAGGACACCGCCTCCTCCGTCGGCGCCACATCCGGCGCACTTTTGCCGCCCTCGCGCAGGCGGCAATGCGTTCTCGCCTTCTGAGGCTCGTAACGCTTTATGGATGCGACGTCCGCCTGGACAGCGGGCGACGCTGCGGCGATGGTGTTCTCCCGCGGCCGCGTAAATATTCAGCAGGTAGCCAGGCCCCGTACGAGCGCCGTAACCGTAGCTCTCTATGTGGAGAGCCGCACTGTTCTCCGCGTCGCGTAAAACTTCATTGTTTCCTGTAAGCGGTCCCGTATTTCGCACGTGTATCACCCCTGGGTACCGTGGCCGTGCGGGCACGCGGCTTTTCTACGCGACGAGTGTGTGCGTGTGTGTGTGTGTGTCTGTGTATTTTTGCAATTTCGAAAGAGACAGCAGTGATTTCTTGCATTCCGTCAGCCGAACTCCTGGAAGAATAAGTGAATAGATCCCATTCAACACCATCAATCTACAGTGGACAACAGTACCTGATTATCCTTAAAATTACACCAATAGTTTCTGTACTATTATGGTTGCCAAATGGTGAGGTTCTAAGAAGATTGCCTGTTGGAGATCGTCAAAAAAATCTCAAAATTCATAATGCGTAATGATATGCTGTAGTAATAATAATTTCGTTATTGAATGTTGCAGCAAATCACAACTAACGGGGCGCAACAACACTTTCGCAGTGTAAGTTACAATTTTGAATAAATAAAAATTGATATTAATTAACTTAAAACAGTCACTGTGGTAATTAATTAAGCTTGGCCCTATCTGACTTAGCATTGACTAAAGCCTTCAACCAGCACCTCTTACGATTCACGAACAGCACAACTTCATTAATACTTGTGTCAGAATTCATGTAGTGGTGATGGCGTGTTCGTGTTATAATCAAAATCGTAATATCTGATAGACTCTGATTGCAATGATAATAACTCAGTACTGTGAAACTCCGTGGTGCAATGAACTTCACAAATACTACAGTCAAAGTTCTCAATAATTTTGATAATATTGTTTAAAGCATTCAACTTCCTTATAAAACTTTACGTGAACTATTTTTGATTAATTGGTTCCAGGGCCTCGGTAGCGTACGCGTGTAACTGGCTGAGCACAGTCTGGCATTTAATGCATTTCATAAAAATTACTTTCGTTAAGTCTGGTAAAACTACTATAATACTTTGAATACTGTTAGCCTGGTTACTATCTTTATAAATGAAACCAACTCTACTTTACGTGCAAACTCTCTAGCAAGTTAAAAGCTTTGGCATAATAATTGGTTGCAAAACTTAGAACAGCACTGCACTTCAATTACTAGTCTCTGTGGTTGTAACACGTTTATCAATTCTTTAACGCGTCTAGCAATTTTTTTGAAACTGATCGTAATTACTTTGAAAATGATTGAACTTGTTAGTCAATGTACAGGCTTGCATAATCAACATAATCTATAATGGTGATAATGGGGTGACTACAACTACTTACAAAATTAAGACTGGTTTCAAAATAAATCATATATAATTGAACCAAAATTCTAATTGGGATGACACTACATATACATGCATACAAAATAAAATGTTGCAATAGTACTCATCTGTTTTCGTTGTCTTCTTCGTGAAGTCCATACAAGACAGATATGGTTACAATAAGTACTCTCACTGCTGGTTCAAAATATTTTTATCGACAACTCTTTGTTCAGCTCGTCTGGCTGAAATCTCCATGCATTGATATCACCTCGATACGCCTTCTAATCTCCGTAATTACAGCAACGATCACACTCGGTGACAATAGACTTGATATCCAAACAATTACTTTTCTTGCACACATGAAAAAAAAAAAAAAAATACTCTGATCACTTTCGAGTATAAATAAACTCATTTCGCACTTCCTTCAATACATTAAACAGTACGACTCTCAGGCTTTTTGCAATTGGATTAAACTCGTGCCACACTGCGCCTACCGTGCCTCTGCACCATCAACAAAACATTTATATGTTTGCTATAGCGAGTCCGCTCCGCGACTGCTTCAGCAGCGCGACTCTCACAGCTACTACTTCTGTAGCAAAAACAGTCTTTACAACAGGTTCAACATTTTCTCTGGCGCATTGCCAACTTACAGCATAAGAATGTCCGTGCATTCATGCGGGTTTACACATACAGTATCTGTTTACACTAAAAGATTCAATATAGAAAATGACGATACATAAGAAATATATCTAGCATACAAGAAATGAAAATACGTGAAATGAACAAATTTAAGACAATATATACATTACGTTAAATCAAACTGTAAGATACAGCGACAGGTGTACTCTTACAAGGTAACAGACAAAATATGAGCAATTTTCAAAGAATATTTTATAAGGAACTCATAGTTCGATGAGGCGATCTATAATTGTTCAATAATGATTTTGCAGCCAAGATCGCATTTTTCATTTATTATGTTACCGGTTTCGGCGTTCTCGACGCCATCTCGCTTCAGAACCATTAGAAGATGGATGTATACATTTTATTTGTGACAACTAATTTTATGTTTGGTGATGCCTCAACCTGGATGTACTCTTTTAGTATATAAAAATGTCGTGAAGTTATGTAAATTACGACTGGTCTGAAGATGGCGTCGTCCACGCCGAAACTGGTAACATAATAAATGAAAAATGCGATCTTGGCTGCGAAATCATTATTAAATTTTCAAGAAGTTTTACAATTCATTTGAAACGTCATTTATTATTAAAATTCTACTGTTACAGATGTAAACAATGAAAATTCGATCCATGACTGTTCGTGAAGATAATGTCGTTAAGGTTAACTCTTTCTAAACTACTGTCGCTCCGATTGCCAGACGTAACCTTTTAAATATACGTCATACTGTGATATTAGTCTATACATGGGGATCAAAGACAGTGGGGATTCTATAGGCATGGCATACGTTGTCTTTAACCATGTTTCGTGGAACACAGTAACGAATAAAATACTTACACATATCGATTTTTATAGATATATGAATTCCATCCGTGCCTAGCTGGGTGAGTCACTAGAACTATATATAAGAATACTGACCCTCCGGTGCTCTCTCCGTCCTCAGTACTTAAAATTATAATACAACATTGCGGTCACTGTAAACGAAGAAATATTATCAGACTATGTGTTTTGTGGAATTCAAACAACGAATTCTAGCCATCAAACTTAGCCACACTATACCGTCAGTAATATTATGACATTTTTTTTTAATGTTAACTCTTTCTAAACTACTGTCGCTCCGATTACCAGACGTAACCTTTTAAATATACGTCATACTGTGATATTAGTCTATACATGGGGATCAAAGACAGTGGGGATTCTATAGGCATGGCATACGTTGTCTTTAACCATGTTTCGTGGAACACAGTAACGGATAAAATACTTACACATATCGATTTTTATAGATATATGAATTCCATCCGTGCCTAGCTGGGTGAGTCACTAGAACTATATATAAGAATACTGACCCTCCGGTGCTCTCTCCGTCCTCAGTACTTAAAATTATAATACAACATTGCGGTCACTGTAAACGAAGAAATATTATCAGACTATGTGTTTTGTGGAATTCAAACAACGAATTCTAGCCATCAAACTTAGCCACACTATACCGTCAGTAATATTATGACATTTTTTTTTAATGTTAACTCTTTCTAAACTACTGTCGCTCCGATTGCCAGACGTAACCTTTTAAATATACGTCATACTGTGATATTAGTCTATACATGGGGATCAAAGACAGTGGGGATTCTATAGGCATGGCATACGTTGTCTTTAACCATGTTTCGTGGAACACAGTAACGAATAAAATACTTACACATATCGATTTTTATAGATATATGAATTCCATCCGTGCCTAGCTGGGTGAGTCACTAGAACTATATATAAGAATACTGACCCTCCGGTGCTCTCTCCGTCCTCAGTACTTAAAATTATAATACAACATTGCGGTCACTGTAAACGAAGAAATATTATCAGACTATGTGTTTTGTGGAATTCAAACAACGAATTCTAGCCATCAAACTTAGCCACACTATACCGTCAGTAATATTATGACATTTTTTTTTTAATGTTAACTCTTTCTAAACTACTGTCGCTCCGATTGCCAGACGTAACCTTTTAAATATACGTCATACTGTGATATTAGTCTATACATGGGGATCAAAGACAGTGGGGATTCTATAGGCATGGCATACGTTGTCTTTAACCATGTTTCGTGGAACACAGTAACGAATAAAATACTTACACATATCGATTTTTATAGATATATGAATTCCATCCGTGCCTAGCTGGGTGAGTCACTAGAACTATATATAAGAATACTGACCCTCCGGTGCTCTCTCCGTCCTCAGTACTTAAAATTATAATACAACATTGCGGTCACTGTAAACGAAGAAATATTATCAGACTATGTGTTTTGTGGAATTCAAACAACGAATTCTAGCCATCAAACTTAGCCACACTATACCGTCAGTAATATTATGACATTTTTTTTTAATGTTAACTCTTTCTAAACTACTGTCGCTCCGATTACCAGACGTAACCTTTTAAATATACGTCATACTGTGATATTAGTCTATACATGGGGATCAAAGACAGTGGGGATTCTATAGGCATGGCATACGTTGTCTTTAACCATGTTTCGTGGAACACAGTAACGAATAAAATACTTACACATATCGATTTTTATAGATATATGAATTCCATCCGTGCCTAGCTGGGTGAGTCACTAGAACTATATATAAGAATACTGACCCTCCGGTGCTCTCTCCGTCCTCAGTACTTAAAATTATAATACAACATTGCGGTCACTGTAAACGAAGAAATATTATCAGACTATGTGTTTTGTGGAATTCAAACAACGAATTCTAGCCATCAAACTTAGCCACACTATACCGTCAGTAATATTATGACATTTATTTTCTAATCTACGACTTATTTATTTTTTTTTTTTTATTTTTTTTATCGCAGTTTCTGTGCAAGAGCGCCCAATAACAGTGGAACGCCTCCTACCGTTGTATCCTCCGACTCACTGCGTCCTCCATTTGTCACGGTTACTCGATAAATGTGGATAGGACCCAAATTCGCATGCTCATCAATGTGCAGAATAACTTAATCTATAACTATATCATAATGTGTTGTTCCCTAACTGCAAAAGTGTCCTTCCCTTTGCTACATAATTCACGTAACGAAATATAAAATGCACCGCATTTCTTCGATTGTCTTACTTCACTGTGCTGCAAGTAAATTTAGCGATGCTCCATACGATGAAAGGTATCGAAATAGCGACATGGTGCGGAATCGATTGTCATCGTTATCCGTATTTTATTGCCATAATTACTTGTGCCATTAACTGCAAATGATTTAATTCGAGATAATTACGAGGGGTATTGAAATGAAAACACGCGACTCAATATAATTGTCTTCTTTGTTCAAAAGTAATCACAACAGGCCCGAGCACAACTATCGTACACTTTAACTTGCCGAGGGATTCCCTGTGCAGGTGGGGGCAGCCAAGCAGAAAACTTCTGGGTAGTACTGGCGCAATTTGTCACCAGATGTCATCTTTTTCCCACCCATTCCACCTATGACGTGATCTACTAGCTATGCAAATTCTTAGCGACTCAATACCTATGGCTGTGAGTCAGCCATCCTACAATTGATTGATTGATTTATTTTCTCAGGGAAGCCGAAACAGTCTTGGTCCAACCCGCAACTGCCCGCACGGAAACTAAGTTTATTGTGCGGTATCGCCCCTTGCATATCTAGTAAAGCCAACCAATGCCCTTGAACAGTGCAAGGAGTCCCTTTACCAAATCTTTATTAAACACAATTTCTTCGGGTCTGGTTGTCCCAAATGTTCTGTGCCATTTACTCTCCAATGCAATGCATTCGAAGATTAGATGTGATGCAGTTTCATCACCGTCATCACAGATCCTACATTTAGGGTCCTTTTTTGTTATTCCCATGTATGTAGGTGTTTTTTGAAATTCCCATGGCTTGTCAGCAATCCAACCATGAGTCTAATCTGTCTCCTGTTCAGGCCCAGGATTGCAGAGCTTCTTTTAAAACATGGCTTTGGCATCATTACCTTGCCATGTTTTTGTTGATGGACTTTGGTCCAATATTCTACGTGCTGTCTTCTGAGCCAGTTACGAAGCTCCTATTTGATCATTGCCTTGGTGATTGTCAGGACAGGTTCCGGTCCAATAAATGGAGTCTCTGCCCCCATCCTGTCTAATCTGTCGGCATGTTCGTTGCCACTGACCCCCGAATGGCTAGAGGCCTACAATAGGTTCACTCTATTGCTTTCCCCTAGTCCACCAGAACCCTGTGACATTCTGCAACAATTTTAGACCTTGTTGCAGGAGCTTCCAGTGATCTCAGGGCTGCCTGGCTGTCTGAATAGATATAGATGCTACGGTCTTTGTTGCACCTACGCAAATACTCCTCCACACACGCCCTGATGGCAGTGATGTCGGCCTGGAATACTGAGGCCAGTTTCCCTAGAGAGATGACGCCCTCCAGTCTTGGCTGCACTCCATATACCCCGGCCCCAACGCCTTGGCCTGATTTCGACCCGTCAGTGAACCAGACAATATCCCCCGTACGGTGTCGAGCTATTTTATCCCGCTGCTCCCTACTTCGAATTGTTATATTGAAAGGCTTGTTGAAGCAGTATGGGGTTATAATATAGTCGGCTGGCATTTTCCCAAACTTTTCTATATTTACCTCACTATTTTAGTGTGTGATTCTGGATATCACAAAGAGTTCCAGTTTTTGCCAGTTTTGAGTCTGTATGCACCAGACGCTACCTCCGTCTTGACGCACATCCTACAATAGTTACCTCGATTTGTTAGCAGAATTCCTTGTTTCGTTTCCACACGATCCACAGCTTCTGTGTCAGGTTTAATCATGGCGTCACAGCACTTTCACCTCACTTTTTCGATATTCCTACGGCGTACTCTCAATCCATAGACCAAAGAGCGTGCACGTAAAGTGTCCGGTTCATACCAGAGGTCACGCACTTCTCCCACTCTTTGACTGAGAATACCCATTTTCTACCCTAAAATCGAAAATGTTAATTAGCACTTGGCACAACTCTGCAAGGAACAGATGGAAAGAACGGAAGTATTTTGTGCGCCGTTTGTTCTTTCTGGGCAGCGAGCGGACCTATTTCAAACGGCCCGTTTGTAATTCCAGAGGAAAGTAAAATTCCGCCGGTGGCAAGAACGAAATAGAATCGAGTTTACGTTGTAAAGGACCACTTCCTTCCGCGGCTCTTTGCTCCGTCTTCGTCGGAGGAGTAAAAAAAAAGGGGGGAAGAAAAAAATTGCGACCGACGAACAACTGTGAACAGTTCGTTAACGGCCTCAAAGCGGATTTTATGCAGAGCGCGAAACAGATGGCAGGCGTGGAGACGGCGGGCGGGTTCCGAGACCGGCGTTCCGCGGCGTCCGGCGCTCAGCACGCAATATCGAACGGCGGTGGGCGGGGCGGGGCGGCGCCCAGGCGAGCCGAAATTAATTTGCACCGCGCGGACGAGTGGGCACCGCGTCGGGCGGCACGCTTTGATCTCGCCGCGCCGCCGCCGAACTTGCAGAGACGGTGCCTTCGGCGCGCGAAACGCCGAGCTGGCGAACCGCACGGTATACCGTGGGAACCACAACGAGCGAACGGTCTAGTGGGATACGGCGAAGGCATTTCCGAGGGGCGTGATTCGGCCGTGGCAGAAATGTCGCCGCGTTCTACACTGGTGTGCAACAGTTAACCCTCAACATACCAAGCGGGGTCTTCTAGTTCGCCGTCACTCACGTCATCATCATCATCATTATTATAGCCGCGGTGGAGTAGCCGAGCGGTCTAAAGCGTCTCGCTGCGGAGCGCGCGGTTGCTCGCCGTGGAGGTTCGAGTCCTCCCTGGGGCATGGGTGTGTGTGTTTGTTCGTAGGTTACTTTACCTAGATTTAAGTAGTTTGTAAGCTACGGACTCATGACCACGCAGTTTAGTCCGATAAATTAAAAAAAAAAAAATAATAAAATAAAAATAAAAATAATAATCATTATAGACCAGTGGCGTAACTAGGACTTGGCTTTGGGGGGGGGGGGAATAGATCTGCTTGACGAAAAAATTTTAGTCAGTTTCCAGACAGAAATATTGTGGTAAAACACCCCAAGTTTTCAATCTTTACCTTTACCAGATTGTTGTTATACGATTTCTTTTCTTTCGCCGGCCGCGGTGGCCGAGGGAATTGAGGCGCTCCAGTCACGGTCTGCACGGCCAGTCACGGTCTGGGGTTCGAATCCCCCCTCGGGCATGGATATTTGTGTCGTCTGTAGTATTAGCTAGTTCATAAGTAGTTTGTAAGTTTAGGGACTGATGGCCCCGTAGTTAAGTCCCATAAGCTTAACAAACATTTGAACATTTTTTTTTCTTTTCTTTCTTTCTTTTTTTTCGTTTTTTTTTCGGGTTCTGGGGGGGGGGTCTATATCCCTCTAATCCCTCCTCCCCCATAGTTACGCCACTGTCAGAGACTGATTATGCCTTTCAGCGTTCAGTCTGGAGCAAAGTACCTCTAATAAACCTCCTCCATGATCCCTTATTGAATGCTAACATTGATGCCTCGTCTGATGTTATGTCTTTCACTTCAAAATCATTCTGCGCCGAATCTAAGTACTTTCTTCTTGGTCTACCTCGACTCCTCACCCTCTGATCCTCGGATTTACCGATTGTGACAGTAAAATCAATATTAAGTGTTCTACGTACGAAGTGCCGCGGTTACGTGTCAACCACGCCGGCCACTGCAGTTGCAGTGCGGATTGTTGTGTGTGTGTGCTCATCCACAAATTGCGTGTCAAGATCATTTACATTCGACCTGCGGCGTCTTTAACCGTCCTTAGTTTGTGAGACGAAGTTAGTAAGTGCCTCAAAATTTGTGTTTAATCCAGAATATATTCATTAACTTTCAGCAGATATTCATCGAATTATTGTAGCAGCAAACCCTGATTAGTAACATCTTCCATTATTTGCTGATCAGCCCCTTATCCATTACAACGCGGTCAAGTTATTTTATATTACAGGCTGCCGATCAGATCAGAAATATATTCGGTATAAATCGGGAGTGTTACAATGCTAAATCCGAGTTTTCAGACGGTGCTGCCACCTGTTAGAATTAAGGAGAAAGACGAAAAAATGAGCTGCAGCAAGTACGAAGTCTATAGTACATGATATCACAGACCAGAAAACGTTCAGCTGGATGGGCGCCCAAGAAAAACTAAAAATAAGTAAATAAAACCTGGAGGTACCGTATGTGATACCTGGGGACTGAATAGGATATATGACAATGGTTGCGGTCCTCGGACTAGGGCAAAAACAATGACGTGGACTCAAGTAAGCATCATAATCATTAGAGACTGATTATGCCTTTCAGCGTTCAGTCTGGAGCAAAGTACCGATAATAAAATTTCTCCATGATCCCCTATTCAATGCTAACATTGATGCCTCGTCTGATGTTATGCCTTTCACTTCAAAATCATTCTGCACCGAATCTCAGTACTTTCTTCTTGGTCGACTCCTCTTACCCTCCGCTGCCGAGCTCATGAGCCTCTTTAGGTAACCTTGCTTCTCACATGCATGTAACATGACCCCACCATCTCAGTCTGTTCGCTCTAACTGCTTCATCTATGGTGTTCATTCCCAGTTTTTCTTTGATTTCCTCATTATGGACACCCTCCTGCCATTGTTCCCATCTATTAGTACCTGCAGTCATTCTTGCTACTTTCTTATCTGTAACCTCTACCGTATGAATAAGGTAACCTGTATCCACGCAACTTTGACTCCCATACAACAAAGTTGGTCGAAAGATAGAGCGGTGCACTGCTAACTTAGTCTTGGTACTTACTTCCTTCTTGCAAAAGAGAGTAGATCTTAGCTGAGCACTCACTGCATTAGCTTTGCTGCACCTCGATTCCAGTTCTTTCGTTATGTTGCCATCCTGTGAGAAAATACATCTCAGGTACTTGAAACTGTTCAAAAATGTTCAAATGTTTGTTAAGCTTATGGGACTTAACTATGGGGTCATCAGTCCCTAAACTCACAAACTACTTATGAACTAGCTCATAGTAAGGACGCCACAAATATCCATGCTCGAGGGGGGATTCGAACTCCCGACCGTAGTGGCCGTGCAGACCGTGACTGGAACGCCTCAGTTCCCTCGGCCACCGCGGCCGGCAATCTGTTTCATTCGTATTAAATTTGTAATTGTGAAATTAGATGAGTGGCTTTATTTTTTACATTACTAAATGTACAATCATACTATATTGCCTTATGTGAATATTATATATGTCGTCAGAGCTACATACACAGAAATAAGAGTATTATTTGATGTCAACAATGGCCCTACAACTAAAATATAGTTTCAGACATCCAAATAACCTAATCAGGCTAACCTTGTACAGTACCATGTTGAGAAAATAAAAAAGAACGGTGGCCGCATAGTACCTCCAGCTTGGTAGACAACGGTGACGACACAGGCTCGGTATGTAAAGGGTTGACGAGAGCTTGATGTGTCACCGACAAGGTACATAGCTTTGTGAGATGTTGACAATAAATGGAAAGAAATGTTACTATAAGTTATTTTCCTATGGTTCAATAAGGTTGGAATTATTATTAGTGATTACAATAATTAACAGTGCAATAGTCGCGTCACTAGGAGCAACATCTCTGGTTGGGTTGTATCTGTGAGATACAGGGCCAAAATGGCACTGTTAGCTTTAATTAACCCCAAATGTTGCAGCGAATAAGCAAACAAAACGAGTGAAAAACTACAGATAAAAATTACAACAGTAGCAACTGAACATTTGCTTGTGAAAATTTACAATAGAACGTTTAGATCCGCTGACGCGCGGGTTATCTGTTGCAGGTATACGGTTGGGCCCAGCGGTAGGTTTCCACCTTTATGTGACTACGAGTCGTGAAACCTGGTGGAGCACCATAGGACGCTCGTATTAGTTTACAAGTTTATTCAACTGCATGCAAGATCTCGTCGTGTAGGCGCTAGGTCGGCAGGAGTTAGATCAGCAGATGATGTATCTTTCGGCTGCGTTAGCTCGCTGTCTCGTCGTGTCTTCTATGGGCCGGCTGTTGTACTGTTCGGACGGAGGTGCCTGCGCCGAGACGTCTGGGTGTTGAAGCGAAGACTGCCAGATGGAGTGCTCTTTCACTTCTCCTGTCTATGCAGCTGCTTGTAGGTCGATGCTCGGAGGAGCCAGAGTCGGATGCCGTGGCGACATTTGACCTACTGATACCGCTGGCAGGGTTATCACCAGAGTGCTACTGCGTCGGCACGATCCTTGGCCTTTAGGAAACCAACTTATGAAGACGGAGCTGGCCTTAGGCAGCAATCATAATCAGCATAGTAAAGACGTTAAATAGCGGTTCACCATCTCCACGGATGATGGTCAGTTCGAAGCGTAGAAGTTGTCTCCGGACCCCATCCTCTAGTTGCTACTAGTGGCTACTAGTCTGAACTGCTTTATCTGAGACATGATCTGAACACATAAATCGATGACTACACTCCTGAATATCTGCAATTCCAAAGACCAAGCGACTATACGTCTAAAAGCGGGAATTTATATACGGAAATAGGCTGAAGGTATGCCGTATATGCGACGGTTCGTAATGACTGAATGTGCCCTACTTGTGAGTGCAGCGATCACTCAATGAGCCCTTTAAGCGTCGACGTCCGCTTGGTCTTATTGACTCTTGTTACAGAGTTAGCTGTAGTTATGAAATGTTTAGAAGATGAGGTATATACCATCTCTCTCTGCTGGTCGTCTGTCGCAGTCAACAACCTGCTGAATGTAGGCTTTCAACTCGGCGACGCAGCGTCTGCTGTCGTCACGAACAACTGGCGTCGCTTTTATAACAGAGGCGATGACCTGCTTCCGCCTAGCTTGGTTGGCGATCACTTGAGTAATCTAAGATTTAAACAAGTTTCTCTGTCACGATTTTGCGCTGTAACAATATGTATCCGTGCGTTCTTACACAGCCATTGTAGTGTTAAATAGCATTTTCGATCACTATTCAAACAAAACATGTTATGTTTCTGAAATTAAAGCTCAAAAATCATTACACGATGGAAAACGCTCTGTCTTTGACTGGAGCTTTGCTGACGTCATATGACGTGAAGAGGACGAGGCTATATAGTGTGTCCCATTTATCTTTACCACCTACAATATCAATGGAACAACAACAGATACTGTAAAACGAATTTCACCGGTATGAATGTAAAGCAGGGGTTCATGAATGTAAATATCTTGAAACATTTACAACGAAAGCACAAACGTATATGTTTTTAAATGGAAACCCATTTTTTTTCATCAGAAATCTATAGCATGATGAATCACATAAATAATGGAGTTGATTGCATCGCAATACGCCAATTACATCCCGAGATACTGCGAAGCGAATTTGACGCTTAAAATACGCGAAACGCGCAGCTTGCGCTAACACCACCAGTCTTCTAAGCGGTATTGCTAGCGCACGTCCTGAGCAGCATGGAGTTCTCTCTCTTAACGGCACCATAAACGTGATTTTGTTTTTGTACACATCTATGGCAAGGCAAATTTCGAATTATATAACTTTGATACGTTTTTTGTTCCCGTGAATAATGAACATAAAAAATAGGTACTTAAATTTTAGTGATCGCGAATTTATGTATTGATACATCTTTTACAAAACATATTCCTTCAACTATTTGTTCTCGACGGAATAGCTCAATATTAATACTCCATTCACACTCTAAAAATACTGTATCTGAAACGTTACTCAAATTCGAAATTGGTATTTGGCGTCAATCAGTCGTCGTCGATTTCAATTCTTTATTTAAGCAGATCTTCAATTAGACTAATAACTACCTATTATCAATGAAAGCATTTCATAAAAAGATGTTAAATATTTCGTTGTAGGCCTTGGGTACGTCCGTACACACAAGTCACACTGAACAAACTATGTGGACGTAGCCGTGGCCTACGATGACCCATTTATCTTACATTTTTAAGAGGTTCTCCGGCTTTCAATAACATAACTATTGATTTATCGTAACAAATGAAAATCTTCAGCCGTTATTTTTGGACTTTTAATCACTAGTTTGGAAAATACATTATGCTCTTTCTTCGGACTCTTATAAGCAGGACCGTATTTAGGGTATGCGACGTCCCTGTGCAGTAATTTATTTGACGCCCACTCCCCACCCCCGGCAAAAAAGAAAATAACTCTCTAGATACGCCAATGCTATTAACACAACAACCTGAATTTTAAAATTTATAGCTGTAATCCAAACTCTGAATGACGGTTCAGTTAACAACATTAAAATAATATTTTAAAAATTTATGGCAATACTTTGGCGACCCACAAAATTATTCCTCCCTGTGCAGCTGCACATGTTGCACCTGCCTAAATACGGCCCTGTTTATAAGTATCCCTGCAGTAATGGAAAACTAGCCTTCCATTATATGTATTGCATTACTGCACGGATACTTATAAGGATCTGAAGAAGTGAATAATGTATTCTTGAAACTAGTAACTAAAAGTCCAAAAATAACGGCTGAAGGTTTTCATTTGTTACATTAATACAATGCCGTCGTCCCAGCGTCCTTCTAATCAAGATAGATACATAAAGTATTGATTTTTCAGTTGGTAAATAATTAACTGTTCAGCTAATATGAAAGTAAGGAGAATAACGAGTATTTCAAATAGTATAACGGGTAATCATCATAAGGTAATGAATGGCAATGGATGAACAGAAATTACAAAAAGCTGTCATAAAACAGTTATTTCCATTTAACATTGCTACTATGCGAAGTATAATAAAAATAACTGTCCGCAATGTAGCTATCTGGATCCCTTCCAGACCACCAACGTCTTCCTTGTCACTGAATTCCTCGTTTTCCACTTGCTCGGAAAACTCTGTCGTGAATTAAATTAGCAAGAACATTGCGATGGCCACCTCCATCTTCACGGCTTTCTTGAGCTACAGAGAGCTAGTGTGAAGTAAGAAGTCTTTGCATTTGCAAGAACACCACAACGTAACGCACAAATTACATTATGTTCGGTAAACAATCATTTTTGTCATAAAACATGCAGCTCTATAAGATATACTTAGTTCGCTTGTGAGCAGAGTGGTATAGTTCACTCTGCCACTGAAAACATGTAACGAATGGAATCATAAGAGGAGTGACGACAACTTCCTTTCCAGTTCCGTGTTTTCATCTGAAACAAGACGGACAACTACCTTCAGAATTCGTTAGTATCTTAAGAAATTCATCATAATAACGTATAATCGGTATCAGATAACTAATTCTGCAGGCTTGACTGCTGACAAGGCGGATGCTGGGAATTTCTGCCAAATTTACGCCAAGTTCTGGCACGATTTTTCTATGGCGTAGCTCGCAGTCTTCTACGGGTGCTATCCCCGAATGATCTTCTTGTAGATATAGAGCAGTATTTATGCTTGGATTGTGTTGAGCACTCCGTATGCGATATACGCCGCGCCCACGCTCCTCACCCATCAAGAGTTACTGCATTCGTCACCTCTATGTTCTGGTGTTCTCACTGACTTCCGCGGCAAGTTTGGCCGCTCTCTGGGGTCGTGGTGGTCCTCTGAAGTCCGTGGTTCGAACCCGGGGCATAAGAGACATGAAGACGTGTCTTCGTCATTCCAGCTAATGAATCACGTATACAATGAATGCCGGCTAAGCAGAAGGCATTGGCGCTATTCTCTGACTTCATGTCGAGTAGACCGCGATCACGTTAAGCTGACAGGCTGGCCGCTTTGCACAGCGCACTATGTCGTAGTGGGTAGCCAGTAACTAGGCGATCATGGCATACACTGCGTGACGTCACACAATTACGATATCACTTTGTCTGTAAGTGGTGATGACGCGCTGCCTGATCTCCAGCGTGAAACAAAAGCATGCTCAGTTAGCATTATTATACTTAAAACTGTTATTCGGAATATTTCTATTTAAAAAAATGCATTTAAAGTCGTTCACCTCGAAAAGGAACATCCATTAATATATAGATCGACTCCTCAGAACCACCCCTGGCGGCGGAAAAGCGTATAATTTGAAAACTTAAATAGAAACCCCCTACTTTTTTTTAATTCCATATTACGATTCTCGTTGAAAACATATGTAACTTTTGCATAAACCTCTTTTTTTATGATAGACGTCACTGTAATCGGCGAAGTTAAAAGGGAGTTTAAAATTGTTGTAAAATGGTCATCGAAAACGGAATAAAACTTGAGTTAGATGCAGAAATGGTGAAAGGAACTGGTGTCTTACACGCTTTAAACACGAATTTTAGGGCTTCATACGTCGATGCAGAGTTCATACGATCTGCAGTCACTTTCAGTGTCCTGAAACAATTAACGGGCGTCATAGTTATAAACTGACCCATTTGAGTGACACATACGACACTGTCATGCCGAGCCATGCAGCCAAGGATTAGTTTCACCTCGATCATGGTTACAATCTGTTGCCCCTCTGGTTCTCTGGGTAGGTAAGGAAACCATCAATTTCGACTTCACGTAGCTATAAGCAGTAAATTAGTTTTTAGTTGATAAGTAGCGTACTGGTTCAAAGGGGATCATTCTGGTAGTTTGAGGGATTACAGTGTAACGAAGTCACTAGGACAGCCCAGTACCAGGCGCAAGCTCACCTAGGCTTAGCTTAGGGACCAGACGAAAAGAAGTAGAATCGTACTTCTCCAATGGCATAAAAGTAACATTGCAGCTATAGAGTTACAGCAGTTGTCACACAATAGTCCCAATGTAGAACCGTTAACTAGAAATGACTGATGGATTGTTGTTATGATTATAAAGAGATGAATTATAACAATGCTCATTTATGAATTAAAGTGTATTTCTTATATATTGCGCTTTGTGTAAGTATAAAAAATTTTCTAAGGCTACCATTAATAATACTGTCAGGTATTCAGTCCAAGTACCGCAGTGGTTGCCACCCTGATATTCCAATGAACATTCCTGTATCTGGGAAAATATAAGTGCACATTCTGCTTTAGGTTCGGCATATCGCAACATAGGGCCAATTATCCAAACAATTTCAACTTTAACAAGTAAACTGTGACAGTATCACGCCAACAATCGAGTCGGGAACCTGACTCGTACTGAGAATAAAGAAAGGTTTATTTTCAGACTCATTACGCCTAAACTACACAAAGGAGAAGTTTCGAGGAAAGAATACGCTACTAGTTCGTTATGTAGATATTATGAAAATTTCTCGGCTCTGTGCCGTGCATCTGAAAGACGTGCCGACAATGGCAGAGTAGTATCCGCCCGCTAATGGCGACGATCGAGGATCCACCCCTGTGCGAGGGGAGCAGATGACGGTGGAGGGGTGGGAGTGGGGGTTGGAGCTGCCGGATCGCCGCTTTAATAACGAGCTGGAGGAAGCGCAGCCCGGCCATCGATTCGGCCAGAAATTGACTTCGACCCCGGGCGGCCGCGTTGGTTTCTGGCCGCGATATCGCAGACATCTCGGCCGCAGCCTCTTATTAGACTGTTTTCCCGTTATTAGCCCACTACCCCTTTGTGGCCGCCGCCGCCACCGCCAGTCGATTCACACCGCGTAAGCGGCGCGGTCGCTCGATGACGTTTTGTGCCCGCTGACCGTGAGGCAACGACCGGACCTGGCGTGGAGCGTTCTCCGAGACTGGAGTTCAGCTGCAAGTTTCACTTGCGCTGTTCAGCGGGAAGTGCGGCGCTGGGGAGAGAAAAATGTAACTTCTCTTGCGAATGATAGAGTTCCTACCCTTTGAGAAGTTCATCAGGGAGTAAAACACTCTCGGCTGCATTACGCAATTTACCTTTTCAAATATAGAGGTGAGTTACCTCGCAGAGAGATCATTTCCATCATTGTTTTACCAACCAGAGATGCTTGCACTCTCTGTTGCTACGCGCTGATTTTGTACCAGTTCATTCAGATTTAATGGGTAGAAGTAATTCTCTTCAAAAACCACCATAGGTAATAGTTATTTACACGTAAATGTGTACTCGGTTGCACAGTGGTAGAGTGCCAGACTACAAATCCAAAGGTCGCGGGTTCGATCCCCGCCAGGTCCTAGGATTTTTATCTGTCACTTTCCACTTCTTTCACCTCTGGCAGTATTGCTCATGTGAAAAATACCGAGTTGCACCGTGGTTCGGAACCCACGTTAAACTGTAGGTCCCCCTATAACTGGCTGGGTAAGTCAGTTCGAAGGTCGGAGGAAGGCAACGGCATACCACCTCCAAACAGGACCATGCCTAGTAAAGCACTGTGGTGTTCAAACCAATCTTCGGATTGTTGACTGCTTTACCTTTAGCCGCGGTGGAGTAGCCGAGCGGTCTAAAGCACCTCGCTGCGGAGCGCGCGGTTGCTCGAGTACGAGTCCTCCCTGGGGCATGGGTGTGTGTGTTTGTCCGTACGTTAGTTTACCTAGGTTTAAGTAGTTTGTAAGCTACGGACTGATGACCACGTAGTTTGGTCCCATAGATTTACAGACATTTGAACATTTGATTTATTTACACGTAAAAGGATAATAAAATCCGAACGGTGCATATGCAACTGCTCCACCACGGAGACTGCCTACATCACATTTTTGCGTCCCCTCCTGGAGTACTGTTGCCCAGTGTGGGACTCTCACCAGGTGAGACTGACGGAGGACATTGAGAAGGCTCAGAGGAGGACAGCTCGTTTTGTTTTATTACGTTACAGGGAGCGATAGCGTCACGAAAATGTTGAACGATTTCAGGTGGAAATCATTAAAAGAACGATGTTATTCGTTGCGGCGAGATGTACTTGTGAAATTTCAATCACCTACTTTTACTTCTGAATGTGAAAGTATTTTGCTAGCGCCCACCTACATAGGAAGACATGACCATCCCAATAAAATAAGAGAAATGAGATCGAAAACGGAACGATTTAGGTGTTCTTTCTTCCCGCGCGCTATTAGAGAATGGATCGGTAGAGATAGATTATGAAAGTGGTTAATGAATCCTCTGCCAGACACTTAAATGTAATTTGCAGAGTATTTCTGTAGATGTAGATAAAAATATTGCATCTTGCTGAGCATTAAATTTATCCCAACTGAACTTGGAAACAGTATTAATCTATTTTTACATTCCTTCAGAGCTGGAGACAGCCAGTTGGGACAAAATTATTCCACGTGACGAGCAAGATTTATGCGGATGGCGAAGTACCCACAGACTTAAAGAACAATGTAATTAACCAAGTTTCAGAGAAAGAAGGTGATAAGAGGTAGCATCATTGGTAAGAATATATATTTATTCTTACCAATGATGCTTTTTTCTTCTATACCCATTACGTAGAATTTGGCAACCATGACTTACTAAACTGATGTTTCTGCAATTTTCACACCTGTCTTCACCTCCTTCCTTTGAAACTGGGTTAATTACATTATTCTTTAAGTCTGTGGGTACTTCGCTATCCGCATAAATCTGGCTCACTACGTGGAATAATTTGTTCTCGGCTGGCTGTCCTCAGCTATGAAGCAATGTACAAATAGATGAATTCCTTTTCCAACTTTAATTGGGATAAATTTAATGCTCAACTAATTGCAACATACCTACTCTACATAAATACTCTGCAAATTATATTTAAGTGCCTGCCAGATTGTTCATAAACCACTTTCATAATCTTTTTCTGTCGTTTCAGTCTCTAATAGCGCGAGGGAAGAAAAAACACCTAAACTGTTCTCTTATTTTATTGGGGTGGTCATGTCTTCCTATCTAGGTGGGTGCTAGCAAAATGCTTCAATACACCAGGAATATCTACGTCTAAATTAGTCATGCTGGCAGCTGTTCTTGATTAAAATTCTCGCAATTCTTTTTCAGCAGAAGTTTAATTCGTAGGATCACCATTTCTATCGCGTAGTGAAGGTATAGTATTTTGCCGCTAGTATATTTCACAGACGACCAGATTTTGTTAGGATTCTCTTCCAAGCTACACGACAAGGTGTCTTTGCAGAAAATATTAAAAGCTTCTCGCATTGAAGTTTGAGATAAATTTCGAGTTCCATTAAAAATGCCAGCCTTTGGAGAATTTGCAACTTTTGCGAGAGTGATCTAAGCTGCTCAGTGTACCACAAAGGATAAGTGCTCTCTCAATCTTTCTTTCTCTTTGGCCACGTTCGCACACATGCAGGGTCGGCTTTGTTAAATGTGTATTTGGCGTATTAATATTTACAGGGTGGCCCGATGCCCTTCCTGCCACCAGCCCATGCCCCCCCCCCCCCCAAGGAGGAACTATGTATACCAAATGTCTACGTAAAGTGTCATATGTGTGAAAGTGCAAAGTATCAGAAAGTCTTTGCGAATCGTCTAACTGACGCAGAACTTGGGGACGAACGTGGTATCAGTAATTATACAGACAGGAAGCCAACCCTCCCCCCCCCCCCCCACCTACTAAACCACTGTCTAGGCTCTCCTCGTAGTTCCGCAAGATGCTAGCAGATGCCAGGCGGTTCCTCGGCTTAGTAGCGCTAGGCCACACTAGAGGTGCTTATGAGGATGCCTCTCGTACATCAGAGTGTAGCATGGAGGGGAGGAGAGCTCGTGCCACTGTGCGAGGTCACGGATGTGTCCGATGTTCCAGCGATTGAGAGAAAGTGGTCATGGCGACAGCCACTACCTCTCGCCTCCTCTGGCCAGTTTTAAAAGGCTGTTTCTGACCTCCGCACCATCATGGGACATATTACAGAACTACTTAAACGCCCCCACTCCGCACCCCTGCACGTTTGACCGAGCCGTTACGGAGGTTTCCCGTCTATATATTTTTGTCTGTGCCGGTATTCACCTAGGGGGATGTGGAAAACCGTCTAAAAACCACATCCTGGCTGGCCGGCACTCCGAACCCATTAGTTAATGCGCCGGGTGGATTCGAATATTCCTTCCCGTCTCGGAAGTTGGAAAGCGGCGCGTTAGACCACACGGTTAACCGAGCAGTAGCTGTCGATATTACTTCTTTGAATGTTATACACGTCTGATCTATACTCACGTTGCTAGTTTCGAGAGACTGGAGACTCTCCCTAAGGAAAGCGTAATCGAATTTTTATCTTTTTTTAATAAACGTGGTTTTCATTTATCTTTAGTGAATTTGGGATGTCGATATTCGCCGGCCGTGGTGGCCGAGGTGACTGAGGCGCTCCAGTCACGGTCAGCACGGCCACTACGGTCGGGGGTTCGAATCCCCCCTCGGGCATGGATATTTGTGCCGTCCTAGTTGTTAAGTAGTTCATAAGTAGTTTGTAAGTTTAGGGACTGATGACCCCGTAGTTAAGTCCCATAAGCTTAACAAACATTTGAACATTTGAACATTTTGTCGATATTCAGACTCACTACGAGAACTGTGTCTTCACTATTCCCTACGCACGTTTGATGCTCTTTATTAGACGTATTAAACAGGACTGCCGTATTTTCCGTCAGCTCCCTCTCGTAGAGCGTAGGCTCTTACATAGGGGCCAACCGTGGTACTGCTGCACCCATGGCTCCAGTGCCACGACACATTACGAGGGCAACCACCTGGGTCAGTTGTTGGAGATTAGCGCCGTAACGGCGAGGTGGGCCTGTTCCCGGCGCGAGGCGGGGCGCTGGTGGCTGCGATCGCGGTTTAGATCAACACGCGCGGAGCTGACAAAAGGGCTGCGGGCGCGCGCCCAAAGGGCTGATAGCGCCGCGCTGCGCACAATGAGGCCAATTCGTCACGCGGCGCGTCAGCCGCACGACCGCCGACACCCCGCGCTACTGTGCAGCTACCGGGCAGGCGGCCGCTAGCAGGTAGCAGGTAGCTGGCGGCGGCTCAGCCACTGCCCTTGGCAACGAAATAACTGACGCACTCCACCTCAAAGGCGCGCAGCGCGCAAAATATTCACAGGCGGAAGTGGAGCACGACCGCGCACTGTGTCGGAACGGCTGCTAGCGAACGCAGCAGGTTCTTATACACCAGGCGTGGCAGGTTTTCTGGACATGAGGGCCGCATCCACATACGTGAGCTTAAGGCTCTGTCAAACAGAGAGCGGACAGCCCGCGCGGGCAGAACGCGCGGGCACTGTGTTGCATTCTGCCTTACCGCTTCGGTCAAACAGGGAGCGGTCGCACGCGCTGCCCGCCGCGTGCAGCGGGCAGGCTGCGATTTTCTACAGAGAACGCGGCGGGCAAGCGGGAGCGGAAGAAATAGAAAGTGATCGATTCGGGGCGTCCAAAGCCATTCCTGTATGACACACGTGACCTAGAACACAGAAATACGGAAATGCGTCTAAGAAGGCAGAAACAAGGAAGGAGAATTTTCATCAATGAAACAAGTATATGAGTGGGCACACAGTCCTTTTCAATTATAGAAAACCCTGTAAAAGACATTTTCAATCTTTATACGGACGTTAAGTTTTTTTAATATATATATATTTTTTTTATTTTTTTTTGTAGAAATATAATAATATTAGTGCAGGATTGCATTTGTTTGTCTCTTTGGCGGGAATTTATTTGCAGCTCAAACTACAATCGTGTTATTAGTTGTAATATGCCTCATAAAAGTCAACTTATGTAGTTACAATAAACAATAAATGAAACATTAAAATGAATGAATCGTGTAATAAATAACATGCTTACCTCAAGTAAATTGACAATCTTTCCAGAGATCCAATAGGCTTTCTCCAGTTTGCTTGAATTTTTATAATACGTGACTCAATCAAAAAAAAAATAAAAAATAAAAAAAAATAAAAAAAATAAAAAAAAATAAAAAAAAAATAAAAAAAATTAAAAAAAAAATAAGTGAGTTTTATCAAAGACGCATGTGGACAAAATGGTAAAAACAAATCCTTTTTTGATGGAAATTATGTGTTGCATGATAGAAAGAAGTACACCGTAGATCGTTTACTTAGCAGGAAACGGAGAAAATGAACAATGCACTGGCTTGTACAGCAAATAAGCATTTTATGACAAAACGTTGTTTTCTCCACTTCTTCTTTATTTCTAATTTTCATTCGATTTGACGGAAGTAGAGCAAAACAAAGCATGGTGTTCATTGCATTGATAGTTTTTTGTCAATGAGTGTGTCTGCAAGAGATCAGACAGAGTCACAGCGAAGCGTGGACGGGCTTAGCTAGTAAATATGGAATATACATTTTCAGTCTGAAAAAAATGTGCGATTCTTATCGGTACTTTCTATATTCCTCAGGGTCAGCTACGTCAACAATTTATTTTTTAATACAAGGCACGGAACTTGAACAGTGCCAACTCTGCTGTGGAGGCATATGCGATGAAATGTACTATCGGTACTATTCTCGCTGATAGCTCACGTTGATGACGTACCTATCTTACTTCCGAGCAAATGGACTCGCCCGTTCCACGTCAGCAGTGTGCGCACAATCGAGGAAAATACAGTCACTTATGACCGAGCGGTCTGTAGTAACGGTGTTGCTATGTTTTTAAAACAGGAACAACGGAGTGGATCAACATTGAATACGCCGGAGGTCATAGAGCACAATAGTGTCAACAGCGTCTTGAAGAACCCCACTATGTTGAAAGTTATGTTGATTCTCGCGTACGACTGTGATTGAGTTATCCTAACGCATTGCGTTCCTGCACGGACACAGTCAACGCACACTATTACTGTTCGTTTTCGGAGCATCACCTGCGACCAGCTTTGCGAAAGAAGCGACAACATTTCCTGACATCCAAGATGCTAACAGATTATTTTGCTCGACAATGCACGGGCCCATTAGAGCGCAAGCTGTGGCTGCTCTGATCGGTCGATGGGACTGGGAAGTACTGTACAGTCCTCCATACTTCCCGGACTGAAGTCTTTGTGACTCTGATTTGTTTTCAAAGATGGAGGAACCACTTTGTGGCATTCGCATCAGAACTAAAAATGTTGAAATGTTTGTAGAGCTTATGGGACTTAACTACGAGATCATCAGTCCCTAAACTTACAAACTTCGTATGAACTAGCTAATACTAAGGACGGCACACATATCCATACCCGAGGAGGGATTAGAACCTTCGACCGTAGTGTCCGTGCAGACCGTGACGTGCGCATAGCAGTCCCCTCGGCCACCGCGGCCAGCCGCATCAGAACTGTTTCAGAGAATCGAATGCAGTCGACCGCTGTGTTCGCACCATCCCAGAAGAGGCTCTACTAATGGTATAGTACGCTTTACACTTCGCTGGCAACGAGTTCTACACAACGGTGGTGACTACGTTGAAGAACAGTAACAGGCGCAAATCTTATCGCTTTTGTATCGGTTGTGAATAAATAGTTGCCACTATTTAAGTTCCAACCCTAGTATTATGATTTCATCCTCTTTGATAATGCACGTCGAGAGTGCGGTCTATTTGAAATCTTTGCTGTGTTGTTACTGACGTGATAAATCAGAAGTCACACGCTCTTCCGCTTCGAAGCTGCCGCGTCAGGTGTTTTGAGGTCAGGCTGGAGGGGTCGGCAGCATGTTTGCGAGGCGAGAGCTGGCACACGTCTGGCTGAGAGCGACCGAGAGCGCCGTGAGAGTCTGGGCGCCTCTCGGCGTGGCCGCCTCTCAGTCCGCTTGCCTCTCAGGCGGGCGCAAACACGGCCACCCGAGAAGTGGCGCGCACCCGGACCCGTCAGCCCAGCCCGGTGCATTAACATTTCAGCGAGGGAGGCTGACGCACGCCGGGGCAGCTGCCAGCGGCCAGGGGTCTCCTGGATCACGGTTACTCACCAGCGTGAGCCAGCCGAGGGGAGGAGCAGTAGCCGAGCACCCAACGCTGCGACGCTGACCAAAGATAATATAGACAGCGCGTCTCCCTATATATGCCGTGTTGTGGTTTGAAACTATCATCTAAATTATTCCCCAGTCACATGACACAGTTTTTGTCTTCACGAGCAGTTCTTATCATTTACAGGTGAAATAATTCGTTGATTTTAGCAATAATATGACTTCTATTATGCATGTACTGAGGTACATGGCCGGCCGCGGTGGCCGAGGGGACTGAGGCGCTCCAGTCACGGTCTGCACGGCCACTACGGTCGGGGGTTCGAATCCTCCCTCGGGCATAGATATTTGTGCCGTCCTTAGTATTAGCTAGTTAATAAGTAGTTTGTAAGTTTAGGGACTGATAACCCAGTAGTTAAGTCCCATAAGCTATACAAACATTTGAACAATTTTTTGAGGTACATGTACCAAATAAGGCCCGGATCCTAATAAGGGCCATACTCAATTTCTAGCATAGCAAGTTTAAAAACAGCGCTAAATGTCATTGGTAATAATAGCTTGTGGCATCGAGTGGCCAAGGCACCAACTACTTCGGCACCCGCTCTCGTGCCGGCCATTTTAATTTCAGTTGTGCTGCGGCGTTCAAAAAATGTTCAAATGTTTGTATAGTCTATGGGACTTAACTACGGGGTCATCAGTCGCTAAACTTTACTTATTAACTACTTACGAACTAGGACGGCACAAATATCCATGCCCGAGGGGGGATTGGAACCCCCGACCGTAGTGGCCGTGCAGACCGTGACTGGAGCGCCTCAGTCCCCTAGGCCACCGTGGCCGGCCAAACGCGTTTTAAACTGGTTGTTCCCAACAAGGTCCATAGAAACTGTAATAATTTGACTTATTGTTCATATTAACTTACGACAAGGAAACTTACTGCTGTCAGAACAATGTTGGTTGCTGATTGACTTTAATAATCTGAAGAGTTAATAACCAGTAAGTTACTAACAGTACTGTATGAAGCGTTTTTTAAAAAAAATGTAAATGTCAAAGTCTATCTATCATCTCATTCCACGTAAGTCTGAAATAAAATTACATTGCAACTCTTGCAGTGTATTCCAGCAGTTTTCCTGTTATTCACGTGCCCCAGAATGTTAATATGAACTAGAAGTCGTCATGGGCTATGTTAGGAACAGGGTTTCCTAACAAGGCCCACTTGCAGAGGTTAACCTTTTCTTTAAAATGATTATATTAATTACATAAGCTTTCCATTTTAATTTTTTTTGAACTGAAGATAGTTGTAGGATGTTACATGTACGATCTCGGAATACTAGCACTTACACACACAGCATACGAAATTCATAAACGTTAGGTAATTTCACCATATCTTCTAATATATAAAAATTAATGTTTGCTTCTTTCTATTTTTATTCGTATTTCACAGAATGGGCAAAGCGAATGAGCAAAGCTGAGAATGTGTACCCAGCCGGGATTCTAACCCGGGTCTCCTGCTTTCTAGGCAGTTGCGCTGATCCCTACACCAGTCATAACCGCACCTGCAAGGACTACCTAAGCACGCCTCCCGTCAAACACAAATTTCAAGCTCTAGTCTGCACACAGTACTCAAATTCGTAGCACTATGTACTAATTCCCGTAAGAATAAGGGCTTAAAACTTGCCCACCCCTCCCCACTAACGAAAGGATCGTTGCCTGTCACTGGCATTATATATATATATATATATATATATATATATATATATATATATGGCGTCTATTCCGGAAGAACAGACGTCACTTCTTAAATGTTCAAATGTTTGTAAATCTATCGGACCAAACTGCGTGGTCATCAGTCCGTAGCTTACAAACTACTTTAACTAAGGTAAACTAACCTAAGGACAAACACACACCCATGCCCTAGGCAGGACTCGAACCTCCGAAGGCGAGCATCCGCGCGGTCCGCAGCGAGACGCCTTAGACCGCTCGGGTACTATACCGCGGCGTCACTTCTTATCCTGCAGTTGTTACTGTTTTCAGATTCACAGAATATATTACTTCAACTGCAAATGGGCAAAGCTGAAAATGTGTACCCAGCCGTTATTGGGGAGGGCTGGGCAAGTTTGAAGCCCTTACTCTTACGGGAATTAGTACATAGTGACTACGAGTTTGACTACTGTGGGCAGAGTAAGGCTGGAAATTTGTATCTGACGGGAGACGTGAGTAGGTAGTCCTTTCAGGTGCGGTGATCACTGTGTCCCCAGTGGTAGTCTGCTTGCGGCAGCGGCGGTGTACGCAGCTCGTGCAGTGCTTCGCTGCGGCAGCGGTTTGTTTACTTCTTGCAGGGGTAAGTCTGCTCGCTTACGCCAGCGCTTGCTTTCTTGTGAAATTGCGGTGACATGGAAAGGTTATAATGGATCAAATTAGTAGAAGAGACACTCTTAAGTTCACTTTGTTGTTGTTGTTGTTGTTATGGGGGGTTTTAGGGGGACTAGACTGCTATGGCCATCAGTCCCCCGCTTCATATCTAGGCAACACAGAGAAAAAACAGAACCATAAAAAATGTGCCTGAATGATAAGTAAAACAAAGAATGAAAGAATGCACCGACAATGAATTATTGACAGAGTCAACACGAGACAATACGAAGGACACCAGACACACAGAAACAAAAAACGAGAGAAAAATGACAGAGCCAGTGAATGTGGTTGACCGACCATGTGTATAAAAAGGGAAAAGTCAACCACATAGCGTACAAAATAAAAAACTGTAGTCTAAAGACACGTCAAGGGGAACATAAAAAAGTATCTAAAAGACCACCCAAAGAACTCACAGCAACTGGTAAATCCCCGCAGCACGAAGAAATCGTAAAACCAAATTAGTCACAGAGGCATCGTCGCCGAGCACCAAAGACAGAGTGTTCGGGAGGGTAAAAGAATGCCGCAGTGGGGCTAAAATGGGACAGTCGAGTAGAAGATGGACCACAGTCAATGGGGCACCACATTGGCACACGGGCGGGTCCTCTCGACGGAGGAGGTGACCATGCGTCAGATGGGTGTGACCAATGCGGAGACGGCAGAGAACCACGGAGTCCCTACGGGATCCCAGCTGCGACGACTTCCAGACAGATGTTGTGTCCTTTATCGTACGCAGCTTATTGGGCACGTCCAGAGCGGACCATTCGGCGTTCCACAGGTCACGTATTTTAGTGCGAAGCAACGGGCGGAAGTCTGCTTCTGGGAGGCCAATCGCCAGAGGGCGGCAAGTGGTAGCCTGTTTGGCTAGCTGGTCAACGCTCTCGTTGCCCGGGATGCCTACATGGCCCGGGGTCCAAACGAATGTAACACAGCGACCGGAGTCACTAAGAGACAGTATCGACTCCTGAATGGCCCTGACCAATGTATGACGAGCATAATACTGATCAAGGGCCTGTAAACCGCTCAGCGAGTCGCTACAGATCAGAAAGGAGGTCCTGGGGCACATGCGGATGTGGTTAAGGGCGCGGTATATAGCCACCAGTTCTGCGGTGAAGACGCTGCAGCCGGGTGGCAAAGAGCGTTGTTCAACATGGGCGCCATGCATGTAGGCATATCCAGTGAGGTAGCCATCCGAAGAACCGTCTGTATAAATGATCTCTGAGTTACTGAACTCACGGAGCAGTGCAGAAAACTGATGCCGTAGGACCAGAGGAGAAGTAGAGGTCTTCGGCTCACGGAAAAGATCCAACCGAATCCGCGGCTGAGGAACGGTCCAGGGAGGAGCATGGAAAGTCGAGCGGAAGGGACGGTGAAGAGGAAAGGAGTCCAGGGTCGATAGTAGCGATTGGACACGCGCTGCTATCGGGAGTCCCGACCGAGGTCGCCTCTGCGGCAAACGAGTGACCTCTCCCGGAAAGAGGAGTCTGTTATTTGGATGCCGAGGGGTACAGTGAACTCTGGCAGCATACTGGGCGAGTAGTTGTTGGCGCCGGTATCGCAATGGGGCGACTCCAGCCTCTGCCAGGAGACTTGTGACAGGGCTTGTACGAAAGGCTCCAGTGGCCAGACGGATGCCGGTATGATGCACTGGGTCGAGAACTCGCAGTGCAGATGGAGAGGCTGAGCCGTAGACCTGGCTTCCGTAGTCTAGACGTGACTGCACCAGAGCATTGTACAGCCGCAGGAGGACAGGGCGTGCTGCCCCCCAGACAGTATGGCTGAGGCAACGAAGGATGTCCAAATATCGTGAACACCGTTGCTTCAGCTGGCGCAGATGAGGGAGCCATGTCAAACGTGAGTCAAAAAGGAGACCCAGGAAACGGTGTGTATCCACAACCTGAAGGAGCTCACCATCAAGGTAGAGCTCCGGATGTGGATGTACCGTGCGTTGGCGACAAAAGTGCATCACCCTGGTTTTCGCAGGGGAAAATGTAAAACCATGGGCAGAAGCCCAATTCTGTGCCCGATGAATGGCTGCCTGCAGTCGTCGTTCAGCTACACTTGTACTAGCGGTGGAATAGTACAGGCAAAAGTCGTCCGCATAGAGGGAGCAAGAAACCGATGGCCCCACTGCAGCCACTAGGCCATTAATCGCCACTAAGAAGAGGGGTACACTTAGCACGGACCCTTGTGGTACCCCATTCTCTTGGGTATGGGACGAACTGAAGGAGGTGCCAACGCGGACTCTAAAGCGTCGTGAAAGTAAAAAAATCTGAATAAAAATTGGGAGGGAGCCACGGAGACCCCACCCATGTAGCGTGGCAAGGATGTGATGACGCCATGCCGTGTCATATGCTTTCCGGAGGTCGAAAAAGATGGCGACGAGGTGGTGACGTCGGGCGAAAGCAGTACGGATCGCCGACTCCAAAGAGAGGAGGTTATCAATGGCTGAGCGACCCTGCCGGAAAGCACCTTGTTGTGGAGCGAGCAGACCCCGATTCTCGAGAACCCACAGCAGTCGCCGGCTCACCAAACGTTCAAAGAGCTTACAAGGAACGTTTGTGAGACTGATAGGACGGTAATTGTCAACGTTCAGTGGATCTGCACCTGGCTTCAACAGAGGGATAACGATGCTCTCCTGCCATTGGGATGGGTACGCTCCCTCGATCCAGAGACGGTTGAAGAAGTCCAAAAGGTGGCGTTGCGAGGTTGCAGAAAGATGTTTCAGCATTTGACAGTGGATTCGGTCCGGTCCTGGAGATGTATTGGGGCAACTGGCAAGAATAGTTTTAAATTCCCACTCGGTAAAAGGCGCATTGTACGGCTCCTGGCGGTTTGTGCGAAATACCAACTGCTTTCGCTCAGCCCGCTCTTTGAAGGTACAAAAACCTTGGCTGTAGGCAGTAGACGCCGAATTAACAGCAAAGTGCGTTGCAAAACACTCGGCAATGATGGTCGGGTCGGTATGAATAGTTCCATGGATAGAGAGACCCGCGATCCCTGCCGGTGGACGATAGCCTGATATACGTCAAATCTTCGTCCAAATCTGGCTGGAGGAGACACGGGGTCCAATTGTGGAAACGTATTTTTCCCAGCATGCCTGCTTGTGCTGCCGGATAAGCCGACGTGTCTGGGCCCGAAGACGCTTAAATGCAACCAGGTGGTCAATGGTGGGGTGGCGCCGGTACTGCTGCAGAGCTCTGCGGCGATTGCGGATAGCTGCTGCTATCTCCGGTGACCACCAGGGCACTGGTCTTCGCCGAGGTAAGGCAGAAGAAGACGGTATCGCGGACTCAGCAGCAGAAACGACAACGGAAAGAATTTGGTCTACTGCCATTGTTGCATCAGCAGGGAGAGGGGTATCCAGCGTTGCAGCTGACGTGTATGCTGCCCAGTCGGCCCTATGGAAGGACCAGCGGGGTAGACGTGCATGGCGTTGGTGGTGGGGAAGCGAAAGGAAGATGGGAAAGTGGTCGCTTCCACAAAGGTCATCATGGACCCACCAGTTAAGTAGTGGACGTAAGCCCGGACTACACACAGAAAGGTCTATGGCGGAAAAGGTGCCATGGGCCACACTAAAATGGGTTGGAGCTCCTGTATTTAGAAGACAAAGGTCAAGTTGGTTAAAAAGTAGTTCAAATTCTTGACCACGTCCTGTAGTCACGTTGCTCCCCCATAGGGGGTGATGTGCGTTAAAATCTCCTAAAGTAAGAAATGGTGAAGGAAGTTGACCGATCAAGGCTGCCAGGTCAGCTGGTGCCACTGCTGCATCAGGAGGGAGATAAAGGGAACAGATGGTAATGTCCCGTGATGCTCGAACCCTGACAGCGACAGCCTCCAGGGCTGTGTGAATTGGCACTGGGGAACTATAGGCAGAGGTATGTACATATAGACATACCCCGCCCGACACCCTATTGTAGATGGTGCGGTTATTGAAGTACCCCCGGTAGCCCCGAAGGGTGGGGGTCCGATCACTAGGAAACCAGGTTTCCTGGAGAGCAACACAAAGTGGTGGAAAAGAGCTCATCAGCTGACGCAATTCGGCCAAGTGACCGAAAAATCCTCCACAATTTCCATTGGAGGATCAGACTGTCTCCTGGTTGACGGTGCATGAAGATGAAGATGGAAGAGGGATGGCAGGAGCACTCGTCTTTGGCTGTGAAGTCTGATCCTCCGTCTCCATGGCATCCCCGAGATCTGCGAAGGCCAGATCTTCGGGCGTCGCAAGAAGGATGACCTCATCCTCCGGTGTGTCACGTGCAAAGGTTGGGGGCACCGAGGCGGCCAGCGTTTCCTTGCGCTTCACTGTCTTTTCCTTCTTGTCTTTTTTGTCTTCCCGTCGTTCCTTGGGCCTACCGGAGGAGGGGGGTTTCTCCGGCGGGGCTGGAGGAGTGTGGGAAGACTGAGGAGCCAGGCGGCTTTCTGGCCGAGGGTCCTTCAGCCGCTGGCTAGCGTCAGATATCTGGGGGGACATGGTTGGAAGGGCAGAAGAGGTTCCCTTCCCAGAAACAGAAGCCAGAGAAGGGGAACCCTTTTCTGGCTGGGGAGTGGGGGTAGCCACTCCCGACGTGGGGGGCAGTACCTGCCCCACAGAAGATTGTGTGCCTCCAGATGTCTGGGAGGCAGAGGTAGAGGGGCGGCCCACAGGGCCCACAGACGGAGGTAGAGCAGGGCGAGATGTAGCCACCGGTGGTGGCGCCATCGATGTAGCAGCAGCGTATGAACTTACTAATGAAACAGGATGCAGCTTTTCATATTTCTTTCGTGCCTCTGAATATGATAGTCGGTCCAACGTTTTATACTCGACTATCTTCTTCTCTTTATGTAGAGCGGGACAGTCCTGCGAACAGGGAGAGTGGTGACCGCCGCAATTGACACAATAAGGTGGAGGGGCACAGGCAGTGTCAGGATGTAAGGCACGGCCACAGTCCCTACAGGTTGCAGCAGCGTTGCAGCGAGAGGACATGTGCCCGAAGCGCCAACATTTATAGCATCGCATTGGAGGGGGGATGTATGGCTGGACGTCACAGCGATAAATCATGACTTTGACCTTTTCAGGCAGATTGTCACCCTCAAAGGCCAAAACAAATGCACCAGTGGCCACCCTCTTCTCCTTTGGTCCCCGAAATACGCGGCGGACAAAGTGTACTCCGCGTCGCTGCAAATGGTCACGCAACTCCTCATCTGTCTGCAACAACAAGTCTCTATGGTATATGACTCCCTGTACCTTATTTAAGGACTTGTGGGGCGTTATTGACACGGGGATGTCGCCTAAATGGTCACACGTAAGGAGGTTTCGTGACTGAGCCAGGGTCTCCGCCTGTATCAAGACCGAACCGTCTCGCAGTTTCGACATTCCGGCAACTTCGCCATACCTTTCTTCGAGGTGTTCCACGAAGAAAGAGGGCTTAGTTGCCTGGAAAGATTCCCCATCTTGTCTGGTAGATACTAAATATCGTGGTGTATATGGCTCTGTCTGTTTAGTGGGCCCACGTTCCCCCCATGACGGAGTTAGGGAAGGGAACGATTTGGGGTCGTATCTTGCAGCATTGAAATTAAACTTTCCACACTTGGAGACACCTGACTTAGAGCCAGGATTTTCTGAGGGTTGTTTCCTCTTCAATGCGGAGTGTCCGCCCCGATGCCACCCACTCCGAAACAGGGGCTCTCCTCAAGGGCGCCACCCAGCCACAGCAGCGTCACCTGGCAGGATGACCGTTGCCGGGAGTCCTGATGCCCCGCAAAGACAAGCATCGACTCCTTGGCATTCATGAGGAGGTCACAGCTCAGGCATCGGCAGTGTGATCCCTGTGCAATTCAGGGGGCTCAACCATGAGGGTACATAACAGCCCCACCACACGGAATGGCTACTGTGCTGGTGACCTAGAGGGGGAGGGGGCTACGGCGAGGAAGGGATGTGGAAGGAAAGGGTAGGAATCCGCGCCGTAGGGGCTAGGTTGGGAGTTCTTCCCCAAATGGCTCACACTTACTCAGAAATTTTGGTGGAGGTCAAACCACAATGGGGACCTAACTGGGCCGAAAACTGTGAACACGGCAAACAAAGACACAATTGCAAAACCAACAGTACCATGGGAATAGCCGGGCCGTCAACACGAGAACACCTAGAGACGGGGTTGGAGAAGGGTAGGGTGGGAAAACGGATTAGGAAGGGAGGGTACCAGGGTGAGTAAAAGCGGCCTGGGAAACGGGAAGGAAGGCCGCAATGGCTCGGGGACCCGTGCGCGCCACACACGTACCCACAAAAGAGCTGTGGGCCCCCTGGGGGGAGTTCACTTTCGAACGAAAATTTTCCCGACCAACGTCTTTTGAGTTTGAAGATTGGTTGATTGCTGTTGCAAACATACGATTAGAGGACATCATTGGATACCACATGTCGGTTGTAAATAGTATGATTTTCGTTAAGCTGACATCTTCGGAACTATGCGAGAAGGTCGTTCTAGACACAGGTGTTTCCTTGAAATTTAACCACAGAGATGGCAATATAGGCAACGTTACTGTCGACCATGTCGGTTTTGGAGTTAGAACCATTAGGATTTTTCAGTTGCCATTTGAGGTACCTGCCGGTGAAATAGACGCCGTCATTGCTCCCTATGGTAGAGTTCTCAGCAATGTCGCTGAGAGGTGGTCTCCCGCACATAAACTTCCCGTGCTGAATGGTGTAAGGCAGTTAAAAGTAGAGCTCTGTCGACACATACCGTCTTATATAAACGTCTGCGGGTTTAGAGGCATCGTTATGTATGACGGCCAACCAAAGACCTGCGCACTTTGTAACAAGCCAGGTCACGTGCGTGCTGAGTGCATTCAACGACGCATTGCACAGCTACCAGCCGGTGAAACTGTTAAGACTTCAGAAATGACGATTTTGCCAAAAACGTATGTAGCAGTGGCGCGTGGTCAACTGACTGCGCCACCGGCTAGTGACGTTTGTTTAGATGACTTGCCCAGCGATGTCGTCGCGAACGACTTAGGAATTCCAATGGAAATTTCGGAAAGTACGACAGAAAAGGCACCAGAATCTGAAGTAGTGCAGCAGTCGCCCACACAGACAACGGAGGACACCGCAGTACGTACAGAGAATATGGGGGTGGAGGAAACAGCTGACAGACAAACACCAGAAATTCAGCCCGCGATTTCGGAGACTAGGCGGGACAATGAATCTGCTAAGTCACCTCGCAGACGTAAGAAACGCAGATTGGCGCAAGAAGGGGCTGCGGAGAAGTCAGCTCCACTGCGTGAAAAAGCGACACAAGTTAAGGACAAAATTACCGGAAAGCCACCCGCTGTTGCAGTTACACAGAATCAGCCTCCATCACATAAACAGGTAGAACTTGCCGTGCCGTTAAAAGACGACACTGACAAGGTAGTAGTTGACAAGGCATCTCCCAAACAAATTGATGAATCGGCGCAGAATTCACATGAGCAGGACCCACGCAAGACAGTGTAGACTCAGTTTGCCACCGTCGTGGACTGGTCAGACGAGATAGAGGATGTAGACAAGGACACCGCTCTGGAAGATGCTTCGGAGGGTGCTGGTAACGTAAGACACGCAGTGATCACGGATCCTGCTGTTACTGATACCTCGGCCATGGAAACCACGGACGCGGAGAAAGACGCTGACTCTGAATTTTATTAATCTGTAGATCTTTCACATCTCATATTCATACATGTGTGATCGTCCAGCCTACAAAATTGCCACATTAAATATCAATAAGTGTCGTAGCTCCATTCGGTTACAACACATTCAAGATTTTTTGTATTCCGCAGATATAGATATTCTATTACTTCAGGAGGTTGCAGACATTAATTTAGAACGAATATTTGGGTACAATGTCCTTGCCAACCCAGGTACTGGTGCGGATTTGGGTACCGCCATCCTATTAAGAGAAGGAATTGTGGCATATAACATCGAAATGCTAGTCAATCACAGAGGGATTGCAGCAACAGTTAACAATGTTAGAATAATTAATGTATATGCGCCCTCAGGATCCAGTAACAGGCGTCGCAGAGCGGAATTTTATACGGAAGAGATTCTTCCTTTATTTACAACAATGTATGACCAGCTTATCTTGGCGGGAGATTTTAACTGTGTTTTGCACCCGAAAGATCAGACACCAAATTTTAACAAATCTGTGGAGTTAGAACGGATAGTCAAGGACTTATTTTTAATCGACACTTGGGAGCATAAGTATGGAGCAACGCCTGGATTCACGTACGTCACAAATCATTCCGCAAGTAGGCTAGACAGAATATATGTATCAGATAATATAAAACAACGAATTCTGCAATGTGAGGTCTGGCCAACTATCTTCACAGACCATGCCGCGTATATCTGTACCATAAACTTACAGAAACAGGGTACGTACCGCAGTAAGGGACCCTGGAAACTTAATGTGTCACACTTAGATGATCAAGGTTGTCATGAGGCCTTCACACATGCGTGGAATGAAAGTCTCACCAAGTTTCGAACATATGATTAGGCTATTAAATGGTGGTTACAATGTGCCAAACCAAAATTACGGAAAGCCATGTTACAGTGCTCACGAGACAAGAACTGGTGGCTTAAACGAACCATTGAATTTCATTATTCCAGTTTACGAGAACTGTACAACCTGGATGACACAGTCATTGACAACTACGCCCAAATTAAGAAAGTGAAAGCCAAACTACTACTCCTTAAAAAGAAACAGTTGGAAGGATTAAAAGTCAGATCCCGAATCCCGGACTCAGTACGACATGAAGCGACATCAATATATCACCTGACACGTGAGAGTAAACGAGGTAAAACCAAGATACTGACGGAACTGCAGACTGGGGACGGTACGCGTTTAACTCACCAAAATGACATTAGACATGCGATTCAAACTGCTTACGCGGAGTTGATGTCTGAGAAAATGATCGATGACAACGCATTTCAAGAATTAGCAAATAATTTAACTGGCAGACTTACCCCTCAGGACTCAGACGAGCTAATAACACAAGTGACTGAAGACGAGCTGGAAGATGCGCTGTTTCACAGTCCAAAGAACAAATCGCCCGGATGTGACGGACTCCCTGTAGAGTTTTATCAAACCTTTTGGACACACATGAAGACCAAACTGACAGAGATATGCAATGAATTGATGACACCTGATCTTAATATCCCGCAAGAGTTCAGTGAGGGGCTGGTGGTATTAGTTCGAAAACGTGCAAATAGTAAAACTATCGCCAATCTGAGACCGATTACTCTATTAAATAGTGATTACAAACTTTTTGCACGTATTCTTGCAAAAAGGATGAGGAACGTAATGAATAAGGTCACCGGTCCATATCAAACCAGTGTCGGCAGAGATAGGTCCATTTATCAAACGCTAGTGGACTACCGCGACCTAATATCAGTGGCGGAAGCATGCAGGATTGAATGTGCAATGGTGAGCTTGGACTTTGATAAAGCATTCGACAGAGTCAACCACCGGTATTTGTTTAAAGTTATGCGGTCGCTGGGTTTTCCCGTACATTTCCTCGCTGTAATACAAAACCTGTTACAGAATAGCACATCACGAGTGATTGTCAATGGACGGCCAGGTGGCATGATTCCCGTAAGAAGCTCCGTAAGACAAGGTTGCCCGATGTCAGCATCTCTCTTTGCAATCGCCATAGAACCTCTACTAACAACATTGACGGCGCAGTTAAACGGATTACAGATACATGGACAGAAGTTAGCGTGTCGGGCTTATGCTGATGTTGGCTTCCTGATCACCAACGCAAATGAAGTCCACACCGCCCTGCAGATCATCATGACATATGAAAAGGCACCTGGTGCATTAGTTAACTGGCAAAAATCGGGTGTAATGAACATAGGAAATGGCATATATTTGACTAATCATCCCCGTTTGCAAGAGGTGTCCAAGATGCAATGTCTCGGTGTCGATTTTAGGAAGACAATTCGAGAAACCATTGCCGCAAACTATAAACAGTTATTGGCTAAGATTCGAGCGTCTGTACAACAGCACAGTGTCAGGAAGTTGGATGAGTTGCAAAAAGATGCACTCGCGAATACATATATCACTTCCAAGGTCAACTACGTGGCTCAAATCCTGCCAATACCACGCGAAATAGCGCATAGAATGCTTGCAGCGCTTGGGCATTTTGTATGTCGCGCACATATTTTCAAAATTAAATACGACACATTGACTCTTCCGACGCTACTAGGTGGCCTGAATCTCGTCGATGTGTACAAGAAGGCGCAAGCACTATATGTATGTCAAACATACAAGCAATGGAAACTGTCCACCAACGGTCTGACTTCCCACCTGTTGGAAGAAATTGTGCCAACAGACCTACGACCGCCCATCGATGTAAGTCATCTGTCACAGGCTTTGCAGCACTTACAGTATTTCCTACTCGAATACAGTTACATACGAACAAAAGTCCCAGAACGAAATATGATAAAAGTGAAGGAAGTATACCACGCGTTGATGAAAAATAAACTTCGAAATATGATAGAAAGGAAACTCCCGAACCACGATTGGAAAACAACGTGGGAAAACATCCACAGCCCTGTCTTACCTTCCCAAGTGCGGTCCACGTGATATATGACGGTCAACAGAAAAACCCGACGATGTCCCGCCTCCATAAGATACACCTACAAGACTCTCCATTGTGTCCGACATGTCAATTAGTCGACAGTGATGAACACAGATTCGTCTGCATTATAAATGCAGGAATATGGGAGTATGCGAGGCAAAAACTGGCACTCATCACGAGAACCTCGCCACACGCAATATCACCAGCGGATGCCCTCCATCCTGATAAAATCCCATTCCCACGGACAAAGAGGAACGCGGTCAACTGGATAATGGGACATACAGTGTACTTTATCTTCAGTACCGAATCAAAGAGAAAGGAAGATTTCATACATTACCTGACAATGCACCATGACATGATCCGAGAAAAGAAAAAGTACAAGGAACATTACGCTAATTTCTTGATTAAAACGATAATGTAATTACAAACAGAACATTAAAGAAGAGAAATTTACTCAACAGTAATTTACACAGAAGAATTTCAGTTATTATCATTATGCATTTTGCCATTCCAGGTGAAGTTTTCCGGAATTATTTGATCGCCGAAGAAGGCATTTATGCAGCTAATACGTCCCAGAATGGTATATATTACATGTGTGTCTGAAGATCTCCAAGGGTTTTTTTTTTTTTTTTTTTTTTTTTTTTTTTTTTTTTTTTTTTGCGTCACAAGCTAAGAAAGCATATTCAGTTCCTTATAGCTAATTTCTATGTCTGCAAATTTTTATTTTATGATGATTTTTTTCTCTTTCAAGTTTTTATTCGTTCAATTCGAACTGATTTTTCTTGGCGTTAGAAGAGACAATAATAATGCAGAAATGGACATTAACAGTAGTGTGTAGCTACGCAGAAGTGACAACATCGTTTTATCTTCAAAGAAATATTTTGTTTAAAGGCATAGAAGCCGGGCCGAGAAGGCACCAATTGGCGAGCGGAAGGACGGGTTGAAGGGGAGGAAGGAGACGCGAAAAAAAAAAAAAAAGTGGTGTAGGGGTCAGCACAACTGCCTACAAAACAGGAGACCGGAGTTCAAATCCCGGCTGTGTACACATTTTCAGCTTTGCCCTTTCGTAGTTGAAGTCATATATTCTGTGAATAAGAAAACAATAACAACTTCAGGATCAGAAGTGACGTCTGTTCTTTCGGCATAGACCCCACATGTACATATGAGTAATAGAACAAGATTCCAGAACAAAAGAATGGTAAGCTTATTATGGTTGTACCGGGCTATAAACTAAGATCCACCGTTCTGGGACTGAAAAGAAGGAAAATAAGACTGTCTTATAGTAAGTCTAACGGGAACTTCAAATTCATCTACATAAGATGGGACTGGAGGAAGCTGTTCCAAGTTGTAGTGTTTGGGGTGTGGCTAATGAAACTGCAGCTCATTCATTCTTCCACTGTAAAGCACTAGAAGCAAGAAGACACAGAATATTTGGGTCACAAATCCCTGAGGAAATAGCGTCTAATATGGATCTAGGTAAGGTACGGAGCTTCTGCAGTTCTTTATGCGTACTAAATTGCTTTACTACTTAAAAAGGGCAGACAAACCGCACAATAAACTCACGTTTCGGTGTGGAAAGCTGCGGCACGTAGTCGCTGGTGTTTTATTTCTCTGAACAACCCTAATCTAATCTAAACTGTGTAGCTCATACGTGAGTGCGAAAGTGTGACGCAGGGGAGGGCGGGGAGTGTGCCTCGCGGCCCCGCAGCGAGCATAATGCATTCTGGTCTGGCATCCTGCCCCGCATAATGTAGGCCCCGCGTTCTCGATCCCGGGGCATCTAACTCACCCCCGTCTGTGCATATTTAATGGCGCTGGCAACTGCGGGAATAGCTCGCCCGTAGAACAAGGTGCAGCTAATTCACCGGTGACCTCGTTTAGCCGTGCGTCATGCAACTCTAACAGCTACAACGTGTAACATGCTCCTGTGCGCCGTTGCGGAATTCAGTCAGTCAAGAAGCCCAAAGCGGTGTGGTACAGGTAGTTTCTGTTAGGAGAGAGGTGCCCACTGCTAAAACATGCTGCTAACTACGAGGAGCGCCGGCCGCGGTGGCCGAGGGGACTGAGGCGCTTCAGTTACGCTCTGCACGGCCACTACGGTCGGGGATTCGAATCCCCCCTCGGGCATGGATATTTGTGCCGTCCTTAGTCTTAGTTAGTTCATAAGTAGTTTGTAAGTTTAGGTACTGATGACCCCGCAGTTAAGTCCCATATGCTATACAAACATTTGTAAACAAACTACGAGGTGAAGTTGGAAAATAAGCTTCCCCTGTCAACTGTAGGCAGATCTGTGTATGAAAGGAAAAAAAAAAAATAGAATGAGACATTAAAGATAAAAATATTTACTTTTCTACATAATTTCCAAGTACATTGAGACACTTGTCAAACCGCTGTATAAGCTTCATAAAGCAGTCCAGGAAAAAAAAAAAAAAAAAAAAAAAAAAAAAAAAAAAAAAAAAAAAAGCAGGGCGTTGCATACGGCAGAAGCGGTGAATGATAGAAGGCTGTATCCATGAAGTCGAAACATCCGCCATCACGTGTCCGAAAGAAGTTCAAAAGCACTCCGTCTGCAGGTAAAGTGCTACTCATCGTTTTCTGGGATGCCCAAGGAGTTTAGTTGTTTGACATTTTTGGAGGATGCAACCATCAATGATGCGCGGTATTGTGCCATTCTGTCGTTCTGCTGTTGGATGACAATGGGAGACCCCCTTTGACGACGGCAACGCAAAACCGTATTGCAACTCTTGGTTGGTAGCGTCTATACCATCCGCCATATAGTCCTGCCTTCGCACCAAATGACTTCCATCTGTTTCCAGCGTTGTACGAAGGCGCGTTGGAAGCAATGATGACATCAAACAAGCTGTTCAACGCTTCTTCCACATGCAACGTTTTCCCTGGAAGGCTTTTTGAAGCTTTTATCGCGGTATGAAGGAAGCCTTATTGTACTTTGAAATTATGTAGAAAAATAAAGGTATATCTTATCTTTAATGTCACATTCTATTATTCTATTATTTTCCTTTCATACGCAACTCTGACTACAGTCGACAGGGGAAACGTATTGTGCAGCTCCCCCTCGTAAATTCATCTGCTTTGTTCCCCTAACACCGCAGTCCAAACTAGAAGTTGCAAATACTTTCACACGTATTCCCTTTATTTTGAGAAGATCAGTCTCAACCCCTTACGAATCGTCGTTTTTATCCACGTTCATTACATCCTTCCTAGAAAGAAACAAGTAACACTATTGTACCCAATAATTCGTTTCGGACATCGGGAGACGATATGCAAGTGAAGTTCCAGTAGACTGAATCGGTCGTACGGATATTTCTCACTAACAAGTGCGAGGCAAAAGTATATACACAGTCAAGTACTAATAGCACAGTCAGGATAACAACATGGAACTATCCAACTGTTGCCAGGAAACAAAAAGGACTGAGTCATTTTACAATCGCTAATGGGTATGTTTACAGTTTTGACGGTGTGCAATAATTCTACAACGTTCTTAAATATGTTCAATTAGAACTGGTGAACTGTAGGTATACCTCGAGCTCCAAAATTTCACCAATTTTCCCCCTTTTTCTGCTGTGTAAGATGTTTAGCTGGATTTCTTTGACATTTACTTTATTTCCACAAATGTTACTTGGCTAGCTACCTCTGAGTACAAGTGTCAGAAGAAGACGCAACGACGGATTCTTTGCTACCTGTTCATGGATGAAACCATGTTCCTGTTTGGCTAATGAATAATGTAGCACAGCATTGACAATAGTGCATGTCACCTTTCTCAGTTTTGCTCCAGCGTTATCCATGTTGGGCGAATCTTGCCGTCTTAAACTGTTAGCGGACAACCGTTTTCTTGAGTCAGCAGGTAATTTTTTTGGAATATTTTTCGAAACTTAATCAAGGGACATATCTTAGACTCGGCATGTATTTTCACTTTATGTCATACCCCATTCAGTGAAAGTGATCTCAATGAGTATTAAAGTATGTCAGAAACGTATTAGCCCCTTTTGTGAGCATTTCTTTTCATTCTTTCCGGTCACGAGAAAATACGTGATGAGTATTAATCGAAGGCATCTTTTATCACAAAGAGAACAGATCCTGCCCGAACGCGCTGGACAATGACGGCTTCTTTAAGACAGATGCTCTATCCAGTAAGCCAATTCAAAACAGCAGAAACTACCCTGGCACTCCCTCTGCCTGACACAAATTCTCAACATATATCCTACAGTAATATCGTAGAGTCTCTTGCAAATTATTCTCGTTTACTCGCAGAAAGAAATCGAGTTTCACGAACATCCGCTCTGAAATGTAAGTAAGGATCGCGTTGTCACTGCTAAAATCTCCTTATCAGTAGTCATTTGACATCGTGAGAACTCACGGACTTCGAACATTGTATGGTGAATGAGTGTCATTTGTGTCCGAAGTCTGTATGCGACATTTCCACACCCTAAACACCCCTGGGTCGACTGTTTCTGATGTGGTAGTGAAGTGGGAACGAGAAGGGACACGTACAGCAATACAGCATACAGGTCGACCTCATCTGTTGACGAAGAAGGTTGTAGAGTGAAGTAGGCGGGCATCTATCCATAGCATCACACATGAATTCCAAACTGCATTAGTATATACTCCAAGTACTAAGGTTAGGCGGGAGGTTAAAGAACTTGGATTTCATTGTCGAGCGGTTACCCGTAAGTCACATATCACACAGGTTAACGCCAAACGTCACCCTTGGTCTAAGAAGCGTAGTCTTTGAACGGTTGAACAACTGGAAAAACGTTGCGCAGAGTGGCGAATCACAGTACACAATGTGGCGGTCCGATGGCAGGGTGTCGGTATGGCGAATGCCCGGTGAACGTCATCTGCCAGCGTGTCTAATGCCAACAGGAAAGTTCGGAGGTGGTCATGTTTTTCGTGAATTGCGCCTTCTTGCTTCCCAGTGTTGAAGAGCAATTAGTGGATGGTGACTGCACCTCTGAAGAAGATCGAGCACCTGTTAAGATTATACGGTCTTGCCGGAGAGGTTACACCAAAATCCAGATTTGAATCGTATAAAAAACTTTGGAATGTTTTGGAACACCGACTTCGTGCCAGGTCTCATCAACCTCATCAATACGTCTCCTCAGTGTAGCACTCCGTGAAGAATGCGCTGCCATTCCCCAAGAAAACGTCCAGAACCTGATTTTGGGAACTGTCATCAAGGCTAAAGGTGGGAAATACCATACTGAATACTCAATTACAGCATTACTGATAGAGGGCGCCAAGAACGTATAAGTCATTTTAGACCAGGTGATCACATAGCGTAAATCCCTTTTCCCTTTGTTACGCCTTAACTTCAGATCGGTTCGATCAATGTGGAAGATCTGTTTTCAGTTGTGTTCGTAACTCTCAGTAAAAATATTGAATGAAATAAATTCTTTGAAAAACCTACAGGAGAATTGAAAAGTTTGAGAAAAATTGAAAGTGCTTTTTCCAAAGTGTCCGTGTGGTTATATTGCATACAAATGTACGTTTTTGTTATTAACTTGATGAAATTTTGCACACCTGACTTTGAAAAAGCGAAGGAGATCACTGTCTGCGTGAAATTTCGTTCGATGCATGGCGGAGGGTACTTTGCTTATGGATTTCGACAAAATCGAGAGTTTTGCTACGATCTTGATGTAATTGTCTACGCTCGACTTTCATCATAGAAGGAATTCATTGCCTATTTACAATTTCGTATTTTGCATGGATACGTCCCGTCGACAGCGAAGTCAGTAGAGACGGATCATAAGCTCGGAGTTTTGGGAAAGGATATGGGAGGAAATCGTCCGTGCCCTTTTGAAAGGAACCATCCAGGTATTTACCTGGAGTGATTTGAGAAAATCACAGAAAACCTAAATCTGGAAGGTCGGAGGTGTATTTGAACTACCATCCTCTCTAATGTGAGTCCAGTGTCTTGCCACTGCGCCACGTCGCTCGGTATCAGGACTGGACTCGTAACGAATGGTACCGGGTTCTGTTCACAGCTGAGTCAATGTTTGGTGTGCAGTCGGACAATCGATCTTCCTTCATCTGGAGAGAATTTGGAACTTGGAAGAATCCTGCCTAATTGCAGGAAACATGACTATATCATGGCGGTGGACGAATAGTGTGGGCTGGAGTCGGTATTGGCGGACCCGCATGTCGTTCAGAACGGCGCTTTGATAGGGACGTGATCCTTCGCCTTTTTGTTGTGCCCTACGTTCGTCCATCGAAGTTCACAACCAAAACCTTTGACAGCAATGTTACATATTTGTAGACTTAATACGTTTAGGAAACACCAGATAAATGTATACTAGACTTTACAACACATTAACAACAGATGCAAATCCATGACAACGATTGTTCGTCATAACAATTACTGTTCACTGAATATTTTGCTTCTCGTTTGGAACATGTACTTGCATTAGAATCAACACAAGTGTTTTCCGAGCGGTACTTTTATTGTTATTTCAAACCTTAGATAACTGTTGTACTTCCAATGGGAACTGTATTACTCACAGTTTCGTGAAATTTAATTACCGCATTTTTTTGGAAATATACCATCAGGGTCGTCAATTCTCAGCTTCGATAAAGTCTGACAGAACTTGATGCACATCCGCATTCAACAGTCAATCTTTATTTAAAACGTGGATCTGTAAATAGATGATATTCTCTTGTGGGTGTCCCACATCAACTGTCAGCCGATACTCCAAATAACATGGCGGACGCCAGTTCAATTTGCTTCAAACATGGCGGATCTATCGACAGTTTTTGAAATTCAAATTCTTTCCTATTACCATCTTATTCTAAATCGAAAGTAAAGGTATTCTGATTAATTCATAGCCAGCAAAGTTTGTCTTAAGTCGTTACTTGGTTAAGTAGTACATACCTCAAAATTCTTGTTCAGTTGCGTTGCAACTGTCGCATTTTTAATGTTTATTGTTAAAATGGGTGAAACTGCTTCCAGTTTTGTAGTGCACATTGGATCCGTGGATTCTGTTGTTCTGTGTAGCTGATTACAGTTCCCGTACTGCAATGTATTCTTCGAATTCGGATGTGGAAAACGTTAAAGATTTTACTAGACAAGAGTGATTAATACTTCCAGTGGCTGCCATATTTAAACATTCCTTGAAATTCCTACAACGAGCGTTTACGTCACTCGTAGCTCGCACAGAAAAAGAACACCGTATTTACTTAATTAAATTTCATCGCTTATGTTTCTAATTACAAACAAATATATTGCTAGAGGATGAGAGCGTATTACGTTTCTCTCTAGTCCGCAATGAAGCGAATTGCAGGAGTTTCACGTGTATTATTTCCTTCTGTTTAAAACCTAAGGGAATTTCGGAGCTTTCTTGTTCCTCTGTTTCTCCGTATCTATGTTTTATATGGAAATCACGTTGCTGCAGTTTGTTTAGACCAGTTGGCTTGCCAGTACTGTCCAAGTTAAATGCACCGGATAAGTGTTGTTCCGTGCAATGGTTGAGTCGATGTGCGTGTAATGCACAGCATAAATCGCATCCTTATTATTACGCTTGGCTGTAATCGAGACAGCTTGACTTTCATTCCACGTGATACGAAAACCAATGAGAATCCAGCAGACGGGAAAGAATACAAAGTTCCACGGTTACATCAGGTTTCTTCTTAGGGTCAATGAGGAGTATAATAATGACGTATTTATACATGTTATCGACTTGAGTAAGGCGCTTTATACAGTTCCCCACATACGTTTAATAAATAAAGTAGGAGCATATGGTCTATCAGACCAATCGTGTGATTGGATTGAGGAGTTCCTCGATAACAGAATGCAGCATGTCATTCTCAATGGAGAGAAGTCTTCCGAAGTAAGAGTGATGTCAGGGGTGCCACAGGGGAGTGTCGTGGGTCCGTTGCTGTTCACGAAACATATAAATCACCTTGTGGATAACATCGGAAGATCACTGAGGCTTTTTGCGGATGATACTTTAGTATATAGAGAGGTTGTAACAATGGAAAATTGTATTGAAATGCAGGAGGATCTGCATCGAATTGACGCATGGTGCAGGGAATGGCAATTGAATCTCAATGTAGACAAGTGTAATGTGCTGCGAATACATAGAAAGAAAGATCCTTTATCATTTAGGTACACTATAGCAGGTCAGCAACTGGAAACAGTTAATCATAGAATGAAGGCTTTCACGACAGGTATCGTCATTACTTAAAGTTTCCGGGCTGAGATGCCGTGGTCCATGCATAAAACTTTCCCCTGACGTTTCGTCATCGTCTGCGGAAGGCATCCTCGGACAGAGGGCGCTGCTGTCAGTCACGTGGTGTCGGCTGTGCTGTGGTCTCTGCTATTGACAACCTCCTCAATTCAAATTAATCGATTGCCATGCTGTTGCTGCAGTGTTGACATCCATATCTTATCAAGTTTGAGACCTTCTTCATTTTTGTGAAAATTATTTCGATGTTTAAAAATCTCAATGTCCTCTCTGTACAAACGCACATAATAATGCGACGTCTTTGCTATGACGGACGTGTCGTTAAATTGTATTTCGTGGTTACCTTCTTGATACACGTGTTCCTCTCTGTACAAACGCACATAATAATGCGACGTCTTTGCTATGACGGACGTGTCGTTAAATTGTATTTCGTGGTTACCTTCTTGATACACGTGTTCCGCTACAGCCGATTTATCAGTATGTCCGAGGCGGCAGTTCCTTTGGTGTTCGCCCAGCCGAGTGTTGACACTTCTTTTAGTTGTACCTATATAAACTTGTCCACAACTGCAGGGGATTTTATAGCCACCTGGTGTAGCCAGGGAGTGTCGCTTATCTTTTACAGATCTTAAAAATTCTTTTATTTTCGTGGTTGGTCCGAAAACAGTTTCCACATCGTACTTGCGTAAAATTTTTTCAATACGATCAGTGACCTTACTGATAAATGGTAGAAAAACTTTCCCCCTGGGTTTTTGTCGTTCCTCGTCCGTCCTGGTTGTCAGTCTAGGACGTAGTGCACGATCTATCTCCATGTCTAAATAGCCATTCTTCTTAAATGTCACTCTAAGATTTTCAATCTCATCGTCTAAGCGCGATGGTTCACAAATTTTGTGGGCCTTGTCTAATGTCTTAATCACGCCTCTTTTTTGTCGTGGGCGGTGGTTAGAATCTTTTTGAAGATAACGATAAGTGTGTGTGTCTTTTCTATGGACCTTATGACCCAATGATCCGTCCTCTCGTTTGATAACCGTCACATCTAAAAAGTTCAGTTGACCATTGGTTTCCTTTTCCATAGTTAATTGAATTGTAGGATTGATGCTATTCAGATGCTATTCAGATCTGAATCTGAATTTTTGTATGATTATGTAATGACATGAAAATACAAAATGAATTATTGTATGTAATCAATATAAAAATCGTCTTTTCAGTACTAAGCTTATGAAAATGAGACAGACTGGTTTTGTCATTATTGGAGAAACTTGCTCTGCTTTTCCTGTAAATTACTACAATTGACAGTTTCAGATCTTTTACTGCATTTGAGTAATATCCCGATATGTGAGTCATACTTATCGAAAGAGATTTTAAGTTAATAAATCATATTTCGGCTATCTGGAAGGTCTATATTGGTCCACAAAAGTATATTACTTCCAATATATACTCAGAAATGACAGTCATTTAAAGGTATGAAAGTCAAAAAGTCAAGGACCCCCCGTGCTTTAATATGAAAACATTTCCTTGGCTCCACAAGATGGCGAACTGGCTTCAATCGAGAGCTAAACTTTACATAGTAGCGCTGCCTCCCCATATTTTAACCTCGTTGGTCAGCCGATAGCCCAAAAAACATGGCGGGCGCAAGTTCAAACATGGTGGACCTATCACCACTCTATGAAATTCAAGCTCTTTGGTTCTAACCCTTTTCGCCGCCGCTAGAGTATTTTCTTGCGTATTATGTTTCCGTCTCTATGACGCACTCACAATCAGTGTGCGTATATTTTAAAATGAGCCGCATGTTTCTATAAATAGCCAGTCATGAGGGAAAAATATCGCAGATGTTACTACAATTTGTATGCACCTCACGCACGGGAATTTGATTCTGTATGAGCAGTAAGCCAAAAACAGTGAGTACAAAGATGACAAAGTCACCAAACTAAACAAAAAAGAAACAGCATAAAAGCTAAAACTCACAGACTTCTAAAATCAAAAACCCAAACACAGTCACAAACACCGAATGCCATAACAACTGCCGTGAAGAACCAAAGCAATGTAAAAGAAGACATATAATGGTACACAATGAATACAGACGCAAACTCACACATAAAAATAATCAATATAAAAAAATAATAAAAAAACAGGGCATAAATGTAGCAAAATCAACATATAATTCTATCAAAAAATACACTCCAAAACTAACAAAAGCACCGGTATATACAAAAAATCTGGAATATACCAATTACAGTGCAGAACCTTTGATGTCAAATATAAAGAACACATGAGAGCCTGGAAATGTGGTGCAAACCATTCCACATTGGCCGAAAATCTAAGACAACAGATTCTCAGACCAACCTCAAGATGACGGAGACTGGTTTGATGCAGCTCTACACCCTACTCTATCCTGAGCAAGCCTTTTCATCTCCTCATAAGAACTGCTTACTATACGCGTCTCTTGGTCTCCCTCTGCGATTTTTACCCCACACACTTCCCTCCAATGCTAAATTTACGATCCCTCGATGTCTAATTAGAATAAATAATAGTAAATAAAACCTTCTCATACTTCAAGAAAAGTACCACATACAGAAAACAAAAGCTGAAAAGAAAATCTGCTGAATGATCAAGTAAACATATCAAACGATTCACTGTTTACGCTGCTAGATAAAATAGTTACATAGCCCAATCCCTCAGACTCTCATTAATTCCTCCCCCTCCTTCACAGATCATATAAATCAAAACAAATATTAATTAAACACCAAAATTTCTACCAACCTCACACAGATATTACAATCGTACATACGCAAAACAAGATTATTATTCTTTCTCTCACTGAAATTCTCGCACACACACTCTCATAAACACACACACACACACACACACACACACACACACACATATATATATATATATATATATATATATATATATATATATATATATATATATATACACGGAGAGACTGTGTCTCTCTCTACGTCAACATCTACTTGGGATACTCTGCAAATCACATTTAAGTACCTGGCAGAGGGTTCATTGAACCACTTTTATACTATTTATCTCTCAATCCATTTTCCGATAGCGCGTGGGAAGAAAGAACACCTGAATCTCTCCGTTCGAGCTCTGATTTCTGGTATTTTATTCTGATGACCTTTTCTCCCTCTTTAAGTGGGAGTCAACAATATATTTTCGCATTCGGAGGAGAATGTTGGCGATTGGAGTTTCTTAAGTAGCCCACGCCGCAGCGATAAGCGCCGTTGTTGTAATGATTCATATCTCAGATCCTGTATCATTTCCGTAACGCTGTTTCACCTGTATCGTAACAATTTCCCCCTTCTTATTCTTCTGCTTCAAATAACAGTCTTATTCATTTTGTTCATACACGAAGGTTAGCAACCAACATACATTTCGTTACGTTGACAACAAAACAAATGAAACACGAAAACATAGAGACTAAATCATGGCTCCTAAACACCTCCACAAAGTGCACAAATGTGCGAAATGAGGCATCAACCAGATGGAGGAAACAGCAGAAGATAGCTGAATAGCCAAGGAAAAATATGCAAAAAATATGTGAGCTGCTTATAATCTGGAAACAATACATCTCACATACACATTGTACTTGTAGATCCCACTGAATATGCCTTTAAAACAAAAGGCGAAACGCGTCTGGGAGAAAGAAAATGAATTGAGCAAACACAAGTTTTTTTTCCACCTTCAGAAACGAAGAATTTCGGCGCTGAATCACCTAACGTTTTAAGCACCATTTTTAATTCTATCATCGGATAAAATTTCGTTTTCGCTAGTTTTGTAGCAAAATAATATACCCGACAATACAGTTGGAATATCTACTTGGGGCTGGTGCCACCGACGTGAAGATTCCGCCCGCTGTCTCATTTACATACGACCCTCCGTCCCCCCGCGCCTCCAGTGGATCTGCTGGTCTTGGGGTGCTGTTCCCCCACAGTGTTAAGTCTCTCCGAGTGAAAAGCCGTCAACCGTAACGCGCCCATTAACTCTCCTGCCGACACCCTACAGCTCACCGCTACTTTCTTGGACAAGATCAAAGAAGTTTCCATCAAGTCAGCCTGATTTCGTAGAATGTAGCCAGCTACTTATTTCGTGAGACGTCCATCTCGCGCAGAAGCTCCCCACGCGCAATTACCGAAGTGCTCATTACGTTGAAAGGACGCTTCCAGATTTTGTGGAGCTGCGTGTTTGTCGTTCACAGCACGATGATTCTGGCTTTCTTGTTGCTATTTCTTGTAACGGGTGCGTACTGAAGTATTAATCCTGATGCATCTGTTTATTCCAGGTAGTTTTCGAAATAATAAATTTGCACATGACTCTTAAACTATTTGTCTAGGGTAGACAGCGCATTTATTGCGCTGTAAGCTTCCTGAGGTAAATTACCGTGTCAGGATGCACTGCTGAAAGCTAATCCATATATGAGGAATTGGTCTGAGAAACTTGGAGCGCTGAACGGACTCAGAAGTTCACAATATCGTGTATTTTTATACCAAACGTATAGAAGCACCAGAATTACAAGCTACGATTCGCACTTTATTTTGATAAGGGCATTTCTAACTTCTACAGTCTACGAACAATGTATATTGACTGGACGAATGTCAAGGAACCGTGATAGGAAGGAATACACATGGCAGCTGTATAACATAGACAAGGTTAGTTTAGCGTCCTTACATTAATACATAATGACTACGACTTTGAGTACTATGGGCAGGACAGAGCTGTAAATTTGTGTCTGACGGGAGGCGTGCTTAGATAGTCTTTGCAGGTGCGGTGATCACTGTATGCCCAGTGGTGTAATGGTCAGCGTAAATGCCTCTGTCCGTCGACAGATCTGTCATTTGGAATCTTTTGTAACTGAATGGTGGGTATTAACAAATTATAACAAGGAATTGTAGATGAAGGTAGACTTATTGGACCTTTCATTTCTGAAATACCTAGGGAATTCAACATTCTGATATGCACAATGTCAAGGGTGAGCCGAGAATACAAAATATCTACGTCTACATATTTACTCTAAATTTACATTTGATTACCTAGCAGAGGGTCCAATCAAACCAATTTCATAATATTTCTCCACAGTCCAATTTTCTAATAGCACGATGTATAAAGGAACACCAAATCTTTCTGTTTTCGGTCTGATTTCTCCATTTTATTATGACTATTACGTCTCTGTATGTAATTTTGTGCCACGAATAAAAAATAAAAAAAGTTATGGTCGTATTCTGAGGAGAAATCTTCTGGAAGAAATTTCGGAAATAGGTCTCGCCGCATCTCATAACGCCTTTAGTTAATGATGTTTTCCTTTTCAACTCGTGCATCATTAAACGTGACATTCTTTCCCTGTATCGTGTTAAGGAAATCGAGCTGTTCTTTTAGGCTGTTCTTTTAGCACAGCCGTTGCATCTTCTAAATGTTCTGACAATGAAATGCAGCCTTTCCCACCGATATATTCTGTGTGTTGTTTCCAATTTCAGTTGCTTATCATTGTAATTTTCACGTACTCAGTTTAATTTGCGGCCGTTAGATTTGACTGATTTTTTGTGCAAAATTAAGATTAACGAATTTCTTTGTTGCTCACGTGGATAACGTCTCGCTTTCCATCATTTATGCTCAGTTAGGAATTCTCGCACAAAGTAAGTCTTTTATAACGACAAGGTACAGTAGGGACTGAATACCAATTCTCCTTTACTCGATAACTTAGGCAATTACTACATACCTTGTCCTTGCTGACAGAAAGTCACGAATTGAATGGTACATCTAAGACGATATGCAATAAGTTCGTAATTTGTTTAGAAGCCACTAATGAGGCACAGCGTGCAAAGCCTTCCGTAAAAATAGAAATATGGACTCGATTTCAGATTCTTCGTTGACATAAGTAAAGACCTATCTGTCCTTCACAAGAACGATACTTTCTGAATCCGTGTTGACTATGGGTCAACAGGTCGCTCACTTCGACATCGTTCAATATGTTCGTACGAAGTATACGTTTCAAAACCCTGTTGCAAGTCGAAGTCAGCGTTATTGGCCTGTAATTAGGCGAATCACTCCTACAGTCTTTCCTGAATACAGGAGTGACCTGACTTCTCTCAAAGCGGAGAACGCAGTGGCCGACGCACCGCAGTTAATAACCCAGAGCAGAGGCGTTGGCGTAGTTCTGAGAGTGGACAGACGAGCAACTCTGCTTGAAATAACAGCAGAAATTAATGCGGCACTACGACGGGCGTATACATTACGTCAGTCCAGTGTACAATGGCATTAATGGTCTGTTGAGGTAGGTGACTAACATAAGTGCCTTTTGACAGCACGTTGGCTTGTTCAACTTCCTATGTTGCTTTCAGAAAAGATACCGGTAGTTTGTATCGTAAATATGTGAATGTATTCCCCCTTTTTGCACGGTGCGATCAAATAGTTTCCGTGCGAACTCCGTACAGTGCAGGGCCGGTAAACCAATAAAGAAAAGTCGGGCTGAGACAAACATCCCACTGACGCACTAGGCCGAGATATTCATTTGCTAAAATGTCGTCACTCGCTACAGGATGTTAGACAGTTTTTATCGAGCCTTCAAAGTCTTCTTTGTTAGGCCGAAGTTGCGATGGCATTGTGATAGGCCTGAGAGTACGGTAAGATGGAAGAAGAGAGGGTCAATTCTCTCTCTCTCTCTTTGTCTCTCTCCTTTCTTTGATACCACCCAGTTTACATTACCATAGACGACGTGTATCTTATTGAGATCGTAACGTCGGCGTTGTAAACGCCAAGTTCTTAATTGGTTCCAGCGTCCTCAGTTAAATGCTTAACTCCAGACAAAAGATCCATCTTCTGTCGTCTCCTAAAGTAGTATCCCCACCGCTTAAGACACCACATGTGTCATTGGTTCATGATCTTCAGGCAGTAAAAATTTAGCGAGGAACATGCTGTGAGTCAATTATATATGTCAAATATGTTCAGAAGTTTGTAAAGCTCTGGGACCAAACTACAGTGGACATCGATCAAAACACTTACAAACTTTTTAAACTAACTTACCACGAAGACAACACACACACAAACACACACAAACACACACACACACACACACACACACACACACACACACACACACACATATATATATATATATATATATATATATATATATATACGCCTGATGGAAGACTCGAACCTCCGACGGGGAACAGCCACGCCCTCCATAGCAAGGCGCCGTAGTCAGCACTGCCATTCCCGTCCGGCTAATATATGTCGACTTTTTTTTTTTAAATTAGAAATACCACTCGAGTCCTTATTCATGCTGAAGTCATTAAACCACACATTTCACAAATTCTGCTTGAAATTAAACGTTTTCTTTCAAACATAATTAATTATTGTTCACTTTAATACCATTGCGTAATTAATGTTTTTAAATGACCGACGACACTGGACAACATGTCTCCCCACCATGATCACTGATATCTATCTTCAGAAATGAAAATTAATTATTTTTTTGTTTTACATTATCGACCACACCGTACTGCTGGTCTGTCCACCATGACTGCAGAACCCCAGGTCAAAACATTAAAACAAACTTTACTAATGCAAAAACTTGTAAATGATCGAACGCACTCAACAGGAGGCCTGTCGACCACGACTGCCATACCGAAGCGTGGGTAACCTTCTCGCGGACCTTATTGGGAAACTTATTGAAACTCGTGGGACACCTCATTTTATTGAGTAACGCATATTAATTGCACCCTTTTCCCTACACAGCGCGCCTACAAATTATGCCTCAGACAAGAGCTTTTGAGCGAACATTCATTTTATGTTTACTCCGTTTTATACATTTAAATCTATTTAGGTCTGTTGAATGTTATTTCTTTAATGCCTTTTTTTTTTACAAGTAACCCATCAACTTTTATTTAAATGGGTAATGATTTTTCTGCATTTATTGCAGTGTCTTCTATTTTATTTCTCGGTGTTCTGGTTCTATTGGCTAATATACTTCTACTGTCTGTGTTCGTTGTGTGTGTTTTTCCGAGGGCATTTGCGTGATTGTAGAAATCTACTGTTCGCTATTCTCGTCTTGTTTAACTATGCCAAGTGTCAGTGTTCCCATTCCCCTGCAGTGTATTAGAGGTTGTGCCAGTAATTCCTTTACTCACGGCGGTTTGCAATAGCTCTCTCCGTCTATTAACAAATGTCTTCCGCGGTTCGGACTGAAACCAATCGCAGGCTGGATCCAGACTGCAGGCCACCGATAGGCTATCTATGGCCTAACCATTCTGACTAAACAGTCCGATCCACCATGAGCTGTATGATTGCTAAATGGGCACCACTGTGTTTATTTTAACATCATCATTTTTGCCTGATATGATACTGATATGTATCTTCGGACTAAAACAAAACCTACCGTAAATTACGTAGAAAAGGGTTGGAAAATGTGGGGTTATTCGTACGATGTAAATGACGTTAACAGGCGGTAGGCGGTTCCATTGCTCACCATGTCGCCCCAGCTGTCAGACGGCAACAGATTTCATGCCTAGAGTGTCGAGATTGCTGTATTAGACTTTGGCTGCATCACCCCTTCTCTCTCCCCCCCCCCCCCCCCCCCAATCATAGGACTCGGATAAAGACAGAGGAAGAAAGAAGACTTCTTGGGTAAGGGGAGAAGAATAAATAGCCCTTTGGTCCTGGTTGGACGAATATGGTAATAATGCCGCCTTTACCACACGCACTTTGGAACCCTACGAATGACACACTAGCCTCTAGCCTGCATCAGTAGCGTAGTTGGGGTGTGGACGGGAGGCGGGCTATGGGGACGGAGCTATGTAGCTACAACTACCTCTTTGCATCCCCTTAAATTTTTATTCCTTAAAAAAAGCTGTCTCGAGGCCTGTCTAGTACGATAATAACGATACATTTTATGCTGTACGGTCTCTCGCACATCTCAGGGATAATACGAGACAACAGCTTTACCGGCGCACTTTAACTGAAAAGCACTGGCCGGAGTGGTTTTTGCTCTAAATAAGTGAATAACGTTAACAAGGCACTGCTTATCACCACTCTTTTGACGCTGTTCCACGCGGCTATTTCACCTCGGAGCAGCATCTGCGTTATTCGCAATGCAGAACAGCATGATATCTTGGCGACAAATAATCCAGTTAATCTCTGACAGCTTGCAGTAGATATACAAGCTTTCAACAATGATGTGCAAGTTCTTGAAGTTCTGCAAGTACACGTAAATACAATAACTGAGGCAGTTGCGGCATCTGTGGGTGTAGCTCAGCTGGTAATCGTTCTGGCCTCACTGTCATAGAGTCGCTGATCTGAATGCTGCTGTGACTGAATTTTTCCCCCTTTTCAAATTCAGCTATACAAAACATTTTGGGATCTCAAATTCCAGGTGTTGTATCAGCTTTCATTAATGTGTATGTAGGTGAGCTGTACACGTTGTCACTTAAAACAATTGAGTGCGTTAGCTGCTTGGAAGGCCATTAGTAGCTATGGAGATGACATTCCAAAAACATAGCCTAGTAGCTCTTCACAAACTTCACAATCAACGACTACCGCCGTCAAATAATAGTGGCGCCAGCAGGTATTGCACAATAATTGATTAAACCTATTAGATGTTAAAATTAATTATTTTAACACAACTGAAAATAATAATAATAATAAATCTGTCACATTAGGATTCAAACCACCGACCCTATGGTTGCAAAAAAAGACCACTACCGCCTGAGTTACACCGACAGATGCTGCTACAGTTTTAGTTATTGGTACTCACGGGTACTTGCAAAATAAAGTAGATTTTCTCGAGAATTAATGAGAGTTGCGTCGAATGGTTTTCGCTGATTGATATTTAAGTTTTGAACTTCACGTACAATAAACATAGAGAAATTCTAAATTCCGCTAACCATGTGGTCTCCTTGTGAGATCAAAATTACTTATTGTTGACATTAAATCATAAAAATATAGCCTTTAAGAAAGAAAAGAAAACTGCGTGAACTTCACACCACTAACATCCCAGTCCACTGACCAGTACAGTCAATACAGGGAAGTGTGACTACCACGGCTATACCTTAACGCCTCATACATTAATTTAAATACTTATTTATTTTCCTTATTTTGTTATTTGAAATTTTTTATGAATCGTGTAACTGACGCCGCCACGGTATTCACCTAGTTGGGTGTGAAAAACCATCTCAAGCTACATCAAGGTTGGCTATAGTTGGAGTCGTGTAGGAAACAGCTTCCGCGCATAGAGGCGGAATGATAGGGCGAGGGTTGAGGGGAGGAGCTACGGCTGAGCGCCAACAGGGATTCAAAATGTTCAAATGTTTGTAGAGCTTATGGGACTTAACTACGGGGTCATCAGTCCCTAAACTTACAAAATAGTTACGAACTAGCTAATACTAAGGAGGGCACAAATATCCATGCCCGAGGGGGATTCGAACCCCCGACCGGAGTGGCCAACATGGAGCCTGCGGGAGAAACATTACGTAATTCGTGGCTTGCCACGCGCCTAGAGAAGGCATATTATTGCCACCCAGTGCACTATAGGAGGGGGATGCACAGACCTGCGGCAAACTTGAGCGCCTTCCTACATGACGCGGACTATAGCAGACCGTTAAGGCCAATTCACACTGTCCGTCACGTCAACGTCACGTCAAGTTGTATTCACACTGTCCATCAGTGTTCGTCACATCAATTCGCCCATCTCAATACATGATGTTGAAAGTGATATTATTAGTGGCGATCTATTATGTAGAAAGTCACAGTTTAATACTAGAATTAAGGAACAACAACGCTAAATGTTATTGAAGGCTAAAGAAAACTTTACAGTGCATGTTTGTGGGCAACTTACTGGGAACTGAAACAACATTTCAAAACACCGACATCTATTTTCAAACGAAAAAATAAACATATGAAAACATCAAACAATACTTATAAGTAGCGCCTGTTAACTTTATCCATTACGATTTGCCCGCTGACATTGTTAATACCTTCGTAAACAACTGAATTTTTGTCTTTCATTAGAACTGACTTTTTCATTTAACCTGTTATTTAATGAAAAATGCGTTATGAAATTACAATCTTACTCAAATAAACAGTTTGCTTCAGTCTTTTCTGTTACAATGTTATATAACATTAACCATTGTTTGGTTTCAAATATCCGACCTTGATTTTAAAGGGACACTCAATTGATAAAAATATTTAAGTCGTCATGGAACATTTGAGATTTACCCCTACAACGAAGTATAACAACAAAATAAAGATGAATGGGACACATTTGCATATAAACAGTACAATCGTCGACTGCGACTTGTAATTCGCGTGACGAAAATAGATTAACTGACGGTGTTAGCAGACGGCCGTTCCGTCAAAACATTCTTCTCGAGAAAGCTTGACGGACGTTGACGTGACGGTCCGATGACGGACAGTGTGAATGCCGCCATTACAAATACATTGCGGAATGTTCTGACAGACGGTGACGTTTCGTGACGTGACGGACAGTGTGAATTGGCCTTTACTCGTCGTCAGTCAGCCGAGTGGATTCGAACTGTGGCTGGCGCGTCTCCCCGTTCCGGAAGAGGGCACTTTAACGCGCTCTTCTATCCGTGCTCATCATCGTCGTAAATGATCTCTAGCCACTGCGACAGGCCCAAGTCGGGCGACTTTATAGAAGCTAGCGTGGCGTGTCAGGCGGCGTTCCCCAGAGACCTTGTTGCTCGGCGCAGCTTGGCGCGGGGCCGGTGGCGGTAACCGGAGGAGCAGCGGCGGACAATGGGTGGGCTGGCGAGGCGAGGCAGGGCGAGGCGAGGGCCCCTTGACCCGCGGCCGCCTTTGTGACCGGCGCACAAAAGGCCCGCTACAAACAACGGCGCCGCCTGCTGCCGGCTAATGTTATCCCCGAACAGCCCGGGACGGCGCATGCGCAGATCTGGCGCCTTCCCGCCGAGGAGGACTCCCTCAGGGAGGCTGCCGCTGCAGGTGTTTAGACCGGCTTCGAATGGCGCGGTACACTAGACTGAACTGGCCTCATAGCTTGATACCTTCCAGGCTACAATAGAGGCCTGAATAGCCAATCTTAGGACCCAGCGCAGAGGAAGCCATTACTAAATATATTGATCAAATAAAACTACAGGAACAACCAACGGCGTATGAACCGTGGAAAGGTGGCAGGAAGGGCATCTCCCCTCACTTGAAACTTTGGCGGGGCAAGACACGGTTTCTGCCCCGTCAGTATTGGCCCACTTTAGGTTACGGTAGTAACACTGAAAGTGGGCCTTTGCGATCTTCTTTTGACAGCTCGAAATTTAAATGAAAATAATGGCTTAACTATTCATCTGACACGAAAATTAAATAACCGAATTTGTAGAGGAGAAAATTCTCTACAACTTTGCTCTCTTATTATTTTTTTTTTTTTTTTTTTTTTTTGCATACCTCGTAGCGTTTCAAAGATATTTGCAAAAATAACGGCAATTTTTGGATGTATGTCTGTCTGTCCGTCTATCTGTCCGTAACATGTTCCCTGTTTTTAAGACGAACCGTTCAACCGATCAGCACAAAATTTTACAGACATAATTGTAGGCCACCAGAGACCAGAACTCCCTTTTTCAAATTTTTCGGACAAAAAATACGGTAGTAAAACCAAAAAAAGCCGTTTTAATATAGTTGTAATTGCAAACGAACCGTTCATCTGACACGAAAATTGAATAACCTAATTGGTAGAGGAGAAAATTCTCTACAATTTATCTCCCTTACGTTTTTTCATATCTCGTATCGTTTGAGACATATCTGCAAAAATAACGGAGATTTGACACCCTCCATTGAATTAACGAAAACCAGCCGTTCGGAGATGTCACATTCCACGCATATTTGATGATTTTCTTATTGTAACTTACACGTTGACATTTCAAAGTAACAGGGCATTGAAGAATTAACAAAAACACATCGTTCTTCGTACGATAAATGATAATCTAGTGTCTACAAATCCTACATTAGCCTCAGTCAACAACGGCCATCAATAGTATGAGATTAAAGGACTCATCTTTTGATTGATAACCGTAGCGTAGTGGGCAAGGCTTGGGACTATGACGCTTAAGGTCGGCGTTTCGGAACCCGCGACTACCTAATTTTTTTTTCCTAAAACCGTTTCAGACACTTTTATTAATTAATTTCTTATTATTATTTAGATTATTATTTTGGTCCAAAATGTTTGCAAAAACCTATAAAACTACAAATCTAAAGTGGGCCGCAAAACATGTCAGGCGATCTTTTTAATTTAATTTTTTTTTATGGTAGCCATTTTTGCATTTGAATGAAGCATCTTGTACAATACATGTACAGATTCACAACTTGGCGAGTAATTTTTTTCTTTTTTAGGCAACAGAGACTGCAACTGGAACATCTCCGCTAAATGAAAGTTTCATGACCTCGTCACTAGACGAGCCGTGGAATCGCCAACACGAAGTCAGTAATTAATTTTCCTCCCTCACCCCCTCTCAAGAAATAGTTGGTACGGCACTGGGAACAACCTTTTAAACAAAATGGTTTGTGTGGCCATCTGTCGCAGCAAGTGTCAGACTTATTTACTTAATGAAATGTAAAAGCCGATTTGCCGGCCGCATGGCCGAGGAGACTAAGGCGCTCCAGTCACGGTCTTCACGGCCACTACGGTCGGGGGTTCGAATCCCCCCTCGGGCATGGATATTTGTGCTGTCCTAGTTTGTAAGTAGTTCATAAGTAGTTTGTAAGTTTAGGGACTGATGACCCCGTAGTTAAGTACCATAGACTTTACAAACATTTACATTTATAAAAGCCGATTTGCGGCAAATATGTATTTATATCCGGACCCATTTCGCCCTCTTCTGTTTCAACACAACGTCAGAGAGTTGTTTCATTCAGAAATTAACATATTTGTTCTCAAATGTAGCATCAACCATAGGAGCACCAAGTATTTTAGGTTATACGGACACCAAACAAGGGCAAATTTTACCCGCCTTACAATAAGCTGTAAGTCCTGTAAAATGTTTTTTTATGTAAATCTGTTTTTCATTGTAAGATGGCCGCCGAGAAATTCCAACACTACATCCCCCTCCTCCACTTCCCGCCATGATGTAGTCCAAGATGGATCTACCGGGAGATTTAAATTTTCATTTTTTCTCGAACGCAATTGGCCATCATCTCAATTTTTTTTGGAGGGAAAATCTTATAATTTTCACTACTAGATGTCGGCACAACAATCATCTCCCCTGTCCTCTCCCATTGCAAATTTCGGGGTGGGGATGAACACACTACTCTGTGACAAGACACAGTAGAGTGAAGACAACGTCCCAAGCAGCGCCATGCTGAACATAAGTATTATCTATAAACGACCAAGGAGAATTCAAAATTCAGACTTTCAATAAACGCCATCTTGGATTACGTTATAGGGGGAGGAGGGTGGCGTTATCCTGGGGTTCCCTGTCGGCCATTTTCTTCCAGAACCGGTAGCGAAGCCATCTTCATGACATAACTATGACTTAGTCATATCGATGACCAGGTGGCTGAAGAGGGGGGAAGCACATCTGACAAAAAAGTACTGTTCTAGGTTCGGTTTGGTTGTTATCGGACAGACAGAAAGGATTGTGGTCGCATGTAGTACCAAACCAGGGCAAAAATGTCCCTTTGCACATAAAATTTCTATACGTAATTTGTAGTTTTTAAAATTGTAACCATAGAAATGTTTAGTGTAATACTTTATGAGGTGAGAGACAAAAGGGAAAAAATTAAAAAGATGTATATTTATTATGCTCTTATAAAAAAAGAAAAATGTATGGGAAGTTTCTTCTGTGCTTGCTGCTTGTAGGGTTAAAATAACATAAACAGCTCTCGTTCATCATTTATTGAAAGTAATGAACTGGCAGAACAATTTTTATTCCCTCCATAACCACGTTTTCAGCGCTGTAAGCAATGTTTTTGACGCTGGGAGAATTGGTTCTTCAGGTACAAGATCATTATGTTAGCATATTCTATTGTATTTTATGCCAATATAATGATCTTGTACATAAATATATGAATGTAAACATTAAAAACAGTTCACTTAGTGCAGAGAAATCAAAATGTTCAGATTATGTCTTAATGAACTTAGTTAACTGGCATATAACAAAAGTTTGAACAACCATTATTAACTGCTGGTGACATACTGGATGACTTTTATAACAGTTCTGCGAATAACATAAAATATGTGGTTTTAAGGAGCATGTTATAGTTCCAGTAATAGATAAATGTATCATTGATATAAGTGGATTAGCTTTAAAAAACGTGGCAGATGTCATTATGCTTAAACTCTTTATATATCATTCAATAGATACAATAATAAAAAAATCCCACTGATCATGAAAACATTTCTTCTGAAAAATTTTGGGTGAATAAAAAACAACAAATTTTGTTTGTTCATTAGAGGTACAATCATTCTTACCAAATATTAGGAAGTAAACACAGGAAAGAAGAGCTTGAACCACAAAATGACCTTAAAAAAGCAAGCTTACAGCGAAAAAAAAAAAAAAAAAAAAAAAAAAAAACCAGAGAGAGTGAGAAAGAACGTGGTTATAAGGGCAATGGAAACAGTTCAGCCACTTATTTATTTTGAAGTAATAATAAACGTTAACTGTTTATAATCTGTTAATGCTACATGTGAGAACAAAAATTGTAATTTCTAGGTAAAGTAGTCCACTGAGGGTGTCCTGAAACACAAGAGAGCCAAAGACGTCTGGATAAAATAAATAAATAGCAGCCGGAAAACGGCGTTTTCATCTCCAAAATAAACAACGTTTTAAGCACCTGCAGTAAATTTCCAGGGATGTCTGGAGTGAAATATGATCTTAATCTTTCTCTTCTCTTAATATTAGTTCGTCTTCTGACAATAAACTAAACACAACATCGTCAGATTAAGTGGAAAGTCCTTCACGTAACACGCATAACACACAAAAATATACATTTGGAAATCTGGTAGGCGCTCCTTGCGCAAAATAGTAAAATCTCAAGACGGCTTTGTAAGCCGAAAACCGTTTAACCATATAAAAATAAACTTATAGAACATACCTATATCTATCTTCACATATATAAAAACTGAGGTGTTTGTGCCTATATTACAGTCTGCAGCCGAAACTACACATCGCAAAGAAATAGTGTAATAGTGTTTGTATGTGGTAGTAGGTATCAGTCTCCCATTGTGCACCATGGTGGTAGAGGATTGATAACGATAAGGGGTTAGAAGATATGGGAGTTTAATGTTACCGACATATATGAAATTCTACATGTGGGTATCAATATCGTGCTCTTCAGCAAAAACTACACAATGGAGATTCTACACATTGAATACCAACGATATCTCTCTGTTGTAGTAGTACAAATTCTTCCGTTGTACACCATAGCAGTTCCGTGTCGATAGCTATAAGAGGGTGGAAGATATAGTGACTGAAAGTCGTCAGCTTATATAAAATTCGGAGTGAAGACCAGTGATGACTTTTGACACTATAATAGCAAAGAGGTTATAGAAAGCGATACGTGATACACGTCCTCCAGTTGTTTTTCTGCGACAAGCGTAAAAGAAATAAAGAAAGTGCTTATTGCAGTTTGAAAAATAAAACTGCCAAGAAAGATGCCAAACCGTAAGAAAGAAATTTCACGTTCACAATTCGTTTCTCAAAGACAGAAAAAGGTGCTGAATAGTGAATCTACAAACGATAGGAACTTGACATATGTAAACGTTTGTTATCTTACATTGTAGGAATCATCAATTGCTATTAAGGGAATTTTGAAGCAAGTAATCCAAAACTTCGCTTTTAGATTTTGATTGGAATTTTAAAAACACGTGTTTCGATATGTTTGGAAATTCCACCATGAAGCGGGTAAAATAAGGGAAAATCTTTTAAGGGAGCTAATAAGACAATTCTGATGCTAGAAGTGCGAAAATTTGGATTTGGAACCACATTTGGTTGGGATAAGGGGACTACACTACTGAGGTTATCAGTCCCCCGGTGGGGACGGAAAAGAGTGAGGATAGGAAAGTTGGGGAGGGGAAAGTAAATTCAGTACGGGAAGTAAAGAAGGAAGGAAGACTGCATTAGCTCGGAGCCCCGTGCTCGCCACGCACCCACTCATGAAAGAACCGTGAGCCCCTAAGCGGTTGGAACCATTGTTTCGGGATGTTTTCATTTATGACATCAATGGTAATTTGTATCAAAATACTTGATTAGGAAAGCATTTTTAAAGATAAATCTATGAAAGTATATATTTAGAAGCAGAAACGACCAATGCAGAGTATCCAGTCTACGCGTGCTAAGCAGCAGGATTAAGCTACTTGTGATTTCCACCCACATCCACACACATACTCCGCAATTCATCGTAAGGTGCGTGGCGGAGGGTACACTGTACCACTACTAGGCATTTCCTTTCCTATTCCAGTCCCAAATTGAACGAGGAAAAAACGAATGCCTATATGCCTCCGTACGAACCCTAATTTCTCTTATCATGTCTTTGTGATCTATACGCGAAATGTAAGTAGGCGGCAGCAAGATCGTACTCCACTCAACTTCAAATTCCGGCCCTCTAAATTTACTTAACATAAATTCACGAAAAGAACGTCGTGTTTCTTCCATCGATCCCCAATTGAGTTGCCGGAGCATTTCCGTGACACTCGCGCATTGGTCGAACCTACCGGTAACAAATGTAGCTGCTCGCCTCTGAACCGACTCTATGTCTTCCTTTAAACTGATCTGCTGCGGGTCCCAAACCCTGGAGCAATACTCAAGACGTGGTCGTACAAGCGTTTTATACGCGGTGTCCTTTACAGGTGAAGTACATCTTCCCAAAATTCTCCCAATAAACCGAAGTCGGCTGTCCGCCTTACAACTGTCCTTACATGCTCGTTGCATTTCATATCGCTCTGCTATGTTACGCCTAGATATTTGAACGACGCGACAGCATGAAGCCCACTACTAATGCTGTATTCGAACATTATGGGATTGTTTTTTCTACTCATGCGCATCACCTTACATTTTTTTTTTTTTTTTTTTTTTTACATTGAGAGCTAGCTGTCATTCTTCGGACCAACTAGAAATTTTGTCTAAGTCATCCTGTATGCTATTACAGTCAGTTACAGACGACACCCTCCCATACACCACAGAATCATCAGCAAACAGCCGCAAATTACAACTTACTCTGTCCATCAGATCATTTACCTAGATAGAAAATAATAGCGGTCCTATCACACTTCCCAGGCGTACGCCTGACGATACACTCGTCTCTGATGAACACTCGCCGTCGAGAACAACGTACTGCGTTCTATTACTTAGGAAGTCTTCCAGCCAGTCACAGATCTGTGAGCCTATTGTATAGTAGCCGAGCAGTCTAAAGAGTCTCGCTACGGAGCGCGCGATTGCTCGCCGTGGAGGTACGTGTCCTCCCTGGGGCATGGGTGTGTTTGTTTGTCCTTAGGTTAGTTTACCTAGGTTTAAGTAGTTTGTAAGTTACGGACTGATGACCACGTAGTTTGGTCCGATAGATTTAAGGGTAAAAAAAACCTATTCCATAAGCTCGTATCTTCGTTAGCAGTCTGCAGTGTGGCACCGCGTCGAACGCCTTTTTGAAGTCGAGAAAAACACAATCCGCCTGTTGCCCTTCATTCATGGCTCGCAAGTTGTCATGTGAGAAAAGGGCAAGCTGATTTTCACATGAACGATGTTTCCTAAACCTGGGCTGATTCATGGAAAGAAGCTTTTCCGTTTCAAGGAAATTTATTATATTCGAATTTAAATTTAGGAAAAAAGCTGTCGTTCGATGGTTGCAAGTAGCCGTTGAAGCGATACCAGGAGGCCGTCAGTGTTGACACTGCAGCGCCCGCGAGGTGTGTTGTGCGACGTAATCACGGCAGCGGTGGCGCCGGGGCAGCCAGCCAAGTGCCGGCGCGGTGAGCAGGGCGGGGCGGGGCTTCCCACCACTTGACCCCCACACCGGCTGGCGGCCATCCCGACAACACCTGCCGCCGCGCCGCTTAACTGCACGGCACCTGTCGTGACTCACACCGAGCGACGAGGGCTGTCGACATGGCACCTGGAATCGATTCCACATATCTAGATTCCCGGTAGGCTTTTCACACATTACCTCACAAGCGGCTTCCAATAATGTAAAAAATATATAAAATAGCCAAGATCGCTTATCATCAATTTTTATTAATGACGACCGGTTTCGCTGAACTATTTCAGCATCATCAGGTCAAATAAAATATTTTACAAGGCCATAATCTTGTAATGTCAAACAGTTGTTATATAGCAATTTACAGTGCATAAGTGCACTATGTCATTATAATAAAACATAATTATCACAGTGAGTGACAAAAGCAAACTATTGCTATTGGTATTGTCACTCACTGTGATAATTATGTTTTATTATAATGACATAGTGCACCTATGCACTGTAAATTGTTATATAACAACTGTTTGACATTACAAGATTATGGCCTTGTAAAATATTTTTTTTTCACCTGATGATGCTGACATAGTTAAGCGAAACCGGTCGTCATTAATAAAAATTGATGATAAGCGATCTTGGCTATTTTATATCTTTTTACAATATTATAAGTGGATCGCCTCCTAAAACGTAAACAGGCTTCCGATAAAATTACGTGCGTGTGGAATACCGTCTCAGTTGTGCGATTGGATTTCAAAACAAGACGGATACAAAACTTCCAGGCAGATTAAAATTGTGTGCCGGAACCGGGACTCGAACCTGGGACCTTTGCCTTTCGCGGGAAAGCGCACTACCGACTGTGCTATCCCGACATGACTCACGACGCCGCCTCACAACTGTACTTCCGCCAGTACCTCGCCTCCTACTTTCCAAACTTCACAGAAGTTCTCCTGCGAACCATGCAAGACTAGCACTCCTGGAAGAAAGGATATGGTGGAGACATGGCTTAGCCACAGCCTAAGGGATGTTTCCAGAATGAAACTTTCACTCTGCAGCGGAGTGATATGAAACTTCCTGGCAGATTAAAATTGGATAGCACAGTCGGTAGTGCGCTTGCCCGCGAAAGGCAAAGGTCCCAGGTTCGAGTCCCGGTTCCGGCACACAATTTTAATCTGCCAGGAAGTTTCATATCAGCGCACACTCCGCTGCAGAGTGAAAGTTTCATTCTGAAGACGGATACGCCGGCCGCGGTGGCCGAGGAGACTGAGGCACTCCAGTCACGGTCTGCACGGCCACTACGGTCGGGGGTTCGAATCCCCCCTCGGGCATGGATATTTGTGCCGTCCTTAGTCTTAGGTAGTTGATAAGTAGTTTTTAAGCTTAGGGACTGATGACCCCGTAGATTAAGTCCCATAAGTTCTACAAACATTTGAACATTTTTTTAAGACGGATACAGTTAGTGGTATTTGAGCGAAACTCGTGGTGTGAAATGGACAAGATATATGCAGTTTGCCATGAAAGTGTAGTAGGGTTGCTAATGTTCCTTGGCTTCATAAACGATTTACGAACCAATTCGAGCAGCTGTCTGAAACTGTTCACGCATGATCTGTTGATTACCGGTTAGTAAAATCGCCCGAAGATCAAAATAGACTTGCGCATAATAGTTCGCGATCGGGAGCGCTCACTTTAGTTCGCGGCTCCGGCGCGAACTAGTTCGTTCTTTTAGTTGGTCCGCTCATAGTGACGGCTGAGCGGCGTGGTCTGCGCCTGCAGGTGGAGGGAGAAGTTCCCCCACCTAGCTGCTTCATGCGCTTGCTTCTTGAGCCGCTAACGATATCACGCAAACCAAAAGAAATACTTTGTGGATATTTTCTTCCGTTTAAGTTCAGAATTATCTCTGTATCTTGGCATTATGGAATTTATTAGATATTGCAGAGTGCAGAAATATTCGTAGTAAAAAAAATTGTAGCACTGAACTATGTAATCTAGCAGGTAGACGCTAACCTCGAAATGGCTCTCATCAGCAGAAGGCAAACACGTGATTTTTAATTTTGTTTGCGACCTATCGCGCATATTTAACTTCGCGAACTATCGCGCATCTTTTAGTTCGCGTCCTATCACGCATATTTTAGTTCGCGACCTATCGCTCATATTTTAGTTCGGAACCGGTAGCTCTCCTTCTAGTTCGCAGCTCGGCGGTGAAGTAGGTCGCTCTTTTTAGTTCGTCCGCTCGTTTTGGCTTTTACTACCTCTACTAAAACTACAGCTGAGCTGCATCTCAGCTCGAAATGACGGCAACTGGCGGAAGAGAATCTCGCGATTCTGCGCGCTCTCGCATCCTCTCGCTGTTACCCCTCAGTCTTCGGAAAAGAAGCCGACGAACTAAGAGGCGAGGGATCTGCGAACTAGTTCGAGTAGTTCGCCTGTGGGAGCGCTCTTCCGAACTAGTTCGTTCGTGAACTACACAAGACTAGATCAAAACCAACTGATAAACGATTTTGACATATTTGGATAGTGAAAACAGTGGCGTATACTAGTGTTGGAACGTAAATAGTGGCAAAACTGATGTGGAGACACTATGCAATGGAATCTTCTATTGTCGCTGATAGCACATGTTCTTGACGTACCTAGCTTACCTCCGAGCAAATGGACTCGTCCGTCCAACCTCATCGGCGTGCACACACTTTTGAACAAGCAGTCTAATGTAACTGTTTCACTATGTTTTCGGAACAGTAACATCGAAATTGGATCAAGATCGAATGTGCCAGATGTAGTACAGCACGACAGTGTCATCAAGGTTTTCAAGAGACATAAGAGAGGAAAGTTCTAAGGAGTTTTCTCTGCTACATATTTGGTTATTCAGTTTTCGAATCAGATGAACGTTTTGTTTCGAATTACAATTACATAAAAGACGGCTTTCTTTAGTGTTAGTGACGAATTTTTGTCCGAAAAAATTTAGAAAACGGAGGTTCTGGTGGCCAACTATTATGTCTGTAAAATTTGGTGCTGATCGGTTGAACAGTTCGACCCAAAAAAGTTGGGACACGCTACGGACAGACAGACAGACAAGAATTTTCTCCTCTACAAATTTGTTTATTAATCAGATTCATGGTTAAGCCGTTGTTGTCATTTAAATTTTAAATTTAGAGTTGTCAAAAGGCGATCTCAACACTTTTAGTGTTACTACCGTAACATAAAGTAGGCCAAAAATAAATAAATAAATAAATAAATAAGAATAAAAATATTAATAATAGTAATAATAATAATAAATAAATAAATGTCGTTTTCACATTTTCAGAAAAGAAATATAATAATTTACCTCATTTCTATATAAGTATTAGGAGGTTTTCCTCATGCTTATCTTTACAATAGTCTGCCGCCGCGGTGGAGTAGCCGAGCGGTGTAAGGCGTCTCGCTGCGGAGCGCGCGGCTGCTCGCCGTGGAGGTTCGAGTTCTCCCTGGGCATGGGTGTGTGTGATGTCCTTAGGTTAGTTTACCTAGGTTTAAGTAGTTTGTAAGATACGGACTGATGACCACGCAGTTTGGTCTGATAATTTACAAACATTTGAAAATTAGTCTCCCGCCCCCCGCCCTCCCCGAAAGTATATTGTATATTCCCAAGTGAGTGTGAAAATTTGCAGTTGGCGCTAAATAACGAAAATTGACAAGTCATCCATACTGCAGGCTCTCTCACGGCAAGTGATGTTTGCGTTTGTGACTATAGTGGTATTAAAATTACTCGCTAGTTGACATTTCACGCGCTGGAGCTTTTCTCCTCCAATCAGAGCGCTCAACGTCACTCCCGAACCGTTCCACGGTGCCAAAGTGGCACAACAGGACAATTAAATTACATTTCCTCATGTGGACCTCTTTCTCGATTTGTTTGGTTGCCGATTCATAGGTCTGCAGTTTATTTCGCATATCATCAATTATTGATAACCGTACAAAAAGGAGACTCAAACAACGCTGTTAAAATACGTATTCTTGCATACCACTGAGCTCACACTACTCAATCATTTAGTACAATCCGTGATTTCATATCACATGTACAGGTATTATATCGCATTTATCTGCTTACATTTAGATGGCTTCTTATGATTTACGTGAAGGCTACAATTGATGGTCGTTCGTCGGTATTTAGATTGGCTGAAATATAAGTTACGACTTGCTTGCGTAGCGCAGTATTTATAGCTTCTCGTGCCGAAGTTTGTGGGGTCGAACTCCGACGTAGGTGATTAAATTAGTTTTAGATTATTCTTGTTTTTATTACTTTTATTGAATTGTTTACGTTCTAATTCCTTGAAACGTATGATTCAAAGTAGTATTGATTTTTTTAAATTTGCTCTTATTTTCATCCTACGCTACTTTTCTGGATTGGATCTCCTTATATCGTTGCTAATTTGTAATTAAATGCTGATTGGTGTTTTACACGGCAGCTTGTTTAACCATTAGCCAGTGTGAGGATTTTTTCAGGTAGGCGCGAAATTACAGTCTTCTTTTAGCGCTCTGTCTGAAAACCGAGTGATGTGGCGTAGTGGCCACACACTGGACTCTCATTCGAGAGGACGGTGGTTGAAATCATTCTCCGGCAATTCAGATTTAGATTTTTCCATGATCCTTTAATCACTCCAAGCAAATGCCGGGATGGTTTCTTTGAAAGTGCACAGCCGATTTCCTTCCCACTTCCTTACCGTTTCCAATGACCACGCTGTCGGCAGGACGTTAAATCCTAAGCTTTCTTCCTCCTTCTGTCTGAAACTTTTCATAGTTTGCACATAGAAGTAAGCTTTATTCGACGTGATCGACGATATCGTGATTTTAGTTCTGCTCGAGCGGTTGAACGCCGTTACGTCATTGTCTTATACATAGTACGTAACCTGTGCGTAGGTTACAACATGAGATTAATTGAGCACTACGTAGAATTCGCTTCTTCTGCTGCAGTTCATTCACTGATTACATTAAAAAGTAGCTGTCGACTGAGCTTTACGCAATGTCGCCATTAACTCTTGGCACTGCCACGCGTTACAAAATAAAATTAACAGCATCTCTGAAGTGACCTGCCCTTGTTTGTGTGTCATCTGCACTCAATCCGTAGCTGGACGCGTGGAAAACGTCAACTAGCAAGTAATTTTAATCGGGCTATACTACAACTTCCCTTATGATAAGTGTTTAAAAATGATACGCATCGGAATGTTGGATAACACGATGTAGATAATTGAAACTAGTGATTTTTGTCTACTAACTTTCTTTCGTCCCATACTTAGCAAAGCACACCAGACACTAAAGGTATTTATACTGAAACGCATTATCACGGCTTTGATCCATTGATAAACAAGCCAGCAAAAGCAATGACATAGGGAGGACTAACTACTGAAATACAAGCATTTTGTTGATTTGATTTCAATGTAATTCACAATGGAACAACAAATTTTCCAATATTATTGCTTCACAGAAATTATTCTGCATGACAAATGGTTGGTATATGATTAATTGAGGATTGCAGCAGCCTGCAAAAACATCGCCATAACAGAAATTAGACGCGGTTTTACCTTGAGTGTTCATAGCAACTACAAAAATATTTGAAAGAAAGGAATCGAGTTTGACATGCAGCTTACTACTTAATTTACATTTCAGCAAATGTGCGCAAAGCAGTGCTCTTTGATCTCCCCAATTGCCGGAGCTTTGGCACACTGCCAACTGTACCCGTACGCTGCATCGTGACTCCAGTGTGTGGTGTGTGGATATATGCCACCATCGAGTCTGTGTGAACAGACTAGATTGACGATACAGGGTATCAACGACTAATCTGCTCCGATCTGCAATTTGTTTTTGTTTCCGATAAGCCCTAAGCAAATGAGTTACATTTAAATGAGGACGACAGTATGCACACATAGCAAGAAAAAGGTAATTTACAACTTTTCATATTTCAGTCAAATTTGGAAATGATATCTAACGACAGACAGTTTTGTTCGTGATCATGACCTAGACTACTAGTTAATCCGCGCATCGAGTGAAGCTCTCCTTTCAGGATAGAAAAATTTAAATTTTTTTCACTAGTTATATCGCGGAGATCCGTCGGCGGATGGCTGCATGAAAAAGCAGAAGCTCTGTCCGCAATAAAATGAGTCAAAGCATGGTCATTCAATCCTTTGTGCAAACACAGACGTTTTCCTTTATTTGGCAGACGTCAATGAAGACTATGAAATCTCAATACACAGCGACCATTGTCCTTGAAGTGACGAGTGTGTCACCTAAAAGACAAGTCTGCCCAGCAAAACGTAAAGTGTTTGCTGCTTCCGATAGATAAAGCGAAGTCATCCGTATGCCAGAAAAATCTAATTTCATGCAGACATATTGTATTTCCGTGTGCGTGCCACCAAACAGCTAATAGTGACCGTATTATAAAATGAAATTAAAGAAAAAAATATAACATCATGGCTGCCGATGGCAAGGCTTGTTACAAAACATAGACAGCTGAGCGCGTCTCGTCTACCGACGCTCTGACGACACAGTCAGATAGCTAATCAGCTATTTCTTTGCAGTAGCATTTGTTTCCCCTGAAAAATTGTTTTCCCCCTACGAAACGTGGAGTGGAGCTTCCTGCGTAAGGTGGGTGTCTGTTTAACCCCATTGTGAGCCGTTTTTTTTTTTCAAATAAAGCGGCGTGTTTTACCAATTTCAAATAAAAAAAATAGTGATTCTTTTTTTGAGGCACAAGGTTTTCCATATAAGTATCATAATATTAATTAATATATTGAATATACTGAACAGAAGGGGAGCATCAACTTAAAGTTACATAATGGGACATCAATCCAGAATTAATGTAGCTGTTGTAGAGAGTGAAGTGTATGGGATATTTCGTGCGTACACATTACCCACAATGCCACGGTGGATGCGTGGAAAAAAAAATAGGAAAACGAAAAGTCAGTGACCGTCTAGTAAGCAGTAAATCTTGTGTTTCAATCCCGCCCATGGTACAATTTTTAATTCAGTTCCTCCCTTTCTCTTTAACTCAAAAATGTTCAAATCTTTGTATAGCTTATGGGACTTAACGACGGGGTCATCAGTCCCTAAACTTACAAACTACTTATGAACTATCTAATCCTAAGGACGGCACAAATATCCATGCCCGAGGGGGGATTCGAACCCCTGACCTTAGTGGCCGTGCAGACCGTGACTGGAGCGCTTCTGTGCCCTCGGCCACCGCGGCCGGCTTCTCTTCAATTCTTTTTTTATTTATTTTATTATTTTTTTTTTATTTTTTATTATGAATTGAAATTTTATTCCTGATACCAACAAGAAAATTGAATGTATCTATGACTGTGGTTTTGAAATACGTCAGATATAATTTCCATGTCCTTCCTGATAACATGCTACTTTTGTTTCAGATACGGTGAGCAGAAGGCCCGCATGTTAACTTGACGACGTTGCTGAGAGAGCAGAATCGTTCTTCGTGCGCAAAATCAAGGTAAAAATAGAATTGATTAGTACTAGTAGAAGCACATTAATTATACTCATTTGTCTGATGCTGAAAAGAAAATATCTACATCGAAAGCAGAAGGACTGCCATACGTGAGTGTTGGTCGATATTGCTTGTTAGCTAATCTACACTAAATACAAGTCGCACAAATATCATTCATAACCTTATCATCTACGATATAGGTGATAGAAGTTAAATTATGCAATGCTGTTCACTGTAACCGCATCACTTAAGAATTATTTGACCGATACAGACAGCCTAAAAATTGCGTCAACAAGTCTCAACAAGGTTACCAGAGGAAGGAAAATCAGAAAACTTCCTCCGAAAATTGACAAATTCAGAGAAAACTTATCTTGTTTCCTTCCATGGGAATTTTATTCATTATAGACTGGTGAAAGTTAGCAGGAAAAAATTCGGCAACTTTACAATGGACAGCTGGAAATTTCGCCCAAATCATATTATTGCTTGGATTTTCACGGCGTATTAAATGTTGATAATCTTCACGGGTTTGGAGCCAGATTTCGTCGTTCTCTCAACACGATATTTCATTAGACCACCTAGCCGCAGTTTTGAGGTGAGATTTTTGATGCACAATCTCGCCGATCAGCTAAGATTACAACTTTGATATGCCCTTTTGACCCTAACGTGATTAATATACTTGCGCACTGTGTAAGCTACAAAGAAGGCGATCATGCTGATTAATGTCCCCCTGACGGCTAAGGAACACGTGCTTGAAACATTTAGTAATATGCATCTGGACAAACAGTTATTTAGGGTGGTCAAGACAAATGGGACACCCAGCATAACATGTAAAATGCAAATATACGTATTACTTTATTTTATATAAGCTGACGACTTTCAACCACTATATCTTCCACCCCCTTATAGTTATCAACACGGAACTGCTGTGGTGTACAACAGGTGACTTTGTACAACAACAACACAGAGAATCGTTGGTATTCAGTGTGTAGAATTTTATATAAGTTGGTACCTTTCAACTCCCATATCTTCCACCCCCTTATCGCTATCAACCCTCCACCACCATAGTGCACAATGGGAGACGGATACTTACTACCACGCCGGCCGCGGTGGCCGAGGAGACTGAGGCGCTCCAGTCACGGTCTGCACGGCCACTACGGTCGGAGGTTCGAATCCTCCCTCGGGCATGGATATTTGTGACGTCTTTAGTATAAGGTAGTTGATAAGTAGTTTGTAAGTTTAGGGACTGATGACCCCGTAGTTAAGTCCCATAAGCTTAACAAACATTCTACATTCTACTTACTACCACATACAAACACTACTCCTTTGTGATGTGTAGTTTTGGCTACAGAGTGAAGTATAGGCACAAACACCTCAGTTTTTATCCTCTTTGGTCCCCATGTTCAGCGGGCTGGAGGCTAGTTCTCTATTTTTGTTTAAGAATGGAATGGGAGATAAATAGTATAACGGTGGTTCGATGGACCTTCTGCCAGGCACTTACATGTGATTTTCAAAGTATCCCATGTAGATGTAGACGTATCTGAATCTGCGCCTAGCCTTACCGAAGATAGACACGGCGTTGTACGGTGTCAGCGCCCTATCCCCTCGTGCTACAAATTTTTCGGCCCTGTCAGAATATATTACGGTTGTGGATCGGAAAATATCAAAATGTGGAATTTAGTGACTCGTATATACATACAAATGCGTAATTTTACAGCCCAGAGCGAAAAGTGTCTCTGTTCAAACATTTCATCGAGGCCGGGCAGCCGTGTGCGAGGAATAAATTGGAAACTAATGACGGGCGTGACAGGTACAGAAAGGGCGCCATTAAAAATAGGAGGGGGGGTGGCAGGGGGGACAGACAGAGCCCCACAGAGGGAGTGGTGCGGCGCGGACAGCAGCGCTCAACGCGGCGGCCGCCGCAGTCGCAGCCGGCGTCGCTCATTAGCGGAATATTGTTAACAAGCCGGTCCGCGCCGACCGCTTCCGGCGAGCGGGTTCGCCCCCCCCTTCCCCCCCCCCCCCCGATCAATCGGCAGACGTCCGGTCCGGCGTGACGTGACGGCGCGGACGTCGGCTGTGGCCGGCTGGGCGGCTTCCGCCACGGCTGCCGGCATACTCGGCTACTCCGCCTGTCACGTCACGTCACTCACCAATCCTCCCCAAATCACCCCCACCCCGTGCACACAGCGGAACCGGGTATCGGACGGAATTTGCGCCTGCACGACTGTTGATACTCTGCGGCTTTGAACGTACATAAATTCGGACGTATAACCTATGGCAGTGCCATCTAGCGGGTCATCTAGCGGGCCTTAGCGCCCTCTGTTGTCCCCCTTCAAGCTAGAAAAGTTTTGTTCTTTCCTGTTTTTTCGTTTTATGCTGAAATATTTTAGTATATTTTTGACTAATTACAGTTTATTCTACCGACACTCAGCTTTTCAAGATTGAGTTGTATGGGGGTTCTGTTCGCTGCAACATTATTCTCCTGGGGCGTCGTGGTAGAAATAAATAGTCGATATGTACAATTTTCACTTCTTCTTTAATCTGACTCAAACTTATTCTCCACCAAAACATTACAATAACGTACACAACAACACAGACCGACACATTCCAAAGTACGCAACAAAACTCGAACTCCCCTCACGCAAGGCGGTGAGGCAAATATATAACATTCACAATAATGCCATTACATTACCCATTGTTCATAACAATTGAATATAGTAATTTACAGTTAACGAACACAACAGTAAAACATTTCATGTATACAAAAATTATCACAATAAAAACTGAAAACTATACACACAATAATTTTAGATCGCACCTATCTTTTTAAGTTTTAATCACGCTACTTTTTGTTTGACAACAAACCAAAATGTTAAATGTCCATTAATTTGTTAATGAATACATCATACATGTTCCTAACATATATTGAACTATCAATTATATTGTCAGTTCTGAAACTAGGTTTAAAATGTCACGTCAGTCAATATATACAAAGAAACACAATATACAAATTTCGACTTTACAGTAATTAAAACAATTAGCTGATCTACACAACTTGTTTATGAGCCTAACATACATATAATGCTATTAATTTTCATTTATTTTTGTTTTTTACAAATATTTTACAATTCGTCTGTTTATTTATTGAAATAACATACAATGACGCAACTATTGTTAATAGAACTTTCTGGAAAGAAAATATATGAATCTCTTAATTAATGAAATCTATCACTTGTTTTACTCGCAGTATCACGGAGACACTGCCCTACACTGATTCCTAGGCTGGCTATTACGTTTTTAACTTCACACGCAACATTTATCACAACTGAACCACACGATTCCGCAGACGGTATCGTAGGATGACATTGAGATGAGTGGACCAGGCAGACGGTATCGTACAATAACATTGAGATGAGGGGGCCAGCAGTATCGTTACAATGCTTATTACGTGAGATATTTGTCCCGGTCACTATGCATGGACCACCCTATATGTACCAGTACATTTGATAGTTAACAGCATAATAACTGAGCATCGGAAATGGCAGTTTATACATCTTTGCGACGTCCTAATTTATGTACGTTCAAAGCCGCAGAGTAACAACAGTCGTGCAGGCGCAAATTCCGTACCATACCCAGTCCCGCTTTGAGCACGGGGTGGGGGTGATTTGGAGAGGGTTCGTGAGTTTGCATTTTTTTCAATATGTGTGTGTGTTGTGTGTGTGTGTGTGTGTGTGTGTGTGTGTGTGTGTGTGTGTTTGTGTTGTCGTCTTCAGTCCGCAGACTGGTTTGATGCAACTCTCCACGCTACCCTGTCCTGTGCAAGTCTCTTCATCTGACTGTATTCGTCCCTCGGTCTCCCTCTACGACTTTTACCCAGCACACATCGTTCTAATACTAAGTTGACGATTCCTTGATGTCTCAGAATGTGTGTAACCAATCTATCCCTTCTCTTAGGATATGCCAGAAATCCCTTTTGAGGCGCTCCAGCCACGGTCTGCACGGCCACTACGGTCGGGGATTCGAATCCCCCCTCGGGCATGGATATTTGTGCCGTCCTTATTCTTAGTTAGTTCATAAGTAGGTTGTAAGTTTAGGGACTGATGACCCCGTAGTTAAGTCCCATAGACTATACAAACATTTGAACATTTTTGAATTTGAAACTCCTTTTCTATCCGATTCGGTTAAGCATCTCGTCATTAGTTACGTGATCTACCCATCTAATTTTCATCATTTATCTATAGCACCATATTTAAAAAGCTTCTATCACCTTTTTATCTGAACTCCTTATCGTCCACGTTTCACTTCCACACAATGCTACACTCCACACAATTGCTTTCAGAAAGGACATTCTAACATTCAAATTAATATTTGATGTTAACAATCTTCGCTTCTTTATAAACTCTTTCGTTTCCATAGCCATTTTCCATTTTGTATCTTCTCTACTTCGGCCATCAGAAGTTATTTTGCTACCCAAATAACAATACGTATCTACTGCTTTCATTGTCTCATTACCTAATCTAATTACTTCAGCATCGCCTGATTTTGTGACATTAAATTCCATTACCCTCGTTTTACTCTTCTTAATGTTCATCTTATATCTTCTTTTCAGTACACTGTCCATTCCATTCAATTCCTCTTCCAGATCCTTTGCAGTCTCGGACAAAATTACTATGTCATCGAAACACGGTATGTTTTTATTTCTTCTCCCTGAACTTTAATTCCCTCACCAAATTTCTCCTTGTATTCCTTCACTGCTTGCTCAATGTACAGTTTGAACAACAATGGGGAAAGGCTACAACCCTGTCTTACTCTCATCCCAACCTCTGTGTCCCTTCCTTGCCCTTCGACTCTAATAACTGCTGTCTGTTTTTTGTATAGGTTAAATACTACTCTTCGCTCTCTATATTTTACCCCTGATACATTCAGAATTTGAGAAAGTGTATTCCAGTCGACATTGTCAAAAGCCTTCTCCAAATCTACAAACGCTAAAAACGTAGGTTTGCCTTTTCTTAGCCTATCCTGTAAGATAAGTCGTAATATGAGTATTACCTCCCGTGTTCCTACATTTCTTCTAAATCCAAACTGATCTTCCCCAACGTTGGATTCCACACATTTTTCCATTCGTTTGTAAATAATACGTGTTACTATCTTGCACCCATGACTTATTAAACTGATTGTTCTGTAATTTTCACATTTGTCTGTGCTTGTTTTCTTTGGAAGTCGGAGGCTATATTGTAATATAATATTCTGATCTATTACCAACAGCAATGATAAATAAATGAAAACTGAGTACGACATTTGTAATTAGGTTTTTTTGTTTTTTGGAAGATATCGCAGAGGTATTGTCAGAAACAGCGGCCATTACCCTCGGAGCAGAAACTCTCATTGTAGCCAACAGAAAAATATACCAGTGGCAACTTAAGTGTCCAGCGCAGTGGAAGTGTGGTTGCAGCATGGAAAAAACGGTGACTTCTGTTAAACAAAAATAGAGAACTAGCGTCCAGCCCGCTGAACATGGGGACCAAAGAGGATAAAAACTGAGGTGTTTGTGCCTTTACTTCACTCTGTAGCCAAAACTACGCATCACAAAGGAGTAGTTCGCATCTGGAGGAGAATGTTGGCGATTGGATTTTCGTGAGTAGCCCACGACGCAGCGATAAGCGCCGTTGTTGTATCATTTGTCCAGTATCATTTCCGTAACGCTGTCTCCCCTGTATCGTGACAATACAAAACGAGCTGCTCTCCTTTGGACTCTTTCGATGTCCTCCGTCAAACTCACCTGATAAGGATCCCACACTGGGCAACAATACTCCAAAAATGGACGAACAAGCGTAGTGTATGCAGTTTCTTTTGTAGTTCTGCTGCATGTTTTAAGGGTTCTGCCAATAAAACGCAGTTCGTACTCATGTGGACGATTTCACACTTCTCATTATTTAGAGTCAATTGCCAATTTTTACACCATAGTGATATCTTATTCAGATCGTTCTGCAGTTGTTTTTAATCTTCAGATGATTTTACTAGACGGTAAATGACTGCGTCATCTGCAAACAACCAAAAAAGCTACTTAGATATTCCCCTAAATCGTTTATGTAAATAAAGAACAGCAGAGGACCAATAACACTACCCTGTAGAACGCCCGATATCACCTCTGTTTTAGTCGATGCCTTACCATCGATTACTACGAACTGTGTCCTCTCTGACAGTCGCATATTTGGGACGATATGTCATAACCACGCATTTTCATTAAAGCCTTTTGTGAGGTGTTAAAAGCCTTCTGGAAATCAAGAAATGCGGAATCGATTAGCGAACCCTTGTCAATAGCATCCATAATTTCGTGTGAGTAAATAGCTAGTTGTGTTTCGCATGAACGATATTTTCTAAATCTGTGTTCACCTTCGATCAATAGATTATGCTGTTCGAGATAATTCATAATATTTGAATATCGCATATGTTCCAAAACCCTGCTGCAAATTGACGTCAATGAAATAGGACTCTATTTTATTGGGTTACTCCTACTCCCTTTCCTGAATATAGGTGGGACCTGTGCAACTTTCCAATCTTTTGGTACAGATCCTTCTTTCAGAGAGCGGTTGTATACCGCTGTTAAGTAAGGAGCTATCGCTTCAGCATAATCAGAAAGAAATCTAATGGGTATACGGTCCGGACCAGAAGACTTGTTCTTGTTAAATGATTTTAGTTGCTTCTAGCACATGTGAAAGGAAATATGTATCATGCTGCGCTTGCGAATAGTGAGACGCGTATAACCATTGAATGTCAACTACACCAAAGTGAAGAAACTCGGAACAGAAGAGACACAGTACATCACTAGATGGAAGAAACTGCTACAAGTTCAATTATTCCCACTATCCGGGAAACGTGGTAACTTCCAATGGAAGTTGTACTGAATAAATGAGACGCAGAATACACACAGAAAAGAAAGCGCTTGGGAGAGCCAATAGTTGATTGATAGCCAGGAGCATCTCCATTAGTCTCAGGAAGAGGTTCGCCAAATATTTTGTATGGAGCATGGTGGCTCACGTTTCTGAAACATGGACAGCCAGAAAGAAAGAAAGAAAGAAAATTGTGGTTGCGTAGACTTTCCCACCGTAGTAACTGATAATATTCATCTCGGGTATGCAGCCGGATGCCGTCGTCAACTAGACACGATATTTCAGCAGACCAACTGGCTGCCATCTTCAGGTGAGAGCGCTAAAACACTAACTCGCCGGAAACTGAGGCAGAACAAGAAAAATGTTCAAATGTTTGTAAAGCTTATGGGACTTAACTACGTGGTCATCAGTCCCTAAACTTACAAACTACTTATGAACTACTTACGAACTAGGACGGCACAAATATCCATGCCCGAGGGGGGATTCGAACCCCCGACCGTAGTGGCCGTGCTGACCGTGACTGGGGCGCCTTAGTCCCCTCGGCCACCGCGGCCGGCCCTATTAATAATATTATCGGCCATACGAATTTCTATGGATTCTTTAAGAACACATTCCCAGTAGCGTGTGGCCTTCATTCAAATAATGTTCATCAATAGCTGACTTTTCAGGTTGAAGCAAACGAGTATGACTGCGGTGTTCCACACACCGAACCTGAACTGTGCGGATCGTTTGGCCAAAGTAAGTTTTACCACAATAACATGGAATACTATAAACACCGGGTTTCCTCAGTCCTAAATCATCTTTGACTGGCCCAAGGAGGGCCCTAGACTTAGGTGGGGGCATAAAAACATTTTTAATGTCGAATCTTCTTAAAATTCTTGAAATTTTCGAGCCAGTTGGTCTGCTGAAATATCGTGTCTAGTTGACGACGGTATCCGGCTGCATACCCGAGATGAATATTACAAGAAAGAAAATTATTTAGAAAGTTTTGAAATATGCCTATGAAGAAAAGTGGAGAAGGTGAAATAGACTGACAGAACGAAAAATAAGAAGGTATTTAGCGAAGTAAAAGAGGAATGATACAGAAGAGAAAAACTTCTTGGGTGGGACACACATTACGCAGAAACTGTCTGCTGCAGAAGATAATGGATTGAAAAGTAGAAGGAAAAACGAGAGGAAGAAGAAGGTTTGAAATTGTCACAGATACGAAGAAAGGAAGAAGTTACAGTCTAATAAAGTGTAATACCCAGGACTACATGCAGGATGTCCGGTTGATACATGTCTGAGGACCGATTTACTGAAAGAAGAAGATAACCATTGATCCGGCCAACAAAACACATGCACAGTGCGCTATAACTGATAGTACCTGGCAGTAAAGAATCTTAGGCTACCAGCAACCGTCTCAGGCAGTGAGAGACCGACCAGCAAAATAATTACAAACTGCGTATTTAACTACAGGGTTATAAAGAAATAATTAATAGGTTTAAAACATTTATTGATATAAAAGATAGAAACAAAATTTCAAATTTCAAGAAAAGAGAAACTTCTGATATTTATGCGTTCAATATGAGCACCATCTGTTCAGTGTTAGTTTGCATTCGTCGGGTTAGATTGCGGTGCTTTATTCCGTTACTGACCTGCGGTTCCCGAAATACTTCCTATACCGAGGCAATACACGCAAGAGGGCCATCTGTTATTCGTGTAGAAGACTATGAAACTAACAGCGCGGCTAGTGGTTCCTTCCTGTACCACGCCGTACCTATAAGCATGGAGAATAGCTCAGCAGTGCCATGTGTTGGTATGTGGTGAAGTAAGTTACTAACGGCAGTTCTGTTGTTTATTTGCTGTACTACTTCGTACTTGCAAAAAAATGTTCAAATGTTTGTATAGTTTATGGGACATAACTACGGGGTCATTAGTCCCTAAACTTACAAACTACTTATGAACTACTTACGAACTAGGACGGCACAAATATCCATGCCCGAGGGGGGATTCGAACCCCCGACCGTAGTGGCCGTGCGGACTGTGACTGGAGCGCCTCAGTCCCCTCGGCCACCGCGGCCGGCTCGTACTTCCAAGTGGAGTATACACCTAAAACATCAAATTACGAATATTTTCTTCCCATTATCTAATTTTGATGAAAATGAGGCCTACATGTTGCCTCAAACTACTTTCAAACTTTCGAGTTCTACTCAAAACTCATAAAAATCGATGTAGCACTTTTGGAGATTATCGTGTACACATAGATTTTTTAATAACGAAATATTTACTTATTTGATCCGATGTTGATTAAATGGAGGCTTTATCTAACCACACGATACTGTCTATGGCCTAATCTTTCGAAATGAAGGTAACATGTATGCCCCAAGATACACTTAAATTACTTGAGAAAATCCTATGAAAATTGGAAATGTTCAAATTTTTGTAAACATTGTGGTCATCGGTTCCGAGATTTACAGACTACTTCAACTAACTTAAACCTGTCGTAGGATAGCACACACACACACACACACACACACATACACACACACACACACACACACACACACACACACACACACACACACTAGCCCAACAGAGGACTCGAAACTCCGGCGGAAGCGGCAGCGCAGTCCCTGACATAGCGCATAGAACCGCACGGTCATGACCGCTCGGCCCACACAAATTCTTGATAGAATTTGGAAGAGAAGTGGTTTCTAATAAATGAGCAGACAGACACGACACCTATTGAAAACAAAACTTCGATATCCTTTTTGTCTTCTTTTTCCGTTATCGGAGTTTGATGAAATCATTCCTGTATGTTGACCGAAACGTCGATCATGTTTAGCATGAAAAATGCAAAACAAATTGTGTGATACTGTCGAAAATTAAAGTGCACAATGATAGAGGTACATTTACAGTTTTGAATGGTCAACTGAAACCATTCGTCGGCATTGACCACTGAGGTTTGCACGCCGTGTTGTACGACTCGAAAAAATGATGATTTTGAATTGCAATTTTTGCTGCGGGCGAGAATCGAAACTGGACATTCATAGTCACTAGGCAGAAGTCTTAACCCCTAAACCACTGCAACACTAGCGATTAAGGTGCCTTGGAATAGTACGACTTCCCACCACATCACAAATTTCAATTCAACTTCTGTGTTCCATATCATGTTGCCACTACTGCCAAGGCTCTCCATGCATCGGAATAGCACCTCTGCAATGGACACATCGGAACATTCATGCCTTTTACCTTAGGCTAAGGTGATATAAATATCATTATAATTATAAATTTGTATTTTCGAGGCTGAAAACAGTCTCTGGGTATATTATAATTGGAAAAACTTGAAACTTCGATCGTTCAGAATATCATTTCCTTGTCAGAACTATGTGGCATAGGAAAGTTTCTTTGTGAGTAATGGGAAGTTTTACTACATGAGTTATATTTTGGAATGTTGTTCTTCTCTATGGATATTTTTATTTTATTTTTTGTTTCGTATGTATGCCGCATTCGGGTCATGGTCAGTGGAGACAGGTGGTATCGGCTCATTCACTAGTGCCGTTTTATTATTAGTATGGATTTCAAATGCTGTCGAAAGAAGATGTTTTGTAGCGTTAACATTTGGTTCGTTAGGCGAGGCATAACAGGGCACCAGTGTTTTAATGAAGATTTGATGAGGATGGTAAAAATACAAGCCGTAAATTCTCTTGTGTTTTAACTCGTAGTAGGTGCAGAAGAAAATAAGTTTCATTTCTCAGACAACAGTATATCTTCCGTTGTGGTATGGCTCCCTACGACAAAGGAGATGGTGAGTACTTTAGTTGCTGCTGAAATGGCAAGCAGAGACTGGTACCTTGCCTATTGCTAAAACTATGACTGTACAGTAACTTTCTTGTTTTACTGCTGCCTCGCTGACTATGCAATACAGCGGGCCGTGTCTTCAAAACTAGTCTCTTAGCTGCCGCGACGTTGCCCCTGTCAAACCACGTGGATGTGGACCACGTGGTCGTAAAAGTTTGCAGTGTTTATTTCTACACATTACATAAATATTAATAAAGAAATAATAACAATATCAAATAAGAAAAATACGTTTACAGCTGTATTGTAATTTAAGTCGTTTACAATTATATGAAGATGAAAGAGCCCTTGAAAAAGTGATAAGAGAGTGGAGAAAATCCGATACGAAAGGCATCAAATTAGGAAACCGAAAAGATAACAATTTCAATTCAACAACTGGGTATTTTCAACAATGCTTTTAAACTGGCAGTGGATATGTATAAGTAATACAAATTATATATAATATTATTTCGACAGTGTTATTTTTGTAAAATTTGTGGTTTGTTATCAGTTATGTTATTCCTTGTCCACTCCAACTGCCAATGAATAGGGGAAAAATCGTCTTCCATTACGAGCAGAATTATTGCTGCCGTAGAGAGGGCAAGAAAATGTCGAACCGACCGGAGCAACTCTGCGGCTGCGCATCGAAGAGAGACGTCGTTGTCTGGGAATAAAATAGAGGCCGAGGTCGAGAGTTCGGGAAGCCGACCGGAGCTGGCTGGCGGCGGCCGCCGTAACTCTGCGCACGCTTTTAGCCGCGACAGCGGCGGTGGCGGCGGGGGCGGAGTGGGAGGCCGCGGGGGCTGGAGGGGCGCCAGCGCCGCCCCCTAATTGCTGGCGGCATTCTTGGGATTCGTCCGCGGGGAATCCATCACTGTGCGCCGTGGTAAACAGATATCTCAGCCGGAGAATGCGTGCTATGCGGAGGCTCGGCGACAATGGATGCGGCCGTCTCCCGGTGGGAGCAGTCACCCTGCCACAGGCTAAATCGGTAGTCCGGAGCTCCCTGCGACTAAGTCACCCGCAACGCCAGGAGGGTGGGGGTATGCAAACCGTACAGACTACCAATCGGCTACAGGTTGGTATTCGCTTACGCAATGGGGACGTGCCTGTGTAGAAGGAACGAAAATGAATTTTGTCGAAGCCCCGTGACAAGCCTCCTTGTCGAAGCTGGGTTTCCCTGCGGTTCTGACAACAACAGTGGTTGGCCTCGTACGTCGCCTCTCCATGCGAATCGCTGGCTTCTTTTTCCAGCTGTTGCACTCGCCTTACTTCTACGACGGGCAGGTCGATGCTCCTGATCGTGGTGTTAATAACCTTCTTTCATTGCTCGCGTTCCATTCGACCCATTCCACTTTCCATTATACTTCCCATACCCGTCCCTGGTGCATTCCCCGCTTCCAGCTTCGTTTGGATCTGTCGCACGACTCGAAAGCCTCAGTTTCACATATCAATTTCCATAGCCAGTTCCTTGCACTTAACGATTCGCTTCATCGGTAGTCCGGAGCTCCCTGCGACTAAGTCACCCGCTGCGCCAGGACGGTGGGGGTATGCAAAGCGTACAGACTACCAATCGGCTACAGGTTGGTATTCGCTTACGCAATGGGGACGTGCCTGTGTAGAAGGAAGGAAGATGAATTTTGTCGTCCCCTGGGAGCTTTTACGCAGAAGCCCCGTGACAAGCCTCCTTGTTGAAGCTGGGTTTCCCTGCGGTTCCGACAACAATAGCTGTTAGCCTCATACGTCGCCCCACCGCGCGAATCGCTGGCTTCTTTTTCCAGCTGCTGCACGCCCCTACCTTTTACGATGTGTTGATAACGTTCTTTCATTGCTCGAGTTCCATTCCACCCAATCCACTCTCCATTATACTTCCCATACCCGTCCCTGGTGCATTACCCGCTTCCAGCTTCGTTTGAACCTGTCGCCCGACTCGAAAGCCTCAGTTCCTGGCACTTACCGATTCGCTTCGTCGGTAGTCTCGAGCACTCTGCGACTAAGTCTCACGCGACGCCAGGAGGGTGGGGGCACACAAAGCGTACAGAATACCAATCGGCTACAGGTTGGTATTTGCTTATGCAATGGGGTCGTGCCTGTGTAGAAGGAAGGAAGATGAATTTCGTAGTCCCCTGGGAGCTTTTAGGCAGAAGCCCGGTGACAAGTCTCCTTGTCGAAGCTCGGTTTCCCTGCGGTTCCGCCAACAACAGCAGTTAGCTTCATACGTTGCAACCGGCCGCGGTGGCTGAGGGGACTGCGGCGCTCCAGTCACGGTCTGCATGGCCACTACAGTGGGGGATTTGAATCCCCCCTCGGGCATGGATATTTGTGCCGTCCTTAGTGTTAGCTAGTTCATAAGTAGTTTGTAAGTTTAGGGACTGATGACCCTGTAGTTAAGTCCCATAACCTATACAAACATTTGAAACATTTGATTTTCATACGTTGCCTGTGTTCATGCCTCGCCTCACAATGAGAATCGCAGGCTTCTTTTTGCAGCTGCTGCACTCCCCTTCCTTCTACGATGGGCAGGTCGGGCAGGTCGCGGTGTTCAGTGGCGTATGGCGTAACTATTGGAGGGGATGAGGGGATAGAACCCCCTTCCCCACCACCACCACCACTCGGAATAAAAAAATTAAAAAAAAAATCGTTTAACAGCAATCTGGTAAAGGTAAAGATTGGAAACTTTGGGTGTTTTACCATAAGCTTTCATTCGATGGGAGTGAATTAGTTTCTTCAACGGGAGTCTGTCTGGAAACTGACTAAAATTTTGCAGATTATCCCCCCCCCCCCCCCAAAGCCAAGGCCTAGTGACGCCAATGGCGGTGTTGATAACGTTCTTTCATTTCTCGAGTTTCATTCCACCCACTCCACTCTCCATTATACTTCCCATACCCGTCCTTATTGCATTACCCGCTTCCAGCTTCGTTTGGATCTGTCGCACGACTCGAAAGCCTCAGTTTCACATATGAATTTCCGTGGCCAGTTCCTGGCACTTACCGATTCGCTTAGTCGGTAGTCTGGAGCTCCCTGCGACTAAGTCACCCGCGCCAACAGGAGGGTGGGGGTACACAAAGCTTACAGGCTACCAATCGGCTACAGGTAGGTATTCGCTTACGCAATGGGGACGGACACGTGTAAAAGGAAGGAAGATGAATTTTGTCGTCCCCTGGGAGCTTTTACGCAGAAGCCCGGTGACAAGCCTCCTTGTCGAAGCTGGGTTTCCCTGCGGTTCCGACAACAACAGCGGTTAGCCTCATACGACGCCTCACCACGCGAATCGCTGGCTTCTTTTTCCAGCTGCTGCACTCCCATTCTTTCTTCGACGGGCAGGTCGAGGCTCCTGTTCGCGATGTTGATAACCTTCTTTCATTGCTCGAGTTCCATTCTACCCATTCCACTTTCCATTATTCTTCCCATACCCGTCCCTGGTGCATTCCCCGCTTTCAGATTCATTTGGATTTGTCCCACAACTCGAAAGCCTCAGTTTCACACATGAATTTCTGGAGCCAGTTCCTGGCACTTACCGATTCGTTTCGTGGCGCAGAAGTTGTATATACCGACGAATCTCTGGTAAATGGTCGAGATGGATATGTCTATATCTACGGTGACCATGTCGAACATCGTTTCTTGCCTTGTGGAAAAAGTGGTTTTACCCTCGAGCTAGTGGATATTTCTTGTGCTCGTTGGATATCTCCCTGATGCATTCCCCGCATCCAGATTGATTTAGATTTGTCATACGACTCGAAAGCCTCAGGTTCACACATGAATTTCCAGAGCCAGTTCTTGGCACTTACCGATTCGTTTCGTGGCGCAGAAGTTGTATTACCGACTGTTCTCTGGTAAATGGTCGAGCTGGATATGTCTCTATCTACGATGACAATGTCGAACATCGTTTCTTGCCTTGTGGAAAAAGCGGTTTTACCCTCGAGCTAGTGGCTGTTTCTCGTGCTAGTTGTTTATCTCCGCGCCTGCCCCAGGCGTTGTTATCTGTAGTGACTCCGTGAGTAGCTTGCATGCCCTCGACCAGTGTTTCACCCACCATCCTTCGGTGCGGTCTATTTAAGACTCTGCCCAAGGAGGCCACTACCACATGATCCCTGGTGATTGGTCTCCGATTAGCGTTGAACGGCAAGATACTTGGGTTTTGGAGTTATGAATGGTCTAACTCGAACACACCGAATTAACTTCGTGCTGTCAAGCTCTCTGCGGCCGAATGGAAGTCCTCACTGATGACGTTTCGTACGGACTCATTTGTTCTCTGGCGCCTACGTTGGCCATACATCATTTACGCATGGTCACTTTCTTCGTCGAGAGGACCCGCCAAAATGCCACTGCAGCGCTTGTTTTTTCCATTTTTCAAATTCTTTCATTACTACACTTGCACTTATTTTTGAATTTCTTAAAGATAATAAATCTTTACCTCTCAGTAAATAGTTATTTTTTTTTTATCCCGTTCGCATCATTTTGAGCAAAGTTAAGGATCAGCTACCTACGTTTTGAACTGAAACGAGCACTGCTTTCTGAAGTCTAGCCTTCTTGTTATGGTAGATTTGTTCCACCTACAGAGCCAACTGTTTTAGGATACAAAAATATCAGTCCTAGCGCGGATAACAAGGTGGAATAAATCGTCTGTCCGGTTGTGGAGACAGGCCACCGGCACGTAACGTAAGAAACAGCGCTACGGTATGTCCGGGAAGAATGAATGGTCCCTCCGACCGTTATCACTTGTGCCTCATTCCTGGTGCCAGGCGTCAATTCTCCAGCTTCTCAGCTGTTTTTCTTTATTTAACAGAGCCATACAACTTCACCAGGTCTATGGGCCCATTTCGAACAAGTACGCCGCAGCCCAATGTTTTTTGTTTATATTAATGGGGAACATCCCCAGAACCACACACAGTGCCTCCACTAAGGCGGTCCGTAAAGCCCAGAATAGTGAGTAGGGCGCTCCTTTGGCCCCGCCTTACCGTTGTGATAGTGGCTTGCATCAGCGGTGCGCCCAGCTACTTGCTGAAAACCATAGTACTGACTCGATAAGTAGACAATGGTAAGTTCATGTAACTGAAAAAGGATGTCTGTAATGTTCTGTGTCCAGTCTAGCTAGTTTATGTAGAATTTTTTCTGCCTTGTCTTTTCCCTGTAATTTAGTTTCTCATGAATGAATGCTCCTAGATAGTGTGTGACTTCACTTCTTTTAATGTTTGTTATCCCAATTTTGATTGACAGATTTCTTTTTAGAGCTCCTTTTAATAGTAACTAGTTTTATTTTTTGCCATGTAGTGTTTGTTACTGATTCATCATTGCGTGAATGTGTTGAGTATGCCACTTGCTCTCTCCTCTAGCAAGTCGTCTGCATAAGAGACAACTTCATCTATCCTATTGTCCTCGACTTTTAACTTTAGGAGAAGTTCAAAAGTGATAACTGAGAAAATGAGACCACAGATCGATCCTTGTGGGTATACCTTAGTAATTTATCTGACGTAAGTGCCTATTCTCCATTCTACCACTTTACAACTACGTAAGATACTCTGCAAATCACATTTAAGAGCCTGACAGAGGATTCATAGAATCACCTTTATACTATTCATCTCCCATTCCATCCTCGAATAGCACGCGGGAAGAAAGAACATCTGAATCTCTCCATTCGAGCTCTGATTTCCCGTATTTTATTCTGATGATCATTTCTACCTATGTAGGTGTGAGTCAACAATATATTTTCGCTTTTGGAGGAGAATGTTGATGATTGGAGTTTCGTAAGTAGCCCACGCCGCTACGATAACCGCCGTTGTTGTAATGATTCCCATCCCAGATCCTGTATCATTTCCGTGACACTGTCTCCCCCGTATCGTGACAATACGGAACGAGCTGCCCATCTTTGGATTCTTTCGATATCTTCCGTCAAACCCACCTGATAAGGACCCCCACTGGGCAGCAATACTCCAAATGAGGACGGACATGAATAGTGTATGCAGTGTCTTTAGTAGTTCTGTTGCATCTTTTAAGCGTTCTGCCAATAAAACGCAGTCTCTTGTTCGCCTTTCCTACGACATTAGCTACGTGTTATTTCCAGTTTAAGTCTGATGTAATAATAATTCCTAGGTATTTTGTCGAGTTTACGGCCTTCACATTCGACTGATTTATCTTGTAAACAAAAATTAATGGATTTCTTTTTGTACTCATGTGGTCGACTTCACACTTCTCATTATTTAGAGTCAATTGCCAATTTTTATACTATACTGGTACCTTATTTAAATCGTTCTGTAGTTGGTTTTTATTTTCAGATGACTTTACTAGACGAAAAATACGGCGTCATCTGCAAACAACCTTAGAGAGCTGCTCAGATTTTCCCCGAATTCGTTTATGTAGATAGGGAACAGCAGAGGACCAATAACATTACCTTGTGGAACGCCCGATATCATTTCTGTTTTAGTCGATGCCTTACCATCTATTACTACCAACTGTGTCCTCTCTGACAGGAAATCCCCTATCCAGTCAGAAATCTGCGGCGATATTCCATAACTACGTAATTTCATTAAAAGCCGTTTAGAGGTACGGTGTCAAAAGCCTTATGGAAATCTATAAATATGGAATCTATTTGAGAACCCTTCTCGATAGCACAATAGCCGATAAAACTATTGTAGTGTATTGAGTAGCTCCAGTTGTCTGGCGTCTCGTAAAGAAATCAGGTCACCAAAACGTGTAAGATGCACCTGCGATGTTTATCATGATTACGATAGCGTATTTGAGTGTTGAATTTTGTACTAATTTTATTTTGTACTAAATGATGATCAGTTGATTTCCCTTGCCTAAAGCAAAATTGGTGTGTGTCCTGTCCCCGGATAGCTCTGTATGATTGTAAGCACCCACACAGTAGCTTCTCCTATACCTTTCTTAGAGTGTTAATTAGACTAATTGGTCTATAGTGTTTCGTATCTGAAGGATCACACTCCAGTTTTTTTATATAATTACTGCTTTGGAGGTCTTTCAAACTGTGGGTACCCTACCCAGCCTTAAGGCGTCATTTAATTAATTAGAAATGCTTTGGTCTGTGGTGTTAGTTGTTTAATTACCTCTGGATGTGTAGTGTCTCGAACTGGTGCTTTTTTTATTTTTCAGTTCCGTTATCGTTGCCGCAACATCCTCTTGCGAAAATGGGCACGTAACTGCAGCTGTCTTGTAAGGTGTCTCTAGTGCAGGTCTCATGTTTAATTTTGGCTTTCTGTGTCTGTGACATCTTCAGGAAGGAATTTGTTCAGCAGATCATGTGCTGTATGTAACCATCTGCCGACATGTTCCCGTGGCAGACCAAGAACTAATGGGGTCCTTATTTTTTGCGTTAGTATCTTGTATGGTTCTCATCATATGTTTCGTGTGTGTGTGTGTGTGTGTGTGTGTGTGTGTGTGCGTGTTGCCATGAAACGTTACCAGTGTGGTCTTTCCTTCAGGAGCGCTTGTTTGAAATGGTCTTCGGCTTGTATTTATTTGTCTCAGTCGTACCATGATCTTTGGTACACTTACGCTTCCATCTCATGTCTTGCCCTAGACGTGTCAATACGTCTGTTCGTGATTCTCGTCCATGTTTCTTGCCAGTTACTGTGGGTATGGGAATTGTTCGTTCTTGTTGTATTATGAACATACGTATCATGTTTTCACAGAAAATTACTTCAAATACACATAATTGGCTATATCGATGTCGATCTATTTCACCGTGTTTGCACGCAGTTAAATACATGGAACGTATCAGAACTCAGATATTCCACATTGAAAAGTAAATACAGTTCCAAGCTACGATTCAAAGAGCTTCTTCATGTATTTATGTGTAAGTTATATGCCATAGGTTAATCAAAAGGTCAGGTATGAATGAAGCGCACAGTATTTGAACAGATAGTAAAGTACACTTATACATTGCGGTCATTCGACGAACCGCTTAACTCCTCAAACGTTGCAGCATCATCAAAATCCCACAAAGGAGAACCCAATAAAACGATTTATGTAGAAAGTAACATGGAACGGTGTCGAATGAGCATGTGTCTAAATTTTATTTCAGACAATGCATCTTTCATATTATTTCGATATTCTTCCTCTCTCATATTAATGTCGAATTAATCGATAAAATTTCATTCTGTATGCCAGCCATTACAATGTAAAGAATGTATGAAATACCAGCTATTTAAAGCTATATTTACGTAAATACTCTGCAAGTAACATTGAAGTGCATGGCATCGAAGTATCAAAACAGTGCACTGCGCTTGCTCCTGTTTTCATGCGTAAGTGAATGTAGATAGTGGCAGGATAAAACTCTGGGACTATTTTTACGACTATATAAAAACAACTTTAGTCTAAAATTAAAGAAAAGGTGTCAAATGATTCTATTTTAAGTCCCCATTCAGACTTCCGTTATGGGACTCCAAAAGAAAAGGAAACCCTAAGACACTCTACAAATCGGGGCGTGGAATATCACATGCAAGGATGTACTAAAGAAGTAAAACTGAAATGGTAAATGCTAAAAGACTCAACTTCAATATAGATAGTGGGGCTCATTGAAGTGAAATGGAAAGAAGTTATGTTTCTGGTCAGACCATTCTAGAATAATACTCAAAGCAACAAAAGTCGCATTCTGGGAATATTGTTAGTTATGAATGTTAAAGAGGGGCAGAGAGGCACCTGCTACGAACATTTCAGTGTTAAGGATGTTCTCATCATATCGACAGAAAATATTAATGCCTTCAACAATAATTCAGGTACAAGTATCGATGGCGCAAGCAGATATTGAAGAGACAGAGTAATTATATGAAGATACTGCAAGGTTAATTCATTACTTACGGGGCCCAAAAACCTGAGAACAAGAATGAATGGAATTATGTAACAGTTAAAGGAATAACAGGAAGGATTCTGAGACAATATAGGTTTTGTGGCAAGCATGGGAGAGGAGATATAGCACCTACTTTCTGTAATAAATTCCATCTAATAATAACTGATAGTACGTACATTAATCACAGAAGGAGGAGGTACGTGTGGAAATGCCCCGAGACACGGAAAGAATCCAGCTGGGTTACATTATGGACGAACGGAGGCGTACAGAATCAGATAGTGAATTGCAATGGGTACCTAGTAGCAGATATTCTTCGAAATATGATTAAGTATGGATGAAAGGCAGACTGGTTCGGATACTTTTGATGGATCCTACGGTCCTACAACGTCTCTTCATTATTGACTGAACTTCGTTTTCTTACTCGACATAGTGTGTACATAAACATGTTGAAGCATATCAAGAAATTGTCAGACCTCTACTCATCTACGCCGTACGCTGCTGTAGAAAGGAAACGAAATGAAGCTGCCGGAAAAAGTTAGATATGTTCCTGTTTGAAAATCTCTCGAAGAAAAGTCGAAAATCACTGCTTATTCTGTCTTCTTCACCAAAGATAATACCTTACAAAGTAGTCTTGGAGTGTCAAATTGCAAGTATGATTCTAGTAAGCCCCGTTTGAAAATGCTGTGATTCTAATTATGACAGTTACAGTATTAGGCGTTAGCAACACCCCGTTTGCATCTCTATGTACTTGGGATGATTTGGAATGTGGTGCCTGGCAAAGGGTTTATCGAACCACCTACATTATGCATTCCATTTTCGAAAACCACGCGCGAAGTAAGAACCTCTGCACCTCATAGTTGGAGCTCCGATTTCTCGTCTTTTATTATGACTGGTATTGCCTGTGGTCGAAATTCGACCAGTTGTCTTTGCAAAGTCATGAAAATGAAATATAAAATTAAATAATGTAATTTGAATTTATTAAGCACTACAAATTTATAGGTTTTATGTGAATGCTTTGAGAATAGGCGAAAGAAAGGCAAAGAGGAAACACGAGATAATGAAAGACACAAATGAGGGAATTAATTCCTTTATTTCACAATTTAGCATGACAAAACTTCAGTAAAAACAACATTTTTCGTAAAATTCGCTAAATGTTGTTGTTCTCTATGTTCACAAATTTCAAACCATCAAAGGTTTTTCCTTGAGACTTATTAAAATACTGCGTTCATAAACTGAATTGTTTACTTATATTTAAAAGTTCAGAATTGCACATTACGAAGAATTAAAATAAAATAAAAAATAGGGGCCGTTGAAATCGAACCCGGGACCTCAACGGGTTATAATATAGTGGCAAAACTTATGGAGAATTTGGACTATCATCGTAAAATTTCTTTCTACCACTCTTAATGGCTACGTGCACACATAGTTTTTATATTCGCTACATCAATGACAAACCACCTTTCGAATTATGACTGTTTCATTGGCCTTCTTATATGATTAATATTAAAAATCTAAACCCTCAGTTTCGTGTTAGCGTATTTATAGCGGTTGTCCCAGTTATCTTGCTCACCCAAAATATTTCTGGAACAACAACTGCTATTGTAAAACGAGTTTCACCTTATCACTGTAAGGCAGGAGCTCATGAATGTAAATAGTTTGAAACATTCTAAAACGAAAGAATGTGTATTTTTAACACAAACCTATGTGTTTTTAAATGGAGACCTTATATTATTTCATCAGCAATCTATAGCATGACAAATAACATAAAAAATGGCGTTTATTGTATCGCAATACGCTATTTACATCCCGAGATATTTCGAAGCGAAGTTGACGCTTGAAATAGATGAAGATCGCAGCTAGCGCGTCCCGAGACTCGAGCGAGACTCACAGCTGAGTCTCAGGACGTGCGCTAGCCACGCGATCGCTTATTTGAAACGTCAACTTTGCTTCGTAATATCTCGGGAAATAATTGGCGTATTTCGATACAATAAACGCCATTGTTTATGTTATTCGTCATGTTACAGATTGCTAAAGAAATAATATAGGGTCTCCATTAAAAAAGAATAAGATTGTGTTAAAAATCACACATTCTTTCGTTTTAGAATGTTTCAAACTATTTACATTCATGAGCCTTTGCCTTACATTGATACCGGTGAATGTTATTTTGCAATAGCTGTGGTTGTTCCAGAGATATTTTGGGTGAGCGAGATAACTGGGACAACCTGTATAATGATTATTATTTCTCACTTTGTAGATGGGGTCAGGAATATATTTCGCATTAGGAAGAGGGAGTCGGCGATCGATGTACTGTAATCAGATTTCACCGTAATTAGAAACGCCGTTGTCGTAGTGATTACCACCGCAACTCTTGTATCATTTTCTTGACCCACTCTTCCCTGTATTGGGATGTTACATTACTGTCTTTAGTTGTATTCTTTAGAAGTTCTCAGTGAGTCCCAACTGATAAAGGTCCCACACCAGCTAGCAATACAGCAAGAGAGGACGACAAGCGCTGTGTAGGCAGTGTCTCTAGAAGTTCTCTTGTATCTTCTATTTTGCGCATAAAATGTATCAGGAGGGCGACACAAATAAGTGTCCGGGAGGTGCAGAGATGAACCTTCTGTAAAATATATCTAATAAACTTCAGGAATTTGACGTCATCAACATCCAAAAAATGTTCAAAGATAACAATTAAATCGCACCATAAAGACCGAATGCATATTGGCACTCTGTACTAATCATAAAGGTTTGTAACGACAAGATCGAAGGAGTTAAAACCACGTAGAACATTCAGCAAAGTATCAATTAAAAGAAATGGATGTAGCATGATACTGGTGTGATAACAACTGGTGGAATTTGATTGTAAGCAAACAAATGCAAAACAGTCTTATGAGGTTCGCCTACGTTATTGATGGTGTGAAGGACAGTGATCACTTGGTGCAACATCTCTTATTCGCTATTCAAGGAGCAAGATAATGATTCGTTCAGAACATTTCTTGGACGTCGAAAGTATTATGCATATACTGCTCAAAACAATTAGGGTATCAGGTGAGATATCTAACTCAATATCCATATGGTAACTATTCAGATATTGGTTACAACTGTAATTCGTGCCTGATACAGCACGATGTCTTGCTGTCTCTTTACTTGAGGTTTACTTAGAGCGAGGAACCATGAGGCTACTATAATGGTGAAAAAGTAATTCTCGTTGCCCTCTAATATGGAGTGTGATCACCTGGGACGGCCACTACAGTTGCACACCTTCGTGGCACAGACAATATGCTCTTGATGGACATGTAGACATTCTTCTATGAGTGCAATATCCAGTTCTGCTACCGTTGTGCATCTGTCAAATGCATCCCAGACATGCTCCATTGGGTTTATGAACGGTAAACAAGTTCTCCACTCCATTCATTCAATTCCGTCAGCTTCATGCATGTTGTCCGCCAGTGCAGCTCCGTGGGGACGGCCGTTTTCACCCAACAGCAGAAAATCATCTCGTACGGCGCCATTGTAGGGCACAACAAAAAGTCGAGGGATCTCAGAGTAGTCAAAGCGCCATTCTGAACAACATAGATGTCCATAAGTCCGCCAATACTGACTCCTGCCCACAACATTCGTCCGCCCCCATGATATGGTGAAGCTTCCTGTACGTTATCACGATTGTTCCGAGTTCCACGTTCTCTCCAGATGAGGAGATAACGATTCTCTAGCTGAACATAAAATCTTGACTCATCTCTCTAATGTTCAAATGTTTGTTAAGCTTAAGGGACTTAACTACGGGGTCATCAGTCCCTAAACTTACAAACTACTTATGAACTACCTACAATTAAGCACGGCACAAATACCCATGCCCGAGGGGGGATTCGAACCCCCGACCGTAGTGGCCGTGCAGACCGTGACTGAAGCACCTCAGTCCCCTCGGCCACCGCGGCCGGCGACTCATCTCTGAACAGAACCATGCGCCATTCGTTAAGACTCCAATCCCGATGTTCCTCCGCCACGTATCTTCTGGCTAAATGCTTTCGTGGTTTTAGTGCGACATACACCAAAGGCCTTCGTGAGCAGAGGCAACATTCCCGAACGCGATTTCGAATTGTTTGCGTTGATATTGCGCGTATTATTGCTGCATGGAGGGTGCGTTGGTACTGAAATGCATTCAGCCGCCTGTCTCGACGGGCTGTTAAACGGAGATAACGGTAATCTCTTCCTGATTTTATCCGTGTTCGGCCTTGGCCTTGCCATCTTTTAACGGCTCCTCTTGTCTGATATCGCGTCCAGGTCCTGGAAATTACACTAGGGAACACTCCAGTAGCTGCAGCCTGTTTGTGTCCTCTTTCCAACGGTCCTATGGCTCTCCATGTCATACCTTCGGGAAAGTCGCGTTGTTGTTGCATTGCACTATCTGCTCACTACACTATCTAAACCCTACTGCTTGTGCTATTCCTTTGCTAGAGTCAACACCAATACCCTCTTCAGCAACATTCTATTATTACCACTATCTGGGTCAATGTCATATTCTTACTTCCGCTCCATAGAACCGACAGAAAGACGTCGAACCACTTGCGTTCATTCTGCCGGTGATAATACTTCATAACATATATATCTCAACTGATGACCCCATTGCTTTAACCAGTGTGCATTCGATAGCGGGTTGGCAACTCCTGAAGAACCACTCTCTGTCGCACCCGTGCTGCACATGGTGAGTTATTTCTAATGATTTTTCGTTTCATAACTGTGAATACAACACCTTCAAATGAACGTTACTAAACATCGAAATAGCTACTTCGCCCTGAAAGGGTTCCTACATGTAAATAGCTGTGGTGGTCTTCTCGTGAGAAGATTTAGTAAAAGTAATGTTCACCTTGCTGCAGGAATGTCGTTTCTTCACGCGGAGGCGAGAATTTCTTTCGCTTCATTAACATTATCAAAAATTGCTTACCGCAAGCAGGAAACACGGCCAGCTTAACGCTGGGCAGGATTTATACCGCTCGCTGTTGGTTCCTGTGATGCACGTTTCCTTAATAGTAGCCTATCACGTCTTTGTACATGACTAGACAGGAAATTTATTACACCCTTTTGCATGCGCTGATTTAGAGAGCGGTAACACGCAAACCGCTAAAACGCGTGCCATAAATGGTTTCAATCTACGAGCCGACTGAAAATCAGGCTTTCTGCGAAAGAAAGGCAATAACTTTGCTTTCTGCTTTGTTAATGGACAGAGAGAGGGAGAGAGAGAGAGAGAGAGTAGATCGGAATTTGTGGTGAATGAGGAGTTACAGAACGAGGTAGGGAGGTGGAGGGGGGAGAAGGAGGAGAAAAAGTGGGAACTAGATTAACAGATCTCTTCCGAGAACTCTTCGCTGAAGTAACTCGTCTGATTTAAATATAAAGTTGTGGTGGAGCTCCTGTTTCTAACTACTCCCGTTAATTAAAAGTTCTGCAGAACAGTTTTCTGAAACAAGAGATGTAGTCATTTACGTATTCGTATTAAAACTCAGTACTCATTCACCACATTTCACAACAAACTGCTTCTGTCCACCATGTTTGCGGTTCAGAATATATACGAAAAATGATATTCGCACTGGTAAAGTGATTCTCCAGGGTTATTAAATTTTCACGTACTCGAATATAGGGACAAAATTCCTTTTTAGGAATACAGTTACACAATGAGCACTACGGCAACCAGATTCATTGACAAAGCATCTATGTTGTTGACAAATTACTTTTGCCTCAGTACCATGGATTTCAACATGATATTAAAAGTAATGCTTCTGAAATAATCACGCGTACTCATAAAAACACACACTTCATCCAATGTATTGCACTCAGTTTTCCATTCCCACTAAGACGGAGATGCAATACTTAATGTCTTTTCTTCAGTTGGCTGATTTGATGTAGCCGTCACAAAATCCTCGTCTGTATCTCTTCATCTCAAAGCAGCACTTCAAGCAAAGTTCTGAATTATTTGTTACATAATCTATGCGTTCCCATTCAGTGTTTACCCTCTAAAGTTTCCACTACGACAATCCTAAACAACTTTCCTGTTACTTCATATATTTCAAACCATTCCAAATTTTTCCGCTGCACACTCTTCGGAGAACATCCTCTTCTGCATCTACGAGCTGTTTAAATGAAAAGGTACGAAATGACAATGTGGGTATAATTGAAGTCTTCTATCAAAAGTAATCACTAGAGGCGTGCTGTTTAAGGAACCGAAAGATTCCTTGTTTCCAGAATTCCTATGGCTGTGACAAGGGCCAGTCCTCCACTATGTCCATTTTGTCGTCAGAGCTGAAGCACTTCACTTTGAGATGTTGTTTTAGCGTACTAAATAGATGGAAGTCACAGAGCGACATTTCCGGGCTGTAGGGCGGATGCTCGAGCTGCTCCCACTTGAACTTGGCCAGTACACCTTGTGTGATCCTGGAAACGTGTGGACGCGTGTTACAATGGAGCAGAATCCATCCCTCCGTGAGCTGTCTAGGTCGTTCATCTTCATCACTAGGTTTTCTTTCTGTTGTATGGAGTTGTTAGACTTTCTTTTCTCGAGATCAAACAAATTTTAGAGGCCTACTCTTGCAGTCTCCTTAAATCTAAGACATCAGGTGCTTCTACGGCGTTTTCCTCAGTCCACTAGGCCATGCTTTCATGGCGTTAGTATGTTGTACAATCTCTATTGGCAAAGTTTACTATGTACCTGTTGAAGTCGTGTGCACTAAGAGTCTTCAGTTAATGGGTACTCGCTGGTTCTTATTACTTTTCTGTCACTGCTTTTGCTGTTCAATTTGTGCACCACAATTTTATCACGATTTTAAATGCCAACACGATAAATGAAGTTAAATCGTTAATTTTTTTAAAAATAATTAAGGATTTTTTCAATCATAGTTAATGTCTTGGGTTTAAGTTTTTCAATATATCCTTCTTGAGACATATTGTAGGAAGAGATACGAAACACTAACATTGTTACAGCCAAGTTGCACAATGAGCACAATAATCAACAATTAGTGGGTGACTACGTATTGTTTACAAAACTGTTCACTTGAAATGGACCCATCCGTCCATGTCACTTGATCTCAGGTCGTTGTGTCGGATTACTGGACGTGTCGGACTGGCGAAGTGTCAAATTATAGTAGGATGACCATACTGGATTGCCCCTTATTTAGCCTCAGTGTCCCGTTGTCCCCACAAAATAAATACAGGACTTATATTGTCTCGTATTTTACTAACCGTCCCATATATTTTGAAATAACATATTTTTAAGTAATGTTAGGGTAACCAAACGGAGAATAAATGTAGACATCTTCGATAGGCTTCAAACAGAAGGGGACGAGTCACCATTTTTTACGTATTTTTTCAACCTTTGGGAACTATCTTTTTTTTTCTTATTTTAAATGCAAAAAAAAAAAAAAGCACAGGTTATCCAAAATCGCTGTATAAGTTTTAAAGTATTATTTGTCAATCTATGATTTATTTGCATGTTTTAATGTAATGTTTCCACACGACATTTGCAAGTCTTACAACAATACAATACAAATTCAGAGATTAATTAATTCATTGCAAGAAAACAGGGTGCTGAAAGAGTCTGATTTTTGGGCATTTTAAGTTCACTTCAGGAGACTTTAACTGATTAAATTGCGAAAAATGGGATGACACATTTCATGTGCTGAACGCACTTAACTAGTCTCAGCTCAAAAATTTTCTTCTACGGAAGTCTGTTCAGGAAACAATTAGAAATCTTCCTTCGTTTGATGAAAATATTTAGCGATAAAGATATGAAGATCAGCTTATTGATAAAAAGAACTGTCTTCAAAAACAAAATAGGCGAAGAGAAAATTTATTTATTGAGATCCCTGTAGCGAGTAAAAACGGGTCTTTTATTTTGAACTTATTTGCGCCTGAAGATAGTATAGCGAATGCTCGTGTGGAAACTGTGTTTTCCATCACAAATATTTTATGGACTGCGAAAACGACATATTTAGTGTGCAAACCGAGAAGGAAGTAATTATAATAAGAACTCATTTTCACAATACTTCATGTGGTGATCATTAGCTGAAAATAACGACCTGCGAAATGACACACATTCTTCTGCAACAAATAATTCACAGAGAAATACGTAAAGTGCGTAAGTAATCATGACTGGTTTTCTTGCTTGTTTGGATGTGAGAACTATAAAAGCAAAAATTTCTTTAATTAGTAATGCAATTTATTTGGCTTTTAGTTGTTCGAGTAGTTATATTCAAAATGTTGACATGTTTGCAAAACCCATTTGAGCGAACTGCTATGGTCATCAGTTCGTACACTTACAAACTACTTAAACTAACCTAAGGACAACACAGACTCTCCTATCCCAAGGAGACTGGAACCTCCGACGGCGAGAATCCGTCCGCTCCGCAGCAAGGCCACTCCACCTCGGCGAGTAGCTATGTTTCATTAAATTTTGTATTAGCATTTGACTTCGTATGTCACAGTTGAGATTGCGTTTATATGTAGTTTGACTCGTCCCAAAAACCAGTAATTCCGATGATCGTCCCGTTGCTTTCATGTTCTTTAAGCAATGGAATACTACTCCTGTTGTGGTAATAGTTTTCTAAAATACCTGATTTCCAGAAAAGCAATACAAGAACTAAAGAACTAAAGAACTACCGAATACGACACGTGGGGAGCCCGAAAGGAAGCGGCTGGAGGGGGGAGGGGGGATCGGTGTAGAGAAACACGAACTTTGTTGACTATACTGTGTGTGCATCTATTCGTGTGTTCATGTATGCTTTAATGCTACAGGTAAAGGCAACATTTAGTGTCACACGCATCGGTATCCATATGTGTCCAGTATTTTTATTTTGGAAATCTGGTCATCCTAGATTATACATACTCTACTGCATTAGTTGCAGGACAGAGTATGTCGTACAGTGAAACATTCATGGGACTCTTGGTGAAATATAGAGCGCATATTTGGTGAACGTGCATATAACATTCCAAAATAAACCAGATTTCGCAAGTCATGTCACAAATGATGTGCACGGCCAAAGGAATTATTTCTACTCTCGGTCACTTCATTACTACTAACTTATATTTAAAATGCCGTGTGAAACTAAGAATACTTAAACTGACAGGAAATGTACACATCAATTTTTGGCAATAATTTAAGGGCAAGATTCTGTTACAGTGACAACAGAAAAAGCACTAGAATCTTAAGGCTACAATCCGTCCATGTGACAGGTTCTTCTCTGTGTGCCATATGCAGGCTTCATGACATCGAAGAAACTAAATTAATACAAACAGCATATGGTTATCCTAACTGGATTAGGTATGCGTATGTAAGGACATAGATACGTGAAACTCAGAGGACAGCGTGGCAGTCGGCAGCGTGTAAATAAGACAACAGGTGTGTTTTGCAGGCGATAACTCGTTACTGTTGCCACAACGGTAGATTGTCATGATGTAAGAGAGTTTCACCGTGGTGTAACTAGAAAGAAACCTGCAAGAACTGGAGCAACGATGACAAAAAAAGCATCGTCCAGTGTGACAGAAGTGCATACCTTCCGCAAATCGCTTGCGTTTTCAACAAGTGTCGACTTAAGAACCACCAATCGAAACAACATCGATATGGGGTTTTGGAATCGAAAGCCCACTAGAGTACCCTGCTGACTCAACGACACAAGGCTTTACGGCTCACCTAGGCCCGTCAACACCGATATTGTTGATGATAGGAAACATTTTGCTTGGTCTGACGAGTCTTGTATCCAATTTTTTCGAAGTAATGGACGTGAACGGCTATGGAGAGAACCTCATTAATCCATGGGCTCAGAAAGTGGGCACGGGACTCCTAAAATTGGTGGGTGCACTGTAATGGCGAAGTTCGTGTGTGTTTTGAGTGATATTGACGCCTCATTCGTCTAGATACTTAAGAAGTGACACGTAGTTAGGCATCGCAGCTGATCAGCTGAATCCATCCATGACCATTGTGCATTCCGACGTACTTGGAAAACTCCAGCAATACAATGCGACACCCCATACGTCTAGAATTGCGTCAGAGTAGCATTATAAACAAGTCCTCTAGCCACCAAACTCTCCACACTTGAACTTTATTGGGCTTATGTTGGATGCCTTGGAACGAGCTGTTCACATGCGATCACCACCGCCTCGTACTCTTACGGGTGTGTGGACAGCCCAGTAGATTGCTTAACGTCAGTTCCCTCCACCACTTCTTCAGACATTAATCGAGCCTATGGTACGTCTTGTTGAGGTACTTCAGCATTCGTTTGTGGGCCCTACACGGTATTAGATAGAGGTACCAGTTTATTTGGCTCTTCATTATATACCGTATAATCTCCAAAGAACATCGTCTAACATAAGAGACTAGTCATTCATGTATAGGAGAAGAAACTTATCCAAAAATATGTAAAATGCGGTGAACTAATTAAAGGGACATACGGTATTATATGTATTTCAGAAAGGAACTGGTGTATCTCTTACTAGTGTATTGAAGACAGGAATGTGAATATGTTATGGAGTACACAGTTATTTACAAAATTCGCTTGTATTCTGTAATGTGCTGTGTTGTGTGAAAATGTTGAATGGTAAGTAAATTATTTGAAAGGAAAACGATATCTACATTTGTTTGACGCTTTCTGATTTGCGTATATTATTCAAGAGAAAGAAAAAAAAAGTCCTAGAATATCGGAGTAAGGGTGTGATGAGAGTGGTGGTATCCTACCTATGATAGTAACATTTTACCCATTGTCAAATGACTATTCGTCCGTATTTTATGCGTAACTACGTTTCATATTTGCTAACGAGAATCATTCAACATTCGATATGTGCTTTTAGAACATTCATACAAGCTCATGCTGACATGTAGAGCACATAGGATCTCTAAAGTCTGAATTAGTACTTACATCTACGGTTACATAAATACTCTGTAAGTCACATTGAAGTGCATGGCAGAGGGTTCATCGAACCGCTTTTATGATGATTCTCTACATTTATATTCCCTAATGGCTGGCAGAGAAAAGGAACATCTCAGTCTTTCTGTTTTCGATTTGATTTCTCTGATTTTATTTTGATGATCATTTATTCCTATGTAGGTGGGTGCTAACAAAATCTGTTCGCATTCGGAAGAGAAAGTTGGTGAAAGAAATTTCGCAAATAGATCTCGTCGCAACGAGAACGCCTTTCTCTTAATAATTTCCACCCTAACTCTTGTACTATTTCCGTGAAACACTCTCCTCTATATCGCGATAATACAAAATGAGCTGCCCTTCTCTGTACTTTCTCTAAATCGTCTGTCAATCCCACAAGGTGAGGATCCCACAATGTGCAACAATACTCCAAAATAGGACGCACGAATATGGTGAAGGCAATTTGTTTACTAGAACTGTTGCATTTTCTAAAAGTTCTGCCAACGAAACGTAGATTTTGATTCGCTTTCCCTACAATATTTTCCGTGTGTTCTTTCCAGTTTAAGATGTTTGTAATTGTTACTCCTAGACATTTAGTTGAAAGCCTGTAGTTTTGACTGATTCATCGTGTAAAAATAGTTTAATGGGCTTCTTTCAGTGGTCATATGATAGACTTCACACTTCTCATTATTAAGGGTCAATTGCCATATTTTGCACGATGTTGGTATCTTATCTAAATCACTTTGCAGTTGCTTTTGATCTCCTGGTGACTTTACTAATCGCTAAGTGACAGCATCATCTGCTAACACTCTTACGGAGCTAGTCAGGTTGTCTCCTAAATCGTTTATAAAAATAAGGAACAGTAGGGGCCCTCTAACACTTCCCTGTTGTTTTGTCCTCCCCGGCCTATCTTTCAGGAAAGAATCTGTTCAGGACGCGTGGGATTCGTGGACAGCTAAAACAGATATACAGATTAGTAACACAAGTTTTATTTACTAATGTATACAAATACTCAACTTTAAGAGAGTATGTCTGTTCTGGCAGCGGCGTCTTCTTGCACGATACTAGCTGTGCTGTGTCCTGGTAACTGCCTATTTCGGAGCCAAGTTCAGAGGTGCCCCGGTTGCTTCCTCCAAAACGCGCGGCGCCAGCGTGTGATTGGCTGCCGGTCGTGCGCTGTCTTCTCCACGATAGTTTTCGTGCGTCTGGCGTGTGGCGCTGACTTTACGTCACAACACCTGCGGATCACCTGTTTCTAGACACGTCACAAGGGAATAGTGCAAAGTCTCTTGAAAGTTTGGATAGCGGGTCAAAAGCAAATAAGTTTTTGACAGAGGCAAGATCGACCGCATGATACGTGGCTCCTCGTCGGCAGCTGTGGTGTAGACGTCTACACGCTGCAGGTATTCGACGCTGACCTCTACCGAGCTGCCAAGGGTCGTGACCTCTCGGCAGGCCAATTATCCGTTATTAATGGCGAGACGTAACCGAAGGAGATCTGCCCAGGAGCTGACATCGGGGCTAATTGCAGCTTCATAAGACGCGTCGCACTGCATACGGTCCATCGGGGCTGCATACCGCTGTACCGTACCTCTGAGGATACCTAATTCATGTCCTGTAAACATCTGGTAAGCTACGTAAACCCTTGTGAATGGAGATAAAAGAAAACTTATTAAGCATCATGCAATATTGTGCAAATAGTAGTTGCGGACTGAGATGTCTATTTGTCCATACTAGTTTTAAAATATTGTCTACACCGTAATACACTCTTCTCTAATACCCAAGTTACAAGCATTAGGAGAGTTTGCACAGATGTGTGTCTGTTGGGACAATTTTAAACTCATGTAACCTGATAACTTACATTGAACAGAAATGTTAAAAGTAACGAAATGATTATTCGTTATGTGCAAGACTGATGGGTAATAAAAATCACTGATGTTCTCAATATTCGTATACGAGTTATGAGTCTGTCAGCACATAATTGCTAACGCCGAAGTTGTCTACGGGATATAAGTGTCGATCCAGTTAACGACTTCTCAGGACTTCTCACATTACGTCTATTGTGCCTCCCAACGGTAATATACTGCGGCAATACAAAGGAATAAAACCTGGAGAAGAACTTAACAGATCTGGATAAGCGCTAGATGTACAAAACTATGAGATACGAACGAGAAACAGAAATTACTGTAGTGAAGGAAGCATTGACGGTGTAAGTTTGTGGAAATACTGGTTTGCTTTTGTATAGCCGAGGGTGCGATCTAATATTTTGTGGTGAAATATGCATAAGCAGAAGAGCGCATATCGCTAGTTTCATGTAATTTGAAACTAGCGGTCCAGGCTCCTCTGCTTATGCAGATTCCATCACAAAAGGTTTTCTTTTCGACAGAATAAATCTGGGTTCACCCGAAGACAATAGGTAAGGCTTCAGTTAGTTTCTATAAGAATCACCTAACCCACATAAGAAATAAAAACATTTAACAAACTACCGAAAAATATTCCAGCACAATAAGGAAAAGAGGAAATGATTTTAATGGCTACACCTTCAGAAAGAATCGAAATAGATTACCAAAACTATTCTTCCTCAACAGAAAAAACTAACTCAAATTGGTTGAAATGAACAGAAAGTATGCTGACAGATAACTGTGAAGAATTTAATACAGGGAATAGAGGTTCCAAGCCAAGATCAAAACTAAACCGAAGATCCAGATCTATGAAGAAGAAACGAAATACAGATAAGAAAGAATAAAAGAATACTATGCTAACAGAAAAGAAGACAACATTGAAAAGTGATTGATTTGACGTACCCTACGGTACGGTGAAACGAGAAAAAAAAGAAGAAGCCAATAACCTATTTAACAAAATTGCCACCTGAATGAGGAAGCTCTTATTCAGCTGTTACCAGATACTAACAGACATGCTTCAGGTATCTGAAAATTGACTTCTGAATAAAACAGTTTGTCAGTACTGTCAACCTTATTTCCCAATACGGTGTGCAAGGTCCGTATTTATCGACAGAACCGGAAAATATCTATGATACACGCATGTACGTCTTGAGAAATGAACTGTCGGTCAGTTTAAAGACATGATATGTATTCGCAGTTGTGAGTATACATTAGCACCAGCTGTATGGTGTAATGGTGACGTAGGAAACTTTGTGCCGTACCAGGACTCTAACGCGGGTTTTCTGTTATCGCGAGCGGTCGTGTTTTCTTTCGAATGTTCAAATGTTTGTAAACCTATTGAACCAAACTGCTGCAGTCATGCCCCTACACTCATAAACTACTTTAACTACTGAGGTCAGCACACACACACACACACACACACACACACACACACACACACACCTACACGCCTGAGGGAGGACTCGAACCTTTCTACACACGCACGCCTGCCCGACCGACCCAAACTTCTGTATGCCATAATTTGCCTACTGACTCCGAGTACGCATACACTTCTTATTGTAACTTCGCACAGGGAGCTGTAGAAGAGGAAGGTTATTTAATTTCGTTTATCGCAACTTATTGACCTGTTACTTTGTTTGTAAAACAGGCATTACATGATAAAATTTACGTCGGGAAGAGGAACAACCACCGCAATATTTGCACTAACGCAATTGATGGAGAGGCGCAAAGAAGCACAAGCCAAACTGCATTAGGCCTTTATCGATCTTGAGAAAGCATGTGACAGGGTGCCGAGGCAAGATATATGGATATGTCTGAGAAGAAAAAGCCTGCCAGAAAAATATATCAGGATGGTAGAAGGCATGTACGAAGGTGCAATGACGAAAGTAAGGAGCAGTTCAGGTGCAACAAAGGCATTTCCAGTGAAAGTAGGACTACATCAGGGATCTGCACTCAGCCCATATCTCTTTGATATGCTATATATATGCTAGGGATATAATAATCAAAGATATTGAAAAATGGCACCTTGGAGCTTGATGTTTGCCGATGATTTTATAATGCGTAAACCCACCCAGGAGTCACTTCAAGACAAGCTTGAACAGTGGAAGAGAGCTCAGAGGTAAGGGGAATGAGAATTAGCAGTGTGAAAACAGAGTATATGTGTACAAAAGATGTAAAATATCTGTATATTAACATGCAAGAAGAACAACTGACGCTGGTCAAGTAATTTAAATGTTCAAATGTTGGTATAGTCTATGGGACTCAACTACGGGGTCATCAGTCCCTAAACTTACAAACTACTTATGAACTACTTACGAACTAGGACGGCACAAATATCCATGCCCGAGGGGGGATTCGAACCCCCGACCGTAGAAGTAATTTAAATACCTCGGCTTCAGTCTCCTACATGCACGGTGATGGAGGACTGGATACCGTCATATAGGACAGGATAAATAGTGGATGGATGAATTGGATGAAACTGAGCGGAGTACTGCGTGATAAGAAGGTTAGCAGCAGAATGAAAAGAAAGCTGTACAAGTCTGTGGCGAGGACTATAATGCTGTATTATGCAGAAACTTGGCAAATTAAAAAAGCCAAGAGAAAAAGATGTAAGTGCCAGAAATGAGAATGTTAAGGTCGATGAGTGGGGTGACACTAAAGGATAGACTAAGGTATGAGTACATCAGGGGAACAATGAAAGTGGGTCCCAGGGGGAAGAAAATCCAAGAAAGTAGGCTAAGATGATATATGATATGGGCATGTGCAGAGAAGAGGGGAGTGCTACGTGTGGAGAAGATTTAAAGATTTGGAAATCGAAGGATCAAGGAGAAGAGGAAGGTCGAAACTGAGATGGAAAGACAAGGTAGCAGGGGACCTACGGCAGAAAGGATGGCTCGGAGAAGAAGCACTGGATAAGTATTATTGAAGAGACGGATCCAGAAAAAGGCTGAGATGATGATGATCTTTTTCATTTTGTTTGATTTTATCTGCAATCTTTTCAAATTAAAATCTTTTAAAATTAGCAATAAATTAAAATTAAAAGACGAATAAAATTTTATTATTTTAAGAAGAATATGAATAGGTGGTATAATAAAAGTAAGATTGGCTATGGTACCACCACCGATTGTAATGGGTATTAATACATCGGAATGATTGTCTTCAAGACGTTAACCACAAGTCACAGTAAAGTAGTTTCTAAATCCTACACATTAAATACGTGTGTCAGATTGGGTTCTGCTTTGGTTACATTGCCAGCATGTGACATTGTTTGTTATTTACTATGCATAATATATGATGTAATTGGTGTCCGTTCTGGGTAGTTTGTAGCTACATCTCACCTTCTTCCTCCTCCAGATCCTCTCATTTTCATTATTCCTGCGATCACTGTGTTGACTGTCTCAAGGCTAGCTAACATACATCCCTGCGCGGGACTTACTGTATGAAGTTTACACGCCCTCATGTTCAGTAGGTGATGTATTGCCTATGGATATAGGTCTGCACGGATAAGAAAAGTGTTATCCGCATCCGCACCACATCCGCATCCGCGGCAATTTATTCGCATCCGCAAGTTCGTTGTTCGCATCCGCATGTATTAAAGTTTTGAATGGGTAATAGTAATAGATAGCAGTATTTAAAACAATGGTATGTAATAATATAAGTATCATATCTGCGACAACTTAACTACTTCTGACTTCTCGAATCACGGTAACTGTTCTATACTTCTCTAAAACAGGCTATTCCAAACAGGAAAAATATTGGCGCTCCGGACACACACGGTAGCGCATTGGAGCCCGTGTGGTCGGAACACTACGTCGGCTGTTTAATATAGGCATCTTCTTAATTTCAGTGGTTACAACTGATCGGCATAGAGAAGATTTTATTGTGTTTACATTAAAAAAAAGAAACGGTTCTTTCGGACACTTTATTTTCCCTATATTAAGGCACAAGAGGTTATGTACAACAAAGCAAAGCATGTCATTTCAAGTGTTAGAACTGCTGCCGACTTCTAATTGGTAACTGTCAGCGAAAAGAGACGATGTCGGCTGTAGCTACTGCTAGCGTATACAATCTAATATTGTGTTCCTTTCTAAGTATGTTACTTCACTGTACACCGTATCTGATTATGAAAGTTGCTATAAAATGCTCTTATCAATCATTATTACTTCCGTCACCGTTGATCTAAAACACATATATAATGAATAAGTATGTATAAAAATGTAGCTAGCAGACAACTAACCAGAGATCAAAATCAGTACGTGGAGGTATGCAAAGATAACGTGGGTGGTGAGGCGAAGCAAAGACATTAAGAGATGGTACGAGGGTATCGATAGTTCGCGGGGGTGCAGTCAGCCAACAGAGAAGGTAGAGGCGTTACCGCACGGACCTTTTTGTGAAAGTCGCGGACGGTTGGAAGAAAGCTTCACCTCGTCGCATGGACCCGGTAACTGCAATCGTCTCCACAGCAGTCTACACGTTGTAAGACGCTGCAGCTGCAAAATTTTAGGAATCAATCGCGTGATCGCTTCTGATAGAATCATAATTAATACGTGAATGTTACATGGTGATGCAATTTTGGTTATTAATTTGTCGGAACGACTTAGAACTTTTGTGTCTAAAGGTCCTCAGGCTCACACGTCTATGTGCCAGTATAAGCGTTAAACTTGGGTTTCCATTGAAATTTGAGCTACATGCAACAGCACTGACCAAGCTAAAATGTAAGGAAAGTTCACTCAGATGGTAGTTAAAATAATTAATACATTCGTATATTTAGGAAGGTTATTTTGTTATCACATTTGAATCAACTTACCACACCACGTGGCCGTTATGATCATGCTAGTTCGTTTTCTGAGGACAAATCAAAAATATTAATGGTTTTCGGTTGCTTTTTGCGCTGTTCAGTTAAATAGAATACCGATCGGTAAGATTTTAGTTGAAATTGTCAGTAGTTTTCATTGTCCGTTGGACACTTGTAATTTTGGTGCCAGAGTACAATCCTTCCGTTTGATATAAACGAAGGTTATTTTATGAAGGCCTATAACCGAGTGAAGAAGTCGCGAAAAAGAGTTAATGTTAAAGATAGACTATTGTGCCACGTGGTTGGTGCTATGCTCGATTTGCAAGTCTTGTGCGAAAGGAATGACTAAAACAAAGCAGCTTTACTAGATTTATTTTAGAATTGTAGTTTTTCGTGTAATTTCTTACTCAATCTATATTCATTTGTGTGTTGTGCTAGTGCAAGGTGCACGTTGTTTGAGCTATTACCGTGTTAGTCTCTTATCTAATAGCGTAGTTAAATAATGAAAGAATGCATTGCATTCCATGTGGTCTGAAAGCGAACGAAAACAATTAACTGCCATTTCCCGCCGTCCATATTATCACAGTGTGGCAGTACCGTCTGAGTGTTATGATTTATATTAGAAGACCGAGTTTAAATTGATAATGCGTACTTGTGTCCGAACTGTTAATTGTTGAATAAATTAATAAACGGGAATAAATTATTCAATGTAATTCTCGTTGTTCGTTAAAAATGAGAAAACTCTCCATTATTGAAAGTAATAAAACATCTTAAAATCGTCGTGCCTTGCTAGGGAGTGTTATCCGTTACGCTCATAATTAAGTCATTTGACGAGTTTTTATTTTTTTACTTTTTTCTCGTAAAGTTTTGGACCATAATATATTAGACCGTATAATACAATCCCTGCTACGGCACTAGGTATTGAGATTTAAAATAAAAGATAAAACATGCCCATAGAAAGAGAACAGATTAACCAGCATAAGTTAGAGAGGGAGGGGAAGCTTACACTATGAAAGGTTCGCTGAACTTATTAAAACGATCTGAAGGAAATGTATACGAAGATGGTGTAGAGAACAATACCTACCGGGCATGGCAGGGGATCTGAGGAGCACGACAGAGAAGTACAAGCGGATTTGCGAGGACGGCCCTTTCAGGGAGGCGACTGTAGAAGGCGGAACAACCCTTATGGAAGCTATTGGTGAAGTTAGAAAACTGAAATGATTGGAAACTCTAGGGGAAATGGACGTGACTCACTGCAGTAAGATGGCCCAGAGTAGAATCAAGAAACTCTGTAGTTACCCAATAAGAGCATAAAAAATAGCAATGCCCCTGATGAGATGGCATCTGGAAATACTTGTAAACATTCCAATCTAGTACGAAACACACAAAATCAATTTAACTCACTCAGTGCATACTTCATAATGAGTGAAGTAAATATTGCCATAAATAGCTTGAAAAATGGTAAGTTCCCAGAGATAGACGACAATGCACAGAACAAATAAAACATCTGAGACCAATCACAAAACAATGGCTTCAAAGTCTCCTAAATACATATGCAGGCTTTTGGTCAGGCAAATCTTGTACCAGCCAGGTCGTCAATTTAACAGAATTTTTCGAACTAGGCTTTGAAAGGCAAAACGTAATGGCTAGTTGACCTACCCACCGCATATGATACTATTAATCACAGCAAACTATTCTGCAATGTGTATATTGTACGATTACAACTTAGTAAGAGTGGTAGAACTCCTTCAGAGTAGAAGGTTTTATGTGTGGGAAAAGGAGCAGATGGAGAGAAAAGAATGCTCTTGCGCAGGGAAGCGTTCTGGACCTATTCTATATAATACATACACTAAACGTCACCCAATAACTGAAGGTGCTTCCATACACTTCCTATACGCATATTAACTGGGCATTGCTGTGCAGTCCCGAAGCTTCCAGGATATTGAAGAAAAACTGAAGAAAGCATTTGAGAACAAGTCTAAATATTATGGAGAGAACTGCCTAAAGCCAAACTCCGCAAAGACGCAGGTATATGTTTTCCACTCAAATACAAAGATTGCACACAGAACCCTGCAAATCAGATGGAAAGGAAGCACCTCAAGCATACAGAGAACGTTAAATGCATTGGGTAGCACTGGACAGGTCACTAACGTACAAAAATCATTGCCTCAACACCAGGCAGAAAGTAGGCTCAAGGAATGTTCTGCTTAGAAAGCTAGCGGGGAGCGGCTAGGGACCGAACCCCGACATACTGCGCCCCACAGCAGAGGCTTTATGCTTTTCAAAAGGAGAGTATGCCTGCCCTGTGTGGAATCGATCTGCGCATGCCAAAACCGTTGATATCGCCCTGAACGAAACTTGTAAGATAATCACTGGGTGTATGGTACTGACCACCCTTGACCTATATAAGGTATCTAGCTTTGTCTCACCAAGAGACAGCAGAAGAGCTGCAAAGTAAAAAGAGCGATTCAAGCAAACTTTCGGCGAGCGCCACGTTCTCTATAACGCCCAAGTTCCAATAGGAAGACCCAAATCAAGGAAAAGCGTTTCAGGAATGTACCAACTGAACCACCTAAAAACTACCCACTACAACGAGCACGCCTTACCGGAAGCGAACTGGACTGTAAAACCTGAATAGGATGAGAACGGGAGTTGCACCTGTGAAAACTTTTGCTGGGGCCAAGCGGTGGGTTCCCAACTTTACGTTAGGATGAGGCGTGGAACCTGGAGGAGCACCAAAGGACGCTAATACAACAGAATGAATGTGTACACGTTTATCCTATAGCATACAATAATTCGGATGAAGGCGCCAGCTCGGCAGGAGCTAGAGCAGTAGGTGGCGTCGCCTTCAGTCGTGTCCGCTCGCCGTCACGCTGCGACCTCGGTGTTCCGACTGCTGTGAGCCGTCTGGACGGCAGTGCACTCACCGCGACGTCTGGGAGTCGAAGCAGAGACTGTTATTGAAAAGTACTCGGTCCCTTCTCCAGTCTATGCAGCGGCTAGTGGAGCCATGTGTGGACCCTCCTGCAGTCGGATGCCGTACTGATACCCTACTCCGGATGCTGGCTGGGAGGATTAGCACCAGCGTGCTAACTGGACGACAGGAACATTGCCCTTCGATAACTAACTACTGAAGACTCTGCTGGCCTCAGGCAGTAACCATAGAGTTGTAAAGTCGTCAGCACAGCGGATCACCATCTTCCCTGGATAATGTTTAGTGCGAAGTAGAGGCATCGACTAGACTTCATCTCCTAGCTGCTTCTAGCAGCTATCCTCGCTGCTTCTAGCACCTACCAGTATGTACTGCTATCTGTGACAAAGACTGAGCACAATGATTAAACCAGTGACTCGACGACTACCTCCTGAGAATCGTCGATTCCGAAGACCAGTAATTGCTACTTCTAAAAGCGGTAGTATATGTATGTAAATTTTGCTGAATCTATGACGTATGAAACGGTTCGAATGTGTTCCATTTGAAAATGCGGTGTTCACTGATGTGCCTTTACCGCTGACGCATCCGGGGTCTTATCCACTCTTATGACAGAGTTACGTGTAGTTATGGAATGATTATTAGCTACCTCTCTATCTGACAGCCGTATAACCCACTCAGCAGTTCGCTGACGGTAGGCTTTACAATTTGCCGACGCAGCGTCTGACGTCGTCACACAAGACAAGCGAGCATTTCTACTACAGAACTGCTGACCTGATTCTGTCCAGCTACGGTGAGCAATCCAAGATTTTAAACACGTTTCCCTGTCACAAATTTTGTGGTATAACACTATTAAAGCTGAGTGGGGACAGGCGGACGTCGAGGATCTTGTGTGCGAATGTGGAGAACCACGGGACATGACACATTTGCTCCAATGAGCTAGTTGCTTCACAGTCCTGTACCCTCGATAACCTATGGTTGGTCAGCAATGCGGCAGTTGACGTGGCCCGGTATTGGGCCAATAAATTAGGTTGACATATAGTCGGGACACGAAAAAGGAATGAAAGAAGAAGTAAGTCTAGGGACCGATGACCAGAGTATATTGGTTTCTAAAGCCGTCGGCACACGGAGCGTGTATCTGAACGAGTGTGGCCAACGTGGCGAGTTTATGATGTCACAACGTGTGAACCATACGTTGGCGAGGCTTTCCCAACGTGTCGGGCAGTATCAAGCATGCCAGATATTCTCAACGTGCGTCTGAACGATCACCAATAGGGTGGGACAACGTCACCGACGGCACACTACGTGGCTATACGGGGAGGGGCAGCTCTTTTCGGTACGGAAATGAAGACGCCGTATTGGCCGTCGTATTTCAAAGGTTTTACGTATGTAACTTAGGTCTTATGAATGTATGACATTTCAAAGCAAGTAAACGTAACTGAGTAAACTGAAAACCCTCGAAAACCGGTCATCAGAGATGGTTTGTTGGAATAAATGACTGGAAATGTCTTATAGGTGGTTATAACATTTCTGAATTACAGTAATCAGCGATTACAAGGGACTGTAGACTATGTAAGTGACCGTAGCGTACGCAGCAATGTCGCACACTTTAAAATGGTAGGTGGTTCTCGGAGCTGGTTCAAGGCATCTCTAAATCGAACATTTTATCTTCTTTTATTCGGATTTTCTGATAGACTAACAGACTTTTCTATAAATTTCATACAAGTATACTGCATAACATCTGCATAACATTCGATGCTATGTAAACATAAGTGCGCATCCTCATAGGAGTGAGTTTGTTAGATTCGTTTTATGAACAGGACACTTTGCACCTTACTTAGAATAAAATGCGAAGTTTATTGTTTCAGGTATTGTGTTTTACACCTTCTTAACATTCTTCTATTGAATAGTAACATTGACCGTGGAAGAATGACCTTCACGTTTTACAAAAAGGCGTGACTTTTGCAATAATGTTTGCATCGTGCGAATGTCTTTTCTAATTTTATATAGCACTGTTTTTATGAAACTTTTATAATTCGCTGCACTTATTGACATAAGATGCTACTTTTATAAAAGGCTTATGTTAATAGATATTTTGTTGTTACTTATGTAGGCCTATATCACAGAACATTACGAGCAAATGCACATGCTTGGAAACATCTACATCTACGTATAAAACCATACTCCGCAAGCCACCCTACGGTGTGTGGCGGAGGGTACCTTGAGTAGCACTATCGATTTTCCCTCCTATTCCAGTCACGTATTGTTCGCGGAAAGGATTGTCGGTATGCCTCCGTCTGGGCTCTAATCACTCTGATTTTATCCTCATGATCTCTTCGAGAGATATACGTAGGAGGAAGCAATATACTGCTTGATTCCTCAGTAAAGGTATGTTCTCGAAACTTCGACAAAAGACCGTACCGAGCGACAGAGCGTCTCTCCTGCAGAGTCTTCCACTGGAGTTTAGCGATCATCTGCGTAACGCTTTCACGATTACCAAATGATCGTGTAACGAAGCGCACTGCTCTCCGTTAGATCTTCTCCACTTCCTCTTTCAATCCCACCGGATACGGATCCCATACCGGTGAGCAGTATTCAAGCTGTGAGCGAACAAGTGTACTGTAAGCTACTTCTTTTGTTTTCGGACTGCATTTCCTTACAATTCTCCCAATGAATCTAAGTCTGGCATCTGCTTTACCGACGATTGATTTTATATGGTCGTTCCTTTTTAAATCCCTCCTAATGCCTACTCCCAGATAATTTATGAAATTAACTGCTTCCAGTTGCTGATCTGCTATAGTGTACCTAAATGATAAAGGATCTTTCTTTCTGTGTATTCGCAGCACATTACACTTGTCTTCATTGAGATTTAATTGCCATCCTGCACCATGCATCAATTCGATTCAGATCCTCCTGCATCTCAATACAATTTTCCATTGTTACAACCTCTCTATATACTACAGCATCATCTGCAAAAATCCGCAGTGAACTTCCGATTTTATCCGCAAGGTTATTTGTATATATCGTGAACAGCAACGGACCCACGACACTCCCCTGTGGCACACCTGACATAACTCCTACTTCGGAAGACTTCTCTCCATTGAGAATGACCTGCTGCTTTCTGTTATCTAGGAATTCCTCAATCCAATCACACAATTGGTCTGATAGACCATATGCTCTTACTTTGTTCATTAAACGTTTGTGGGGGAACTGTATCAAACGCCTTGCGGAAGTCGAGAAACACAGCATCTACCTGAGAACCCGTCTCTATGGACCTCTGAGTCTCGTGGACGAATAGCGCGAGCTGGGTTTCACACGAACGCCTTTTACGAAACCCATGCTGATTCATACAGAGCAGATTCCTAGTCTCGAGAAATGTCATAATATTCGAACATAATACATGTTCCAAAATTCTACAACTGACCGACGTTAGTGATATAGGCCTATAGTTCTGCACATCTGTTCGAGGACCCTTCTTGAAAACGGGGATGACCTGCGCCATTTTACAATCTTTCGGAACAAGCGCTTTAATAGGTAAAGCAGGAATTCCTCCCTTTTGATTTTGTATGGAGTGTGATTCCAGGACTTGATGCCGCCGACAATTGTCGCTGCAGCGCACTGAGGTCGCGTGTAGCTCGTTGGGGCACACGTCTCGTATGCACAAGCCGCGCCGTCTCCGAGCGTTCAGCCGCACTCTAAAGCCCTTTTCAAACGATGAACAAAGGTGAACAAGATAGATAATAGTCTACTGAAGCGCTCCTAGCGTACTAGCCCTGAACTAAAAACTCAAACAAGATCTTGTGGCAGCGTGTTTAGACGATAAACGTAATCGAACAGTAATACCCAATGTTGAAAGTGAGGTTATAAAAGCCGATTTGTTATGTAGGAAGTCATAGTTTAATACTGGAATTGAGGAAACAACGCTAAATGTTATTGATGGCCAAAGAAAACCTTGCAATCGATGTTTTTGGTCAACTTAGTGTGGTAAAGTTCTGGGAAGCGAAACAACATTTCAAAACATTCACATCTATTTTCAAGCGAAAAAAATAAAACTATGAACACATCAAGCAATATTTATAAGAACGTAAATAGACCTTCTTTACTTTATCTACTACGATTTGCCCAATGACATTGTTAATAACGTCATTCACAACTGAATTTTTGTCTTTCGTTTGGACTGACTTTTTCATTTAAAATACTATTTAATGAAAATTGCCTCGTCAAATTACAATCTTATTCAAATAAACAATTGATTTCAGTCTTTTCTGTTACGATATTGCAAATCATAAACCATTTTTCGGTTTCAGATGTACGACCTCGCTTTTCGGTGGACAATAATTGAGATAAATATTTAAGTCGTCATGAAACATTTGCAATTTACCGCTAAACCAAAGTATAATAATAAACTAAAGATTAATAAGACAAGTTTGCGTGCAAACCTTGTAATTGTCGACTACAGTATGAAAATCGCATGACGAAAATAGGTTAACTTCCGATCTCAGCAGACGACCGTTCAATCAAAACAATCTTCTTGAGAAAGATTAACGTGACGTTGACGTTAGGTGACGGTCTGGTGACGGACAGTGTGAATGCCGTCATTAGAAATACATTTTGTAATACATTCTGATCATAAACTTCGACATAACGCAAAATATACGTAAATACGTAGGAAAATGGCGGACTAACTGGAGCTGCGACCGCAGCAGACAGCTGCTAGCTCGCGCATGCGCAGTGAACCCACTAGTACCGAATTTAGAACTCATCCTATTTCTTTATCGCTATAATTATCGCGCTTCGATACTAGCGCGATCATACTAGTGCAGCCGTTCAAACGACTGACGGCCGCCATTAACGCAACTTGTTAGCAATCTATTACAAGTTCGTTGATCGTTTAAAACGGGCTTTACTCGGCACGTTGACCACACACGTTCAGGCACAAGCTCCGTGTGCCGACGGCTTTAGGTCTACAAACATTGGAGCATTTGATCCCAACATTTACTGGGACTCCCGCAAGGCGTTGACGACAGCCGGTGTTTCCAGTCGGAAAGCGGAGACTGGTAACTCGCTTACCGAGATGCGGCGAAGCCTCAGGGAAGGCGCTGTGGTGGGATTTCTCGAGACGCGTCCTGTGCGCCCCAGATACCTGGCTGGTGTCTGCCGCAGCGCCAGCGGTGGCGAGAAGCCTGCATTTGAATAAAGCACGCGTCTCCCGCGCCGGTGGCAACTGTATTTGCATTAAGGGCGGCCATATTGATTCGCATCCTCCGCCGCAACCTGCGCATTGTTGTTGTTTGTCTTTTCCGCCGCTCCCGTTCCCTCCTCTCGGCCCGTTTTATAACGTCCTTCCCGGCCCTGCTCCGAAACGGGGCCAACTATACAAACATAAAGTTCCGCGCCCCCTCCCGCCCTTCATCGGTTGCCGTCGGACCGCCATCTTCCTCCGCAAGGTCGGACGACGAGCCTAATCGTAAAGCGATAGCCGCGGCACTGGTGGTGCACCTCTTGTTTGCCCTTCAGAGATTAAATCTGAGGATGCGGGGCAAACGGAGAGTCGGAAACACTGAACGCAGTCTGCGGTCCTCGCTCGAGGTCCTCTTCGGCTTCTGCAAACACAGGCTGTGGCCGTACCTGTTGGAGGGCGGGAGGGGGAGGGAGCACATGCCGCAATTGTTCGCTAGGTCTTTGCAGTGTGCTCTCAAAGAGAGGAACCGACATTCGATCAGTCAAGCTATGGATCGATGTTCGAACGTCCATCATGGCAATTTTTTCTTACATTTTATTTGGAACATTTAATACCGAAACTTCACACAACTATATCCCACATTTGACGTATTTTAATGTGTAACCTGACTGTATATTTTCCGAAGCCCAATTTTTATAATTTATTTTTTAATTTTTACAGATTGTAGTTTCTGTAAGAAATTAAATTACTGGGAGAGTTAGACTTAAAACTGTCAATGTGTTGGTGAAATTTTATGCCAAAAAGTGGTACATTGTAGTATGGCAAGTGCCCAACTATACTCCACTATAATTTTTATTTGCTGGATCCCTCAAATCCAAAAAAACTGTATTTTCATCTTCGACATTTGAATATAGCACCTTAAGCCTGTTATTGACAAATTGTACGATTGTTTGTTGGTTAATCTTTGTGAGTTGTTTTGAACAAATGAAATATGCTCTGGATGGTGCATCCGGATAAAACTTGGCCGATATTATCATTAGTTTCATCAAAAGAAAATGGTTTGTAATAATCTGCAATATGTTTTTGGATTCTTTGTTGTGCATCTATATGAATCCACAGTTTTACGCAATGAAGTCCTTTCTGAAGGAATTTGTGTGGAATGTTGCCTTGTATGGGAGTGAAACATGGACGATAAATAGTGCGGTCTGGAGAGGATAGAGGCTTTGGAAATGAGGTACTACAGAAGTATGCTGGAGATTAGGTGGGTGGATCGCGTAACTAATGAGGAGGTACTGAACAGAATTAGGGAGAAAAGGAATTTCTAGCATACCTTGAATAAAAGAAGGAATCGAATGGTAGGACACATTCTTAGACATCAAGGAATTGTGAATTTAGCTTTGGAGGGAAGTGTGTAGGGTAAAAACCGCAGAGAAAGACCAAGAGATGTATACAATAAGCAGATTCAGACAGATGTAGGATGTCGTTCGTATGTGGAGTTGAAGAGGCTTGCTCAGGATAGGGTATTGTGGAGAGCTGCATCAAACCATTATCCGGACTGACGACCACAACAACAACAAAATAACCTACTTTTACTTCGATGATTATTTTGCCTATTTCAGCTTTAAAATCCTAAAAGCTTCCTATTGTTGTAGTTGTGGTCTTCATTCCGCAGACTGCTTTGATGCATCTCTCCACGCTCTCCTGTGCAAGCCTCTTCATCTGAGAATATGTATGTCAGCTTAAATCAGTATTCGATGTTAACAAATTACTATTTTTCAAGAACGCTTTTCTACCCATTGCCATTCTGCATTTTATATCCTCTGTACTGCGACCATCATTTGTTATTTTACTGCCCAAGTAACAAAACTCATCTACCTCGTTTATTGTTTCGTTACCTAATCTAATTCCTTCAGCATCACCTGATTTTCTTCGACTGCACTTCATTACCCTAGTTTTGCTCTTGTTAATGTTCATCTTAAATGCACCTTTCAGCACTCTGTCCATTCCGTTTAACTGCTCTTCCAGGTCCTTTGCTGTCTCTGACAGAATTACTATGTCGTCAGCAAAACGCAATGTTTTTAATTCTTCCCCCTGAACTTTAATTCCTTTCCCAAATTTTTCCTTGCTTTCCTCTATAGCTTGCTCATTGTACAAATCGAATAACACGGGAGAAAGGCTACAACCCTGTCTTACTCCCTTCCCATCCACTGCATCCCTTTCATGCCCTTCAACTCTGACAACCGCTGTCTGGTTTTTGTACAAGTTGTAAATAACTTTACGCTCCCTATATTTTACTCCTGCTTGCTTCAGAACTTGAAGAGTTTATTCCAATCAACATTGTCAAAAGCCTTCTGCAAATTTACAAAAGCTAGATATGTACATTTGCCTTTCCTTAATCTATCTTCTAGGAAAAGCTGTAATGTGAGTATTGCCTCCCGTGTTCTTACATTTCTCCTGAATCCAACCTGATCTTCCCTGAGGTCGGCTTCTTCCAGCAATTCGATCCTTTTGTAAATAATTCGTGTTAATATTTTGCAATCATGACTTATTAAACTGATGGTTCTGTGGTTATTTTAGGAGGTATAAAATTAGCTGTTTTGGTTTTATTTAGTCATGAAATGCGAAATTACAAGTTTATTTGCAACTAGGAACTTTGGGAAAGAATAGGTTGTAACCTATAGATCGCACACTAAAATAGCGAGTGAGTTAGATATAGGAAAGTTTGGGGAAATGCCAGCCGACTATATTATAACCCCATACTGCTTCAACAAGCCTTTCAATATAACAATTGGAAGTAGGGAGCTGTGGGAGAAAATAGTTCGACACCTTACGGGGGGATATTGTCTGGTTCACTGACGGGTCAAAATCAGACCAAGGTGTTGGGGCCGGCGTATATGGGGTGCAGCCAAGACTGGAGGGCATTATCTCTCTAGGAAAACTGGCCTCAGTATTCCAGGCCGAAATCACTGCCATCAGGGCGTGTGTGGAGGAGAATTTGCGTACGTGCTACAAATATCGTAGCATCTACATCTATTCAGACAGCCAGGCAGCCCTGAGATCACTGGCAGCTCCTGCAACAAGGTCTAAAATTGTTGCAGAATGTCACGGGGTTCTGGTGGAGCTAGGGGAAAGCAATAGAGTAAACCTATTGTGTGTCCCTGGCCACTCGGGGATCAGTGGCAACAAACATGCCGACAGATTAGCCAGGATGGGGGCAGAGACTCCATTTATTGGACCGGAACCTGTCCTGACAACCACCAAGGCAATGATCAAATTGGAGCTACGTAACTGGCTCAGAAGACAGCACGTAGAATGTTGGACCAAAGTCCATCAACAAAAACATGGCAAGGTAATGATGCCAAAGCCATGTTTTAAAAGAAGCTCTGCAATCCTAGGTCTGAACAGGAGAGAGATTAGACTCATGGTTGGATTGCTGACAGGCCATGGGAATTAAAAAAAAAAATCACCCACATACAATGGGAATAACAGAAGAGGACCCTAAATGTAGGATCTGTGATGACGGTGATGAAACTGCATCACATCTAATCTTCGAATGCATTGCACTGGAGAATAAAAGGCACAGAATATTTGGGACAACCAGACCTGAAGAAATTGTGTCGAATAAAGAACTGGTAAAGGGCCTCCTTGCACTGTTCAAGGGCATTGGTTGGCTTTACTAGATATACAGGGAGCGATACCGAACAATAAACTTAGTTTCAGTGCGGGCAGTAGCGGGTTGGACCACGACTGGTTTGGCTTCCCTGGAACAATCAAATCAAACCTATAGATCAGCTGTCTAGTTACACCCACCCAGTGTGTTCATAAATGTTTCAATAATACATGTGGACACAACCCACAGTTAGTTGCAGATGACGCGCACAGGCGGAGGTAAGAGAAGCCTGGTTGCTCGGCAGCAGGGTGGCCACCTGCCCACGCAGACAGCAGGGCAGTCTCCCCCTGGGAGAGATGGCGCTGATCCCCGCGTCCTCCCCGGGCGGCCGTGCCCGCCGCGGCCAGACCGCGCCGCGCACTTGTTGAACACTGCTTTGCTCTCCACGCTGAAAGCTTCGGCGCCGCCTTCAAGAGCTCCTCAGCGCCGGCTTCTCTTTCCTCTTTTTCCTGTTAAGAGCGCCGAATCCGACTCACTGCAATTTTCTTCTGACACACAGACCGACTGTAAAAGGAAACCGGGCAGAATGCGAAACCGAGTCGCACACAGAGACGCAGATATGTAGTCCGCGAGAAAGTTATGTGAAGTCGTATACGGCTCTTATTCGTGACAGCTGATTTCTTTCGTCCTGAATATTAAAAGTTCTATACTGCCATATTCACTTGGCATTATTTGTAAGGCATCTCCAGTGTAATATATACAAGGTTGTTGTTTGCAATATTTCGTTTTTTACGTTTTTAATATTACAGTTTATAAGCAGTTCTGGCGCGTTATCTAAGTATAGCAAAAGATATTTGGAGGTTATTACTTGCAACTATTGCTGCATGCGTCCGATCGCTGCCTAAAACATTTGCTCAATCTACTGTGTAATAACCTTGCGTCGTCTTTGTCTTGATTGTAAGGTAACGCATCTCTGTATGAATGTGTTCAGCAATAAATATCTCCATTTTTTTCTGAGAATAACATTCAAGTATTGTATATAATTTTCAATAATGGCAACGTCTTTGGTCTTATGAATAACTAGCTCGGTATTTATTTATTTCAGTTATCATTTAGCCAATCTCTCCTACCGTTTTCTCCCTTTCTCTGTCTCGCAATCTTCGCTTTCCTCCTCCTCCCTCCCTCCCTCCCTCCCTCTCTCTCAATCTCTCTCTCTCTCTCTCTCTCTCTCTCTCTCTCTCTCCGTCCATCTCTTCTCCACCCCACTCACTGTCTTCATCTCCTTATTTTCCCCCCTCCCCTTCTCTCTCTTTTCACCTCCTTCTTGACTTGCCTATAAATTGTAGTTTTCGAGCACCTTACCCCTTTTTATGTAATATTGTTTTTCACCAGTTCTGAGAACAAGCTCAGATGCAATTTTTTATGTTCAAGGTCCGTTGCGCCATAAATGTTTTTCTTAGTCACCATCTGCCCATCTCCACATTCTCTTTTCTTGCTAATCTCCTCCTCGTCTCTCTATCGAAATCCACCTCCACAGTCCATTACCTCATCCATCTGTGAAATGTTATGACGTTGTTAACTTTCATGGTGATCAACGAAGTGGTCACTGAATTTATTGCAATACACCATATGAAATCTTAGGAAGACGGCGGTCTTTCTCTCGTTTTGAACCTTAAATGCACTGAATTTCATCATGGTCGGAATAAATCGGTAGATTTTGTCGATGTTCGCATGTGAAGTACACTCTGCGATGAACCAATTTTTTTTTTTCCTTCGTGGGTATCCTCTTATTTGGAATCCCAAGTGTGCAAAGCTTCATCGCGTATCAGATGAACCATAAAGCAACGTATAAAATACGAACGAACGTGATACTGTAATTTCCCACGCTTCTCTTAAACTATAAGTCGTACAATGAAAAACTTTTATGGGTAGAATCATTGGCATAAATCGATACTACCTGCACGATTACAGGTTAAAATAAATGGTCATTAAGTTTTGAAATTTATACACTGAAAGGCGATGTAGGTTGTTATACTTGATAATATAGTCAGGTACAAAACACAACTTTACAATGACAACATCCTACCACAGGACAAGATAAAAATGAAAGACATATTGAAGTAAATGATGGCTCTATAAATTCGCCCAGCCCTCAATGAGAGAGTGAGAGGGAGTGTGTGTGTGTTTGTGTACGTAGAGAGAATACTGAAGTTATTGTTAGCCAAATTAATAACCTACTGAGACCAGGCATGGACAGCATTAGTGCTATAGGGAGACCATGGCCCGGCCGCGGTGGCCGAGCGTACTGCGGCGCGCCAGTCACAGTCTGCACGGCCACTTCGGTCGGGCGTTTGAATCCCCCCTCGAGCATAGGTATTTGTGCCGTCCTTAGTATTAGCTAGTTCATAAGTAATTTGTAAGTTTAGGGACTGATGACCCCGTAGTTAAGTCCCATAAGCTCTACAAACATTTGATTTGGAGATCATGGTTAATCTGATCGTGCCTACCATTCTACCGTTGCATTTCCATAAACTAGCCAGAGATCGGGAACACGTATGCGCAGAGACGGTGATGTTCATGGCAGCAACGAGATAAACTACAATAGCAGCAAATTACGCTCAAGAGTAGTTCGTGAACTGGTACCTTTCAAGAGGGGCAAGCAACTGACAAAACATTTGTTCGTTACCTCATACGTGAAACCACAGTATTCTTCCGCCAGCGAAATTAGGAACTTTCAGCGAACCTATTCAGAGGAACCGGGAACATTGGTTCCGGCCTGTAAGCACTGGATTCACGCTTCTTAGATTGCTGTCGTGCAAAGGGGGGAAACTGACGAAGTAAGGGAGGCCAAGTGTTCTTCCGCTGCGAAAAAGCAGTGTCCAATCGTTCAAAATAACGGTAATGGCTCTTGTGGCAATTCACCATATTGCCTATTCATAATGGTAATTAATGTGGGACCCGAAAAAATGCTACACTCCAACGAGACGACGGTCCTCTGTTTAGCAAGCATCTTATGACATTAGACTGAAAGAGGAAAATTAATTTTCCGTCGCTTAATTGCCAATTAATCTTAACAAGTTTCACAATTATTTTAATCGAGCCAGACTTTTGACATATTAGTGGAAGCGTAATTTTGGTTACTGTTACATAATCTGAAAGTTAATAACTATTTAATGCACACTCTCTTGTCATAAGGACTGGATAATAAGGCAAACTGGCATCTTTGGGTTCTGTTGGAAAATTCTCAGCTGTATAAGTATGTAACCTTGCTTTTGTTTTGACGGTTGTGAGCGAAATTTCATAAAGATCGAATACAACTGTAGGTTTTATGGTTTATCATGCATCCGATACTTTATGACGTCGAATGTCGTAAAGTACATGCCTTACGTAGATCTTACTTGTAAAGAAACTGTTACATAACGGTAAGAAATATGTGCACCAAATTTGGTTAGAACCGATCTAGTGGTTTAATAAGAGATGTGCAGCATTTTCGAGTGATGCAGCAGTTTTTCGCGCGTTTCGTTGTTTTGGCGTAATATGTGTTGTATGTGAAACTTCCTGGCAGATTAAAATTGTGTGCCGGAACCGGGACTCGAACCTGGGACCTATGCCTTTCGCGGGCAAGCGCACTACCGACTGTGCTATCCCGACACGACTCACGATGCCGCCTCACAACTTTACTTCCGCCAGTACCTCGCCTCCCACTTTCCAAACTTCACAAAGCTCTCTTGCAAACACGCAAGACTAGCACTCCTGGAAGAAAGGATATGGCGGAGACATGGCTTAGCCACAGCCTAAGGGATGTTTCCAGAATGAAACTTCACTCTGCAGCGGAGTGTGCGCTGATATGAAACTGCCGGCCGCGGTGGCCGAGGTGACTGAGGCGCTACAGTCACGGTCAGCACGGCCACTACGGTCGGGGGTTCGAATCCCCCCTCGGGCATGGATATTTGTGCCGTCCTAGTTCGTAAGTAGTTCATAAGTAGTTTGTAAGTTTAGGGACTGATGACCCCGTAGTTAAGTCCCATAAGCTTAACAAACAACATTTTTGATATGAAACTTCCTGGCAGATTAAAATTGTGTGCCGGAACCGGGACTCGAACCTGGGACCTTTGCCTTTCGCGGGCAAGCGCACTACCGACTGTGCTATCCCGACACGACTCACGATGCCGCCTCACAACTTTGCCTCAAAGTTATCCTGATCCGGTACGGATCTCAAACTGATGAGCAATACTCATGCGTTCGCCGAATTACACTTTTGGAACCTACTTCCTTTGCTGACACACTACACTGTAGCGCCTGTCTCTTGCTATGGTTGGTTGTGGGACGAACGAAACGAGATTATGACTTAAATCAATTGCCTGACTTCCGCTTCCCAATTAACAGGTGACGTACCTGTTAATCTTCTGTCGCTGAGACCGTTGCCAGCATCGGAGCTCCTCTCTTCTAGCAGGGGGTTTCTATTATTTTGTAAATGTATGAAAATGATAGCAATAGGGGAAGGCTACAGACAGTTCATTAAAATAATCTTTGTATTCTGAAAGTAGCATATAGAATTACGAGGTAGCCCGTTACATCTTATTAAACGGTTACTGATACTTGCTGCATGGCAAGACACACAATAGAGATCAAATATCGAAATTAAAGCACATTCAAATAGTTCGACCAGCCTTTAACGAGAGAGAAAGAGAGCGTATTGAGTTTCGTGAAAATTTCCATTAGTCATGAGAACAGTAGGCTGAGTCCGGAACAGGGGCGGCCTATCGCCCGATATGCAGACCGTTGCATATTTATTAAACTCGCGACCGAATGCAATTACTTCACTTTAATCGCGAATACCTGCTCGGTTACTACACTGTCGGTCAACGAAATATCACCAAGACTGAGCATTGCGGCTTCTGCACAATAGGCGATCGCGGACCTGTCCTCCTACGAACTGCAAGCATCTGAAGCAACTCCCGAACTGAGAGCGGTCACGTCGCTCACGCCAGTTTCGTTAACGCGAGTTTCGCACCGCTGATTCTTTCGCCGGCAAAACTAGTGACGTGTTACCAACCTGACCAGGGCACAGTTAAGAGTTCGTTCTGGCCCGCAAGCCCCGGTTTCACGACTCCTATGGTGGCGACCTCTCTTGGCGGTGGGAACAGAAGTGTACCGCGAACACGTTGGCTGTCTGGGTTTGAAATTAACGGCTCCGGTAGCCTTTGTGACTCATCGCTATCTTGCCAATTTCATATAATAATTAATACAGGACATGAAAAATTATTTCGCCTCCACAATACGATGGTCCTCTGGTAAGGCAAGCAAACTGTAATTTTAGATTGTTGGGTAAAATTAGTTTTATATGATTTTACTGGCGATTAATTTTACCAACTTCTTGAATATTAATCGGACCTAACTTTGTAATACTTCAAACGAATCCTCATTTTTCAGTAGATTGGAATCCGCGTCAGAAGTTTTAGATTTATTTCATTTATGTCCACTCACTTTGTCCTAAAGGCTGACCATGTGGTTCATGACATCTTTGTGCTGGTCTGGGAAAAGTCTTAGCTCTACAACGCTTCCTGAGGATTCCTCCAACGAATCTCATCTTGGCATTCGCCTGACCCACAACTGATTTTATATGGTCGTTCCATTCCAAATCGCTCCTTATTGTCTACTTCCAGATATTTAATTGAAGGAACTGATTCGAGTGTTTATCTTACTATCGACTGTTTACACAATAAAGGATCTATTTTTCTATGTAGCTCAACAACCATTTAATGAGTCACATTGCTAACGAAGTTAGGGGCATATGAATCAGTTACCGAAATATGTGAATAGCTCAAAGACTACTTAAGTAATAGAAGGTTGTACGTTTATCTTGATGGCGAGTGTTCATCAGAGAGCCGCGGTGTGGTAGCCGAGCGGTCTAAAGCGTCTCGCTGCGGAGCGCGCGGTTGCTCGCCGTGGAGGTTCGAGTCCTCCCTGGGGCATGGGTGTGTGTGTTTGTCCTTAGGTTAGTTTACCTAGGTTTAAGTGGTTTGTAAGCTACGGACTGATGACCACGCAGTTTGGTCCGATAGAATTACAAACATTTGTACATTTTCATCAGAGATTAGGGTATCGTTTGTAGTGCGCTTTGGAAGTGTGATAGGACCGTTATTATTATCTGTTTATTTAAATGACCGGACGGACATAGTGAGTTGCTATCTGCATTTGTTGATGAACTGTTGGGTATAGGAAGATGCCATTAAATGACTAGTAACCTGCAGGATGTGTTGGGCCACATTTCTATGTGGTGCTTGGAATGGCAGCTAGATCTAAATGTAAAGAAATGTAAGGTGGTGCAGATGTGTAGCAGAAACACTGTCGTTATGCTCGAATACAGCATTAGTAGTGTACTGCTTGACAGAGTCGCGTCAATTAAATATCAGGGCATAATAATGCTGCGCAGCGATATGAAATGCAACGAGCATGAAAGGACCGTCGTGGGGAAGGCGGATGATCGACCTGGTTTATTGGGAGAATTTTTGGAAGATGTGATTCGTCTGTAAAAGAGATCGCTTATAAAAGGCTTGTGCGTTGAGTATTGATCAAATGTTTGGGATCCCCACCACGTCGGTTTAAAGGAAGACAAAGAAACAGTCCAGAGGCGGGTGGCTAGGTATGTTACTGGTAGGTTCGATCAATGCGCGAGTGATACTGATATGCTACGGGAACTGAAGTAAGAGGGCGAGAAACAGTGTTGAAGAAATTGCAAGGGCCGGAATTTGAGTCGGATTGCAGAATGATTCCGATGTCGCCAACCTACATTTCGCGTTAAGATCCACGAATAAGATCAGAGATATTATGACCCGTTTGATACATGAAAGTAATATTTTTCCCTCTTTCTATTTGGGAGTGGAACAAGATAGCAAGTAACTAGTAGAGGTACAAATTACCCTCTGCCACGCACCTTTGGGTAGATTGCGGAGTATGTGTGTAAATGTAACTGTAGAATACGCTTCAGATTCTCCTGCCTTTTACTAACCTCCCCCAGTGTTGCGACTTCTTGATAAACGATAGCATCGTACAGAAAAACGTCATTGAACTTCGAACGTTGTGAAACGTAACGTTCATATAATAGTCCTCTGGGACATCTGAGATCACTTTAATGTATGAGACCGTGTCTTGGTGGAGAATGACATGTTGCTTTCTGTTAGTTAGGTACGCCAGAATTCAGTCACAGAGATGGTCTGATATTCCTTACGCTCACACTTCGTTCTTCAGAAGACGGTTAGGAACAGGATCCAACGGCACGCAGAAGTCAAGAAACACGGTATCTAAGTGCGACATCGTATCTACTGCCGGCTGTATTTAATGGATGAATAGCGCCAGTAGTGTTTCACATGATAGCTTCTTTTGGATACCATGCTGATTTCTACGAAGGAGATTTCCGGTCTCCATAAATGACATATTATTTGAACATAAAATGTGTTCCAAAATTCTGCAACTGACCGATATCAGGGATATAGGACTATCGTTTTGCGCATCACGTCCACGACTCTTCTTGTAAACGGCAACTGTCACGTTTCATAGGAAATATTAAAGATCCTGAGTTAAGGGAAAAAAAAAATCCTCACGATAAAACAGTCACTACTAAGATTTTTTTTTATAAACGAAAATATTGTAAATTTTATGAACCTAACAGTTTGTCTAATGACTATATCAGTTTCGAACTATCTTCGAGAAACTAGAAATGTCATCTATTAAGTTTTGATAAACCATACACCTTTTTTCACTAGTAAATTGTCGTTACCTTAAAATTTTGGTAAAATCTTGAATTTGAAGATCAATCATAAGACGTCAGGTGCGGACTCGTTTGTTTACATGAACTTCTAGCCCTAAGTTTATTGTATGACCTAGCGGCCGTGTAGCGAAATACGCATCACTTACCTTACATAATTAACTTATTGCATGAATTGTAACCTTTTTTTACCAACTTTTGTAACCAGTTATATTATTTGTTAACCACTAAATCGAACTGTATAAATTTCTTCAAAATTTTAGTCAACTTATTTGAAACAGTATTTGTAAACGTCACGTGACGTATTCGTGACTTGGGCGCCAAAATCTATGTATTTAAACATGCCGCTACTGACGGCAAAGAGCAGTTGTTGTAAGTTGTAAGCAGTTGTAAGCTGGTGGAAATCGTAGACAGCTGTGGTACGTTCTTGTAAGTTAGGTTGCCAGGAGCTTTAGACCAGATGTATACACTGCTGTAGTGTGATGGAAGAATCAATAAAAACCCGTTCTCAATTAACAACGAGTTTATTTTGGTAGACGAACCGTGGGGAATGTGCTGCCATTAACTTGACCAAGAACTTCTCTTTTTTGAAGTTTGATTCGTTGTGTGGCTTGGAGTGCTTTAGTAACAAGCAACCCTAGCGACGACTTATGCCCCATTCACACAGGCCACGCAACGTCTCACAGTGACCTGCGCTCTCCTTCAATCCTTCCTCAACACTTTCTTTCTCCGGAGATCTTCGATGCAGCGCTGCTAGAAAGGGGCAAGTTCCTTCCCATACTCGTATAAAATCGAATTGATATCCCATCAGGTCCGGCGCCCTTTCTTCTGCAGAGCGATTTCAATTGCTTTCCTATCTCCCTGACACTTATTTGAATATCTGCCATTTTGTCGTTCGTGAAATGGCTTAGAAGAGGAACTACGGACCAGTCTTCCTCTTGGAAACGAAAAGTCAAAATTTCATTACTATTGGAATAGAACTGCAGATTTGTATGCAATAGAAACGGACAAACAAACGGAGGCTCTATCTAATATATAAAGCAGAGTGTCCGTACGTGTGTACGTGTTGCATACAAATCTACAGTTTTGATCCAATCTTTCTCAAATTTTACACAAGTAAGCTCCATGAGAACGGTCGCCGTAAGTGTAAGAATCACGTACGATACGTAGTTGAGGAGATATGACGTCATAAACAATGCGATGCGCGAAATACTGCTGCATTTTGCGACAATGCTGCTCATTTTCTCCTAAACCATTGGACCGATTTAAACCAAATTTGGTACACACTTTCCTTACCGTGAGGTAATAATTGGTGCATGGTTAAGAATCACATATGATACATGGTTCAGAAGATACGTTGTCATAGACAATATGAATAGGAAAAAAATTCCACATAATGCGGCGAGACATTGTAAATACGCTATATAATAATGACAGTACTTAACGATTTGCAACAAACTTTAAACATAATTTCAACCCTTTCTTAAACTTTTTCTCGCTGACAAGCATAGCAAAGATGATGAAAGGAAACATGTTTCTCGCTTACTACTTTTCCGCTGTTCATGGAGCAAAACTATGGCATTCAGTACGACGTTACAATTTATAATTTACACACTAGTAAATGTATCTGCAGGAAATTTTACAGACAGTATATACAAATATTGTTGAATGTACCGTCTAAATTGTATCACAGTACAACACGTACTTCACGTGATATGAGCACATAAATAGTAACAATCCGCTATTCGTGGACTAAAACTACGGCATTCGGTACAACGTTCCAATTAATAATGTCTACATTACAAATTGTAACCGCAGGAAATTTTATAGATGGCATACATGCATATATTTGAGTGTATTTTCTAAACCGTATCACAATACGAGACGTAGTTCATGAGATATGAGCACATGAACAATAACGTTCATGGGAATCCGCCGCATCACACACAAAGTTTTCAAAAGTGTTCAAATGTTGTTAAGCTTAAGGGACTTAACTGCGGGGTCATCAGTCCCTAAATTTACAAACTACTTATTAACTACGTTATACTAAAGACGACACAAACATCCATACCCGAGGCGGGATTCGAACCCTCGACGGGGAACGGCCTCGCGCATCGTAGCATAGCGCCTCAATGTGGTCGGCCGCTCCGCCGCGGCCACCAAGTTTTAATGTATTACCTCTTTACTACTAATTGTATTCCCAAGAGATTTTACAGACATACAGCCCTTATACACCGGAAAGAAATGGCAGTAATTAGTAAATAAATACCCGGGCAACGCCGGGTTTCCAGCTAGTTTTATATACGAGGAGCCTCCAGAAAGTAAGTACCGTTTGGTAATAAAATGAAACTGTACACAGATACAGAAGAAATTTTATTGCACAAAATTCTACACCTCTTACACTACTTTTCAACAAAACTGACGAAATTTTGTAGGCACTTGTCATAACGTGCCACAAGTTTTTGCATGCAACTTTCACAGAAGGTTGCCGCCTGTGTATTCTACCATGTGGTAACAGTCTTTATCATCGTTGAAGTGTTGACCACCAAGGACAGATTTTAGGTGTAAGAAGAGATGAAAGTCGCTAGGAGAGAGGTCTGAGCTGTATGAAGGATGATGAAACAGGTCGCATTGAAATTTCCGTATGAATTCAAATGTTCAAATGTTTGTAGAGTCTATGGGACTTAACTACGGGGTCATCAGTCCCTAAACTTACAAACTACTTATGAACTAACTACAACTAAGGACGGCACAAATATCCATGCCCAAGGGGGGATTCGAACTCCCGACCCTTGTGGCCGTGCAGACCGTGACTGAAGCGCCGCAGTCCCATCGCAGAATTGTTCGGTTACATTCGGTGTGTGAGGTCAGGCATTATCGTAAAAAAAAAGAAAAAAAAAACAAAAACAAAAAAAAACTTTTGACAGTAACTGCCATCAGGGCATGTGTGGAGGAGAATTTGCGTAGGTGCTACAAAGATCGTAGCATCTATAGCTATTCAGACAGCCAGGCAGCCCTGAGATCACTGGCAGCTCCTGCAACAAGGTCTAAAATTGTTGCAGAATGTCACAGGGTTCTGGTGGAGCTACGGGAAAGCAATAGAGTAAACCTATTGTGGGTCCCTGGCCACTCGGGGATCAGTGGCAACGAACATGCCGACAGATTAGCCAGGATGGGGCAGAGTGTCCATTTATTAGACCGGAACCTGTCCTGACAATCACCAAGGCAATGATCAAATTGGAGCTACGTAACTGACTCAGAAGACAGTACGTAGAATATTGGACCAAAGTCCATCAACAAAAACATGGCAAGGTAATGATGCCAAAGCCATGTTTTAAAAGAAGCGCTGCAATCCTGGGCCTGAACAGGAGAGAGATTAGACTCATGGTTGGATTGCTGGCAGGCCATGGGAATTTCAAAAAACACCTACATACAATGGGAATAACAGAAGAGGACCCTAAATGTAGGATCTGTGATGACGGTGATGAAACTGCATCACATCTAATCTTCGAATGCATTGCATTGGAGAGTAAAAGACACAGAACATTTGGGACAACCAGACCCGAAGAAATTGTGTCTAATAAAGAACTGGTAAAGGGACTCCTTGCACTGTTCAAGGGCATTGGTTGGCTTTACTAGACATACATGGAGCGATACCGCAAAATAAACTTAGTTTCGGTGCGGGCGGTGGCGGGTTGGATCGGGACTGTTTTGGCTTCCCTGGAAAAATCAAATCAAATCAAACCCTCTTCTTACACCTAAAATCTGTCCTTGGTGGATAACACTTCAACGATGGTGACGAGCTGAAAGAACATGTTACCGCATGGTTGAATACACAGGCGGCAACATTCTATGAAAAACGCACACAAAATCTTGTGCCATGCTGTGACAATTGCCTACAAAATTTCGGAAGCTATGTAGAAAAGTAGTTTAACAATTGTAGATTTTTGTACAATCAAAATTTTTTCTGTATCTTTACCAGTTCTTTTTATCTAACAAAACGGATCTTATTTTCTGGACGCGCCTCGTCTAAAGACACGGAGTGCAAGAAAATGCGTCAAAGGAAGGGAAGGAGATAATGTCAAGACTGCGACAGTTGCCGGTCCTAGACGACCCGCGTGTTGCGGGGCGACAGAATTTTGCGCGCTATATTGCTCGGTAAATCTTTTTCAGCGCGTTATGTTAACAGCCCTGTGCCGAGCCGGCGGCAAACGGCGGGCCGCGAGGAGGCCGCGCCGCAGATAAAAACAACCTCGCGCACCCCTGCATTACCGAGCCATAAATCACGCGTGCCGGCTCACTTTTGGAAATGTTCACAATAAGGTGCGAAGGCGTCACCGGAGCATGAATTATTTATCGAAAACGCTCGCCGCCACATTAATAAACGCGTCCGGTGCAGAGGGGATGTAGGAGGGGGGAGGGAGGGGGTGTGGGCGTTGACAGGGGGTGGGGGTAGGAGGGGGATGGGGCGGGACAAGTGGCACAGTGGAAATGCAGGGAAAATAACGGGGGAGGGGGAGGCGGGGAGAGAACGCGAGGGGTGGGAGGACAGCGGGCGGGTTAAAATAAACTTTACAGCGGGCGGTTTCCGTGGGAGTGGCGACTCCGGCGGAGAAGTCTGCGCGGCCCACCCACCATGAATAATGCAGGTGACCGACCGGGCTAATGGCGTGGGTGGAGACCGCTGGACGCGAATAGAAGGGCGCCACGCCGCGCCTAATGCCGAGCACCGCGGTCCGCACCGCTGCAGGCCGCTGACGTACGAGCGCGAACTGTGGCCGAGACCAGCCAGCCGCTGAACGGGGCAGGCACCTCTGCGCGGCAGGTGGCGTCGCGTTATGTACTATGAGAGGCCAACAGATTGTTTCTTTCGTTTCATTTATTGTTGTTTCGCTCCCACACAGAGTTGAACTGGGTCAGGTGGGTTTGGAGAAGGCGATGGGACAGGGCTAGGGAGGGGGCCAGGGCAAGGAAGGACCTCTCTTCAGCGTATTGGAATTGATGGACCAGAGGGTGAGGTTGCGGCATATCAGAGGTGTAGAGGTGAGTGGAGAGGACAAATCCCTGGGGAACACTGGCAGGGGGTAGAAGGCACATGAGTGGAAATTATGGATGGTGTCTTCAGAGAGGTTATAGGGAGAGGAAGGAGGTAATGACCTGGACATAGTTGATGGGAACTATGGTGGGTTTGGAGAAGGTGCGGGGACAGGGCTAGGGAGGGGACCAGGGCAAGGAAGGACCTCTCTTCAGCGTATTGAAATTGATGGACCAGAGGGGGAAACTGCGGCATATCAGAGGTGTAGAGGTGAGTGGAGAGGACAGATCCTTGGGGAACACGGCACGGTGTAGAAGGCACATGAGTGGAAATTATGGATGGTGACTTAGGAGAGGTTGCGGGAGAGGAAGGAGGTAATCAGCTGGACATAGTTGATGGGAACTATGGTGGGTTTGGAGAAGGTGCTGGGACAGGGCTAGGGAGGGGGCCAGGGCAAGGAAGGACCTGTCTTCAGCGTATTGGAATTGATGGACCAGAGGGGGAGGCTGTGGCATATCAGAGGTGCAGAGGAGATTGGAGAGGACAGATCCATGGGGAACACTGGCAGGGGGGCAGAAGGCACGTGAGTGGAAAGTGGCACAGTGGAAATGCGGGGAAAATAACGGGGGAGGGGGAAGCGGGGAGAGAAGGCGAAGGGTGGGAGGACAGCGGGCGGGTTAAAATAAACTTTACAGCAGCCGGCCGGCCGGCGGTTTCCGCGGGAGTGGCGACTCCGGCGGAGAAGTCTGCGCGGCCCAGCCACCATGAATAATGCAGGTGACCGGCCAGGCTAATGGCGTGGGTGGAGATCGCGGGGCGGCGGCTGGACGCGAATAGAAGGGCGCCACGCCGCGCCTAACGCCGAGCACCGCGGTCCTCACCGCTGCCGGCCGCTGACGTACGAGCGCGCACAGTGGCCGAGACCAGCCAGCCGCTGAAAGGGGCAGGCACCTCTGCACGGCAGGTGGCGTCACGTTATGTATTTCTTGTCAGAGAGGACACAGTTCGTAGTAATCGATGGTAAGGCATCCATTAAAACAGAGGTGATATCGGGCGTTCCACAGGGTAGTGTCTTTGGTCCCCTGCTGTTCCTTATTTACATAAACGATTTAGGGGAAAATCTAAGTAGCTCTCTTAGGTTGTTTGCAGATGACGCCGTCATTTACCGTCTAGTAAAATCGTCTGAAGATCAAAACCGACTGCAGAACAATCTGAATAAAATATCAATGTGGTGTAAAAGCCGTCCGCGTTGGCCGAGGGGACTGAGGCGCTCCAGTCACGGTCTGCACGGCCACTAAGGTCGGGGGTTCGAATCTCCCCTCGGGCATGGATATTTCTGCCGTCCTTAGTCTTAGGTAGTTCATAAGTGGTTTGTAAGTTTAGGGACTGATGACGCCGTAGTTAAGTCCCATTTGAACAATTTATTTTATTTTATTTTTTGTAAAAATTGGCAATTGGCTCTAAATAATGAGAAGTGTGAAGTCGTCCACATGAGTGCGAAAAGAAATCCGTTAAACTTGATTTACAAGATAAATCAATCAAAAGTGAAGGCCGTAAACTCCACATAATACCTAGGAATTAGTATTACTTCAGACTTAAATTGGAAAGAACACGTAGATAATATCGTGGGAAAGGCGAACCAGAGACTGCGTTGTATTGGTAGAACCCTTAAAACATGCAACAGAATTACAAAAGAAACTGCATACACTACGCTTTGGAGTGTTGCAGCCCAATGTGGGATCCTTATCAGGTGGGTTTGAGGGAGGACATCGAAAGAGTCCAAAGAAGGGCAGCTCGTTTCGTATTGTCACGATACAGGGGAGACAGCGTTACGGAAATGATACAGGGTCTGGGATGGGAATCATTACAACAACGGCGCTTATCGCTGCGGCGTGGGCTACTTGCGAAACTCCAATCGCCAACATTCTCCTCCGAATGCGAAAATATATTGTTGACTCCCACTTACATAGGTAGAAATGATCATCAGAATACAATACGAGAAATCAGAGCTCGAACAGAGAGATTCCGGTGTTCTTTCTTCCCGCGCGCTATTCGAGAATGGAATGGGAGATAAATAGTATAATTGTGGTTCGATGAACCCTCTGCCAGGCACTTAAATGTGATTTGCAGAGTATCCCATGTAGATGTAGATGTAGATTTATTGTTGGTTCATTCCCATACAGAGTACAGACGGTCTGGCTGCGGGGCTATGTGACGCTCTTCAGCCTAGAGACAATAAATTTGTAACAAGGAGAAGAGACACATTAAAGGAAGAATACGTAAATAAAAACTTTGTGGTTTGCCGAGGACATAGTAATTTTGTCAGAGACTGCAAAGATCTGGAAGAGCAGCTGAATGCAATGGACAGTGTCTTGAAAGGAAGATGTAAGATAAAAATTAACAAGAGTAAAAGGAGATAATGGTATGTAATGTCAGAAAATTAGGTGATGCTGAAGGAATTAGATTAGGTAATCAGACAATAAAAGTAGTAGTTGATTTTTTTTTAATTTTTTTTTTTTTATTTGGTTAGGAAGATAACTTCTGATGGCTGAAGTAAAGAAGATGTAAAATGCAGAATGGATATGGGAAGAAAAGCGTTTCTTAAGAAGCAAAACTTTTTAACATCCAATATTAAATGTTAGGAAGTCCTTTCTGCCGGCCACGGTGGCCAAGGGGACTGAGGCACTCCAGTCACGGATTGCACGGCCACTGAGGTCTGGGGTTCGAATCCCCTCTGGGGCCTGGATATTTGTGTCGTTCTTAGTATTAGTTAGTTCATAAGTATTTTGTAAGTTTAGGGACTGATGACCCCGTAGTTAAGGCCCATAAGCTATATAAACATTTGAACTTTTTTTTAAGTCCTTTCTGAAAGCTTTTGTCTGGAGTGTAGCATTGTATGGCAGTGAAACGTGGACGATAAGTAGTTCAGATGAAACGAGGATAGAAGCTTCTGAAATGTGGTGCCACAGACGAATGATGAAAATTAGATAAGCAGATCACGTAACTAATGAGGAGGTGCTTAACAGAATTGGGGAGAAAAGAAGTTTCTGGCACATCCTGACTAAGAGAAGGGATAGATTGGTTGGACATATTCTTAGACATCAAGGAATTGTCAACATAGCATTAGAAGGAAGTGTGTGGGGTAAAAATCGTAGAGGGAGACCGAGGGACGAATACAGTAAGCAGATTCTAAAGGATGTAGGCTGACGTTCTTATTCTCAGATGAGGAGGCTTGCACAGGACAGGGTAGCGTCGAGAGCTGCATCAAACCAGTCTGCGGACTGAAGACCACAACAACAACAATGTAAATTGAGGAATTTACAGAAAATAGCCAAGAGGGTAAAATTGGAGGACTTAAAACGCATACGCAGAAGACAATGTTGTGTGGTGACTGTATGACGAAACTCTGATTAAAATAGCGTGACATGTGGAGAATGAAGCATTGGGACGATTAATGTACGGGGGCGCTTTCTTCGGGGTGGACGTTCGCAGTATGTGATAAAATAATGCTGAATTGACACTGAATTCCAGTCAATACACTGAGCACATACGAGGGTTGGGGCAAAAGTCAAGGCATCGCGGCGTTCACTAAAGGGGAATATCGTTGCAAGGGTTTGGTGGAAAGGGGAAACGAATATTCGTTTCTGTGGGATGCACTACCTTTTCATTTCTGGTACGTATTTCAAAACATACCGTTCTGAAACTGGTTAGAGATATGAAAGATATTCTGTGCATCTACATTTATACTCCGGAAGCCACTTTACGGTCACCATTCAATCTCCCCTCACAGGTGATGCAAACTCTGTGAATATTTTGAGCCAAATGAAGCAATCAACAGAAAGCACGCGTGAAGACTATGTGATGTGCGACATGGTAGTTAAACTTTTAGAAGAGCATGTAAATGGCGCAGACATGTGGCTAGAACTGACTGAAACACTTGATATTGCAGACTATGAATCTACAGACGGCGAAGAAAAGGAAGAAAATTGTACACAAGAAGACTCTTCGAGTGATAGTGCCACGCACCATCATCAATAATTATCTCCAAAAGCAACACCAGCAACTACAATTACATTATCAGACAAAGAAAAAGCGGTGAAGTATTGGTTGAACGAAAGTGGTAAGAAACGCCTACGTGTCAGTAATGTCCAAAATAGGTATCGCTAAGTCCGTTCTGATCGTGAATTGCATAGATGGAGAAAGGAAATCGCTGAACGACGTAAGAGTCTACTGGAAATTGCGACGGAAATAAATGCGCTACGTTTTGAGCAATTTACTGATGCCAGACGACAGTCATTTAGTGTCTGCGACACAACTTTGCGTGACTGGGCGTTAGAGATTGCCAACGCGATAGGCACTTAGAATTGACAGCTTCTCAAAGTTGGATTAATCGCTTCAAAAGATCGCATGAAATTGTACCACGAAAAAATAACACAATTTGTATCGAGAAACAGGTCGGTAAATGAAGTGACTCAAACGGAAATGATAGAGCCTTTTCTTACGACTGCAAAAAATATAATAAATAAGTAAATAAATAAATAAAAGATCGCCAGTTTTGGTGACTCTTACGTTTACAATGCAGATCAGTCAGGTTTTCAATGAGAAATGCGTGCGTAAAGGACACTGACATTCAAAGGGGAAAAACATATTGAGGAAATTGCGCACTCCACGACTGCACTCACCTATTCATACACTATAATGCCCATAATTAGTCTGGATGGTTCATTGCTGCCTAATCTATATGTGTATCTTCAAGAACCAACTGGACGTTTTGGACCACGTGTCAAACAATGTTCTACGCAGTGATAGACTCATCGAAGTCTGGGAAAATGGGAAATGATAACGTTACACTTTTCATGCGTCATGCCTTTCTTCCGTTCTGCGGGAACAAATCTCTTCTCCTTCTAGATTCGTGGTCAGGTCATAAAAGTTCTGATTCATTAAAAGCTGTATTTTGAGCTCACCCTGACAAAGAAGTAGAGATACTTCAGTTTCCACCCGGCACGATGAACGTTATTCAACCGTTAGACAGAGAATTTCTCTGCCAGTGGAAGGCATTTTACAGAAAACGAACAGAGAAAATTATTGTGTGCAAATCACTGGAGTTTCCTGTCTATCACCGTGACAATATTCTCAAGTTGCAATCAGTCGTATATTATCAGTTTTCCTCCCCACGGTTTCAAAATGTGATTAAATATGCATAGCATGCTTTGAAATATACTGATGCCTGATTCCTTCCTAACACCGGCCGAGTTTTGTCTACGGACGGGGAACGGCCTCGCGCACCTAAGCATTGCGCCTCTATGCGCTCGGCCACTCCGTCGCGGCGGTAACTTCTATCTCATGTCTGAGTTTAGTAGTCATCTTTCAACCCAACGATTTGATTCGAACATCCTCCTTGTTTCATTAGACGCGAGTAATTTTGCTTCTAAGATAGCAGAGTTCCTTCAATTCATCTACTTAAAAATCTCCAATTTTTATGTTTTCTACATAGTGCCTTTTCTGCAGATCTTTGCCAGTGAAGTCTACCGTCTTCTTCCAGTACACTCTTAGACCACAATGTGTGATGATTCTACTGCAGTTCTTTCTCATTCTTACTGAGAAAAGTATTGTAAATGAATGAAACACAAATTCTTTCAGCAAGGTACTTGAATTTGTTTGGTAATTCCAGCTGAGATAGACTGATGTAATATTCATAGGATACCGCTGAGCACTGCGTGCGCTAGAATTGATATGTACCGCTCATTAGAGCTCTGTGATCATCGTATCATAGGGACGGGTTCACCGGCGTCCCTTGAGGGATAGCATGGTCGCGTGCTAAGCTAATTTAACCGGACGCCTGATCCCTCCTGCTTCAATGATCGCCTGCTGTTACGCATAGTAACGAGAATCGCTCGCGGTGATTGTTGGTGTATTGTTTGCCTACCATATCTGAGGAATTACTACTTCCACCTACAGAGTAATCGTGTTTTCTGTTATTTTTTCACGGAGTGGAATGGAAAGGAAAGCGATGGACACATTTTGTTCCTTATAAGTGAAGTGGTAGCTGTGATTTTCTATAGTTTTTTGCGTTGTGAATTATTTCTACTGGAAATTAAGTTGGATTCTCCAGTGTAACCGCAAAGCTTTTACAAACAGAGAACATAAATTTTAACAGTCAATTAATTTGAATAAATAATAAATATTGCACTACGTGCCGTTTTATCATAAAGATTATCAGTCGAAAAATATTTCTGACACACCATTTCTTGACGCAGGTATACGTAAAAAATGTTGACCATACGTTGTGTCATAAAGATACAGGAATTTTATAAACGTTGATCGTTTTATGGCCTAGTATCGATTAGAAATAGAAGAGAGATAGCCGGCCGCGGTGGCCGAGGGGACTGAGGCGCTTCAGTCACGGTCTGCACGGCCACTACGGTCGGGGGTTCGAATCCCTCCTCGGGCATGGATATTTGTGCTGTCCTAGTTCGTAAGTAGTTCATAAGTAGTTTGTAAGTTTAGGGACTGATGACCCCGTAGTTAAGTACCATAAGCTTAACAAACATTTGAACATTTTTTTGAAGAGAGATACTTTTGCAATAGCTTAATTTGAGTACAATAAAGTCAGATTGAATATATGAAATCAGAAACGACTTTGATGAGACCACCATCAAAAGCGTTGCGTTATAATCGTCTTGTGGACGTTGTAGTTCATTTATTAAAGTGGAGAAAAATTCCTGCTTTTGATAGCCAAAATTTGAGATTTATTCACCCAAACATGATTCAGTCCTTACATGCAATCTCTTGTGATCCTTCCTTTCCTTTTTTTTTTTTTTTTTCTTTTTTTTTTCTCTTCATTTCAGAAAATTGTTCTTGCATATTACAGTTTTTTGTGGTTTGTATAGACATTTGTCGAAATTGTTTTAATTTTTTAAAAGAGTTTAAAATGCACAAATGTCTTTTTATATAAATTTTCATAAAGTTACGAAACTTTCTCGTTTATAACAATAGACATCAGAGGTAGAGGTAACATATCGTAAGTGACATTTGGATAACCTTACAGGAGATCAATTCCAGCTCCAGTATCCGTTAATATATGTATATACTAACTCAAAACCCGGTTTTTCCCGGGTATTTATTTATTTATTTACACCTGCCTTGAGTTACTACATTTCCTATCCCTTCTCTCTCTCTGTCCGTCTCCATTTTTACTACTATCATTTCATATTTATCGAAGACTATATGATAAATAAGGATGTCTTGCATAATGTACAAAATGATAAGTGCAGTATCCAAACAAAAAAGATGGTAACCAAACTTCATTTGAATAAGTTGTGTATGTCTGTAAAATCTGTTGCGATTCTAAATCGTAGTAAAGAAGTAATAGATTAAAACTTGGTGCGTGATATGACAGTTTTCCATGAACGTTACTGATTATGTGCTCCTATCTCATAAACTACATGTCGTATTGTGATACAATTTGAAAGGTACATTCAGCTATAGGTGTCTATACTGTCTGATCAGTGTGTCGTTCAGTGATATAATATTGTAGCTCATGTCAGTGGTAAATTTGGATATTGTTTGCGGTTTGTCCTGCGAACAGACTAATAACGACTTAACAAAATGTCAAACATAATGCAGTGCCTACCTAGTGACGTCACGTTTATGACGTAATATCTCCTGAATTATGTGTCCTACAAAAACGTTATTTCCCAGGTTCGTAGAGTGGAATATTAGGAAAGTGCCAGCGAAGTGTGTTGTAAATGGAGTTGGTAGTAAAAACGTAGTAAATTACAACTTCTTGGTTATTAGGGCGAAGTTTCATGCATTTCATTGTCTTTGTCGTCATAGCTCCTGAACTATACTTCGTAATACGATATTATTTCGCAGGTACATCCATTGGTGTATATGTAAAATGTTTGAAAAATACATCGCGAATAGAGTTAGTAGGAAAGGCGAAATAAATCAAATCAAAAAGTCATGCATGATGAGGTGATTTTTCATGAACCTCATTGTTTATGACTCCATATCTCATGAACGGTGTGTCGTACTATGATAAAATTTCAAACTTACATTCAGTGGTATGTGTGTATACAGTCTGTAACATTTCTCGCGAATACAAGTAATAGTGTACGAGTAATAAATTTTAAAGGCATGTTAAATGCCGTAATTCTACTGCACGAACCCCGAACAAGTAGTATGCGAGAAACTTTTTTCGTTTCATCATTTAGCTTGGCTTGTCTGCGCGATAAAGTTTCCTAATGGTTAGAAATTACGTTTATAGTTTGTTTCACGTCGCTAAGTGCTCTTCTTCTCAAATTGGGGACTGATAAATTCACACTATCACGTGCCGCATTATGGGGAATTTTTCGTTGTTTATGACGTCATGTCTCCTGAACTATCGGCCCTAATGCAAAATCCTTTGTTAGCTGAAGTCTTCTACCTATAAATTACATTCCTGCGAAATTTCAGCATTATAGGTGAAGTAGTTTTCGAGATTTCGTGTCGAGTGAGTGAGTGATTGAGTGTCCTTTCGCTCGACATATCTGTACGTTTAAAGCAGTTTTCCAATTCTGACACGAGATAGAAATTGATTACCAGTGAGAGCAATTTCTCCGATGTGCCCCTATAACCACGCGCGAAGTCATCGTGGTGAAAATTGACCGTTCAGGTGCATGCGCCTTTCGTGTATGCGTGCAATTCATCTACCAACCGAATCGCAGTTGCGTCTATGACGTCAATGATGTGTAGACTGCGCAGAGCGAGGTGTCTTAAAATTCCCCAATGTGTTGCGGAATGCGCATACGCAAAAGGAAAGAAATGTAGTGGTGTCTGCTAACATCGGATTTAACTTAGCCTGGTCCCGCTCATTCATGTTACAGAAACACTTTCTTGTCCTCATCAACTTTATTCTGTTGCTTGCTTTGTGTTGTTATCGTACAGGAAGGGTTACATCAGAGTCTAAAATTCTCTTTTTCTACTAGCGTTCTCCTACAAAATAGACGAAATATCTACATGCAGAAAAATGTTCACATTGTACCTGGGTGAAAGCCTACACTAACCCTAAATACGAACGTAAATATATAAACATGTCTTAATGCTTGTTACTGCAAAAGTGTAAGAGTCAGAATTATTAGAAAGGAAAATAATTTTCGGCTTTATGTGACGGTGAGCAAGTAAATAAGTCATGAAAAATAAAATAAATAGAAGCTTTTTATTGCATTTTTTATATTGCTTGATGCGTTTCGAGGTATACATTTACTTCAGGAAACGTATAAGTTTTGAATGTTTGTATGACACATTTCCTATTTCTTAGGTACTCGCTTTTGTACAGAACTTACTACGAGATATTTGACAACACAGTCATCTATATAATAGTCTCTTGTCATTAGTGAACTCAATTTACATTTCCTGTGTGCAACGACAAAGCGGCTGCTAACAACTGTACTGTTTTGGTGTTAACCATTTGACATCCAAGCGAAAGCAACCAAACCAGAGAAGAGAGATGCATTCAAGGAAATTACACTCCAGGAGCTAAGCGATAGACACACTCGTTTCGAATAGTCAACTGAGGAGGATAACCTTTGGTCTCCGAAATTCAGTTAGGGACCTTTATTTCGCAAGATGGTAGTATGTCTCAAGGGTGTCCAATCATAGAAGTACTAAAGCGCAGCATACAGAAAAATCTGAGAAAAATGTATCAAACTTCTAAGCGCAGCACGTGTATTACTGATAGACTTGCCAGTGAACGCTGCGTTGCAGTGTGCTAGAATAGCTGACGTGATATAGTGTTTGCTTCTCATGGTCTATGCAGGTTCAAACCTAGCACCACGCTACATTTATTATTGTTATTATTGAATTGAATCTCACTGAGGGTCTGCTTATTTCTGTGCATACAATAGGGCAAATCATTTACATGAAGGAACCGGTTCCTCGAAATTACAAAGAATATTTATAATCATTCCAAAGTTTACACTAACAACTAATTTTGAAAAAAAAAAAAAAAAAAAAAAAAAAAAAAACAGTTATGACAGTATTATGTGATTCTTCAGTTTCTCCCGGCGTATTTCATAATCAAAATATCCACTGGTGTACTGCCGGTCTATAGTGTCCAACGGGCACAGTATTTCGGCGATCATACATGTCGCCATCATCAGGTGAACTGACGGACTGAGCTTCTGGACAGTATTATGACAGTATTATTTAGCGCTGTAATCTACCTACGTTAACTGTAAAAGCACTTGGAATTATTAGATATCATGGAAAGAAAGTGCTGTAATTAAAATTTTAATTCGTTGCAATAGTCGTTTCATAAATTAAATAAAGTTCTTTTTGAAGAATTTGATAATAGAATTAATTATGTAAACTATTGTTGTTGTTGTGGTCTTCAGTCCGGAGACTGGTTTGATGCAGCTCTCCACCCTACTCTAGCCCGAGCAAGCCTCTTCATCTCTTCATAAGACCTGCAATCTACATACATTTCAATCTGCTTACTGTATTCATCTCTACGTCACCGTCTGCGATTTTTCCCCACACACTACCCTCCAACGCCAAATTCACGATTCGTTGATATCTAAGAATGTGTCCCACCAATCGATCCCATCGTTTAGTCGAGATATGACAGAAATTCCTTTTCTCCAAAATTCTGTTCAGTACATCTTCATTAGCTACGCGATCCACCCACCTAATCTTCAACATTATTCTATAACACCACATTTCAAAAGCCTGTATCCTCTTCCTGTCCACACTGTGTATCGTCCATGTTTAACTCCACATAAATGTCTTCCGGAAGGACTTCCTTACACTTGAATTATCATTCGATGTTAACAAATTTCTCTTTTTAAAAAACGCTTTTCTTCCTATTGCCATTCTGCATTTTATATTCTCTGTACTGTGACCGTCGCGTGTTAGTTTACTGCCCAAGTAACAAAACTCATCCACCAACATTATTGTTTCGTTACCTAATCTAATGCCTTCAGCATCGCCTGATTTCCTCAGTCTGCACTCCATTAGCCTTCTTTTGCTCTTGTTAATGTTCATTTTATACGCAACTTTCAGCACCCCGTCCATTTCGTTCAACTACTCTTCCACGTCCTTTGCTGTCTCTGACAGTATTACAATGTCACTGCCAAAACTCAATGTTTTTATTTCTTCAACCTGAACTTTAATTCCTTCTCCAAATTTCTCCTTGCTTTCATTTATAGCTTGCTCAATGTACAGATTGAGTAGCACCGGAGAAAGGCTACCACCCTGTCTTAAACCCTTTCCAATCTCTGCATCCTTTCATGCCCTTTCATGATAACTGTCGTCCGGTTTCGGTACAAATTGTAAATAACCTTCCGTTCCCTATATTTTACTCCCGATGATTACATAATTTGAAAGAGTGTATTCCAATTAACATTGTCAAAAGCTTTCTCCAAATCTACAAAAGCTAGAAATGTACGTTTGCCTTTCGTTAATATATCTTTTAAAATATGTCGTAAAGTGAGTGTTGCCTTCCGTGTTCCTACATTTCTCCTGAATCCAAACTGATCTTCCCCGAGGTCAGCTTCTACCAGCTTTTCCATCCTTCTAAAAATAATTCGTGTTACTTTTTTGCAACCATGACTTATTAAACTAAAGGTTCTGCAATTTTCACAACTGTCTGCACCTGCTTTTCTTTTGGATGAGGGTATTTCCCCTGTCTCACACATCTTACGTACCAGGTGAAATAGTTTTGTCATGGCTGGTTCTCCCAGAGACTTTAGTAATTATGAGAGAATGTCGTTCATTCGAGCGGCCTTGTTTGACTTAGATGTTTAAGTGCTCTATCAAATTCTTCTCTCCGTTTAGTTTCTCCTATTTCATCTTCATCTACTTGCTCTTCCCTTTCTACAATATTGTCTCTCAGTTCATTTCCTTTGTAGAGCCCCGCGGCGAACCGCAAAATTTTTATTTCTTCTCCCTGAACTTTAAGTCTCTCTTCAAATTTCTTCTTGCATTCCTTCACTGCTTGCTCTATGTACAGATTGAACAACATTGGGGAGACAGCGCTATATTTGCCTAAAACGGTAAGCAACTTTTTCTTCATATCAGTCTACTTTATTTTCGCACCTCGTATACTGAGTTTCCCGAAATCGGTAGGTCTCGTTGTGAGACAAGAAAGTCGATCGTGTAGAAGGGGTCGGCGAGCGCAGAAGTCGCCCAGGCAGCGGCGGCTGGGGGACAGGCGAGGCCTGTTGGCCGTCATTTGTCAGCGGAACGCCCCACAATGGCCGGCAGCGCCGCGGAACGAATTGACCAGCCGGGCCCGGCGGCCAACAGGCCGGGCGCTGGCGGCAGCGGCGGCAGCAGAAGTAGCAGCAGAGGGGGCCGTCTGCGCGGCACGGCTCCCTGGGCGCCTCAGTCGCCGCTCCGCCGGGCCATCTGCCCACACTCTCGGCTGCCGCTATTCGCAATAAAGGAAATTGGCTGAAGGTCTTCGCGAAGCGCCAGCGAGGATTTCTCGTTTCGATCACGTTCCCGATACACAGGCGACACGGAGTGGGGGCTAAAGTACACGAATGAGGATATGTTATTGCAGTTGTAGTGCAATTATCAAATACTGGAGGTAACCTAGATCAACAATTTATAGTTTTGGCCATGGACAGCTAGTATATACGTGGGTAAAAATGTAATCAACTTGGGAAAAATTAATCATTACGGCAAGCAAGGAGATGTGTGGAAGATTCAAATGTTCAAATGTTTGTAGAACTTATGGGACTTAACCATGGGGTCATCAGTCCCTAAGCCTACAAACTACTTATGAACTAGCTAAGATTAAGGACGGCACAAATATCCATGCCCGAGGAGGGATTCGAACCCCCAACCGTAATGGCCGTGCAGACCATGACTGGGAGTGCCTCAGTCCCCTCGGCCACTGAGGCCGGCTGTGAAAGATTCAGACTCATTAAGAATGCATCAACAAATAAATAAATAAAGAGAGGAATGAAAATGAAATATTTAACTATAATCCAAGTCGTTATTGTGTTCTGCATATGCCTGACATTTATCAAGGCAAAGGGTGGATCTAAATTCTTACATGTAGTGAAATATTGCTGAAACGTAAAGTGCGATTGAAGTGCGGTTTTCACAAAATTGATTGGTAGTCAAGAAAGTGGCATGAGCCACGGAAGCGTCCTACCCATTCTCCATCGACTTCAGTTTCTTTTTCCATCAAGATCAGCATATAAACGATTATGAGAAGTGTGTTACCTTCTGCACGTGGGCATTACGACAGAAAAGGCCGTACGAATCATGTAAATTATGTATTGATAAAGCCACATTTGCCAATCATGGCCAGCTAAATCAAGGAAACATGCATTATTGGTCTGTTTGCCAATTCACATTGGCTACGTTAAGTGGAACGTCGGCGTCCATTACGTACATCTCATGGCTGCCCAACCCGTAGTGCATGGAGTATTACTACTGCATATCTTCACGAAATGTTTCTAAATCGTTGAACTGGACGCAAAGGACCTGTATCTTGGTCGCTGAAAGACGATGTCTAAAAAGACGACAATCCATTTAAAGCCGATCACATGCAACGACGTATGACTGCAGCCTGCTTGCACCTTTACACTGAAATGCGAAGATAGCTGCAGCGTGTATTTCCGCTGTCAGTAGTCATTTTTCTCACAATCTATGGTGGTCAATTATCTGTATACTGCTCACAATCCATATCAGTATTGTACGCAGTCGTGTCATTCTTTAGTGGGTGCTACTACAGGTATTGCTTAAGTTTTACTGCAGATACTTTTCACAATACGATCTCTCATGAATGACTTGCACTAGCGACGTGCAACAAACTCCACTGACCTAAAACGCCCTACTTTAAGTTTATTAATGTAAATGGTCAATTAAAAAGTTTATGTTTGCACAAAAGTATTCTTTCTATGCATTATTAAAATATGTTTACTGGTTAATAAAAAGAGCCCGTAACTAGCGATATAGCCACACATCAATATGACTTTCCTTTTCCGCAACATTTCCAGTGTACGTTTGAGTCACTCTGCTATATCTAGAAATCTGCACGGATAAGAAAATGTTCGATTCCGCACCACATCCGCAAGGCCCATATCCGCAACCGCATCCGCGGCACTTTATCCGTATATGCAAGTTCGTTATCTGCATCCACAGATATTAAAGTTTTGAATGGGTAATAGTAATAGATAGCAGTATTTAAAACCATGGTATGTAAGGATATAATTATTGTTAGAGTGTCATTCCTGCAAGAATTTTATTCCTTTGACTTCTGGAATCACGTTAACTGTTCTATACCTATTCCAAAACAGGCTATTCCAAACAGGAAAACATTGGCGCTCCAGACATACACGGTAGCGCTTCGGAGCCCGTGGAGTTGGGTCACTACGTCAGCAGTTTAATACAGGCATCTTCTTAAGGTTCAGTGCTTAAAACTGATCGGCATAGAAGAAATTTTACTGTTTTTGCATTCAAAAATTGAAACGGTTCTTTAGAAGTTTTACAAAAGAAACACTTCATTTTCCCCATATAAACGAACAAGAGGTTATGCGAGAGAAAGCAGATGATGTCATTTCAAGTGTTAAAACTGATGTCTACTTCTGATTGGTAACTGTCAGCAAAAAGAGACAATGTGGGCTGCAGCTATGGCCATCCTGTACAATCTAACATTGTGTACCTTCCTGAATAAGATATTCTATTGTACACCGTATCTGATTATGAAAGTTGCTATAAAATGCTACTATCAGTCTTTAGAATTTCCGTCACCATTTATCTAATACATAAACATTAATGTTTGTTTGTATTTTATGCTCGGCTGTACCGTACATTCGGTTGCGATCAATCTTTGCCAACATATTGCTTGGACTTTCGCGACAGTTATTGACATAATTAAATGACCGTAAGACACATAGTTCAGTAGATATGCCCCGCATTAATAAGAAACTTGGCTGTCTCGAGAAGCCCAGATCCACAAGCAACTTCGAACGGTAACATATCTTTTCTGACAAGATTGATAAGTTTTTCGGTCGCGGTTGTCTTCAAATTTGGCGGAACTTCAGGAACTTTTACATCTGTCTTGGTATTTAGATAAGTAAATATTCTATTTTGTCCAGTATCACATGAATGTTTCAGCGAATTTGAAGTTCTACTTTTGTATCCAGTATAAGAGTATACTTTTTCACACGCAAAACAGGCCACTATATTGTTGATTTTTTTCCTTGCCATCAAATACGTATCCATTTTTATTTTATTTATTTATTTATTTATTTATTCAAATTGACGATTTCAATTTGTTTTCCTTCACTAACGTCAAATCACCTCTTTTCACTTTTCACTTTGCACGATATGGTATCCATTGATGTCGCGTTCATTTTAAGAAAGAACTGTCACTGTATTCTCTATGATATACGATGCCACTCGGTCACTACAAAGCGCTGACTGAAGGCAGCAGAAATTTGGCACGTCACCTGTGGTGGGCAGTGGGTCGGTTTGCCACCCAGAAAGCATTTGACAGTCCGCAGATAAAACACGGTCGCGTAAACTGATTAGGCGCTGGTCCCTCGGGTACAGCTACGTCCGCTGTGGCCAGGGAATGAGGACAACAGACTTACAGATTCGAAGAAAATCCACAAGCTTGAAGTTTTCAGTTAACATTTCGACATATGTACATGTGCGCCTCGATTGCAGAGTGGGAGAGTGCCAGACTACAAATCCAAAGGTCGCAGGTTCGATCCCCGCCATGTCCTAGAATTTTTATCTGTCACTTTCCATATATTTCACCTCTGGCAGTGTTGCTGATGTGAAAAATACCGAGTATCACCGTGGTTCGGAACCCCCGTTAAACTGTAGGGCCCCCTATAACTGGCTGGGTAAGTCAGTTCGAAGGTCGGAGAAAGGCAACGGCATACCACCTCCAAACAGACCATGCCTGGTAAAGCACTGTGGTGTTCATACCAATTTTCGGATTGTTGACTTCTTTACCTTACTGGGCACAAACCTCAGTCTTAATCCGCATATAACACGCGGCTATCCGCGTCGCTCACAATTTTATCCGCAAAGTAAGAAATACTGCTGAAATCCGCGGATACCCGCATCCGCACAGTCCTCTGGCTATATTGATAATTCGTAAACTGCAAAGCACAAATAGCACTGGTCAAGTCGCCTTTCCCACGTCAATAGTACCGTCTGTAACACCTGTTGTTGCTTCCTCACACCACCCTGTGTGAGCTGCATGCAGCTCTGTTCTAATTTGTTCTGAGAAAGTGAATAAAATGTCTGTTTTCCAGAAATATCACACTGAGGATAGGTTAAATACCTTGCAGTCATAATTTGCTTTATGAAAAGAACAACTCGTTACGTCTGACAAGTAGAGGCAGCACTATGTACTTTCGATTGCATCATCTTCGACAGCAACACTCGCGACGCGAGGAAAGTCGGGATTTAACGTCCAGTGGATAGTGGCAAGGGCCAGCGCGGAAGTCGTGTCGCCATGACAACAAAATGCTCGGCGATCCGCGGTAGGTAACACGGCTGGCGAGGTATTCTGGGCAGATGTGGGCCGGCGGTATCTGGCGATGCGGTCCGATGCCCCGGAACAAATTGAGCGGGCGGCGTCGGCAGCGGCCGGGGCTGATTTATGGGCCAGAGCCGAGGGCCATTTGTCAGCGCCGCGACGCCGACGCCGGACGCCGGACGCCGACGCCGGCAGCGCCGAGGGGGGCCATCCTGGCCTTCCTGGTCGCCGCGCCTGCTCAGGCATGCGCGCTCGAGTGGCGAACCGCACTCCACTGCCCAGAGGGGCACGGCTGCGTGCCAGCGAGCTGCTGCGGGCAGGCGCCACTGCAGGTGTTCAGGTGGGACGCCTGCTGGGTAGAAGTCGGACTTCAAATGTTTGTAGAACTTATGGGACTTAACTACGGGGTCTAAAAAATAGTTCAAATGTTTGTTAAGCTTATGGGACTTAACTACGGCGTCATCAGTCCCTAAACTTACAAACTACATATCAACTACCTTATACTAATGACGGCACAAATATCCATGCCCGAGGGGGGATTCGAACCCCCGACCGTAGTGGCCGTGCAGACCGTGACTGAAGCGCCTCAGTCCCCTCGGCCACCGCGGCCGGCAACTACGGGGTCATCAGTCCCAAAGCTTACAAACTACTTACGAACTAGCTAAGACTAAGAACGGCACAAATATCCATGCCCAAGGGGGGATTCGAACCCCCGACCGTGGTGGCCGTGCAGACCGTGACTGGAGGGCCTCAGTCCCCTCGGCCACCGCGGCCGGCAGAAGTCGGACTCAAAGGCGAAAAGGTGCTGTGGGGCGGCGAGTTGGCAGCGGTGCTCGGGAAAAGCACCTTTCGTCAAAGACCAAAAACCAAGTCGATACCGAGTTCGCCCCAAGCCTTGATCAGGGCGTTTCCAGTATTTGACGTATCTGCAGCTTGAATCGTAATTGGTAGGTCGGTTAGGTCATCTGCTAGAGAAGGTACATACACCGGGTGCTTTGCGGAATCATAGGGTCATTATGTAACCAATCACTTTATAAATATCACTACTTCAAATAGACACAGCAGCTATATCCTTATATTACATTCTTAAAAAAGTGAAACGTTTAAATTGAAAAATCCATACAAATAAAACCTTTCGCTTGTTAAACTGAGACAAGAATATCAATTGTATTGTCAATAATGTTCTTCTGAACATTGGACCGCATCGTCAATCTATCGAAACCCATCAAGGTTTGGTTACTTTTACAAGTGGTCTTCTTCTATCGGTCGTTTTTCCAGCTGTATGAGGGGGAATATCTTAGAAGCTTATATTCTTCTTTGGACTGTTTGTCACAAACGTTCCAGTTTTTTACAATGTCACAAACGAAACAAGTAGTTTCAAAGAAGATTTACTAATGTTTACACTTCTATTGGATTCCAAGATAGTACTCATCTTCAGGAATGATTCCCTCTTGTTGCCAGCCAGCGTTTCGAATTATCTTTATTTAACGCGTCATCAGCTGATTAATTATTTGAATAGCAAAAGTAATCGTTTCCTTTTAGTCTGTAATGTGCTAATCTAATGACCTCGGCTTGGCCTTTTTAACAGCATTATTTTCTATTAACCTTGGTTTTCTGCTGTTGATTACTTCACAGTGTCTTATCAAGGCACTATCCCCTCACTAACTACTCTTCTACATTCTTTCCTTAATCTGACAGTACTACAATGTCACAGACAAACCTTGCCTTTCTGCTTTCTTTTCTGCATACTATAGTTCCACTATCCAAGTTACTCGTCAGTTTATTTATATTCTTGTTCAACATACAAATTGAAGTACATGGGGGATACGCTGCAACCATGTCTTAATCCATTTTCAACAACCGTTTACACAGTCTGCTCTCTGCATAAGGTCAAAGTAATTAATAAAAGGAATTGTTATTCCAGACATAGTTCGTAAGTGACACTTTAGATATTTTTCGGGTTGTAATATTTCCGAAAGAACAGACGCCACATATATATATCTTATATAAATGCCGATGACAGGCAATGATCCTCTCTTTAGTGCGGAGGCACTCCTAAGGCCTTACTCTCACGGAAATTAGTTTACAATAACTACGAGTTTGATTTATAGGGGGCAGGGTAAAGTTAGGAATTTGTATCTGACGGCAGGCGTACTTGTGTGATTCCGTGCAGGTGTGGTGATTGCTGTGTCCCCAGTGTTGTAGGGATCAGCGCAACTGCGTGTAAGGCAGGAAACCCGGGTTCCAGTCCCGTCTGGGTACAAATTTTCAACTTTACCAAAAATATTCAAATGTTTCTAGAGCTTATGGGACTTAACTACGTGGTCATCAGTCCCTAAACTTACAAAATACTTATGAACTAGCTAACACTAAGGACGGCACAAACATCCATGGTCGAGGAGTGATTCGAACCCCCGACCGCAGCCGCCACGCAGACCTTGACTGGTACGCCACAGACCGCTCGGCCATTGCGGCCGGCAACATGGACACATAATCACAACTACATAAATCGCGTTACTTGTATTCTATTGTAGCTGACCAGCTTCGATAGCTCATTGTGTTCATTTTTCTTATTTTTTTCTCAGTTCCACACAATTTCCTCATTTTTTCGTGCTGGATTTGTGTTCAGTTTTTTTGTATTGTTTTGTTCAGGAGGGAACGGGACACATCAAGCAATATAAAATTCCTAAGATTCGTTTGTCATTTGTGAACTGCTACTATTAGTTGATTATAGCAATTGTTACTGACGTACATTGTTGTGTTTGTAGAACTTATGGGACTTAACTACGGGGTCATCAGTCCCTAAGCTTACAAACTACTTATGAGCTAGCTAAGACTAAGGACGGCACAAATATCCATGCCCGAGGGGGGATTCGAACCCTCGACCGTAGTGGCCGTGCAGACCGTGACCGAAGCGCCTCAGTCCCCGCGGCCACCGCGGCCGGCTGACGTACATTTCCCGACGAAATATTTAAGACGTGCTTTTAATCTGGCCGTACGTTTGTACAGTTGCTGGCAACATGTTTCTATTGGGATGCCTGATCTCAGATACAGCGGCAACAGGCACAACTTCCAGAGAGAGATGTTCGCCAGTTTCTCTCTGAGCGTAAACACGCCCCTGGTTCTTACCGCCGGCACGTCTTACAGGGGATTACAAGGAGAGTAAGCAAAACTGTGCGGGGAGGTTCTTGTCTGCAGCGGTTCTTGCCTTACTCGGATCTCCTGTCGTGTCACTGGGTGTCTTAAAGTGGGCTAATGCTGCTCTCCAGCATCTCTGGAGCTCCGTTACATTTACGCTGCAGCCCCAGTGCCACCGTTTTGCTTCTCGCTGGTCGTGGAGAGTCTCGCTTTCCACCGGGAAATTTCTCCCTGCAGCTATTCACATTGCCAGTTGAATGAAACACTTGCTGTGTCTGAGCAAAGGTCGATATAGTTGGCGTCACGTAGGAAGGCGCTTCCGCGCATATAAGCGCAGCGGTAGGGGAGGAGAGGAGCTACGGTCGAGCAACAAACGCGGGAGATACACTGTCGTTGCTCACGGCCAGGCACACTCCAGGGAATGAATATTACTGGCTGCAAGTGCAAGTAATGGAGGGGTATGCGCAGAACGCTGAAAACTGGGCCGCCTTCCGACTTGAAGCTCACTATAGTATGCTCTAACATATTGTAAAAGCATTATCTGTTGTTCCATAAACGACAATAAAATACCCCTGAAAATGCTTCAACCACAATGAAACATACGTGGGTGAAATGAGCAGCCCAATTTAAAAATTACACTACGTTTAGCAAACACAGACAAAGGGATCTACCTGAAGATAATTAAAAACTAACCTACTTTCTAAACAGAGGGTTTGTTGTTGTTGTGGTCTTCAGTCCGGAGACTATTTTGATGCAGCTCTCCACAATACCCTTTCCTGAGCACGCCTCTTCATCTCCACATAAGAACGGCAACCTACATCTGTCTGAATCTGCTTACTGTATCCATCTCTTGGTCTTCCTCTGCGGTTTTTACCCCACACACGTCCCTCCAACGCTAAATTCACAATTCCTTGATGTCTAAGAATGTGCTCTACCAATCTATCCCTTCTTTTAGTCAAGGTATGCCAGAAATTTCTTTTCTCCCCAATTCTGTTCAGTACCTCCTCATTAGTTACGCGATCCACCCACCTAACACTCAGCATTCTTCTGTAGCACCACATTTCAAAAGCCTCAATCCTCTTCCTGTCCGCACTGTTTATCGTCCATGTCTCACTCCCATACAAGGCAACACTTTACACAAATGCCTTCAGAAAGAACTTCCTTAGGCTTAAATCAATATTCGATGTTAACAAATTTCTCTTTTTCAAGAACGCTTTTCTACCCATTGCCATTCTGCACTTTATATCCTCTGTACTACGACCATCATTTGTTATTTTACTGCCCAAGTAACAAAACGCATGTACCTCCTTTATTGCTTCGTTACCTAATTCCTTCAGCATCACCTGATTTTCTTAGACTGCACTCCATTCCCCTAGTTTTGCTCCTGTTAATGTTAATCTTATATGCACCTTTCAGCACACTGTCCATTCCGTCCAATTGCTCCTCCAGGTCGTTTGCTGTATCTGACAGAATTTCTATGTCGTCGGCAAAACACAATGTTTTTAATTCTTCCCCCTGAACTTTAATTCCTTCCCCAAATTTCTCCTTGCTTTCCTTTATTGCTTGCTCAATGTACAAATTGAATAACATTGGCGAAAGGCTACAACCCTGTCTTACTCCCTTCCCATCCACTGCATCCCTTTCATGCCCTTCAACTCTGATAACCGCTGTCTGGTTTTTGTACATGTTGTAAATAACCTTACGCTCCATATATTTTACTCCTGCTTGCTTCAGAACTTGAAAGAGTTTATTCCAATCAACATTGTCAAGAGCCTCCTCCAAATCTACAAAAGCAAAAAATGTAGGTTTGCCTTTTCTTAATCTATCTTCTAGGATAAGCCGTAAAGTGAGTAGTGCCTCCCGAGTTCCTACATTTCTCCTGAACCCAAACTGATCTTCCCCGAGGTCGGCTTCTACCAGCTTTTCCATCCTTCTGTAAATAATTCGTGTTAATATTTTGCAACCATGACTTATTAAACTGATGATTCTGTAGTTTTCACACCTGACTGCACCTGCTTTCTTTGGAATGGGGATTATAACATTTTTCTTAAAGTCTGAGGGTACTTCACCTGTCTCATACATCTTACACACCAGGTGAAACAATTTTGTCATGGCTGGTTTTCCCAGAAACTTCAGTAGCTCTGAGGGAATATCATCTACTCCAGGGGCCTTGTTTCGACTTAGGTCTTTCAGTGCTTTGTCAAATTCATCTCTCAGCTATTCATAGAGCTGTTTTTCTTATCTTCAAATGTTTCTTTTATTTTTCTGTATGCTGTATCTATTTTCCCCTATTTATATATTCTCCTACATCCTTGCATTTGCCTTCTAGCCCCTCCTGCTTAGCCATTTTCCACTTCCTGTCAATCTCATTTCTTATTCGTCTGTACTCCATTTTGCCTGTTTCATTTACTGCATTTTTATATTTTCTCCTTTCATCGATTAAATTTAGTATCTCGGGTGATATCCAAGGATTTTTTGTAGGTCTTGCCTTGCTACCTATTTTGTCCTCTGCTGCCTTCACTATTTCATCTCTCAATTTTACCCATTCCTCCTCTACTGTTTTATTTTCCCCCGTTTCTGTCAATTGTTGCCTAAAGCTCCCTCTGAAATTCTTAAGAACTTCAGGTTCCTTCAATTCATCCAGGTCCCATCTCCTTATTTTCCTACTTTTTTGTAGTTTCTTCAGTTTCAGCCTACAGTTCATAACCAACAAGTTACGGTCAGAGTCTATATCTGAAATTGGGTATGTGCCAGAAAAAACAACTTCTCTCACAAAAGATTCCGCAATGCTCATACTCCACTTGGACAGAAAGCTTTTCACTTCTTTTGACATCGCTAAGAAAATTATCATTTTATTCGTAAAAACAGGGGAAAGCAACTATAACTTCCCATGCAACCTTAGCAGAAAGCACAATTTCATAAGTTGGTAAAGGTTTCGTAAGGCGTTTCCCCATTTGCCAAGGTCTATATGGAAGAGGTGTGGTGACGCTACCGTGATCCTTTGCGGTGGCGACCATTTTGGTTCAAAACGCGGGTGTAGCAGACTACATTCGGATAATGTTTGTCACTAGAAAGTGTAAGTTGCATAAAACAGTAAATGTAAAATTGCGTCGGAGTATGCAAGTTACAGAGAATGTGACTATATCCACTCTCATTGCAATGTATATGTGATGTGACTAAACGATACAACCAAAACTGTGAGGAAACAGTAGGCTTTTCGTAAACAAAATTCTGCTTTTCCCCAATCGTATCTGCGTGACATAAGGCTGTGCGAATTTTCTTCTGATATACATATTTGTTAAGTTTTATACGGTATGATATAGACGAAGGATCAATGAAAGTTTCTTGTGTTGAACTACCCGAGAACAGAATCTCACATGGAATGTCGGCTTGCATTAACATGAATTTTTCCTGGGTTGTGCGTTCCCAATGATTCCACATTACGTAAATGGAGATTGGATCTGTGTCAGACAAACGTTGGGCAGATCCTAGTATTTTAACTGAAATGAAGTTGGAAAAGGTAATAGAGATATTGGAAGAGGTCCAAGAAAGTCATTGCGTCAACTGAGAAATTACGAAACTGGAATTTATTAATGTAAAGTCACTGTATTAGTTTCAGTTATTATTACTTCAATTGTGGTAATTAATGTAGTTTTCATTATTTGGTGAAGTGCCCACTGTAAAAAGTATTTAAAAAGTGTAGCAGTTACCTATGAAAGTTACATTATATTTATTTTGGGTTATCATTGTTAATAAACATAATATTTACACCATTCACATGTTATGAAAGCATTTTTCGGAAAGAGATTTTTTTTCGAAAAGTGCATTAGTGCAAAGCATACTACATTCGTCCATCCAAAGTGGTTATACTTCTTCTATCATGAAAAACAAAATCTTTTATGAGAGTTTTACTTCTCCTACGGCCCACTCAGGCCACATATTTCAGTAATTTAAAACGTTCATCTACCCAATTCTTCTCACACAGTTTGAGTTAAATCTGTGAGAATCATCTTGTGACATTTTCTGGTAACCCCGGCGGAGTGGCCGAGGGCATTAAGACGCTATGCTCCGATGTTACAAACTACTTAAACCTAGGTAAACTAACCTAAGGACAAACACACACACACACACCGATGCCCCAGGGAGGACTCAAACCTCCACGGCGAGAAACCGCGCGCTCCGCAGCGAGACGCTGTAGACCGCTCCGCTACTCCACCGCGGCAGGCCAAGTACGACTGAGGTAAGGTGCAACCACCTGAATATGTCGGAAAGTTGATCCGAAGAAATATCGTGGGTTTTACAAAACGTTATCCGGCGGCAAACTCGTGAAGACTAAATGCAACATATCCGCCGAGAAAGCTTGAAGAGTCACATAGTTTTTAAGTAGTTTGTAAGTTTACGCAATGAAGACCCCGCAGTTAAATCCCATAAGCTCAACAAACATTTGGACATTTTCCTTTTCTGGTAAGACTGATAAATACAGGCGTTTTGAATTAGTAGTATTTTATTAATAAACGCAAGAATATAATTTCTGTCTCAAACGGTTCACAAACTGGCTACAACATAATAATAATAATAATAATAATAATAATAATAATTTGTGAAAGCGACAGATTTCTCTCCTAGCGATACTGCACAGCGTCGACTGCTCAAGAACCAAAATGGTGGCTACATGAGGAACATCGGTATCCAGACCTGCCTTCTACAAATCTTGCCATTCGCCAGCCTCTACTTTGCCGCGCTCGGCCGCTGGGGCGTTACTCCTGATCGGAGCGTCTGTAATTTTCACAGGTTGAAACGATTTCTCTCGTGCCAGGAAAGTGCAAAGAGGCGGCGCCACTTTGATGTAAAAACACGAAGGCGAATTTCTCGCCGTGGCATCCTCAGGGGAAGGCTGGGGCAACAGGCGGTCGACAAACAGATTAGCGGCCGGAACTGGCAACGGTAAAACTCCGCGAACCGCCTGCCACTTTGGTGGCCCCACTACCTGCTAGCTCTGGAGGTGCCGCAAAGGCTTCGCGTCAAGCTCAAAAGAACTGCCAGGTTCCTCCCACCTTCTCCTTCTGGTGGGAAAACAAGAAATACTTTCCATTTCCAGGAAACTGTTACAAACTCGCACAAATATCACGAAATTTTATCACAGCTAAAACCAAGTAGGCAGAGGTTATGTGATACTTTCGTCACACTGTTTACACACCGCTTCCGACCTACTCCTAGAAAATTTCACCAATATTATACACAAAGATTACAAGAGTCATTAGGGGAATTGGGGCATAGAGAAAATAGTACACTTACAGTTTCCACGGAAACAAATGGAATTTTATAATGACGAGCACCCCTTTTTCATGAGCATTTCGCTCATCCGGTTCCGGTGCACTTGGCTCTTCGATAGTCTTTGAACACGTTATCGTGTCCGGTCAAGGTTAATTTGACCTGTACTTCTTCCCTCCCACCTGTCTCCTTCTGGTGGGGAAACGAGAAATACTTTCCACTTCCAGGAAATTGTTACAAACTCGTACAAATAGCGAAGGTGTGATAGTTATGTCACACATTTTATAAGCTGCTATCGACCGGCTCCTAGAACATTTCACTGATAATATCCACAAAAATTACAAGAGTTATTAGGAAATTCGGAAATAGCGAAACTCAATAATACACTTACAGTTTCCAAACGTAATTCTTAATAATGACAAGCATCCTTTATATCGTGCGCATTCGCTCATCTAGTTCCTTCGTACTTGGCACCATCGAAAGCGTTTAAACGCGATATCGTCTCCGGTAAAGATTAATTTGACCTAGATTTGTGGTTGAAACCACCTTAAAACGCCTTGTTTTATTTTAATACCCAAGTTGCTGACTGCTTTTTTGTGTCGTGTTCTTAATGTTATGTGATATTTAGCGCGCATTTTCTTGTGAAATGTCGTTATTTCTCTTGTTGTAGTGGCTGTATCGTATTCATTTGTTTCTGTGGTTCGTCTGTGATGTGGCGCGCGGATTTTGAATACTTTAGATACTGGCGATGTTTTGTGTTTGTGTATTTGTGTGTGTTTTTATTGTGTTTGTGTGCAGAGAAATATGTATTTCGTGTGTGTGTGTGTGTGTGTGTGTGTGTGACAGATAGAGAAATAGAACCTGTACTCCTTCCCATTGTCCGTCACTTTCGGGTTGCATTCGACTCTGACTCTGTTTCTATGGTTGACAATTGGGTATCGAATCGAAGTGGACTGTTGGAGGAGATCCTGTACCTGGAGAATTCTGGGCGAATAGGTTAGCTAGCCCTTTGCGCTGACTTACATCCCACCGACTATGTGCGAGATGTGTTGGTTAGGCATGATACAGGTCAAATATTCATTTGTGTGTTCATGGTGTCTGTAGTTGCTTTAAATTGTGAAAGACGGTTCTTTTCTGTCTATGCAACTACAAAAAGAAACGATCTTATTTCTCAGACGTGTATCGTTTTATTAAATATAAAACATTTTCGACTCTGTGAAATAGTATTTATCTACAATTCATCTTGTTTCTTAGATCAGAAAACAGGTCGTTAAAAATTTCTAAAATGTCGATTACTTTCGGAAATTTCGCTTTCTTCGCATCACGTTACAAAGGGCTGACATCAAGAAAAAAACGTTGCCAATTGTGCAACACTTCAGCGCTTCATGATCGTAGTCGAAAAACGTACATCTAATTTTAAGTAATAAATTCATTATTTTTCAATTTTTATTTACTTCAGAAAACAAAACAAGTAGCAGATATCTGTCACTGTGGAGTACTGAAGATATTTGATATTCAATAAAATCAGATGCGTTTGTTGAGACGTAGGATCGATCCTTCTTGTAGTTGTATAGACAGATAGCTATCAAACACTTGATAATTGCGGCGGTGAGTGAATGCAACACCCTACCTTAAGAACTAACGATTATACTTTTGGCGAGCATCGCAAGACTTTGAGGACCAAGCACAGCCACATGATGATCACTAACACACACACACACACACACACACACACACACACACACACAGAGAGAGAGAGAGGGAGAGAGAGAGAGAGAGAGAGAGAGAGAGAGAGAGAGAAGGTATTATACATTTGTTCAAATGTTTGTAATCCTATCGGACCAAACTGCGTGGTCATCATTCCGTAGCTTACAAACTACTTAAACTAAGTTAAACTAACCTAAGTACAACACACACACACCCATGCCCTAGGGAGGACTCGAACCTCCGTCGGCAAGTAACCGCGTGCTCCGCAGTAACGCGCCTTACACCGCTCGGCTACTGCACCGCGGCTAGAGAGAGAGAGAGAGTCTTTTTGAATCTGGTTCTGACAATCTACTTTGGCTCAACTCCGACAAACCGAGTACCTCAGCAGACCCATATTTTATGCCAAGCATACATACAATTGACCTTTGACGGCGGCCGACCTGACTTGTCGTCTGGGTCACCTCGGGCCCTCTCTAAGGGTCACGACCCAGGCGCCTCTAGCGGCAGGCACCGCGAACACATGCTGGCCACCGGCACTGGTGGTTTCGTGACCTCCATTCCCACTGCATTATTGGCATGGACGGGTACCAAAATGTTGCGTACGCGTCCTGGCACCGCTCCAGTTCACAAACTTGTGGATGGTGTAGCCTGCGTAGTGCAGTCTTCATCTACATCTATATAAATATTCCGCTAATCACATTTAAGTACATGGCGGAATGTGCAATAATCACGAAGACGACACTATGTGTCTGCGGTTACCTCAACAATTACCTGAAGTACATTTATGATAGAGATAAGACAGAGAGTCTCCCTGGGCTCCTATGGCAGTATAGGTACACTTGGCATTACTGTAACTGGCAAAGGGACTAAGAAGGGATTTTTTTTATATTCTTTATTATGGCTTTTGGTTACAGTGACCATACAGCCAGCGGTTATAACAGTGACAACATTACAATAGTATTGAGATTATTACAATGTATAGCACAATATTAATAAGTGTCTCACATCATACAGCCTTAGAATAAAAGTAGAAAAATCATATGTACAACACATAAAACAATACATATTTAAAAGTACGAGTGACATATAATACAACGAAAGTGCAAACAGCATAGTACCATATGAGAGGTGAAAAGACAAATAAAAGTCAAAATATAATATAAAATTACTTATGCAGTTTCACGCTGTGCATGTTCAAGTTAGACACACTAGCTCTAAAATTATAGCTGTATGCCGGTGACTTTGAGGTAGTCCGACAGTAAACTGTACTTCAACTTGTCGAATCCATGAAGGAGGACAGTGACACTTGTGGGGAGGAGGTAACCCCTCGCAACCAGCGTGCGGTAGAATACACTTTGTGCGGCCGTGTACTTGGTGCATGCCAGTATGATGTGGTTGAGATCCGCCACTTCCGTTGCATCTTTGTCGCAATGCCGAGAAGCGATGATTTTCAAACGGTGTAGGTGGGCACATCCATGTCCCAGTCTCATCCGAATGATGGACGTTGCATGACGTCTATTAAGCGTCATCGATGAAAACCATGGTCGTGAGGAGACATTTGGTTGTATAGCTGCCAGGTGTCCTCCCTTAAACGCTTGAGAGAGGTGCCATTCGTGGTCCCAAGTGCGATAGGCAGCTATTCGAATCGTCGTACGGAAGTCTGTATAGGGAATCGACGTGGGGCAGTGTCGTCCTTCCGTAATACTTCTCTTGGCAAGAAGGGATTTCGGCAACAGTGGTCTGCCGGAGTATTGTTCTTTAAAACAGTTCACTCAGTTACCGATATTAAGTACGTTTAAAGTTTGAAACACTTTGTCTCATACTCTGTACACTATTTCTTATAAATACCTGCTGACTCAGTAAGAAACTCCCTTGTACCTTCAACGCATTCAAAATGATTTCCAATCCATTGTGTACAGCAGTCAGTTAGAATAAATACTCCTTCAAACCGTCTTTTCTTTTTTTAGTTAATGTCGCGTTTCGCCCTTTAGCAGGGCATCTTCAGATTATCTGCGTGACAGAATTTACACAAAATTACAAGGCGGAATTACAAACGGTTATAATGATACATGGGCTTATTTTGTGTTAAGAAGACAGTATAAATGGTAAACAAAGCTTACAATGCGCTCTCCGTAGTGTGACACCGTAAGTTGTTATTGCGGTGTTTCTATTTTTCTGGAATATTTTTTTTTTTTTTATTTCCTTGTCTCCCTACAAATGATCGGGTAACAACGAATTGCAGTTGGAACATACTCGGTAAAGATGTGAGAAACATAAAACCGATTTTTAAGATTACCTTAATAGGAGCGGTGGTCTCTGGTGATACAAGATAAGCCCACGTTTACAATTGCACTCACGGTCGGTAGGCGGGCGTGGTGTGCTGCTCCGCCGACTTGTACAGACTAACTAAGGGAATGCGTGTAGGGAGTGACATAGGAAGCCGATGTATAAGACGGGACGGGTGAAATCTAGCTATCTGAATACAAATTTAACGAAAGGGAGGTTATATATTAGGACAGAAGTTTATAATTTATGTTGGTATTTGTAAATGAGAGTAATTTTATTTCAACAGAGACATCATAATAGCTAAGAATGTTTGATCTTTGCATGCCAACTGATCGTTTAGGACGTGTGGGTGACCAAAGAAAGCACGCTTCGCTATCTCAAACTCTTCCAGTAAATTTAGCTTACGCCCCTTCTGCGCTATATGTAACATTTGCATGTTGTCAATGGTAGGTTGTTGATGGTCGAATGCTTTAGTGTGTTCCGCAAAAGGGGAATGTTTTTTGAGTTGGCCCTTTTTGTGTAAGAAGGTGCTCAGTAAACGTACTTTAAAGGTCCGGCCTGTCTGTCCTATATATTCAGCTGGGCATTCGGGACATTGTAGTTTGTAGACTCCTGAGGAAAGGTATTTGTCCTTATTGGCTTGTTCGTTGTGTGGGAGAATTTTCTGTATGCTCAAAGAGCTACTAAATACGACTTGTACATTTGTGCCACGAAAGAGTTTAGCCAGGTCATAAGAAAAATATCCCATGAACGGAATGGGGATACGTTTAACTTCATCTTTAGGTGTTGCCGAGTAAAGCTGTGTTACATCTTTAGAACGTTTTTTATTGTACATTTTGCGAACCAAGGACGGGTTGTAACCATTTCGGCGATGTATTCCAAATTATTTAATTCTTTATTGACGGAAGTTTCAGAAAGGGGAATCTCAGAAATTCTGTTAATCGTTAATTTAAAAAAGCTCATTTTGTATTGTCATGGATGACATGAAGATGCATGTATGACTGAGTCACTTGTGGTCGGTTTCCTATAGATGTGGAATACAACTTTGTTTTCAGCTAACTGTAACTGTAGGTCCATAAAATTTAGGACACTGGAGGAGTTCATTATTTAATGTGTAAAGGTTAGTTTCGGGTGTAAGTTGTTGAATTCATGCGACGTGCGACGAGCGAGTCCAGTTGCTCGGAGGTAAGGTAGGTATGTCAACAACATGTGGTATCAACGTAAATAGTAGATTCAATTGCATAGTGTCTCCATAGCAGTAGCGTTGCCTCAATTTAAGTCCACACCCTTGTATGTTTTCCAAACTCATTAACTAGTAGTTTGCTTAGGATCACAGTAAACAATGAAACCTGGTTCTGCCTGCTAGGAGACAAGCACTGGACCATGATGTCTTCGTACTAAGGAGTGAAATTCCTTAAATAGCTATCTGAAACAGAGACCTTTATCAGAGGAGTTTTTAAGATGGCGTACGTACAGTTCGACAGAATACATTCCTTCACATTAATAACATGAGATATTTAATAAATCAATAAATACTCATCGTTGGGTGTTGGAGATAAGACAACAAGACCAAAGAAATTTCTTTTATTTCTCCAGACGATGAGTCATACATAAAAAGTCCTCTTTAGTCAGTCGGAAAATTTCTAGGTATCCGTCGGCAAGCAAATGACTTATGCCGGGAGTCTGTAGTGATTAGTCTTGAGGAACAGCGAAACCTTCTAGTACGGTGAGTGCACTCTTCGACGATGCGATGCAATCTATGCTGAAAGGTGCTGTCTTCTTATAGGCCGTATGTGCCACATATCTAACCGTCCTTCAGATTACACACAAGTTACAAAAGGGAAACTTAGGAGAGCACAGAGAGCCATGGAAAGATCAATGCTGGGCTATACAAGAAAGGATAGGAAAAGGGCAGATGACATCCGTCCGATCTGTGACGAAGGTTAAGGATACCTTAGAGACAGTAGGCTCCTTGCAATGGCAGTGGGCCGGCCACATCACGAGGAGAAATGACAGCAGAGGGACGAAGCTGGTACTGGAGTGGAGTCCGAGAGAGCATCGGTGGCCTAGAGGAAGACCACCGGACAGATGGGAGAAAGATATCAAGAAGGTCGCTGGTAGCACCTGGCAGAGAACTGCTCGAGACCGTTCCACTTGGAGAGGACTGCTGAAAGACTACCTGAATCCACGACTCGAATGATTGAAATAGATGATGATGATAATGATAATGATGATGATTGTTTTTGTAACGTGTAGGGTATCTGACGCGAATTCAGGAAGAGATGTTGCCAGTTAGAGATGTTCCCACGACCAGGAATGCGTCGGCAGTGATAGCGGTGTCCTGGTCGCAGGTTTCCCTAACTACAGTACCACAGGCTGGTCCTGTTCATTAGCTTTCCAATGAAAGAATAACGTTCATACTTAACCAACAGATGTACAAGCTTCCTCCAGAGTATACGAAATTTCCTATAGTCTAAGTCTAAGGCAAGCCATTAACATCGACTGCTCCCTTCTTGATGTTGGTGGGTGCTGCACCTATTTGCCCATACTTCTGCACATAATCCTCTTTTTTTCAGTGGGTGGATGCCATAGGCGTAGCGATGATATGATTTCTGGAGGGGTTTTCAATATATGAACGTTCTAATAACGTATACTCTTAGTAGAACTGCAAACGGCACGAATACTATATGTATTTTATTCGAATGGAATGTACACTAAAGAGTCAACAGCGTATTGATAAAATTAGTAAATTTCTTAAAAATTTACCTATTCTCCGAAACAGGAACAAGGTAAATCATAAAGATAGGAAAATACGGATCGAAAAACGGATGGCAATCAGAAACGCAGTGCGCGGAGTTTGATCGGAGAAACACTCAATTTTTTTAGATACATGTAAGCTGTCAATGACAAAAATATAAGTGTAAATATACTCTTTGACTAGACAGATGGCTAGATTCCTTCACATAGCAACACCAAGAAATATTTCTGACTGACATTGTAATATTTGTCTGACATTGTAATTTCCAGTAGTAAAATTGCTCATTATTTCAGTAGTAATCACCACAACTGTTAATATATGGACCACAGTGGGACAAGACGGTTAATTCCGCCACGCTCAAATGTTTGCAGTTAGCTGCAGGATCATGTTTTTTCAAATGTTGGCAAATCTATCGGACCAAACTGCTTGGTCATCAGTACCTTACAAACTACTTAAACTAAACTAACCTAAGGACAACACACACACACCCATGCCTGAGGGAGGACTCGAATCTCCGACGGTGAGCAACCGCGCGCTCCGAAGCGAGGCGCCTTAGACCACTCGGCTACTCCACTGCGGCCCACGTTTTATTTTATTTTAATTTTCTTTTTGTACCCAGCTATGCACCTCTTCATACGAAACATACCGATGGCTGAAAATGTCTTTTTTCAGGGCTCCAAAACATTTGTGAATAGCATGGAGAGAAATCGGGACTGTATGGAGCATATGTAAATGCTTCTCAGCGTTGGTAAAATGTAGACGGTCTGAATTAAGCCAGTTTTGTTAGCTTTGTCAACATTTCGAGAGGAGTTTGAACACCCCAAACCACCTCGTGGCTAAGCGCATGGTGGACGCCCTTATACTTTCATCTCATTTTCTTGGCGTATTTTTCGATCTTTCATAACATTTCGTTTCTCCAGACATACATCGGATGCTTCTTGCGTTAAAGAGGTCCCGGATTAAATATTGCTGCTTGCACTCCAAGATCCTGGAACTTCACTGCCCGTGGCCTGCCTTTTGCATGCCCACTTATAGCTACTGTGGCGTTTGTTACTCGTAAAGGTACTGGATTGTGAGAATTAATAAACTTGACTCACTTCTGCTCCCTAATTAACAGGTAGGCGTAATTGAGAATCTTCTGCCGCTATGACCTTTACCAGTATCGAACCTCCTCTCTTCTAGCAGGCGTATCTGTTTGTTATTTAGTGGGGAAAAAGATAGCAACAGAGAAAGCCTACAAACCAGATGCCGTACAGTTCAGTTAAAACAGGTAGTTATTATATTCTCAAACAGATACATGGAAATGTCAGGTAGCTTGTTACACTTGCTAATGAAATCAGAAGACAAGGTATAAAACGCAACCTTCCCCCGAGATCGTCTTGCTGCAAGACATGATGAACATGAAAACACACATTGAAGTAATTTATGGTTCCACAAACTCTTCCAGCCGTTAATGAGAGAGAGTGAACTTCGAGACTATACTGAAGTTAGCTTCCAGCCAAGAGAATGTTATCTGAGCCTAGGCAGGGGTAACATGACTGCTACAGCGAGAGCATGACTAAACTTATCGCGCCTACCACACTGTATGCAAACCGTTGCATTTCTGTAAAATCGCGGGCTATCGCGGAGTATTGCTCGTCTAGTTCTTCGCTGCTGCACCAAGTCAGTACTAAGATCTACAACAATGGCAACAACTTCAGAACGAGAGTAGCTCGTCGACCAATACCTTTCAAGACTATAAAGCAGCTGAGGATGAGAAGACTTCTCTCGCTGGTTTTATCGCCTCGTACGTTGAACTGAAGTATTCGTCCGCCAGAAAATTAGGAGTTTGCAGCCAACTTCTCGAAAGGAACCGCCAACATTTGTTCCGGCCTGTATGGTTTCATTTCACGCTTCTTAGGTTGCTGTTCAGCAGAGTGGGGAAACGGCAGAAGAAAGGGCAGTCATGTGATGTGCCTCCACCGCGAAGAAGCCGTCACCAATCGTTCAAGGTAACGGTTGGATCGACTATTTATAATAGTAATTAAATGGGACACCCCCCCCCCCAAAAAAAAAAAAAGAAAACCCTCCACCCCACGACAAGACGCGCCTCTGGTTAGGTGAGCATCCTGCCACATCAAATCGTCCGGGAAAATTAGTTTCATTTGTTTTAATCGCCAATAAATTTTATCGTCATCGAAAATTTTAATCTGGCCATACCTTGTGACACTTCAGTCCAGTCTTAATTTTACATACTGTTTGAATCCATAATGACATAGTTATTAACTGTTTAATTAATGCACCCTCTTTCTGTATAAAGACTGGAAAAGGTGCCACAGTTGCTTAATTGTGTTGGGCTGGGAAAAGTCTCTGCTCTGCACACTAACGCTGTATTCATCTTGACTTCTATGTGGTCAGACTGAACGTGAGACTCTGCCTAAGAAATACAGACTAAACATTGACAGTTTGTATTCATATCCACGGTATGTATGACATTAACTGCCGCGGTGGAGTAGCTGAGCGGTCTGTGGCGCCTCGCTGTGGAGCGCGCGGATGCTCGCCGTCGGAGGTTCCAGGCCTCCCTGGGGCATGGGTGTGTGTGTGTGTGTGTGTTGTCCTTAGGTTAGTTTACCTTAGTTTAAGTAGTTTATACGCTACGGCCTAATGACCACGCAGTTTGTTCCGATAGATTTACAAATATTTGAACATTTTAAAAAAAAATGCATATTATATAAGGCTTAATCATATCCTGCCGGAGCGGATTAGACGTGCGTACTGTGGCGCCGTGCTGCGATGCGCGCGGACGTTCGCCGTCGTGGTTCCGAGTACCCCATGTAGCATGTGTGTGTGTGTGTGTGTGTGTGTGTGTGTGTGCGGACTTATGACCACGCAGTTTGGTCTGTTAGATTTACAAACATTTGAACATTTGATTTTTGACATTAACTACGAAATGGGATAAGTTGAATGTGTGTACCCAGCCTGATTCGAACCCGGGTCCCCTGCTTTCTAGGCAGTTGCTCTGATCCTTACACCGCTGGGGACATAGCGATCACCACAGTCAGATACAAGTCTTAACTTTACCCTGCCCACTATTAATCTACTTGTAGTTTGATTTCCGTAAAACTAAGCGCCTAGGAGTGCCTTCGCACTGAAGAAAGAATCATTGGCCTTCATCGCCTTCATCGCCGCGGTGGCGGAAGAGACTGAGGCGCTCCAGTCACGGTCTGCACGGCCCCTACGGCCGGGGGTTCGAATCCCCCCTCGGGCATGGATATTTGTGCCGTCCTTAGTAGTAAGTAGTTCATAAGTAGTTCGTAAGTTTAGAAGTTTAGGGACTGATGACCCCGTAGTTAAGTCCCATAGACTCTACAAACATTTGAACATTTTTTGGATTGTATACAGGGTGTCCCACTCTGGATATCTCTGAATCTACAAGAGATATTGAAAACCGACCTTCACGGTCATGAACTTACTGTAGGGGCTTATAGAAGTAAGTACTATGAGACAGTCTAAAACGTAAAGAAATATTATTTTCAACACAAACTTACGTTTTTTATGTATACCCTATATTATATCTTAAGCAATCAATAGAACAAAAAATCACAAAAATAATGGCGTCGGTTGCATCGCAATCCGTCAATTACATCCGGAGAAACTGCGAAGCGAAGTTGTTGTTTGAAGCACATGAGACGCGGTGCTAGCGCGTGTCCGAGACTCAACCGTGAGTCTCGCTTGAGTCTCGGGATGCGTTAGCTGTGCATTTCATGTGTTTCAAACGTTAACTTCGCCTCGCAGTTTTTCCGGATATAATTGACGGATTGCGATGCAACCAACGCCATTCTTTTTGTGATTTTTCATTCTATTGGTTGCTTAATACATTATATAGGGTATCCATTAAAAAAAACATAAGTTTGAGATGAAAATAATATTTATTTACGTTTTAGTCTGTCTCATAGAACCTACTTTCATAAGTCCCTGCTGTACGTTTATGACCGTGAAAGTCGTTTTTCAATACCAATTGTAGTTCCAGAGATATCTGGGGTGAAACAGTTGAGTGGGATACCCTTTATATGTGACATAGGTTATTTCGGACCTGTCTAACTTGGCGTAATCGTGCAGTCCGGCGAACGCAGCAATTGAAGTCGTTTTTCAATACCAATTGTAGTTCCAGAGATATCTGGGGTGAAACAGTTGAGTGGGATACCCTTTATATGTGACATAGGTTATTTCGGACCTGTCTAACTTGGCGTAATCGTGCAGTCCGGCGAACGCAGCAATTGAAGACTTCACTCCACTATGCGTCTTACTAAGTTGTTGCCTGCTGCGTACTTTCGGCTGTTGGACAATGGAAGCCAGAGAAACGCTCTCTGAATCGGTAAATAGCCGAGGCACCGTCGCGAGCAGTGTGAGGTCAATTTTCTTCGCCGAGGGCGTCGCCAGGCTTTGAATGCATTCGGCAGACTCCGGCTCACCACCATGTAGGCCTGTACGATTCCCACGCTGGCAGTGAGATGAATAGAGGTACGAGTTCGCTAGCCGTACAGTATAGGGCAATGCGGCTGCAGTCGCGAGAGCGAGTCTGCCTCGGAGACACGCTCCCGCTCCTTGTAGCCGGCCACTACTGACGAGTGTGTGAAAAGAAAAGAAAGTCCAATCTCAGACAGTCTACAATGACCACCTGCTACTAATGTCACCATCTCCTCGCACACCGCCTGGCTTGTTCTGATAGCTTAATTTAGCCGGCTGCGGTGGCCGAGGGTACTGAGGCGCTCCAGTCACGGTCTGCAGGACCACTACAGTCGGGGGTTCGAATCCCCCCTCGGGCATGGATATTTGTGCCGTCCTTAGTCGTAACTAGTTCATAAGTAGTTTGTAAGCTTAGGGACTGATGACCCCGTAGTTAAGTCCCATAAGTTCTACAAACATTTGAACATTTTGAACAGCTTCATTCAAATATTTGTAAATCTATCGTACCAAATTGCGTGGTCATCAGTCCGTAACTTACAAACTACTAAAACCTAGGTAAACTAACCTAAGGACAACGCAGACACACATGTCCCAGGGAGGACTCGAACTTCCACGGCGAGCAACCGCGTGCTCCGCAGCGAGACGCTTTAGACCGCCCGGCTATTCCACCGCGGCAAGCCGGAACCTTTTCCATTCATGATCATGCGCTCTACCGACTTAGCTAACGTGGTACGACTCACTGCCCGTCCCAACGGGCTTCAGCGCTCTTGGATGCAACCTGTTTAAACTCGGCAGCCGTATTTACGGTGGTCAGCACCATTGGGAGGAGTCTGTCTACCGTATGTTGCTATTGAGCTTGAAGTTCTGTATTTAGTGAAAATTGAATTTAGTGTGTATCGTCTGTACAACTTTTGCTGCTGAAACATGCCTGAAGTGTGTTCAGCACTTAAATGCACTAATCGGAGTGATAAAACGACAAGTACTTCCTGCTAGAACACCAAATGTTTTGTCTTGTTTGATCTCAGACTGTCTATGCTCAAACAAAATTTCTGACTGCACTTAGCTGCCCGACCTATCCTGCAATTCGCTTGAAGTACACGCCTTGAAAAAGCGCTCAGTGTCCTACCCAGTGTTGGTGTGTTTTTGTGATGTTAATTCTTCTTTTTCTCCTGTGGTTGATCAAACTACAATTTTTAGTGTGTACACGTTCTTTAAAAATAATTTCATTTGTTGTTGCTAGTACTTCAAAAAATGTTCAAATGTTTGTAAATCTGAAGGGACTTAACTACGGGATCATCAGTACCTAAACTTACAAACTACTTATGAACTAACTAATACTAAGGACGTCACAAATATCCATGCCCGAGGGGGGATTCGAGCCCCCGACCGTAGTGGCTGTGCAGACCGTGACTGGAGCGCCTCAGTCCCCTCGGCCACCACGGCCGGCTGCTAATAGTTGATCGAGCATGGTCGACATGTAACCAGTGCAAAGTGTGTAAGCAGTTGTAACAGCCAGAATTTTTTCACTTTATATGTCTGTGTTCTTTGCAGCGATTATAAACTTATTTAACCGTGGCAACAAGGAAAACAATTAATGATACGTATTTCGGTGTGGAATGGTTTCGTCGCAAGTGGCCCAGGCGCATTTTTATTGCACTGTTCTGGTGTAAATTTCGTCATTGTACTAAACTTTTAGGTAGCAAACGTTACTTGTTTCAGTACGGCAATTAGGAAACTTACTAACATCTTATTTCGACGTAAATGCTTTTGTAGCAGCTGATCTAGGCGCATATTTAACTGCAGTAATTTGCTGTCACTGTCGTCTTCGTACTCAAATTTCGGAGACCAAAGTTCACAACCAAACACTTTGACAGAAATTTTACTAGTTTAGTAAACGTTCTTGAACGCCAGATAAATGCGTAATAGACATTATGAAAGCAGTAGTACAACACATTAACAACAGATGCAAATGCATCATCGGGATTGCTCGTCATAGCAATTACTTTTCACTGTATATTTCGGAGCTCGTTTAGACCATGTCCATGCATTATAATCAACACAAATATTTTCATATAAGCACTTTCGTTTTTGTGACATCTGAAATTTTCCTGGCGAATCAGATGTTCAAAAAGATTTAGGTTTGCAGCAGTTGTCGTAAACTTCATTCCACGATATTACAACTGAACACCTGCCAGTCATCTGCAGGAGAGGCATAAAGGACTGACGTAGACGTTGTCAGCTTCGCCTTATATAGCACGCTGGTGGTATTACCGCGCATACGTCGAAGACAACGGTGACAGAAGGACAACACCGTCCGGCGGCAGCGCTCTCGCTGGTGGTGTTCAAAATGTTCAAATGTTTGTAAATCTTATGGGACTTAACTACGGGGTCATCAGTCCCTAAACTTACAAACTACTTACGAACTAGGACGGCACAAATATCCATGCCCGAGGGGGGGGGGGATTCGAACCCCCAACCGTAGTGGCCGTGCAGACCGTGACTGAAGCGCCACAGTCCCCTCAGCCACCGCGGCCGGCGTCTCGCTGGTGGAACTGCAGGATCAGCTGTCTTATATAGTGCCGCTGGCCACAGTTATCGGAGTCTTCTGGCGTCTCCGTCTATGACAAATCTCGGAGATGACGGGTTTCTGTAGTAGCCGCTGTCAGGTTTATCTGATTTTCCGCAATGCGTATTTCAACGAATTCTTTTATAATGGAGTCCCAGAAGAATACTTAATAATTATCAGGTGAAAGTGATTTTCCGTCCACCATCTAAGATTTCAAACTTTCTTTTGGCAGTAGAGGATGATTTGTTACTGCGGAAGGCGGGAATTTATAAAATACCTTGCGAGTGTGGTGTGGCCTATATAGGACACACAACACGCACAGTGGAAGAACGTTATACAGAACATCAACGTTACACTCGCCTTCTGAAATCCAGCAAGTCCTCAGTTGCAGAAGATTGTATTTCTAACGTATATACAATGGAGTATGATAAAACATCAATTTTGACCACAACAACATCCTGCTGCAAACTGGAAACCTTTTTGAATATTTTCGTTGTTATTGTAAACCTTAGCCAACTGTTATAATTCCATGTGGAACTGTATTGCTGACAGGTTCGTGAGATTTGATTACCACATTTCTAGGAAAAATACTACTAGGCTCGTCAATTCGCAGCTTCGATAAAGTCTAACGGAACTTGATGCACTCCGTATTCAATAGTCAATCTTTATTTAAAACGTGGAAGTGTAAACAGATAACATTCTCTAGTGGTGTGACATACCAGCTATTAGCCGATACCCCAAATAACATGACGGATGACAGTTCAATTTGCCCCAAACATGGCGGACCTATCACCACTCTATGAAATATAAGTGCTTTGGCCCATCCTCACAGATTTACTTCTTCCAGGACCTCGCCTCCTACCTTCCAATGGACAGATCGCCTGCCCACGAAAGACGAAGCTCCTGGGTTCTAATCTTGGTTACACTTCGACACAACCGAGTAAGGTGGCGCAGTGGTAACACCATGGACTCGCATTCGGAAGGATGGTGGTTCAAATCCACCTCCGTCCATCAAGATTTAGGTTTTCCGTAATTTCCCTAAATCACTCCAGGAAAATGCAGGGATGGTTTATTTGAAAGGGGACGACCGATTTCCTTCCACATCCTCACGCAAATACTCCGAGCGTAAGCTCCGTCTCTAATGACCACGTTGTCGGCGGGACGTTAAACTCCGTTAGGTTAGGTTAGGTTAGGTTAGCAAGCTTCCTTCCTTCCTACGACACATAGTTTTGCTTTGTAATGATCTACATATTGCCGCGGTGGAGTAGCCGAGCGGTCAGCCGGGCGTCGTGGCTCAGCGCGCCCGGTCAGGGCACTGAACGTCCTCTATAATAAAAGAGCTGAGCCAACCATTCAACCAACAACTACGAACTACGAACACAGTGAGCAAACGACCGCGAACCATAGAAAAACCATATGAAAAAAAAAGAATAAATAAAATAAAATAAAATAAAATAGCGGTCTAAAGCGTCTCGCCGCGGAGCGCGCCGTTGCTCGCCGTGGAGGTTCGAGTCCTCCCTGGGGCATGGGTGTGTGTGTTGTCCTTAGGTTAGTTTACCTAGGTTTAAGTAGTTTGTAAGCTACGGACTGATGACCACGCAGTTTGGTCCGATAGATTTACAAACATTTGGAAAAAAAAAAAAAAAAAAAAAAAAAAAAAAAAAAAAAAAAAAAAAAAAACCATGGTCCTGTAGCTAACTGCAAAGATTTGAGCGTGGAGGAATTGAGCGTCTTGTCTCACAGTGGTCATGTATTAACAGTTGTGGTGATCACTACTGAATTTACAAACATTTGAACATTCTTTTGATCTTCATATCAGTGCATACTCCGCTGCAGAGTGAAAATAACAATCTGGTAACACTCTCGTACAGACCATTAAACGGCCTGTGGTGATATGTGGTAAAGTGGAAATAGTGTAATTTCATGCTCGTTCTGAATCAGTTCGTTCCTTATTATTCAGCAGCTGTGCCGTAGCCGTCGCGGTGGCCGAGGAGACTAAGGCGCTCCAGTCACGGTCTGCACGGCCACTACGGTCGGGGGTTCGAATGCCCCCTCGCGCATGGATATTTGTGCCGTCCTAGTTCGTAAGTAGTTCATAAGTAGTTTGTAAGTTTAGGGACTGATTGACCCCGTAGTTAAGTCCCATAGACTATACAAACAACAACAACAAACAAACAGCTATGCCGTAACTTCTACCTAAAAGGTCCGGTACATTTCTGTTCCGAAGTCGTAGCGTAGGCGCAGTTCTGGTCGGGGCTGGCTGAGGTCGAGAGAACTCGTTATTTCGCTCGACGCGTCATGGGTCGATTGGGACGCCGCGTGGGAGCCAGTAAACGACGGCGTGTTGTGAGAGGCGCGCCAAATCCTGAGTCAACGGCGGCTGGGCTGGCCGGCCCTGTTTGCCGGCAAACACGGCCCACACGGCCCGGAGGCCTCGCCTGTCCCAGGGGGCCGCGCCGGCCGCTCCACAAAAGCGACTAACGACTGACACTGCCTGCCGCGGTGGAGCCGGCCAGGGCGAGGGGAGGCGAGGAGAGGAGAGGACAGGCAGCCACTGGACGACTGGGCGCCGGGGACGCTAGGCCTCTGTCTACTCGATTTGAATCGCCGTGTTGCATACACAGGGTGTATCAAAACTGATTGCGCTAACCGCAGACTTACAAGGTTGAATGTACACGATATTGTTTGTTGTTGTTATGGTCTTCAGTCCGGAGACTGGTTTGATGCAGCTCTCCACCCTACTCAATCCTGAGCAAGCCTTTTCATCTCCTCATAAGAACGGCAACCCACATCCCCTTGAATCTGCTTACTATACGCGTCTCTTGGCCTCCCTCTGCGATTTTTACCCCACACACTTCCCTCCAATGCTAAATTTACGATTCCTCGATGTCTAAGAATGTGTCCTACCAATCGATCCCTTCTTTTAGTCAGGGTATGCCAAAAATTCCTTTTCTCACCAATTCTGTTCAGTACCTCTTCATTAGTTACGCGATCCACCCACCTATCTTCAGCATTCTTCTGTAGCACCACATTTCAAAGGCCTCTATTCTCTTCCTGTCCGCACTGTTTATCGTCCATGTCTCACTCCCATACAAGGCAACACTCCCCACAAATGCCTTTAGAAAAGACTTCCTTACACTTAAATTAATGTTCGATGTTAGCAAATTTCTGTTTTTCAAAAATTCTTTTCTATTAGAAAACAAAAATATCTCACCAAACAAGGCTTCTTGTTAGGACTGTATACCCATTAGATTTATATTTCATTATGCTGAAGAGATAGCTCCTTACTTAACAGCCATATACAACCGCTCGCTCAAACAAGTATCTGTACCAAAAGGCAGAAAGGCAGTAGGAGTAATCCACTAAACTGCAGGCCTATTTCATTGACGTCAATTTGCAGCATGGTTTTGGAACAGTCCTGTATTCCAGTATTATGAATTATCTCGAACAGAATAATCTATTGACCCAACGTCAACACGGATTTAGAAAATATCGTTCATGCGAAACACAGCTAGCCCTTTACTCACACGAAGCGATGAGTGCTATAGACAAGGGTTCTCAAATCGATTCCGTATTTCTTTATTTCCAGAACGTTTTTGACACCGTACCTCACAAACAGCTTTTAATAAAATTACTTGGTTATGGTATATGGCCCCAAATTTGCGAATGAATAGGGTATTTCCTGTCAGAGAGGAAACAGTTTGTAGTAATCTATGGTAAGGCATCGACTAAAACAGAGGAGATATCGGGCGTTCCACAGGGTTGTGTTATTGGTCCTCTGCTGTTCCTTATTTACATAAACGATTCGGGAGAAAAGCTAAGTAGCTCTCTTAGGTTGTTTGCAGATGACGCCGTCATTTAACGTCTAGTAAAATCATCTGAATATCAAAACAACTGCAGAATGATCTGAATAAGATACCACTATGGTGTAAAAATTGGCAATAGTGAGAACTGTGAAGTCGTCCACATGAGTACGAAAAGAAACCCGTTAAACTTTGTTTACAAGATAAATCAATCAAAAGTGGAGGCCGTAAAATCCACAAAATACCTAGGATTTAACATTACTTTAGACTTGAACTGGAAAGAACACGTAGACCATGTCGTGGGAAAGGCGAACAAGAGACTGCGCTTTAATGGCAGAACCCTTAAAAGATGCAACAGAACTATTAAAGAAACTGAATACACTACGCTTGTCCGTCCTTGTTTGGATTATTGCTGCCCAATGTGGGATCCTTATCCGGGGGGGTTGACGGAGGACATCGAAAGAGTCCAAAGAAGGGCAGCTCGTTTCGTATTGTCAGGATACAGGGGAGACAGCGTTACCGAAATGATACAGAATCTGGGATGGGAATCACTACAACAACGGCGCTTATCGCTGCGGCGTGAGCTACTTACGAAACTCCAATCGCCAACATTCTTCTCCGAATGCGAAAATATATTGTTCACTCCCACTTATATAGATAGAGACGATCATCAGAATAAAATACGAGAAATCAGAGCTCGAACGGAGAGATTCATGTGTTCTTTCTTCCTGCGCGCTATTCGAGAGTGGAATGGAAGATAAATAGTATAAAGGTGGTTCGATGAAACCTCTGCCAGCCACTTGAATGTGATTTGCAGAGTAGCCCATGTAGATGAAGATTGCGCAAACCGCAAACTTACAAGGGTGAACGTATAGGATAATAGAATAAAAAATTTCCCAGCAAACAAGTCTTTAGGTCCGGACTGTATGCCCCTTAGATTTCTATTTGATTATGCTGAAACGATAGCTCATTACTTAACACACATATCCAACCGCTCGCTCAAACAAGGAGCTGTACCAAAAGAGTGGAAAGTTGCACAGGTTACACCTATATTCAAGAACGGCAGTAGGATAACCCACTAAAGTACAGTCCTATTTCATTGCCGTCAATTTGCAGCAGGGTTTTGGAACTATCCTGTATTCCATTATTATGAATGATCTCGAACGGAATGATCTATTGACCCAACGTCAACACGGATGTAGAAAATATCGTTCATGTGAAACACAACTAGCTCTTTATTCACACGAAGACATGAGTGCTCCCGACAAGGTATCTCAAATTGATTCCGTATTTCTTGATTTCCAGAAGGCTTTTGATACCGTACCTTATAAACGAATTTTAATCAAATTGCGTGGCTATAGCATATCCCCCCAAATTTGCGACTGACGGGGACGGATCCAGGACGGTCTGCCCAATCAAACAAATGTCTCACAGTTTTGAAGACTCAGTGTGCAGTGATAGCACGCTAGCTTTACATTCTTTAAAAAAAGAAAAGGCGGGAGGGGGGGGGGGCGGAATCTTCTGGGGGAGGACAACGACCCTTCACCCCCTCCCCCCTTTGGATCCGCCTATGGCGACTGGATAAGGGAGGAGACAGTTTGTAGTAATCTATGGCAAGGTATCGGCTAAAACGGAGGTAATATCTGGCGTTCCTCAGGGTAGTGTTATTGGTCCACTGCTGTTGCTTATTTATATACACGGTTTGGGAGAAAATCTAAGCAGCTCTCGTATGTTGTTTGCAGATGACGCGGTCATAAATCGTGTAGTAAAATCATCTGAATATCAAAACCAACTGCAGAATGATCTAAGTAAGATATCACTATGATATAAAAATTGTTGATTGATTCTAAATAATGAGAAGTGTGAATTCGTCCACATGAGTATGATAAGAAAACCGTTAAACTTTGGTTATAAAATAAATAAATCAAAAGTGAAGGCCGTAAACTCCACTAAATACTTGGGAATAACTTCAGACTTAAATTGGAAGCAGCACGTAGATAATGTCGTGGGAAAAGCGAACCAGAGACTACGTTTTATTTGCAGATCCCTTAAAAGATGCAACAGAACTACTAAAGAAACTGCATGGTCTACGCTTGTCCGTCCTTTCTTGGAGTATGGCTACCCATTGTGGGATCCTTATCAGGTGGGTTTGAAGGAGGACATCGAAAGAGTCCAAAGTAGGACAGCTCGTTTCGTATTGTCACGATACAGGGCAGACAGCGACACACATACTATACAGGATCTGGGATGGCAATCATTACAACAAGGGCGTTTATCGCTAAGTCGTGGTCTACTTACGAATTTCAAATCATCAACATTCCCCTCCGAATGCGAAAATATATTGTTGACTGCCCCTTACATAGGTAGCAATAATCATCAGAACAAAATACCAGAAATCAGAGCTCGAATTGAGAGATTCATGAGTTCTTTCGTCCCACGAGCTTTTATAGAATGATATGGGAGATAAACAGTATAAAGGTGGTTTGATATGGGAGATAAACAGTATAAAGTTGGTTCTGTGAACCCTCTGCCGAGCACTTAAATGTGATTTGCAGAGTATCCAGTGTAGGTGCAGATGGTCCACAAACGAACTGTTTGCAAGATAATTACGAGTGCCCCTACAGACGTCGTAAACATTGTCGTAAACATTAGGGCACCTGGATATAAATGGGCATGGCATCCGTTATTTTAGTTCCTTCGTGTTGACGCACAAGAGTAGAATAGGTCAGTCAGTACGCTTTCAGAACGGTGGGAGTGTGCAGCTCGTAATTGTTCCAATTATCTAGAAAATGGTTTTCGTGTTTTTTCGTTTCCAGTGGATCCTAAATGGCGTAAAATACGGTTAATAAACTGTCGTCGTGACAGATGGACGCCAACAAGCTCTTCGAAACTTTGCTGGGTGTGTTAATTCATTCTAGTTATGCACAATTTCTACACATTGTAAACGACAGGTTTCAATACTTGCTTTTTTTTTATTTTTATTTTTTTATTTTTTTATTTTTATTTTTTTTTTATTGGTGATGTGTTATTGTGGTATTCGTCCGGAGACTGGTCTGCTGTAGCTCTCCACTTTATTTTATTCTGAGCAAGCCTCTTAATCTCCTCATAAGAACAGCAAACTACATCCATTTGAATCTGCTTACTATATGCGTCTCTTGGTCTCCCTCTGCGATTTTTCCCCCACGATTCCTCGATGTCTAAGAATATGAGTTCTACCAATCGATCCCTTCTTTTAGTCAAGGTGTGCCAAAAATTACTTTTGCTTCCAATTCTGTTCAGTACTTCCTCATTAGTTATACGATCTACCCACCTAATCTTCCGCATACCGCATATTTTTGTAGTACCACATTTCGAAAGCCTGTACCCACTTCCTGTCTAAACTATATATCGTTCAAGTTTCTCTTCCTTGAAAAGCAACACTCCACTTAAATTCCTTCACAAAAGATTTCCTTACACTTAAATTAATATTGGAAGATAGCAAATTTCTCTTTTTCAAATATGCTTATTTCCCCATTGCCATACTGCAAGATCAAATGCATGCTGATTTGCTGTTTCGATTGCCAGGTCATCGTGCACAAAGAGTTTGTGCCTCCTGGCACAGTGTTTAATCAACACATATGCCGACAGTTTCTTGAAAAACTTCGCAAAAGGGTGATACGTTTGCAACCAAACATAAAAACAGCTGGGTGTTGCATCATTACAATGCACTCTGTCACACATTAATTTCAGTGAATTCTTTCTTGACATTCTTGTTGCTCCACAGCCTCCTTATTGGCCCGACTTTAGTCTCTGTGACTTTTTCCTGTTTACGAAATTGAAGGAGCCTCTCAAGGGACGTCGTCTTGGGACTCTGATCGACATTCAGAAGGCTGTAACCGACGTGCCATAGTGATTCTCATACCGATGTTCCACCACTACCAAAAGCAGTGGAAGAAACTTTCGACAGATATTTTGCTTCAGAAAGGCAGTTTCTTTAAAAGGGAGAATGTGCAGTTGTGTGAGTGAATGAACGGTGTCAACACAATTTGTCTCATTACTTAATTTGCACATTTCGTATTTCCCAGAAATTTCGAATTCAGTTTCTAAAGGCCACAAACTTTCATGATGTACTTCCGGATAAAAAATTACAATAGGGCAAAAGAATCAAAACTGGTCCTAGTTTCAATAAGTTTGTAACAAAAGTAGAACTCAGTTATACCGAAATTACAAGATGTATGATCTCAACGATACCCGACTCAATCCTCGCTGTTTAATTCCTACTCTGAAGCTGGTTGAATGAGCGGTAGTTTATATAATCTCTGATACGCGTTCGCCGGTATCATATTACATAAAGGAATTCATCAGGGGTGTACACTACTTTGTTTGACTGCTCGGAATACTGTTCAGTCCCTTTCATTCAAACGTGCAAAAGTCCATGAAACACACACATTCCGGGTCTCGGAGGTGCAACATTGTTTCCTCCTTATTCGACGTGACTCATTTACTTATTTGGGCATGAAATTGCGGACTTCCGAATAAGACAGCTATTAGTTTCATGTTCACAACAGATCTCATTACTTCCTTTACACACTTCCATTGTCATACGACATGTGAACCAAGGCGTTCGTTAAAAGAAAAAAAGAAAGGAAGAAAATGTACACCGATTAATCATGCTGGTGTATCTTAAAAGGGAACTAATCATCATCGTGTACCCTCATATTTAGTTCTAAGATGACCCTGTGAATACCCCTTCGAGAACAACAGATCAAGCACAAAAACGGTTACTGTTTATTTATATATTTCTCAAAATCCGATTACACAAGATAAAGACCGGATCAGCGGCAGGCGGGCGGTGTGCACAGTAGACGATTGCGCATTTCCCTCACCACACTCTCTGTTGTTGCCGCGATCTTGACTTCATTCTGTGACTTGCTGCAGCCACTTAAACGGGACCGCATTAATCAATTCCCTCGCCAAGTGCGCGCTATGAAGCGTTATTCGTCTTCTGCAAACAGAAGGGAACAGTGCTGCAGAAATCCATCGAAGACTGAGCCAACCGCATGGAAAGAGCTTTACGAGTGAACGAGTGGTGCGTGAAGGAAGCAGAAATTCAGAGGTGGCCTTACAGATGTGGACGATGAAGGAGGTCAAGGGCGCAGTCTGTCGCTACAGATAACCTTGTTAAACAAATTGTCAAAGTGGTAAGAAAGAACCTTAGGTTCACTACACGAAAAAGTGCTTTATCATTGAAATTTCCAGGGGTGTTCCGAACTAACGAGGAGCTTAAAACAATGTAATTACTCATTTAAGGTCATTGTCGGCAATCTTATATATCAAAAGAATCTACGAAGACTCTAGTCAGTCGGACAGACGAAACTACTCGGCCGATTTCCTTCATTTTTGAAAAAAAAAAAAAAAAAAAAAATGTCATCCACAGATTTTTCATCAAATATCATGATTTACATAATCCTCGTCTTCCTTTTTCTGTACTCAAACGTGATTTCCTTCCCGTATATTTCTTGCTGTAAACTAAAGTCAGTCGGTCAGGACTTTCTATTCAACAGATTTCCTTCATTTTTGCTTAAAACGAAAATTATTCTTCGAAGATTTGTCATCAAGTATCAGAATTAACTTAAGTCTCACCATACTTTACTTTTATTCAAACGCGGAATCCTTCCGTCTTTGCACTGAATTTTATTCGGTTTGTTTTACCATATCTTCGCCTCTAATTAAGATACGCAGTTCTTTTTGACCTTACAACAATCAGCGGATCTAGCTCTTTCATTAGCGCTTTTAAACACGAAGAAATCTATCCGTGAACATTCAACTTTACTTCCATTTTTTCACATCTAAAGTCAGTCGGTCAGGCAGTTCAATCCGTCCGATTTCCTTCATTTTTGCTTTAAACGAAAGGTATTCATTCGTAGATTTGTCATCAACTAAGTCTCTCCATCCTTTATTTTTATTTAAACGCGGTATCCTACTGTCCTTGCACTGTGTTTTATTTTGTTTGTTTTACAATATATTCGGTTCTAATTTTAAGGTACGCAGTTCTTTTTACCTAACAACACGCAGCGGATCGAGGTCTTTCATTTGCGCTTTTAAACACTTGCATTGATCAATTCTGAAGAAATCTATGCGTAAGCATTCAACTTTCATTTCGTCATTCCACTAGTAGTGCGAATTATTCGAACGGGTCATCTAGTATTTTATGAAGAGGGTATTGGAATGCTTGTCTACATGCATGGTAATTAACAAATGCCTTAATCTTCAAGGTGATGAGTTTGAAATGTACATAATTGTACATAACAATTGATAGTAAAATATTTCTTGTATATCCATTTGTCCTTTCATCTGTTCAGACGCCATCACACATCTGTTTCACAATTATTACTGTACTTCACGCACCAGTTGTCAATAATAAAATAATATGTCAACACGACATGTTTCGGGACGACATTATCCCATTATCAAGTTCTGTAAAACAAAGAAACGTACAATAATAAGGGCACCATATACAAACGACTATACCAACGAATATTCCAATGAAACTAACCTACCTACAATAAAACTTATCTGCTGCTAGGAAGCAACGTTAAACACAATAGCTGTGTATGTACATTGTCAAGAATAAAACTTAGCGCAGTACCACATGTTTGTCTAATGGCAGCAAGTTGTGCACTAACGGACAGCTGATCTAACTTCAAAAATTGTCTGTGGTGTCGCACAAGTCCAAAGTGCGCGCCACCTACTTTCGCCGCGCGCCGCCATGCACGCACGGCGCGGCGTTCTTACGACGTCAGCCACGAGCGCCCTCTGCTGCAACTCCGCTCGTGGCCACCACTGAACGACATCGTTCACTTGGGACTGAGATAGGAACCAGTTAACACTTCGGAATCAGATAGGCACCAGTGAAGACTTGGCTATCGGATAGGCACTAGGCAGGCCTCTAGCTTAACTATGTATCAGCCTTCTGCAGTACTGAACTATGTAAAAGTTAATTATTGTATAAATTCTGTGCAATATATATCTCGTTCTAATTTACTGTAGTGTTTCTAGTTTCTGCTGTCCCACTGGCTGGTCACCTCCTACCTGCACAAGCGTGCGTCCTTTATTCCTGTGTCGGTCTGTCTACTCGGCCAACGACACCTACGACGTAAACGAGACACAAAAGCGGCGACGAGGCTGGGACACAAAATTGTCCATATGTTTAACATCTATAATTGGTAATAACATTTGTCCTTTATTTATGGCCTTAGGAGGTTGAGGAAAAAAAGAAGGCCCTACTTTTACTCCGCTATTTAGGTTTTCAAAGTTCCTCCTGGTCCCATGTATAATCTGTGTTCAGTTTTTACTGGCCCGCCTTATCACTAAATCTGTGATTGCGCGATGTGTAGCTAGCCTCGTTACCAGGTGAAACGCTTAGACCGGCGCCGCCACAGATCCGCCCCCAGCCCAGGGCAGGCCTCGCGGCGTCTGGATGCGGCGCACGCGCGCCGGCTAACGTGTTTAAGTGGCCGGAGAGCACAGGTAGCGCGCGCTGATTGCCGGACGCCGCCCCTGCAGGCGCCGCGTGCCCCGCATCGAGACCAGCCGCCCCCGCACCGCCGCCCCCGCTGCCGCCCCCAACAGCCGCCCGCGGACCCGCGCAGTCGTGCGCCCACGCTCGGAATGTCGCCGAATCAAAGGGTCGGGTCGAGGGGAGGGCGCAGAATCCTCACAAGACGCCGGAGTGGCCGGCGCACCAAGACAGGTCGACTGCGTCTGTGGAGCGGCGTTCTGCAATCTCGGCCTGAGAAACCTGCCACAGGGAAGTTGCAGACCGCGGCGGCTGCACTCACAAGGGGAAGGTCTCACACATAGACAACAGATTCGGCTCTATTTTTCCTGGTTGCTTGTCTACAAAGTGAAACGAAGGGCTCTCGAATATTTTGGCTCAACACCCCCGTATTTCGAGATAATCACCGCTAAAGCTTATGACGAGCAAAATCAAAGGTTTGTATTGTATAACTTATGGGACTACAGTACGGGGTCATCAGTCTTTAAACTTACAACATGACTTATTAACTAGCTAATCTTAAGGACGGCACAAATATCCATGCCCGAGGGGGGATTCGAACCCCCGACCGTAGTGGCCGTGCAGACCATGACTGAAGCACTTCAGTCTCCTCGGCCACCGCGGCCGGCGAGCGTGGTCATCAGTCCGTAGCTTACAAACTACTTAAACCTAGGTAAACTAACCTAAGGACAACACACACACCCATGCCCAGGGAGGACTCGAATCTCCACGGCGAGCAACCGCGCGCTCCGCAGCGAGACGCTTTAGATCGCTCGGCTACTCCACCGCGGCTATTTAGTTATTATAGTGTGTCAGCTTTCTAATATTTGCATCACTTTATATTTTGAACAACCCTTAAAACAACAAATTCTTGTTTAATTTTATTCTTATTCACTGGAGTCATGTTGGAAGAATTTATATTTGCACTGTTTCTCTATATATGGTAGTCATGTTTCCTTTTTTCAGTACTATCAATTTATGGATTTCATTCAGAGATTTATATACACTGCAACTGCTCCATCAAAGAAGTTAATTTACTTTTCTGTGTGTAACATATCTTCTGTTTTACTGACAACACAGGTTATTTGACCTAACTTCAGTAAATGTCTGAGGATGGCCTAATAAGCGGAAAATCGATTCACTAAATAAACAAAACCGTAGAACAAACATAAAATTGTGTATCTTAATCTTCATAATGAAGAAGTTCTACCAAGAAGCGACGGAAGAATGAGTTAACATGACTACGCCAAGAACTGATCGATCTGCATGGTACCAAAACCAACACATGTCCGAAACGGACCGAACTATCCGATGAACAATAGATAAATAAAAACAGAGCAACGGCCTTGGTATCTTGTTGGAAAGCGACGAAGCAGAGTTCGAATCTTCAGGAAACCCAACGAATATAATTTTTCTCGTTTGTCTTTCACCATATTTCGATTAATAGGAAATGTTTGCAAATAAAAAGCATTTAACTGCTGCGGTTCAGTCCCTAGGCTTACAAACTCCTTAAAATATGCTAAAGACAACAAACACACCCATGACCGACGGGGGACACGAACCTCCAACGGCAGGCAACTGTTCGCTCCGCAGAAAGGCGCTTTAGAGTGCTCGGCCACTACACCGAAGCAATTAACAGGTATAGGAGGGTTATTGAGGTAAATAAATCAACAAAGAATGATAAGAACATAGCCAAATTTCTCAAACTACTTGGGATAATAAACAACTAACATGTTATTCCTCGTCAGTTAACAATGGTTCTTCCACTCAGTATTATGTGTCCTCATTTTTCTTCGAACGAGTAGATGGATGGTACTTGTCATACAAACATTGGTAACAAATATACTCGCAGCACAAATATCATCTAACGAATGCAATCTTATAAACTGTTCCTTCCGAAGAGTAGGCGGAAAACGAACTCGTTTTACACTTTAAAATATCTGGTTCTTGGAAATTAATTTTGTGCATATCATGAATGCGATATCGTTGTCTGAAATATCGGTGCCTTTGGGTTGTAATGAATTATTCTGTGAATAGGTTTGTTATGGAAACCTTCAATCTTCCAGGATCCAGACTATTCTATGACGAACATGCAACCTGGACAATAGAACTGTCCCCACAAGCATTCTGCCCCGTGCTTCGTTGTAAACAAGGGTCGAAAGTTTCGCTATCTTTGGTGCCTCATACTGTGATTCCTTGTGAGGAATTCGCAGCACGCTTACCTGGAATCGTTTTCACGTGACGAAACTTGAAGTTTAATTCTTCACTAATTCTCGTCGTTTGGAGAATTTGTTTGTTAACCTTATTATTCCACATTGAGTAGTGTACCTTATTAACCCTACTATTTCTACGAATATTGACACGAAAAACTACAGTACAGTTTCCTCGAGATTCGAACCCATGCTGCTTCCAAGTCGTCTCGGCAAAAAGCGTTTACCCTATGCGTACATAATCGGCAGTTGCAAAAGTTTCTTTCCTCGATTTCTGGGAAAGTATGCGTTTGCTGACCCCATACCTGATATTGAAAAATTCTCTATTTATGATTATCTATCGATCTCATCAATTTTTAGTCGATTGCTCATCATAAGCTTTTGAGTCGGTTTCCTGAGAGAACGGGAATGTTTGAGCCAAAATATCTTAGAGTAATTCGTTTTGGATTGTACACAAGCAACCTGCCAAATATGAGTTGAATCGGATGGCCGTGTATGCGGCCTTCCCCATGTCAGCGACCAGCGTATTCTGGCATCTATTTCATTACACAGATGGTGAATGCTGTCCCAGGAGCGGTTGGTGATACCATACATTTGGTATTTCACCGTAGTGTCAATCTTACATTTTTATATGTAAAGCTTAAATGGGGGAAAATTCTTTATCTCACTGCCTCGCTTCTCGACCTTCGTCACGATATAAACATCCCTAGAATTCATGATCTGTGAAGGTCAAAAACTTAAATTTTTTCAGCTGAAATTTAGGACCCTGTGAAAAGTTAAAGATATATCTATAACAGAAGGAATAATGGTGTAAAAGTGCCTGCTACATTTAAAAAAGAGATGAAATTACCGCTATGTAATGAGCTACAATCCCACCAGTATCTTTGTCAATGTATTTTGAGGTATTGAAATAAGATTCAGTCGTTACGAGTTTCTTTATTTTAAAAGTATGAAATTGTTAGAATAAAGTACCCGCCTAACTTCTAATTCAAAATTAACTTGTAGGCTTACCTGAGAATCCCAAGGAAATATTTTCATAAAGTGTCATTTTTAGCATAGAAAGAGCAAGTGCACATAAGATACAGTTACAGGACGTTTATCGTTTGTAAGCTTCTTTCTTTGTCCCATTATGGAATCTTACACTGAACACTTATTGAAGATCATTCTCTGCAATTTTGTGAACAACTACCTGTCCATTTCTTACCTGTGACTGTGTTTACAGATTTGTTGACGTCCTACAAAACACAATTTACAGACGACATATTACACCAACGGAATACAATATTAGCGGCATGCATTTCTTAGATCCTGAACAGGATGAAAACGGATAGTTATGTTTAGAAACGATTGCGTTTTTAAAAACGTGGAACACTGTTAAACGTTATATAGGCATGACACTGCGGAAATAATATAGATGAACGGTTCCTAGTCTTCTCTATAGTGGGACCCACAATTTTTCTCGAAAATATCAGGCAGTCGTCGTGGTCTTAACAATACTCGTGATACATTGAAGGTATTGGTTTTAGACGTAAGCTTTTTGTATGCAGTTTAATATATATACATATTTAAAGGGAAAAATATGTTGGCTCGTATAAGTAATTGGGAATCCTATTGAATCCATGAAGACGAAGTTTGCAAGCTGATTTAACATGAGATGCATTAATAGTACAATCAAATGTTAGTTCCAACATGAAGTCTTCCACAGATGCTGATAGTTTCAGCTTTTTAAAGTTGTACTCCACAATCAGTTTCTTACCCATAAGAGCATATTCTTTTATTCTAATTTTAAATTAGAAAGCAGTACAGCTCAGTTGTTACTTTTCCTTATGAAGTTACAAATAACTATTGTGAAACAAAAAGGTCTTATAAAATACTTCTTTCCAGTCTATTAGACATTTGACTTTGATGTTTTAAACTCGTCTGGCGACCCACCTGAATTGATAACGCAACCTAGTAGTGGTTCGGAGCTATAATTTGGAACCACTGATAGAGATGATTCGCATTCAACTCTGGTAAATAGTTGTTTTTTAATCTTAGTTTCAGGGCGTTCCAAATCTTTAGAGTGATAGTATATCTTGACAAAAATTAAATGTTTGTAAATCTATGCGACTTAACTACTCTGGTCATCAGTCCCTAGGCTTACAAACTACTTGAAATATTCTAAGGACAACAGTCGGCCGCGGTGGCCGAGGGGACTGAGGCGCTCAAGTCACGGTCTGCACGGCCACTACGGTCGGGGGTTCGAATCCCCCCTCGGGCATGGATATTTGTGCCGTCCTAGTTCGTAAGTATTTCATAAGTAGTTTGTAAGTAGAGGGACTGATGACCCCGTAGTAAAGTCCCATAAACTATACAAACATTTGAACATTTTCTAAGGACAACAAATAGACCCATGCCCGAGGGAGGACTCGTAACTCCGACGGCGAGCAGTGGCGCGCTCCTCATCAAGGACCGAGTGAGGTGGCGCAGTGGTAACCCACTGGACTCGCATTCGGGAGGACGGTGGTTCAAATCGACCTTTGGCCATCCCGATTTAGGTTTTCCGTGATTTCCCTAAATCACTCTAGGAGCCGCGGTGGAGTATCCAAGCGGTCTAAGGCGCCTCGCTGCAGAACGCGCGGCTGCTCGCCGTCGGAGGTTCGAGTCCTCCCTGGGGCATGTGTGTGTGTGTGTGTGTGTGTGTGTGTGTGTGTGTATGTGTGTGTGTTTGTCCTTAGGTTAGCTTACCTTAGTTTAAGTAGTTTGTAAGCTACGTACTGATGACCACGCAGTTTCGTCCGATAGAGTTACAAACATTTGAACAAACATTTTACTCCAGGCAAATGCCGGGATGGCTACTTTCAAATGGGTACGGCCTATTTCCTTCACCATCCTTACACAAAACTCCGAGCGTTTGCTCCGTCTCTAATGACCAAGCTGTCAACGGGACTTTAAACCGTAAGCTTCCTTCTCCCTCACCAAGGCGCCTTGGTACGCAGGGCCACTCCACCGCCGCAGTGCATCTTAACAATTCTCACATCAATCCCTTTCTCTGAATTTCCATACATTCTCATAGTAGTTCCGTAATTTCTGATCGTATTGTTTCATTGTTACGCTGTGGGAAATTATGAAAATATCTGAAGAAAGGCAGATGACCTCTTCTACAGAATTTACCACAATTTCACCTTACGCCTGGAATGGAAACGACAAAAAATTTACGTAATCGTTAGTACTGTAACACCATACAAATGTCGTTGATGATAAAGTCTCTAAAATTGACTCTGCCTTGACTGTGGCTGTTATTTAGCTTTGGACGCACAGATACCCAGTATAAACTAACGCGAATCCCTACAGTTGCATTACTGAGCCCTCCGTGTTTGCTAATCGCGATTTTCGATTAGAAACGTTCATTTAACGGCGAGCTTAATACCGCGGAAGCTAACGGATGGGCTCGCAGGCCAACCAGTTAACCTCCCTGAATAAAACGGACATAAATACACCTATCACGAACAGCGGCTTCCGTATACTGCGGCATTATTCGGCGGCGCGGCACATAAATACACTTTATGGCAGTCGCTATTTGTCGCGGGTTCACCTTGCCGCCCGATACCCGCCGGCCTCGGCCTCGGCCTATTTCCCCCCGCGGAGCCGCTGCCGAATTCGCCAGCGCTGCGCACGAGCCAGCGCCGCCGCTTCTGGGCGCGTCCAGGCTACGGCCGATCGATGCCAGAGCGCCCTGGCGGCGGCTTTGCAAATCCTCGCTCCTCGGGGTGCGGTGACGTCACGGGGGGGATCTATACTGGGGACGGCGCGAGCGGGTAGCAAAAGGTGTGCTTTAGGCACTATCGCGGTACCGCGCGACGGTAACTGTTGGGAATGGGGGGGGGGGGGGGGGAGCGACACGTCATTCGTATGGCAGGTGGCATCTCAGCAGTACGGTTAATACGGAAACTCTAAACCATGGTCAAAAATGAAAACATCGCTACGCGTCAACAGGTAGTTTTCAATAACTCCACTGAATTGTTCGTGTATGTACTGGTGCGTTCGGCCATTAAACTACTTCTAGAAGGACATTTGTACTTCCAATAAATGAAGGGAATCACAAAATTACTAATAACATCTATACATAGACAGACAATTTTCTTGCATAAATTTCTGTACGAATTCGCCATAAAGGTAATAATGTTCGGGTTGTTTCTCCTTATAGATATCAGCGTATCACTTTAACCCTTCTACGTGTAACCTATATATATATATATATATATATATATATATATATATATATATAGGGTCTTTCGCCGGCCGCGGTGGCCGAGGTGACTGAGGCGCTCCAGTCACGGTCAGCACGGCCACTACGGTCGGGGGTTCGAATCCCCCCTCGGGCATGGATATTTGTACCGTCCTAGTTCGTAAGTAGTTCATAAGTAGTTTGTACGTTTAGGGACTGAACCCCGTAGTTAAGTCCCATATGTTTGACAAACATTTGAACATTTGAACAGGGTCTTTCACTAAGTGTGTTTGCCTCTGTAACTTATAAAATAATAGGTGACGGGAAATTTTAATGCGATAGGTCAACACAAGAAATGTTACACTTTCTGCGGAGCTATGAACATAGTTTATGGTATCATTTTCCAAAGAGTTACAGCACAAAGATATCATTTTTAAATGGAACAATATTTTTTTTCTATCGTGTATTGGATTCGTTTAAACCAGCTGCGTCCAAATAAATTTAAACTACATTCCTAACACTGTTAGTTTGGGAGCTACAACCGTTCAAAGTTCCGGGAGCCGATACTGCGATAGCGCAGCTAACTGGCCGAGTGGCTGTCCCCTGGGTCAGGGCCCACTGTCTTATGATCACCAACCAGTTAGCTACGCTGTCGTATCCTCCGCCCCCAAAACTTTGAAGGGTTGTAGCTCCCGAACTAACAGTGTAGCTTAAATTGATTTGGACGGAGCTGATTTAAACGAATCCAATGCACGATAGAAAAAACGATTGTTCCATTTAAAAAAAAAATGTATCTTTGTGGTGTAACTCTTTGGAAAATGATACAATAAACTATGTTCATAACTCCGCTAAAAGTGTAACATTTCTTGTGTTGACCTACCGCAATAAAATTTCCCGTCACCTATTATTTTATAAGTTACAGAGGCAAACACACTTTGTGAAACACCGTATATATATCACGCGTAGAAGGGTTAAGTGATACGCTGATATCTACATGGAGAAACAACCCGAATATTGTAACCTTAACGGCGAATTCGTACAGAAATTTATGCAGGATACTATGTCGAAGAATAAAAATGGTTTTCCCCAAACACGTTAGTAGTTTTTATTTTTGCACGGACTACACCGCGCGCAGTACTGGCGTGTATACCTCTGTTCTCGACTTATTTACTGACTCACCCTCGCAAGTATGCAAATATGCCAGTAAATAAGTCGAGAACAGAGGTATACACGCCAGTACTGCGCGCGGTGTAGTCCGTGCAAAAATAAAAACTACTAACGTGTTTGGGGAAAACCATTTTTATTTTTCGACATAAGTCTCCTTTTAGACTTATACACTTTGTCCAACACTGTTCTAATTTGTTGATCCCTTCCGAATAATAGGAATTGTACAAACCTGCAGAATAGCTATTAGTTTCTGCAGTCACCTCCTCGTTGGAATGAAATCTTCGTCCCGCCAGTCTTTTCTTCAAATTGTGGAACAAACAGTAGTCCGAGTGATTGGAGTCTGGAGAATAGGGAGGATTTGAAACGAGTTGAAATCCTATTTCCAATAATTTTGCGATCACAACTGCTGAGGTGTGTGCTGGTGCATTGTCGTGATGGAAAAGGACATTTTTGTTGGCCAATCGCCGGTGCTTTTCTTGCAGCTCGGTTTTCAAACGGCCCAATAACCATGGATAATATGCACGTGTTATAGTTTCACCCTGTTCCAGAGAGTCGATAAGGATTATCCCTTGTGAATCCAAAACACCGTCGCCATAAACTTTCCGGTCGAAGGACCTATCTTCGTCTTTTTTTGTGCAGATTCGTCCTTGGTAACCCATTGTTAGATTCGTTTTTGGTCTCAGGAGTACAGTAATGTATCCATGTTTCATTCACAGTGACAAAACGACGGTAAAAGTCCTGTGGATTCTTCCTGAACAGTTGCAAACCGCCGGCCGCGGTGGCCGACGGGACTGCGGCGCGTCAGTCACGGTCTGCACGGCCACTACGATCGGGGGTTCGAATCCCCCCTCGGGCGTGTATATTTGTGGCGTCCTTAGTGTTAGCTAGTTCATAAGTAGTTTGTAAGTTTAGGGACTGATGACCCCATAGTTAAGTCCCATAAGCTATACAAACGTTTGTACATTTGAACATCCCGTAGATACACAAGCTATACTAAAAAGAAAAAAAGTTGCAAACCAAATCTTCCTTGCAAAACGTCCCACGAATTTCGTCTTTTGTTAAGCGTGAGCAATCGCGGCAACCATCTTGCGGAGAGTTTCTCATGTCCAAATGTTTGTGCAAAATATGATGAACTCGTTCATTCGAGATACACACAGCAATAGAAATCTCACGCAACTTAACTCTTCTGTCATCCACCACCATATCATGGATTTTATCAACATTTCCTGGAACCGTAACCTCCATAGGGCGTCCAGAACGTTCAGAGTTCCTTGTGTCCATATGGCCACTCCGAACATTTCCAAACCGCTTATAAACTGTTGTAATCGAAGGTACAGGGTCACAATAATGTTTATCAAGTTTCTCTTTAGACTCCTGAAGCGTTCTGCCTTTCATAAAGTAATGTTTAATCGCAAACATTTTCGTCCATTCTTTGACAAAAACTCGACTTCCTTGATTCACACGAATGCCAAACACAAAGAAATAGACCAATTTGGTGAAACTTTGTGTGCGTTCTTTACAAAGATGTTACTAAATAAACATGACCTCGATATACGGCTATGGTGCCATTTCTTGGACTTTGCAGGGACTTTTCAAATGACCCTCTTATTCCTCTACCACTGAGACACAACTGCCTTGTTGGTTGCAGCAGTTTAAGGAACCAAATAACGTTGCTTCTCAAGGGCGTCACTTGTAGGATGCAAACGCTGCCACAAAAATTTCAAACTCAGGGTTTTTAAAGCCTTCTCGAACGACGTGATGAGCCTTTTAATTTACAGGTGGATTCAATTGAAAAGTAAAACAATTTTCAGGCTTGTAAACGCAATACTGGCGCGTCAATCTCAAGTTTGCGACTTATTCACTGACTCACCCTCCTACTTATCCTGGGGCCGTTGGACCTTTTGTGAATAATAGGAGCATTTAAACGATAACAAGTATTTTGTAGATATCATCATGAATGTCTGATTTTATTTGAATTATCATGAGTCTAATATAAGAAAGAACTTAGTAATTACAGTTTTATAAAGTTAAAATGTATAATATTGATCATGAACGAATTTTAGTAAATTACATTGTTAAAACTGAACAATACATCATCACACGAAGAAACACATCTGTTTATACAATTGTAGCACACCACACCACTGTGGTCCTAGAATACATGTTTAGTGCGCTTACTGCCCACTATCTTTCTGTTTCTGTCCTTGAAGCAGGACAGAGTGAACACTTCTTCGGGCAACCAGCTGTGCTGTTACTGGTGCAGTTCTGTGTTTGAGGGACTCCTTATCCAGGAGTACGAATTTATGAAGAAAGCGATTATATCATCCTTTGATCATCAATGGTTTGATCAGCTCCATTGAATGTTCCCTGATGAAAAGTTTTAATTAGCACTGGGGGTTATTTACTCCGTACCAGTGTTTTTTAACTTGGGAGTTGCAAAGTCTTGCTTGGGGGTTCACCGTCACAGGCGGAACTACTTCCAACATAAAATAACTAGAGGGTCACTAACACAAAAACGCATGCCTAAGTAAAATTTATTTAATGTTAAAATTACGGAATTTGTTGTATAACATTGATCATTAATTAAATAATTCATAATTTGTTTTATAATGCAGTGACTTAATAACGAATAAGCGCAAAGCCTGAAAAGTTTTCAGGAACTATTCGATAGGTAAATGAATACGATATAATAATTAATTCTTCTTCTTTTTCCACTTCTCCTTCTCCTCCTCCTTCACCACCATCGCTTCTTATTCATTCCAGGCGCAACATTATCTTTACCCATCATGTATTCATCCATATTCAATTCAGTGCTCACGTATTCAGCATGATCAAGAAAGCCTGCGAGAAACCTACATTTCTAGTTGAATGAGATACGTTTGATGTTCCTGACACATTTGGAATACGGAAGATTGGAGTTGCTCAACATCCATTTGCAGAAAAGCATCATTTATCTTGTGCCTATATTGCTGGTTGCATTTGTGTCTGTTGTTGTTGTTGTGGTCTTCAGTCCGGAGACTGGTTTGATGCAGCTCTCCACAATACCCTATCCTGAGCAAGCCTCTTCATCTCCACATAAGAACGACAACCTACATCTGTCTGAATCTGCTTACTGTATCCATCTCTTGGTCTTCCCCTGCGATTTTTTCCCCACACACTTCCCTCCAACGCTAAATTAACAATTCCTTGATGTCTAAGAATGTGTCCTACCAATCTATCCCTTCTTTTAGTCAAGGTATGCCAGAAATTCCTTTTCTCCCCAATTCTGTTCAGTACCTCCTCATTAGTTACGCGATCCACCCACCTAATCTTCAGCATTCTTCTGTAGCACCATATTTCAAAAGCCTCAATCCTCTTCCTGTCCGCACTGTTTATCGTCCATGTCTCACTCCCATACAAGGCAACACTCCATACAAATGCCCTCAGAAAGGACTTCCTTAGGCCTAAATCAATATTCGATGTTAACAAATTTCTCTTTTCCAAAAACGCTTTTCTACCCATTGCCATTCTGCATTTTATATCCTCTGTACTGCGCCCATCATTTGTTATTTTACTGCCCAAGTAACAAAACTCATCTATCTCCTTTATTGCTTCGTTTCCCAATCTAATTCCTTCAGCATCACCTGATTTTCTTACACTGCACTCCATTACCCTAGTTTTGCTCTTGTTAATGTTCATCTTATATGCACCTTTCAGCACACTGTCAATTCCATTCAATTGCTCTTCCAGGTCCTTTGCTGTATCTGACAGAATTACTATGTCATCGGCAAAACGCAATGTTTTTAATTCTTCCCCCTGAACTTTTATTCCTTCACCAAATTTCTCCTTGCTTTCCTGTATAGCTTGTTCAATGTACAAATTGAATAACATTGGAGAAAGACTACAACCCTGTCTTACTCCCTTTCCCACCACTGCATCCCTTTCATGCCCTTCAACTCTGACAGCCGCTGTTTGGTTTTTGTACAAGTTGTAAATAACCTTACGCTCCCTATATTTTACTCCTGCTTCCTTCAGAACTTGAAAGAGTTTATTCCAATCAACATTGTCAAAAGCCTTCTCCAAATCTACAAAAGCTAGAAATGTAGATTTGCCTTTTCTTAATCTATCTTCTAGGATAAGCCGTAAAGTGAGTATTGCCTCCCGTGTTCCTACATTTCTCCTGAACCCAAACTGATCTTCCCCGAGGTCGGCTTCTACCAGCTTTTCCATCCTTCTGTATATAATTCGCGTTGATATTTTGCAGCCATGACTTATTAAACTGATGGTTCTGTAGTTTTCACACCTGTCTGCACCTGCTTTCTTAGGGATGGGGATTATAACATTTTTCTTAAAGTCTGAGGGTACTTCACCTGTCTCATACATCTTACACACCAGGTGAAACAATTTTGTCATGGCTGGTTCTCCCAGAGACTTCAGTAGCTCTGAGGGAATATCATCTATTCCAGGGGCCTTGTTTCGACTTAGGTCTTTCAGGGCTCTGTCAAATTCTTTTCTCAGTACAGTATCTCCTATTTCATCTTCATCTACATCCTCTTCCCTTCCTACAATATTGTCTCGAAGTTCATTTCCTTTGTAGAGCCCCTCTATATATTCTTTCCACCTTTCAGCTTTCCCTTCTTTGCTGAGAACTGGTTTTCCATCAGTGTCCTTGATATTCATAGAGCTGTTTTTCTTAGCATTTGTGTCTAACATATTTTTAAAGTGTATTTCCACGGTATCAAGTACACAGTCATGGAGGAATATTTTAACTATTCTGAAGAGTCCATTGTAAAAAAACTAGAACAGAAATGTAACAAAAGCGGTTCGTCCCATGGTGGACAATCTAAGAAATAATATAAAAAAGCAAAACTATGATCTTGGAAAGCATATTATAGTGTTACGTCTGGCAGCAATCTATCGTTTAAGGTCAGGGAAAGTACGTGAAACATCGGTCATCACGAATCTACAAAAACAAGATGGTAGTATGGCATTAAATCTCGAGGATACACCCAACTGCAATGTGGATTACTTCATTCCACTCGATAACGAAGACGAAGATACTAAATACAACAAAGAAATTAGGTACTTAAAGGAAACAGATGGAAGTACTGACGACGATAAGGATTTTACGATTGAGAAATTTCGTATAGTACTGGAACAGATGAATCCTAAAAAGGCTCCAGGAGAGATTGGCATTAATTCTGTAGTTCCACTTAGGATGTTCAACATGTTTCCTCAATTTGTTCCAACGATCTACAATTGTTGTCTTCAAACGGGATACTTCCCCAAGCTATCGAAGCGAGCAAAATAATAGCGGCAGTAGCCTGGAAACGTACACAGCACAGAAATCACCAAGTTTCCTCCAATAAACTTTTATAAACTGAGTCGAAGGTACTGAAAAAACTTTTAATAAATAAAATAATGCATTTTGTCTGCTCCATTGATCTTCGCTACAAGAAACAGTACGGTTTCACCCCTCAAACAGGCACAACTGACGTGTTAATGGCAGTAAAAGAATTTGTAGTGGGCAATCTCACAGCTAAAATTGTGTGTAATCATCTTGACCTGGTTTTTAAAATCGTTGCTCCAACTGTTCTGGCAATGTATATTACCAAACACGCAGCTATTTCAATCACAGAACTGCAACGTCAAATTTCAACAACCTTCGTATAGAGAGAACTGCTACCAAAGGATGCCCACAAGTTTCTTGTTGCGGTACAAGTCTCTTGAAAGCATTATACGATTCCAGTTTGAATTGTCTTGATCAGGACACTTTATTGTTACAGCTTTTGGGGACGATCTGATTCTACTAACCACAGGGGGGAATTCTCTTGCCACTGAGAACATCCGTAACGCAGACCTGCAGCTAATAGCGACATGGGCCAGTACAATCAAACTCCAGTCTAATGAACATAAATGAAAAGCCTTACTTATGACCAGGAAAACGAAATGTGTCTCATCGACAGTTGGAATAGCTCTTTATATCAAGGTGCTTTAACAAGTAGATCATTTAAAAAATCTGGGCGTCGTAATCGACATTAAGTTTGCATTCAACAAGCACATTCAATACATTATAGATCAATGTACCGTCTTTATTAATACTCTTTCAAGCTCAGCTAGACTTAACTGAGGTCTGCGGGATACAGCACTGCGAACTATTTATAAAAGAACAATACTGCCACATTATCGTACTGCTCACCTATGTGGATAGACGCACTGGAGTTGCACCAGAATCAATAGAGTCCAACGGCTAAACAATTTGAAGATGGTGAAAGCATGCAAAACGTCATCTAGTGGGGCGATGTGTGTTTTATAAGGCCTCATGCCTATAATCTTTAAGATATAGGAAATTACCAAATACTATAACCTGGTCAAAACAAAAGACGCCAGACAATGAACATCGAAGCTGGGCACACCCGACAGACTTTACAGGAATCACTGAGAAGGACGCAAACAAATGCTCGAACATACAGGCGGAAACGAGTCAGAAGAATGCGTGGGATGGGGAATAGCAAAATTTCTTCACAAGAAACTTACTCGTCAAATACAACTGAAAATTTCTAATGAACGCCCTTACAATCGAGAAGAACTATCTTCCATTCCCATTGACCTTGAGTCAATAAACAGTCTCTCAAATATTGATAAAGTTCCAGTAATGCACACCCATAGCATGATGAATTTGGATTTGTTACGAAATTCGATTACCACAATTCCGTGAATGAAGGAATACTATGTGAAATCATAATATTGCGGACAAGCAACCGGCAGGTACATTTCGAACGCATTGAAGTAAATAGAGGGTTACGGGGAAATGAACTAGCTGACAATCTCACTGAAAGAACAGCCCAATCACAAAAATCAATACGCTACAGAAAAAGGCCTACAAATGCAGTGAAGAAATAACTACAAGAGGAGTTACGAAACAAATAAGAAATTGGATGGCAAAGAACTAAAAACGAGGAAAGCACTGAACCGTATTTCATACGATCTGACCATTTTTAATGATTAAACTCCCAATATTTCCGAATTTCACAGCAATGTTAACTGGGGATACTGAAAGGCTATTATCAACGGATCAGAATAACTGGAGACGGAACGTGCACATGTAATAGAGCTATACAAACTATTAATCATCTTCTATTTGACTGCTATAACCTAATGAGAAAGAGGGACTTTCTCAGGAAGAAAAAAAGAAAACAAAACTGACAAAGGAGTAAGGTGGCCCGTCAGTAAATTGTATTTGGTTCATAAATTCACTACAGATTTTTACAACTTCTGTAATTCAAATAAGATTTCCTGCTGCGTGAAGCTGTTTTAGTTTCGCTATGTAACGCGATAAATCTTGTGCTTCTTTTGTAAATCCTTCGATCTTATGTACTGTGTAAGTATTTGCCAAATTACCTGATGGAACCGCCTGAATTTAACCTTCAAACATGTGATATTACTATGTAATGGGGAATTTCAAATAAATTTATAATAAGCAAATTCCTCAAGAACAACAAATGTCCTTCACAATAGGTACAAACAGCTAAATGGAATGTGTAATAATGACTATTATGTTACACTGACGCCTATTTTTCCTATCTGTTCATTATTACAGCACTATCTGTAAGGCTGAAAAACATGTCTAATTATCGCTATCGGCAGCTAAATTATGTCTTGTGTTATTATTGCGTGTACCTTACGTATCCATTGTAGTTAATATTATTTCAGTATCACTGAGACACTTGCAAATGTACCTTGACGATGGGAGTGATTTGATTCCTTGTCTGTCGTTGGAATAAATATATTTTCAAAACCTGTTGTAAAAAGTGTAAATAGTGTAAATGTAATCAGTGACAGCAAGTGGCAATGTGCTACAAATCACACATGAAGAGAACAACAAAAAAATTCGTGAGTAATTTTAATAATGCATTTTATTCAGAATCAAAGCAATCCTATTCCATGAGAATTGTTACCGATTGATTTTAGTAAAAATCAGACAAACAATGTAATACAAACTATTTCTTGTACAGTTGACCACTGAAAATGCTTTAGAATAAAGCGAAACGCGTCTGGTCTCAAGTAGACTAATTTACAGTCGCAAGAGACGGTCGCATAACCTAAACAGATTGTATAACTGCAACTGCGGAAAAGAAGGCCAAAAACTCAAAGAAGAATTATGTAAATAAATAAGTTATTTCAGACTGTTACTGCTAAAAGTAACTATAACTGTTTCCCCGCAGTCGTATTATATTTATTCGGATTAAGCTGCAAAAAGTCTGACTCACAGAAGAATTACCGCACGATGAGGGGAAGGTGTTTTTCTACTGTCCGTACAAATTTAAAAAGTGCTTCATGTCATATTAAACAGGAAATTGCAAGACTGCGTATCCTTTAAGCGAGAGAGTGTGTGCTCTGTTTAAATCAGAGAGTTAAAGAGAGGGATAGGGGGATTTGGTGGAAGAAAGGGAAGCATGTAGGCCGCAGAAAGTGAAGCAGTGATAAAAATGAAAAATAAAGGAAGCCGCTCGCTACAGGAGAAAATGAAGTGTTCACTGTTTCAAATCCGATCGTTGGACGGCGCAGGCGCGGTCGGTCGGCAGATACCTCGCGCGCGCCGCGGGCGAGAATCCTTTCAGAGCAATTTCATCAGGGGGGCTCAGCGGAGACACCGGGTAATGACGCGACGCCGTTTCCAGAGTTTACTCTGCCGGCCTCTCGCGGCTAATGAAACAGCCGACGCGACGGTACTGCCACCAGCCGCTTTTATAACTCGTCCCGCTCTCTGATTGTAGACTTCGCACACAGTACGCCACTGTGGTCCAAATATTTCTGGTGACTTAGCAACCGTGTCAGATTCCGTATGCTGAATGAAATTCTACAAAAAATAGTAATAAAACTGCTTGCTTCACTGCAGATCAATGTCGCAGGAGGTTAAGGGAAATCAATTTCGTCTGTGGTGGAAATTTTACCACTTGTGCTTACAAAGTAAGGAAACTAAAAATTTTTATACTCAAAAAAACTTCAACTCCATGAGACGTCTGGTACGGCAAGCTATAAAATATAACTTGCACCACAACATAGTCTTGGTTGCACTGATTAATTTTCTTTAACACGTTTCGCCTATTTGTCGAATTATAAGAATTTTGTAATGATGTTTTACATCGGTCAGCTCTGAAAGTTCTAAACTATATGCTGACGCTGCCATGCTCTTGCGCGAAATCCTTTCACAGGTGACCTATGTACAACTTTATTGTAAGATTCTGATGATCCCCCCAAAAATGCGAAACGCCTCAAAGAAAAGTAAATTATCGCAACCTAGAATGTGTTTCATTACAAGTCCAAATTTTTTTATTTAATTGGTATTTATGGGTTAGTAGACGCTTAGTTCCTAACTGAACCTTGCATTTCCATGTAATAAGGGTAATAGAGAAACGTAGCTATTTGGAATGAAATAATTACAAAATAGGAAATTACTTGAATTCTCTGGTAGTAGCAGCAGATGACCAGAAAGGTTTTCTTTCAGGAAAATACGGTATATGGCGATACCGAGAAGTAAAGTTATTCCGTTACTGCTAAATTTTGATTTATAATCCTGAGAACACAATAGACCTCATTGTTCCACAAATTCTGTCGCTAAAGGGCTGCCTTGTTAGACCTGTACCTTTTGCGTCGAACCGTCGTCTAATTTCTCCTATAGAAATTAAAATATCCACGTCTATTAACCACTCCTCATTCCGTTCATACATGAGTTTTATTTTGCATATATCTATGTCAAAGATCCCTCGAATTAAATAAGTTTTCCTGTTGTAAAATGTGTCACGTTGGAGTGACCGTGCGCTCTAAGCCGCTTTACTATGAAGCCCGTGACTGCACACCGTCGGGGTTTTGAGTCCTTCGTGGAGCATGGGTGTGTGTGTTAACCTTATCGTACCTTAGTTCAAGAATTTTGTAAGTCTAGGGACCGATGACCGTTGCAGTTTAGTCCCACAGCTGTACTAACGTTTGAACAATTGTATTTCAGTACGAGGGTTGGAACTTAAATAATTGGAGCACTGCTGTGGAAACACTATACAATGGACTCTACTATTGTCGCTGATACTACACGTTCTGGGCATACCTATCTGACCTCCAAGCAAATTGACTCGCCCGTTCCAAATCACCAGGGTGTGCACAATCGATGAAAACACAGTCCCTCATAAGCGAGCGGTGTAACATGATGGTGTCACTATGTTTTAGAAACAGGAACAACGGAGTTGGATCAAGATTGAATGTGCAGAAGTCGTACAGCACGACAGTGTCGTCAAGATCTTGAAGAGGTGTGCTGGGAATCGGCATTGCCGTACAGGACTGTGACACGCTTGGTTAAAGCCTTCTACGAAGGTCGGGAAACTGGCGGACATGCTCTGGGCTGGGCGTTCTAGCGTCTTTGAAGACGAATTGCATATTGTTACCGCGTTAGTGGATAGTGATCGATGCCAGACGATTCGTGTCCTCGCCCACGAAACCGGATTAGCGCGTACGACTGAGCTTCGCAGCCTGAAGGAGCCAAAGGGACTGCGAAAAATTGTCAACGATGAGATCCGCATAAATTGACGGAAATGCAGAAACTGATGCGTTACGACGCAGCTCAGACGCACTTGGACCTCCATGAGCGCGATGCAGCTCTAGGCTTTCCTACGCAGTATCGTAACACTGGATAAAAATGGATCACATCGTACGAGCCAAAACTGAGACGCCAATCCAACGAATAGCATCATAGTAGGTCGCCGCGAAAGTCGAAAATGCGTCAGAGCCCCAGTTTGGTGAAAGTTATGGAGAATCTCGTGTACGACTGTGATAGTGTTATGCTAACGCATTACGTTCCTTTACAGCAGACAGTCAATACAGAGTATTACTGTTCGTTTTCGGAGCATCAGCTGCGACAACTTTGCGAAAGAAGCGGCAACACTTTCTGCGCAACCCACCCATCGTTTTGCACGACATTGCGCGGTTTCATACAGCGCAAGCTGTGGCTGCTCTGTTCCATCGATGGGACTGACAAGTACTGTACCATTCAACATAATCCCCGGACTTCAGTCTTTGTGACTACATCTGATTCCGAAGATGAAGGAAACACTTCGTGGCATTCGTTTCAGAACTGTTCCAGAGATTCGACAGGCAGTAGACCATTCCATTCGCACCATCAACAGAACATGCCGTGATGACGGTATTCTACGCTTTCCACATCGCTGACAACTGGTTCTACACAACGCTGGTGACTACTTTGAAGGACAGTAATGGCAACAAAAACTATATTTCGGTACTGTGATATTTTGATTTCCACTGCTGACAATATCGTCGATCACGTAGTTTCACCCTCTCTACTGCTAGATGGTTCCTGTATTTCTCGTTGTGGATCGTAAGGAAAACAAAAAGCATTAAACACGGAATCAATAAACTCCATATCCAACTAGCAAATGACATAAAATATGCAACATTTTTTGATGAATTAATACAAAGGGTCGAGATATACACATCGAAAGGAAACAGATTACTCAACAAAACAAACTTACCAAGATGCTAAATCGCACAAAAGCCCACTAGACAAAACATCAATTCAACAAACATACATTTAACAAAAGAGTGATAAACTGGCATGAACTTAACCGAACCAGAATATAACTTACTTGAAAATGGCTAGAAAGATAACGTCGTCACAACAATCTCCCTCGGAGCAACAGAAAACATAATAACAAAAGCTGTGCGGATAGTTAAACATCACTAAAGACTGATCATATTGAACACATCTGAATTCAATCCAAACTTAAGAAGAGAACTAGTTGCTGAAGAAGTAAAACTCATAATGAGGTTAACAAAACCTCCATAAAACAAAACACAAAGAGAAATGAAGAAAGAACCTACAGAAAACTGCAACAAAAGTTAATATTAGTAGATGTCATAATCACGAAGTCTGACAAAATCAGTTCAATTATACTCATAAAACAAAAGGAATACCTTGACGAAACATTAGAATTCACCCAAAAAAGCATCACAGAAATTTACAGAAAATGTAGAATCAATTTTCACAGATGCACAGATAAAAAGAATGATACAAAAAACACTGGGGCCTCAATTCTAAAATTGTTACCCAAACTTCATAACACCGATATCCCGGTATGTCCGCTGATTAGCTTCATTAGTGCACCAACCTACTATGTACCCAAACAGTGGACACAGCTCTACAAATACACCGAAAATAGATCTGTGACGAATTCAAGTAACCTAATAGACAAATAAGATATGAGGACGTAGAAAATAGAGCAACATTAATATAATTGGACTTAATTTACATGTATTCAAATATCCCACCTGTAAAACATTATAGAAAGACACCTGCAACTATAAGGAAAAATGCCCAAACCAATGTACAAGAACTATCAACCATACTCAAACTCATCACTCACCAAAATAGCTTCACATTAAATAACAAATTTTGCACTCGACAGAAAAGATCATCTATGGGATCCCCAACCAGTGGCCTTCTAGCTGACGTATTTACGAATCACATAGAAAACCAAATCTTTGACAAAACTGGAATAGAAAAACAATACAAGATAATATATTAGAACAGATATGTAGGTGATATAATATGCCTATTATATCACTTACATATCTGTACCAATATTTTAGTGAAAACACACTCCCGTACTGACAATGACATTCAATGTTCAAATGTTTCTATAGCTTATGGGATTTAACTACGGGTCATCAGTCCCTAATCTTAGAAACTACTTATGAAGTAACTAATTCTAAGGACGGCACAAATATCCATGCCCGAGGGGGGATTGTAACCCCCAACCGTAATGGCCGTGCGGACCGTGACTGGAACGCCTCAGTCCCCTCGGCCACCGCGGCGGCGACAATGACATTAACACCATACAGTCACATACACAATTCACTATTAAAACACAAACAGGTAAAAAAAAAACCTCTACGTCTTAGATCTCAGCATACATCATAGAAATAATAAACGTGAATTCACAATTTACAGGCAACCCACAATGAAGAGCATTGTCATTACAACCAATATAATCGTCCTATAACTCAGAAGGAAGCAAGTTTTAGATTTCTAGGCCGAGGGGACTGAGGCGCACCAGTCACGGTCTGCACGGCCACTACGGTCGGGGGTTCGAATCCCCTCTCAGGCATGGATATTTGTGCCGTCCTTAATATTAGTTAGTTCACAAGTAGTTTGTAAGTTTAGGGACTGATGACCACGTAGTTAAGTCTCATAAGCTATAAAAACATTTTTTATAGATTTCTACTATACCGACTAATCAGATTACCGATGACCAAGCAAGACTAGGAAGAAGAACCGAACACAATAAAAGAAATGGCATAAGAAAGTGGTTATGATACAAAACAGTGGGCAGTATACACAGCATATTACAAAAACAGGCAAAACACAGGAATAATCCACACACAGAGATGAAACGCTGTACACAGCGAACCAACTGACACACAAGATGGGCAACCTACTAAAGAAAGAAGGTCTGAACACAGGATACAGAACCAAAACCAACAACACAATACAAAATAGATTAGGAAACATTCCAACAACACTGACAAAAGCTAATCAGGAATACGAAGAAACTTGCAATAGCTGCCAATATGTATATCTGGTTCAGACATGCAATACGTTCAAACGAAGACCTACTGAACACCCGAGAGCACTTAAAAGTAGCACTTGTCATTCAACTTTTACTGAACACTTAATAAAACACTCATACCCCAACAAATATTGAAATTGTGATACAAAATCTTAAAATCAGTAACAGCTTGAAGTAACTAACAACAAAGGAAAACTACCACATCCGTAAACCAATAGCCCTAGGTAAAAATGTACTGAACGAATATACATCACTATGCAGCAAAAGTCTCTTTTACACCTTAAAAGAACTATATAAATAATTCCCACCCCTACATCAAACTTGACCTCGTGCCACGACCCTCCCCCTGCACACATACAATATCGACCCCCCCCCCCCCCTCTCACACTCGCTCTCTCTCTCTCTCTCTCTCTCTCTCTCTCTCTCTCTCTCTCTCTCTCTCACACACACACACACACACACGAAACATCACAAGTCTAAAAACCAAAATCCCGTACCTCATCACCCACACTCTAAGTAAACAAATGAAAACGCTACAGCCACCACAATAAGACAAATGGGAACGTAAACAATGTTAGTTTCTAACAAAAAGCCCAATAAAACAGAAAAGTACAGCACGAAACATAATCACACGCCACAAACAAGAGAGAACAACATCACAGCTCGAAATTAACTAAAGCACTAAATAGCCATATAGAGCTATATTCCATCATAATATTCATGCGAAAATACAATACATCAGTTCGTTTTGGAAATAAAAACATTTGGTTGTTACCGATGACAAGCTGAAAACCTCGTCATTGCTTAATAATAGGATCAGGTAAATCGTGCCAATGGCTTTATTTAGGTGTGTAAAAAAAAGTAGGCCTAATATATTCTACGTAATTCTCAAAACAACATTTTATCCAGAGTCTATAATATAAACTGTAACTTGTAAAAAAAAATCAGAAATTAAAGCCAGAAACCCACGGAATATTTTACAATAAGCGGCGAATCATATTGTGATAACACTAAATCAAGCTAGGTGTCTTACATAAGGCGGACTTCCTCACCAGTTTATTATAGCGTGCTTGAGCACCACCACCGAAATAGAGGGCCGTGGCGCTACGGGTGACGTCACATAGCGTAGATCGCGATCGCGTATCTCACTGACTGTCCACTAGGCCCCAGCCCACCAGTGTCTAGCAGCCAGCCACTCAGCTACGAGCAGCGGCAACACAGTCTATATACGAGGCCTCACGACAAGTCCGTGTCACGTCCCACCGATAGGCAGCCATCGCAAGTTCACTGGCGCTACGAGGAAGAGGGCTGTGCCCCAGAGACCAGCCACTCAACTACCGACGGCAGCCTGTCGGTGTGACGTAACACGGACTTGTTATGAGGTCTTGAATCTAGACGGTGTTGGCAGCGGCCTACGCGGCATGATGTAACACGACAGCGCCCGAGGCCTACGAGAAAGACAAGCTCCAGCTCAGTCGTCATAACACGTAAGCAAAGTAGTTCCGAGCCGGCGCGATCGCTTGCCGGTGGCCGGCCGCTGGAGCACTGCCAACTGTGTCATAGCGGGCAGCCACTGAGCTAGCGATCGCACCGGCTCGGAACTACCTTGCTTACGTGGCATGATGTCTGCGCTGTGGCCTGTCTTTCTCGTAGCCCTCAACAGCTCCGCGGCCTTCTCTTTGGGTGGTGTTGGCTTCAGACACATGTTTTACCGTGCATTTTGGCTTTGTTTGGTGACGATACGTTTTTCATTCAAAATTATGGCGCTCCATACCAGTACCAAACATATGTGCGAGCGTATTTCAACGAAGATGCAAGTTTTTAACAGTTATGACTATAAAGTTGGAAATCATTTTGTTTAATTTTACAGCAATTAATGTTTATCGAAGTTTTTTGTTTGTGTTCTGGAACTTGTTGAAGAGCTGCGAAAGCAATAATTGTCTGGCGTTAAAATGATCATGTTATGATGATGCAGATCTCTCTTCCGTGCTTGCTATAACAAACTGTTGAGAAAATTCGCCTTATGCAAGACTCACTAATATTACATGCACCGCACGTGCGTCTTACTCGCGGAAATTCCTCGTCAGGTCAATGCTATCACTTGGACCGGTTTCTATCGATCGAAGGTGTTGTTGTTGTTGTTGTTGTGGTCTTCAGTCCAGAGACTGGTTTGATGCAGCTCTCCACAATACCCTATCCTGAGCAAGCCTCTTCATCTCCACATAAGAACGGCAACCTACAGCTGTCTGAATCTGCTTACTGTATCCATCTCTTCGTCTTCCTCTGCGGTTTTTACCCCACACACTTCCCTCCAACGCTAAATTCACAATTTCTTGATGTCTAAGAATGTGCTCTACCAATCTATCCCTTCTTTTAGTCAAGGTATGCCAGAAATTTCTTTTCTCCCCAAATCTGTTCAGTACCTCCTCATTAGTTACGCGATCAACCCACCTAATCTTCAGCATTCTTCTGTAGCACCACATTTCAAATGCCTCAATCCTCTTCCTGTCCGCACTGTTTATCGAAGGTAGGTAGAGAATAATCATCTGGCTGATCAGTGTAAATGAAAGAATGATATCTTTGGTCCTCCTTGGCACTAAAATTTTGATGACCAACGGTGTGTGCTGTCTGATACTTATCAGCTCGTCCGTGGCTGAGACTCTTCATGCGTGCACAAGTGTTTGGGCGTGTGCAGAGGGAAGGAATGTGAGATTGGAGGCACAGACGTAGGCGCCGTGTGTGAGGTTGGAACGGGAGCGTTCCCTTGTACGGGCAGCTTTTGCGAGCTCAGTTGTGAATCCAATACCCGCTCATATTGCTTCCGGCGTTCACTGCGCAGAAAAACCTCTGGATACCAAAACAGCTTCTCCGTTTTCTTTTTATGTATTTTCCGAACAGCTGGGTTTGGCGGCTCGGCGCTTTCATCCGGTTTCCACCGATTTTACGCAGTAAGTGAACAAGAAGATGGGCTGTTTTAAATACGCTTTGATTTCTTTTTCTTTAATATGTCTGTGCAGAAATATTCTGATCATTTACAACATCACAATGGAAATAATGTTGAAGGTTTTAAGAGCAATTTTTTTTTTCAAAGAACCCTCACGATTGACTTGTTTGCTTGCTGCAGGCTGTGTAGAAGCCTGTGTGAATAATTTTTCATTGTTTGCTATCTTATATTCCTTTTAGAATGGTGAACTGTTTTTCAAACGAGAAAGGAAAGTGAATGTAAACATGCAGAAAGAAAATATACCTTTCTCGGCTCTTCATTATATGGGTCAGGCAGCGTATGGCAAGTGTGAGTAATAATTTAATTTAAAGGGATGGTTGACGGTGCCAATCGGAATACGACTAACGATTAATAATTTACAGATGTGCAAAACCCCAATGAAAATTACTTAGTCTTATCAAGCATTAAACGTCCTTACTTTAAATGAATATCCCCCACCCCCACGTTTGTAGTTAAGTAACCGTAAACTGACTTTATCTTTTCATGATTGTATTATTTAAACCAAATATGTACACTGTCTCCAATAAACTGTTCATTGCTGTCAACAGGCCTCTAAATTTTTACTCACATTACTCTTGAGTACAAAAAGCATCGATGAATCTTAGGATTGACATTTTCTCACACTTATAATATAACCCACTCTTTAAACTATGGTGTGTTTTTGTGTTTCCTGATGTACAAATACATTTTCATGAAACACTACGCCGGCCGCGGTGGCCGAGGGGACTGAGGCGCTCCAGTCACGGTCTGCACGGACACTACGGTAGGGGGATTCGAATCCCTCCTAGGGCATGGATATTTGTCCTGTCCTTAGTCTTAGCTAGTCCATAAGTAGTTTGTAAGCTTAGGGACTGATGACCCCGTAGTTAAGTCCCATAAGTTATACAAGAATTTGAACATTTTTTTGATGAAACACTACGTTCCTGTTGTAATATTTTGTACTCGTTTTGATCGGTTTTCCTAGGCCGATAAATTCTTGAAACGGTATTCTGTAAGTATTCTTTTCATATTAAGCATAATGTAATAACATTCTCCATGGTTTCTTTGCCTTACATAAAGGTCAACTTTCTGACATTTCTTTTATGTCATGTTTTATTTTCTATTACTCTGTATTTTGATACAACTGTTGTTCAAATGAAAAGGTGCGAAACAACACTGTGGGTATAATTGAAGTCTTCATTTAAAAGTAATCACCAAAGACCTGAGCACATTTATCCCATTGTTTAACGAGCTGAAGGATTTACTGTGACCAGTGCCATGTTCGAGTTGAAGCGCTTTCCTTTGACATGGATTTTTAGCGGGATAAACAGAAGCCACAATACTGAATGTCAGTGCTGTCGGGCAGATACTCAACCTGCTCCCACTTAAACTTTGCCAGTAAACCTTGTGTGTCCTTGGAGACGTGAGGGTGTGTGTTACCATGGAGCAGAATCATTCCACACATGAGCGGCGATGAATTTGCGTACACTACGGAGTGTCTCACAGTATCCATCACTGTTAATGGTCTTTCCGTGCTCGACGAATTCGATGAGTATCGGACCTCGGACGTAGAAAAATACGGTGAGCATCACCTACCCTGCTGAGGACACAGCCTTCAATATCTAGGGGGAGGTGACAACGCAAGCTTCGTGTCTGGGCATTTATTTATATGCCCATCGTACATTAAATTTGTAATTCGGATTCTGGACTATTGATCTGACCGAGCGATTCTTCTCGCACTTTCCTGCTCTTGCTGTCCTCGGATATGTGTGATAGGTATAATGTTTTCTATATCGGTGTCCATTGCTTCGTCTGTCCTATCAAAGGACGCAAAGGACGTCAACCTACGTTTTTCATGTAACCGCTCTCTCCTCAGCGTGAAATATTTGGATTCCAGTTATTCTGTTAATGGTGACGTCTTGACACGAGATAATGTTTTGGCTCCCGATGACGATTTTATTCCCATATCCTCGCATTTTTCCTGTAGTCACTTCGGCTGTGCTTCCCTGCGCACATCAGTGGATTATGTTGCTGCATTTATGTATTTTTTTTTACTTCTTTTTTCCATCATGTAGCCAAGGCTCTTGTCTGAGCATTCTTCGCACTTATTTTTCCTTATTCATGTATTCAAAAAATGTTCAAGTGTTTGTAATGCTTTGCGACCAAACTACAGGGTCAAAACACACACACACACACACACACACACACACACACATACACACACACACACACATACACACACACACACACACACACACACACACACACACACAAAAAATCGAGGGAGGACTCGAACCTCCAACGGGGAATAGTCACGCGGTTCACATCAATGCGCCTTAGAGCGCGTGGCATTCCCGCGTGGCTTTGATGTACACATGAAAGTCGGTTAAGCATTATGATCTAATCAAGATCCACCAATCTCGACATTTCAGAAAAAAAGCATGGTCTGCATACATTTTTTACATATTTTCAAGGGAATTTCCACAAATTTTTCCTCTCTCAGCCCCCGTCGACTTGTGTATCGACGTGATGTCTAGCTGCTACATTAAGTTGGTAGTAATTGAGCATCTGATTGATGACGATTGGTTTGGTCGTAAGAAAGGCAACTACACAAAACATATAATTGTAATGTTTATAATATAGGTAAATCTTGAGAAACTTCAGAATTTTTGTTTAGGAATGTAGGCGCTCGGTTACATAATATGGTTAGAACCTTTGAAATTCTAAGACGTTTAAGATATAGAGAAAGGCGGGTAATGTAAGAGTACAGCATTTAGATGCACACATACGGAACTAGAAAAATGGAAGATCAAAAGAGTGATGACTGAAGTCTAAAGTCGAACGCTAACTATCGTAAGATTTGCTGATAACTTCCGTATACTCTGTGAAGTTAGGACGAGCTTTAGACTCGTTGAATGGAATGAAGAAATAAGCAGAGAATTGGGACTGAATTGGGTAACCAATGACCAACACTGAACCAAGAAGTAGACATTAGACACCAGAGAATCATCCCAGAGCAAAATAAAATATGGAAAGGAAGTACGGATGATATAAAAGACGAGCAATAGTCTAGCATAGGAAGAGGGAGCGTTTCTGGCTTAGAGGTGTTCAGTTCGTTCTTATTATTATTTCAATTATTTATTTATTTATTTATTTATTTTGCACATACAGTTTTCAATGTGGGTCAGTCTGAGTCGATTAGAGGTAACTTTAGTTGAATTTAATGTAGGATTGATTAAAGAACTGTAGGTAACATGAGTATCAGTAAGGAAAAGCAATTAAAATGAAATATGAGGATAACGTATAAGGCCGAGTAAAGAAGAAAAATTACATGGAAGAAAGAAGGGTAATTAACAACTCGCGTGAAAAATGATAATAACACGTTGCTCGCGAAGTAATGATGTGATTAAAAGAAGGTCCAACACATGAGCTAATCAGTATCCCGTGAATAGAAAGAAACGGGTTGTAGGTGTTTTTGAAGTTAAAACGTCTATACATCGTGGTATGTCTTTACATAAAGACAAACAGTAAATTTACTTGTACAACCGACATATGAGAAAAATTCATTCTTTTAAAAGTTTTATTGTAATAACAGTTAAAAATGTGAAAACCAACTTGAATTGTAAAGGCTTACATTTCATGCTTGTCAGATAAATAATGACATCATTACGCATTTGCCCTTCTGTGAATTTTATAGACCAGTCTCCTACAATTGATGATTTTAATTAACATGATTGATGATCGGCCTACATGCGAAACGGGGTCTCGACGGGCAGGGTGGAGAGAAAGGGGGGGGGGGGGAGAAAGCGGAGTGTGTTCGGGACAGCCCCAGCTATTAATCTTTCGTAAACCAAATAAATACATTCCAATTACTTTAAATTTGTGACCGATAACAGGCCTGAAAAATTGGAAGACGGGCTGTGATGGGTGAGGTGGTAGAATGTTTGAAGATGAGTGCTTACGTATTACGGAAGTCTGGTTATCAGTGGAAATGAAGTTAACTGTTCTCGTACGATAGTAATGTGAAACGTGGGTGACATTGGTCTTGGTTTTTATCTAACTCACGTTTTCGCCATCTGACGAATCTCTCTGTGCATACACATTGGTCGTTTCCGCTTTGGAGCTTTTAGGCGAATCATAATTGATTGTAGTTGAAGTTAGCACATGTCAAGCACATCGTGCTCATAACTTGACCCTTCTGAAATAGTCACGTTGGTTTCACACAATTCCTACACATAAGGCGAATGAATTATACAACCTCTGACAGTAAGGCTTCTATCGTCTCGTTGCGGAGCGCGCGGTTGCTCGCCGTGGAGGTTCAAGTCCTCCCTGGGGCATGGGTGTGTGGTTTGTCCTTAGGTTAGCATACCTAGGATTAAGTAGTTTGTAAGCTACGGACTGATGAGCACGCAGTTTGGTCCGATAGATTTACAAACATTTGAACATTTTTGAAAGCTTCTATCATCTATTTGTCTGAACTCCTTATCGTTCATGTGGACTTCTTAACATTTAAATTAATGATAAAGGCGAAGCAATGAATTAAAATTCGTGACGCGGACGGGAATCGATCCCGGACCCCAAGGACCCCAACGCTTATTAGGCAGACGTCTTATCGCCTCTTTTTTTCCTGTCGATATATCAGTTGCTGTCGTTTTCATTGTTCGTACTTTTTCGTTCGTTGGTCATTTGGCTCAGCTTCTTTATTACAGAGGACGTTCAGCGCCCTGATCGCGCTGAGCCACGGCGCCCGGTGCTGCTAGAACACCGCATCTCTAGCGACTAAAGTGCCTCGGAAAAATCTAAGTACAACTTCCCTCGTCGTCACAAACTTTAATTCAGTTTCTGTGTTCCATAAAGAGCCTTGGCAGTAGTGGTAATATTCTATGGAATACAGAAGCTGAATTAAAGTTCTTGACGTGGAGGGAAGTAGTACTGACTCTATTCCCAAGCACTTTAATGTGATGTGGTGGTCTAGCGGCAAACCGTCTGCCTAGTTAACTTGAAGGTCCGGGTTCCATTCCCGAACGCATCACAAATTTTAATTCATTGCTTCGCCTTTATCTTTAATGTCTTTGACATGTTCGAGACGAAAAACCGTCTCAGGGTTTATGAATTTATATTTACATTTAAATTAATATTGGATGTCAACAAATTTTGCTTCTTCATTTTATATCTTCTTTACTTCGGCCATCAGAAGTTATCTTGCTACCCAAATACCAAAATTCATCTACTACTTTTATTTTCTCATTACCTAATCTAATTCCTTCAGCATCGCCTGACATTCTGACGCCACATTCCATTATCCTTGTTTTATTTTTGTTGGTGTTCATCCTATACCCTATTTTCAAGACACTGTCGATTTCATTCAATTGCTCCTCCAGATCCTTTGCGGTCTCTGACAGAATTACTATGTCATCAGCAAACCGCAAAGTTTTTATCTCTTCTCTCTGAACTTTAATGCCCTCTCCAAATTTTTCCTTGCATTCCTTCACTGCTTGCTCAATGTACAGATTGAACAACATTGGGGAGAGGCTGCAATCCTGTCTTACATCCTTCCCAATCTCTGCGTCCCTTTCATGCCCTTCGACTGTAATTACCGTTGTTTGGTTCTTGTATAAGTTGAATATAACTCTTCGCTCCCTATATTTTACCCCTGTTACCTTCAGAATTTAAATGAGTTTATTCCAGTCGACATTGTCAAAAGTTTTCCCCAAATATACAAATGCTAAAAGATAGGTTTGCCTTTCCTTAGCCTATCTTCTAAGATAAGTCGTAATGTGAGTATTGCCCCACGTGTTTCTACATTTCTTCTAAATCCTAACTCGTTTTTCCTATGGTCAGATTCCACAAGCTTTTTCATTCGTCTGTAAATAAATCATGTCAGTATTTTGCAACTATGACTTATCAAACTGATAGTTCTGTAATTTCACGAAATATTATCAGACATAATTATTCCAGTTCCTCTTTCATTTAAATTGTTAATGTTCACAGACGGCATGTGCTTTGACATATCACAGTAAGGAAAGAAATTCTTAAATCAGTACCTGACAATCTTCCCATATCAACTCGGCCATAGTAACACTGCCATTAGCTTATCAGATTTCTACAGAATTATTCCAGGCCTGATGCGATGTATTTGTTGACATTAACATCGACTGCAGTCAAGCAGTCCAGCTAGTTCTTATTTCGGATTTCATTTTACTACAAAACAAATTCAACCTGTTGTTAATGTAGGTAGGTACAAAGATTAAATTTATGTATTGATTTGGTTACTTACAATTTGTTCCAGTGTATATAAGTGTGTAATTTATCACAAACTGAGATTTCAGTGAAACTACACACTCTTGGCATTAGCCAAAACATAAACAAACCAAAGATTAGATTAGTGCCTTGTCTCAACGATCATCTATATCTATCTAAACGCTGTTGGCTATGTGAATTTCTTTAAAATAGATTATTATTAATACTGGATATTGAAAATCAGATTTTTTATTCAATGCGTTTTCTCCAAATTTCGTATTGTGTATGAATATTTCTAGTTCTTCATACAGGTTGAGTTTGTGGCCTTTGTTTATTTTGTGCTGTACCGTTAGGTTTTCTTCAATGTAATCAAAGGTATGTGCTGTGTTTTGGATACGATTAGATATGGCAGATTTGTTTGTTGTGTTATTTGAACTTTCATTGTCATTAACAGTCGCAGGTCTTTACCACAGTCCAATATGGACGAAATAAGATTAAACAGTTAATAGCATTTAACTTCAACAGTAACGATTTTGCAGTAATAACTTTTCAATATGAATAAAATACACTATTGGCCATTAAAATTGCTACACCAAGAAGAAATGCAGATGATAAACGGGTATTCATTGGACAAATACATTATACTAGAACTGACATGAGATTACATTTTCAAGCAATTTGGGTGCATAGATCCTAAGAAATAAGTACCCAGAACAACTACCACAGGCCGTAAATACGATCTTGATTGCATTGAGTCAAACCGAGAGAGCTTCGATGGCGTGTACAGGTAGAGATGAACATGCAGCTTCAACACGATATCACTGTTTATCAAGAGTAGTGACTGGCGTAGTGTGACGAGCCAGTTGCACGGCCACCATTGACCAGACATTATCAATTAGTGAGAGATCTGGAGAATGTGCTGGCCAGGGCAACAGTCAACCATTTTCCGTATCCGGAAAGGCCCGTACAGGACCTGAAACATGCGGTCGTGCATTATCGTGCTGAAATGTAGGATTTCGCAGGGATCGAATGAAGGGTAGAGGCATGGGTTGTAACACATCTGAAATGTAACGCCCACTCTTCAAAGTGCCGTCGATGCGAAAAAGAGGTGACCGAGACTTGTAACCAGTGGCACCCCATACTATCACACCGGTGATACGCCAGTATGGCGATAACGAATAAACGCTTTCAATGTGCGTTCACCGTGATGTCACCAAGTACGGATGCGACTATCATGATGCTGTAAACAGAACCTGTATTCATCCGAAAAAATGACGTTTTGCTATTCGTGCACCCAGGTTCGTCGTTGCGTACACCATCGCAGGCACTCCAGTCTGTGCTGCAGTGTCAATGGTAACCGCAGCCATGGTCTCCTAGCTGATAGTCCATACTGCTGCAAACGTCGTCGAACTGTTCGTGCAAATGGTCATTGTCTTGCAAACGTCCCCATCTGTTGACTCAGGGATCGAGACGTAGCTGCACGATCCGACACAACCATGCGGATAAGATGCCTGTCATTTCGACTGCTAATGATAACGATGCCGTTGAGATGCAGCACTGCGTTCCGTATTGCCCTGTTGAACCCTCCGATTCCATATTGTGCTAACAGTCATTGGATCGCGACCAACGCGAGCAGCAATGTCGGGATACGATAAACCGTAATCCGGATAGGCTACAATCCGACCTTTGTCAAAGTCGGTAACGTGATGGTACGCATTTCTCCTTCTTACACGACGCATCACAACAACTTTTCACACGGCAACGCCAGTCAACTGTTGTTTGTGTATGAGAAATCGATTGGAAACTTTCCGCATGTCAGCACGTTGTAGGAGTCGCCATCGGCACCAACCTTGTGTGAATGCTCTAAAAAGCTAATCATTTGTATATCACAGCATCTTCTTCGTGTCGTCCGTCTCCGTAGCTCAGCGGTAACGTCGCTGACTATGACGCAGGAAGCCCGGGCTCGATTCCGTGTTGTCCTAATCATCATCATCTCATCATCATTGGTACGTAAGTCGCCCACGCGGCGTCAAATAAGAAGACTTACACTAAGGCGGCCGAAAAGTCCCGCAAGAGATCTCCCGGCCAAGAAAGCCATACGCTCATTTCCATTTCTTCCTGTCGTTTAAATTTTCTGTCTGTAGCACGTCATCTTCGTGGTGTACAAATTTTAATGGCCATAAATGTAGAGAAGTGAAAGATTCACGTTTCATTTTTTTGTTTCCCGTGCGGTATGAACAGATTGGAATGGTAAAGAAGTAGTATGAAAGCGTTTCCGCAAGCCTTCTGCTAGGCACTTGACACTGATTTGCAAAGTCAGTATGTGTATGTAGAAGAGAAGGAGAAGGTAGCTCCCGTCACTAGCTTCGTTTCTGATGGAAATTGTTCGTGAAAGTTTTGTGCGTCCGTTGACAATGAGTTATAAGAAAGGGAAGCAATAGAAATTGTACAGTTGACAGCTTACAGCACAATATTACTCAATCTACATAACAAATTTCAGCTGTGGTGCTCCTCTCGGGGCGACGGTATCCCCCCGCTCGTTACGGCGACTTCGCGACGAGAGACGGCCATTTAAATGTAAATAGGCGGCCCTGGCAGGTGTTTCCGGCATTAGGCGTCGGGTGGGGGCGTGGCCGCCGCGCGCCATGAAAAGATGCCTGATTCGGGGCTTCCGCGGGCGCCCGGGTGCCCCGACCAGCGTAGCAGGTGAACCCGAGGCGTTGCAGCGCGCTGGCCTCGCTGGCCTTGCTGGCTGTCTGCCGCTCCGGCGCTCTGCTAGGGGGAAAGGCGATCCGGGCCGCGCTGCAGAAAGGCCGGGAACGAAGATATTGTTAGGGCCGCCTTGTATCGGTAATCGCATTGCGGCCCACCCCGCGGCATCGCGCGGCCGGCATCCGAAGCAGCAGAAGCAGCGGCATTGGTGTAGCCCGGAGCGCCGCTAACAATTGCTATTGTACTGCCAGAAACTGAAACCGACGGCGCCCGCGATACCGGCCGAGCCCTCTGGACGGTCTCGTCTACCAGAGACCAGCGGCGCGACGACGTCTGACAGCCAGCATCTCCACCTACACTTCGTAAGCTACGTCGCGGTTTGTGGCGGAGAGTACATCGCGCTCCTCTGTCACTTCCTCCTCCTCTTGTACATCTACAGCATACTATGCTAGCCACTTCACGTTGTGTGACGATGGGTACATTGCGCACCATTGTCTCTTCCTCCAAGTCACGAATGGTTCTCGGGAAAAATGATTGACTGGGCCCTAATGTCTCTACTTTATTCTTGTGGTCGCTTCGCGAGATATATGTAGGAGGAAGCAATATATTGGTTGACTCTTTGTGAAACTTGCAATGGGGGCACAAAAAGACTGCTAGGCCCGAATAATTGGGGGAGGGGGGGAGGGGGGAGTTCTTTGATTGGGATAGGGGGACTAAACTATTGAGGAGGAACGGAAAGAGTGAGGATAGAAAAGAAGGGGAGGGGGAAAGGAAATGCGGTCTGGGAAGTAAAGAAAGAAGGAAAACTGCATTAGCTCGGGACCCCGTGCTCGCTACGCATGTACTCACAAAAGAACCGTAACGCCCCTGGAGGGCCCGAATAATTTAATGTCCAAGAAAAAAGCATTGGGCATTCCCAAAATCATAAGCGCGAGTAATTTTTTTTCGTACTTATACCAAATACAGTTTAATAATTTTTATATTTGGATACATTCAAGTACCCTACTTTTAGGAAAATATTTGTACAACAAACAATTGTTCAATATAAGCCGCTAGCATATTAGGGCTCAAACCATCAGCTCCAATCGCCTCCCCTCACCTGCCCTTTCCCTCCCCACCACTACTTGGAACCAAATTTTACGTGCTTACATTAAATTGTAAAACTCAGTACCAATTAGTACTCAGCCAGACAAGTTGCGGACGCAACTATAAGGTAAAGAAAAATCTCTCCATTTATGTATAATTTAACTATTGTTCAATTAACCTTTAGTAAGTTTATCAAATTGTTCTTTTTTATTTTACCCTTTTTTTTTTTTTTTTTTTTTTTTTTTTTTTTTTTTTTTTTTTTTTTTTTTTTTTTGGAAATCTGAAGATGATCTAAGTGATCGAAACATGTAATTAATTTGCAGCTATTGACTGAAATAAACACATTTGAAATAATACAGTGTAGTTGCGCACACTCTTCAGTCGATCATGTCGACTATATCAATAATAAGCGCGAGTGTTGCCAACTTCAGCGGTCTGTGCAGCTTCTGCTTGCTGTTCACATGATCAAATAGAAGCAACACAATAGTTAAGATACAGCATGTTATGTCGAGATACATTGCACTTTAATTCACGTTTCACATTTACCTTGTAAAACATTATTTGAGGTATAAGAATATAAAGTGTGCTCATTTACTACAACGAACAGCTTGTCACGTATGTTTCATTGGGTGATCGGATAGGCTGACGATTGAAAGCAACGGGCGCGCGTTCGTATCCCACTGGAGTCAATTTATTTTTTATGATTTATGGTTTATGCAGGTAATATTTTAAATATTATGCAGGTAATATTTTAAATATTAATTCGCTAATATTGTGCAGTTATAGGCTTTTACAGGATATTAGAAGATTACATTTTATAATATCTAATCTTTAATCATAGACGCACGTGTTCATAGCAATAATATTGAAAATTGATGTACTTTGCTTGTAATTACTTCGAGCGCCACGTGGTGTATCTGTAGTTTTCAACTAAGAGAAAGTATCGGCTTATTGGCATACGTCATAGGTCTACTAAAAATGGCTGATTGCTCTCCTTGTAAGCGGTTAGTGCATTTGAGGCAGGACGTCGTTACGGTGTTGATGCTTCCACAGCAAGGAGTTCGATCAGACGATTCAGAGATAATGGCGAGATAAGCAGACGTCCAGTACCTGCATGCGTAATGCTCTGTTGTTGGACTCTAAGATATTCGTACCGGATAATCATTTTGTCCCCCATTGCACGCTCTCGGAACTTTAACAGAAGCCCATACAGCGATCCAGAACACCTCTCTTGCAGCGTCTGCCACTGGAGTTTCCTAACTACCTCCGTGACGCTCACTAAAGGGGCCCGTAACAAAGCTTGCAGTTCTCCGTTCTATCCCCCCTGTGTCCTGTAGCAATCCGACTTGGTACGAATCCCACACATGAATTTTCAGTATTCGTCTGTAGCACCACATTTTAAATGTCTTTATACTCTTCCTGTCTGAACTATTTATTGTCCGTGTTTCACTATCGTATAAGACTTCAGTTCATCTACGACAACGAGAACCACAGAATCATTTTACGGATGTCATGTTTCACCGTGATATTGTTGTTAGCCTTGAATCCGCCTAACGACGTTTAAAATACCAATAATTTCTCAAAACATGCTTATGTACATGTCTTGTGAATACAGGCTTCCTATCTCTAGTCTTTCAAGATACTCCGCTTTTTCTAAACAAAAGTGTATTATTATCCAATGGTAATTTTCCGAAAACTGTTCTGATTGCTAACTGAGCGGTGTTTTGTGTGTTGCAGTGCGCGGCCGCCAGAATGCGTGGCCGGCGCGCGCTGTGGGCGCTGCTGTTCTTGCTGCTGCCGCCGCTGCTCGTCGCCAACTCTGTTGATAAAGGTAAGTAACGACCCGAAAGCTTGTGTCGTCCGAATCTTTCACTCATCACGTTTCCTGATTTAGAGAGATACAGAATATTGAGTAAGCTGCAGGTATTCAAAATCAAGATGTTGGTCTCGAAAGAGCCACCAGGTGTAAACCAATGATTTATTTTTGCACTTATAGGAGATAACGAAGAAAGGCTCCAAGAATTCATCGTGCCTTTTAGTCATCCATAACAACTATCTGTATATTCCTCAGCCTTGTCACCACTAAAATTGCGGTTATCTTAAAAGTCCGATCCAAGAACGATGGTGAGTCATGCAAGTCTAGGCATGGACAGAGGTTGTAATGTGGCCAACTCCAAGTGACAATAAACGTGATTTGCACTAGTATAAATATTGTATTTTGCAGTCGTTGCATATATAGGATTTGACACATACAAGCAGCATTAGCGATAACAACTAGCAACAAATGGAAGAAATATGCACAAATTAGCTCGCTGCAACCACGTTTAACGCTCGCATTCGCAAAAGAGCAGCCAGCAACATTTGCAAGACTGTCCTCGGAGTCTTTCGCGATTGCATTGTTCCATAAAAGATTCTCAGTTTACTAGCCGCGTCATGTCGGATAAAATCCTCGAGCTTTCGATGGCAAGCTCCGCCATCGTCATCAGGAGTAAAATCACTGACTGCCGGTGTTAGCAAGGCGTCCTGCTTATATAGCTGCAGCGCTGCGTCTACAAGCTTCTGGAGGGCCCGAGAGCGCCTGCGCGGAAAGCCAGCGCAGGCCGATGGACCGCGGTACCGCGTGACGTCACGTGTAGTGTGCCGTCGGCTCCTCATTTGAACCTGGAGCTCTCAGGCCCTTCAGAAACTACTACACGCAGCGCTGCAGCTATACAAGCAGGACGCTTTGCCAACACCGGCACTCAGTGATTTTACTCCTGATTACAATGGCGGATCTTGCCATCGAAAGCTCGAGGATTTTATCCGACATGACGCGGCTAGTAAACCGAGATTCTTTTATGGAGTTGCAAGGTTGTTTTAATCCCCATTGGCAGCCATGGCATCGACACGCCGCAGCGTTGGTACCATGTGGTCGAGCACACGATCTTGGGACTAAACGTCTCTAGAAGCCCTAAAGAGATGCAAGTCCACACTTGGCGGAAGGACCTCCTCTCAATTCGAAGACAATGTTACTCTTATGCAAAACAAAGTTTTGATCTCATTCAAAGAATTTCTTTAATCAATACCTACATACACTCTGGGGCGTGGTATGTGGCCCAGCTGTTGTCCATCCAGAAAATGAATGTCGGCACTATTTACCAGACAACTGATTGGCTTATGTGGAAGCATGAACTTTTCAAAGTTAAGGCCGACACGCGTGTGCTCGGCCCCGCTGTGGGCGGTTGGGGGCTCGTCCACTTTTACCACAAATATATGGCGCCCCTTATTCACCGAACAGCTACACTGCAGGCCAACTCCCCTCAGGGTCCGACGGCGGCCGTACTCGACATGTACAGTCCACAATCCGAGAGTAGGCTCCGGTGTCAATAGTCGCCATCTCTTTTATAATGTCTCACGTCCTAGACTATTGTTTCAACGGGAGTTATCTTCTCCTAACTGCAACGCATTCTCACCGAACGGTTCTAATGCTGTATCAAAAACTGCAATAATGACCCTAAGTCCAAAAACTGGATGCGTCGCACCCCGGAATCGACTGGAAACATTTGTGGATCAATGTATTCTATCTTCTCCTGCCATCTGAGGTCCGTAGCCTGTGATACAGGCTGGTTAACATTGTACCCTACTACATACCAACCAGTCTCACAGATATCCACTTCCTTTCATCTGGCGATTGTCCAATATGCCAAGTTCCCGACACCAGGAAACATTGCTTCCATCTTACCAGAGGCACGGTGGCCCTGCTCAATCGGACAACACCTTCCAATGTACCGGTGGCATGGTTCACCATGCTCGACAAATCAAGGCCGTATATCAAATTCAACACCACCGCCTGGCTGGTAGGTCACTCAGCGTATGCCATTATTGAACTGCACCTGGTGGAAGGTAAATAAATTGTGGTCTACCTCTGGGCCGCTCACTAACGGGCTGAGTCACTCAGACACTACCAGGAGCAGTTTGCAAACTTATGTCAGTGGCACTCGTACATGGCTACGAATGCACCTTCATTCACTAATGGCACTTGCGCCATCTTACATTTTTCCTTGCAATACGTATGTTGTCTTACTGTTTTCACAGTCTCCCATTGTCCTTCTTGTAATTCTGCTAATTAATTATCCCCTTTGGGGTATCTATGAGTGGAAGTAAGTCTTAGGAGTTGCTTTTTAGTTCTCCTTTTCGTAAATGTTGCAACTGATTTTTCTTTTCTCTTTTAAAATAATCGTTGGGAACTTATCCTTCGTTTCCCACTCATCCGTTTAGCGGATGAGCGGTCTTTTATGTTTCGCTTTCGCCAGTCTTCATTTGTTAATGGATCTTAATATTTGTCACATTATAAGGTTAGAATCTACATTCAATTCTCTTTACTTCACCCGAATGGTGCCTTCTCATTTCACACGTTTCACGTGCGTGTGCAAAGCATTTTGGTTTATTATTCCAGAAGCTTCTTTTCTGTTTCTTGCCTTTTACATAAAAGAATCACACTACGCAGCGATAATATATAGGAATACAATCTACTTTTAGTGGCGGTACTAAGCTTTTCAATGTATGAACCGAAGATATGCATTAAAAATATCCACAGTATTATTTTCCGCCGAAGGACGAAGAGGCTTTGTTGGAATCTGAAAAGCTTCGTAAAGCGTTTACCACGTAATAAAACGGCACTATGTTTAGTTCAACGAAATGAAAAGGACGAATCATTCCTAAAAACTCATCTGAATTCTATGTTGTATTCCCGTGATATCCCAGCTGTCGATACGACTTTGAACAGCCGAAGAACAGGAGAAGGAAATGTCGGTTACAGCGCCAAGATACCTACTTCCTTGTTTGAGACCGGAATACACAATGCTTGCGACGTGACCCGCGTACCGAAGCGTTGTGCGCTGGTGAGCAGCCAATCAGTACGTGCTGGCGGATAGGCTGCACAGCGTTGCTTTATTCGTACACTGCTCACATTTTAAAAATTTGATAGAAGTAGGTTCAGTAATTGTCATTTATTGGCTAATTACATCACGCTCTTGGTAAGTCATTTAGCTAATGTCTATTGATCATACGAATTCCCATATTTTCCTGTTGCAAACAATGGTCTTTAAAGAAAGAATTATAACGTACATTCATATATCCAACAAGATTAACAGAATTTGTCAAATATTAACCATTTCCATAGTATGTTTCATTTTATATATTAAAATGATTATGAAAACTAAAGTCAGTCGGCCATGCAATTTTATCCGACCGATTCCCTTCATTTTTATTTTAAAGGAAATGTTTTCATCTACATATTTGTCATCAAGTATCAGAATTCATTTAACTCTCACCTTCCTTTATTTATACTCAAACACGATATCATTCTGTCCTTATTGTCAATATTTTAGTCGTTTTTTCCCTGTATCTACGGTACTAATTAAGGTACGTGTTTTAATAATGACCCAAACTTTGAAATCGAACGGAAATACGCTTACACAGACTCGACCCTTATCGAGATTTAACTTTATTTTTACAACAACACGGAATTTGCAGGTGCAATGCAAAAATGCTCATGAAATATACAGCTAAAAACGAAATTGAGCATAATGTGTCGAGAAATGATTGGATTTTTGATAATATAATGGCTGATTATAGATAAAAATGTGCAGTGAACTGAGGTCTGCGCCTCAAATTACCAGCACCGAAGATAAAAGTAAACCGTGAACGTAATTAAGGCACCACGTTTCTAACGTAGCATATATATTATGGGAATTTACACACACAATAAACAACAATATATTATAATAATTTAATAAGTTCTAATATTGGCTTCAGAACTCAATTTATACTTTTCCAGTTCTTACTCATTAGGTGCATTTTTTTTTTTTTTTCAAAATTACACTTTAGTCATTTAGTTTCCATTGGTAATTTCGGAGCTGTTTCTCTCACCTATTCACATTCGCTGCATTTTCTCGTCTCTATAAAAATGCCATATTCCCTGGATAAACACCGTAAGAACATGATAAATTATCGTGCAAACCTATCAAGAGAAAGTTCCTAAATTTCGAAGTCAATATAAGTTAAATATTCTATAGCACATTAAGGATTATACATTGTTGTATTATCGCAAAATAAAAACAATAAAATTTCGACCTGTTGTAAAATGTAAACCTACGCCTCATTCGACTTCAAATTTCCTGTAACTTTTGAGACCACATGTTAAGATATTTCAGCTCTCGGCATAGAGTAGAATGAATAGCCGCTTCTTATTTTCTTACAAGCATGGATAATCCCCCCCCCCCTCTCTCTCTCTCTCTCCCTCTTTTTCTTTTTTTTTTTTTACCATGGGTACACAAACAGTCAAACAAATCCTTGTATTCAGTTTTGATTGTTGCATTGCAACATTGCTGCAGTGACTAGCTCATCTTTATATTGTTTTCATTTTTACGTCTTTTTCTATCATTTAATTTTAAATGTTTGAGCATTCATTAACATAATTATCAGAACTTTCTGCTGTCATGCGAGATGATTAGAATTAGAGAATCTAAAATATATTAGTGATTATCAATATTCAGATGTGCTACATGGGAACCTTGTTTCACCAATTTTGGAGAGCAAGACTTCTAAACGTAAATTTTTAGACGAAATTGTTTACAATATTTAATTTATTATATATTTTCCTCCCTATCTTCAATGTCAGTTTTATCCAGATAATGCTGAAATTCAATTTATTCTATTAAATTTAGCTAACTCTAATGCTAAGACCAAAAGCTATTACAAAGATACAGTTTAAAAACCTAGTTCTTCTGATTCATTGTGGGTGTGATGACCTATGGGCAAATGTTACAAGAATCTAGCTCTGTTACACAAAACCTTTTGACTGATAACGTTTCCATAATTTTTATGCCCAACGAATGCTGTTAATGGGCAATTTAACTAAATCTCAGTTTCTAGACATTACGATCTACAATGGAGTATAAACGTTTGTTACTCATTATTCTTGAAAGGCCGGCCGCGGTGGCCGAGGAGACTGAGGCGCTCCAGTCACGGTCTGCACGGCCACTACGGTCGGGGGTTCGAATCCCACCTCGGGCATGGATATTTGTGCCGTCCTTAGTATAAGGTAGTTTGTAAGCTTAGGGACTGATGACCCCGTAGTTAAGTCCCACAAGTTCTACAAACATTTGAACATTTGAATTCTTCAAAGTCCATCAAACTTACAACGCATTTTTAAAAGTGTTATTAGTTTGTCTACAGATACGAAATGAAAATTTTAAGTTTTTTATTTTTATTTTTATTTTGGTGAACTAGCTACAGTTCTGCTTCCGGATTATTTCTGCTATATATGCTAACGATTCTCTTCGCCTTGCAAATTAATTATCCTCATTTTCAGAGTGATATTGCGAAGCCTCGTGAATTAATGGCCGTTCTTGATATTTCGTCTCCCATCCACGGACCGTGAAACGAGCACAGTGCTCCACTGGAGCGCGAAATAATTTGTTCCGCCAGTTCCAGTTCCTCCAGGTTATTAAAAAAATCAGTTTGGAATTATTTTGTCAGGGGTAAAGTTTTATCTCCTATATCCTGTCCTTTTCTCCATAAGAAGCTGGTGTTACGATTCACTATCTTTCATTGGTATGAGAATATCCCACAGAAGCTGTCAGTCGTTCCTGATGAACGCATTGTGCTAATCGTCAGTTTCGTCCACGTCCGACGTAGACAAGAAACAGGCCTCTTTACTGTGATTCACAAACCTCTTCGATCGCCCTGTGGAAACTGATGTACTACGTGCTTCAGTCATTGGGTTGTTTCCTGATTGTACGTGATGTGACGTCACGGAAGACAACATGTCACACGTGACGTTAAATACTGATTTTCATCGTCAAAAGTCGTTTATATTCCGAACAACGCAGATCCGGAAGTTGGTTTATTACCTGTACTAAGAATTGTGAGACTCACCGTACAGAGCCCTGTGTTGTCAGGCACATGCAATGTGCAGTTGTCTATTGTAATATGCCAATATTTAACAGTATTTAATTCATGTTGCTAAAGCGATGTGCGATCTAGAAGTCTGAATTTTCGCAGCGCATCTCGTTTCTAACTGATTTTTTGTACCAATTTGCAGTTCGGAAACGAAATTATAGACTAGAAGAATTCTCATTTCTCCATCGTGTTAAATATTGTTAAAGTAGAAACTACATAACAATTAAGAATGTATACATGGAAAGACTGGTGACAGAAAGGGCATCCGAGCACAGCTTTAATCATGGCAAATCAATTGGTTGACCTCGCGGCCATGCTCAAGCGGGAAAAGCGTTATATATGCACCAGGTGGCCGACGCACGCCGTCCTCTGTTGACGTTATTTAAGAGGCCGAAAGGTGTAGCTAATCAGAACCAAAAAATAAAATAAAATAAAATAAATGCTACATACCAAAGATGAGGAAACCTTGGTAGATGTAGGAGCGGCAATTGACAGCTTTAACTGCTCCTATATATCACGGCTTGGAAACTAGCTTCCGGTACGGGTGGAATGGGAGGGGACGCTAGGTTATATTATCGGGCTCCAGCATATTCTCTGTGACTAAGAATGATTGTCCACTAACGAGACAATATACACAAGCTTATTAATTCCCTGTGGGTATAAAAATTACGCCTTATTTGCAAACAACACATACTGCAACAATTCACATTTGGTAAAGTTAACTAAATCTTACTTTGCAATAAAGAATAATAAATATGACAAGTACAGTAAATGAGATTCCCTTAAACCTAAATAATATGGTGAAAGATTTTTATTATTGCAATGTTCATGAGACCAATGTTCAGATGCATGTTCGTCTTGTTGGATTCATTGATGAAATCCACTTTCAGTATCAAGATGGATACCTTATTTCTACTGATACTGGAGGGAGGTCATGAAGTACTTCAATTTTTAACACATTTGTATTTACCGATTTCATTTCGAAAACACTGGTTTTGATACATCCACATAACAAAACGGGGATTAAAACAGGCGATCTCACTGACCCCCGAATGCAATAATCACTACCTATCAACCGTTCGTCACAGATTTCCTAATTCCGTTATAATAATGGGTGCTGAGAACCCATGCCTCACTGCTAACTGAAGTGGGCTGTCTTCCAGGAGATGCCCAAGAATGAGTTCATTCAACGAGAGACCGAGCGAGATGCCACAGTGGTAACACACGGGATTCACATTCCGCAGGACAGTGGTATAAATCCACCTCCGGCCGCCCAGATTTAGATTTTCGTGATTTTCCTACATCACTCCAGGCAAATGCCGGGATGGTTCTGTTGATAGGATACGGCCGATATCCTTCTACCTTCTTATCAGGAAATCTGAGGGTGAGCTCCTTCTTTACGGTGTCGACGAGATAGTAAACCGTAATCTTCCTACTCTCCTACCACCCATTTTGTAACAAATGCAAATATAACGGACCAGTTTAGGAGCCAAACAAACCGCTCTTCTGGAATGCCACACTTTACGTCGTCACTGCAGTGTGCTTGCATCAGATGTGATCGTAGCCAGTGAGCATTTCCTCAATACTCGTGGCTCTACAGCAGCTCTTTTCTTTTGTCCTAAGTACGATGATTAATATGTACTAATCAAAGTTTATTTTTAGATTGAATATATTTATTTTTCTCGTAATCTCTGTTCACTAGAAAGAAATTAAAGTGGTCCTGGGAGCCACTGGGTGTGAGTATTGTCTGGCGAGAGGTATGGTAGTCCGTGAAATCATATCGACCACTGTATCCGGTGGCGTTGTGGCCGGCGCAACTGCCAAAAAAGCAGGAGACCTTGATCTGAATCCCGTTCTGGCATAAATATTAAACTTGCACCACTGATGTTACTCAATATCTATGGCTGTTGATGTCGGTATATACCTTGTATCTCGAGACGTAATTTTGTTAATACTTCTATTTCATGTGGATTTGTTCATTTAGAATTTGTTGAGGGTAACTTTGTGTGTGAAAAATAAATTTCAGTTTCCTCAATAACATTCAATAGTGTTCTAGTTTTTATAATACCGGTATGCAAAATTTATATAAGAATTACCTTTAGAAATGAAAAACTGTATAAAGAACAACAAAAACAATAATTATTATTTATCTATTAATGTAACAAGGAAATAGAATATATAAACAGCTATATTACAACTAGAAGAAGGGGAGCCAATGTATGTATAGAGTATATATTTATGAGTTAAAACTATCCAGTTAAATTTAATTATAGTAGTACAAATGTCCATTATTTTACTGTTAACCAGACGATGGCAATAAGGCCGAAACAGGCCTGTCGTAATAAATAATTTATTTCAAATCAGCGTCAACAATGTCATTTCGATGAATTTTTAGTGTGCTCATTGAGTGAATGTAACTTACACCGTGCTAGGTACAAGGGACTGCCTGGGTAGTTTTCTTTGGACATTACGACAGTGTATAGCTATGCCACAATACAGGTGAGAAAGAGTGTACGTCTAACAGACTGGATACCAGCGAAAGTTGGGTTGCGTCAAGGGTCTGCGTTGAGCCCATATATCTTCAATCTGGTATCGGAGGTTAGAGAGCAAGCTCCTTGGTGTATGATGTTTACACGTGATGTAGTAATATGTAGCATCAACAGCAATAACTTAAAAAATGAGACTGGAAATCTGGAGAAAAGGGTTGGAAGAAGGGTGGATGATAATCAACAGGAAGGAAACGGGGTAATAGTGTGTAAGACGATAAGGAGAAGAAACAAACCAGTTGGATGGAAAAAACTTGAAGAAAGTCGATAGCTTTAACCACTTAGGATCGAAAGTGTCCATCAATGGCAATTCTAACATGGCAATGACCATGTGTAGTTAGAATGGTTGACCTGGAGAAGGACGTCAGGTGTAGTGTGACAGAAGAACAAACCTGAAGACTAAAGGTATAAGTCAGTACTGAGACGTACAACGATTTGTGGAGCAGAGTCACGGGCACCAACTGAGGCACATACTAAAGCAATGAATGTGGTTGTTGTTGTTGTGGTCTTTAGTCCGCAGACTGTTTTGATGCAGCTCTCCACGCTATCCTGCCCTGTGCAAGTCTCTTCACCTGAGAATACGTTTGGCAACCTACGTCCTTTTGAATCTGCTTACTATATTCGTCCCTCGGTCTTCCTCTACGATTTTTATCCCACACACTTCCTTCTAACGCTAAGTTGACAATTCCTTGGTGTCTCAGAATGTGTCCAACCAATCTATCCCTTCTCTTAGTCAGGATGTGCAAGAAACTCCTTTTCTCCTCTATGCGGTTAAGCACCTCCTCATTAGTTACGTGATCTACCCATCTAATTTTCATCATTCGTCTGTAGCACCACATTTCAAAAGCTTCTATCATCTTTTTATCTGAAGTCCTTATCGTCCCAGTTTCACTCCCATACAATGCTACACTCCAGACAAATGCTTTCAGAAAGGATTTCCTAACATTTAAATTAATATTGGATGTTAACAAGTTTCGTTTCCATAGAAACGCTTTTCTTCCCATAGCCATTCTGCATTTTATATCTTCTTTACTTCGGCCATCAGAAGTTACCTCGCTACCCAAATAACAAACTTCATCTACTACTTTTATTGTCTAATTACCTAATCTAATTCTTTCAGCATCGCCTGATTTTCTGACACTGCATTCCATTACCTACGTTTTACTCTTGTTCATGTTCATCTTATATCTTCATTTTAAGACACTGTCCATCCTATTCAATTGCTCTTCCAGATCTTCTGCGGGCTCTGACAGAATTATTATGTCATCGGCAAATCGCAGTGCTTTTATTTCTTCTCCCTGCACTTTAATGCCCTCTCCAAATTTCTCCTTTCATTCTTTCAGTGCCTGCTCAATGTACAGATTGATCATCATTGGGGAATGTGGCTGAAATGAAAATGTTACGAAGAAACTGTGGTGGCACCAGAGCCGATAGGATCACAAATGGGAGAATAATAAGGGGCAGTGTTGAAGTGACAGAGCTATCACAGAGGGTTGAAGATAAAAGATTTCAGTGGTGCGGACATGTCATGAGAATGGACGACCACTTTACGTTGGAAAGCGGATGACACCAATGGTAGAGGAGGGTGTGGAGGGTGACAGAGGAAGAGGGAGACCAAGAAGAAGACGACGATGGACTGACTCTATGCGTGAAGTTTTGAGGGAGAAACATCTGAGGGAAGAGGACGTATGGGACCAAGGGAAATGGAGAAGACTTGCCAGGAACTTCGACGAAAGAAAAGAAGAAGAACGACAGATTTTGGTGGCAGAGGCTGGCAGCGCGCGCCCTAGACCCTGGTTTGGATGACGCGGCGCCACCGCCAGCGCCGTCAGACGTCCATAGCGTCGCGTGAGGCCATTTCCCCACGTTGCGTCGCGCCGGGCACCACGTGGCCTCATCCCCGTGGGAAGCGACGCAGCTGCTCGCAGAAGGGACCCGCATGTTCCGACCGTCGCCGCACGCACCGCTACCTCCTCCAACCACTACCCGCCCAGAAACTCTTGTCTTTGTTCAGACTACGTGGCAACAGTACCCAGTGTTCCACAGTGGTAACTACACTACTCAATACAGTTAGGCATCAGTTGAGATATCATACACAATAAACACATGGTAAGGTATTTTATTCAGGTATTGGTTACAATTTTGAATTATTGTGCGATACTGTACATCTTGCTGTCTCAGGTCCATACTTGAGGTTTACAGGGCGTTTACTTAGAGCGACGCACCATGCGGCTAACATTGTCAAAAAAATGTTCAAATGTTTGTTTAGCTTAAGGGACTTAACTGCGAGGTCATCAGTCCCTACACTTACAAAAAAAAAAAAAAAAAAAAAAAAAAAAAAAAAAAAAAAAAAAAAAAAAAAAAAACTGCTTTATACGAAAGACGACAGAAACATCCATGTCCGAGGGGAGATTCGAACCCCCGACGGGGAACGGCTTCGCGCATCGGAGCATAGCGCCACTCCGCCACGTCTTAACATTGTTCCAATACACTTTATTAACTAATGTTTTGCCGCAAGAGAGTAAATTTATGAAGTGTATAGTTATTTCCTACTTTCTTCCCTTTTTTTCATGCAGTAGTGTCATGCAGTAATCAAAATAGAATGATCAGCTAACATTCGAATTACCTTTATATCGGCCCTTTCGTGTTACTTCCATGGCGATGGAATATTTCTATCGCAATCAGTAAGTGTGGAAGAAAGCTGCCGTACAGACGGAGGGAGAATCGATCCATATTTGTGGTTGGAAGAACTTATTATACGCTGACGTAGACGACGGTATTGCTTTCATTTCCCAATAGTTATAAATATTTCGATTTCGGGTATTGAAAAGAGGCTGTACATTTCGGCGAGATGTCGAAGAAAATGATCGCTTCTGTATTGGCTGTATCGAGTGAGATCGGAGACGGAGGTATGGAAGCAAACAGCAGGAGTACGGGAAAGGGCGTCCCTTGCCTGAGGGGCCGCTAATCCTACTACCTGGCGAAAGGTCAGGTGTGGCAAATGTCCGGCGTGGCACATGTCCGGCGTAGCAAGTGTCCGGCATTCGTGAAAAAGTCATTCTCGTTGACATCTAATGTAGTATGCGATCACCACGGACGGCCAGTACAGGTGTACACCTGCATGGCATGGACATATGACAATACCAGTCGGCTATCGAGGGATATTTGGCCATACTTACAAGAAGGCAACATCGAGCTCTGCAATCGTTGTGTGAGGTTTTGGTCTGGCTGCAATGCGTCTGCCAAGTGCATCCCAGACATGCTCAATAGGGTTTAGGTCCGGTGAACAAGCTGACCACTCGTTTCGTTCGTTCCCCTCAGCTTAAAGCGTGATGTCCACCATTAGCACTATACCTCTGAGCAGTCAAAATGCCTTTCTGAACGACGTGGAGGTCCGTACGTTCGCCAATACTGACTCATGCGAACACGATTAGTCCACCACCTAATACATGGTGATGTTACGTGGACATAAGCAGGATTGCCCTAAGTTCCAGATGAGGGAACGACGATTGTCTGGCTGAACACAAATTCCTGACTCATCTGTGAACAGAGCGCGACGCCTTTCGTTACGACACCAATCCCGATGTTGGTGCGCCAAGTTTCTACTCGCTAAACGGTGTCGTTGTTTTAATGGGACACACACCACAGGCCTCCAACCGTAGAGGCCACATCCTCCAAGGCATTTTCGGACTGTTTTTCTTGATATTGCGTGTCCTATTGCTCCCTGAAGGTTCGTTGCAGCCAACTTGTATTCCTCCCCCGGGGTTGTTAACCAGAGTTAATGTTCATCTCTTGTTTATGCTACCTATGGACGATCTAGGCATTACCCTTGTTCAAAGGATCCTCTTGTCTGAAATAGCATCCAGGTCCTGGAAGTTACACCTTGGAACACTCCAATAGCTGCAGCCACCCCGTCTGCGTCTGCCCCATTTCCAGCCTTCATATGTTTGCCCGTGCCATAGCTCGGGTAAGTCACGTTGCTGTTACATTGCATAATCCGTTACCTACACTACTCAACCCGGCTCCTTCTGTAATTCGTTTGATAGAGTTAATACAAATCAACACGAACCCCTCTGCAGCAATTCTGTTGTTGCCGTTATTTTGCCGTTTTCGTTCCGCAGAACAGACAAAGACGTTAGTTCATTCTGTCGATGTCAATACTTCAGAACCTGGATATCTCAATCAACCTCCTAATTGTTTCGACTACTGCACATTGAATGAACAGTTTTATTCCGATCACGATGACATTTTGCAGACTTGAAAGCAAATAGACGTTTATAGTCTACATAAAATTTCTGACAGACACTGTTTTCCCAATGACCATGAAATTTAATACAAGTATGTGTTCTTCCATGCACACTACGACATAACCGATACTTCGTCCGTATGTCACAAAATAATTCTATTTCTGGAATTGCCCGAAAAGCAGGATGGCAGTATTGGAAGTGGACGAGTCGTGATATTTCCCTTTCGGAGGAGGGATGCGAGCGATGAAGTACTGGGCTTGCCGCGGTGGAGTGGCCGAGTGCTTTAAGGCTCCTTGCTGCGGAGCGCGCTGTTGCTCTCCGTCGGAAGCTTGAGTCCTTACTGGGGCATGGGTAGAGTGTTGTCCTTAGGTTAGCTTAAGTTAGCAGTTTGACCCAACAGGGTTACAAACAGGTACTGGGTTTGGCCACAGGAACCACTGATGACAGTAGCTGTGGACATTGGCGAACCGCCGGAAATGGGTAAGAGGAGGTGAGACGGAAGACAGGAAATGACGAAATAGACGATCTGGCAGATAGAAAGACATAGGTCTACAGTATCTTAACTTTAAAATAAAAAAAATAAATCGCTGTGCTATGTTCCCACCAATTATGAAGGCAATGTCAGAAAATCAGGCGATGCTGAAGGTATTAGATTCGGTAATGAGACAATAAAAGTAATATATTAATTTTGTTATTTGGGTAGCAAGATAACTTCTGATGGTCGAAGTAAAGAAGATATAAAATGCAGAATAGCTATGGGAAAAAAAGCATTTCTAAAGAAGCGAAACTTGTTAACATCCAATATTAATTTAAATGTTAGGAAGTCATTTCTAAAAGTATTTGTCTGGAGTGTAGCATTGTATGGGAGTGAAATGTGGACCACAAGGAGTTCAGATAAAAAGATGATAGAAGCTTTTGAAATGTGGTGCTATAGACGAATGATGAAAATTAGATGGGTAGATCACGAAACTAATGAGAAGATGCTTAGCCGAATCGGGGAGAAAAGGAGTCTCTGGCATATTCCGACTAAGAGAAGGGATAGATTGGTTGGACACATTCTGAGACATCAAGGAATTGTCAACTTAGCATTAGACGGGAGCATGTGGGGTAAAAATCATAGAGGGAGACCGAGGGACGAATATAGTAAGCAGATTCAAAAGGATGTAGGTTGCCGAACGTATTCTCAGATGAAGAGACTTGCACAGGACAAAGTAGCATGGAGAGTTGCATCAAACCGGTCTGCGGACTGAAGACAACAACAACAACAACAACAACTACAGTGACAGAAAAATTAGGCCCATCTCATGAAGTAACAGTATTTTTAATATTGAAAACTAAGAAAATTAATTTTCATAATATCTGAATATAGAAGAATTACACTTAAAATATCCATTTTTGGAGTGCGAGATGTGATTTGAACAATGACGGAGGTGATAGCTTATGACTTCAAGTTGTCATTATCCAATTATGTAAGGATGTAACACACTCGTTATATCAGTTTATTATGAAAATGTGGTGAGATCGTCATATCCTACCGCGGTGGATTAGCAGTGCTTACTGGTGCGCCGTGCTGCGGTGCGTGTGGCCGTTCGCTGTCGGAGGTTCGAGTCCCCCCCTGTGGCATGAGTGTTGGTTTTGTCCCTAAGTTAGTTTACCTTAGTTTAAGTAGTTTGTAAGCTACGGACTAAAAACTGAGCAGTTGAGCCCGATAGATTTACAAACATTTTAACATTTTATCATTGTATCCTCCAAAGTAACTAGCAATTGCAAGCAATATGATATATCCACCTTGTCCTTATGTTTGTGTAATTCAGGGGTTCCCAAAAATTTCTGTCGCGTATACCCCTTGCCGACTTCTGCCCTGTGTAGAATCCTGCCTTTTCTGTATTAATTTTTTACGAATTCCTAACTACAAATGTGTTTTGGCGCCTCATATAGTCTACTAACTTTGATAACTTTAACTATAAAAGCTACAACAGGAAATAGACTACAGGGGGTTTGTTCTAAACCGTTCTGTTTCATTTCACTGTGTGAAGAGTATAAACTCTAAAAGTTCACCATCCTGACGTCTTATATAGATGCCCCCACGCAGATGATAGTACGCAGGTCGGAGTTCTTGAATGAGGCTTAAATTGGTAAACTATTGGCAGGAACTGATCTAATAACGGAATGAAACTGAGGTCCACGGGATGCAAGCTGATTTATTTAAAGAAAGCAGCAAACCAGCAAACTGCATAATAACACCCATTTGACAAACATTGTCTTAACTGAAGGTAAATATAAAGTCATTTCGTCTTGATATGAGATGATTAAACAATGTTTTATGACCGCCTATGTATGCGACATGTTACTCCTCTGAGTTCGTTTTCTGAACTCAAGTTACTCCTCCGAGTGCTGTTCTGAACTGAAGAGTGGCGTCTCGATGCAAGGCTGCCTTCGCCCCGCAATTTGGCACGTAAAAATGGCCGCCGTTCATAGTACGTCCTACATTAATTATTTTCTTAATTGAATTTGCAATTGTTGATACGTTTTACCTACTCAGGGCATTGCTTAGCTTTGAGGGGTTTTTCTAAATTGAATTTGTCATTGAATAAATAAATAGTTTATTAAATATTAATAAAAGTATGGCTGCGTTTTGGCACGTGACCCCCAGTACTACAGCCAATCGGCATCCAGTGCCTGCCGCTCGGGAACGTTCTTGGAATTCGGTGAAATTTGCCAGTGCTCTTTCCCTTGAGATCCCGACCTATTGTTCCACCTGTCATGGTTCTCACCAGCTTTTACCGTCTGTCGCCTACTGGTCCTAACCGGCTACACTGAAGCAATGCTTTGATCTTAATATAATGGCTTTAAGCCAGCAATATTACAAAGGGTGGAGTGAAAAAATTCTTTACAAGTTATAATATATACGTTACAAGTGATTGATCTCAACCCCGTCTCTCCCCCTCCCCCACCGAAAAATAAAAAGACTAGGGGCCTGCAGCAGGAGACCGAAAATACAGAATTCCTCCTCTCTCGCTTAGCCAATGAAGCGAACAGTGAAGTACAAAGGATCAAGCTTCAGCATTGTGAGAATAATTCTGAATTTCGGTTGCGACTTTCCTAAATGTGAACCACTATCGTGGTCCCATTTACAATAAATAGATCCCCAAATTGTTTCTCCGCTGATGTGGGCCCCTTGCAGATTGGAATAGTCCCCTGGGACTTTATATAGACCACTTTTGGAACCACTGATGTAACTATTTAAAGAAGATCTGTATATTTTGCGCGTAACTTTACGTAAATATTGTGTGGTATTTGCGGTCAAGCTCCTGAAAGCTGTTTATTTATTTCATACATATTTTTTACTGCAGATAAATTATCCCAAGGTGACTGAAAGTTTAAGACTTTTCCATTTGTCAAAATATTTAGTTTTTATGCAAGAGGTTAAAGTTATGTTCCAACAAATCTTTCATGTTAAGAACTCTTGCTACTTTTGGAGGGTATGGTGATCTGCCAATGAGAGTGTTTCCTGGGGAGGAAACTGCTGTGGTCAAGTAAAATACTTGGGCAGTTCGTGTCGAAAGCTGGTTGAGGCTATAAGAAACACTATGTGTATCTTCTTGGAAGAGCTTAGTGTCACTTACAATGTTGGGAGGAACAAAGCCCGTTGGCCCATGATAATTTTTTATGCATTGCTGGAATAAACAGTGAAGTTGTATTTATCCTCAATTCAAAATCTCAAAATTTTATTCGTCGAAAATTTCTCACTGACGTAGGATTCGGTCTTATGAGAAATTATCTTGTCAGTAGAGCAACTATGACAAATATCCCACGTCTTCTGCGTGAGAGAACTGCCGAGGTGTGCAAATTAGATCAAACACCACTTCAAGGCCAAGTCCCAGTCGGCACCTTCGGAAGATGTCGTACATGTACATCTACACAAACCAGGAAAACCAAATATCACTGCAGAAAATGCAAAAAATTCCTCTATCTTCAACACATGAAGTTTTGTGCAAATACTATGAGTAAGCGCAAAGTGTGTTTATATTAGTAACTGTATTATTCTTTTTTCTGTTTTGTTTAAAAAGATTCAAATTTATTATGTAGTCTGGTGTTATACCATTGTTTAAATATCCTTAATTTATCATTTAAATCTTTGCATGTAGTACATTTTTATTATCTGACAAAAATATGCATACTATTTGTATAAGCTTTATTTACGGCAAAACTAACCTATAAACAGTCACTAAAGAGAGAAAATTACTTAATAACAACTGTATCATTGTTTCCAACCGAAATGTTAATAAATACTATGTCATTTCAGTTGTTTTATTCTGATGGTCTGAGAGACTGACCTCACTGCCGCGGTGGAGTAGCCGAGCGGTCTAAAGCGCCTCTCTGCGGAGCGCGCGGTTGCTCGCTGAGGAGATTCGAGTCCTCCCTGGGGCATGGGTGTGTGTGTTGTCCGTAGGATAGTTTACCTAGGTTTAAGTAGTTTGTAAGCTACGGACTGAAGACCGCGCAAAAAAAAAAAAAAAAAAAAAAAAAAAAAATGTTCAAATCTTCAGATGTTTGTAAATCTAAGGGACCAAACTGCGTGGTCATCAGTCCGTAGCTTACAAACTACTTAAACCTAGGTAAAGTAACCTAAAGACAAACACACACACCCATGCCGCAGGGAGGACTCGAACCTCCACAGCGAGCAACCGCGCGCTCCGCAGCGAGACGCTTTAGACCGCTCGGCGATGACCACGCAGTTTCGTCCGATAGATTTACAAACATTTGAACATTTTGAACTGACCTCACTAAACTTGCTACATAAATCCACCTCACTGACAGAGGGTTAAATCCAGGTTTCTGAAATTTACACAACAAGGTTCCGCAAGAGGTGGGTTGTCCAGTTTAAAACTATTACATTTTTATGTGTGCATTCCAAGGTTGTTGTACTCAAGGTTATTGTAATCGACAAACTTCGGTTTATTCTCGTCGGTCCTTCGTTTCTGTAGCATTTCCCTTAGAAACAGCCGTTTCAGTGAAACACGTGTGCACTATTTTCGCTTGTGCGAAAGCTGTTCATGATATGCAAAAGTAACAGCAGTCTCACCGGGAAACTCGGCCCCAAGGTTGGGCCCTGCGACACTACTTGAACAGCCGCAGCGGCCGCACGAACGGCCGACAGGACATATCGCGTGCTGTCCGATGGACAATCATCGATTCAGCGACGCAGTCACTTGTTCCGCCGAACATGTCGCGTCAGCTTTCATCATCTGGAGGGCCCACGTCACACGGCGGTGCAGCGATTGGCTTTATTACGCGCTGCCGGATTGCCATTGGCGAACGTCGCGGTCAATGAATATTTGATGGACAGGCGCCTGCCGCGGCAGACGATGTGCCATTAGGGTGCGGTTCCCCCTGCCGGCGGGGACTGCGATCGAGCGGGATTAAACAGCCGCCAGTCGATCCGAGTAATCTTGTCGACACTTCCTGAGCGCTTAGCCAGTAGTCTTGACAATGGTCAAATGTGAGCGAGCCTTTTCTATGACATCACTACATCACCGGCTGACATGTCCGAAATGTCAGTTACTAAAATTAGCTCCTTTAGCGTCGGATATTTCTGACAAGCTGAGAGTGATTGATGTGACCTCAGCTAAATGCACACTTTAACGCGTTCGTAATTTCACCACCGTTAGCCGCGACGGAAGACGTAAAAGATGTGAATGAACTGACGTTAAAACGCGTGATTATATCCCATTTTTGGGCCAAATGAATAAGTATATTACGCAGATTTTAGGGATTTCATTGTAAAAACAAAATAAATATTTATGACAATATACAGCAAGAAGCGGCTTATGCAAGTTAAACAAGAAAGGTGATGAAAATTTTTTATTTACTACATTGCGGCAGAAGGTCGTAGCGTTTGTTTTGCGTGTTTTTATTAGGGATTCAGTGTATTTATTTATCGCAGAAAGGGCGACAGTAGCGGGCGCAACCAGAGCGTGTGTTGCAGATATGAAGTAAATGTAAGTTAGTTATTTGGCATGTTAAGCCTGTGGCGAGCAATCTGTTTTTAATGTTAATAAAAATACTCCCTCTTCAGGTTGTGAATCCAAGATCGCCAATAAAAGATAATTACTTCTCTTAATCGGTTTCAATAATTGTTATCATCATCTTCAGAACGATTTAAACATCTTCACCCAGGAGAAAATGTGAAAAGAATGGTTTCTCGTCGAAATGTAAAAGGAGTAAATATTAATTGTCCACATGTTAAAATATACGTCACCAAAATAGATCGTCATATCAGAATAAAATAAAAAATATGACTGTTTGACGTGTAAATATACTGTAGAAAGATATGAAAAAAGCCAAGATCGCTGATCATCAATTTGCTATTGTCACTCACTGTGATAATTATGATTTATTATAATGACATAGTGCATCCATGCACTGTAAATGATGCTATTTAGCAACTGATTGACATTACAAGATTATGGCCTTGTAAAATGTTTTATTGGACCAAATGATGCCGACATAGTTCAGCGAAACAGGTCTTCTTAAATAAAAATTGATGATCAGCGATATTGGCTTTTTTGTATCTTTCTGCAATATCATAATTGGATCGCCTCCTAGAACATAAACCAGTGTAAATATACGACATACAGACAGTCTTATACTTACGTGCCAAACAGTCTTGTTTCATCTTTTATTCTTATATGACGATCCATTTTGGTAACTTGTATTTTAACATATTACCCATGTGTATTTACTCATTTTATATTACGGCGAGAAACCCTTTATTTAACATGTTCTCCTAAGTGTAGATGTTCAAATCCTTCTACAGTTGATGATATCTACATCTACATCTACATACATACTCCGCAATTCACCGTAAGGTGCGTGGCGGAGGGTACACTGTACCACTACTAGGCAATTCCTTTCCTATTCCACTCCCAAATCGAACGAGGAAAAAAAGAATTCCTATATGCCTCCGTACGAGCCCTAATTTATCTTATCTTGTCTTTGTGATCTTTACGCGAAATGTAAGTAGGCGGCAGCAAGATCGTATTACACTCAGCTTCAAATTCCGGCCCTCTAAATTTACTTAACAGAAATTCACGAAAAGAACCTCGTCTTTCTTCCAGCGATCCCCAATTGAGTTGCCGGAGCATTTCCGTGACACTCGCGCATTGGTCGAACCTACCGGTAACAAATCTAGCTGCTCGCCTCTGAACCACCTCTATGTCTTCCTTCAAATCGACCTGCTGCGGGTCCCAAATACTTGACCAATACTCAAGACGTGGTCGTACAAGCGTTTTATACGCGGTCTCCTTTACAGGTGAAGTACATCTTCCCAAAATTCTCCCAATAAACCGAAGACGGCTGTCTGTCTTACTCACAACTGTCCTTACATGCTCGTTCCATTTCATATCGCTCTGCAATGTTACGCATAGATATTTGAACGACGCGACAGCACCAAGAAGCTCACTACTAATGCTGTATTCGAACATTATGGGATTGTTTTTTCTACTCATGCGCATCACCTTACATTTTTCTACATTGAGAGCTAGCTGCCATTCTTCGCACCAACTAGAAATTTTGTCTAAGTCAACCTGTATGCTATTACAGTCAGTTACAGACGACACCCTCCCATACACCACAGCATCATCAGCAAGCAGCCGCAAATTACAACTTACTCTGTCCATCAGATCATTTATATAGATAGAAAATAATAGCGGTCCTATCACATACCCCTGGGGCACGCCTGACGATACACTAGTCTCTGATGAACACTCGCCGTCGAGAACAACGTACTGCGTTCTATTGCTTAGGAAGTCTTCCAGCCAGTCTCAAATCTGTGAACCTATTCCATAAGCTCGTATTTTCGTTAGCAATCTGCAGTGTGGCACCGCATCGAATGCCTTTTTCAAGTCGAGAAAAACACAATCCGCCTGTTGCCCTTCGTCCATGGCTCGCGAGATGTCATGTGAGAAAAGGGCAAGCTGAGTTTCACATGAACGATGTTTCCTAAACCCCTGCTGATTCATGGAAAGAAGCTTTTCCGTTTCAAGGAAATTTACTATATTCGAACTGAGAATATGCTCCAAAATTCTACATGAAACCGATGTCAACGATATTGGCCTGTAATTGTATGGGTCAGTTCTCTTTCCTCTCTTATACACGGGAGTCACCTGCGCTTTATTCCAATCACTAGGAACTTTGTGCTGAATTAAAGATTCGCTATAAATGCAAGCTAAGTAGGGGGCCAATGCCGCAGAATAGTCTTTGTAAAACCGAACTGGTATTCCATCCGGACCAGGAGACTTTTTCGTATTTAACTCTCTCAGCTGCTTCTCTACACCGGAAATACCTATTGCTATGTCCCCCATTTCGGAATTAGTACGTTGATCAAATGATGGTATATTTGTGCGGTCCTCCTGCGTGAAGGATTTCTTAAAGGTTAAATTTAGAACTTCAGCTTTCCGTTTGCTTTCTTCTATTACTGCCCCGGAATGATCAACTAGTGACTGGACAGTGGGCTTTGACCCGCTTATCGATTTTACATAGGACCAGATTTTTTTCGGGTTCTCGGAAAGATCTTTTGCTAAGGTATGACTGTGATAGTTATTGTATGCTTCACGCATCGATCTTTTTATAGACGCACGAATCTCTACTAACTTTTGCCTGTCATCATTTGCGTGTTCTTTTTTGAATCGAGAGTGCAACAGCCTTTGTTTTCTCAGCAGCTTTCTAACATTATTATTATACCACGGTGGATCTTTTCCATCCTTAATCGTCTTTACTGGCACATATTTCTCTAACCCTTTATTAACAATGCACTTAAATTTAGTCCACAATTCCTCTACATCCATAGTTCCAGAATTAAACGATGCCCGCCGCGGTGGAGTAGCCGAGCGGTCTAACGCGTCTCGCTGCGGAACGCGCGGTTGCTCGCCGTGGAGGTTCGAGTCCTTCCTGGGGCATGGGTGTGTGTGTTTGTGCTTAGGTTAGTTTACCTAGGTTTCAGTAGTTTGTAAGCTACGGACTGATGACCACGCAGTTTGGTCCGATAGATTTACAAACATTTCATTTCAAACGATGCCCATTCATTTTCTAAGTGCGATCGTAACATTTGCTTGTCGGCTCTTCCCAACAAAAACACGCTCCTAGCCTTCTTGACTGGTTTATGAACTTTGGTCACCATAAATCATTGAAACCGGTTAATAGAAATAAATTTATTTTATTGGCGATCTAGGTTTAACAGCCTGAAGGTGTATTTTTATTAACTTTAAGTTAGGTTACCTCAAGGCATCTATGCAGTTTGTAACTGTAATACTTAACTTATTTAGTTAAACCCACAAGTGAAATTATCGCTCTTAATGACTAGACTATGGAGACCTTTTGAATTATTTAATGGTGTCTGTTATTATATGAAATACTGAAGATGTTAATATGTTTCTCGCGGAAACAGTTAAACATCCTGTGGCTGCTGCCTTACCTCGGATTAACCGTTGGTAACACTGGGTATTCATAATTAAACTTTCTCTATTTAACAGGTTATAAGGTGGGCACCAATTACCATATGAATAGCTAACTCGGTAACATTGTTCTCAAGGACATGGAGAAGAAAAATAATGCACAGTCGATTCAATTGAAACACTTTCAATGTGATGCTACAGTACATGATGCTATTACATACCGAGACTATTACTACTATAAACTTGGCTTAATATGGGGCCCATCAGCGTCCAGAAGAGTGTGATAGTGCAGGACTGCATTCGGCACAGCAGAACAACGCATATGCGTACGTGCGCTGGCTACCACTCGTTTCAGATTAGCTTATGTGTAGATGTTCCCTTGGTGAATGCTGTCCTTCAGAAATCACAGGGAGTGGAATCCTTTTGTCCCAGCTCACAGAGACACGTCAACAAGTGCGCTGTGGCTGATAAGGTGTGTGACACTTTGAATCACGAGTACTGACCACGGCGCCTGGTGGCCAGTGTGCTAACTGGACGGTGACGCTGTGACGCATGGAAATCATGTATCTAAACTCCGGACATGAATGCTACGAAGATCGGTTCTGGTATGGTAATTAGTTTCCGTATAATGTGTTAAATAGGAAAAGTTTAATTATAACCATCCATTATCATATGATTAGTGAAACGTGGTGCAAGATATGATTCAGGAGAGGGATGATGTGGAGAAACACAATGTTTGTTTCTGTTTCTTTCATGTTCCTCCCCCCAACCCGAAAAGAATTTATTACTTACTTTCACTCTCACTTTCAAAATTTTGCGTACGTGTTTCATAGTAACAGTTTATATTCATAGTAACAATTTGTACTGATCAAGGCTTTATATATGACATGCCACAACTTCAAGGATTTTCCAACGGAACTGGTCGAATTTTACGAAAATGTTATGTGAAATGAGTTTTTCGACCAATTTCTAACATAAAGGTCCTGCTGGGGTCCGTAAAGGATGATTTTGTTTTTCGTAAAAATGGTGTCTATTAAAACTTAAATCCGTAGTATTTTTGTTCCGCAATATTATTTATTTTGCTTGTTATTAGCAGCTTTGGGCTTCTTAGGCCATCGTCAGATAGCTAAATACTAAACAGATAATCCACACGTAACATTGAGGTTACATATACAAAGTTGGTTTTCCAAAGATATGTTAACTGCAAATTAATTATGTCTATGAATCGATATTACATTACAAACGTACTCCTACAAGGAAATGGAATTTATATGAACATATCTTGGGTTACAGTGGTATTAAAATATTAAATCTTTGTAATTGTATAAGAAAGCATTGTTAGCAGGTGATGGCAGAAAAAAAATGTGGGCTTGTTATGAATAAGTATCAATACAACAGAACAAGCATAACAACAACAATAATAATAATGATAATAATAAAAAGAAAAAACACAAATGGGTCCATTTGTGTTTTTTCCCTTTATTATTATTATTATTATTATTATGCGCGTTCTGTGGCATTGATTCTTATTCATAATAAACCCTCATTTTTTTTTCTATCATCACCTCCTGACAATACTTTCTTTTACTATTACAAAATTTTAATACCATTGTAGTCCAAGATATGTTCATCTAAAATCCATTTGTCCTAAGAAGCCGAAAGCTGCTAATAACAAGCAAATAAATAATATTATGGAACAAAAATACTATATATTTAAGTTTCAATATGTCTTTGTTCCCCCAAGCACCGACGGAATATTCCATAAACATGCTGGTGTCTATCGTATTCCTTGTAGTTCTGGCATGTCATATATTGGTCAGACAATCAGGACAGTGAAAGACCGGTGTATTGAACACAAGCGCCTCATACGCTTACAACAGCCGGGAAAAACTGCTGCTGCAGAACATTGTCTTGGCACCGGTCATCCTATGTAATACAACAGCACATAGATTCTGGCATGCACTTCCACCTATCGGTATGGAGTTATTAAGGAAACTGTCGTAATTAAACTAGTAAGCGACCTTATAAATAGAGAAGGATGTATTTGTTTAAAGTCGGCTTGGAATCCGCCCTTGTCTCTCGTCAGAAAAGAGAGGGACAAAATTAATGCTGCCTCACCTAACGAGTAAGTCATAATCCGTATTTCTGATGTTTACCATCTTTGGTTGTGTTCACTCTGCGGTTACTTGTACTGTGTGTGTGTGTTATCTTCCTCGTTTACCCTGCGCAAACCAAAGTATTAAATACGCTTGCGCATTGCTTCCTTGAGTGCAGTAGTGCCTTGAGAATGGCACGTGTGCTTCTGTCGAAATATCGGCGGCGGTCGACGTCACCCGGCAGCATATCCGTAAATTTTTGTGAAACTGTGTAATTTACTACGTACAGTTCTCTACAGGAGGTGCTAAAACAGCTACAACGAGCTGTAATGCATGCGCCTATGCACCGCATCATTAACTGTCTCACTGGTTCCAATATTCCATGCGATTTTCGTATCAACTGACACGCTTGCTATATGTGCTGACGTAGCAATTACGCGTTATGAACAGATGTAGCATACACGACTACAAATGACTTCATAAGCAGAAATCTAACGAATTAAGGTCCGTAAAACGAGCAGGCTGTGGTGTCGGATGCTGACGCCTTATTCGTTTCGATGTCGGAACGAGTCAGACAGTCAATGATGAGGTGCACTGACGCCTGCATTACAGTTCGTGGCAGGCATTTCATTTTGAGCATTTACTGTAAAGAACTGTACATAATACACTGTACCAACATAACTAACACACTTGCATAGTAGTCTGTGTCATGTACACCACAACAAATGCCTTTAAGACGGTAGCGAAAGCAACTAAACCATACGAATACTGGGCATGTTCTAAGATCATGTATCGAATCCCCGAACTTTCCCACATATTTAGTTAAACAATGTGTACAGTTTGATAAGCACTCGTTGAAGAACCAGGTTTTCTGAGTCACAGATTGTTTATTAGATTTATTTTTAATTATATGTTGTTTGTTGTTGTTGTCATAAGTCCGGGGACTGGATTGATGCAGCTCTCCACCCTACTCTATCCTGCGCAAGCCTGTTCATCTCCTCATAAGAATGGAAACCGACACCCAAACAATAATAATAAATAAATCATAATAAATGGTGTGGCATGGAACTAATTTCATAATGAACAAACTGTCACTTATCGAGGCCACAAATCAAGTATTCAAATGTTTGTAAATCTTTGGGACTTAATTAATGTAGTAATCAGTCCCTAGGCTTACGAACTATATCAAATAACTTCGGGACAACAAACACGCCTATGCTCGAAGGAGGACTCGAACCTCTGACGGTGATCAACTGCATGCTCCGCAGCAAGGTGCCTTTGACGTCTCAGGCATTCCACCGAGGCGAAGTAGTGCACCTGTATATAGACGGGCATGCGCATCAACTTCTGCTGTAGCAGCAGCTTCCGCCGCCATTTTCGTTCTCAGCGGCGACAGCGTGAGCTTCTCATAGACGGAATTCTTTGTTGTTACTGCTCTGAAATATATCAAGAAGTAAATAAAGATTTGATTTAAAAAGTATTCTATTCATTGTTAATTATTTTAATACAGGCCATTAAAATTGTTACACCAACTAGAAAGCCAGATGATAAATGGGTATTCATTGCGCGAATAGTTTATACCAGAATAGACATTGATTACATTTTCACGCAATTTGGGTTTATAGATCCTGAGATATCAGTACCCAGAACAACCACCTCTGGTCGTAATAATGGCCTTGATACGCCTGGGCATTGAGTTAAATAGAACTTGGATGGCGTATACAGGTACAGATGCCCATGTAGCTTCAACACGATACCATAGTTCAGAGTAGTGACTGGCGTATTGTGACGAGGCAGGTTGTTCGGCCGCCATTGACCAGACTTTTCCAAAGAGAACATGCTGGCCAGGGCAGCGGTTGAACATTGTCCGTATCCAGAAAGGCCCGTACAGGACCTCCAACATGCGATCGTGCACTATCCTGCTGAAATGTAGGTTTTCGCAGGGTTCTAATCGAGGGTAGAGCCACGGATCGTGACACATCTGAAATGCAACGGCCACTGTTGATGCGAACAAGAGGTGACCGAGACGTGTAACCATGGCACCCCATACCATCACGTCGGGTGATACACCCGTATGGCTATGACGAATACATGCTTCCAATGTGAGTTCACTGCGATGTAGGCAAACACGGATGCGACCATCACGATGCTATAAACAGAACCTGGATTCATCCGAAAAAATGATGTTCTGCCATTCTTGCGTCCAGGTTCGTCGTTGCGTACACCATCGCAGGCGCTCCTGTCTGTGATGCAGCGTCAAGGGTAACCACAGCCATGGTCTCCGATCTGATAGTCCCTGCTGCTGCAATCGTTGCCGAACTGTTCGTGCAGATGGTTGTTATCTGTCAACCGTCCCCATCTGTTGACTCAGGGGTCGAGACTTGGCTGCACGATCCGTTACAGCCATGGGGATAAGATGCCTGTTATCTTGACTGCTAGTGATACGAGGCCCTTGGAATGCAGCGTGTTGCTCTCCTGAATCCACCGATTCAATATTCTGCTAACAGTCATTTCTATCGTGACCAATGCGAGCGGCAAAGTTGCGATACGATAAACCGCAATCGCGACAGGCTACAATTCGACCTTTATAAAAGTCGGAAACGTGAAGGTACGCATTTCTCCTCCTTACACGAGGCATCATAACAGCGCCTCACCAGGCGGTGAGTTGTAAATTGTCCCTACTATATTATTAATTCCAAGCTGGGCTTCCCATTATTATATAAACTACAACATAGCTATGACGTAGGCTCACAGATGTTCGGGCATTTTAACATCGCAGTAGTTCGAACAAGCCGTATGAACCATTGTTATTAATATAAACAGTATGACTCAAAAAAATGTTCATATGTTTGTCAAGTTTAAGAAACTTAACTGCGGGGTCATCAGACCCTAAACATACAAACTACCTATGAACTACCTTATACTAAAGACAGCCGTGCCCGAGGCGGATTCGAACCCCCGACGGGTAACTGCCTCGCGCATCATAGCATAGCGCATTAATGCGCTCTGCCAATCCGCCGCGGCTGACTTTTAAAAGTAATTGTGTAAACGAAAGTCTGTAACCAAATTTTTTGCGTCGGGCTCTTCCCTAAAAAAACAAGTGTTGAAACATGTCGTTTACAATGTGTCGGAATCGTGCGTAATTGCAAATGATTTAATCCACTTCGCATAGTTATTAAGTCCTTATTGGTGTCTATTATACACGATGACAGTTTATTATCTGTACTTTACGGCTTTCAGGGCCCACGGAGAAACAAAACTATTTTCTGAACAATTCGAAGCTGCACAGCCACCATGATGAAAAGCATACTGATTGCCGTATGTCGCCGTCTTGCCTTTAACGCGAAGAAACAAAAATGGCGGATGCGCATGCCCGCCTATATTCAGGTGCCGTACGGCGAAGTCATACGTAACCCAACAAAAGCCCTATGAGGCACTCACCGCTGTCATAGGTACCTGCGCTTGTGAACACGGGTGTGCATCCTGTGGTTATTCGAACCTGGAAACGGTCAGAAATGCCGTTTCCTTCAGTCATTTCCGTCCACATTCCGATACCCCTGCTTGAGTGCACGCGATTTGTCGTCGGCAACAGGTATGTCCATTCTGTGAATGGGCGCCTCTTTCTGACTGTGATGCTTTCTGCATCAGGTCAGGCCGTTAGCCCGACAGAGTGGTCTTCACCTCGAGTAAGCTACCGGGCTAATGGAAAGTAATCAGTGCTTAATACTTACAGACTTCCATGCCCGTAATATTACGTTTCTGTGGGCGATGCGAACAATGCCGCGATTGGAATACCACGTTCGCTGCTTCTTGCTGACAGCTGCCACGCTCCTAATATTATTTGCAGCTGTCCTCAATCAACTTCTCGCTCTTTCGAGTACAATTACTGATCTTGAAGTTCTCAGAAGATAGACAATCACTTGTAGTGCATATTTCTACCACTACGACGTGCCCCAAAAGTCTTTTGACTTCGCAAAATGTAGTTTTGTAAGGGAAAAAAAAAAAAAAAAAAAAAAAAAAAAAAAAAAAAAAAAAAAACGTTCAAATGGTCGTAAACCTATTGGACAAAACTGATATGGCCATTAGTCCCTAGACTTACAAACTACTTAAATTAACTTACGCGAACGACAATACACACACACACACACACACACACACACACACACACTCGTGCCAGGTGGAGGATTCTAACCTCCGGCGGAACGGCCGTGCATAGCATAGCATAGCATAGTCAAAGCGGCTATTCTGCATGGCTTTTGTAGGCAACCCTGGTTCCAATCTAATATATAAAAATTACTGTTTGCTTCTTTGTCTTTTTGTTCTTATTTAATACACGGCCATGCCGTACATACGATTGCGATAAAACTGTGTCAACTCATTGCTTGCATCCTAAAATTAACTTCGTATGGTGCATGGCGGAGAGTGGTTTGCAATTAGTTAATTCGTTTCTTACGCCCTGCCGCTGAAGTGGTTGGGCGGATGTGAATGGAATTTGGAACATAGGTAGCCCATACTCTGGTTAATACATGGACTACCTTTCGTAAGCCACCGCGTGTTGTGTGGTGGAGGATGCATTATAATGCGTTAATAAGTTTGTTTCTCTTCACGCTGAAACGGTTGGTCGGATTTGAATGAAATTTTCAATGCAGATAACTTATACCCTGAATTAACGCATGATATACTTTTAGGAAGTCTTTGTATGGTGCATGACGGATCGTGCCTTACAGCTGGTTAACATGTTTCTTACTCTTCCCGATGAAACGGCTCGTCCGAATTGAATGAAATGACGAATGAAGATAACTTATACCCCGAATTAATACGAGTACATTGACTACCTTTCGTAAGCCTCCGTAGATGCAAGGCGGAGGATACGTTACGATAATATTTAAATTGTTGGACTGGTCACCATGAAAATCAGCAGATAAATGTATGTTTTCTTGGAGGAGATTTTTGTAAAGCGCAAGCCAGTGAATTTAACATGGCAGAGTGTACCTTGTTACTTTGACTCCGTTTTCCAGTCGCCATGAAACTTGGCGCATATACGTATGTTTTCATATATAGTAGGTGGTGGAGGAGACGAAGAAAAAGACGAGGGAGGAGACAAACACAGAGAGAGAGAGAGGAGAGAGAGAGAGAGAGAGAGAGAGAGAGAGGTGATTGGGGAGGAAGATGTGTACAGAGACAGAGAAGGAAAGAGTAGCTGAACAAAGAAAGTGAAGAGGAGATTGACTAAGTTAAGATTAGCATGTGTAAATGCTGAAAAATATTGTGAAAGGAACTTAAGTGTAATTTAAGAGTAAATAAGTATATTTAGACCATATCCTTTGAAATATGAGATGAAGGCACAACCAAAACCATTGGCTGAGACGCAGAGAAACGGGTTAGCGTCTTAGCTGAACACAAACACAGCCCTCAGCCATGAGGTTGCATCTTTCTTGTGCGATTTCTGTGCAGCTTCGACGTAATTGTAAAAAATTGGTACATTGCTGCGTGTACCACTGAATAAACGTCACTGGTGTCTGCAAGGGAATGGTTCAATGAACGACTGATATGGACAACTAGATTGGACCACTTGTTTTTCCGACGAAGCCGCGTGGTTACCTACAACACTGAGCTGATATAAGGCGGTAGCAGGGATAATGTCTCGTTCCACTACAAGTGATTTACGGAAATCACAATCATGAATTGGGTTGGCAATTTTTTATTCTTTATTGTACTTTAATGCCCCGTGGGGCAGGCTGGCAGCAGACTCGTATAGATCTTGCACAGTTAATGGCGACGACAACAGAGAGCCAATAAGGAACATGGCAACACAGTGTTCTGCAAATGCGGTGGTTGCTGAAGTCTTAAAATCAAGCTCACCACTTGACACTTAACACTTTAGCACGGTGAACTGTTAAAAACACGATTAAAAAGAAAAGCACTGAGGCCCCGCAGAGGGAGAGGGGAATGAAGAGGGGCGGGGAGGGAGGAAAGGGGTGGGGAGGGGGAGCGGGGAAGGAAAACATAAAAACTCCGAGGAAGTGGGAAGGGTGATACAAGCTGGGGAAGGAAGGGAGGTGGTAGTGGGAGTGGAGGGGACCACGCAGTATATGGGGAGGGGAGGGATTAGGGCTGATGGGTAAATATCAGGAGAGGGTGGTCGCGGAAGTTACTCTAGGAGAGGATGTGGAAAGTATGAACGTGTAAGGAGGGATATGCTGGTACTGACGTGGCAGAGGCTCGAGGTTCAGCAGGAGGGGATAGACAACAGGGTGACGGGATTCAATTTTGCACGAGGTGTAGAGGATATGGATATGTTCGAGGAACTTTAGAAGATGAGGGAAGGGAATGAGATCATCAAGGATCCGTGTGGGGGAAGGGAGGTGGATGCGGTAAGTGAGGGAGAGGGCATGGCGTTTTAGGATGTGGAGGGATTTATAATAGGTGGGGGAGGTGGATATCCAAGTGGGATGGAAACTGCAAAGGACAGGGCGCATCAAGGAACGATAGGTGTATAGGAATGAGGAGCGGTTAAGTCCCCACGTCCGGCCAGATAGGAGCTTGAGGAGGTTTAGATGGGAGAGGACTTTTTGATGAACTGTTTGAAGGTGAGAGATCTAAGAAAGGAAGAGATCAAGGGTGAAGCCAAGATATTTGAGAGTGGAGGTTTCGGGGATGGAACGGTCATGGTGTGTGAGGTACAGGTCGCGGTGACGGAAGGATCGGGCGGTACGAACTATAACGATGGCCTGGGATTTGGTGGGGTTGAGGGAGAGAAGCCACTGGTTACACGAAGTGGAAAATTGGGAGAAGTGAGACTAGAAGGTGCTGAGAATATGCAAGGGAGGGGGCGACGGTTCGGAAGGCGGTGTCGTCAGTATACTGAAAGACATGGACGGGAGCCTGGGGTTATGGCATGTCAGCCGTGAAAATGAGGTGGGAGGAGGGGGGAGAGAAAGGGCAGACTCCTGGGGAACCCTGGTAGAGGGGTAGAACAAGTGGGAGTTGGAGTTGTTGACAGTGACATAGGATGGGCGGTAAGAAAGAAAGGAAGCGATGAAAGGAACGTAATTAATAGGAAGGGTGTAGGTTTGAAGTTTGAATAGGAGGCTGGAATGCCATACACGATCGAAGGCCTTCTCTATGTCGAGGCAGACAAAGATGGTGGCGCGACAGGAACTTTGCTTGATGGAAACGAGGTGGGTGAGTCGGAGGAGTAGGTCATCGACAGAGGAGGGTTAGAAGCCACACTGGGAGAGGGGCAGCAGTTAGTGTTGACGGAGACGCTGATGAATGCAGCGAGAGAGGATGGTATCCAACACCTTACTGAACACCGAGGGCCGGCCGCGGTGGCCGAGGGGACTGAGCCACGTCAGTCACGGCCTGCACGGCCACTACGGTCGGGGGTTCGAATCCCCCCCTCGGGCATTGATATTTGTGCCGTCCTTAGTGTTAGCTAGTTCATAAGTAGTTTGTAAGTTTAGGGACTGATGACCCCATAGTTGAGTCCCATTAGCTCTACAAACATTTGAACATCGAGGTAAGGCTGATAGGGCGATAGGAAGAGGCATCTAAAGGAGGCTTGCCAAGTTTGGGAAACATGCGCATACATGAGGTTTTCCACAGGGCGGGGAAGAAGACAGTGGAGAGGGCAGTATGTAAGCTGTCGGAGCAGTTATGATGGTACGTGTAGGTCAAGCGGGGTAGACTGGGGGCGGTGTTGCGCTTTGTGTGCAGTGTAAGTTGGAAGTCAAGGGCGGTAATAGGCGTATTAAGTTCCGATGGAAGGATGTGGTCCAAGTACTGGAAGCCAGGGGCGAGCGGGGGAGATAAGGTATCGCAGAGCTCGTGGACATCGGGGAAAAAGAAAAAGTTAAATCTGGGTTCGTCATGAACGGAAATAACATCGGAAAGGTGGATGGCGAAGTGTTCAGCCTTACTGGCATTGTCTGGAGAATGATGGTCATTCTGGAGGAGAGGCTAGGTGGGGGTAGAGCGACTGCCAGTAAGGTGGTGGAAGGCTAGCCAGTACTCGGAGGAATTTATGGGGACTGAAGGATTGAGACTGATGCATGTCTGTCGCCAGCACAGGCGTTTTTTTTGTTTTTTTTTTTTTTTTTTTTTTTGTTTTTTTTTTTGTTCGCGCGGCCAAGGCGTTTCTAATATGTCGATGGATTTACCGGTTGCGTTGACGTGTATCCCGGTCACAGGTCCACAAGAAGGAGCGATAAAGGCGGTGGGAGACATGGAGGAGGACGGCCTGTGTAGGGAGGCTGGCAAATGATGAGGTTAGTTAATATAGATAGAGGGGTTCAGGGAGTGTGTAGAGAGTAATTAATGGCGAGCAGAAGGTAATGAGGGACGAAGGACAGGGTCATCCGCGGTTCGGATGGCGCGCTGCCGCGGCTCCCAGAGGCAGGCCTGGCGAGGCCAACTCGGGGCGTCGGCCGGGCGGCCGCAGGTGCCCGGCGCGGCGTCACGTCACGTCACGTCTCGCACCCCGACGGCCGTAACGACCGGCGCCGTCAGCCCGGCGCGCTAACTCCACTAATTTCCGTCAGGGGCGCTGCGCTCGTTGCGAGCTGTCATAATACCTCACGCCGCCTTTCCACCCCTCGGGGTGGCGCCGCCTCCCGCGAAAACGCCCGTCCGTGTTCCGCTTCCCTGCTGCCGCTGCCGCGGCCTGGCACGTCACTGGAGGTCAAATAAACGTCTGTTTGTTTGCGTGAACAAAGCGCGTCGCGCGGCAACGTGACGAGAAAGCGACGAGTACGCTATTCAAGGGTACAAACGCGTTTTATATTGGACTTACGATATCAGGTGATGAACCTAAAAAACGATAATGTACAGAATCAGGTCATTGTCAAGCGTAATAGAGTCATCGTCAAGAGGGAGGGAAAATCACATTTTAAGTGAAGGTTTTTGGTTTTCAGCACCTGTCTGCGTTAGAATTTGTTTTCTTTTATTTCATATTTCGTTTTATATACAGGGTGTCCCAGCATCTTGCCCACCGAAAATATCTCTGAAACAATAACAGCTATTGGAAAACGACGAGACTCAGGCGAGAACCCCAAGTCGTTTTCCAATAGCTTTCATTGTTCCATAGATATTATGGGTGGACAAGATAGCTGGGACACCCTGTATTTGTATCGGGTGATCAAAGAGTCAGTATAAATTTGAACAACTTAATAAACCACGGATTAATGTAGATAGAGAGGTAAAAATTGACACACATGCTTGGAAAGACATCGGGTTTTATTAGAACAAAAAAAAAAAAAAAAAAAAAAAAAAATTGCCAGACGAGTGAAAGATCTCTTGTGCGCGGCGTTCGGTGATGATCGCGTGCTCAGCCGCCACTTTCGTCATACTTGGTCTCCCAAGTCCACAGACCTCAGGCCGTGCGATTATTAGCTTTTGGGTTACCTGAAGTCGCAAGTGTATCGTGATCGACCGAATTCTCTAGGGATGCTGAAAGACAACATCCGACGCCAATGCCTCACCATAACTCCGGACATGCTTTACAGTGCTGTTCACAACATTATTCCTCGACTACAGGTGTTATTGAGGAATGATGGTGAACATATTGAGCATATCCAGTAATGAACATCATCTTTGCTTTGTCTTAATTTGTTATTCTAATTATTGCTTTTCTGTTCAGATAAAATGCCATCTGTCGGACATTTTTTGAATTTTTGAATTTTTTATTTTATTTATTTTTGTTCTAATAAAACCCCATGTCATTCCAAGCATGTGTCTCAATTTTTAACTCTTTATCTACATTATTCCGTGATTTATTAAGTTTTCAAATCAATACTGACTTTTAGATCACCCTCGGTCCATATTCGCTACTATCAAGTTCTCTTATGGCTGGTCTTCGTGATAGCTAACGACGCACGCGTCGAAGAACTGGCTGTTCCGTTTTAAGGGAATAATATTTTCAGCTAGTGTCCTAAAGAATTTCATACGTGAAATGACACGGTTTCACCCTACATTAACGTTTCTTTACCGAATCATAGGTAACCCTACTGAAGAAGCAGCAGTATTCAAGTTGTCACCCAGTCATACTTAACCCTTTTATTTTCCAGTGTTGTTCCTGGACGACAACGTGTTAAAAGTTGTTTTATTCCGTATTTTGTGCATCAATCCCTAAATTTGCTTTTTATGAACAACATGCTTCTAGTACGACATTTTGCCGCTTGGTACGGTGTGTAGCCACTTGTGAGGCATTAATCTGTCCATGTTGGAGGTTTTTTTTTGCATTTCCGTCTGTACATCGCTGAGAATATGTGCGTGAGTGCGGTTCCTTTTATTTTATTCCAGCAGTGAACTGCCTTGTCTTTGATGCTATGGCGAAGATTATGTTACCATTATTGATCTGCCAGTGTTAACTATCAACAAAATAACGTCCAAGCAATAAAATACCTCGATACAAACGTGTGTGTTGTGCATTAAGTACATGACATAAAAAATCAATAGTGCGACCAATAATTTTAAAATACGTATATTGATGTTTACTTCACTCTACTAATAAAGAAAACAATGAATTTTAATTTTTCCAAAGCTGATTTTATGATGTGTGTGAAAGGATCAAGCGTATCACAGTTACACGGACCATATTCGCTATTGTCAGGTTTTGCTATGTCTGGTCTTTGTGGTTCCTAACGACGCAGGCGTTACAGCTGTTGTCCTAAATAAGTGAGAGAAGTGTCGTTTCTGTTAGTCTGCTTTACTTTATTCCTATGAAAGGTTTTCAGGCGTGTGATGACACAGTTTCAGCTCACATGTTTTAATGTTGATTTACCGGATCATTAATGACCGGACTGAAGCAGCAGCAGCATTCAAATTGTTACCCAGTCATACTTAAGTAGGTTTTCCAGTTTTAGTGCATATACATTAAATAATAGGCAAATGACAGGCTGACTCGTTAAATTCGATTTGGTTTCCCATTGATACTGCGTGTTACATTACCCATTTCCACTGATTTTCCCTTAATTTATTTACCCAGGAACATAAAATATCTCAAAATTACGAAAAGATTCGTTGTTGGAAACAGTTTTAGTCAACAGATTGCTCACTAATGGAGGAAGGAAGAAGGAAGGAAACTTCCTGGAAGATTAAAATTGTGTGCTGCAACCGGAAATCAAACCTATGACCTTTGCCTTTCGCGGGCAAGCGCTCTACCAGCTGAGCTATCCCGGCACGCTTCACGCTCCGTCCTAAAGCTTTATTTTCGGCACTACCTCGCCTCCAACTTTCCAAATTTCACAGAAGGTCTCCTGCGAACCTAGCAGGACTAGCATTTCTTGAAGAGCGGATATTGCGGAAAAATTACTTAGTCATAACTTAGATTGCAGAATGATTTTTTAACTTTGCAGCGGAGTGTGCGCTGATATGTAACTTCCTTGCAGACTGAAACTGTTTGTCGGAACCGAGATTCGAATCCGGGATTTTTAGCTTTCGCGGGCATGCGCTCTACCAACTGGAAACATGTGGCTAAGCCATGTCTCCATCGTATCCTTTTTTCCAGAAGTGCAAGTCCTGCTAGATTCGCAGGAGAACTTTTGTTAAGTTTGGAAAGTATGAGGCGGAATTAAAGCTGTGGAATTAAAGCTGTGAGGACATGACGTGAAGCGTATCTGAATAGTTCAGACATCCCGGACGGTGGTGGAATTCAGACGTGGCTGTTGATCGACCTCCATGAGTACAGGTCTGTGCTGCCGAAGTCCCTTACTGAACATCGACGACTTTCTACGCCCTATTTCTTTGCCATTAGTAGTAAGCCACCTACGTTTCAAAGTTCAACATTATAACGTCAACACACACGTGACGAAAGAATGTACTGATTGTCTTTGTTTTGCCAAACTCCGTCAATTACAGGGATAAGAGTTTGTCATTGTGGTCTTCCGTCTGCAGACTGGTTTGATGCAGCTCTCCAAGCTACCCAGTCCTGTACAAGCCTCTTCGTATGAGAATACGAACGGCAACCTTCATTCTTTTGAATCTGCTTACTGTATTCGTCCCTCGGTCTCCCTCTACGATTGTTACCCCACACACTTCCTACTACTGCTAAGCTGCCGATTCCTTGGTGTCTCGGAATGTGTCCCACCAACCTGTTCCTTCTCTTAGGATATGCCAGAAATTCCTTTTCTCCCCGATTCTGTTGAGCTCTTCCTCATTAGTTACAAGATCTACCCATTTAATCTTCATCATTCCTTTACAACACCACATTTCGAAAGCTTCTATCATCTTTTTGGCTGACCTTATCGTCCACTTTTCACTACCATACCATACTACACTGCAGAGAAATGCTTTCTGAAAGGACTTCCCACCATTTAAACTAATATAAGATGTCAAAAAATTTCTCTTCTTCAGAAACGTTTTTCTTCCATTGCCATTCTCCATATTACATTTTCTTTATCTCGCAATCAGAAGTTATCTTTCTCCCCAAATAACAAAATTCACCTACTACTCTTATCGTCTCATTACCCAATCTAATTCCTTCAGCATCGCCTGATTTTCTGACACTGCGTTTCATTGCTCTTGTTTTACTCTTGTTTTTGTTCATCTTATATCTTCCAATAAAGACACTTTCCGTTCTGTTTAATTGCACTTCTAGATCTTTCGTTGCTCTCCGTCAGAATTACTACATCATCGGCAAACCACAAAATTTTTGTTTCGTCTCCCTGAACTTTAATCCCCTCTCCAAATTTGTCCTTGCATTCCTTACAGCATGTTCAGTGTACAGATTGAACAACAATGAGGAAAGTCTATAACCCTGTGTTACTCGCTAGCCAGCCACCGGGACCCTTTCATGCCCTTCGACTATAATAATTTTGTCTGTATTTTGTACAAGTAGAACCTAACTTTCGCTCCCCATATTTTACCCCTGCTACCTTAACAATTTGAAAGAGTTTATTCCAGTCAACATTGTCAAAAGCTTTCTCCACGTCTACAATGCTAAAGACGTAGGTTTTCCTTTCCTTAACCTATTTTCTAAGATAAGTCGTAAAGTTTGTATTGCCTCGGGTGTTCCTCCATATCTCCTAAATCCAAACAGATCTTCCCCAAGGCCGGATTCCACCAGTTTTTCCCATTCGCCTTTAAGATAAGAGGTATCTCTTTAATTAGCGTAGCAGGAAAAATCTTTTTAGTCATTGTTGGAAGGAGAATGCAAATATTAGACGAAGTTAAGTAGGATGAAATCTTTGTGGGTTTCAGTTTCTTTAGAGGCTGTCATGACTCGTTTTTTAGCTTATGACATGTAACGAGGAAATGCTATAAGTGAAACCGGGAACTGTATGTGAATTTCACAGATCTATAAAAGGCTCAAGATCGTGTGCCTATCAGAAAGCTATTGTCAGCTCCACAAGATTATAGAATAGGAGGCAAACATCTGCAAGCAATTAAAGGTCTTTATGTAGATGGTCAGGCAGCAGTTGGACTTGGCGGTAAATTGAGTTTTCAGGGTAATTTCGGGGATATGAGAAGGCTGCAACCTGTCACCACTGTTGTTAATTTTTTATGGATCACATGTTGAAAACAAATAGACTGGCAGAGTGAAATTAAAATAGGTGGAAACAAAATAAGGAGTCTCGTATATGCGGACGACTCTACTTAGTGGTCATACTCAAAAGCTGTATCAGATATTGGATAGTTATGCTATGCAGATTAGAATCACCAAATCAAAAGTAATGTCTGTGGGAAAGAGATTTAAACAGGTTGAGTGCCAAATAGGAGGAACAATGAACTGTTGGACAGTTTCAAGTACTTGGGACGTATTTATCGGATGATGTTGTTGTTTGTTAAGCTTAAGGGACTTAACTACGGGCTCATCAGTCCCTAAACTTACAAACTACTTATGAACTACCTACAACTAAGGACGGCACAAATATCCATGCCCGAGGGGGGATTCGAACCCCCGACCGTAGTGGCCGTGCAGACCGTGACTGAAGTGCCTCAGTCCCCTCGGCCACCGCGGCCGGCTCGGATGATGGAAACGTAGTGTAACAACTAGAATGTAGGTGTAGCAATACTAATGCAGTAAGCACTCAGTTACTCACTTTTGTAAGAAGGAAGTCAGTACCAAGACTAAGTTAACAGTACCCCGTTTAATCTTTCGAGCAATTTTGTTCTATGAGAGTGTGAGCTGTGTGGATACAGATCGAGGTCATAGATATGAAAGTAGCAAGAATGATTGCAGGTACTAAATGTTGGGAAGAGTGGTAGGAGGTGTCTACGATAAGGAAGTCAAAGAAAACCGGGAGTAATCATCATAGGACAAGCAATTAGAGCGAACAGGCTGAGTTGGTAGGTCAAACGTGCATGAGAGAAGCAAGGTTACCCAAGAGACTCATGGGTTCAATAGTAGAGGGTCGAGGAGGAGTCGAGGTAGACCCTGGAGAAAGTACATGGATTCGGTCAGAAAAGAATTTTATGTACCAGACTTAACATCAAACGAGGCATCAGTGTTACTATTAAATAGGGGATCATGGAGGCATGTTACAAGAGGGACTATGATCCAGACTGAAAGATGAAAGGCATAAGCAGTGTTTAATGATGATGTCAAACTCTACCTCAGTGAGCAAGGTCACCGGATCTCTCCACAACTGAGAATATTTCAACTCAGAATTCCACCGAACTAAAATTTTAGTTGGCAGAACTGTGCCACTGTGTCTCTCTGGACTACATTCAGTAACAAATAAATGTTAATTGGTATAACTCCCAGACTTGAGGCAATGCCTCTAAGACTGGCCCAATTTGTGAGCCTATTTCTCTGCAAAAAGTCACGCATTAAATTATGTTCATTTGTTCGTCTTTACGGGTACAATATCTATAGATTTCTGTCCAATATCGATAGTTATTTCGTGATTCCACTTTTTATTGTTATTGTATTTTTTCTTAAAGTGTAGCATTATTTTTATTCAGATACTTTTCGTTTACTACCGATGACGCAGAACAAGATGTATTGCCAACCTTAAAATTTCATTCAGATGTAAGATTTAATTATCAAAGTAAAAAAGGTATCAGATTTCTGTCATTGAACGTCATCATCATAACTTTTTCCGAGCTACCAAGACAACACCTTAAATTCTATTCGTGGCAATACAATCTCTAATACCAATAATATAAAATTTAAGCCAGCTCGTTGAGTTCCGGTATCTACATTGTTCAAGTACCGATGCATGCTACATTTACAAACGAACAGTGATTTGTGCATCGCCAGAATATTGGTATTGAGCATCCACGTTAGAGTGTTACATTACATAGCTTCAAAGTGGCATATAAATTAAGGGGGATCAGACTTTATAGCTTTTCCTTTCACGCGATATCTCGTTAACAGGGGCATACACAGCTACTGGACAAATAAACAGTAAATATACGTGTCCCGAAACAATTTGACGCTGGGACAGAATAATCGAACCTGTAGCCATAAGTACAAAACAGAGCGCCAACGTAACTTATAACTCACCTTCATTTTACCAGAACAGTCCTCATCCCCCAATATTTGTGCCAGAATCTTCGGTAACTGCCTTTATCCATAGTGTTCACACAAAATGAATTTGATTCTTTTATCTACGATGGAATAAAAGGCGACAAATCCAGCACTGAAATTAATGTTGAGAGAGGATTTATAATTACTTTCATACTTCCAGTATTCATCTTACCGTCACAGTTAAGGAACGAGGTCAAACATTAAGGAGGAAATAAAATGTAATGTAGATATCGGTTTGATTTATTATACGTTGCAGCAGAAGGTGGAAATAACGTTCTGGTAACACTGTTTAATGCAGTGGGACAATGGAACGTGTCCCAATTAGCGTAATAGCAATTTGCTATAACGTGTTTTAATTACTGTTGTTTTGGCAACGTCACCTGACTGCCACAATTAAACGCGGTTTGTTCATTTAAAACCATCGCTAATACCGCCTGGAATTGTTTCTGTGTTCACACCTTTCATAGATCGTTTTACGTTGTGTTTATACATTATCTGCAAGAATACAGCAGACTACTCCAGTCAGTTATAACTTCGGCATATTCATTTTCATATGCAATAAGTGAACCAGTTGTGGGCTTCAGATGTTTTGACTCTGAGCAGGAGAATGAGTATTTTTAGTAACAACTTATGATTACTTTTTATCTTTGTACTTTTAAAAACCTAGGAGTAGCCATGGCTTTTTGAAATCGAATTATCTACGGAGTCGCATATCATATCGCCGACCGAGGATGTGCAATAAACGCATGAGACTTCCTTTCAGAAAGACAGCGGTTCAAATCTGCCTCCAGACATCGTCAGTTACGTGTTCTGTGATTTTCCTAAATGCTTGGATAGTTCCTTTGGACGGTCATGGCCGACTTCCTTCCCCATTACTGATAAAAGCAACCAGAGTCTATAATCCGTCTCAGATGACAACCATGTCTACGGAAAGTTAACACTCTTGGTCCACAACTCAGGAACACATATTTTCAATCATTTACCAACAACAATAAAAAATTTAGCTACAAATAAAGATCGGTTTAAGAGGAGCCTAAAAGACTTTCTAGTGGCCAACTCCTTCTACTCCACTGACGAATTCTTAAATAGAACAAAAATGCACGTATAAAAACATAATTTAAAAAAGGGATCTATGGAACGAACAATGAATCTAATCTCCTTCCTTTATTGGTTTAGTTCGGGCTGGGAGTAAGACGGATGGAATACGAATGTATGAAGCGACTGCAAGTTCAGGCAACTCCATGACAGCCGAAGAATACGTTCCAAAATCATTGAGTCCGGAGACTGAGAATTATTTTAAGCCTATTCCAAGAAAAAGTTTTTCATTGGTCTAGAAAAAATCTGATAGTTTACCTTAATTGTTTTTATTTCCTTATTATTCTTCTCGTTCCTGGAGGGAGAGAGAGAAAGGGAGAGTGAATTCATCAGAGTGCCTGCAGTCTTTTCAGTTATAACTTTAGGTTTATTATTTTGTCCTACAGGTGTAGAAATAGCCTCTACAATCTCACCCGAGATTGATTGTAACCAATAAAGCTGATAATTATTTTCCTAGGTTGCCTTTCTTGGATATCTGATAAGAGATAAATAATGTTGCTTGCTTGCCCCTGAGTACAGTGTATTGCGTTTTCTATTTGGAGCTGTACGCCTGGATGGTTGCCTTAATTGATCCAGGGTTGTCGGAACGTTCCTGGATGCGTCAGTAGAGGCAGTTACAGAACATTCAATTAAATTACAGAAAGGTTTTCTCATTTTACAACTCATGCGGAGTCGCAGTCATTCGTTATGTACTGGAGGGTCAAACATTGATGCACCAGTGCTACTTCGTTCCTTAGGCCCGATCTCACAGAAGATGGAGTGTTCGGTCCATCCCATTGCCCAACGCCATGTAATACTCAAGTAAACAGTTGAGACAGCATAATGTCGTAATGTATCACAGACAAATTACAATTGGAACCAGTATCTGTATCAAATACGTTACCATAATTATGTATGTTGTGTATGATATCTTGTTATTTCTGTTTAATGCTGCAATGGTCTTGTGATCGCTCATTAGATTAGATTGTTCTATGGATCATAAATATGACTTTACTCAATGATGTGGAACGTGTCAGTTTTTATAAAATGTATCTATACATGACACTCAATAAATTTTTTTATTTTTTATTATTTTTATTTTAAGGATTTTTTATTTATTATTATTATTTTTTAAACGAACTTACGAAGATTTATCTAAAAATTCATTTAAAGTGTAGAAGAACTTTCCATTCAGAAATACTTTTAATTTCAATTCAAATACTAGTTGGCTATCTGTCAGACTTTTGATGCTACTTGGTAAGTGACCAAAGACTTTTGTGGCAGTATGATTCACCCTTTCTGTGCCAAAGTCAGATTTAACCTTGAATAGTCAATATCACTCTTTCTCCTACTGTTGTAGCTTTGCTCACTGGTATTAGTTTTGAATTGAGTCGGATTGTTAATAACAAATTTATATATGTAATATATATATATAATTTGAAGTTACATTAAAGGAAGCTGCTTGTATACATAGTGTTACATATTGTAACGTTTCTGCTATGTTGCACACTCCTAAAAATCAGTTGCCAACATAGAAACACGAAATATCTGACACCTAAAATAAAACTTCATTACCGTACATGTAAAATATCACATTTTGCCTTCTGTTTGAAATTCTATTAACACTATTAGTAAAACGCTTTTAAGAAATAGTACGTTGATTTAAATATAACTTTGGCTGACCTTTTACGTAATTTCAGTTTTTAATACTTTCGTAAATAATAGCTGCAAACACTAAAAATGCACGACACTTAGTTTCGGAAATTGCTGAACCTATATTGATACTAATTTGTATAAAAACAACAATACTACATGTTATAACTATTGCACAAAATGATTTCATATATATCTTTTGTTTAAATAAATTAGGGCAGACCATGTTTTATATACCACTAGATCCTAAATTAAATACTGATAATTTTTCATGCACTAAAATTAATAATCCGTTTGGTACTAAGAAACTATCTTCGAAATTAACAAAACTACGACAACCATACACAAATCCGTATTAATAAAAAATTTGACCGCAAACTGAAACACATTAAAATTCCATGTCACAATAATAGTACGCCTACACAATATTGGCAAAACAAATATGTGTGCACTTCGAAAACACAAATAATGTAAATAATTTGAGCACAGTAAACACTAGTCAAAAGGATGACTTTAAATTTGTGTACCACATTAAATACAAATTTCATGAAACATGTACATACATTGAGATAAATAGTCAAAGCTTAAATGTAATGTTTTAATTTCTGTATTTTGGCATATTTAATGTAAAAGAATATTGTTTAATTGTGAATTGCAAAACTTTGTCATCAACCTTATTACGCAGTTACGTAGAAAGATGTTTGAGAGAAACCATGTTTATTTAGTCTTCTAGAATTCTTCTACCGTCCACAAACCTGTAAGCAGCTCTGTTGGCTTGCCGCTGCATTTTTTGATTGTGCAATAATGTGATTGATTTAAACGTTGTTTAAGTGGAAATAAAATCGTTTCCATATCAACTGACATGTTTATAATTTACGAAAAGATCCTGTAACATCAAATCTTTTAGTGAATGCCGAAGACAGCTCACAACGCATTGGACCTCAGCCAGCATATAAGTTCAACTTCACCTACAGTGGAATGACTTTGTTATAGACTGTGAACTAATAAAACTTTCCGTGATTCAGGAAAATATTAGGGCTCAGTTTGAGTCATTCCGAAAAGGGGTGACGGGCGTTAGAATATGCAAGTAGCTCGTCCTAGAAATTATTAATTGCATAGTGCTACTTGACCATTTCGACAGATAGCTGCATTGAGTTACTCCTAAAATGTGCGGTTTTTTTTTTCATTAGTATTCGTGCTTTTCCATGTAAAAGTAGTCAATCACATACTACTGTTGAATTACGAGTTACATTCTGGAAAGATGAGAGGCATAATAGTGACACTTACTCCATCAGGTGCGTCATGGAGTACTTTATAGCTGACCAGCTATAAACTTTTGGTTGCTTGTAGTGCATAATGATTTTAAGGATTCTTTTATTTTTATTTATTTATTTTAATATTTATCTCAGTATGGTGCAATGTAGAGTTCTTGCCCATGTGACAGTTGTTGGCAGTTCACTCTTTGATTACTTATATTAAGGTAAATATATTGTATACTGGGCGCTCTAAGTAAGGAAAATATTTGTTACAATGTTTCCTACACTGTTTTATCTCTCATTTACCTCCAACATTCCATTGTTGGAGTCTGTCAAATTTATAACATTGTTGGTGCTTATAGTCAGTGATTTTTAAAGGTTTACTTAAGGATCGTCTATCGCATAACTGGGTACGTACCCAAAGGAAATTTAATGAAATTCTTTTTTTGTAGCCAGTAATTAGTAGTAGAGGTTCTTCCAAATAATTTTGTGTAACCGATTCAAGTTTTTAACCTCAAATAAATCTCAGACGGCTGGGTGCCAACAACTGTAATCACATTTTGCTTCTTTCTAGTTCTTGGCAACCCATGCCAACTACTATAAATGTAAGTTTCATATTAAGTTGTTTTGTTTTTATTTTTTTATGCTTGCCCTTACCTCAAACAGCATTTTTATGTAATTGAAAGTAAATTTTCTTATACCATTACAGTAGCTAGCATAGGTGCCAATAAACTGTAGGATACCTGTGACAGTAGTTGGCATGTAGAACCAAAGAACTGTAAAGTAGGTCGTCCATTTCTTGACAACACTGAAGTTTGTAATTTATTTTCTGCCGATGTAAAGGAAATATTTTCGTTATAGACGTTCTCAACATCTAATATGTCATCTAAAAACACACAGATACCTGCCTGAAGATCTACAGCTGCCATTGAAGAAGTAAATATTGGTCTATCAAGAAACGCTGCAGCCAAAACATTCAATATCCCAAGAGCGACACTGCAGTTTCACATGAAACGGGATGTTATAAAAACAAAGTGAGGACCACAGCCAGTCCTTTCAGAAAACGAAGAGGACACTTTAGAGAAATGTATAATCGACAGCTGTAATAAGGGTTTTCCCAGATGTGCGCAAGATACAATCTTCAGTGTAAAGGAGTTTCTCGAAATGAACGAGAGGGAGAATCCTTTAAAAAAAATATATACTTAGGGTGGGATGGTATCTAGTGTTTCTTCGATGACACCCAGAGATATCATTTCGAAGCAGTGAAGCTGTGACAGGAGCAAGTGTATGTGTCAGCGATACAGATATTCGTAATTGGTTTACACAAATTAGTCAGTGCTATAAAGATGGTCATTTTGATATATTACAGGATCCAACAAGGGTATTTAATGGCGATGAGACATGTTTTTAATAAACTCAACAAGCAGTAAAGTTCTTGGTCAAAGGAGGCAAAAATGTGTAAGAAATGGAAAGAGAAAAATCTAATGCTTCAATTACAGATATGCTTTCCTTCTCTGCACCCGGACTGATGCTTCCACCTAAGATAATTTTCCCATATCAAACGATTCCTATGGATGTTCTTCGTTCTGTCCCAGAGTCATGGGGAATCGGTCGAAGTGAGAGTGCCTGGATGAGGACGGAAGCCTTCTATGCGTATATTGGCAATATATTTACCCCATTTATCAAAACCAATATTATCAAAATTCCAGTTACACTTTTTGCTGATGGCCACAAAAGTCACCTAACGTGTCAGATGAGTGAATTGTGCACCCAGCTTGGTATTGTGCTTGTATCTCTTCATCCTAATGCCACCCACATTCTACAACCTGCAGATGTGGCACCATTTAGGCCAATTAAAGAGGGATGGAGAAGAAGAGTTTTTGAATGGCGGAAAAATCATCCTAAAAAAATACCTGACTCAGAACAAGTTCTGCCCCTCTTGAAAGCTGTCTTAGACAAGCATATCAAACCAGAGACTCTAAAGTATGGTTTCCAGGCCTGTGTTTTATTCCCCTGGAATGCACACCCAGTGGATTTCACAAAATGTCATGGTAGTTCAGAAATTGGACGTGTGACAACAGAAACAAATGAAACGGACAAAATTCACCATTTAGATTTCGAAACTCTCACTAACATGGTTGTAAATGAGTTATTGCAAAAGTTTGGCAACATAAAAAAACGAATGTGCAGGGGAACATAGCAATGAATTTCACATTCTCTTTCGTATGTGGAATGAAGTATTTAATAAAAGCATGCCACAAACTGTATCAGCTACACTTCATGAACAGGAACTAGTGACTGGGAGACAGGAACAGCTATCTGCCAGCACTGCTAATGAAACTGCCTTCGTCTTCGGCACTACTGATACAGCTCCAAATAGAAGGGAAGAGATAGAGAGTCCATCTTTGTTTTTTACAGCCAGAGTGGAAGATAATCATACTTTAACGACAAACAGTGCAGCTGAAAAAGAAGAAGCTATTTTGCCAGGACCTGTAAATTCTGACAAAACAGGAGACGACACTACGTCAAATCAAAGAACTGTACCAGTGAGGCGCAAGTAATTTGCTACCCCTCATTAACAAACATACTCCCCCAAATTACATGACATTCCGGCGTGGCCTGAATCACCAATGAGAAAAGGAAAGCGTCAAATTCAACGGGTTCCTTTTGCAGTATCAAGCGAAGCTTGGAAAATAATTCATAAAGAAAAGGCAATAAAGAAGAAAGAAGAGGAGGTGAAAGAAACTCGAGAGGAAAAGAAAAAGAGATGAAAACTAGGACCCGAAGGTACAGAAAGCCAAGAAAAAAAAAAGAGGTGAATCTTCACAGGCAATGAAGCCTACTAATAACAGTCCAGAACGAATGAAATCCTGTAAGCAAGGCCTCTGTTATACTTGTGCTAGAAATATCAGACGACATAAAGAAGACTCACTGAAGTGCTCCATGTATAACAAATATTTTGGCGAAAAGTGTGTTCCAAAAAGTCATCAAGTACATACACACGAAGTTGATGAGCTTAAAGAGCACTTCATTTGTCAGCTGCGTTTCAAAGTGAATGACTGAGATTCATATGATAGTTTCATGTGGGAAGAAAGTGAATAAGTAATGCAACTGTTTCTTTTGCAATTAATATACTTTTTTTTTCTAACCTGCCAAGAACTGTACACTGCAGTGCCATGTAAAGTAGCTTACCTGCCAACAACTGTGTTTTTTGGCGGTGTTATTTCAGTCAGTAAAAATTGCCTATGAAAAGTTATAAAATCTATTGTTAGAATAACGTAAAATGTGTATTAAAGACCAAAGAATTGAATAAAACTTACATATTTTCATTTGGAAAATAAATGATCTCACAAGTAATTTTTCCATGAGATAAGATCATTAACCCTGCAACTACTGCGCCTTTCCCCCTATATACGCACTATACATTAATCGTGATAATTTTTATAGTTTCAAATATAAAGTGATTCATTAAAGAGGTAAATAAATGTCTGCAGGATGATTTTGGGTGGGCACCAGCAATTATTATGATTACTAGCTTTTGTTCAATGAATACATTTTTACTCAATGTTGAATTGGCAAAGAATATGATCCCATATTAAAGCGATGAATGAAAATAGGCATAGTAGCCTAATTTACTGATATACAGGGTGGTCCATTGATGGTGACCTGGCCAGATATCTCACGAAATAAGCATCAAACAAAAAAAACTGCAAAGAACAGAACTCTTCTAGCTTGAAGGGGGAAACAGATGGCGCTATGGTTGGCCCGCTAGGTGGCGCTGCCATAGGTCAAACGGATATCAACTGCATTTTTTGAAATAGGTACTCCAATTTTTTATTACATATTCGTCTAGTACGCAAATAATTATGAATGTTTTATTTGGAATACTTTTCTCGCTTTGAGATATATGTCGCTGTAATATTCACAAACATTTTGCTCACAATTTTAGACGAACATGGGGTAACAGATAGGATTTAGAAATTAAAACACGGAACGAAGGTACGTTTAAAATTTATTTCGGTTGTGAAATTATCATACATTATGGGAACGCATGCTGTTACTGCGTGATTACCTGTAACTACATCATGACTGCATTAAATGCTCAAACTGATGTCCTTCAACTCGAAAACTTTTTTGCAATACGCGTTACGAAATTCCTCTCAACAGCGAGTAGTTCGCCTTCAGTAATGTTGTCACATGCATTGACAATGAGCTGACCCATGTTTTCAGGCGTTGTCGGTCAATCACGATAACAAATATCCTTCAATTTTCCCCACAGAAAGAAATCAAGCGATGTAAGATCCGGTGAACGTGCGGGCTTCTACTACCAATCCTCCTGTCATTAAATATAACTTTTAAGACCGCTTCAACTGCACGCGAGTCATGTGCCGGACAACCATCATGTTGAAAGTACATCGTCATTCTGTTATGCAGTGAAACATCTTGTAGCATATATTGCACCATTTAGATTTCCATCGATAAAATAGGGGCCAATTATCCTTCCTCCCATAATGCCGCACCATACATTAATTCGCCAAGGTCGCTGATGTTCCACTTGTCTCAGCCATCGTGGATTTCCGTTGCCCAATAGTGCATATTTATGCCGGTTTACGTTACCTCTGTTTGTGAATGACGCTTCGTCACTAAAGGAAACGTTTGGAAAAAAAATCTGTTATCGTCTCGTAATTTATTTTGTGCCCAGTGGCAAAACTGTACACGACGTTCAAAGTCTTCGCCATGCAAATCCTGGTACGGGTGAAATTTATGTTGCTGTAGAATTCTCAACACCGACGCTTTTGAAATTCTCAATTTTCGCTCAATTTGTCTGCTACTGATGTGTGGATTAACCGCAACTGGAGCTAAAACACTTACTTGGGCATCATCATTTGTTCCAAGTAGTGGTTGACGTTTCACTTGTGGCTGAACACATCATGTCTCTTTAAATATGGTAACTATCCGACGAAAGGTCCGGACACGTGGATGATGTCTTCCAGGATAACGATCAACATACGTAGCATAACCCCGTTGGGCATTTTGATCACAATAGCCATACATAAATACCATATAGGGCAGGGGTGGGCACGAGAGCTGCTCTCGCGGCTGCCCGCGAGCAGCGAGAGCCGCGAGGGCAGCGCTGAGCGGCCTTGAGAGCCAGCAGTGCGGGCAGCAGGGCTGTGCGCTGTGGCTGGCCGCTTGCTGATGCACAGTGCACATACATCAGTGCTTTCATCCAATGCTAAAGAGAAGAAAACTAAATGTTTGATCCTGTCTCTCAACTGAGTTTCCACGTCGTTTGCCATTTCTTCAATGCGCCTGCTAACCGTTCTCCGTGAGAGGAACGGTTTCAAAAAGAGGAAGATTTGCTGGGCACAAAATTGTTGCGGCAGCAACAAAACGTTCTTTCACAAATTCTGCATCGCTGAAGGGCCGCGCAGTTTCAGCTATTTTAAGAGCTACATGATAGCTTACTCTCATCGCTGCAGCGTTGTGGATTAGAAGGTTTTCTACCTGTAAATACGTACAGGAGAAGGTAAAATTGACGGAAAATGTACAAAACATATTTATAACAGCAGTAAATTGAATTAATAACATAGTTATCTAAAAGTATACTTACGTCTTTCTCCTTTTTCTGCTTAATTTCTATAAGTCTGACTTTTCGTTCTTCTTCACTCAAACTAACTACATCTTTTTCTTGAAGCAGTTGAAAACGACTTCTTCCATGAAGACAATGTTGAATTGCAAAACAAACACTGAGGTCCGCTTTGCGTTCCAGCAAAAAGTAGTCTTCTTCCTACTGTAGGTGTTCAGGTTTCAAAGATTTTACGTCCTCCTCATCCATTTTTCTGACACTAGTTCTGCTTTATCACGAACACCGGACGCGATTTGCACAAGTAAACAGAACGAGTGGTTCCGCGTGGTGTAGTGGCGTGCGCGGCTAGTCGAGTGTGAGTGGGGGGGCACAGCTGGCTGGCGGAGAGGGGGGGGGGGAGCCGCGAGCAGGCCGTGTGAGCCGCTGAGAGCGCTCGCGCTCGCGAAACGGCATTTGCCCAGCCCTGATATAGACCTTTTCTGCCATTGGTAAACGGTCCATTTTAACACGAGTAATGCATCATGAAGCAAATACCGCTCGCACTGGCGAAACGTTACCCGAAACTACATACTCATCCGATTGCGACTATTACAGCGCCATCTATCACAAAGCAAAAAAAAGTGTTCCAAATGAAATATTCATATTTATTTACGTACTAGACGAATATGTAATAAAAAATGTGGGCACCTGTTTTGAAAAATACAGTTGATATCCATCTGACCCATAGCAGCGTCATCTGACGGTCCAAGCATAGTGCCATCTGTTTTACCACCTTCTGGGTAGAAAAGTTTTGTTCTCTGTAGTTTTTCGTTTGATGCGTATTTCGTGAGATATTTGGCCCGGTCACTATCAATTGTTTGTTGAGCTTAAGGGACTTAACTGTGGGGTCATCAGTCCCTAAACTTACAAACTACTTATGAACTACCTTATACTAAAGACGACACAAATATCCATTCACGAGGGAGGATTCGAACCCCCGACCGTAGAGGCCGTGCAGACTGTTACTGACGCGCCGCAGACCACTCGGCCACTGTGGCCGGCCCAGTCACTATCAATGGACAACCCTGTACACATCACCAAATCTTGCAGTGATCCTGGTAGAATAGGTAGCTGAACGCAAACGTTTCAGCAGGTATTCTCTGTCTTCCTACCAATTAAATTCCCCGATCTACGCTAACTGCATCGAAAAGTTAGGACCTATTCGTAATGTGCAGGTCTTACACGTTATTTCCACGTGTCGGCTCCCTATTTAACTGTTCGGCGTAATTATCGGATACAGTTAATTACTTCAGTAATTATGAGAGATATAAGAAACGATTACCAATTAAGCCGTTAATTAGGCAGCCTACACCTGAAACTTGCCCTGGGCTGTTCTTTTTTTTTCAGTGATGTGGACAGGCAATTTCCGGACGCGATGAGAGGGTAAAATAATGTCGCTATTTAGGGCGTGTGCGGCCGCATTATTCAATCAGACCATCACAAAAGCCCGTCGCGCCCAGACGGCGGCGGCGCACGCTTTTGACGCTGCAGCACGCGTGATCGCGCGGAGAACCGTAGCAGCCGTGCCCACATGAATCCGCCGGCCCGTCCCACACAAAGAACGCAATTGCTAATTGAGGGATCAATCGACGGCGCGCGAAAATTAATTTCATCACGCAAATTGGAGCCCATTACGAAACTTCATTTGTCCGCGAGTGCGGGACCGCTTGGTACGTTGACGGGGGCACTTGACACTGTTCAGCGAGGAACAACTGATGAAAAGCCGGTGCTACTCCCCGAGTACAACACCCTCTCACCTTTAAGCAAAAGTCGTAATAGCCTGACAAAATAAATAAATCGTCCGTTTTAGGACATTTAAGGAGAGGTGCAAAGAGGTAAGAGGAAGGAATGGAGCTACGCGGGAATAGCCGTGCGGTCTAAGGCCTCTTGCCGCGGGTTGCGTGACTGTTCCCCGTCGGAGGTTCGTATTCTCCTTCGGGCATGGATGTGAGTGTTGTTCTTAGCATGGGTTGGTTCAACTATTTATTTGGCAATGTTGCTCTCAAGCAACAGCAATAATGTGCCTGGTTTTCTCAAATATGTTTCAAGTTTCATGCTTCGATGGGCAACAGAGCTTGAAACTAACATTTAAGTTCTCCAATAGAGTGATGTTTCGTTGCCTTTTGCGAAAAGTTTGGCAATAAACTGAATCTTTAGTGGACTCTCCAAGCATACGTTACCGAGGTGCATGTTTGTTTCATTTTTTGACGATATTTATTTGGTTATTAATCTGAACAGATTAGGGCCAGTAAAAATACCGCTGCGGTGAAGTAGCCGTGCGGTCTACAAGGCGCCTCCCTGCGAAGCGCGCGGTTGCTCGCCGGCGGAGGTTCGAGTCCTACGCGCGCGCGCGCGTGTTTGTGTGTGTGTGTGTGTGTGTGTTGTTCTTAGGTTAAGTCAACTTAGTTTAAGTAGTTTGTAAGCCTAGGGACTAATAACCAAAGCAGCTAAGTCCCATAGATTTACAAACTTTTGAACATTTGAGTAAAAATACAACCCTGTTGCGATTCGAACCCAGGTTTTTTCTTATTTTATTTGTGGAGGAGAGGCGGGGGGGGGGGGGGGCGTAAATTGGTTCTTTGAAGACATTCGTTCGTGTTTATTCGAGGTACTCGTCCAATTCTTGGCTCGGAGGAAGTTGTGCCCTCAGTCCGAGCGCGGTGAGCTACCTCGCCGTCATCTTAACCTTCTGGTTATCCGCCCTCGCGTTCCGTCTCCACCTACATAAATACTCTGCAGGTTACATTGAAGTGAATTACACGGGTTTCATCCCACCGCTTTTATAATATTTCTCTACAGTTACATTTTCTAATAGCGTGCTGGGAAAGGATCGCCTAAATCTTTCTGTTTTCGATCTGATTTCTCTTATTTAATCAAGATGATCATGTCTTCTACGGAGGTGAGTACCAACAAAGTATGTTCGCATTCGGAAGAGAATATAGGAGAACAATTTTTTTCAAACAGATAACATCGCAACGAATAACGCCTTTCTTTTAACGATTTACACCCTATATCGTGCATAATTTCCGTTATTCTCTCTCTCCACTGTATGGCGACAGTACGAAACGAGCTGTCCTTCTCTGAACTATCTCTAAATCGTCCATCCGTTCCACTTGATGGGAATCGCACTATGTGCAGAAATACTCCAAAATAGGATGCACATGTGTAGTGTAGGCAGTGTCTTTAATATGAATGTTGCATCTTCTAAATGTTCTGACGATAAAAGGAAGCCTTCGCTTCGCCTTACATATTTTTTTGGTGTACTTACCAATTTGAGTTGTTGACAATTATTATTCGTAGGTATTTCATTGAATTTACGTCCCGTAAATTTTACTGATTTATGGTGCAACTAAAGTTTAACGTATTTCTTTTAGTATTGATATGGATGACTTCACACTTATCACTATTAAGGGTGAATTGCCAAGTTTTGCTCCATGCAGATATCTAAACGTTTTGCAGTTGCTTTTGATCTTTCGGTGAATTAACTAACCGATATATGACCGCATCATCCGCGAAAAGTCTGGGAGATCTGCCTACATTTTCTCCTGAATCGTTTATAACGATGAGAAGTGTGAAGTCGTCCACATGAGTACGAAAATAAATCCGTTAAACTTTGTTTACAACATAAATCAATCAAATGTGAAGGCCGTAAACTCCACAAAATACCTAGGAATCACTATTACTTCAGACTTAAACTGGAAAGAACACGTAGATAATATCGTGGGAAAGGCGAACCACAGACTGCGTTTTATTGGCAGAACCCTTAAAAGATGCAACGGAACTACTAAAGAAACTGCATACACTGCGCTTGTCCGTCCATTTTTGGAGTATTGCAGCCCAGTGTGGGATCCTTATCAGGTGGGTTTGACGGAGGACATCGAAAGAGTCCAAAGAAGGGCAGCTCGTTTCGTATTGTCACGATACAGGGGAGACAGCGTTACGGAAATGATACAGGATCTGGGATGGGAATCATTACAACAACGGCACTTATCGCTGAGGCGTGGGTTACTTGCGAAACTCCAATCGCCAACATTCTCCTCCGAATGTGAAAATATATTGTTGACTCCCACTTACATAGGTAGAAATGATCATCAGAATAAAATAAGAGAAATCAGAGCTCGAACAGAGAGATTCAGGTGTTCTTTCTTCCCGCGCGCTATTCGAGAATGGAATGGGAGATAAATAGTATAATTGTGGTTCGATGAACCCTCTGCCAGGCACTTAAATGTGATTTGCAGAGTATCCCATGTAGATGTAGATGTAGAAGGAACATTAGAGACCCCATAACACTTCCTCGGGGAACGCCATATCTCAATTGTTCCACTCAATGACTACCAGTCAGATACAACGTACTGTGTACTTTCTGACAGGAAATCACGAATACAGTCACAAAAACTGTGTCTATTTTCCATAAACACGTAATTTAATTAGAAGACACTTGTGAGGTAGAGTGTCAAAAGCCTCACGGAATTCTAGAAATACGGGACCTATTTAAGATCCCTTATTGATACCACTCATCACAAGCGGTCGTTATTTTTGGTGCAATAGGTACACAAATATTTGACCATTTGCAGACGACATACACAGGGTGTTAAAAAAATGTACGGCTAAACTTTCAGGAAACATTCCTGACACACAAAGAAAGAAAATATGTTATATGAACATGTGTCCGTAAACGCTTAATTTCCACGTTAAAGCTCATTTTAGTATTTTTCATTAAATGTAAATTGAAATAAAATTGTAAATTTTCACATTCAACATGTGTGGGCTGACGAGAATCCGCACTCGACAACCACGTCATCAACACAGATTTTCTGTGAACGTTTGGGCAGGAATTGTTGGTGATGTCTTGATTGGGCGTCATGTTCTTCCACCTACGCTCACTGGAGCACGTTATCATGATTTCAAACGGAATGCTCTACCTGTGCTGCTAGAACATATGCCTTTACAAGTACGACACAACATGTGGTTCATGCACGATGGATTTCCTGCACATTTCAGTCGACGTGTTCGAACGCTTCTCAACAACAGATTCGGTGACCGATGGATTGGTAGAGGCGGACCAATTCCATAGCCTCCACGCTCTCATGACCTCAACCCTCTTGACTTTCATTTATGAGGGCACTGGAAAGCTCTTGTCTACACAACCCCGGTACCAAATGTAGAGACTCTTAGTGCTCGTATTGTGCACGGCTGTGATATAATACGCCATTCTCCAGGGCTGCATCAGCGCATCAGTGATTCCATGCGACGGAGGGTGAATGCATGTATCCTCGCTAATGGAGGACATTTTGAACATTTCGTGTAGCAAAGTGTTTGAAGTCACGCAGGTACGTTCTTTAGCTGTTTGTTTTCATTCCATGATTGATGCGATTTGAAGAGAAGTAATAAAATGAGCTCTAACATGGAAATTAAGCGTTTCCGGACACATGTCCACATAACATATTTTCTTTCTTTTTGTATGAGGAATGTGTCCTTAAAGTTTGGCCGTAACTTTTTGTAACACCCTGTATGGATCGGTGACATGCTTGATTTATCGCACATATCCGAAAAGGCAGACATGACGCAAATAATAAAGGAACATGAAAGATTCAAACATTTCGAGTGTTGTAGGGCACTGAAATATATTCAGTGACGAAGTTGAAAACTTTTGCTAGAGCGCGATTAGATTCCGCTATTTACCGTTTAGGGACATCGGTCGCCTTAACCAATAAGGCTATAATGCACCCTTACCCTCCTACCCGAATTTTAACATATTGCACACTTCAATGACAGTACCCACGACTCTTACTAGCTTTTATTTAAGAGACCTATCAGTATTGCTGTAAAGAAGTATTTGTGCTTCCGTACAGAACAGACACCACACCAATCTATGTATTGAATCTTCAGTTTAAGATTTCCCTCTAGTGTAGGCGAGGGCTAGGAGAAAATTCTTCTACATCTTTTCTAGGCAATGGGGCTGTAAAATCAACCTTGAAGTGTAGCTGTAACGTAAGAAGTCTGTTCTGTAATGTTAACACTCATACCAGATTCAAAGCACTCGTTACTTTCGTTATCGAATGTTATCATTTTTAATCCGTACTGGGATTGATTGTGGATTCTCTTTGGAATACGAGACAAATGGCCCTTTGCTTTATTTACTGATTCTTCTGTGCAGAGTCGTAGTAAATCCTGTAGTAGATTCTGCGTGAGTCGGTTTCTAACAGCTTGCAATGTCGGAGTAAGTCTTCAACAATGAAGTGTAATGTAGCGTTACCACAGAAACATTTACAAAATCTCATAGTTAGGATGCCGACAGATGGCGCTTGTAGCTGCTTGTACCGAATTACTGCAAATGCAGAAATCAACCTACAGCGACTCAGCTTTGGGAAGTTGATGGACAGTTTTCAAGAACCGGTCGAAAAACCACCAGGTAAGAAGTTTTCTTCGCTAGTGAGTATCATTTAACTAACGTTGTTACTATTAGGGACCTAAACTGAGTCTGATGTTTTCCTCACGCCCGTAAAGTTTGACACGCATTTATATATTCACATATGTAATTTACTATTGATGTGCAGCAATAATAGTAATATGTAATTATTACTTCTGAGCGGAGTTTATCCTTCGGTACATTCAGTATGGTCCCATGGTCACAGAAAGTTATTCACTAACATGCAACACTAAAAATCAAACTAAAACTCTCTTGACGCTAATCATTGGTTATTATTTGAAATTTTATAATCAGTTTTGTTATTCGGAGCAATGAACTATTGCATTAGGACATTCTGAATGTTCGATACCACCCGTCAGCTTTGGTCAATAACGTCATATGTTACGTCATTTTGTCACAGACAATTTCATTTGTGAATATAACTTATCGCTTATAATATTGTAAATATGGCAGTGGTTGTAATGTGTATTTACGTATTTCGTGATTGCGTGATAAAATGCTTTTGGGGAACATCAAATAATATTTGTTTAATCGTTGTGAACAGCATAAAAATATTGGTTTGTTAGCATCACGCGAGGGTTTATTTTACTCTATTATTATTATTTTAACTGATCTTGAAATCTTCAGTGTCGTAAAACATCGTTCTGTTTACACCACGTGATATTTTTTAAAATTATAATGATTTTCGGCGTCGTTGTTATTTTCATAAAGAATGGTTTGCTGTCATTACGTGTTTTTCTGTGAAAGCAACTCACTTACGAGAAATGATTTTTTTAATCAGATTTATCTGGTATCAATAATTAGCCCTGTTTTATATTGATTGGTACTAAATACAATTATCATTTCGTCGAATTTTTCGTATCTAAATGTGTATTAGACTGTTTGTTGACCTACTGCGTTTTATTTGAAATACATTATTTCTCAGGTTTAGTAACCCATATCAGTTCTCGTCTGTTTAATTTTTTGTATAATGGAATATTTACTACAGCTCAGTTTTAGTTATCGATACTAGTCTTCGTATGTTTATGTTCTTAGAGGCAGGAATTATTGGTTTCATTTGAGGAACATTACAGATCAGTTTTAGTGGTCAATACCATTTTTCGTATGTTTTCATTATTGTAGGTTGGAAATATTGGTGACGTGGATTTCATTTGAGGTGTGTTACAGCTGAATTTTACTGACTAATATCAGTTTTGATATGTTACTGTATTGGAAAGGTGGAGTTATTGGTATCGTCAGTTTCATTTGAGGTGTATTACAGTTAAATTTTTCTGATCGATGTACCAGTTTTCGTATGTTTCCGTTCTTGTTCGGTGGCACTATTGGTATCTCCTGTTTCATTTGAAGTATATTCCACCTCATTGGTACTGATCGATACCAGTTATCGTATTTTTCCACACTGGGATGGGGGAATTATTGGTATTGCCAATTTCATTTGAGGTGTGTTAGAACTAAATTGTAATAAATGCTACCATTCCTTGTGTGCTTATGTGATAATGTTCGTATTGTGGAGTTCATTTGAGAGGTTTTACAGTTCAATGCCAGTGATCGATTTTGTACCTTTATATTTATATTATATTATTTTATATTGGTAGCGTCGTTTTCAATTGTCAATTGTTGTGATAGATTCTGTTATTGCGTTAATTTAAATATTAGATATTAAATGTCTCCTTTAATTTCGCGTATTACATGTATTTTTAATTTTATTTTTTTTATTTTTGATATTTCATTTTTGTTTCTATATTGCTATTTCAGTCTTTTTTCTCTTTAGAACCTCCCCGTCCACAGTCCCTTAATTCCCACGGTTGTTCCGTGAAAGTCTCTTACTTAATTGTATTTTATTTCATATTTGCGCTTCCATTTATATTTGTATATTTTATTTCGTATTGTTATGGATGCCATATTTCATTTGCATTGAAATATGAATGTCGGTTATCGTTATGACGTTGTGGCTGACGTCTTGGGCAGGGCCGGATCTAGAGGGGGGCAAAGGGGGCAGTTTCCCCGGGCGGCAGAATTTAGAGAGCGGCAAATTTTGACCGACTCTTTTTTTACAGAATGTATCTTTCTGGTATAATTTAATAAAATTAACTGACACAAAATTATTAAAATTGAAATGACTGCAAGAAATACCGAAATCATTTAATAAATTCCTCGTTGCTGACTTCAGTGTTGCCCTGTCACAGGTACTTCAGCTAATCAAACTTAAAAAATCTACTAGATATTAGCCAGAATGAGGGAGATGTTTGCGTTATTGCATAAGTAAATGCACAATGTTTATTAATTTGCATAGATTTCCTTTTTCGGATAAATAAATATTCATATTTCATATCAAGGTAATATTTATAGAACAGGTGAATTTGAATAACGTTCCAGTCCCTATAAAATAAAATAAAAAGTATTTCAGGTGCGCACACTTCTTATTGAAAGTCAAAAGCATTAAGGATCTAGAGTCCTCTCTCGGTAGCGGTGGAATTGATAGACATCTACACAGGATACTCTGTAAATTACATTTAACTGCCTGACAGAGGGTTCATCAGACCACTTTAATACTATTTACCTCCCATTCCATTCTCGAATAGCGCGCGGGAAGAAAGAACATCTGAATCTCTCTGTTCGAGCTCTGATTTCATGTATTTATTCAGATGATCTTTTCTACTTATGTAAGTGTGAGGCAACAATATATTTTCGCATTCGGAGGAGAATGTTGACGATTGTAGTTTCGTAAGTAGCCCACGTCGCAGCGATAAACGTCTTTGTTCTAATGATTCCCATCCCAGATTCTGTATCATTTCCGTGACGCTGTCTGCCCTGTCACGACAATAAAAAACATGCTGCCCTTCTTTGGACTCTTTCGATGTCCTCCGACAAACCCACTTGATCGCACACAGGGCAGCAAGAGCAGATAAAACAGGAGGATTCTCACTGTATTATTGGTGCTGTCCTTTTTCTAGCTAAGCAAAGAAGTCCTTTTAGAGGAACAAAAGAAGATGGTGATTATTTTGGTGAAACACATAGTGGCAAATTTCTAAATACAATTGATCTCATATCATACTATAGTGTCCCCCTTCGTCTGCGTATTGAACGCCACAAGAAAGGCCGGATTAGCTATTTTTACAAAAATATACAAGATGAGTTCCGTGACTTCATTGCTGACAAAATAAAACAAGATATTATTAAAGATATTTTAGCTGCTAAATACTTTTCACTGATGTTTGACTGCACTCCAGATATCAGCCACAATGCCCAGATGCCACAAGTAATTCGATACGTCAAGTCGAATGACTCAGAGGTTGTGGAAAGTTTTACTGACTTTTTTACAGTTACAGACAAAACAGGAGAAGGCCTTAGTTAAGAGATACTGCAAAAATTCGAACAAGATGGGTTGAACATTAAGTACTGCAGGGGGCAGTCTCATGACAATGGTGCAAACACGGCTGGAAAGTACAAAGGGGTCCAGTCAAGAATACTTCAGAAGAATGAACTGTCCTATTTCGTACCATGTGTTGCTCACTCTTTAAATTTAGTTGGAGCAAATTCAGCAGACATTCAGCAAGACTAGGTGATCTGCAAGAGTAGATGCGGTTGAAGCTGCTTACAAGCATTTTCATAAAGTTTTGAAGGCCCTGGAAGAAACTGAAACTTATAAATTGTCAACACCAGAAAAAAAAAATCAGAGACAAGATCTATTTTAAAAAAATATGAGAAAACTCAAATGCATTACTTTAACTTGTTTCTGGTATGCAATATTAAAATAAATTGCTCATGTTAATCAGTTTCTGCGAAGTTAATACTTTACAATTGACAAAGCTGTTCGAAATATTCAAAGACTTTTGGGCTTTCTCAAAACTTCCCGGGAATCTTGTAACTCTGAAGCTATTTCTGAGGCCAAAGTTCTAGCAGATGATAATGAGGTATCAACGGTATTCTCCGAAAAAAGGATGCGTGAAAGAAGAAAATGGCCGATGAGCTTTGTGAGGATGAAGTATCCAACATTCACAGAAAAATAAGGAAAAATTGACAGAGCTTAGTACCAGGTTTACCGCACTTGAGAAAATTGGTGCACAAATTATTTTTCTGTGTGGTGTGCAAATTCGAGAAATGGAAGTGGAGGACTTGAAGACCAAAGCAGCGGAACTGGCAGAAGATCTTAGCGAGGAAGAGCTTGAAGTTGAAAGTTTCAGACAACATGCGCTGGCAGTAGACAGAGCTTTGCAAGATTCCACTGCATCATCAACATTAAGTTTAATTTATAAAAATAAATTGGTAGAGGGGTATCCCAACCTTAGTAAAGCGTTAAAATATATCTTACCATTCTAGTTTCTGTTTCGTCTGGAGAAAGAAGTTTCATCAAGTTGAAACTAATTAAATACACCTTAGAAGCACGACTGCATAACAAATATGAGTATAATATCCATAGAGCACAAACGAGCTGCTTCTCTAAACTAGCAAAAAAAGCTCGAAAAGCGAAATTTTGAATTGATTGTTGTACGATGAGTAATCTTGTAACATTTTTGTATGTATTAAAATTGTTCTGTTTTCCTTTGATCTTAATTCAGTCAATAAAATAAGTTCATGTTGTGAGATTGTGGCATTTATTTAGAAATATGTAACCCAATTAGCGTGAAAAAGTCGATTCTTACAGGGGAGGGTGACAGAAGGGGCGGCAAGTTTATGCTTGCCCCCCTTGGCAAATGTCCTAGATCTGGCCCTGGTCTTGGGTCAAAGCAGACGGGTGGTCTCGCAAGTTCAAGTATTGTCATTGCATTGGTAGAAAAGGTACATGAATCAAAACGTAGTTATGCAGAACATTGTCCAAAGAATTTGTCTTGCCGTTTAACCTACATTTCCCACACATTTTGAAAGTTGTATTTTTATAAAATACTCGTCTTCTTGTGACATTGTCGGATCGCAGCAGGGTCGTCTTTTATGCTTGTGGTTATTTACGGGTTAAGGTTCCCCCTGGCGGTTACTTCCAGATATTTACGGTATATGCAGCATTAAGTGATTAATAGCCGAGATGTACAGTGGACTATTTATATTTATATGTAACTGCGGTATGTTAAACTTCAACACTCAGTAAGTCCTTAGGCAATTTTCGTTTTAGATGAAAAACATACAGAGATCTTGACAAATTCCTCTAGACCAGTGTTTTCCAACTTGTGGATCGCGACCCGCAGCGGGGCGTCAAAGTCATGATCGGGGGAGTCGCTGTAACAGGAGGAAGTAGTTGCGCCATAAAACAACCAGACCAGAGCATGTCTGAATCCTAGGGGTTCTGTAATGTGATAACATATGCCCAAGAAATGTGTTTATTTGTTGATCGTCAGTTCTCAGTTGAACAGAACAGAGATTGTTTTGTAGTAAGTACACTGTTTTAGCAATGAATAAAGACATGTAAACTGTTTTCGTGTACCAGGCGATAGCTAAATTTACAAGATACAATAGGTGATTTCAGAAATTCGATTGTTTACAATTTGACATAACAATGCGAATTCGCTCCACATTCAAATTCACTTCTGAGCTTTACCTGCAATGCGAAACCTCCTTATACAACATATATTTTTCTACTGTAATTCATGTAAAATAGGGTGTGTTGCATTCAGGAAATGAACTAAAATTTATCCTACAGTGTAGAATACTGGATTTTTATTGAGATATTAGAAGACAGTGGTACTGACAGTAGTAAATTGAATTATTTAACTTTGAAATTACACAGTTAGTTGTATTATGATTCGGGGGAAGGCGGAGGGGGTCACTAAAATATTTTTTAGTTGTAAGGAGGTCGCGTATTTAAAAATGTTAGAAGACACTGCTCCTGATATTTTATATGTTCGTGCATTGAATACCAAATCTGTACATGAGCAAGCTGTAGAGGAATGTAAGGAGAAATTTGAAGAGGAAATTATAGTCCAGAGAGGAGGAACAAAAACCATGCGGTTTGTTGATGACATAGTAATTCTGTGAGAGACAGCAAAAGACCTGAAAAACAATTAAACTGAATGGACAGATATAAGGTGCACATTAAAAAAATTGAAACGAAGGTAATGGAATGTAGTATCAGAAAATCAGGCGATGCTGAAAGATTTAGATTACGTAATGAGACGATGAAAGTAGTAGATAACATTTGTTATTAGGGTAGCAAGATGACTTCTGATGGCCGAAGTAAAGAGATAAAAAATGCAGAAAGACTATGGGAAGAAAAGCGTTTCTGAAGAAGTGAAATTTGTTGACATCCAATATTAATGTAAATGTTCGGAAGTCCTTGCTGAAAGCATTTGTCTGAATTGTAGCATTGTTTGGCAGTGAAACGTGAACGACAAAATGATCATTGAAGCTTTCGAAATGTGATGCTATAGATGAATGATGAAGATTAGATGGGTAGATCACGTAACTAATGAGGTGCTCGGCAGAATTGGAGTATCTAGCACATCCTGACTAAGAGAAGGGATTTATTGGTGGGACACTTTCCGAGACATGAAGGAATCGGCAACTTAGTATTAGAAGGAAGTGTGTGAGATTAAAATCGTAGAGGGAGACCGAGGGACGAATACAGTAAGCAGATTCAAAAAAGAGGAAGGTTGCCGATCGTATTCTCAGATGAAGAGGCTTGCATAGTACAGGTTAGCATGGAGAGCTGCATCAAACCAGTCTGCATACTGAAGACCCTAGCAACATCAAACTCTTTAGACAGTAAAAGTCCTGCCATACTTCCGTGGCGTTCTGCGGTAGCTACATTCATGTTCTTAAGAAAGAGAACATCTTTAATGACTAAAGGTAGGATGTTCATATTCGTAGTATATATTCCTTATCATCTTCTGAAGAAATGATTAGCATTTCAGTCACGTCGGTTGCATTATGGCATCGAAGCTTATAAGGTGTTAATGGCTTCCAGTTGTGTAGCCATCCATCTGGTGGATGACACTGTGCACCCGTCGTTTCACTATATACCACACATTTTCTTCCCATATTTTTGGAAACATTTTTGTTTCACTTTGTGGGCCTATCAAACTGCACTCTTATTTCAATTTATATATAAAACAGTCTTCAGTGCAATGAATTATTTATTTAGTCAATTAGGTTCGGTCCTTATTTTGGACAAACTTCAGGACTGTAGCTCCATTGATGTCGTGGAGCTGGGCAGGCGCTTAGGAATCTTCTAGAGCGTCACACGTTTTCTATTGGTGACAAGTCTGGTGGTCTGGCAGGCCGTGGACAAGGCTGTCATACTGTGACACCGAGATAGCATGTGTTCATGCGGCAACATTTGATGCTCCATTGATTTGCTTCCAATTGCCTTTGAGGGTCGTGCACAAGCAGTATAGCTACGCGTCACAGGATGACACTTAGGTCAGATCGGTCACTGTGCTCTGGATACGCAAAAAAAGAGGTGTGCTGTTTTACCAAGAAGCCCCCACACCGAATGACCTTGAAATGGCTCTGCTTGTCATGCAAATGTGCTCATTGTGAGGCGCTCCCCATACCTGCGGCTAACCATAAATAGGCCATCATTTTCTAACCAACAGGATCTGGATTTGTACGGAAATAATATGTGATGCCATTAGTGGTAAATACATGGGGAGAGTGTTATGGGGTTGCAGCCCCCCCACTATAAGCATGAGGAAACATCCCAATTATTTATATTTTTTTATTTTATTATTATTATTTTTTACGTTAGTTTGAGATACGATGCCACAAAATTTCTATGATCTCAGTTTCCCCAGATAGAAATTCCGGATTGGCCACTGGATACCTTTACTGTCATCAGTGCGTCGTTTCAAAATTTAATTACTCACAACTTGATATTTCATTAGAGAATATGTTCATGTATTAAACGTAAACTAACTCTACTACGTTCCACAAAAATTACATAATCTGATTTGCTGCACTTATTAGATTTACATATGCTTCTTTTCACACCTTTCCAGACTGCAGATTCCAAATAAATATTGTAATATGAAGTTATGTTCTCTAATTCTCTCTTTGTATCTCTAATCCTACTGTCGATGTAGCAGAAAAAGGAATTTTCCAATCCAAAAGAGAAGAAAAACATACTTGTAACAGTAGAGATAAGCCAACGCTTCACATTTAGTGCAGGTAACCAAAATGCATTTCATATTCATGCTGGATGGAATTAAAACTCAAATTAAATGTTAATATCATTATCCCGCTGCTATTTAGTCTGTTGCACTGTCATCGAAGTTTTCTATCCAGAACTCTATTTAAATTTAAATGGAGAGCTCTCAGAGCTGGGATTTCTATGAAAAGTGGGAGAGGAATGTGAAAACGGTTAATGGAAATATCTGTTCGGCGAAGTTTAATAATGAATGGAATAGAGATCTGATTACGTGCTGAAATTAATACTGGACTTGTGCGGTCTGTGTCCCTTAAACTTGTCTTAGTAGTAAAACACAGAGCAAATTAGTATCTGCTGTTGCTATTTGCAATAACTAGCGATGCCTCTCTCTAATTTCTGCCTGGAGTCGTCGGTGTAGACCGTAGCGTGCACTTAATATCAGTGGGACCATACTCAGAAGTGAGCTGCGCTTTTGTAGTCTTTCTGCAGACGGCGCTCTATACTCAGCGTGGTGGCTTTCCACCGCCTTCTTGGTCCTGTGTTCCTATTTCTGGTACGATGGCGCTAGCGTTATGCCACTACGACATCAAGTATAGTTTTGAAGGTAGATTAAGTGCTATATGTACACACTGCCTGCAAAACAAATCAGGATAAAGTGGCTGGTAATGTGGTACGAAATCATGATTTTCAAGAACCTTACTGTTCCTGACCACTCATCTAATGAACTAAGTGCCGTACTATGTTGCAGTTTCGAATGCACATTCAGTGGCGTATTTGTACGTTGTTTGAAACGAATGTCTCGAATGGTGTTATTAGTAAACACGTAATTAGCGAAAGCTCACGCACGATGGGATGGTGTTTCATGATCCTTGTTATTTATGACCAAATTTCTCATGAACTCTGACGTACTGAGATATAATTTCGGGGGCAGATTCCGCGATTTGTGAGTATACTAAATGCGAAATCTCCTGTAAATAGAATTAGTTGAGTAGGATATTATTAGAAAGACGAATTGGAGTTAATAGAAAATCATACTTGATCTTTATAGATTTACAAAAAGCATTTGACATGGTTAATTGCAAATTGTTATTCCAAACAATAAGGAAATAAATCTTGATTGGAAGGACAGGAGATTAATCTGGAACCTGTATAAAAGACAGGAAGCAGAGATAGAAGTGAATGGTGTTAAGAAGAAAGCAAAAATAAAGGCAGTAATGCAAGGGTGCCAATTATCACCATATTTGTTCAACTTATTTATTGAAAAAGCCACTGAAAAGTTGTAGAGAGCAACCAAAGGAATTAAAATTAACGGCGAATGAAAACACTATCCGTTTTGCAGATGATATAGTAGTACTTGGTGAATCAGACAAAGAAATGGAGTTTATGTTGCTAAAATTTGTCAAAATCCGAAGAGAATTTAACCTAAAAGTTAATAAGACGCAAACAAACATATGGTAGTTGGGAAGACAAAAGAAAAGGGTAAAGTTAATATTAAACTAGAAGATGATGTTCTAGAACAGGTTGAGAACTTCTGTTATTTGGAGAGCACGACAATAAATGTATCACAGGTATAAAGAGAAGAATATCCTTGGCAAAGCGAGCTTTCCAAAATAAAAGGAATTTACTAACAGACAATCATTTAAGCGTATCAAGTAGGAAAAAGTTTGCCAAAACTTTTGTTTGGAGTGTCTTAACAGGGATGTGAAGCGTGGAATTTGGGAAAGGCAGAGAAAAAAAGACTGGAAGCCATGGAAATGTGGATATGGATAAGAATGACGAAAACACGCTGGATAGATAGGAAAAGTAATGAACAGGTCTTAAGAGCAGTGAATGAGAACAGAAATCTGCTAAATTATATTGGAAGAAGAAAATCAAAAATGTTAGGACACATAATGAGACACAACCATTTCCTAAAGAATGTATTTGAAGGAAAAGTTTTAGGGAAAGAAACAAGAGGCAGGCCAAGAGCAATGTATTTTAATGACATCAAAGAAGTTATGGGGATAAAATCGAATGAAGCATTGAAGAGGATGACAACGGAGAGAATGACGTGGCTAAATCGACAAGGCATAGCCTTTATTTTATGATGATGATGATGTAATAAATAGTATCGTTGTGACCAATGGCGTAGTTTTACTGCATGCACAGCGGAAATTACTTTCGTTTCATTACTTTGCTAGGGTTGCCAGCTTCAAAAATTTTCTTAATTGAATCAAAGTGCTAAAAGTTTATTACAAGTCACTAAGTAATCTCATTCTCATATCCAAAACATCTAATAAATGCTATAAAAAGTTTTTACCAAAACACGAATATCACTCTACATCTGAATGGAAAAACCACTAATGAGTTACCAACTAACAAAGGAGTACTGCAAAGCTGCTACATCTCTCCAACTCTATTCATCATTTACATTAATGAAATGATAAGTACACGAAAAACTGTATTTCAGAATGGTATCTACCGTGACAGGAACACTCTTTTAAATAATTTGCTATATGCTGATGATGCAATGATAGTAGCAGATAAAGAAGATGACCTTAAGAAAGGAATCTACTTACTAAAATAAATAAGTGCAAAATTTGACATTAAATTTTCAAAATAAAAAAACAAGACAATGACCTTAATGGGCAAAGAACCAAACTAGTGACAGCTTTTCTTTAGTGCAAGAAAATCATTTCAGTTACCTACGATGGGAAATGACATATGGCTACAGCAAAGATATTGAAATTAAGCTTAGTAAAATCAGCCGAGTATGTGGAACAATTATCAGAAACCTAAAAAACCGAAACCAGAAAAGACACTGAGCTAAAATTCTACAAAATTATCGCAGATCCCACATTGTTCTATGGACGTGAGACTTGGGTGATTACCAAGAAGCAAGAAAGCCGTATTCTGGCACAAGAGATGAAATTCCTGAGAGGAGTATAAGGTTGCACAAAAGAAGACAGGCTAAGAAATCAAGATATTTGGGAAGAACTGCAACTCTTTAGTCTAAATAATAAACTTCGAGGGTACAGAAGGAAATGGAACAAACACCTAAAAATAATGGAAAGTGAGGACTTCCCTTAAGGGCAAGATATTATAAGTGCCATGGAATAAGAGATAGATGAAGACCCCGACAGAGATGGGTACCGTAACAGGCAACTCTTGCGTAATACGTGAAAAGTAGAAGAAAATATTTAAGTGTTAAGAGACTTGAAGGTGGATACGTGAAGTGCGGTTTTCACGGATTGGATTGTTAGTCAAGGAATCGTAAAAATTCCTAAAAAGTGTATTTTTATGCAAACATACATTTTTTCAAGTGGAACAAAGGTTGTATCATGCACTGGAAGTTTTGACACTAGCTGTGTACAAAGAATTTTGAATGACATTTTTATCATGTTTAGATTTGCAGCTACAGCCATTCAAAGTTTTGGGGACGGAGGCTACGACATCGTAGCTCACTGGCTGGTGACCATGAGACAGTGGGCCGTGCCCCAGGGGCTAGCCACTCGGCCAGTCAGCTACGCTATCGCAGCCTCCACCCCCGAAACTTTGAACTGTTGTAGCTGCCAAACTAAACGTGATAAAAATGTCATTCAAAATTCTTTGCACACAGCTCGTGTCAAAAATTCCAGTGCATTATAGAAACAACCATAGTTCCATTTAAAAACTGTACTTTTGCATACAAAATACACCTTCCAAGTAATATTACAATCGGTTTGTTGGCTAAAAATACTAACTTCTTTCTACCAATTCATTCTGTGAAAACCGCACATCAATCGCACTTTCCGTTTCCGCAATTTTTGCTCTGAAAGTGTTAGGTGATTCACCTGTATATAAATTGAAGGCCGCGGCGAAGCGGCCAAGTGCGTTGGGGTGCTATGTTCCGATGCACGAGGCCGTTTCCTGTCTGAGGTTCGAATCCCCCCTCGAGTATGGATGTTTGTGTAGTTTTTAATATAAGGTAGTTTATAAGTAGTTTGTAAGTTTAGGGACTGGTGACCCCGCAGTCAAGTCGCATAAGCTTAACAAACAATTGAACATTTGATGAATTGAGGTGTTCCTGCCCATATTTCCCTCTGCAGCCAAATCTACACATCGCAAACGAATAGTGTTCGTATGTAGTAGTAGGTATGTCTTCCATTGTGCAATATGATGGTAGAGGGTTCATAGCGATAGGGGGTGGCAGATATGGGAGCTGCAAGTTACCGATATAAAATTCTACGTGTGTCAATATTTTCCTCTTCAGCAAAACGTACACACTGGAGGCGATCGATCTCTCTGTGTTGTTGCAGTGCTAAGTCTCCCGTTATACACCATAGCAGTTCCATGTAGATAGCTATCACAAGGTGGAAGATATTGTGGTCGAAAATCATCATCTTATATAAAATTCGGACTGAAGACCAGCGATGAATTTTGACACTATAATAGCAAATGGGTTACATACAGCGAAACGTGATGCATATTCCTAAGTTGTTTTTCTGCAATAAGCGTACGAATGAAGAAAATTAAGAACATATTGCTGTCTGAAAAGTAAAATTACCAAGAAAGTTGCCAAAGCGAAGGAAAGGAAAAAAATTTCGAGTTCTCGACCCGTTTCAAAATGACAAACAACGGCACTGAAAAGTGAATCGACAGACGATAGAAACTTGAAATTTGTAGACGTTGCTTTGTGTTACACTGTAAGCATCAGCGATTTTTCGGTATTCCCATCTCTGAGGGGGTGAAATAGGGGATGAACGGTTTCTTGGAAAATACATTGCAATTCAGTCGATTTTGAAGCAAGGAATACAAAACTTCGGATTTAGTTTTTTGATTGGAATTTTAAATAACACGTTTTTCGATATTTTTGAAAATTCAACCATTAAGCGGGTGAAATAAGGGAAAATCTTTTAAGGGTGCTGTTTTAGACTATTTTTTTGCTAGAGGTGCGAAAATTTATATCTGGAACGATGGTTAGAATTAAAAAAAAAAATGTGTTCAGGATGTTTTGAATTCTGATATCAATGGTACAATAGGGGGTGACAAGTTATACCAAAATACTTGATTAAGAAAGCATTTTTAAAGCTATATCCTATTCAGTCCCCAGGTATTATATATGATACGTCTAGGTTTTATTTTTTTCTTGAGCCCCACCCTGCTGAATGTTTTCTGCTCTGTGGTATCATGTACTATAGACGTCACGCTTGCTGTAGTTCATTTGTTCGTCCTTGTCGTGAATGCTAACAGGTGGCAGCACCGTCTGACGAAATAAAGGTACAGAGATGTTTTTCCTAGTTAAATGTGTTTTTACATGCCTAAATATCTTTTCGAACGTGTACTACACCCCCTGTTAATATGTAACTGTAAATCGACGTAAAAACAGATTATAAAGCTTTAAACTTTCGGGAATCATATACGATACCTTGGGATTCAATACAGACTTTATTTACGTCAGTGGAAGTGAGGTTATATATATATATATATATATATATATATATATATATATATATATATTTCTTGCTTGACTCACAGGGTTGGCTGATATATATATATATTTCTCGCTTGACTCACAGGGTTGGCTGATATATATATATATATATATATATTTCTCGCTTGACTCACAGGGTTGGCTGATGATGAGATCTTTGAGTTGGTGAACAGAATTAATCTAGATGATTCTGACATAGAAATTGATTAATCTGATGATGAAGATGATGTTTTAATGCAAATAAATGAAACTGAAGAAAGTTCATGTCCCAAGTTCCTCGCGCATGTGTGATAAAAGCTTACAACACTAACATGGGAGGTGTATACCTGTTAGAGAGCATGTTGGGGAAATGTGCCATGAGAACCACGACCCACAAGTGGATTATTAGAGTGATTCATCACTTCATGGATTTTGGAATTGCTGCTGCATGCTTTCAATACAGGGAGAGTTCAATGCAGAATAGTATTGCAAAAAAAAGCTACCAGTTGAAGCTTAATATTGCTGAAAACGCAATATATTTCCACAAAAGGTGAAGTTTGCAGATGGAACCTGTGGAGCAAGAACAAGACTCCAACGAAGAATGTTCCCAAGAAAGAAAGAGGCCAAGATGTCCTGTTCTACTACCATCAACGGAGATAAGGCAAGCAATTATGCAACATTTACCTGAAATGATGAACCATGTTCAGAAGAAAAGGTCAAAATGCAGGGTAGAAGGTTGAAAAGGCCTCACATTTGTACGGTGTGAGAAGTGTAAGATCTTTCTTTGCTTCACTACTGACTCGAATTGTTTCAACAAATTCCACAAAACATAAAATTAATTAGGACTTGTAACATAAACTCTTTTCTGATACACGCGCTAACATGAAAAAGGCAATAAAAATTATTAAATTTTGTTTGAAAATTTCGAATTGTTTACTTGCCATTATGAAAAGGATCTATTTGGAATATTATTAAATACTACAATGAATAAGAACTACAAGTGTAATGTTTGTGACGATTTATTTTTGAAATAAAGCAACATGAAACGACACAGTTGTGTGTACAACTGGCGTCTTCAAGTCTCGAGGTATCGTATATGATACCAACAGTGGAAAAAAATCACTATGCTTGCAAAACTTTTTTGACTGTAATTTTTTGTTAATTAGAATTAAAATATTCGAAATGGCGCAAAAGTAGTTCATTTACATTTCCAGTATGTGTACGGGACTCAAGAGGATAACTATGGTAGTTTATACGAGGCGCGTCCAGACAGTAAGTTCTGTTTCAATTTATCTCCGCTGCAGCGCTGCGATTGCAGTTCCGCGCATGCGCTGTAGACGATGTGTATCAAGGAGAAGAAAGTGCGCCATTTGGAGATCGCTGTCAGTCACGTACGCTTTGCTGTGCTTGTTTGAAACGTCGGCGTTGATTGAAAATCCCGCCGCCTGTTTAAATCAGGTCGGTCATTCGGTTTCTGAATGCGAGGGAAGTGAAACCAAGTGAAATTTATCGGCAAATTTGCGATGTTTACGGACCAAATGCGACGAGTGATTCGTTGGTGAGAAGATGGGTCCGACATTTCAATGGCGGGCGTAGTGATGTGCACGATGAAGAACGAAGTGGGCGTCCACCTTTGGTTACAGAAGAACTGGTTCACGCGATTGATGACAAGATCCAGGAAAACCGTAGGTTTACAATTAGTGCTCTCGCTATTGACTTCCCCCAAATTTCACTGTTTCCAACTGGTTGAAGACACAGGCGGCAGATTTCTATGAAGAAGGTATACGAAACCTGGAGCCACGCTATGAGAAATACCTGCAAAATTTCGGCAGTTATGTGTAAAAGTAGTTTAAGAGTTGTAGAATTTTGTGCAATAAAAATTTCTTCTGTATCTGTGTACATTTTCATTTTATTACCAAATGGAACTTACTTTCTGGACGCGCCTCGTATTTAGAAGTAGAGACTACACACTCGTCACCACAAAAGTTATTGGCTCCGCAATACGGCGACAGTGGCATCACTTCTGAGGCGTTAAGGGTACCTCCTGTTCTAACCTCTTTGGTTCCTACCTTTTGTGTCCCAGCCTCGTCGCTTCTTTTGTGTCTCGTTTCCGTCGTAGGTGTCGGCGGCCGAGTAAAAAGAGACCGACACAGGAATAAAGGATGTACGCTTGTGCAGATACGGAGGTGAGCAGCCAGTGAGACAGCAGAAATTAGAAACACTAGAGTAAATTAGAACGAGATATATATTTCTTAGAGACTTAGTAATACTTAACTTTTACATAGCTCAGTACTGCAGAATGCTGATACATAGTTGAGCTAGAGGCCTGCCTAGTGCCTATTAGATAGCCAAGTCTTCACTGGTGCCTATCTGATTCCGAAGTGTTAACTGGTTCCTATCTCAGTCCCAAGTGAACGATGTCGTTCAGTGGTGGCCACGAGCGGAGTTGCAGCAGAGGGCGCTCGTGGCTGTCGTCGTAAGAACGCCGCGGCGTGCGTGCATGGCGGGGCGCGGCGAAAGTAGGTGGCGCGCACTTTGGACTTGTGCGACACCACACTCCTGTTGTAACCTCATTGGTTCCTATCGTGCCACGGCTGGCAGAGGGCACTCCGCCGCAGAGGGCAGCCGCGGCCTCTGGCATGTGTGGCGGTCGACCCTCACGGCCCGTGGTCTGCGCGACCCGCAGAATGAGCGGCCGCCCTTTGCGGACGGGGCGACCTTTGGAGCGCCGGCCGTCTTCCTGCGCCCCCGCCCCCGCCGCCTCCTCCGCCCCCAGCAGGCTTCCGCCGCGCGGACGGCTAATGGAGGTGCAGCTTATCGCCCGCCCCGGAACTCGCCGTCCGCCCCTCCGCCCCCCACCCCCTCCCCCTCGTTTCCTCCGCCCTTGCCCCTAGCGCCGCCCTAGCTAACCTACTCTTATTGAATCGCGCCCCATTGAATGACAGGAATTCTCTGGGCGGGCCTACCAGTCGGCCTGAGAAAGGCGAATCGGTCTCGGGCGGCGGAAGGGCCCTCCCCGAGCGCAGATCAATATCCTGTAGCGGCGCCGGAGGCGGCGTACGCGGCGCAGGTGGTGCGTGTGTTCGACGTGTACGCTGTTTACTCGGCGCAAACACGCTCCGGCGCGGGGACCGGGTCGTACTTGCTTCGCGTCGCCTCAATTTTGCCAGCGCATCCGCCAGAGATATTAACTACTGCCAGGCGAGCGTGCCGTATGAGATGCGCACCTCGTCTGACGACTCCTGTGGCATTCGAAGCGAACATTTGCGCTGCAGTGTACACACCAGATGAAACTACTGCGTATGGTGCCAGAAGTAATGAGAAACAGTAATTGAGGACTCGTTTGAAACTCCTGCCAGATTAAAATTGCGTGCCGGAACCTGGACTCGAACCTGGGACCTTTGCCTTTCGCGGTCAAGCGCTCTACCGACTGAGCTATCCCGACACGACTCACGATGCCGCCTCACAACTTTACTTCCGCCAGTACCTCGCCTCCTTCTTTCCAAACTTCATTTTCATATCAGCGCACAGCGCAGCTGCAGAGTGAAAGTTTCATTCAAAAATGTTCAAATGTTTGTAGAGCTTATGGGACTTAACTCCGGGGTCATCAGTCCCTAAACTTACAAACTACTTATGAACTGACTAATACTCAGGACGGCACAAATATCCATGCCCGAGGGGGGATTCGACCCCCCGACCGTAGTGGCTGTGCAGACCGTGACTGGAGTGCCTCAGTCCCCTCGGCCACCGCGGCCGGCTTCTAGCACAAACTAAAAAGAGTTTACTATTGGAGAACTACCAGGTGATCTTTTGCTGTTAGCTGATTTCCGGGCGTTGCTCGGAATTTTATTCATCCCAGTATTGTTTAAGAGTAGTGAACGAGCAAAGCCTCCCTGTTGCTAAATTTATGGAGGGTGTAAACGGTATAAACCGCCAAAATTATACAGAAGGTACATCTCGGTGTCCTTGACAAAAAAGCACAGTAACATGTTTCCGTATTTCCTACGATCGTCCCAGGAAAAAAGCAGCTAGTCTCAGGATAATGTTTTTTAGAAAAGTAGACACTAGGCAGTGGACGTACATAAACAATCGGTTCCTGTTGTTGCCCGATGCGCGTGTTGACATCGTGAGCATGAATCGTAAACACATAGGCAGCTGGAGTTAAAAGTCCCGTGGAACTTTCGCTCGGAGTGTTTGCATAAGGATGCGGAAGGAAATCGTCCTGCCCTTTCGAAGGAACCATACCGGCGTTCGCCTGGAGTGATTTAGGAAAATCACGGAAAATCTAAATTTGGGCGGCCGGAGGTGGATTTGAAACACCGTTGTCCCGAGTGTGAGTACAGTGTCTTACTACAGCGGCTCCTCAGTAGGTAAACTACGGCCTGAGAGACTGCGTAATTGTAATAAACCGATCGACGACAGTCGCTGCGTAACCTGCGCAGACGTTATTGCAGCTCTTTTAACTGTTAGGATGGAAGGGACATTTATCATTGCTGAAATGAAAAAACGTAAGGTAAAGCAGTCAACAATCAGAAGATTGGTTTGAACACCACAGTGCTTTGCTAGGCATGGTCCTTTTTGGAGGTGGTATGCCGTTGCCTTCCTCCGACCTTCGAACTGACTTACCCAGCTAGTTATACGGGGATCTACAGTTAAACGTGGGTTCCGAACCACGGTGCTACTCGGTATTTTTCACATGAGAAATATTGTCAGAGGTGAAAGAAATCGAAAGTGGCAGATAAAAAAAACTAGGACGTAGTGGGGATCGAACCCGCGACCTTCGGATTTGTAGTCTGACACTTTACCACCGTACAATCGAGGCAAGCTGAAATATGCGACTTTTATTTTATTTATTACAAGGCTAAAGGTATTGTGAGGGCAGCTGTACGAATTTATCGAGAACGCTACCCACAACGACGAGTTCGTGCACGAGAGACATTTGCTGCTGTTCATCAGAGGTGTGCCTCATTGTAGTTCTATACCTGCACGCGATTATTATGCATTTACTTATTAATAAAGTAATTACCTATACATTTTTTTAATTATTTTTCTCTGTATGCGAAACGTATGTTCTGTTCTGATATGCTTCCCTTTTTTGTTATATCATGACAGATTAAAAATCTACGTATTTAATTTCCTTAGACTTACAGATACTGGCTTCTCACTGCCCCGCACTGAGGGCAGAGGCCCACAATACGCCGATCATACATTGAAAGCCGAGGAAAGAATTCTGGACCGCATCCAGGAGGATCCTGCTAAAAGCATCGCCCGCCAAGTGGGTGTACCGAACTTTGAAAGAGGAGCATCTCCAGCCTTACCACATCCAACACGTACAAGCATTGGAAGAACAAGATTTCCTTCCACGGCGAGAATTTTCAGGGTGGTTTTTTACACTGTTTGCGACATGATTTTGTCAACAAAAAAAAAAAAAAAAAATATATATATATATATATATATATATATATATATATATATATATATATACTCGTCACAGATGAAGCGTGTTTTACGTACGACAGAATAACTAATTTACGTAATACACCTGCGGAGTGTACAAAATTCTCGTCAAGTAGTGGCAACACATTTTCAGTGACGATTTTCCGGAAATGTGTGGTTGGGTATGCTCGATGATTACATTACTGGGACTTTTATTTGACCTGCACGATTGACTGGTAACCATTACCGAAAGTTTCTAGAGGAAACATTCCCACCAACGTCGTTCGAAGACATTCCCTTGGGCATACGTAATAACATGTGGCTCCTCCACGATGGTGATCCGCTCTCCTTGGTCACAGAGTACGCAGATTTTTGGATACTGACGATTTCCAGGACGATAAACGGGGCGTTTGGGTCCACATCGAAGGCCAGCAAGCAGCCCTGATTTAAATCCGCAGGATTTTCCTCCTGGCCCAATGAAGGAAATTATTTATGCTAGTTAATAATGTGCGCGAACTTACGCAAAGGATTTTCGATGCT